>CP136067.1:109440499-110852749 GCA_032622095.1 Siphonodentalium dalli | reverse complement strand
GTTAACTTTCTGAGCACACAAAGGACACATCCTGACAAGTACCTTCATCATTGGATTGAATATGTCGTTGAAAGTCATTGACCACAAAACTAGTTCCCAAATTATGTCCCGTACAACACCGCATATTTTTTACTATTTAAAAAAAAATTATATCTCTATGAACAATCAAGTTTTATTGTGCTTGTTATATGTGGCCTAGCAGCATTGCCAGAGTATATTATATATCGCAAGTTTAATTTCCTGAATAAAATAGGGGCCATATAAGAGTATAAATGTCCCGTACAACACCTGGAGAATTGCCCACATGCACTCTTATAATACAAAGTCAGGTGTCCATTTAGAAGCATTGATGGTCATGTTAATCTAATTGTTAGCAAATATATATATGTACATGTAATACATAACTGTTAACATGGCCAAAAATTTATTATATAACCGTTATACCTGATGAACTGATTGGAAGAAGGTGTTATGTGAATCAAATTATTTCATTGGATGGCATAATTTTACTAAATATTCAGCGATTGTCCTCTCTGAAATGTTCGTCTCCCTTGTATGTCCCTATTAAACTTTCGGCATCACTGATGGTACAGAAGAGCAGTTCCTTGTTCATGTACATGTAAAGTGAAGTCAACTGCGCTTCAGAATGTACCTTTATCATCTGATTTTGATAAGAATTTCAAACCACTGTGTATAAGTTAAAAACACTATAACTTAATGGTCCCAAAAAAATTAACTTATATCGTGATGAAAAGTATTGAGAAAATGTTTACCAATGACGGTATTATTACCACTTTAGAGGTCATTCTCTAGTAGATTTAACAGTATTTTACCCACAAGATAAGATTCCATTATTTTGAGGCGAAGTTTAGGTCGGAATGAAGTTTGTTTTCATTTACATCTCTGGCTGTTAATCATTCCTGTTGGGCCGTTATATAGGGCCTACAAATACAAAGTAGTTAACATGATTTTTTAGGGCCGTTTAGGGTTTATTAACGACCCAACAGGGAATGATTAACAGCCGGAGGGCCTACTAGAGGCCCGAGACTAGGGGTGGGAGGTACGCCCAGTGTCGCGATACGATACGTATCGCGTAATACGTATCTAGATACGATACCCTAGTATTTCTGGATGCAGCCCTTCATATGGAATTCATGAATTGGTTGAGAAAAAAAACATATATTCAATCATAGTCATTATTTAATAGTTCATTAATTTGATTAATCCTTCAATACCAGCTACTTCAGTTCATTGGAATGTTTTATTTAAGGCCAAGGGTCGTATGGGATTACCCGACTTTCAAGTACCATTTGAAGGTACAAAAACATACCACGTTAGTTGTTTAATTCATTTAAATACAGTCCAGGGGGAGTAATCCAAAAATTCGGAAGTTCGGAACGCTGTCTGTATTGACGCGGTTTACTACGAGTCTTGTGATGCGACACGTTTATGTCAATTGAGTATCGGTGACTGTTAACGGGAATGATTTAATTCTCTAATATGCAGTTCAAGTCCGATGAACGACAAATGATTAGCACGACTTACATTTTGAGCCTTTTGGCGACATAATTTCTATGAACGAACTCTTCTGTGTGCCAACGGTGACAATGGTATATCAATCTGGAAAAAATGGGCGGACGAAACCACGGCTATGGGGAAATCTTGTCCCCCCGGCTGCCGGCTGGTCTATTAGCATACCGGTACCAAAGATCAACTGAATTGAGTTAGCGAAACCAAAGTTATGAGTTGAAACGTTCTTAAGGACGGACGGAGGGCTCCACTATATACCCCCAAATCTCCATCGGAGATCGGGGGCATAATAAACTTGGCAGGGTGGGTGGAATGTTCTTGACTGGGAAGTCGTATGAGATTGCCCAAATTTGCAAGGTTGCATGCAACACCTCCCTATTTGACATCCATTCATAAAATATTAATATTTAAATAAGGCCACAACATTTGTATTGTGATAAATGTTCAATATTGGCAATACGACTGAGTACAACAACTTGAACAAGTCATTAAGATAATTAATAAGAATTTAAGTGGAAGGGAGTACAAACCAATTTGCTGTAGCACTACAGTCTACACACTACATCAACAATTCATTTAATTGAAGTCTTTTAAACAGCCAATACTCTTGCACAATGCCACTAAGTTCAACTAAACTCAGTCTAATGTCTATAGTATAGATATAATTGTAGTACTACTAGCAGTACTCAGCGGTGACCTGCCGCTAGCTGAACGTGCAACTCTTTTCATTTGACATTCTGAACAACCTTAGAAATGATTCCACTTCAAATAAAAAAATATCAACAAAATCGTCAAATAAATACCTAGCGTTTCAGAGGAAAATATATATTATCCAAGCTCTGACGGTGACAATCTATTCCGATAACTTTAAGCGATGATTTTCACAGAAAAACAACCACCTTGCCTTTCCGAAATTATTGTTATTAAATCCTGTACGAGTCACCTTCACCTCGACTGATCACGCGGACAAACGTCGCTGATTGGCCGCCGGTGACCGAGGTGCGTGTTTTATGCGGAAGTGACCTACTTTTAGCGACGAATGTGTGTCATTTTTCATCTGTTTTGGGTTTTCCCGCGAAGTAGAGGACATGAATTGATGACCTCGAGGTAACCACGTGTTAAGGAGGTGGATGGGTTCATTCTTATCAAAACTTCATTCATGAATCCACAATGACAACAGTTCTTTGCAGCCGAAGGTCAGCCTTTACCTCATGTAAATTCTTTATTAGGAAACTGTCCCAGAAGTATATGGGAAATGAAAAAGTTGACTTAGGAAACGGAAAATATGTATTCTGTGCCAGGAGGTTCAGAATCAAGACTGAAAGTTTATTGTCGCCTAAAGCCAATGTGTACAGATGGTGTGAAAAAAAATATTTATCAACTACCAGTTCAGATGGCGCAGTTAATGAAAATTGGAAATTGCCGGAAGGACATGATACTGGGATTCAAATCTACAACCCCCTTACCAAATCTGTAACGCCTTTAATTGTTCATAATAAAGGTCAGATGACTTGGTATAGCTGCGGACCTACCGTGTATGACAGTGCACATATTGGACATGCCAGCTCTTATGTTAGGTTGGATATTATGAGAAGAATCATTGAGGATGTTTTCGGACTGAATGTCTCTATAGTTATGGGAATAACAGACATTGATGATAAAATTATAAAGAGAGCGAATGAAAATGGTGAAGACTTCAAGAAAATTACAAAACATTTTGAAAATGAATTCTTCCAAGACATGGACAGTCTTAATGTGGCTTCTCCATCATATGTAACCAGGGTCACTCAGTTTGTGCCTGACATCATAGCATTTATCCAAGTTATAATCCTCAAAGGTTTAGCTTATTCAACTCCAAGTGGTAGCGTATATTTTGACTTGCAAAAATATGGTAAAAGTGGGAAATTTCACGGCATGCAAGCAAATGATGAAAGTGAAGCAATAGACATAGAAAAGAAAAATCCACAAGATTTTGCCTTATGGAAAGCTGTGAAACCAAAGGAACCCAGTTGGGATTCTCCATGGGGACCTGGCAGACCGGGCTGGCATATTGAATGCTCCGTCATGGCTGGAAGCGTATTCGGAAAGCAGTTAGACATTCACACTGGTGGTCAAGACCTCAAGTTTCCGCATCATGAAAACGAACTCTCGCAATCAAATGCATTCTTCGATTGTGAGCAGTGGGTTAACTATTGGATCCATACGGGTCATCTTTTCTTAAAAGATGGAGCGGATAAAATGTCGAAATCACTGAAGAATGGTATATCTGTTAACGAACTATTGCAAAGTTACTCGCCAAATCATTTCAGAATGCTTTGCCTGTTATCACATTATAGAAATGAAGTCGAATATTGCGATGAAGTTATGAACAAAGCTGTCAGCGTTTATCAAGTTATTATGGACTGCATGAGCAAATGTGATGCATATGTCATGGGACAGTATGACTGCGAACCATTCAGTGAGTCCGAAATATTCAACAGCTTGGACAGAACGAAGAATCTAGTTAAAATTGCATTCGCAGAAGATTTTCATACTTCAAAAGCAATGGATGCAGTACAAGAACATGTTGGAATTCTAAATTCTGCATTGGGCCGCCCATGTAAGACTTCTCAGCTCAGATCACCTGTTCCTATTGCGGCAAGCAAAGTATATCTGGAAAGACTATTGCGCGATCTGGGCTTCAGTATATCTTCTAAATCAAATATGCAAGCCGAAATCACTCAGAATATGTTCTTATCCGTGATGGATGCTGTTACTAAATTTCGGGGAGATGTCAGGACCTTTGCTTTGAATCCTAAAACTGAAGATGGAAGTAATATTAAGCAGTTAAAGAAGCAACATCGAGCACTGACAGCCCCTCTGATGTCTGCATGTGATAATTTGAGGGATGAGCTGTCATATTCTGGAGTCGTAATAAAGGACCACGGTGACAAAGCAACATGGTCTCTTCCAATTGAGAAGAAGAAAAGTGATGAATAATGTTCAATTCTTATTTAATAATATTAAATTATGTCATAACACTCTTTTGTAATATGAGTAATTTGTACTCTTTTGCACATTTTTATCCTGCTATCTTATATCCAGTTCAAGTGTCATGAAAAAATCTTGTTGGGGGGGGGGGGGGGGGTCATGAGGTTCTCAAAGGAATACCAGAAGTACTCTTACTCAATGTAATTATATTTCGACAATACTGGTATTGTGAGCAGATGGGAAATATCACATTTTTATAGGTACACGTAGTGACTCTACTTGGCGGGATCACATCCGAATGCTTTAATATCAGGATTAAATATCAGCTAGAGGATATCAATATTTTCATGAATTAAAGGTACTCAATCCGATCAGAGGGTCCCCCATATCATCACATTCCAACAACAATTTTTTTTTTTGAAATGCCGCTTCAGTTATCAGAATCTAATAATTGACCAAAAATAATGAAAAGCACAATCAACTATAGTATAAAATTGCACAAAACCTGTTATTTATCAACATTTTATTCAACGAAATTTTTCCGGTTTGTCAAATATCTGACACAAAAAGCCACTTGATTTTAGAGTTATCCATCTTTACCCGCAATTTGGACCATGAAATTCTTCTCATTGATTGTCTATTGGGCCACTTACAATTAAAATAATAGATTTCAAACATCGATCACTCCGAGCTGTGATGGGTGGGTTCTTCCGACTCGATTCAAATATTTTTTACCCCTGAAGCCAAGGAAATAGTAATTTGCGAGCGTTAATTCGGATTGAGTACCTTTAAAATGGGTTCCCAAAATATCAAGTACTTTTTAAATAATTCATGATTTACTTTCATTGAAACATTACATATGCATTCATCACTTCAGCATGACCAAAACACATTGTCAGTTTTCTTGGTGGAGGAAAAAGATGGTACAGAGGGTTTATTTTACAATGGAAGTCACTCCACTGCACATAGAAATGACCAAGCTTGCCCAGCTACATGTACATGGGTCAGGCCAATCCTTTTACCTGAATCACTAATCATCATTTCCGGATGGCCTAATAATTGACTCCTTAAACCACAGCAGAATTATGGCTAATTTTTCAGGATTTAGTCGGACTGAGAACTTTCCAATGAATGGCAACAAGCCATATTTCCAACTAAATCCTGAAAAAATACCCATAAATGGTTAAGGAGTGGATTATTTAGGGCATTACTGTATACATAGCGCCCTGTGAATCGGCTGTTTAACTTTCGAATCGAATTGGCCTAACGATTTCGAATCACATCAAATCAGTATTTGACTAAACATTTTGGAAAAAGCGTTCCCAGCAAGAATACAAATGGAAATGAATAACCGCTATAAATGGTACATGATCTAAACTAGTAAAAGGCTTCAATGCCAATTTATTTGAGTTCAATACTGCTTAAGTATCTCAACATTATGTTAGATGTGTGCTGGAAAATTGTGAACATCCATTTGGCAAGAATTGATATAAACCTTTGGGCTGAGATGAATTTTAGCCTCACTTTTAGGTCATATGTCCATAGCCAGATTACCCTTGATGTACTAGTAACAGTTCATGGTAATGGCTTCTCACAATTTTGTAGCACGCCCCTAACATAATGTTGAGAAACAGGCATATAAAAAGTCATGTACATGTAGGCTATATCTTTGAAGCTGTATTAAAGGGGGACTGTACTCTAAATTCGGTCATTTATGGGACCATTTATCTTGTTGACACAAAAATTTTATTTTGTTTTTGTTTCCCCCTGACCCTTCCAATCCTAAAAAAAATCCTCCCTATTCAAAATATTTTATTGGCTTCCCAGAGAAATATTTTTGTAATTTTCAATCTAGATGATAAATACATTCATGAATAGAATAATTGAATGATATTGAAAACTCTTGTTCTTTAAAGGGGGACTGTACGCTAAATACGGCCATTTATTTGACCATCTACTTTTATACTCAACAGAATATATGCAGCAAATGAATGAATTTGAGCCATGGATTAGTGCAAAATACTCTTGTGTGCTCTATGAATGATGCAAACAACATGGTAGTTACAATGAACATGATTTTATGACTCCAGCTATTTATTCATTATAATTACCATGTTGTTTGCATTGTTGACAGAGCACAAGAGTGTATTGTGTAATAATCCATGGCTCAAATTCATTCATATTTTGCATATATTCTGAGTATAAAAGTAGATGGTCAAATAAATGGCCGGATTTAGCGTACAGTACAGTCCCCCTTTAAAGAACTTTTTTTTTTGAAGAGTTTTCAATATCATTCAATTATTCTATTCATGAATGTATTTATCATCTAGATTGAAAATTACAAAAATATTTCTCTGGGAAGCCAATAAAATATTTTGAATAGGGAGGATTTTTTTTAGGATTGGAAGGGTCAGGGGGAAACAAAAACAAAATAAAATTTTGGTGTCAACAAGAATATGTTGGAGCTGCCGTGTAGTAAAAATCAAACACATTATGCTATTTAAAAGTTTATTTTATCCAAAGACATTTGCCTCACAAGCTTAGATTTTTGACTGTTATGTTACAATGACTATGTAGTATATAAAAACATTAAAAGCAATGTACTGATCGAACAAGTGACTATAACAATGAATACTACATGGAGGCCTGCTTCTCATGAAGCTTAGTACAAAGGGTGAGAAGTTCATTAGTGAATATAAAACGATGTGCACGGAAGAGGACACGGAGCGACAATCTGTTGGGAAGAGGACACAGATCGACAATCTGTTGACTGAATAGACTGGCCTAAGTTAAGTTGATGGGGTACAGTAATGCCCTAAATAATCGACTCCTTAACCACAGCGGAATTATGGGTAATTTTTCAGGATTTAGTCGGAAATATGGCTTGTTGCCATTCATCGGAAAGCCCTCACTGAGAGCTTTCCGCTGAATGGCAACAAGCCATATTTCTGACTAAATCCTGAAAAGTTACCCATAATTCTGCTGCGGTTAAGGAGTCGATTATTTAGGGCATTACTGTATTTTGCTTTGAGAGCACTTGTCTTGAAGCCTTGCCATTTGATAGAAATTGAAGCAATGTTTGTCTTTTGAGAGCAATTGAAGCCATTGTGGCAACAATGCTTCGCTCAACTTCCAGGGCTGGGAACCTGCATTGTAATTTGCTTGAAAATGATGGCAGGATGTCTCGCATGGAAGTATTGTTTTCTTCATTGGTATAAATAGCTCAACTAAAATAGATAGCGAGTGAGCTGTGTTTCAATTTTGGCTAGTTCGATCACGACGAACCCCCCTCCCCATATGAATATGACTATTGAGATGCTATGTGTTCAAGTGACTTCGGTCACCATTTTTTCAGGTTATAAAATTTCAATGCAAAAATCTCCTTAAATCGAACTATTCGATATCCGTTTTTTTGCAGTGCCTGAGACGAGTTGTCGGTATAGCGCAAGCTGATATCTTTGGAAAATATAGAAAAAACATGTTTAATTAAATTGCCTGGCGTGATATTTTGCTGCCATTTTCAAGCAAATTATGACATACATGTATGTTTCTGGCCCTGACCAATAAACCATTTATGAAGGAAGCTTTTAACCCAGTAGGTACATGTATGCTATTGTCAGAAGAGTTCACTTTACTCTGAGGTGACTTGATTTCATTTGACAATGACAGACATACACCCATCTTCTGAATCGCGAAAGCAAATAAGTGCTCTCGCGATTCAGAAGACAGGTGTACATGTAATTGCGCCCATAATACGATCGTAAGTTGGGTTTTTCTCAAACAAAATGTCATTTTGGGATAGACCTATGTCCAGTTAAACTTTCACATGCCCATGATTTAACTGAGATGGGAAAGGTTTTAAATATATCTTCAAAAAGTTCAATATTGAATCAACTATTACAGTGACCATGAACATTTTGATAAGAGGGATGAGTGCGAATTTTAGCACCTGTGAATTAAAAATTGCGAGTGCATACAGTGCGAGAGCAATCGCTCCCGTCTCCTGGGAAGGACTGTTTGGTGTTAGGTACCAATTAGTAAACATGTTTATTTTCTGTTATTTGACATTAACATCTGCAAAATTAATTTCTTGATGAGAATATATTGACTGAAAGTAAAGTTGTTTCACTTGTAATTTAATGTGTGCCTTGTTTTATGTGAATATTATTAAACTTATTTAAAATCATATGATAACCAGGCCTTATTAGTCAAACTTAGAACTACGTGTACATCATTCTTAGCCGGTCCATTCAAATGACTTATCTTTGCCACAGAATTGAATTTGTGAATATGATGAGCGAATCGAGGGAAGCCAACCTTAAATGTGGTCCGTTCTATTTCACATTGCATGTCATGCATAAAAATTATTGGATAAGACAAGAGATCAGGACAATTTCATTAACAGACAACAGATAGACAGTGATTTCCATAATTGATTTCTGAGATAATTTAACCTGAAGTGCAGAAGAATTTTCAAAAATATCTAACGATAGGAGACTTTGAACGCTATTGAAAAACTGAGTTATTTTTCATATATTTGCAAGAAAAAAACATTGCATGGAGGCAAACTTACTATTAAGCCAAAGGCCAAGATAAATAAATTAAAAGATTCTCATCCAATATTTTTCTTTAATGCTTTCATTACTGAAAGGATACTCATTTTAATTTCAGTCATAGAATTATATAATGGAATGGTTTCTTCATTTAAAAGGGGAATTTTGTTAATAATAAGCAGATATACCATTCCCAATCATTCAATTTTGGAGGGTGTGTGCAGTATGTTCTGCAAGGCAGAATACTTTTCGTTTCTAATTATAACACACCATCTTTCAGCCAGTTCATTTTTTTCATAAACAAAATAAATAAATAGAGTGATGAATTCACTTTCAGTCAAGTGCTGAGAACAAACATTGTAAAACAAATATATTTGAAATATGACAAAATCGAGGAAAAGGGTCTGAAGGGGATGAGAATGAATTATTTTTTATATTGGCCTGGCATGGACATCAGCATTTAAATTTGATCCAGGTGACATTCTCCTTTGTTCAAGAGAACTTTTTAACAATTGAAACACATGGAAGAGAAGGTTCTTCAGATTTTTTGTAGACTTGTATGTGTAACATATTCTTTCTCTCACAACAATAACTGAATGCTATGTTGCTTGATTTTATTAACTTTTGGTAAATTTCTGTCCGTAGTTTGAAACCAAATAATTTCCAGTACACACTAAAATGTGTGCGAAAAGGTCAAATTTGGGTACGAGAAAACACTTTTATTTGGATAGTGATAGTAACAGGAAGAAAATATAAAATTTGTTTGGCCAATACATTCTCTTATATTTGCAAGGCGACCTATGGTCGGCTCACATATATAAGAGAATGCATTAGCACAGGTTTTTTTTAGTAAAATTCAGGAAGCTCCTCATGAAAGTGTTAACATGAGAGAATCACATGATTCCTTATTAACCACTGCTGAAATATCTAGCTGTTAGGCAAGATATTTCCAATGAAGACATAATGCTAGTTATTTTACTAGGAGATTTTATGCCACAAACCTGGTGAAATGGCAACATAGGTACATGGGTAATGTTTTAAAAACATCAGATGGCCATGCCATGTATATTAACCCTTCCATGAATTGAGCTTCCTGAAATTTTGTGAAAACTCCGTGCCAATGCATTCTCTTATATATGCGAGTCTCCCATAGGGAGCCTCACATATATTAGAGAATACATTGGTCTAACAATATTTACATTGACCTTGTAAGCCAGTGCATTCTCTTATTTATGCGAGCCTCCCTATGGGAGACTCACACAATAGAATGCACTGGCACAGGATCTTTAATGCTGCACCAGCTCAGTTCCCATCATGAAAGGGTTAAAGTTGTTTGAAACACTCTACTGTGCCTCACAGCAAATAAGCTTACTCAGCACAGGTATATAAATAAATTTTGTATCTAAATTACCAGCACATAACGCCATTTTTTTAATAGATTAAATAAAGTGAATCTTCTTGCCGAAATCACTCTTGTTTGTTTATCGGTGTATTGTTCGGGAGGAATGAAGGACTGTTTGTTTACATGTTTGCGTAGTTCAGACAATAAATGACTCCTTAACCACAGCAGAATTATGGGTAATTTTTCAGGATTTAGTCAGAAATATGGCAACAAGCCATATTTCCGACTAAATCCTGAAAAGTTACCCATAATTCTGCTGTGGTTAAGGAGTCGATTATCCTGTTTTATGACATGGCACTGCCGTTGTTGTTAAATATGACAGTAATAGTATAATTGTGAATTCTTCAAATTGGTGTAATGGCTGAGTCATAAAGTATCAGTTTGATGTAGTGAAATAAGGACGTAATATGTCATTAACTCTTTCATTGCGGGAGCTGTACTGGTGCAATATTAAAGATCCTGTGCCAGTGCATTCTCTTATATATGTGAGTCTCCCATTGGGAGCCTCGATATATAAGAGAACGCACTGGCTTACAAGGTCAAGGTAAATATGATACCAGCACATCCATGTCACTAACTGCAAGTCACACATACAAGTCTACAATACAAATGCAAACTTTATATCATCCCCATCAAATAACTCAAATATTTTCATGGAGATTAAGCATTTTTTTTAAATATTCAGATATTGGATAACATACATAAGCATAGCAGCTTTGAAATATTTCTACAACCTTAATGTTGGAAGCATGCACAACGATACAAACAAGTGTCAAATATTTGATGAACACATCAATGCATGTACATGAATTAACGTTTATAAAATAACATATAGTCAGATATATTTGATTTTCATTTTATACAAAAACATTGAAACATCAAATGTCTAGTTATTTAATACTAATATAAATATGAACCTCAAATTTGACACAAAATGTCTGAATAGTTAATAGCTGAGTAGAAAGGGAATTGATATAAATGTACTTCATCAAATTATATTTGAAATTAAATGAAATACAATGTAGCATGGGTCCTATTAATAACAGACCCAATATGGTCAATAAGTTGTCTCCAATCACAAGGTCTAACTCAATTTAACATGTGGAAAGGAGCACTAATCTCAACCATTGATTCAGCATTTATTAATAATCCTTCTTAAAGGGGTACTGTACTCAAAAGTTGTTGTTGGTTTCTATAGTCTCTGAGTCATAGAATAAGAAAACCAGATTTCCATTATTTGGAAGTCTGTTGAGTACGAAGTAATGTTACGGATGGCAGATTTGCCGGAATGCGAAAATACCAATTGTTGTTGTCGACAAGCAAATGTATCAAATAATTGTTATATTATATGCATACTAGTCCCATATACTTATTTAAGTCATTGTATAGTCACTTGTCAGTGAGTGGCTTGAGTTTACATCCCGTATCAACATAATTTGTTTACATGATCATGTGTGCCATGGGTTGCCCAATCCACTATCCGTTAATTATTTTGATTACGTCTTGTACACGGACATTCGTAATTTAATTTATGGCTCACTCAATTTACTTAGTTTTTGATATATTATCGATATTAGATCGTTATTATTATCGGGAATTTATTGAAAATGGCGTACAGTACCCCTTTAAACATTTCTATACTAAATACTCATTGACGAGTAGTACCTTTAATAGGAAATGTTCAGAAATAATATTATCTGAACATTTCCTACCAAAGAATATGAATACTTCTGTATTTGTCTTATCTTTTTGTCGGTCTGTCTGTGGATCATCTATCCTAAATGTCCCTCTAGATGAAGTATAGACTGTTCCATTGTATACTATTATAACTGAATGGTATACTATTATAACTGAATGGGAGATTCCATTTCATATAGAAAGGGTTAACCTATGCAGTATCGCCGAAATGGTAGGTATCCCATGGTTTTGGGTTTGAAAATATCCAGGTTTACAACAACAAAAAAATTATGTGCTGACCACCTTGGTATATTAAAGGTACTCAATCCGATCAGATGCTCCTAAATTACTATTTCTTTGGCTTTGGGGGTAAAAACTCAAGGAACCCACCCATCAAGCTCAGAGTGATCAGATATCGATTTTTGAAGTATGATAATTTCCCCAGAAAACACTTGGTCAAATGGACAAATTGCAGATGAAGATGGATAACTCTAAAATCAAGTGATTTTAGAGTTACCATCTTCATCCGCAATTTGTCCGTTTGACCACATGACAAAGAAATAGTAATTTAGGAGCATCTGATCGGATTGAGTACCTTTAAATCTCGCCAGCACAACACGTTAGGGTTGAAATGGTTGGTCGACTAATCAACGTTAAATCGATTATTAATTAAGTTGACCCTGACATCCGCCAGTTGATTAGCCAAAACAAAATGCAACATTGTTGATTACTGATTGCCACAAACAGCAGAAATGTAACAATCCATTTAAATAATGAACAATCTTCAGGAAAACAGTACCCAAAATTGTTCAAGGACCAAATTATTAACTAGCAGTAGCGATCCTTAAAATGATGCCGTCATGTGACTGCATTTTATAATATTGTGTGCAAAACTCAGCATGAACAGCTTTTTCAATTTTCATGTTTGATTATTATTTCCAAAAGTCATGATTTTTTTTCTTCTCAAATTTTCAAACTTAACTTCTAGGATCAGTGACCAGTTCCTGATCGGCGTATTTTGCATAAGTTGCATTCTTATATGCTTACCTACTTGTGTGGAGTAAGTAATAAAGAAGAAATTCCGAACAAAAATTCTAAAATGTCAGTCCAAACTGTAGAAGACATTCCCAAATAAAACCTATAAATGGAAAATGGGATTTGACTAATCAACCTTGTTGTCAATTTCTCCTGGCGACTAATCGACTTACATGTAGGAAAACCACTAATCGTTTAACACTATAACACATGACAAGTTCAAAATGGTCAGGTCAGTGATGTTTTTATCTTGAGAGACTCAACACAAAACCAAAAAATACAAGTTGCGCCAAGCATAGTTTGTTACAAGCCTACAAATACAGTAATGCTCTCTAAGTAATCGACTCCTTAACCACAGCAGAATTATGGGTAACTTTTCAGGATTTAGTTGGAAATATGGCTTGTTGCCATTCATCGGAAAACTCTCGGGGAGAGCTTTCCGATGAATGGCAACAAGGTTTATTTCCGACTAAATCCTGAAAAGTTACCCATAATTCTGCTGTGGTTAATGGGTCGATTACTTAGGGCATTACTGTAGTGTGTCTGTTATTTGCAGAATGAGATCCCCAGAGGGTGAATTAAGTGATGCTATCCCGCACATCGGGCTAGCATACAAAATTCACCCTCTGGGGACCTCATTCTGCTTAGACCGCAGTGTGGGATAGCATCACTAAATTCACCGTCTGGGGACCTCATTCTGCATATGACAGACACACTATTTGCAGGCTTGAGTTGCACACTAACTCAGCAGCGACATTGTGCTCAGCAAACTTCATAAGTAATATTCAATAAATTTATATACATCAATTTCATTACATTTTTTGTCTCAAACTCTTTGTATCCAACAATAACTTGAAATCACACAAACTAGACATGATTTAAGTTTAAGTATAGTACCAACTCCAGAAAACCTTGGCAGAATAAAAAAAATTGAGAATTTGGGGTAATTAGGTACCCAAAACAATGGAATAACAAGCAATTTATCTGCATTATCACCCCCCCCCCCCTCCCAAGTAAAACTGTTTAAGCAGTTCTCTCATTGATGATATTAACTTAAACTAAAATAATTCAGGAGTGTTCTCTTAACAAAGGGCCATAACTCTGGTGTACATGTACATTGGCAGGCAGAACCCAAACTCAAACTTGCCTGTATTTGGGGCTAGTAAATTCATATACCAAATTTCTTTCCTTTCAGTTCAGACTTACTAAAGTTATCATCCGGAAATGAAAATTAAGTGCAAATTCCAAGAAAAACGGCCATAAACTCTGGTGCAAATTGGCGGGTGGAACCCATTTGTATTTTGTATTTTGTGCTAGTAAACTCACATACCAAATTTCATTTGCGTATGACGTAATTGAAATTTGATCCATTTAGTATATATGACTTTTAACGATCTGAACTGAGACTTTCCCTTTTCAAGCTAATTTAGGGGTTTATGATTTGTCTGAGAGCTAAACGTTTTAACACTCAGACACATTGCAAACGCCTCAGCAGGATTAACAAAAGAACACTGTAAGTATCCTTCAGGGATAACTTCGACAGTTTATATGATATTGATGTAATTTTATGAAGATACATTTATATGCTATATATGTATACCGTATGCATGCCATTTAGCTTTCTGGAATTCATATCTCAAACAGTGTTCGTGCTGCCAGGGCCTTTTGGCAGATAAAAATAAGAAAAAGCCAGTAAAATTGTGCCAAAGGCCAAAAACATGGCCTCTATTATTTTTCTATAGACAATACAGTATAAATGCTGATTATGATGACGCAGAGCAGTCTGAAAGTCGCAATTAAACACAGTCCCCGGTCTAACTGTAGGAACAATGAACTTGAATATCGTATGCTGCAGACTTGGGTCATTTTCTCGATATCTAGAATTTCCATAGTTCGATGACTTGGTCTGTAGGTAAACAATAAGAGCACATGTTGTGTCAAGTAAACTCAAGTTAAGATTCGAAAACGTAGAGCAGCCGACAAAGTAGAAAAATTAACCGACCTCTATAAATATCCGATATCTATAAATTTAGGTTATATTCTCTTTAAATATAATATATTATACCCAATTGTTTTTAGTGTTATTTAGTTTTGAATTAAAAATATAAATGGCCTAAGAAATTTTCAAATGGCCCAAAAAATATTGAGAATACAGTAATGCCCTAAGTAATCGACCCCTTAACCACAGCAGAATTATGGGTAACTTTTCAGGATTTTGTCGGAAATATGGCTTGTTGCCATTCATCGGAAAGCTCTAACTGAGAGCTTTCCGATGAATGGCAACAAGCCATATTTCTGACTAAATCCTGAAAAGTTACCCCTAATTCTGCTGGCTGTGGTTAAGGGGTCGATTACTTAGGGCATTACTGTAGCCTATGTTTTGGCTCTGGTCCAGCTCGAACACTGTTCTCGAATCACATACAGATGGATGAATACATGACTTGAACAGAAACAGTAAATATACGGTAGACTACATGTAGTTGAAGAAACAGTTAATTTTACAATGTGCTTTGAGATAAATTGACTGTGAAATTCAGATTATATTTGGAAGAATGTAATTGAAAGCTACCAGTTTTGAGGCAAGAATTTTTTTTTAAATAAGCAGCCATTGGAATTAATTATAGCAATCAGCAAGATTATGGATTACCATTTATGTTGTAGCCAACAGTTTTCATTATCATGACTGGGATGTTGAACCCTGTCATGACGGGAGCTGCGCTGGTGCAGCATTAAAAACCATGTGCCAGTGAATTCTCTTATATATGCGAGTCTCCCATAGGGAGCCTCACATATATAAGTGCATGCACTGGCTTACAAGGTCAAGGTAAATATTGTTAGGCCAATGTACTCTCTTATATATATGCGAGGCTCCCTATGAGAGACTTGTCATATATAAGAGAATATATTGGCACAAGATTTTTGCAACCTTTCAGGCAGCTCCAGTAATTGAAGGGTTAAGCTGTAAAGTTGCCATGGAATTGTTCAATAACATACAGTAATGCTCTAATTAATCGACCTCTTAACCACAGCAGAATTATGGGTAACTTTTCAGGATTTAGTCGGAAATATGGCTTGTTGCCATTCATCGGAAAGCTCTCCCCTGAAAAGTTACCCATAATTCTGCTGTGGTTAAGAGGTCATTAATTAGAGCATTACTGTAGCCTCTATGGTGGGAACAAAAAGAATCAGTTTATGAAAACTTATGTTTTCCAGTGATGTAACAATTTTTAAGAGTGCTCCTAAAATCAGTAATCTGCACATTTTTAAATTTGACATGTGATCATCTGTACAAACTTTTGTTATTAACGAGGTGATGATATCTAAAGCTAAGACTTTTAACAAACAAAATTAACATTTCAGCAGTTTGTATTGTAGCTGCACAACTAAAGAAAACATATTAGGCCATACAAAGTCAATTTCCTGTTTCTAAGGCCCACACGAATAGTACGGATTTGCACTCAATCTGCCAAGGAATATTTTAATTGGTATGAAATAATTGCAGTACGTTTTTATACAAACATGTGCAGAACTGAGATCAAACGGACCCGTTTCCCAGTACAGACTTCCCAATTTGTTACTGTAATTGGTAACTGTGTTCAAACGTGTTAACCCTTTACCCAACAAACCGGCCAAAAACGGCCAAATAAAGCTGCAACAGCCTAAATTATCTTGGGTCTGTCTCAATAAAACCATACAAATATGGATATCATTGGAACCGGCTCATTGACCACATTGTGATGGTTACAGTTATGCCCTGTGCCAATGCATTCTCTTATATATGCGAGTTGACCATAGGTCGCCTCGCATATATAAGAGAATGCATTGGCCTAAAAAAAATCTTTTTTAACACTTTTTACCATTTTTTCTTACATTCTTTAACAATTTTATAATTTTTAATGTGTTAAGCCAATGCATTCTCTTATATATGCGAGGCGACCTATGGTCGACTCGCATATATAAGAGAATGCATTGGCACAGGGCGCTTCTGTTGGGTAAAGGGTTAAAAACATGAAGAATTCCGAATGATGAAATAAATCACATGCAATCTATCAACTTTTTGATGGACATCTGTTGAGGAATATTGGCCACAAGCAACTGAAGCTAAAGGACACGGAAGTTGAATGCTTCGTTGGTGTGTGCCCCCTCCGACCACAGGCTTTGGTAGTTTTATATACCTTTTTCATGAAAATTTTATCCTATTTACTTATAAAGAGTACAGGTATATAAGTAATTATGTAGCAGAAATCACGAAATTTTAAAACATTGTTTTAACCACTCACACATGTAAGTTGTCTATATGCATATATGTTAATATATACTTCAATACACCAATATATATATTACGTAATTCACCGTACACATATTGTTCCTGAAAAACAATATTTGGAAGAAATAAAATTGTTGAAAACGTACGTCTGTTACGGCAATTGCTGCTGTAGGGGTCTACTCGGTTGACTATCTGATTGATCCACGTCTGTTCGATTATCGACCTGTTGTTCCAGCCGTGGACAGAGTTTTGGATTTTGTACGCAAAACAACCCCATTGCTGAAGTTCAAGGGCGTTTGGTATGGCGCAAGGAGACATTTCGCGTCCAGCATTTGGTTACTTTAGACATGATTACATTCAACATATTCAGTTAGTCAACTGGCGTTTTTTTTGTTTCATTTTGATAAATAAATAAAATACTAGACGCCCTATTATTGAGTTCTGCTTAAATGTGTGACTAAGGCAATTGTTTTATTAGGGAGATATCTGGAACAATCAAATTTGAACACACCTTTATTTTCGTACCCGAGTACGTTATGCTCCAGATGTTCTTATGATAATCCGCCTTTACCAAACCGGAAATTGCGCCGAATATGGCATTTTAGGTATACAGTGGGCACATCGTTACTTTCGTGGCTAGTTATTTACCTGTACTCTTTATAAGTAAATAGGATAAAATTTTCATGAAAAAGGTATATAAAACTACCAAAGCCTGTGCTCCGACCGAGAATCACTAAAACTTAACAAACAAAGGAATCATAACTAAGGGTTATAATTCAGGTAAAAATCTAAATTGGACAAACCTGGTTATTGAACTCAATTAAGATATTGTTGTGATAGATCCATACACCCAATATGAACGGAATCTGTTGAAGTTTGTTCAAGTTATTGCGCAAACGGGTCATAAAACTGCTAAAAATCGGTCAAAACCTGGTTTTCAAACTCGATCAAGATATTGTTGTGAAAGGTCCACATATCAAATATGAATGTAATTGGCTGACGTTTGTTCAAGTTTTCACTAACAGTCATAAAATTGCTAAAAATCGACAAACTAAGGCCTGTAACTCAGGTTTAAAAATCGGACAAATCTGGTTTGAGAATTGTTGTGAGAGATCCGTGTACCAAATACGAATGAAATTGGTTGACGTTTGTTCAAGATATCGCACAAACAGACATATTTCTTACGATTTCTAAAACTAGATGAACTGAGTGCTGTAAACCAGGTTCTAAAAAAAATCAAACAAACCTGGTTTTCTAAATTTGATATATCAGTTATGAATGAAATTGGTTGACGATTGTTCAAGTTATCCTGCTAATGGACATAAATTTGCTATAAATAGAAACAAGTGACATAACTCTTTGTTAAACAGAAATCCAAGGAAATTGACTTCGCATGACCTTAAGAAATAATTGTTAAGTGTCTTCATTTTATTGGGAAGTACCGAGTATGCTGCTGGTGAACTTTGGGGCACAATTTGAAAATCTTGAAAATAATTCTCGTACACTAAATGTGCCCCAATACCCACCTGCAGTATACATATGTGCTCAGTTATAAATTGGAGAAACTCTACAATAATTTCCTATATTTACATAGCTTTTTGAAGAAAATTTTCTCCCGATAATTTAACAGAAGTACTGATAACTGAAATCAATCCATGCACCCACCCTTAAAGTAACAAGACACCCGGGCTCATATTCACCTGCTGAGTTTATTTATAGTCCAAGTAGTTTATACAGAGTGACGCTCAAGGCGAATGTATCTGTGGTCGTCGATCGGATAAATATCGCAACGGCAGAAGATTATCCAATCAAGAGGATTTTACGGCACTGATAGATTGACCACTATTGTTAATCGCCGGCCACAGCGCGAGTCGTAAACACTAGTAAAGGTATAAAGTACCAGGTTTATACAATAAACCCAGACTACGAGCCCATATGTTTTATGGTGTGTTTTTATTTAGTAATAAAAACATTGACCTTTTAGATTGACCATTGGTAATATACCATTACCAATCAGCATAAGGGATTTAGTATAAAACACAACAGTTAAGTATTCAATGGAAAGTTGTGAAGATAAAACATTTCCTTCCGACTAGATAAATAGATTTTTAGAACTTCGCACTGCGGTTCACTCTAATTCCAAATATCAATAAAACAATTTTTTAAATCTAATTATTGACAGAATTTGAGAAAACAGGTTTTAGGCTTCAATGACGTGATACATTCCTAACATACAGCATTGTTTAATTTTTGTGTAGTCACACAAACATTCAATTTTTTCTAATATTTTGTGCAACCAGATGTAATATGAATAACAATGCATAATGATATTTGCACATAATTATGACCTGCACTAATTGCTATACAACAGTTGTAATGGTATACAATACACATACTGATTAAACTGAGATACGTGTAAATTTCATCAGTCAACATGTTTTCCAGTATTTTTGAAAAGCCAACCAGAACATTATCCGATTTACATCTATCGATCTCTCATAAAGATTTAAACTCGAAGATGATATCCACTAGATTGCTATGAGTAAAATGAATTGTGAATGTCGCCTGTAGTTTGCATAATAAAACTTGTTGTGTTTCGCTATGCATGGGAAAATTGTCAACATGTCATTGACCTCCGATTTTGTAATTTAAATATAACCAACCATGAAGCAGAGTTTGTAATTGTTCTCGACTTTTTATAGAGATTGGATTATGCCTGGCAATGATCTGTTACGTCACTAACCAATGAAATTGCGTCCTGTCATAGCCATAACCAATGTACAGTAATGCCCTAAGTATTCGACTCCTTAACCACAGCAGAATTATGGGTAACTTTTCAGGATTTAGTCGGAAATATGGCTTGTTGCCATTCATCGGAAAGCTCTCAGTGAGAGCTTTCCGATGAATGGCAACAAGCCATATTTCCGACTAAATCCTGAAAAGTTACCCATAATTCTGCTGTGGTTAAGGAGTCGATTACTTAGAGCATTATTGTAATGGAAGGAGTCCCATCAATACAGAAAAGAAATTTCAATGAGAGACCGAGAGGCGTAAATGTGATAAGATCACAGTCAGCTTTTCAAAGAGACTGCATGTTTTCATAACAAGGGAGTGAACCCAACATCAACAGAAGCAATTTGATATTGAATATAATATCATGACCACAAAACAAATGAATGTCTGATTAATTCTTAAGTTGGTCAACCTGCGACAAAATGTAGGCTAGGATACCGCTAAAACCAGCAAATATGTTTTAGCAACTTTTTTTTATGCATCGACTTTGAACTGTGCATATACATTTATGTATGACTGGTTTCAATTCAAGTCTGAAAAATTGAAGCCAATCAATTTGATTTTTCAGCTACCGGCAGGCCTCAAAAAATGGTGCCGGACATTTGCAGAATGAGGTCAACAGATTGTGAATTTGATGTTGCTACCCCGCTGTGTGGGGTAGCGTCACTAAATTAACTGTCTGGGGACCTCATTCTGCAAATGTCCGGCACCATATTTTGAGGACTGGTGCTTTCGCATGCCAATCTACCGTTACCCGCATTGTGGGTGGGTTACATGTATACATGATTTCTGAAAAAGAAAGTCTGAACAAAATTAGTTTACGTAATTTTGGTGGATATTATTAATTCAAGACTGGGTTCAAAAGCTTACCATGTCAATTTGATAGTAGAGAAACATAGATTGCATCAAATAAAATTTATAAAATCACCATACGAGTAACAATTTACTAGTACTCCTGTAATCTTATCTGGATGTATTCAGTGTTTTAGACTGCTAGTTGCATCAACATGGGGGAGGGGGTATTTCTTATAAAATAGAATATTTCTTTACTATTGGTTTGGTCCAACCTATAACTGACATTTATATGTAACCTACATCTATGCATCACTAAGTCACTTGTATTGTAAAATTAACACTGTTTTCATAGAAATTAAGAAACGCTATATTTCTACAAGAGGGAAGAAAATTCTATATCTAACAGGATAGTCTCTTCAATATGATCAATATGACATTTGATGGCTCACAAGCCTGAGTTTAGTGTACCTGTCATTTGCAGAATGAGGTCCCCAGAGGGTGAATTTAGTGATGCTATTCCACATAGTGGGCTAGCATCACTAAACTTCTTCACATAGATTCTATTTCTTTTTTAGTTTAGTTTCTCTGTATCCCCAAATTGGCAGACGACACCTTGCAAAATCAAGGTTCCCAATGGGTGTACATCACAATATTAACAATTTAGATACTTCAATCTGAGTCTATGTTTCCCATAGCAGATGAGGCTATGCAGAATGAGGTCCCAGAGGGTGAATTATGCACACTAAACTCAGGCTTGATGGCTCAAAGCTGTTATTTTACACACTAGAATCTAAATTGAAAGCAAAATAGGTGTCATGAAAACACTGAATACATCTGGTCTACAGTTGTTGAAAACTTGAGTACATACGATAGCACATGATAGCATGAAGAGAATGCCCATTTGCCAAATTCATCTTCTGAGTAGTTCAAGAAACACTAAGGTACATGTACATGTATAATGTTTCAACTGTATTACCTGCTACATTGTATTTGGAGAGAACACTAAAATTTTGCTGCTGTTGCATTTCCATGGAAAAACAAGTTATACCCGACCAAATACAAACTACTGGCATTTCGAGGGACATCCCTCTTAATCTGATAATTCAGGCCAAAAAAGTAAACATTCTGTGTTCTCAAACACAACATCAACAGTGTCTCATTAATTATGTTTTGTTCGCAAATAAACCAGAATTGTTCAACCATTTAAAACACTAGAATTTATTAACAGCTTATGTAGAAGTTATGATAATAGCTACTGAGTTGGTATATGCAAATTTAGATTGCCAACAAAATACAAAGTTTTTATTTGATAAAACTGTCAAAAAAGTCGGCATTTTTATGCACCAATGATAGCACATGGAAAGTGACTCACCTCAATATTTTGTTCTCAAATAAAACTGAATGTTTTCAACCACCCAAAACTCTCAATGGATAAACAATTAATTTTTTTTTAAAGAAAAGCTTATTTAGACGGTATAAAAATAGCGAAAGATTCTGAAAGATGCAATTTTAGGTTGCCTGCAATATATTAAACTTTTTGTTGATAATATTATCAAAACAATATTTCCTCTCTTGTCTAATTTTTCACATGTTTTCCGAGAACACAGCTATTTATTTTTATGACCTTACGCACAGACTGTTTCATATGTTGGACCTCTCTTTATGTAATCCAACAACTCAGGATAATTGCTAGAATATTTAGCTAGATCATCATCCAAAGGCGTATTTACAATTTTAACCCTGTTTCCTGGAATCTCTAGCTGAATGATACCGTCGTCTCCCAGATCCTGCTTCAGAACAACATTCCCTTCCACGAAGCTTAAAAACTGATCTTTGGTCATCTTCTCATGAGAATGGTTGTGGCTGGACACGCTGCTGAAATTGGACATGGGCGACTGAAGAGAACTTGTGTCATAATGTGAACCCGATTGGAAAGAATGCACATCCGATTGGCTAATGCTTTCCTCGTCAATTTCGATACACAAGCTATTATATCCTTCAGAACGAATAGAGGCGTTCATTCTAAAGTCGTCGACACTGATCGATTCGCACTCGGACAAAACTTCACTGTTCCTACTTGGGTAGAAATCACACATAAATGAAGATAGGTGATCCCGCCCCCTATGGCAGCCGTATTTTTTCTGCATAACTTCCGAATCAGATTCAACTGTAGGGAAACTCATGTTGTGAGTAAGACCACTGTTTGTTGAATCGATTCTCTGCTGTCTGTTCATAGGGGGCAGGTGGTATAAAAAATGAGCTCCAGGTGGACTGTACATTGGAAAGTTTGAAGGATGTGGCGAACTAAATGAATTATGTGCGAACGGGTTGTTCGTGTAATTTTCCGGCGGCCGAACTGGAGGCAAGCAGTATGGGGAAGGAAATCGTGATAACATTTGCGATTTCAGCATGTCCGAAGCACCTCCTCCTGCACAAGGATGCGGAAGTCCGTGTTGCATGTCGAAATGATGACGCGGAAAAGATGACGCTGATGGCATTGGCGACTGGTTCGACCCGAAACTTCCAATCGGTGACGGATAACTTGGGATTGGATTCTGCTGACTCGAAATTCCGTCTCCGTTATTATGCACTTGTTGAGATGGTGTAAATAAATGCATGGGTGATTGTTGATGATGAGGCTGTGGTTGCTGTGGAAACTGATTCATCGGCGGCGACATGAGCTGGCCTTGATTTAGTGATGGAGGTGACATGCATTGCTGCGAGAGATTATGAGGCGATGATACAATCTGTTGATGTTGCGTCGCCAATGGTGATGGAGCGAGTGGTGATGGAGGAATGGGCGTGGGTGGAAACGGAGGTTTGAAATCACCTCCAGACAGAACGGACTGACTATGGAATGCCTGTCCAAAGGACTGTTCGTTTGACAACATCCCTCCGACTGGTAGTGGTGGTGGTGGCGGCGACGAAAATATACAATCAGCACTTTCTTTGGTTGATGGAAACTGTGACATAATGGGCGTTGATGTTTTTGTTACTTCTGCCGGCCTCGATGGCGAAGGTGGAAGCGGTTTCGGCTTCGACCGCAAATAGATGCATTTTCTGTAAATGCAACTTTGCTTGAGAACGTCTCTGCGCAGACAGAAGTGGCATTTGCCGCAATTTTCTTTGACTTGGCATGGACCGCACTGACCACACCTTCGCCTCCTTTTAAGACGAATTTTCCCGTTAGCAGACATGCCACTTGGGCTTCGTGGATCATCGTCATCGAGGTCAACGAGGTATTCATCGTCTTCTGTCTGCACCCGCAATGGAACTGATAAGTCAGAGTCTGCAAGAGACATCACTCATGACAAGCCTGAAAAATATAAAAACTTATTAAGTATGACTCATTATAAGAAGTAATTAAGTATGACTCGTTATAAGAAGTTATTACCGGTAAGTATGACTCATTATAAGAGACATCACTCATGACAAGCCTGAAAAATTATAAAAAAGTTATTAATATGACTCATAATAAGAAGTTATTAAGTATGACTCATTAGTATAAAGTTATTACGTATGACTCATTAGAAATAAATTTATTAAGTATGACTCATTAGTATAAAGTTATCAAGTATGACTCATTAGTACAAAGTTATAAAGTATGACTCATTATTATATTATAAGAAGTTATTAAGTATGATTCATTATTATATTATAAGAAGTTATTAAGTATGATTCATTATTATATTATAACAAGTTATTAAGTATGGTTATTAAGTATGATTCATTATTATATTATAACAAGTTATTAAGTATGATTCATTATTATATTATAACAAGTTATTAAGTATGGTTATTAAGTATGATTCATTATTATATTTTCATCCTGTTTTCATCAACTTTGTACGTCAAGATATAAAACGAAACCCCGCTCACAGAAGCCGGAATGTGTTATTACTAGGGCTGCCATGATTCAGACCTTCACGATGAGATGCAAATCGCGATTTTACTATAACAATGCGATAAACATCGCAATGCTGTGAAAACTAGATGAACCACTTACATGTAATCATTTTTAGTGTGTATAATCTCATCAGTGTTCACTTCAGAATATTCATTGAAGTGAATTATAATACCTAACTAAAATTACTAAAATCCATGGCCAGGTGTTAGAAGTAGACTACAATAGCTAATAAAGTCCCCAGATCTGCCCAGATGGGAAGTTTTGAGTGTAAAAGTTTGGATCTCTGACTACTGATAACTCTGCATACATGAATTGTTTTTACATCGCATTGCACCCTCCCAATACGA
The DNA here is from genome assembly GCA_032622095.1 of Siphonodentalium dalli. Taxonomy (NCBI): domain Eukaryota; kingdom Metazoa; phylum Mollusca; class Scaphopoda; order Gadilida; family Siphonodentaliidae; genus Siphonodentalium; species Siphonodentalium dalli. The sequence goes on along the minus strand of CP136067.1, from coordinate 110,827,473 downwards.
TGCATTGCCTCGTGAACTTTAAAATGTGATGCATCGGAATCGCAATGAATCGTGGCAGCCTTAGTTATTTCACTGATACATGTATGATGTTTATTACACATCCAGAACTGCATCATGTCATCATTTGTGTGCCTTGTTCGGTTTCCTTGCGCATTATGTTAACAGAAAATGTTTATCAAATTGTACCGTAGCTTTGGGAAAGTACATGTAGATGGTCTAAGGATGTGTTTCAATCAATGCGAACGTATGCACTTGTAATTTTCAATTCACGGATGCTGAAATTTGCAATCAAGTTAAAATGCTTGCGATGACTGTAATGACTGTTAATAGTATTAAATAATTGTTTTAATACTGAAATATTTGAAGGTTTATTTATATCCTCTTCCGTCACAATTCAAATATGTTAAAGTGGAACTCACTGGACATACATGCATACAGTATCATGTTCGTTTGACCTCGACATGCCATTATAATATATGACCAGCTGAGATGATATTTAGATAAATTGGTACACATGGGCCACCTGACCAGGGGAATATCATGGGACAGGCACATTTGACCTAACATGGCTTAAAGGGTGGCTAATAAATTATGTTAACATAGATGATCAATGAAGAGCATTTATTATCAGCTCAGAATATATGTCACTTCATCTTAAAAGAGAGGTAACTTTATCCAATGTCATGGAATAGGTGATGTTTTTACCTCAGGTGACTAATAATTAATTTAAATGACTTGAAGGGGCACTAATAATTAACTCATTCTTTGGGTACCACACTAGTAGCATATCAGTATATTACAGTCAATGGAGTGATAAGGAAAGTTTAAATGTTTAACTAATACCAAAGGTTAACCCGAAGAGCCATATGAAGTTTGGGATCAATTGGATGAAAAATGTTGGCTGTTGGGCATGCCGAAGTATTTACAATATAGTCATGCAAATAGTAGGGCTTTACGGTATTTTGGTGTTTAGTCATATCGTGATACTGTTTTTGACACCTTGTAGTCAGTTTCACTTTATGTAAATAGTCGGTATATCATAGCCGCCAGTGTGGATATTGATATCGACGATATGACTATCAGTGTCCAGTATTTATTTACACTAAACAACTCTAAGGCTTCGGTTTTCCATTGTGTGAAAATTATTTATCACTGATCCTTAAGCATGTGCCAACACACTGCAGACAATCAAGTACATGTACATGTAGGCATGCCTCACACAACAGGCAGCAATTTGTGTTTATGGACTGATCTCAGCTCAATATTGCTGGAAGGTTTCCGGGCCAAATACTATGAAAATGTGTGGTGTCTGTACATGTATAATCTGGACAATGACATGTGCTTGTTGTTTTTATTGACATAAGCAACTGTTAGCGACATTTAATGTTATAAGCGACCTGCAGTTGGTATGGAATTCCCTATGACGTTAGTCCATTGTATAAACAATGAAACTCAGGACAATTTAAATTAACTGTTATTTTATATACCTGTCAATGCAACATTTGTTCATTATTATTATTAGCAAATGAATGCAACATATTGCCAAGTGTATCAAATCAATAATTCTATAATTTTGTCTGCTGGTTTCAATTACATGTATCATGCTCAAGTCAAACAGTTCTACTCAAGACTCAAGTTTATTGGTGTCAGACAATATTTAGTCTTATTATATGACTACCACTAATCCCTTACAAATATCACCATTGTTTTGACGATAAATTCCGAGCAGTCGGAAAACGCTTGTCTGGTCGTGAGCCGTATCGGTATTCTATGAATTCCGTATCAGTATCCTTTTAATTCCGTATCAGTATTATTACGTGTTTGTGCGATTCACCCCCAAATTCAACAAAGTAGTTCCTCGACCTTGGCCTTAAATTGGGAGTTTCGGGGGATGACTGGGAATGTTCAATGGAGTAATTTTGCCCGGGTGATGACATGGGATGGTGTAACGAAGTAGTTTTGCCCTTTGTGACATGGGATGAACCAAAAATGTGTCATATAATAAACGCTTTATCGGTACAGTGATGTGATATGGGCTGCAGTATCACGTCTCGTTGACGATGTCAGATCGGCGCATCAAACTCGCTGCCTGCGGCAGCTCGTTTGATACAGCGATCTAACATCGTCTACTCGGCGTGATACTACAGCCCATATCACTTCACTGTACCGATAATGTGTATATACCGCTGTATCATTTTCAGTATCATAGTCGGTATTAAAATACGGATATCATGAAGCCCTAACAAAGAGTAAAATCAAAGATGGCTGCCGGCAGCCATGTTATTGACAAAAAAAACACTCAAATTTTATAGCACCCATCTAGAGGTGATCATAAATATGCCTGTCAATTTTCATAACATTTCTCCGATAAATGCAGGCTGAAGGGTGTGCCAATGGATTCAAATTTGAAATCCAAGATGGCAGCTGGCTCTCGTCTAGAGGTCACCCTGAAGATCCATATGAAGTTTAGTGACGATCAGAACCAAAATGATGAACGTAGCGCGATGTGATGTAATTTGGAGGACGACAAGCATTCCGAGAAATGAAAAGTTTGAAGGAATACGACCGACTCAGTATCAGTATGAATCTGAGTGTATCATATGTTAACAGAGACTGGAATCAAAGCACTGCGGTGCTTCATGCCATCAATAATAATATGTTATAAATTAAAATCACATCATGACAATTCAAATACCTTGGACAATATGGAAAATTAGATAAATATGAAATGAATCAAATAATTATCTAATTACTAAATTGTTTGCCATCTGGAAAAAAACAACAATAGCAACTGGATATCATTTCTGTAAGTAGTGGGTGTTAAATATTCGCTTTTGGCATTCTCTTCCAGCAATACGGTATTAATTAATTAATTAATTCAAGATGCCCTTTCCATAATTGTACCGAAGTTAACATCGATATGCATTAACAGATTCAAAAACAAATAAGGCCTTTCCGGCAAGAAAAAAATGCCCTATGCCTATTCTCCAATAAATCATGAAAAATTATTATTAGAATACTCCAGTATCAACCACTAAAGTTATTTAACATTTAATGGAAAATGGACACAAGGTCGTAAAATGACAGGAAAAAAAAGACATTATGTCAGTAGACTTGAAAGGTACTTCATACAAGCCTCCTGCTTTGACCAAATAAAGTTGACATACTGTACATGCACCATACATGTACCTACCATGTACTAGTAAATGTTATCTACCCTGTATGTTGTGGATGTTCCTCTTACTAATTTGATCAGTACATGTATACTAACTACTAGTAGTACAATTGTCAATCTGAACCCCAAAATATATACTGGTTGATCACTTTCAATACTACCTCTGGGGACCTCATTCTGCAAACGATAGACACACTATTGCAAGCTCGTTATTAATGAGAGAATATTGAATTGTCATTTCAGAATGACAAACCAAACCAGGACAAACTGCATAAAATGATTGATTGACACCGAGCACAATGTTGCCGTTGTACAATAAGACACTAGTACACTATTACACTATTTGTAGATAACGACTTCATCTTCTAAATAGCCTGAAGGGGTCAAATAATAAACATCCAAATCCAGAGATATTTTTCATACTGCTGGTATAATGATAACAAGTATAATGATATTGTGATATCGTAGGTGCATCACACTTAAATAATCATACCGTAAGAACACTGCAGATACGTATACACTAACTATGCTGTTTTAATGCATCATTGGTAGGGTAATATTCAAGTTGAAATGACAAATATTTGGAGAATCTTCACTTTACGTGTGGTAACAGTTAGTCAATAGGAAGGTATTCACATACCGGTACATTGTATATAATAAAAGGCCACTTGGTCAGTGGATAAAATACTTGTGCGTTCTATCATAAATGAGCTGCATACAAATAGAACCAAATCTGAAAAAACTCATAAAGTCAAAATATAACTTTAAATTTGCACAAAATCAACAAAATTCTAAGTTGAAAAATTATAAGTCGACAAGAAAAATAGGCAAACCGACCTAATTTCGAACTAGATCTGTATTTTTATATGAGTTATCCAAGTACAAAATTTTAAAACAAACAGATAACTATAATTAATGCTGTCACCCGGAAACCAAAATAATCATCAAATTATACACAAACATGTATTCTCAAAATAAGTGACCCTTTTAACGCGGTCCTCAGATGTTTAAAATGCGGTCGGAATGTCAACAAAACATGGTTGTGGATTTTATAGGGTGTTGAAGGTATGTTCAGACCGTATTGATGTTATAATGGCTGTGTGGAAGATTAACAAACAGAGTCACAAGTTAAACGCGCTGCTGCAGTCGCATTGAAATTTCATATCAACGCACCGAACAAGTATACCAACGCTGAATTGTGTTACTCTATTTTGCAGTATATCTTTTAATTTTGTTTATTTCTGTTCACCTCTGAATAATTTTGCACTCCTGGTCTTCATTCGGACATGGTGTAGTTGCCGTTGAAAATGATGTAAAAAATATATAAAAGATGACATGATAAATGAGGTTTTATTGCGCCCTTAAAGGGAAATAAGTCAGACAATCTATTGCAATTGAGATCTTAATCTGTCCGGTGACAAGTTGTGGTAATCTGACAACTTTAGTGACAAGTAGTACGTATGCACTATATTGTCATAACATCAAGGTGTTACATAACCCATCGAATGCATCCTGATTAGAAAAACTCGCTGCTAACGAGAAAGCATTGGTGAATGCCACAAACAACAGCAATACGAGGATTAATCAACCACTTTCTTAGACATTATGCAAATACCAAAGATCCGCCCTGATTAAATGCTATCACACCAGTGCTGGCCTTATGAAAAATCTGCAGGGGCTAAAATTCGCCCTCGCCAAAATACTTTGCAGGGGCTAAAATATTTTGCAGGGGCAATTTCTGTTTTATGGGGTATTTATGTTGTAACATATGAAATACAAGTAAACTGACATATGTCATATTGCATATAACTTATTATGTGGTAAGTGATAATATTTAAATTTAATTAATTTATAATCATATATTAATTGTGAAATTATCAATGAATGTTGTATAACTTATTAATGTTTAATAAAGTACTTTTATAAATGTTATACCATGTCTTGCATATATGGTATTGTTGTGTTTGTTCCTTTATGCCTGATCCAAGTGACCTAATGGTTAACCAGAATCAATCAATCAATATAATATATTTATATCATATATTACATGCTGTTATACTGTATAATACATGTATGAGGTGACGTCATGGTATACTGTATAATACATGTATGAGGTGACATCATGGTAAGATATTATTGTATAAGTTAACCAGAATCAATCATTATGCCATGCATATATTGTATATACATGTACATGATATGTTTGTGTTTGTTCCTTTATACCTGAGTGACCAAGTTACATGTACCTAACCAGAATCAATCATTATATCATGCATTTATTTGTTCCATACTTTTATCTATATAATCCATCGGTACATTCGCGGCTTCCGTACATTTGTGAAATTTCGTCCACTTCTATCGCGTCAAAACATACATTATTCCGTACATATCATAAATTAAATCACTTCTATGTTTGTATCATCTCATAACCCATCTTGCTATGTATAAATCACTCATTTCATGTAATTAATAGCACGATATCGCGATATTTATTCTTTGTTTTCGTCACTTCATTCACCTCATTTGTTTACATGTCAGCGAGCACTGTTGCGCGATTGGCGGATTCCTTCGTAGCCCCACCCATCGCTATCAACAGCGCTCATCAAACTACCTTGTAGGTAATGTATGATTTGTGGGTAGCACTGCACGTTAACAGTTAGGTCATGTAATCGTCAGTCTGTCACTGGTGACGGGTGTGTAGCATGGTTTGACCTAATTAGATATAGCGGTGGCAGCCGACTGTTAACATAGCATGTGTCTCCTGCTTCAAAGATGCGATGTCGCGTTGCCTTATATGTTTTCAAACGGATAACTCATCAAAATTACGACTGCAAAAGTATGTTGGGCAGTGAATGTTGCGCAAGCGATATATCGCCCACGCCAAATTGAAATTGCGCGTGCGACGCGCGGGCGATAAAATCGCTCGCGCCATATTGCCAGGCCTGTCACACTATATCAAATGAAGTCACATCTGCATGTTGTTATGAAGAAATTTGGAACATCATTTTACTTGAGTGACACCCACGAGTGATGTACATGTACCGGTACGCAACTGAGATTCAACCTGCAACTCGAAACTGACCAAGCTGTCAATCAAAATAGACAGGCTGATAGGAGGAGCTATTTTCATCAAATTACATGTACATTGTAATATTTTGCCCAACAAAACTAAGGATGCAGAACGGCCTTTGACTTTGAATAATAACTTCAAGACGAGACATTTTAGCAGTGGGAGCACGTACTTGGGGTTTAGCGATGACATTTCATGTAAATCAACAGAACACCCATCTACTTAATAATTGCTAGTGGTGTCAAGAGTAAAGATACGTTTGTGTCACGATACACATGCCACGATACGATTTGTATCTAGATATATTCTGAGTCAATGATACCTATATGTGATCATGTTTTATTTAACCTAAATTCCGACCTATGGTACTAAATATACATATGGGTGCCGAATAAGGGGGGAATCCCAGCCCAATGTGGAAATATATATCATATATATTGGAAGAATAAGATCGAGTCAAGTTAGGCGAGTACAGGTTATGCAGCTGTCGAAGATGTAAACAAATATTATTAGTTACCCCGTGTCTGTTCACATAGTACGGGGTTTTACCTCCCCGAAGCCAGTCGTATCCCATGAGACCGAAGGCCGAATGAATACGGCTGGCTGATGGTAGGTAAAAACCCATCCCATATGAACAGACACAGGGTGATGATTTTATCTATTGACCGTAACAGTGGATTCAAATCAACATATCCCTTCTTTTCCCCCTTGAAATGAATAGGGAAATTTGAACCTAACATTTCATTATTTGTTCATTTTGAACTACATATAAAGAACAAACTCAAATTCATGTACTGTTTGATATGTTTACCATAACAACAGATTTCAGCATAAATAACGGAACACAAATGGAATTATCACAAGTATTAACAAATACTGATATCACACTCTTGACACATATTGAAACTGAAACATTGTGTGGTCAACATCAAACCCCATGATATTTCTGGGAACCACACAGAAATTTTCCGTGTAGCTGCCTCGATTTCGGAATTGAGGCACTACACGATACGGAAAAAATTCTGTGCGGTTCCCAGAAATATCATGGGGTTCAATGTTGACCACACAATACGGGTTTATCTTGTGTAGCTATTGACCAATCAAATTGAAGATAGCCCACTAGTCAATAGATAATTACTGATACCAGATAAGGAAATGTTTTAACATAGGCAAGTATAATATTGGTATTTATGAATAAAATCCATAGACAAGTCCATAGACTTGTATTTTTCATACCCAAAACGCCAATTACCCAATATCATTGAGCCATGAGATCTCAGATCTGATAACAACTTTGCATTATGAACATGACAAACAGTCAATGATCATGAAACGCGTGCAGAAATAACTTGATTATCAATCACGCCACTGACACTGAGTTATTGCGGTGTGAATTACCACGTGTCAATGTTCGTCGGTGGCATACAGTGGCTGTCGCCGATGTTTGTGAATGTTGACAAAAAGCAACCAGAGAAGACCATTTCATGGCAAATTATTAGCACAGCAGTATAAAATGTATTACATTACCATAAGGAAACTGCGAGATATGTCAAAGGTATCCGAGTGTTACATATATCTCCCTCAAGTGTACTTGGAACAAACACACAAACCACTTCCTATATTCGCGCTTTTGTAATTCACTAATTGGAACAAGTACCGTATTTAATCCTGTTTTGGTAGGTTTTGAGCAGGAACCATGTATCTTGCTATAAGATACATGTATTTGCGTGTTCAGACCGGATTTCATGGCATTTGACTATGTAATAGTTTAATAATAATCTATATAAAAGCCAAGTGTTTGTCTATGTGTGTTTATCTGTCACCATTTTGGCGCGTTTAAAAATATACAGCCCCCATGTCCAAATGCGGCCAAATGTTTTTACCATGTGTTACCTTCTCTAAAGACGAATGTGGTTTCAACGGCGCCTGTCATAAATTATGGACAAACTACGTGCACAGTTTGCCAGCTTTCATTGTATCGTTATCAGCGGCATGTCATATTAGTCGCCCGTCATTTTCGACCACAAGATGACTTAAAGGGGCATACATTTATGAGCAAAAAAGACCGTTCCTTATCAGCTCAGAATATATGAAGGAAACTTGGTACATATTGGTCATACATCCAGGGGACTGTCATGGGATAGGTGCCTTCGACCCCAGATGAAGGGGTGACTGATAAATTTCATGATTAAGGCCAAAAAAAATTAATTAATTGATTCTCAGGCACCGCCGCTCTCATAAAATAGGGGCCGCCTAACTCTTTTTATTTGAAATCCAAACAACCAACGATCAAATAATTCAAATCGCAGCCGATTCGCGTTCAAGTGGAGAGTTCTCCGTTTGCGGAAGTGCCGGAATTCGCTATTTCCGGTTTACGCTTTTAGCACGTGGTAATGTAATAATTACGACAGGAATACCACTTTGAAACGAACTACGGCGAGTTATGGCAGTGCGCTGCTGGGGAGATGATAGGCCTCGGTATTTATGCAAAAAACATGATTAAATAAAGCGAACTAATGTCATTCATTAAAGCAGGTTGCATTATTTACAGTTATTTATAAGTTCACAAACAAACGAGTCCTGCAGTTTCTATACTGGCAAATTCCGTGATTTGAAAAAACACGATGTTGTTGACACCGAATTATATTTTGTGACAAAATTGTCAGAAAATGGGCTGTATTGTCCATAGAATGCGATAAAACAATTGGGCAAATGGCCGAAAAAATATTCATTGATGAGGATGAATCGGCCGAGTCGATACCGACAAATATAAACCCCTATATTTGTGAAAATGACATTGACACTGACGCCAGTGACGATGACAGTACGGTAGCCAAAATGATCATGAAGAAGTCAGAAAAAAGAAACCATACGTACATATGTCCATCTCCTTCCCAGACATCTGCATAAAATGTGGTGGAATGGAAGATTTGGACAAGGTTGATGGTTGCAATCCACAGTGTAAGACGCGTCTTGAAAAATTTCAGACAGTGCTATCTCGTAAGCGCAACTTCTCTGTGAGAAACAGGAGAAGTTGAAAGCTAAACGAAACAAGGCAAAATGAGCATGTCTGCAATTTCCCAAGACGCATTTAAACAGTATGAATGGCAAACATCAGTTTAATACCTCACTATATTTAATATAATCATTCCATTTTTCGTCCTTTCATTTGCTTAGCTTTAAAGTTTAAGAGGAACAACCTCGATGTTATTTTAGAAGTAAGATACTTCATGCATATATTTTATTTTATACACTTTTCCAGTTTTATTTCACTACTAGTCTGTTGTTTTGTTTTGTTTATTGGTTCGCAGTTTCAATTATAATGATTCCACAATTAATTGAGCCTTCTGGTCTTGATTTCGGGGATCCCAGATGTATGTCTGAACTGGCCGCTGGAAATAAAAAATAAATATAAAAACCGCCCTCCCTCATTCATTTGAAAAAAAAATTGCCTGAGAATCAATTCATTAATTTTGTTTGGCCTAATAAAGAGCATTTATTATCAGCTCAGAAAATAGTTGAGAAAATTGGTGCACATACATGTAGGTAACAAGACATGGGAAATGTCACGAGATAGGTGCCGTTGTTCTCAAATGACTTAAAGGCACTAATAATTAGCAGTAAAGAGCATTTATTATCAGTTTAAACTTATTCCTGCATGTCATGTTTGTCATTTTTGATGGGCAATCCCCTAGTAGACAATATAACAAGTCAAAATTAGGCCAAAACATGTGCTTTCCAATTGTTGGCGCACAAATTACAGGTAGGTACATGTAGGTCGGCCTTTTTTTTCTCTCAAAGAGATTGTAACAGAGGTACTGAAGTCAGTGTGTTGATTTTATAACATAAATATCGGTGACTTTCTTGTAAATACATGTATGGTATGTTCTAGTAACGAAACTGCCAATTCATTGTCATTTAATTCAGCATAAATACAATTTGTACACAAAACATGTAAACATGGCAAATTAACAAGGAAACTGAATCATATCACATATAGCTCTGCGTGATATTGACATATTTAGGTACACACAGCTCCAAAATATTGAAGTAAATAGAGCATGTGATAAAGCCAACAAGACGACCCAAAAATTGTCATTATATTATATAGCAGAACTGCGATGCAGCACAGCCCACTTTATACATATGGGCATAGATACAGGTAATTTTGTAAGGGGTCCGACTAATCGACTAGTATTCGATTACTTCTGCCGACTAGTCGACTCCTGAAAATTCATAACCGTTTCAAAAAATAACGCTGGGACCGCATTGTGTTAATACTAGAACAATAAGGGTCATTTTTCAACATGCTCTCATGGCAGTTCAACCGTTACATATACTTAGAATTAGGTACATAGACTGACACCTGTATGTACCCAGTCAACATTTAACTCAAGGTCTCAATTTAAATTTGAGATTGTGTCTGGTATACAGTATGTGCAGCTGCTTTCCTACATTCCTGTGTTAATTTCAGATTGGTACGTACCCCGCTGGACAAAACAAGTGTCCATTGGCACCGCGGTGTATTTGCCGTTCGGCCCGCGGTGTCAGAGTTTGTAACTGCAGTTGAGCACCGCGGCCGAACGGCAAGTACACCGTGGCCCAACAGCAACTACACTGCGGCCGAAAGGCAACTACACCGCAGCCGAACGGCATGTACACTGTGGTTAGATTTCTGGTTTGTATCGTCTTTTTTCAGTTTAATGAACGTACACCGTGGCAACTACACCATGGCCGAACGGCAAGTACACCGCGGCCCAACTGTAGTTAGCCGGTGGAGCCGCGGTGTAGTTGCATTTCAGCCGCGGTGGCAACGCTAACTGCACCGCGGTTAGGTGGACACTTGTTTTGTCAAGCAGGGTACCTGTACAATAGAAAGTGTCTTAGAAGTGTCAAATTTGTGTTAATATCTAATGCCAAGAAGATACCTGAACATTCAAGAAAATTATGATAAACATTACCCTGAACTTACACATACTAGTACATGTATTAGTAGATATGTACCCATCACCAAAAGATACAATACATGAAGATAGCGAGGTATCAATAACAATCTCGGGAACCCACAGGGTGGTAATAACCAATTAATCTTACAATTCATTGCACAGAACACTGAGAACAGGCTTTAAAATATGACGAGAATCATAATCATGATTCTCAATTTGATTCTCATAAAAGCAACCAATTCACTGTAGAAATGCTATAATTTTATTCTCGCAAAATTTTATAGATTTTAAGCCTGCAGAATATTGACTATATTTTGTGTATATATATATACCGCTATTCTCAAAGTAATTGACCAGAAAAACGGGGTGATACCCCGGTCATGACCGCGGTGATACCGGTAATAAACGGTAGCGGTATCGAGACGGTCATGGCGGTGGAGTTACGGTATTGGGCGATAATGATACCGCTGTCTTTTAGCGGGCACCGCATTAATTTTGTTGAATACCGCGGTGATTTTCATGGGGAGGTATTTGGGGAGGTATTTGCTCACACATATTGTTCACGTTAACAAGCGGTATCAGTACCGCGGTATTGGAGGATACCACGGTATAGTACCGCCATATTAACGGGGTGACACCACGTTATTGGTGGTCAATTACTTTAAGTATAGCGGTATATAGATAACACACTGCATAGTTGACATCGCGATGTGTCACTCCCAAAACACAATAATGAATAAAACAGACTGAATACGAATTGTCTGGTGACATCACCGGGTCGGGGTCGATTCGGCCCAGGGCCGGTTCGGCCGGGCTTGTTCGTTAAGCCCATGGTTTGGGCCGAATAGTCTCACCTAAAAATGTTTTTATCAGTAGGATATTTGGATGTTTATATATATTTTTCTTTTGTATGTTATTTTATTATCATAATAAAGTGTTTAATATTTGGATTAAAGTGTATAAAAGGGTAGCATTGCTCTAGTTTATATTATATATATTGATCTTATGATTTCTTCTTCTCCTTCACAGCTTGGCACAGACGGCTTAACATGAAGGGGAGCAGATTGTCGTTCTACCCGCTCATCCAAGTGCTCCAAAAAGAAACTGCACATATCGAGGTAGCAGTAGCAGCGAGGGACCTCGAAACCGATATTGACTGATTTTTCCATGTTTTATCTTGTTTTAATCATTAAATAATCAGATGTTTTATCATGTAAACTGTATATATTTACTGTTTTAACTTGTTTTTAATCAATAAATGTTCGTATGTTTCATCATATATTCACGTTATTATTCGAATTTGTTGCTGTGTTAATTACTATGTATATATATATCCATTACTATTGTTGCCAATAAAACGTTAAGTATAGTGCTGAAACGGTTGACCTATTTCTGTAGCCGGTTAACCGCGACGTGTAACCGGATCATAACCGGTTATCCGCTATTTTCAACCTATGACTTTACACTGATTATTTACACCATAATATGCACCAATATATCAGCATAATTTGATGTATTAACTGTATGGCAAACACGCGTAATGTTTACACAGACAGAGCTTGTATTAAACGAATGTAAATCACCAAACACGAACGTCACATAGCCATGTGTTGACAACTTGGCAGACAACACAGTGAACTAAAACTCGCAGTGTTTAAAAATAGACGTGTCATCATGTCATGCTTGACCTGTTTGTACTGCAGTTGTGATTGCTACCTGACTTGTTATCGTTCTCATTTGGGGAAGAATATTGTGTGACCTACCGGTATATACATATGTTCGTACATGCTAATATGTGCAGTTTTGTATTGTCATTAGGCCTAAAAAATATATACGTTTGTTTCCGCTAACCCGACCGACCCTATTTTAAACCGCCGACTCTAAACTTTTTATTTTGAGATTTTTTTTTTAAATATCTAAATATCTAAATCTCTATTATAATGGAAGAAAACCAACATTGATATTTTTGTTGTTGGTAATTAAAACAAATTAGGCATAATTCCATTGTAATTTGTAACTATTATTAATTAATTCGTTGGAATTACTGGTAGACGAGTGTGCAAGACCTACTTCCGGTATCGTTTCGTTATGAAATTGTCAATGCGTATGAAATAACTGCGGTACGTTTTTTCATTCAAATTTATTTGAACTTTGACAAAACAATCTATGATCCGAGAATGGGTTAATCCATTAATTATTGATGACTTCACCACTACAATATAAATACATTAACTATTTAACCACAGCATAACATTTATTTCTACGAACATTTCATATTGGTACGTTGAATAGTGTCAAATAATGATCAAGTTTCCTATTTTCGTGGTACATATACATCGTTTTTATCATACAGTCACAATGGGCTTGATTCAGTGCAGCTTTAAACATTCAGGTCTAACAAATATAGGGTTTCCACTTATCTAAATGAATTCAATTGAATTTTATTGAATTTAGAACAAATATTGTTTAAAAAGCTAACTTTTTTTTCAAAGTTATTATTTATTTATTTTTTAGAAATTAGAAGCTCGGTGACTCAAACCAATACACGTCCTCCCAAAGCCTCAGTAATTCATCTTAGAAGATTCCTCCTAGCTACTTAATTCAGCTTGGGCTATTTTTTTTGGACAAATGTTTACAAACAGTCAGTTTCATATTTTTACCACGAAATTCCACCCCATACTATTATTTTGCCCTGTATGTTTTTTTAATTTTCCTAAAAATTCCACCACATACTATTATTCCGCACGTATGTTTATTGGGCACTCACGAGGATTGTTGTATGCGCCGCATGCACCGGAATACGTCTGCAAGCGCCCCAAAAAATAAAAAGATTTTAAAAAAAGAAAAGTTTTGCCTACCTACCTACCCAATTATTTTTCAGTCCGTTAGCGGAAACAAACGTATAATTTTGTTAGGCCTTATAGCGATTACGGGACTGGTCGATTATTAAGTCATGTGACTCAGGTATTCTAACTGCTGGGTGTTCTTGTGATTTGAGATGGATAGGATGACTGACGAGTGATGACCGATACACACAATTATGAAGTTTATGAAGTTAACAAATGAAAATTTAAAAAACAGCTGAAAACAGTGTTTTCTGTTAGAAGACGATCAAATGCTGAGAATTAGTCATTAGGATGCAAATAAGTCCGACTGCATGGGAACACCACTTTGATTCGAGTTCATTTGAACTTCATCGACTGAGATTACTCAAACTCAGTATTGTTAGAAGTATAGACCGAGCGTATGTAAATAGGGTTGGTTCTCAGAGTTTGCATTCTGCCAATTTCTCTTTGAAATGTGCTGAGACATCTTGATTTACTCATTTATTGGGTATCCATGATACTGTCTACAAGTAGTCAGTCGGAGAGTAGATGTCAAATGACCACGCTGTGAAAACGATTGTATTGATCTTTGCCGATGACCCAGTGGCGTCAGTGCACATGTTTTACCGGACATCGGAACATCAAAGATGACGTCATGCATCTTTGATGTTTAGCCGCCGATGCCAGACTATGTAATCTGCCATTCATGGAAGACTTTTGATCTGGCACCAGATTTTGACTTTTAATACGCGTAATTTCGAATGTATACCCCTCCGAGTGATAACGTTTGTAGCAAAATTTATAAAGTACCCGTGTTTAAAAGCTACTGTTATCAGTCTATGCCGATTAAGGACCTGAATACGTTAGTTTTTATCAGTGGCATCACATGTGTGTATTACATAGCGGTTAACCGGTTGATCGTAGTTCAACCGGTTGCCGACGGTAGCCGGTTGTCAACCGGATATCCGTTTCAGCACTAGTTAAGTACAAACATAATCTCCATTGTCATCAAAAGACCGGTCCCAAATCAAAGGCAATTAACATGCCGTCCAATTAACACCCACGCTACCTAATTACCCGAATTGAATAGGGGCCGAACAAGCCCGGCCGAACAAGCCCGACCGAAAGAGCCCTGGACCGAATCGACCCGCTCCCACATCATCAATATAAAAATTTACTGAATAATGCGGATTTGCAATTTACATAACACATGACTCACAGAAACCTATTTAAAGTGGATCAGTTAAAAATAGAACTGTTTGCCTTTGGCAATCTCATACCACTCACCCCCCTCCCCAAAGTTTAAAGTTTTTCAATGAGCGATAACTTTTATTTTTGTTAAAGATCACATTTACAAAATACCTGGCATGTCTGACCACAGGAGTTTGTCAGAATGATAGTAAATAAAAAATATAAGAGATATATAGATATATATAGATATATATAGATATATATAGATATATATAGATATATATAGATATATATAGATATATATAGATATATAAGTAATAAATAGAGAATAGGATTGCAACTAGGGGATTAGCGAATGACGTCATTTTTGTTTGTTTTTTTGTATCACGAAAATTAGAAACATGAAAAAACGTTTCGCTCGTGGCGCTCTCCATATTCATTGTTATTATGACTGTTATACATCAACGTGACCGCTGTGATTTACATTTAGCATGGCATTGGCAATATCACCTTATGTTCTCTTTATATCACCGCAACGCCAGGTTTCATTTTCGAACCGTCCGCTGAGCTCACCGACGCACGCCCATGCTCATCCGTTGTAATTATTTGGCGGTGTCCCGCAAAATTGTACACATAATAAAAGGGCCGACTAATCTGTCCGAATATTTCCAGGGCATTTTAATGTTATTAACGTTGTAGCTATTTCAATATGTGATTTCCTTTTTAAATTGTTGACTTCTGTGTTATCACATCTATTTCATTATGAAAAAAATATGACTTAAACAAAACTATTTGTGCATATAATTCTATACGCAACTATTTCCGTCGTTAAATCTCGTAAAATAGTTCATGGGAGATCTGGTGCATGCATCTTCTTTTCTTGTGTGTTATTGGCAGGTGGTACACAATTGTCTTTGTGATTTCAGAATTAATAAAACGTGTTATTCGGAAATAAATTACTTGGTAATACAACACTGTTATATCGGGATGAGAAAACGAGCAACAGTGTCACTAACATATTCAAGATTTAGGTCGAAATATTCGGACCACTGCTGCAAACGACTGCGTACACTACCGGATACAGTTGTACAGGGCACCGCCCGAACCATCGCGTCGCAGAAGGCAGCCAACGCTTCGATAATGAAACTTGCCGTTGCGGAG
The DNA here is from genome assembly GCA_032622095.1 of Siphonodentalium dalli. Classification (NCBI taxonomy): domain Eukaryota; kingdom Metazoa; phylum Mollusca; class Scaphopoda; order Gadilida; family Siphonodentaliidae; genus Siphonodentalium; species Siphonodentalium dalli. Next base: position 110,811,105 of record CP136067.1, on the reverse strand, counting down.
ATATGAAGAGAAAATAGGTGATGTAGTTAATGCGAAGTTAAATTTCAGCCACATACGGTCATTTTGATGTATAATAGTCATAATAGCAATCTGTATGAAGAGGGAACGGGACTACCCGCCCCCGAGACAACCCGCCCCTATGCTATTTTGGGGGCGGGTTGTCCCGATAAATGAGGGCGGGTTGTCCCGAAATTTTTAAGAGTGAAGAGACACACATCAACCGTCGGCCTTGAGACGGCATACTTATGGTCAGAAGGGTCCATTGCACAACTTCATCCGTCAGCCCCAAATTAATCATTGTTCGTTTGTTAAACTTATTTTTAATCTTCGTTCATATTCATTCATTCCGTTTTTAAATTTCGTTCATTAAACTTCGTAATAAATAAACATATTATCGTTGATGCATTTTTGTGTTCATAAGATATATTATATTACATGTGTATTTATTGTTGTCCATGTTGTTAAATATCAAATAAAAATCCCCTCAGCCCTCCTAATTAGCCACTGATTACCGCTAATTGATTTTTGGGGGCGGGTTGTCCGGGGGCGGGTTGTCTCAGAGTGAAAGGGGGCGGGTTGTCTCGGGGGCGGGTAGTCACGTATGAAGATCGCTACAATCGATAACGTTTTGGCTTTCCTTTTTTAGAGGCTAAAAATTTATAAATAAAAATTTGTAGGTCAAAGCACTAATCCCCTAGTTGCAATCCTATACTTTTATTACTATTTCTTATTATTACTATTTATTATTATTACTATTTATTATCATTCTGACAAACTCCTGTGGTCTGACTAACTCTTCACATCACAAAGAGACAAATTTCCGTAACAAACAATGAAACATCAAAATGAACCTAGCAGGGTGGCTAATAGCGTTTCATTCCAAAAAAAAATCAGCACAAATTTATTTGAGACGGGGAAGTGATATAATATTGCACCCTCATTTTCGGTGTGTCAATGACCTATATAGGTGATCCCTGAGTCGCTGACTTGTGGAGAAGCTACTTGGATCAGGTGTCAGAGCAAGCAGCCCGTGCCCTGTCCCTGGTCTGTGGTCAGTGACAACTGTGATTAATACTGATTATTTAATGATTCATACACATATCTTGGAATATTCTGATGAACATGTACATGTCATTTAAAGAAAAAGATGTAGATCGCGTTATCCTATACGTATAGTTTCCATTCTAGCCATGTTGATGGTGAACGAGAACACACACAAATCCGTGAGTGAAGCTGTTTACATTGTGAGAATTTAGATGTTGGGGAATCCCGAAACCATACATGCAAGGCGATTATAGCCCATTACCCGGTGCATATACTGGCGTTATGAGGGGTATGGTTAATGTGTTAATGGTGCACCTTGTGTTAGTGATCATGCTGCATGCAGGAGAAATGAGATTTGTTCGCATTACATTGATATATTCGAACAACAAAAAAACTTTAGACATATTTAGCCGCCATTCTTGTTTACGATGAGTGTAAGTCAGAAATACGTGATAACAATTTACGGATTGTTTGCACAAAATCAATTACAAGCGGGAACAATTTTATATAATCGAAGTGCATACTCACGAATTCTTACTTCTTCTTTCCATTTAAGCTATTACGACCATTTATGTTTCTTAAATTTATTAAGAAAGAAAACACCCATGATTAGTTTTGTCTTTCTATTTCCAGAACGAGGCTGCAGGTGCGCGTGTGTTGAAAACACGGAATTTAAACATGAAACTGCGAAACGAACTTTTACAATGTTCAATTTAATTCTCCTCTCTGTGGGGCAGCGTCCAATGCGAAAGTAATATATCACATGTGTTACAAAGTACATAAGCCTTCAGAATGTCCCATTACCCACATCAGAATATGCAAGCAGTATACTGCAGAAAATGATGATCTGCACATAAGTTTGAGTTATCACAAACACAATTCCCGGGCCTTATCACCAGACAGGCATATGCAGGTAATTAATTACGGTAACAGTAACAATGTTGATCCATGGCAAATTACAACACCTAATATATTATATTAAGGGCTTTTGTCCAAATTGAATGCATAATATACTACATTTAAAACAATTCAACTTGAGTATTCAATCACTTGATGAATTGATTGGCCTAATGGGCTTGCAGGGAACCCAGTTAGTATTTAACAAGAACATGGTGTGAGTTAATTAAGCATACCACACTCCTACCAGCTGGTCCATTTAAACAAATGTGAACTCGTGTTACATCGTATTAAGAATACTGCCACAAAGTTTTTTTGATTTCTTAATTGTTCTTTGATGACAATCTAATATACGTAACTATACGTAACGAGAGGGCGATCACGAACGGCAGATGTTTAACCCATCATTGGCGATAATAATAAATAGCTCTGATCGGAATCAAAATCTTTGAATTATAGAGTATACTGTTATGTACGGAAGAAGTACATGTATAGACAAATGTACATAATAAGTTAATAACACACATTATCAAATTATTTGAATTTATGTGTCCAAATGCCAATGTTGCCCTGGTAGTGTCACTTTGACATGTAGGCATATAATAACATTGGAATAACACAGGACCCATACTCCTGAGATAAATGAACACAGCATAGACCCTGGTTGCCAGTACTAAGCTATCAAGAAAATAGTTTAGACTATAAATAAGGGCTAGCTATCAATATAACGTTTTTACAGCCATACTATGATGAGGATGCTGGCCCCGAACTCGAAACAGATTACCACGGTTCATATAAAAGACAGTAAGTAGCCCTGAATAAAATTGTTTCACATACAGTAATGCCCTATAAGTTATCGACCCCTTAACCACAGCAGAATTATGGGTAACTTTTCAGGATTTAGTTGTAAATATGGCTTGTTGCCATTCACCGGAAAGCTCTCACTGAGAGCTTTCCGATGAATGGCAATAAGCCATATTTCCGTCAAAATCCTGAAAAGTTACCCATAATTCTGCTGTGGTTGAGGGGTCGATTATTTAGGGCATTACTGTATTACAATGTTTTATAAGACGCTTGCATGCTAAAATCTATAATCTTCTTTGCTAACCTGGTTATAAGCTAGCGCTTTGTGGTCCCTAGCTATAAATCAATCAACCTTGACAATATGAACAAATTGGAATTTTAAACTATGGTTCCTGGCAATAATCCACACCAATTTTTACAATATCTGCCATCTTGGACTTGAGAACAAGATTTTTTAGGTACTTATTTGATTTAGTTTTATTTTACCCTTTTATTGCCCCCTGTCTGTCCCCTTGAATCACATGATAAAGTGATAACAGCCCTAACTACTCTATAGTATAAACCAATATATTTTTTCAAACATAGAAAATAATTGATTTCTGTTCCTGGTATGAAATCCATGAAAACACCATAGCCCTCAATGTTAATCTTGGTTGCAAACCTGCAGATAGTGTGTCTGTCATTTTCAGAATAAGGTCCCCAGAGGGTGAATTTAGTGATGCTATCCTGCACAGTGGGCTAGCATCGCCAAATTCACCCTGTGGGGAACTCTGTCAGTGCTTAGGCCTCATTTTCTGGGAAGTATCTATAGCCTCAAATTAAAATAGTTTTTTTTTTTCAGATCAAATTCATAATCGAGGTGACTAATGGGTGAACATCACCAACTTCAAATAGGAAACTTCAATCTGATTCAATGTCTCCCATTGGCCTGAGCAGAATGAGGTTCTCAGAGGGTGAATTTGGTGACTCTAGCCCATCTTGCGGGGTAGCATCACTAAATTTACACTCTTGGACTTCATTCTGTAAATGACAGATACCGTATTTGCAGGCTTGCTTGGTGACGATGTTTTTACAGACATATATTTTTTTTACATTTACCCACTGCCAAGGCCTTGAGTCCCTTTTAAATAATTTGTTGTTTGGGTGCAGCCAGGGAGGATATTCATGGAAGGGGAAGATATGGTACACCAGTATGAAATCTATATCTAACATATTTTCTAATAATATATAACTTTGACAAGATTAAAACCATGTCTGCCCCATTAAGTCCTCACTCTCAGACAATTTCATTGTAATGGTATCAGTCGACTTAAAGTCATTTGGAAACAAGAGGTTGCGCCACGGGTGCTGGGATACCCCCATGGTGAATATTGAAATATGGGCAGGTCGGAAACCAAATTGTGAAAAACAAATGTGATGAACGAACAAATTACTTGACAATTCTAATGAACGATGGACAGAAATCCAACATTTTCAGATAAAGAAAGAGGGATAACTATTGAACGGAAAATGTGAACAACGTCAATGAACCCTCTTTTGAAATCTCTCATGATGCCAAACCTGCATACCAAATTTCATTGAGATCCGAAAACCCATGGTTGAGATATATGAGTGGATGGACAGAAATCCAACATTTTCAGATAAAGAAAGAGGGATAACTCTTGAACAGAAAATTTTAACAAAGTCAATGAACCCTCTTTTGAAAGCCCTACTGATGCCAAACCTGCATACCAAATTTCATTGAGATCCAATAACCCATGGTCGAGATATAAGAGCAGACATACGGAAATCCAATATTTTCAAATCAACAAAGAGGTATAACTCTTGAATGGAAAATGTGAATAACATCAATGAACCCTCTTCTGAAAGGCTAGCATCACCAAATTCACTCGCTGGGGACCTCACTCTGCATGGCCTCATCTTCTATGGGAGACATAGACTCAGATTAAAGTTCCCAAATGGTGAATATTGTGATGTACACCCATTGGAAACCTTGATTTCGCAATGTGTTGTCTGACTATTTGGGGATATAGAGAAATTAAACTAAAAAAGAAATAGAATCTATGGGAAGAAGTTTCTATAGAAATTTGATAATAAGAAACTTTCCAGAGAAGATGAGGCCCCCAGAAGGTGATTTTAGTGATGCTAGCGTCACTAAATTCACCCTCTGGGGATCTCATTTTGCAAATGGCAGGCGCACTAAACTCTGGCTTGTATAAATACCGGTACTCTCCAGAGCCACTTATTCTTTCCATGAAATTTTGATAAAATTATGATGACCTTCAAGCCTGCAAATAGTTTCTGTCATTTGCTGAATGAAGTCCCCAGATGGTGAATTTAGTGATGCTATCCCACAGTGGGCTAGCATCACCAAATTTGCCATCTGGGGACCTCATGTTAACATTGTTTTTTTTACTTTTTCTCTTCTGGGAAGTTTCTATATCCCCTAATTTGCAGAAGATAAAGCATCAAGGTGACTAATGGGTGAACCTTCACCAACTTCAACTGGGGAAATTCAATCTGATCCTTGATCTCCCATAGCAGTCGAGGCATGAGAAGAACGAGGTTCACAGAGGGTGAATTTGGTGATGCTAGCCCACTATGCAGATTAGCATCACTAACTCTGGGTACCTCATTCTGCAAACACAATATTCGCCTGCTGGTTACAGTACTTTTCCATGGTGTAGATGTTTAATTGGCGTCATGGAAGTGGATAACTGATGTTCACCCATTAGTCACCTCGATTATAATGCATTTTATCTTCTGCAAATCAGGGGGATATAGAAACTTCGCAAAGGGAAAAAGTAAGCAAAAACAATGTTAATTTGAGATTATAGATACTTCCCAGTAGATGAGGCCTAAGGAGAATAAAAGGTCGGCCGACCAGTGTCCCCCGAAAACGTGGCAAGCCGACGCCGCTTTGTTAAAGAAATTAAATAAAATGTTGAAATGTTCTAAGTCGAAAGGGTTAATAATTCCATAAAGAAATAATTTTTCCGTCATCTATATACATGTTGCACATCTCCAATATGTGGGTAACAATACTCTGAAGTTTCAAATATCTACGATCAAAACTGTAGGAGGAGTTGATTACACCATGAAGGTACCCTCATACAGAAAATGAGAAAAACTAATTTTCAAAGTCGAAAAGCCCGTAACTCTGGGAAAAAATCATTGGATCAAACTCAAATTCGAACTTGACCTGTATTTTGATATGAACGACCCACAAAAAAACAGAATTTCCAATTAAACAATCCAAACTTGAGTTATCATCCGGAAACCAAAGTAAAAACAAGAAACATTGAATTTTCTAAGTCGAAAAGCACTTAACTCTGAGAAAAATCATCGGATCAAACTCAAATTCGAACTTGACCTGTATTTTTATATCGATGACTCACAAAAAAACGGAATTTTCAATTGAACAGTCCAAACTTGAGTTATCATCCGGAAACCAAAGAAAAAACAAGAAAATTGAATTTCCTAAGTCGAAAAAAGTCCATAACTCTAGGAAAAATCATTGGATCAAACTCAAATTCGAACTCAACCTGTATCTTGATATGACTGATCCACATAAAAACGGTATTTGCAATTAAAGGATCAAAACTTGAGATATCATCCGGAAACCGAAAAAGTGAGAAATTTTCTAAGTAAAAAAAATGTTGAAAAAAGGGAAATAACTCCATAAAAGAACATCGGATAAAACCCAGAATTGCAGAGCACATGTGTTCTTGGTTGAGACACCTACATACCAAGTTTCAATCAAATCGGATGATCATTACTGGAGTTATAACTCCGGACGGACGGACACACGGAGCTGATTACAATAGTCCCCCGAAAATAAATTTTACGGGGGACAATAAGGTCCCCAGAGGGTGAACTTGGTGACGCTAGCCCATTGTGCGGGATAGCATCACTAAAATTACCCTATGGGGACCTCATTCTGCAAATGACAAGACACACTATTTGCAGCCTTGCTTTTATTAGTCTATAAGCTACCCGAGGTCACGAGCTCTGGATTTGAGACCACACATTTTAACGTTTATCTGGTCAACCCTGGAACTAAAGAGTTCATCAGGAATACTTTATATATTACACTAAAGGGGAAGAAATGTAAACTGGTTATGTTTGGTAATTGTTTTCATTCTCATCAATTTTGTAATATGTTACATATAATTGAGATTCATACAAAATTTCACATTAATTCACTCGATGATGATGATGTCTGATGAAATTGGAAGCACACAAGCATGAAGCGAGTGTCAATAGGAATGAGAGATAGTAAGAATTGATGAAAGAAAGAATAGCACTCGCACTCTCAGCACAAAAAGACGTGTAAAAAATCACAGATGCGACAGTTTAAGTAAACATATATTGACATGCACTCATATTGCTATACACAAATACAGTTCAAAGGAGAATGGTAGAATTGAATGTATGAAAAGAGTTGAAATTTAAACAGTATTACATTTTTACATCAATGGAAAGCTTCTGCAAAATAGATTCAACATGGCTACCGGTATGTCTCTACGATGTTGGTAGTAGAATAAAAATTTTGTTTTCCTCCATTTAACTATATTTTTATGAATGAACATGGAAGCTCATTTTCCATTAATTCCCCCCAACAGCCTACAGTAATGTTCTAAATAATCCACCCCTAAACCACAGCAGAATTATGGGAAAATTTTCAGGATTTAGTCGGAAATATGGCTTGTTGCCATTCATCGGAAAGCTCTCGGTGAGAGCTTTCCGATGAATGGCAACAAGCTATATTTCCGACTAAATCCTGAAAAATTTCCCATAATTCTACTATGGTTAACGAGTCAATTATTTAGGACATTACTGTATTTACACTGTAAAATAGGCATTTCTAACTCAGAGAAGTACCTTGAGAATTTTCAATCTTCATACGATCAATAATCAAGCACAAAAGCAGAAAATCACCAACCAGCCTATTGTCCAATGGTGGCAGATAGCATCTACTTCTAATGAGCATTCCAACGATGCAGAGTACTATTTAAACCAGTGATATTCAGAATAGATATCGTCGGTGGGTTTCTAAAAGGTCGTACCTCAGGAAATCAAATTGTTCAGGAGACACAAAAAAACTATTTATATCTGGATCTAGAATTTGTATTTGCCAATAACTTCGCACAACACTACTTTATATCCCAGTTGTTATAATGGATACATCTTAATATTCAATTATCTTCTAGTCGATGAGAAAACATGATTTGATTGTATTATACAACACTTTAGAAGTTAAAAATCAAAATCTTGTTCATATGACATTTTATTTTTGATGACTCCCGTGGCTTCATTAGTCTCTGTCACTCAGGATAAGGAGGATAAGACCTTCGACCATTCTTCTTCAAAACAATCCAATCAGAACGATTTCGAAAATAAAAATAATGACATTTTAGAATCAATGAAAAATGTTCATGGGGAAGCACGATACAACATTTTAGAAAATGCAATAAAAAGTTTCGCGCAAAATGGCAGGTACGATCTTTTTAGAAGCCCACCGACGATATATTACTTTAAATTAGGCTGATTGTCATCTCAAATATGGATAAATTAAAAAGAAAGGATCAACTTTAACCCTTATTATACTCAATGGAATTTCCCACCAAGTTGTAAAAGTCCACATTGGAAATTTATTACTTTTTTTACCAAGAAATACCAATTTCAAATACATGAGAAGGAAAATGTGCGTATGTGGTCTTGGATAATGTTAATATATAGTGAGGTAATTATGCTAAAAAGATTAATCAAATGCATATTGGAACGAAACATATTAGTTCTGAAAATATTATACAATGTGGTAAGGTGTTAACTAACTTGTACCTTTGAACAGGTAATTTTAATTCACAAAACAATTTACTGATCTATCTAATAAAACTTTTAGTGATTTAAAATAATGAATGTTTGGTGTTCCCTGAAACAAGTACCATATGGAGTTGTAAAAGGTTTGAACCCCTTCTGTACTAAATGGATCCTCCCAGTCAGTTATAAAAGTAAACATTGGAATGGTCTATTATTCATCTGTAGGGATTTCTCAGGAAATTAAGATGGCAGATATTACAAGTACAGAAGGAGTCATATTTATTGGACGGAAATGATCAGATCCCGGGTCGATTGTGTCGGGTTCAAGTCTGAGTTTAGTGTGCCTGTCATTTTCAGAATGAGGTCCCCAGAGTGTGAATTTAGTGTCGCTATCCCACATAGCGGGCTATCATCACTAAATTCACCCTCTGGGGACCTCATTCTGCTTAGGCCTCATATTCTATGGAAAGTTTATTTATTAACAAATTTCTATAGAAACTAAGATTCTATTTCTTTTTTAGTTTCTTTTCTCTATATCCCCAAATTGGCAGACGACACATTGCATAATCAAGGTTCACAATGGGTGTGTACATCACAATATTCACCATTTGGGAACTTCAATCTGAGTCTATGTCTCCCATAGCAGATGAAGCCATGCAGAATGAGGTCCCCATAGGGTGAACTTGGTGATGCTAGCCCGCTATGTCCCCGTGTCGGGTGGTTCTGTTCCCACTTTCAGTGGCAGGCTTGTAATAAAACATTATCTTGGGAAGCTTATAACGCTTTGTATATAACCAACTTGTTAAATTAATATCAACAAGACTGTTTCTGGCTGAGTGGAACATGGACTAATTACCTATAACAAATATGCTATTAACTCTATGGTCATACTGATAAAACAGTGGTTAATATTGTTTCAAGGGAACCAAACTGTGCTAATTACCATTCCATTACTAATAAAATCAACATGATGATTTGACTACAAGTGAGGATGATGACGGTGGTGTATTTCTTATATCTAAAAGGCAAGATAGCAATTTACAGAACATTTTTCATTAGCAAATAACTTATCAAATGTCTGCATTCACAAAAGCAAGCACATAATTTTCACACTTACACTGAAAGTTATAGGCCGATTAAAAACAGAAAACTGGTGAAAAAAAAAAATTCTGTTTATATATAACCCTTTCATGACAGGAGCTTCCCTGATGCAGCATTAAAGATAAGGCAAAGGGAACCTCACATATATAAGAGAATGCATTGGCACAAGGTTTTCGCAAAATTTCGAGAAGCTCCAGTCATGGAAAGCTCAAGTATATAACACAGGCGACAATTGCTTCATGTCAGACACTTAATAGTTAAGACAATTTCAATTTTTCAAATCCTCCCAGATGTTTAAATGGGTACTTTGTTTCCCAGCTGGTATTATTGCAAAATGAACCAGCATTATCTGAATTCAAGTCTGAGAGGCATTTACATTCAATTACTCTTAACACTTTCATGACGGGAGGTGCACTGGTGCAGCATTAAGTAAGAATTTCCAGACAAAACATTATTCTAGCCAACTGACACTGTACTGTACCATAGCTGAACATGTACCAGTTCATTCCCATGATGCAATAGACATAATCTACCTTGTAAATTCCAGTGTTCCCATGGATTTGGAAATTGAATTATGACCATTTTCTTAACCATTTCATGACTGGAGCTTTTGCGAAAACCCTGTGCCAATGCATTCTCTTATATACATATATATGCTAGTATCCCATAGGGGGCCTTGCATATATAAGAGAATGCCCTGGTATACAATGTCAAGGTAAATATTTATTGGCCAATGCATTCTCTTATATGCGAGGCGCCCTATGGGAGACTCACATATATATAAGAGAATGCATTGGCACAGGGTTTTCACAAACTTTCAGGAAGCTCCAGTCATGATAGGGTTAAGAAAGTAGTCATAATTCAATTTCCAAATCCATGGGAACACCGGAATTTACAAGGTAGATTACGTCTACAGCATCATGGGAATGAACTGGTACCTGCTCGGCTATGGCACTGTAGTGTCAGTTGACTAGAATAATGTTTTGTCTGGAAATTCTTACTTGGAGAGTTGACAGAATGGAAAGTTTTTGTGTTATTATACGCAAGTCTGCAGATTTTGGCTGTGATATCGTGAATGAGGTCCGCAGAGGATGATTTTGGTGATGCTATCCCGAACAGCGAGCTAGCATAACCAAATTCACCCTCTGGGACCTCATTCTGCTTAGCCCTCATCTTCTGAGAAGTATCATTATAGTTTTAAATTAACATTACTTTTAATTACTATTTAGTTTCTATATCACCTAATTTGCATAAGATAAATTGCATAATCAAGGTGACTAATAGGTGAACATCACCAACTTCAACTGGAGAAATTCAATCTGATCCTAGGTTTTCCATAGCATTTGAGGCCTAAGCAGAAAGGTTCCCAGAGGGTAAATTTGGTGATGCGAGCATGCCTTGCAGGATAGCGTCACTAATTCACCCTCTGGGGACCTCATTCTGCAAATGACAGACACTATTTGCAGTCTTGATTATATGATAAATTTAATCAATGTCCATCTGGGTGAAGTCAACACTTCACTATGGTGGAAATATATTTTCTAATGGACTACATTGATGCAGTCACTAATACAAATGAGTGTAAAAAAAAGTCATTAAAGTCTTAACAATTGCCATGATAACAATTTACTTCACATTAAATATTAACACAGAATCTTTAAAAAGCCGACAGTAATCTTTGAGATTTAGGTCTCTGAAAGTCAAATGCCAATTCATTAATGGAATTCCTTGTCAATGACATTGCACATAGTATGAGACCAGTGTCTGTGTGGGAATCCCATTAATAGAGAAATGGAATTGCCATGGGACGGAAACAGCAGCTTTTTAAAGAGATTGACATTAACATAGTAAAAATTGGAAACCATATGTAACTTTCAAAAAAGATCAGTTAAATGAAATATGCTAGCTTCTTGTTTTTCTTAAACATAGCACACCTGTATAACTGGGGCTAGCACATCCTAATAGATAAAATTTGCTTTGCAACATTTTGTGGAAGAATATCTTTTTTAATAATGGCATGAGTATTGCCTTTCTGGGGTAAACCAATAACTCTTTCATAAATTATTTTTGGACCCTGGGCCAATTGCATATTTATAGAATCCTTTTTGCCCCTCATGAAATAATTGCATAGTAACAAAAACAAAAACAAAAACAGATGTGGCACCGATTTTCATGCAACATTATTTTTTGAATCATTTGATCTTCGATTATGCCTCTTGTATTGTATTCAAGAAATGGACGAGCATTTAATAGTAGAATCTATGGGAAGAATTTTCTATAGAAATTTGATACTTTCCAGAGAAGATGTTATTGTCCCCGTTAGCAGAATGAGGTCCCCAGAGGGTGAATTTAGTGATGCTAGCCCACTATGCGGGATAGCATCACTAAATTCACCCTATGGGGACCTCGTTCTGCAAATGGGGACAATATCAATATTCAACTATTACAGTTGAAAGCATAGACAGAACACTGCATGCACCTTAATCGAGAATGTTTTATCGAATGAGTTTCGGACGGCACAAGGATATATTTCACGAAAAATGGAGCTTGAGTGAAATGTAACTATGCGCCGTCCTCAACAAGTTCGATAAAACATTCTAGATTATGATGCAAGTTGTGTTCTGTGTTTATTCCACACCATTGTGTCAGATAAGTTTAATCCATGACTGTGACTACTATTGATACCTTTATTGTGATTTAAGTCTTATGAAAATCTGGTAATTATCTGAGATATCACCCAAAGTGGATTGTAGACATTATGTCATCGCTCTTTGTAAACAACATCAACTCATCAACAATATGTATCCAATGGCTGGTATTCCATTGAATACATGTGCCTCACACCAAATGGGAGTTGAATAAAACCATACTAGTTGATTTGGGATGTGCCAGACCTGTCAACGGGTGATACAACAACAGCACAGCAGTAAGTTGTATTGATACACACATAGCCAAAACACATAGCCAAGAACACAATCTCACTCAATCAACTAAAGCAGGGTTCGTACACATGCACAAGCCTTTAAATAGTGTGTCTGTCATTCTCAGAATAAGGTCCCCAAAGGGTGAAATTTAGTGATACTACCCTCTACAGCGGGCTAGCATCACTAAATGCACCCTCTGTGGACCTCATTCTGCTTAGGCCTCATCTTCTGGGAAGTATCCAGTCTCAAATTAACATTAAAAACTGTTTTTAGTAGGTCTCACATAGCAGTTGAGGATTCAGCAGAATGAGGTTCCCAGAGGGTGAATTTGGTGATGCTACCCAGCCATGTGGGATAGCGTCAATAAATTCACTCTCTGGGTTCCTCATTCTGCAAACAGACAAACTATTTCAAGGCTTGCACACACAGCAGTAACAGAAATAATTATCTCAAATCTTTTGAATGATATTTAAAGATGCCCATTCCGATTTGACATGAAAATTTATTGCAATCAACATAATTTGTAAACCAGAGGGGCATCACAAGGACATAAATAGAAGAGCTATTTAATTATTAAATAGATTAGGATTTTAAAAAGTTATTAAATATTAAAGGGGTAGTGTACACTAAATTCGGCCATTTATACTCAACAGAATATATGCAACAAATGAATTTGAGCCATGGATGAACGCAAAATGCACTCAATGTGCTCTATGAACGATGTAAAACAACATGGTAATTATAATGAAAATGAGTTAATGACTCGAGCCATATACTCATTTGAATTATAATTACCATGTTGTTTTACATCGTTCATAAAGTAAATGAGTGTATCTTGCACTCCTCCATAGCTCAAATTAATTCATATTCTGTTGAGTATAATTGGAGATGGTCCCATTAATGGCCGTATTTTGTATTTTAAATCATTTAAAATTAGAGACTTCTTTAATGTTGCGGAAAATTGTACAAACCCTGCGAATGAACACTGGATAGCTCGGCAGTAGTATTACTAGCGAGGTAATTACGTATATTAAATAAATATTGCTCATGAGACATTTGTATTTGTTGCTTTCGCCATTTTCTTGATCCGTTCCAAGCGCTTCCGGAGTTCGAGAACATTGGCTGATGTGGGATTTACTGCTGTATTTGATTCAATTGATTCTTCTTTGGGCTGAAATGAAGATAAAAAAAAAGTTGACAATTTGACACCAGCTGCAATTGCGCAAACTTTATATATTTTAAACAGACATGGCTCGTTCGAACAGCCAAAAAATATTGCAAAATATTTATTCATTGCAATAATGGAATTGGAAACGGAATAACGCACAACTGTCCGGAATATATATTGCGTTATCTTAACATGAAACTATTTTAAAACTTCACACACTGCTTTCGCTTCATTTTAATCATCAAAATTATGTGGTATCATAAATATTTTCAGAGTGAAGACGGCTTCAGATTTTCTTCCCATGGTCTTCAGTTGCAATTTTTACGCGACTACTGACTAAAATAATTTAACCGGCACAAAGTAAACAATCTCAGATTTATCGAAAAACATAAGAAAAAAACACGGGTTTTCAGTGCTATGTCGACAAATTAGTTCGGAAATCTTCGCGTAAGTATGTTTTGAGATACTGCTTACCAAATTATGTTTAGATAATTTTGGGGTTCGAATAGTTTAAGAACGAGCCATGTCCGTTCAAGCAAAATTATTCTATCTGTGCTTCTGAACTCCCCAGCTGATGTGACACTTGCAACAGGGCCACTTCAAGAAGTTTATATATCTGCCAATGTTTAAATGAGGACTGACACCTAGTGTTTCACAAAGAATTAACTAAAAATTAACTTAAAAAACATTGGCTCAAATAGCTATCCTTAAAGATATGTTCAAACAGTACTCTTTAAGCGTACATACATTTGACTCTGGTACTACTGATGGTGATGATGATGATGATGATGATGCTTTATTCTCAAAATTTCAAATAAATATTGAGAAATACAGAAAGATATTTCCAAAAGAACATGAAGAAGTTAAACCACGAAATATGAGAAGATTTCAGCAATCCTTGAAATAGTGTGTCTGAAATTTGCAGAATCAGGTCCCCATAGAAGATGAGGCCTAACCAGAATGAGGTCCCCAGAGGATGAATTTGGTGGTTATTGCCCGCCGTGCGGGGTAGCATCATTAAATCTAGAGCTGGGGACCTCATTCTGCAAATGTTAGACACACTGTATCCAGGCTTGGGCCAACGGCCAGATTTTGGCCAAAAGGTTTCAAGTGTATGGCAGCAATTACCTCTCAGAAAACAACAAAATCTCGCTAAAAACCCTTACACTGGTTAATAGTTACCAAGTAGCAGTTCACCCCATATTTTTGACAACAATTTACCAGAAGTAACTAACTTATCGAAACTAGGATGATTATAAATATATTGCATTGTTTTGAGGTTGACGTGACGATTTATCAACCCGAGGAAGTTAACATTCACCGAGGCTGCAAGCCGAGGTGAATATTAACTTCCAAGGGTTGATAAATCCTCACATCAACCTCAAAATAGGGGCATTAAGTGTTTTATACCATAATTGGCTAATCTACTGTGTGTATAACACCTATTTTGTAAATTTCATCTTTACACCCTACTGTGGGTATAAAGATTCCTACTATTGGTATAAATTTATACTGTTGTGTAAATATTTCAACGGTACTTTATGTGTTAAAAGTTTATACCCATAGTAGAACGACCCGTCATTTGACCTCTTGCGACCTCGCTGTCGAAATTTAGCTCAATTTTTCGTCACGCCCGCTTCGCGAAGTAAATACACAATTTTTCCGACTCAAAACACTCTGAAATGCCATAAGTGGTCTAAACACAGAGATATATACTATCCAATTCCATTTACTGGGTTTACTTGTCAAAAAATCATTAAAATGACACATTAAAGTTAGTTTAAAGATGTTTTATGCTAGATGCACCGACAAAGTACACGTTTTATATAGGTCGGCGGCAGCTGTTGAAAATGTAAACAAAACAAAAGCCCGTGTTCGTCTGCCTTTCCGTGTTTAAAGCGAACGACGGCTTACATTTTGACAACAACGTATAGATTGTTAATGGTCTCTGCAATGTGGGAAATCTGAATGTGTGTTCACATCAGCTGACTGATGTCATAGAAAGTGGCGGATCACCGAATTTCCTAGAAATATGTATTACTACGGGTGACCCACATTCATGATAGCTCAACATATTTAGGTCACTCGGTGCACATACATGTTAACAGTCACCATCAGAGTAGCAATACATTTACGAAGTGACCGAAGAATAATAATTATATGGTATAAACAAAATACACCCATAGTAGCCGAGAATAACACATTTTCACCACTCGTGGAATTGTGGTGAATTTTTTTTATTCTCGGCTACTATGTATGTATTCTATATTTATTATATGATCTACCAACATTATCAAGCCCATTAGGCCTGAAATACCTTACTGACCCATGTATATATGCACATGGATCCATCAAATGCACAAATCAAAATTTAATAAACAGTATTACAATTCATATTAATAACTCATGACGTCGTGTGATCTTGTTATTAACCCATCTGTCCTACGTATTGGACGATCCAGTAGATATCATGATTTATCAACTCCTTTTCTGTATCATTTAGTATGGGATTTTTAGAAGAAAGTTTATGACCATTTATTACACTCCTATGCGCGATTTCCATTGAAAATGCTGTTAATTAAAAATGGTAATATCACTAGTGAATTTTGTCATTTCCCGTGACGTCATTGATGTTACGTCGCTTACTGATATAGACTGAATTTTCAATGGTTGATCTTTCTCCACATCGAGACTTTCATGCATTAATTTTGGGTGTTTTAATCATATTTGGCGAACCAAATTGATGCAGAAGTGTAATAAATATAGTAATCAATTTGTTCCGAGAATTATGTTAAATAATTCACTCGAGGCGAGAGACGTTTAGGTAAGAAACTCATGCGCTAATGTGCACTCCTTTCTTACCGACGCCTCTCGCCTCTTGTTAATTATATAACGTAATTCTCAAAACCAATTGATTATTCTCTATATAATAATAGGTATTATTACGGCATCCTGTTTTAATCAGTTGTCAATACTTTACTGCTTTAGGATATACTTAGCAAATCAGTGCAAATTTATGTTGGTATTTGTTTTTTATTTTTTATTTGATTGGCATGGTTTTTATTGTCTTACTTCAATTTTTTTAATTATAACTTATTATTTATTCTATTGTCTTTTAGTTTCAGATTTCTTAATGATCCTATACTTAGGTTTTTCAACATTTCTGAAAAATAGCCAAAAAAAAATTGGAAATGGCCAAATAATTGGCTAAAAGAATTTTCAGGCCACCATGAACCCTAGTCTGCCAGAAGGTGAGAATATTCATCTCTCGTGAATTAGCTCTACACTCACAGAGCCGGGAACCACTATCGCAGCAGGCTTGGGGACTTCAGGTTCTGGTGTCGGAGGCTTTTCATCCTTCTTGTTCTGTTCAAAAAAGCAGATAATAGTTGAGAAACAGATATGGTAATGTGTGTAATTTTACAAAAGTATTTTGGTACTTATATACCACATTAATGTTACTCAAATTAAACAGTTTGCAATTATGCTGTCCAAAGCAGGCTGAAAACAGCAAGCCTGCAAATAGTGTGTCTGTCATTTGCAGAATGAGGTCCCCAGAGAGTGAATTTAGTGATGCTATCCCGCTCGGTGGGCTAGCTTCACCAAATGCACCCTCTGGGAACCTCATTCTGCTTAGGCCTCAACCGCTATGGGAGACCTAGTATCAGAATGAAGTTCCCCAGTTGAAGTTGGTGATGTTCACCCATTAGTCACCTCGATTATGCATTTTATCTTCTACAAATTAGGGTATATAGTAACATCTCTGTCTTCCCAGAAGGGAAAAAGTAACTAAAAACTTTGTCAAGTTGAGCTAATAGGACGGAAACTGGATTAGCAGATAATTATCATTTAGGCGATTACTTTGAGATACTGACCTCTGTGGAATCGAGACCACATTCCTCTCGTAATTGCTTCAGACGAGCCATATAATAATCAGCGTCTTTATCAGATGAATCGGATTCCTGGTTTGAGTTCGTACCCATGGGAAGAACGTTGGCCACACTCGGAACTATAAAGAAAACAAGGTAAATGTTATTTTCACATTCCCTAAGCTTTCAAGCAGAAGGTACATCAACGCCTTAACCCTTCCATGACTGGAGCTTAGTGAAATTTTGTGAAAACCCTGTGCCAATGCATTCTCTTATATATGCAAGCCTCCCATAGAGAGCCTCGCATATTGGCCTAACAATATTTACTATGACCTTGTAAGCCAGTGCATTCTCTTATATATGCGATGCTCCCTATGGAGACTTGCATATATAAGAGAATGCACTGGCACAGGATCTTTAATGCTCCCTTCATGAAAGGGTTAATAAGTTTTGGTTTACATATGCATTTCAGAATATTGTTGCCCATATATTGAAGACATGTAACATGTATATATAGATGACGGAATTTGTTTTTTTTTTACAGTGTTATTAACCCTTTTCGACTTTTTTTATAATTTTCTGTATGAGGGTACCTTCATGGTGTAATCAACTCCTCCTACAGTTTTGATCGTGAGACCTTTCCAATGAATGGCAACAAGCCATATTTCCAACTAAATCCTGAAAAATTACCCATAATTCTGCTGTGGTTAAGGAGTCGATTATGTAGGGCATTACTGTATATTGAGAGTAATCTCTTGATTGAACTGACGATGTGAAATAATTAATGAGAGTTTTATAGGTTAACCAATACAGGTAAGTGGGTGCCTGACAAGGTAACACATCTGCCCGAAATCAACGAAAATCACACCTAGCCCTCCGGAATGACAATAACAAGTCAGAATGGAGCACTGGCTGACAGACCTTACGTCCTTTCCATTTGTCAACATAAGTATAGTGAAAGAGATAATGCCTTACAACCTATCCGTCATATAATTTCCCCACATAATGAAGGTGGTGCATAAATGTATGGATGTCAAGGGGAGGTTGTCTGCTAGGCATATTAAAGTGATGTGAAACACTCCGGTATTGTGATTTAACCCTTATTCCAACGTATCGTCTTTTGTTGTAGCGTCCGTATCGTCTTTTGACGTCTTTTGTTGTAGCGTCCGTATCGTCTTTTGACGTCTTTAATTTTTGCATTTTCAACAATCGGATTTGAGACTCGAATAAAAGAGTAATAATGACGATTTACATTGATTGTGTTTTGTTCTGCTGATGGTTAAGATCATGAAGGGCACATATTAAATCCTTTCTTCCTTTGCTAGGCTTTAGATTTGCAAAATGTTTACTTAGTATGCTGTTTTGGCCGACAAAATGAAAACAAACGAAATAGAAACACGTGGTTTCGACGAAAACGAAAGTTGTTGTCAGAGACGCTTCCTTGTTGATTGCGTTATGCGTGGCCGCGAGGGTAATCTATGTAAAATATGACAACTTGACCTTGATATTTATATTGGATTATGTATTATTTCATAAGTGGTGATTTTATATTTCCAAATAGTGTAATATGAACATTTTTCCCAGCCGTAATTAAATCGGCCACAGCTAAGCCAAATCTCAGCGTGACAGTTGCGGAACTGGCCATTGGGATGTTTTTCCTGTCGAGTTCCATTATGATTGTCACTTCATCCGTGAACGTGAAAAAAGATTTTTATAATAATATTTTTTTTAATGGACTAACATCATAATGAAGGCACGTATTTCCACCTTGCCTTCCTAAATATTAAAGTCTCGTATTGACTGACAAAATGAAAACAAACGAAACAGAAACACGTGGTTCACTGGTACAGTGGTAGCGAATTTTCAACGAAGACGAAATTTGATCAATATTTAATGTAGGTGAACTTCTCCACAAACCAAATGTTGTGAAACATATTCATTAAGTGTCACAATTGTTGTTTAATTTGAGAACTCGAACATTGCAATTCCAAATTGATGACTCAAAGTGGATCTTTCTGCTTTTATTGCACAAATTTACTCTGCGAAATCAGGTTATGTCTGAGCATCGCAATATTATTTCCGGTTGTAATGTAACTACGGACGCGGCCGTTGTTGTGCTATCGGCGGGATTCTGAACACATAATTAAAACTTTTTTATATATATTATCTACAAATTTAGTATAATAAATTGATGAGATATTACTTTTATATATCCATCTGTTCAAGATTTCAAATATACCGCGCAAAAGACCATCACCCTGATCGATCGAGAAAGAAATCAATAAAAAAAAATATCTCCTGGTTTGACATCAAGTCAGCCCAATGCGGGTGCTTCTAAATAAAGGCGAGTTTACAGTTGACATGCAGATATCTCAAATTCATCTTGGAAAGCTTCTTTGCGTGTATGCATATATAATTACCGACTATAAAGTAATAATGTACTTATATCAACGCAATGTCGATAAAACAAAGAATATCCCAAGCGACACATTCGAGCACCTGCTGGCGACGTCTTACTAAGTTAGCCCACTGCCATTTCGAACAATTCGCGCTCGTTTTCTGTCATCTAATTAGCATCAATGGGGGAAACTCCACCCCTAAACTTGAGCCAATGAAATCAGTTCAAACTTCTAATCATTGATGTCATTGGTTGTCAATGAAAACATTCTTAGAATCAACAAAAAGTGACCTTTGAACATGTGGTTTTTGCACGAAAATTTACAAACTTTCACAAAGCAACGTGACGTAATTGCTAATAATTTGCGCTTTTATCGGAAGTCATTTTACGACTTTGTCAAATCATGGTTTATATGATTAATGCACATCAAATATAAAGACATTTGGTTTAATTATTTTATTTATAATACGCTTTTTTGTTTTCAAAAATCATGAATTATTTTTTTTTCAATCAGGACACGAATCCGTGGTTAAACAAACTTAAAGGACATACTCGCATAGGCATACCGTAAATTTGCATAAAATGTCATTTTTGACTCACATGTGTGATAAAATGAAGATAAACGGTTGTTTATATGCACATATTTAGTTCGTCTATTGGTTTATGTTTCCATTATCGTATTCACAGATGACACTTAACTTAAGTCTTAAGTGAAAGCATGCTTGTTGTTGCATATCGGATGATACACATGGTACATTTACCTGTGGCCAGTGTGGGGAAACACCCAATGATATTATAACGTCAAATTCCTGTTGGCTAACGTAATTACCTTCATACCTGTTGACGTTGGCTATATGACGTGGTTTAACTACATGTGCTGTTGGGAAAAGGGTTAATAGAAATGGAGAATAATAGAGCTGAAACGGTTTACCCATTGTTCTAACCGGTTAACCATCAGGTCTTGCACTCTCGACTTAGACTGCACTGTAGCCACTTAAATTATCACACCTATTCAAATTTTTTTTCTGATCAACCCATGTGTGCTTGCGGTGCGCTAGAGGATACTGAACATTATTTACTCAAATGCGAAAGATACGACTCACAAAGAATTATATTTCTAACCACAGTTTCTGACCTTTGTAACATCACAACCGAGGTACTACTCCGCGGTTCCACTGAACTCTCACACGCCGATAATATAACCATTTTCAGAGAAGTACAAAAATATATCCTGAGCACCAAACGATTCAATTAAACCACACACGTGCATAATAACGCGCATAATGAAAAATTCAAATCGGAAGATATGCAACAACGAGCTAGATTATAACCCGATCACATAAGAACATACTCCGCGTTCGAGTTCATTGTGAACTGTTACCGTGGTGCGATGTTGGCTCAGAGGCTACAGGCCAGCTCTTCAAAATCACTATGTCTACATCAGATTATCCATACATCTTTAAATTCTCTACCTGAAACATCACTATCTAATTCTCCCTTTTTCTCCCATTGATCTGATATCAATTTTTCTAATAACAACTGTATTACTAATACCAACTCTCAGTCTCACTTAAACCGTTAATTCCATAAAACTTAATATCGACACACCTATCGAACGAGCCCACTGCGTGAGTTAATGCGAGACAAAAAAAAACAAATAAACGCCAACTGTGAACTTCAAATTATTTGAAATACATCGCACTTAATACAAGCACACTCACGTTGTGGGCTCGGTCACATCATAACCGGAGACGACACATAATAAGCTATCAGCTTGCTGTCGAATCCCCTCCATACCATAACTTGTTATTATATTGTAATTACTTTATGAATTATATGGATTAAATACTGTTTACCATACATGTTCGTGTAGCCCATACGAATGATTTTAGAACACATATCTTCTATGTGTTACGGTGCCCAAATTAAACAGCCTACCTGGGGCTTGTTCTCGCTGTTCCGACGTTATGAAACACGTCATGACTCACGGGCTCCGGTGTGACGTATATTCGTCCGTAAAAGGTCATTTAAAGGGATACATATCGAATGCGCGTTGTTACATAATTATAGATTTATATTGTCGAAATGTTGATGTTCCATGCTTACATCTGTTTGTTTATAGTGTTAGAAATTAATTTAGTTTTTATATGAGCAACTGTACTGTGGATATCCATATATTTCCCAAGATAGGTTATGGTGAATGGTCCCGAGTTACGGCCATTCTCTGAAGTTAGCCTGAGCTTTTTAAAGAGCGTTATTATATGATATTTTATTGATTATAACCCAAACACGCCCAGTTATTATAACTTTTGGGTTATTAAAGTGACATCTGGAGGTATCTTGTTACATGACCATGCATTTTTTTTAATTTTTTTACGGAGTTAAATTATTAACCCGACTTAGAACATTTCAACATTTAAAAAAATTTCTTTAACAAAACGGCATCGACTTGCCACGTTTTTGGGGGACACTGTGGTCGGCTGACCTTTTATTGGTGGTAATTTTCATACTTTGTTACCTAAAAATGATGTCCAAAGTTCAACTGCTGAAACCAGAGATTTGGGTTACAGAAATAAACTCATCGAATTTGAAATTTGTCAACTACAGTAATGCCCTAAATAATTGACTCCTTAACACCAGCAGAATTATGGGTAACTTTTCAGGATTTAGTCAGAAATATGGTTTGTTGCCATTCATCGGCAAGCTCTCAGTGAGAGTTACCCATAATTCTGCTGTGGTTAAGGAGTCAATTATTTAGGGCATTACTGTATGTGTCAACTAACCTGAACCACTGCGATGTTTTCCTTCTCGCTCCATCTCTATGTTCTTGAGGTTTCGTTCTATGTAGCTCTGAAAGAACTGTGAAGTCTGCTTCAAGAATGGCTGCAGATCAGCTTCTGGATACTTCCTCTTAAAGTCATACAGATCGTTCAGACCCTGCAAGAAACAGTAAAATATATAATCATTAATTCACTTGACTCACTCCTGAACAGTTCTCACAGAATGTATAGAAGTGAAGTACATCCAAGTCTTCACATAATGTTGTAGTACTATTATAATTGTCAGAATAATTTTGACAAAGTGGAACTTAAAGTACTCAATCCGATCAGACGGTCCCCATACCATCAAGATACAAAAACAACAACATTTCTTCAAAATATGCTTTAGTTATCAGAATCGATTAATTGTAACAAAATAATGCTAACCACTGTCAACTATGATACCAAATTGCCCAAAACGTGTTATTTATCAACATTTTGTTCAACGAAATATGGCCGTATAATCACTTGAGTATCACGAAATTTGGCCATATTAAACTTGATTTTAGAGTTATCCATCTTCATATTTGTCTGAGACCGTCTGTTTAACGACATTTTTCTAGGCCACAAATAATTGCACATCTCGAGAAATAACAAACTTCAAAAATTTATATCTGATCACTGATGGGTGGGTTCCTCGACTCAAATCAAATATTTTTTACCCCTGAAGCCAAAGAAATAGTAATTTAGGAGCGTTAATTTGGATAATGCATCTTTAAATGTTTTCATGGTACTCCAACATGCAGACGACACTCTTCTATATGCTTCTATATATGTGTGGGGCTCCCTGCAGGGTAATGGATGTTTTTTATTTTATGTCCTAAAAAATGTAAGAAAAATTTATTTTAAAAAATGATAAAAAATTGTTAGGCCAATGCATTCTCTTATATATGCGAGGCGACCTATGGTCGACTCGCATATATAAGAGAATGCATTGGCACAGGGTAAAAAATATACAATATACATCAGAGAGATATTATCCCATGATGGGTTACTATGAACTGTAAATGGTGGAAGTTGACCTCTTTTGTTATGCATTTGATCCGATTTCCCCACGATAGGTTACAGTGTAGTTTCCTGTAATTATTTGGGGACACCTGTTTTATATGCCAAAGTCATATCTGAAGGCCACAGCCCTAAGTTGGGGGAGAGTATGATCTGGCCTCCCCCTAGTACTGCTATAAAATGACAATTTATTGCTTTATTTTATGATTTAGTGTTAGTTGTGTTTGTTTTCTAGTAGTAAATGGTCAAAAACAAATTATCTGAGTATTTTTATTCTCTTTCTAACTGTTTTTGGGCACCTGGAGTTTGGGCGCCCATACCTGTTACAGGTACCAAAACTGGACTGGAAAATACCCTGATGGGTTAATATGAACTGTAAATGGTGGAAGTTTATCTCTTTTGTTATATTGTAAAATATATTGAACCTAACTGCAACTTGGCTACATGGAATCACCCAATAAAACAGGAATTATTCGATAAAATTTTAGGTACTGAGAAATCTGACTTTGTATATTATTAATGGTGTGAATCATGCTATTAATAATACCGTACGACCTTATGAGAACTTGTGCTGTGGCCTGGTCAGTCATGTGGTCGGTTACCATTAAGGACCACAGTGGAAATAAGCAAGCTTTGGCTTGCTTTCCTGTGCGCTCCTTGATGGCATGACTTGTCAGACGAGCGTATTCATATGTATATTTCTCTTCTACTACTCTATTTTCCTCTCTATCTTTCTATGTACGATGACAGTACTTGGCCAGCTGCATATATTGTCACTGCTGCCTGTATTTAGGGATTCCATCTTTCGGTCATGGACATGCCAGTCTAAAGCCGGCCATACATGGCAGCAGTGTGTATATGCAGGTGGCGAAGAGCTGTTGGTTCTATTACTAGTATCTCTTAAGCAACATGACAGTCCTGTTGAGGGAGGAGGGTGGGATAGCACGGGTTGATTTTTCATGTTGTATATATATATATACAGGTATGAGTATCTATTTAGTAGTCATTACTAAGCTAGGTTTATTCACTATCTTGTCCCTCTATAGAACTGTCAAGCTGCATTCTTGTTATATTTATATATCTATACTTTTTATATTTATACTATATGAATGTCACACTCTGTGTTTACACTTTTGTATATATGCTTATGCTCATATGTCTGCAAATTTTGCATCTTTTAGCCATTCAAAAATTATCTATCTATCTATCTATCCTTTGATCCAATTTCACCATGATGGTTTATTATGAACCGTAAATGGTGGAAGTTTACCTCTTTTGTTATGTCCTTCGATCCAATTTTCTTGAAAATATCAGCCAGCATATCATGGGTACTGCTTTTTGATTTCGAGCTCTGTAAAAAGATAACACATGTCTGCTTATTTACATGAAGAACAAGACTACCGCCGGGAGCTATACAAGTTAATTGTATGCTACCCTGCTCAAAATGAGGGACATGGCTGGTACTCGAACATCAACTGTATTCTAAATCCATATACTAAATACGAAAAGGATATTTATATTGAACTAAAATTATTAGCCTGATACCAATAAGTGCATAATATTTTAAAAACTGAATACATTAAAATTAACCATCTGTTCAAATTAAATCTTTCATGATGGGCCCGCTGGTGCAACATTAAAGCTCCTTTGCCAGTGCTTTCTCCTATATATGCCAGTCTCCTATAGGGAGCCTCACATATATAAGAGAATGCACTGCCTTACAAGGTTAACGTAAATATTGTTAGACCAATGTATTCTGTTATATATGTGAGGCTCCCTATGGGCGACTTACATATACATGTATAAGATAATGCATTGGCACAGGATTTTAGCAAAATTACATGAAGCCCCAGTGCATTCTCTTATCTATGCCAGTCTCCCATAGGGAGCCTCACATATATAAGAGAATGCACTGGCTTACAAGGTCAATGTAAATATTGTTATGCCAATGTATTCTCTTATATATATGCGAGGCTCCCTATGGGAGATGCGCATATATAAGAAAAATTAGAAAATGCATTGGTACATGGTTTTTGCAATATTTCAGGAAGCTCCAGTCATGAAAGGGTTAAATTTGATAATCATGACAGCCTTAAAGGGGGACTGTACCTAGGACTTCATGGTATCCAGATTTTAATACCGAATACGATACTGAAAATTATATCATGGTATGACTAAATATCATCACCAATAAACTTGGATGGAACTGTTTGAGCATGATACTTGTAACAAGCAGAACTATTTATAGAACTATTGATTCGAATTACTTGGCAATGTTGGATTCATTTGCTGATAATAATTATGAACAAATGTTGCTTTGAAAGGTATACAAAATAAATAGTTAATAAAAATTGTCCGGAGTTTTATTGTTAAAATGACAGACGTATACATGTATTTATAAGTGATGTCATCGGGAATACCATTCCAACAGCGAGTCGCTTATATCATTAAATGTCACAGTCAGTCGTAATAATAACAACAAACGCATGTCATTGTCCAGATTATACAAACATTTTCATAGTATTTGGCCAGGAAACCTTCCAGCAATATTGAACTGAGATCAGCATATAAAGACGCAAATTGCCCATTGTGTAAGGCATGCCTACTTGATTGTCTGCAATGTGTTGACAAACTCTAAGGGAGCAGTGAGAGTTAATTATTTTTCACACAATGCTAATCCGAATCTGTTAGCCATGGCCTTTGTCTCAGCATCAGAGGTGTTTGGGGTAATTAAATGCTGGACACTGTGATAGTGATATTGTCCATATCATTATCGACACCTGCGGCTAGGATGTACATACTATTTACATAAAGTGAAACCAACTATACGGTGTCAAAAAAGGTATCGCGATATGAATAAATACCGAAATACCGTGAAGCCCTAATTGTACCCTAAATCCGGCCATTTATGGGACCATCTCATTTTATACTGAACAGAATAGAAGCAACAAATGAACGAATTTGAGCCATGGCTGAGAGCATAAAAATACACTCATGTGCTCCCCCCATGAAAGATGCAAACAACATGGGAGTCATAAACTCATTTTCATTATAATTACCATGTTGTTTGCATCATTCATAGAGCACATGAGTGTATTTTGCATTAATCCATACACGGCTCAAATTCATTCATTTGTTGCATATATTCTTTGGAGTATAAAAGAAGATGGTCTCATAAATGGCCGGATTTAGGGTACAATCCCCCCTTTAATCCCATAACAGAGCTGTTACTTTAAAACATATATACCTTGAACTGAGGTTTCTGCTCATCTGCAACAGTGTTGATATCTTCGCCATTTGTATTGTTATCATTCTTGACAATTTTCCGCATGTACATAATGATTTCGGAATTCTCTCCATCCTCAATAAGACGGGTGAAATTTAAAATCTACAAAATAAATATCAGGTCATTAATAGAGATTGGTCTGAGGATATGAAAGAACAAAGTTTTGGATCATCATCAACCACCCAGTACATAATCTCCAATAGTTGTCACTTGTGAAGAAATGGTTTGGCAATGAAGAATTTTAAGTTGCTCCGCCAAGTGCTCATGCTGTCGGTGGCCAAAGAAAATGTTCAAGTCTGTACTCGGCAATCACCTCTCAAATTATCACCAGATCTCCATGAAACCCTTAATTCATTAATAGATAATCACTGATGAGCAGCAGCTGGCCAGTGTATATATTTATTAAAAGTCACACATGCTTACTTTATATCAAAACAATGATTTATTATACGCTGAACAGTGAATTATAGAAAAAACGCATTTAGATAAACATCGATATCACGTAGAAGGGAATATAGAAACGACCGATTCACCTGCGTGTACCAATCAGGCTGAATCAGCTACCGGAATATTTCAAACCGTTTATGTTTATTTCTATGCAGGCTGCTCAGAATCATAACGTTACAAATGTAATGAACCTCAATGCAAATCCAAAGCGTTTCATAGGTATTCGGGTCATTAACAGTGACAGCGATTGAATTTATTGAAATGTGTTTACATTTTCGAGCCGGTGTTTCCTGGTGTACTGTTTCCGGTTTAATTTCTCATTCTATGTTTGTTTTGAAGAAGGACAAAGTGAAAGAACCCATTGTGATATTCTAAATTATATTATATTCACTGATATTACTACAGTTGTAATTAAAATCTATTTTATGTTGAAATTCAACATATTTATGGGGGGAAATAAATGGAAGAGTACAGGAACTATATTTTTATATTCTGCGGATGGTGAAGTAGCATTGCGTGAACAGGCATCAATCAGCCGATGGCTTCAAAAATGATGCATCGATTGAAGAGGATTGTGAGATAATTTAACGTCGTAAATGGTGAATATTTTCATTGGAAATGCGTATAATAAAAAGAATATCTAGTGTTTTTTGAGTGGATACCCAAAAATATGTCATTCGTAACCGAGACAAATAAACATTTTTGTCTCGCTCACTCATGACATATTTTACAGTATCCACTCAAAAACACTAGATTTTCTCTATTTATTAGCTGCTAGAATGATGCACTTTCTTAATCAAGTGACAATACTTTGCTGCTTTGTGGTTTCAAATAAGACAATGTATGCAAATCAGTGATCATCTACGTTGAAATACATTACCAGCTAGCTTATTGTTAACCTCCATCAATTTTTATGCGTATTTCTTTATATTTTTGTTTTAGTTTCGGTAGTCCCATATTTTGGTTTTTCAATTTGGCCAAAGCTTTTTAAAAATGACCAACAAAATTCAGAAAAGGCCAAAATAATTTAAGTCGTCTGATATTAATTTCTTGGTATTAAATCACAATAAATGTGGACACATCAAGACATACAGTAATGCCCTAAGTAATCGACCTCTTAACCACAGCATAATTATGGGTAACTTTTCAGGATTTAGTCGGAAATATGGCTTGTTGCCATTCATCGGAAAGCTCTCGGCGAGAGCTTTCCGATGAATGGTAACAAGCCATATTTCCGACTAAATCCTGAAAAGTTACCCATAATTCTGCTGTGGTTAAGAGGTCGATTACTTAGGGCATTACCGTAAGTACGATTATAGGTGATATATCAATAAGATATCATTCGTACAAGTTGTTATATGTTAGTTGAGCAGCGAAATTGCAATAACTTGATATCGACATTGCGAACGCATTGCGGGGCTTTAATATATGTATAAACATTTCTCACCTTTGAACCTTTTAGTTTGGCTAATGAGTTGAGAATGGTTTTGATTGTTCTTAACGGAAGATCTGAAGATCTCGTTTTCCAGGACCGAGTGGGAAATGCTTTGATAAATAGATGAATGTCTAATATAATCTGTTCCAAGTTCAGCTCACTGACTATCTCTGGAAGCAGTCTCGCCATTTTCCATAAACACTGAAAACATGTAAGAAATTAGTCCAAATAAAAAATATTATTTGAGTCTCAAAACACCGCCGCATTGAAATAAATGGCCTCCATTGGACATTTTAGTTTGATTTTTAATATTATGACCAAAAAAACAAGAGGTGTGCACTCGAGTGCTAGCATACCCCCACCGTGGCAAATTCAACCCGCATTATCCGTAAACTCAACCAAAAAGATTTTTAACTTTAAAGAAAAATTCGGACTAATAATATCGATATGGTGTCACAAGAAGCTTGTACAGAAAAAATTATTTAAATCAGTTCATATTTGTTAAAGTTATTAAGTCAGACAGAATTTTCTAAGTAAAATAAGTCGAAAATGAGGTGTAATATTACGAAAAACAGTCTGAGCCAACCCCTAGCCGCATCATGTAGAGAGGGTATTGTGAGAAGCATGTATACCAAAAATTATTGAAATCGGTTCATATTTGTTAAAGTTATTAAGTCGGACAGAATTTTCTAAGTCAAAATAAGTCGAAAAAGAGGCGTAACTTGAAGAAAAAAAAGTCGGACCGAACCGCAATTAGCATCATGCGGAGAGACCGTCCTAAGGAGATTGCATACAAAAAATTATTGAAATCGGTTCATAGTTGTTCGAGTTATGAGGTCGGACGGACGGACGGACGGACGGACAAACGGACGGAGAAAGCGTGACGGACGGACGGACAGACGCAGTCAATCCAGTATACCCCCCATTTTCTTCGAAAGTGGGGGAATAATATATTATTTTGATTTTTTTTCCAACATGTCCATACATATTGAGAATTAATTGCAATATACATGAACTCTTAACATATCTCTGTATAATGTGTGAAGGTTGACTATCATGTATACATATAGTGACATAGAACATTAAAAGTAGATGACTACATTGAAGAAAATGATTAGCTGATCATCATAGTCTGGTGTACTAATTGTAACTCCAGAACAATTGAAAGACACTGGAAGAAATTTAGGTTCACATGTTATAATAGGGAGTGTCAATTTATAGACAACAATAACAATTGTGAAAAGTCAGGGGCTTTAGAACATTATTGGTAATCCTTATGTGTACTAGTAGCACAATGTATTTTTTATATCAGATCAAATGAGTGTAGCAAAACAAGTTCCCTCTACATTTTCTGACTATTGCTAGACAAGTGAAGATTTCCTGATCCATGCTGATGATTTGCACACAAAAAAACAAATAACAACTAAAAATAAAGTCCTCCCTCCATCATTCATTCAGAAAAAAAATTGTCTGAGACTCCAATAATTTTTTTTTAGGTTTAATAAGTTAGCATTATTGTTCGTAGACACTGATAACATATGTAAGAACATTCAAAATACTTCCTTCATTGTCAAGTCCATAAAGATCATCTTGATTAAACCGTATGTCCATTTAGTTAGAAAAGTATACATTGGAATGCTTTATTATTCATACAGAGGGCATTTCAGGAAAATAAGCAAAAGACAGACGGGCAACAAAATAATAAAAGTGCAGAAGGATCAATCTTTATTAGATGGAAATATTCAGAAAATAAGTTCAATAAACGACCTATGGCATTTGTTGAACTTATTATCTGTACATTTCTAAGTGAACTACTCGTCAATAAGTATTTAGTATGGGTTAAAAAGCATGTCCTAAAGACCAAAATGGATTCTCAGAATACTTTACAGATCTGACAACCATACAGCAAACAATATAAGTTATCTGCGGCAACATCGGGGTACATGGATATTTAATACCTGGATAACAAAACTAGACATCAAAGTGTCAACATGCAAAGAGTAAAATCCAAGATGGCCATGCATGTTTTTCAACGTCGGAAACATTTATGGTTCCCATCTAGCAGTTTCCCCGAAGATCCATATGAAGTTTGGTGACCGAATGAGTGATGTAGCCTGTTCGTGAAGTTGAGCTAAAAATGGTCTAACTGAGATAACTTGTAACCTATCATTTTATTTAGAATTAACAATCCAGACAGAGGGTCATTGAATAGAAGCCTGAAGCAAATAGACAAATCAAATCAGACATGATAGACAGAGCTACGATCATAATACGATTCATACCTTCATGACTAGTTCAATAAATTTGGTTGAGCTGGTTTCACTAGAGCAGCAATCATGTAGAAGTTTGATCAATGCACTGAAAAGTTTACAGGAGAAATCATGAATGAGAAGTTTAACTCATTGTATCAAAGAGTCTGGAATATTTAGCATCTGATTTCATTCCCGTACTATATAAAACATATCAACATTTCTCGTCATAACAGTTTTTTATCCGAATTGGTTATAGTCAGTTGATTTGACTTGGAAACATTTATATTAAAACAATTGTGAGAAAAGATTTTCAAACTCAAACATGATATTTATGAAATTAAATTATCTTGGTTGAATTGAGGATTATTCCTTCATATGTTTAGTTTAGCAAATTGACACAAAAATATAGGTAAAGAATAATGGAAACTGGGTCATATAATCATGATATATAAATAATTTGCTAGACTTGATAAGTAACATTTCTTAAATATATGTTTATGAAAATGTTTCATTAAAATTGGTTGTATACAGGCCTACCTACAACAATGATCAATACAATGATTTTGTTCCATGATTAAGATCTTCGGATGAATTGGAATCAGTCAATATTTATAACTGCAGTTTTTCCTTTACACAAGACAGTCAAACCATAACTTACCTCATTGAAGCACTCTTGTCAGACTTTTCAATGATTTTTATAACTACAACGTTAACAACTCGGATGACCTGTGGACCATCTGCAAGATTCGTAAGTCTCTCATCCAAAAGGATCGTTAACAAACTGTTAATCAAATCCTTTAGCACGTCCTTCTGTGCTTTCTGAGCTACGGAACGATTCTGAAACAGCTGCAATGATAAATCAATATTTTCTGAATTATAACTACTTTGGATCAAGCCTCATATTTTATTTCTAGACCTCATTCTTTTCTTGAAAGTTTCTTTATTATCAAATTTCTATAGAAACTTCTTCACATAGATTCTATTTCTTTTTTAGTTTAGTTTCTCTATATCCCCAAATTGGCAGATGACACATTGCACATAATCGAGGTTCCCAATTGCATTCTCAATATATATGTGTCTTCTCTTATATATGTGAGTATCCCATAGGGAGCCTCGCATATTATACGTGAATACATTGGCTTACCAGGTCAAGATAATTATTGTTAGGCCAATGCATTCTCTTATATATGCGAGGCTCCCTATGGGAGACTTGCTCCAGTCATGGAAGAGCCGGCTTGATGGTGAGTTCACAAACTGTTTTCATGCTGAAATCCCCGAATATTCAACGAAATAAGGTATGTTTATCTCCATTATATATAATCAAGAAATTTCACGAAAAGAACTTTTTATCGACATTACATGCTTTGAAGTGAGATATCCTTTTTTGCGGTGATCAAATTTATGGATATGCTCCATGTGATTACTCGTAACAGCACCAGAACTTCCTGTTAGCAACATCGATAGAAAACAATACAGTTGACTGATAGAGTGACACCTAGCAGTGTGGTGATGTATTTAACGCACATTGTCAATGACACAGTACTCCATTCAAAACAAGGGGTACGCATCTAAGATGCTATGTCGAGTTTATTGGCAGTCGAAAAAAACTTCTGCCAAACTTGGCAATAAGGCCCACACAAGGCCCAAAAAGTCGGACAAACCTGGTTTTCGAACTCGTCTGAGATATTATTGCAATAGAATTATATACCAAATATAAATTGAATGATTGGTTAATATCTTATAGAGTTATCGTGCTAACGGTGATAAAATTGCAAAAAAATTGACAAAGTAAGACCCCTAACGCCGGGGAATTTTTTTTTGGACAAACCTGGTTTTTGAACTCGTCCACTTCCACTTGTAGTCAATTTTCAATTGGCAAGGATAGCCAAAAAAATGCTAAAAATAGACAAACTAACGCCCATAACTCCAGGGAAAAATTCTGACAAACCTGGTTTTCGAACTCGTCCGAGATATTGTTGCAAGAGACTCATATATCAAATATGGTTTGAATAAGTTAATATTTGATTCAGTTATCGCGCTAACGGTGAAAAGAATGCTAAAAATAGACAAACTAAGGCCCATAACTCAGGGGAAAAAATTCGGACAAACCTGGTTTTCGAACTCGTCCGAGATATTGTTGCAAGAGACTCATATATCAAATATGGTTGTAATCAGTTAATATTTTTTTGAATCCATTCACAAATGTCAAAGTTATAAGGCATTCTTTAGGTCCGCCCGCCTGCTGCCCGCCCGCCAACCGTCCCTCATCAAACCATAAGTCGAGTTTTTGATAAACTCGACTAAAAATTGTGCACGCATCAGCGACCTATGCTGGTGAATCGGAAACTAAAGTTATCAGCTCTCAGCCAATCAGAATGCCTGCTTCAGTGACAAGTATTTGACTTGAATTACAATATGATGCATCACAGAATTCAATTCCGCCTAAATCTATTGCTAGATCGTATAATACAAGCGCTATGATATGGTATATACCAACATGCTTGTAAAATAGGCCATTAACAAAAAAAGACAAATTGCATCCATTTAAAATTTTAATATTTTAGAATAGGCCGGATAAACTGCAGTGATAAATTTCATAAATTTTTCAAAACTACACAATCAGTTAGGATATTGAATAGTACAACTCACAGATATGAGTGTAGCAAATAGTATGACTCACATATATGAGTGTAGCAAATAGTATGACTCATAGATATGAGTGTAGCAAATAGTATGACTCACAGATATGAGTGTAGCAAATATAATGACTCACAGATAATAGAGTAGCAAATAGACATTTATACAAAGATATCACATCCCCTTTAGGAATGGCATTGTTTGCCATGTGTGTCGAGTAAGCCATCCTAAACTGCATGATCATGGTTAGGAGCAGCTGGTCGACGTGTGAGTTCAGGTACTCAGACTTCTCTTCATCCCGAAGTAACTCGTCAATCTATGGAAGAAATTATAAGTATAACTACAGTTTTGGAGAAATTTTGTGGAAAAAATGCTGAAATAGGGATAAAGTCACATTTACTCCTAATTTTATTATCCCATGACTCTTGTCTTGAAGCATATGCGTTTCAATAGAATCACAACTGTTGAATTAATATTTTTGTTATTAAAACAACAATGACACAATATAGCATATGTCATTTGTTAAATACCTGGTCATAGATCTTGTCTGCCCATTCAAACCTACCTTAACTATGATGTCAAAGGGGCCAGAAAGGTAAATTTGATGCACACATAGATGGACAGACTGACATAACATTACACAAGCTCGGACAAAATTCTATTGTTGCGAAAAAGTTGAAAAAAAGGGGGGGGGGGGGGGCAACACCACAAAAAAAGTTAGACAGACCTCATAATTGCAGGTGCACAGGTTCCCACAGTACTAAAGGGTATGAAGGGTAAAAAATAACTCTAATTCAATAAACCACATTGTCTCTTTTCTCTCATAGTGAAGCCTGTATAATTAATTGTAAGTTACTTGGGTTATCATCAGGAAACCTCAAATCTGGATAATTCTTAGTCGAAAAAGGGCCATAACTCCAGCATAAAAATTTGGATCAAACCCATATTCATACTCGATCTGTATTATGGGCTGAGAAATTCACATGCCAATTTTTGTTCTGATCGGATAATTGTTTTTTGAGTTATCACAGCATGCGTAAATTCTAAGTCGAAAAAGGACAATAACTTCATATAAAAAAATTGGATCAAACCCATATGAAATCGATCTGTATTATGGGCTGGGAGTCTAATATTCACAATTTGGTTCAGATCAGATAGAAAATGTTTCGGTTATCGCACCAATGCGTAAAGTGTCTAGAGACGTAATGGAGAACAAGGAAGTAAACGGAGTGAATGGCGGATTGATGAGAGAAGATGTATATAGATATTGAACTGTAGCGGAATAACCAGTGGTACTTTGCTGGGCCGAAGGAGAGGAAGCCTACGATGAAGTCAAGGGTAAGCTCTGCTACAAGACGGACGGACGAACGATGAGTGGTCAACCCTGGACACTATGTGTACCATACTATGGTATGGGTACACATAAAAATGACTGAAAAATGTTGGACAAAATTGTGTCTATGGATGGACAAACACATGCCATGACGGACGGACAAGTTTATTCCTATGTACCCCTCCCTATAACTTGTTACGGGGTATAATTATCAAGACAGCATTTTTTTTTTCGAACATTGATATTTATGGGTCTGTAAATAATGGTATACAATATTCTGACAATTAAGTAAACTAACCTGAGCTAATGCTTTGACACATGTGTTTATGTCACCATTCGTTATTTGTGAGACTACTTGGGAAATAATCTGGCTGACAGATGCTGCTGTATCCGGGGTATTCATCAACTTGGACCCTGGAGACGGAAGCCTAGCCCTGAAAGATATAAAACGTCATCTAGTTATTTTCATTTTATCTTAGAAAGGCCATTAAAATTTAAAAAGCCGTGTTCTCAGGTACCGCCACAGTAAAAAAAAATCCTGTCGCATCTAAACAAAAATTTGTTGCTTATCTGTTAAATTAATGTTCAAATTCATAGACAAATTGTCCATATAACCAATCTGACACGGACATTCCAAATAGTCTATCCCTTTAAAGACCACAGCTTCTATTATCAATTCAAAAGAAGTGCCAAAGTGGGTCGTCATTTTATGCCGACGAGGGATCAAGTCTGCAAATAGTGAGTCATTTGCAGAATGAGGTCCCCAGAGGGTGAATTTAGTGACGCTATACCACACAGCGAGCTAGCATCACCAAATTCACCCTCCGGGAACCTCATTCTGCCTAAACCTCAACTTCTGGAAAGTATCTATAGTCTCAAATTAACATTGTTTTTAGTTACTTTTCCCTTCTGGGAAGTTTCTATATCCCCTAATTTGCAGAAGAAAAAATGCATAATTGAGGTGACTAATGGGTGAACATGACCAACTTCAACTGTGCAAATTCACTCTGATTCTAGGTCTCCCGTAGCAGTTGAGGTCTAAGCAGAATGAAGTTCCCAGAGGGTGAATTTGGTGACGCTAGCCCACCATGCGAGATAGCATCACTAAATTCACCCAATGGGGACCTCATTCTGCAAATGACAGACACACTATTTGCATGCTTGACACGGGATGGTGTACTAACTTTATGACAGGCAGTTCTACAGGCTCAAACAACCCATCGAGATCATGCTGTATTAACTTCGGCATCTGATAGTCAGCCTTCATTTCTTCCTCAATATCCAGGGCGAATTCCTTTTTCACAGGGTGAGCTCTGGCTAGGTTTGTAAGAGAAGGTGCGGAATCTGGTCGAGCCAAGTTAGCCCTAAAAAGAAATAAAACGGTTTCAAATCAGGTTTTCATAACAGATGTCGCCAACTTATTTGCAAGCCTTGAAATAGCGTGTCTGTCATGTGCAGAATGAGGTCCCCAGAGGGTGAATTTAGTGATGCTACCCCGCATAGCGGGATAGCATCACCAAATTCACCCTCTGAGGACCTCATTCTGCTTACACCTCAGCAGAATGAGGTTCCCAGAGGGTGAATTTGGTGATGCTATCCCGCTATGCGGGGTAGCATCACTAAATTCACCCTCTGGGAACCTCATTCTGCAAATGACAGACACACTATTCAAGGCTTGCTTATTTGTATTTAAACCTTCCATGACGGGAGCTGCGCAGGTGCAGCATTGATGTTCCTGAGCGAGTGCATTCTCTTATATATGCAAGTCTCCAATAGGGAGCCTCACATATATAAGAGAACGCACTGGCTTACCAGGTCAATGTAAATATTGTTAGGCCAATGTATTCTCTTATATATATATGAGGCTCCCGATGGGCAACTCGCATATATAAGAGAATGCATTGGTACACCGTTTACGCAAAATTTCAGGAAGCTCCAGTCATGGAAGGGTTAAAGTGATATGAAACACTCCAGTATAGTGAACAAATAGAAATGGAGAATAATCTTGTTCAAAGTAGTAATTTTTACAAATGGTATTTCCAAACTGACAACACACACCGTCATTCTTATATATGAATTAAATGCAGTGACTCTCGATGACGAAATAATTTTCGTTAGTTTATTGCAGATAGATGCGTCCCGAATCGATTAGTAAATATTTACAAATGAGCATAGTTGAGACGATGTTTTCTATGGAGTGGTACGGGCGATTTGCTTCAAATTTTCGGCGATGTTAGTAGAATGTTACATTCCTCCAGTTGTCATAGCGCCTGAATACTAACTTATCACAGGATTCCTGCAAGCAAGGACTGATCAAATTTAAGGCTATTCAAGGCCGTTTCGCGACATTTTCCAGCTATTTTCAAGGCCCTTTGATACCCAAATTCAAGGATTTTCAAGGCCTTAAAATAAATTAATCAGTATTCTATCACACATTGCCATGTTAGTAATTATTAACATTACTCAGGTTGGGTACTATAATACCTGGTACTTTTCCCAGATTATTATACTCACACAATTCAATGCAGATAAATCATTTTTAGGTCCGACTACGAATGGAAATGGTAGCGTCATTTTTTTGTCCTTCAAAACTTTAAGATGTTTGTCAGATTTCACATGGGAATCCAACATGGCTTTTCCCATGTTCGCCACGCTAAATGTTTTCAGGCAAAGTTTGCATTTTGCAGAATACCTGTCGCCCAGAACGATCATTAACCAGTCTTTGTAACTTTCGGAAGTCAACCAACAATCTTGGAATGTGCATTTCCCCATTTTTTATTGGTAATTATCGAAAACAATCATCGAAAAACAGTACACACAACATTTTAGCAGACTGACATGACAGTCACATGCGATAATACGTCGAGCTTTGCGATTGGCCAACGTCACTGCAACTATCCAATGAGAATGCTCGATACATCGCTGCTCTATTATAATATAACTGCACTATTTATATCTCGCTCCAATGCAGTCATTTACCGTAAACCCGGAAATGTAAAAGGTGATTAATTACGGATCATCGGCGTGTTGTTGTATCGCGAATATTCAAGGCTTTTCAAGGCCCATTGCCCATATTCCAGGATTTCAAGGCCTTGAACCACACCTTGTCAAATTCAAGGCCGTTCCTTGAATCCAAGGCCCCGCGGGAACCCTGTTATCAGTTTCACGCACCCGAACAAGTACATAATGTCTTTAAATTTTATGCATCCCCTGATGAACAAATTTAACCATTTCTTTACTAATGAATTCTCCCACTCAGTTATAAAAGTAAACATTGGAGTGGTCTATTATTCATCTGGAGGGGGTTTCAGGAAAAATATGCAGATGACAGATAATACAAGTACAGAAGCAGTCCTATTTATTGGAGGGAAATGTTAAGATAATAAGTTCTGGTCGTTCGTTGAAAGTATTATCTAAACATTTCCTAAGGGATAACTACTCGTCAATGACATAAAGAGTTTTGTAAATCGACCTATCACTTGTCAGCTGAAATTTCATTTATGTGAAAAATAAGAGATAAAATTCCTCAAGAATTTGTTACGTTAGTACTCTGTATCAGTACCTGGCGCTATGCCAATATGGGGAATGTAACATTCTAACATCGCCAAATTATTTTCAAGAAATGGACCATACTGCTCCACAGAAAACATCATCTGAACTACGCTCAATTGTAAATATTTACATTGATTCGGGATGCAACTATTGGCGATAAACTCACACAAATGATTTTGAGAGTCATTGCATCTAATTAATAAATAAGAATGGCCGTGTATCTTGTCAATTTGGATTAATATTCGTAAAAAATAACAACTTTGAACAAGATTATTATCCATTTTTATTTGATCACCCTACCGGAGTGTTTCACATCAATTTAACATCAACATTGTTCCAGCCTAAATTATAAAAACTTCTCATCAAATGATAGGTTAACATTTGACTGGCACCTGCATTTGAGTCAGAATGCATTGCATACTCAATGCAGAGAATAATATTATCCATCATGACCTGGGATATGGGAGAAAAATCTTACCCGAGGGATGAGAAATTTTGGCCAGACACGAAGATTGCCGATTGTCCAGGCCAAATATCTGGCTCCGAGTGATATTTTTCCATACCCACATTGCAGGTCATGAGGGATCATTTTTTTCTCCCAACCAAAGAGCCTCATTATGATTTATTGTTTTCTACCAGTCTTTGACACATTTCGGGGCGAAATCAGATGCGATATTAGTGATTACCATAGATGAGGCCAAATAAAAAATATTTTTTGCATCTCAGACACCTCCGCATTGAAATAAATGGCCCGCAAAGGACGTTTTATTTCAATTTTTGATATTATGACCAAAAACAAAAAATATTTTGGTATGATTTTACCAACATGTGGACATGTAAGTAGATGACTACATTGAAGAAAATGATAAGCTGATTATCATAGTCTGGTGTACTAATTGTAACTCCAGATCAATTGAAAGGCACATGAGGAAATTTAGAATCACATGTTATAAGCTGTCATAATCCATGCTTATGATGTGCGCTAAAAATAAAAAAAATAAAATAAAGTCCTCCCTCCTTCATTGATTCATAAAAATATTGTCTGAGACTGAAATAAATTAGTTTTTTTGCCTGCTTTCAATATATGTACAGAAAATACAAAGTGCGTAAAGTGGGCTGCCTGAGTTAAAATATGTAGGGAGTGGGAGAATACTTACATGGAATGAGCTTTGGAGACTTTTCCGGCACCTGCTGTCTTCGGAGGAGCTGGAGCAGCAGAAGCAGGTTTTCCGAGTTTTCCTTTCATGGTTCGTCGAATCCGTTCATCAAGTAAACTTTGGTCTTTATCATTCAGCTGAAGGAAGAAGCAGTAAGGGTTGAACAATTAAACTTTTGTGCATGTTGTTATATGCAAAGTACACAGAACTATACATTAATTCTCAAATAATAAGTGCACTGCAAAAAGTTTCTCCTGCAAAGATAGCTTTTCATTAAAGACATATTGTGAACTTGTTCAGGGGCGTCAAATTGATAAGTTAGTAGTACTCAGGCGCTATGCCAATCTGTGGAATGTAGCATTCTACTAACATCATTGACACTTTCAAAGAAATCAAGCATACCACTCCATTGAAAACATCGTCTGAGCTACACAAAATTGTAAATATTTACATCTCGATTCGGGAAGCTACTATCAGCGATAAACTAACACAAATGATTTCGCCACCGAGAGTAATAGCAATTAATAAATATATAAGAATGACTGTGTGTGTTGTCAATTTTGATTAATATTCATAAAACAAGAGCATGCCGTCGGGGCGTGGCATAATACGCCCGTTACTGGAGTAGAGTGGGGCAAGGTTTAATTAATTTGTTTGAAACCTTTGACTTAAGACGAAATAATAACAAAAATAAAACACAATAACATCAAGAAGGGCATTACTCAGTTAAAATCATGCGGACGAAATCCATATTCGAACTTGATCTGTATTTTGGGGTGGTAAACTAATATATCAACATTGGTTCAGTTCACTTGATTCAATCCAAAGTTATCATCCGGAAACCGCAAATCAGGTAAAATCTAAGTCGAAAAAGCGGCATAACTCAGTCAAAATCATGCGGACGAAACCCATATTCAAACTAAATCTGTATTTTGGTGTGGTAAACTAAAATACCAAATTTGGTTCAGTTCACTCGATTCAATCTAAAGTTATCATCCGGAAACCAAAAGCAGACGGACGACGGACGGACAACCCATTTACATAATACGACCGTTTTTTCAAACGGGCGTATAAAATAACTACTTTGAGCCGGATTATTCTCAATTTCTATTTGATCACCATACCGGAGTGTTTCCACATCCCTTTAAGGTTTATTAACTTTCTGAGGTGGCTTAATCCGAAAGATGTCTTAATCCGGCCTGTGATGACTAGACAAAACCTGTTGCATGTGGATAACCTTCACCCCATTGTGGTTTATGACTACACCAAACATCTGATCAAAGTTGCACAAAATTGTTAGACTAGGACCGCTTCCTCAAATGAGCAAGCCTTGAAATAGCGTGTCTGTCATTTTATAGAATGAGGTCCCCAGAGGGTGAATTTAGTGATGCTACCCCGCATAGTGGGCTAGCATCACCAAATTCACCCTCTGTGGACCTCATTCTGCTTACACCTAAGCAGAATGAGGTTCCCAGAGGGTGAATTTGGTGATGATAGCCCGCTATGCGGGGTAGCATCACTAAATTCACCCTCTGGGGACCTCATTCTGCAAATGACAGACACACTATTTCAAGGCTTGCAAATGAGGAAGGAAATGACAATGGTACCATATACAAGCCACTCACGAAAAATACACACGAGTCTCTGTCACGCATGTGGTAATTTTCGGTATCCACTCAAAACACAAATTATCAATGTACTTACTGGTCCAGTATACTTGTATATATCTTCATTAACAATCTGGAATGCTATAACAAGGGCGTTCAAAGCAGCATTTCTCACGCTGTTATCCCGATCGCCAATCTGTTGTGCGATAGCTTTGAGGGCTTGTCCTGGTGATGGCTGACAAATCGTGAATCCAAAATTCTCCATCAGTTTCCCTAGCTCATCCAGACATTCTGAAATAATGGTGGGGGAAAAAACTTGATGGCAACGATAGAATTAGGACTGCTATGATGCATCGAAATTCTTTCTCTGCACTGTATCTTCAGGATGTTATCACAATGCATCACAATTAATTTTTTTGATAGCAGCAGCAGCTACCTACAGATCAGTTGTTGCAAATTTATGTTTAAACACAGGTCTGACAAAATAACCATTTCACCACTGTAGTTACTATATAGACTATATTGTAACTATAGTGTTGGAAATGTGTATTTTTTCAGTTTTTTTACACAAATTTCCAAGAAATGTATTAAACTCTGACTTAGTATTGGGGACAATTGTTGGGGACAATCAGACTGTAAAACTATTTGTTTCCGAAGTTCTGTCAATTTATCACAAACTATTTGTAACTAATAGAGAAAAATGACTTCAAAATGCACATCTTTACTGTGTAGAGCTGTCCGTCATTCTTCATTCTGGAGTGACAATTATTAAAGTTTATCAACTGAAGTTTGCATCATGATGCGCATCGTATTTTTGGGGAAAGAATCGTGATGTGCATTGCATTGTGAAACCTCTGTATTGTTGCAGCCCTCGATTCCTTCAGATATTCATGTCATAGAAAACACCATTCTTAAACTTGTTCTAAACTTTTCTATTTAAGCAATCTCTTTAACCCTTACAAGACTGTGAATAAATAGTGGTCTGTTTATCTGTAAGCCATTTAAATTTCTGTACATGTGTTTGCTACAAACGGTTTCTCTATAATTTTTGGATCATTTAATTCTATTTTAAAGGGGTATTGTACACTAAATACGGCCATTTATGGGACCATCTCCTTTTACACTCAACAGAATATATGCAACAAATGAATGAATTTGAGCCATGGATTAGTGCAAAATACACTCATGTGCTCTGTGAACGATGCAAACAAAATTGTAATTATAATGAAAATGAATGGCTGGAGTCATAAATTCATTTTCATTATAATTACCATGTTGTTTGCATCGTTCATAGAGCACATGGGTATATTTTGCACTAATCCATGACTCAAATTCATTCATTTGTTGCAGATATTCTGTTAAGTATAAAAGGAGATGGTCCCATAAATGGCCATAATTAGTGTACAGTACCCATTTGATGCTTTACATCAACTACAAGTGAGGACTGTAAGAAATTTTGTAATCAGCTCAAAAGTAAATGATTACAGAAAGGGGATGTTCCATCCTATGACACACGTTGATGTGTAACTTGGATTACTAAATAAATTCTCCCATTCTGTTCTAAAAGTCAACATAATAATTGTTTATTTTTCATTTGTAGGGATGTTCAGTTACTATGAGCAGACGGCAGGCACAGAAACAAATAGTGAGAGGGTTGAGACATTTCTATTGGATTTGAAAAATAGGCAGACCCTTTGAAAACATTTCAGTTGTAAGTTGAAGTTGGGCCTAACAAAAAGTGTAGAGAAAATATAGAATTTTACCTGTTCGTTGCTTAGCATTTTTGGACTTGAGACCGTCGAGCATGTAGACATACATCCTACTAACAGAGAACACCTTCCAGATCAGAGAG
The DNA here is from genome assembly GCA_032622095.1 of Siphonodentalium dalli. Lineage (NCBI taxonomy): Eukaryota > Metazoa > Mollusca > Scaphopoda > Gadilida > Siphonodentaliidae > Siphonodentalium > Siphonodentalium dalli. The sequence goes on along the minus strand of CP136067.1, from coordinate 110,767,695 downwards.
AATATCTTCTTTACATCTTTTCGTACGTTATCTTTATTTTCTCCAACCTGTAATAAATTATCCCAAAATAGTAAACAATGAAGAATATCTATAGAGTTATTCCCCTTCCATTGAAAATAAACTATAATTTGAATTCTGTTGCATTCTGGGAGCCACAACGGGGGAAATGTTTCTATGAGTTCAGCTATTTTCTATTACTCTATGGCCACCTTCTGAGATGCAGACGTTCCAAATGGTGATGAATTATAGTATTTTAATCATATTTTATGGCATAGATTGTTATTAAAACAGTATATCAAGGCATTATAAAAAAAATAATCGGAGACTCGAAAATTAAATGGGCCTTTAATTCACACCCCCCCCCCCCCCCCAAAGGTGATAAAACAACATATTTTATTATATTTTAATTATTCTTTTATGTCAAAATATAAATAGTATCCCCACTCACAGAAGACCAAACGAGTTATTCTACTCTCAAGATGTTATCCTACTCTCAGTGCTCACTATGTTGTGACATCATATTTTCTGTCATTCGGTATTCTTGCACGTTATTTTAACAGAAATGGCTGGTGGTGTTTAAATGTTTTTTCAAATCTTTTTGAACATCATAGAACAATGAAAGCTATTTTTTTACAATTATTTCAATATATCTTTTCGTACGGTACATCATTTTAAAACCCCAAACAGAGTCAGACATCTCAAATAGAGTAAAAACAATGAAGACTAGCCCACCGTGCAGAATGGTGTCACTATACAACTACACAATATACAGGTCTACCCAATAATAGGGTGACATATTCTCCATAAAATGTGCCACTTCCCACTAGTTTTGTCCCAGGGAGAAGTGATTTCTCTCTCATTTACCAATATGCATATCTAGCCTAAAAATAGTGTGTCTGTCATTTGCAGAATGAGGTCCCCAGAGGGTGAATTTAGTGATGCTACCCCGCATAGCAGGCTAGCATCACCAAATTCCCCCTCTGAGAACCTCATTCTGCTGAGGTGTAAGCAGAATGGGGTCCCCAGAGGGTGAATTTGGTGATGCTAGCCCGCTATGCGGGGTAGCATCACTAAATTCACCCTCTGGGGACCTCATTCTGCAAATGACAGACACACTATTTCAAGGCTTGTATACAACTACACAATATACAGGTCTACCCAATAATAGGGTGACATATTCTCCATAAAATGTGCCACTTCCCACTAGTTTTGTCCCAGGGAGAAGTGACTTCTCTCTCATTTACCAATACGCATATGTCCCAACAGCATAATTTAAAGTACATTCAATGATTATAATGGGGTGCTTACTCACTATAATGGTTTTATAACAGGGTTCTTGTGTTGCATAATACTTACTGGTTCATAGAATGGTGATGATGGGGTTTAAATTGAACTTCAGCCATTGTTACATCTCCTTAATAACAGGCCACTTCTCTCTAATAACCAAACAGGGAGAATGATTTCTCCCATTCTCCATGATTTCTCGCAATTTTAACCTTCCGGGTGGTCACTGGTCAGACCATCAGATACAAATAAGTTAACTCTTTCATGATGGGAGCTGCGCTGGGGTAGCATTAAAGATCCTGTGCCAGTGCATTCTCATATATTAGTCTCCCATAGGAAGCATCTCATATATAAGAGAATCCACTGGCTTACAAAGTCAAGGTGAATATTGTTAGGCCAATGCATTCTCTTATATGCATTGGCAAAATAATTCAGGAAGCTCCAGTCATGAAAGGGTTAAAAAAAAAACTGACCTTGAGAACGAGGTACGGCATGAACGCATTAGCCTCGAGTTCGTGGAGATGATAGTCGATGCTCGACAGCATGCTGAAGAGCTTCTGTATGTACTCCAGTCCTTTGTTCAGCATGCTCGGGTTGGTGTCGAAGAATCTCAGTGTGAACCATCTCAAGATCAAATCCAAGTTGTTGATAGTTTCTTCCTCCGCATTATCAATACACTGAATGGAACAATATCATTACTGTATAAACCCATTAGTAAGCCCGGGAAGGGGGGGGGGGGGATGTGAATGTTTTGACACAAAAACTTGGTACTGGGCATACTTTCGAGGACCCCCTCATGCAAAATCTCAGTTTGCATTCATAGTGCTAATCTAATGACGTGTTTTATATGAATCATGATATATATTATTATATTTAATGAAAATAGTTTTGTTTGTGTTTGTGTTTTATTATGTTAGATAAATATTTAAAATAAAACACAAATAACTTACATACCGTAAAACAGCATGTTGTGAAACACAATGGGACAGGTAGTATTAGCTGGAATATTGCTATTTTTGTATTTAGACTCTTATAAATTTTATCATTATTAGTACTTCTGCATTTCATTTCCAATCTCAAATATTGAAACTGTTTTCAATTACATGTATTACAAGCTTAACAAATCCAGTGCACAAGGTTTGTGAATCCACTCCATCAAATTAGTGTTATTTACATTTATTAAAAATTCTACACATATTTTTATGAACAAAAATATTGTGTTTTGTCTGTGTTTTGGTTCATCAGCCATTAACCCTTTACCCAACAGTAATATGTCTAACGTCGTCATCCCAGCCATCAGAACTTTCTGGTAACGTCAAAGTTATAGGAAAAAATGTATTATTAAATCTTATGGTGGCTCTTGTTTATCTGCATGGATGGGTTTTTTAATTTTAATTAATTGGTAACAATTCATTTTCATGTTTATGAAAGTCAAGTCCCCCATTAGGCAATGTGCAAAAATATTAAATTTAATTCATACTACATCCTTAGTACGGGAAGAGCAGGTAAGATGGTTTGTTTGATCATATATTCCGTCTGAAGTTGGAGAACAAGGAGACACTATGGAGTCGGTAAGTATCTTTGCGGATTTTTCTTGACCCTGATTCGTTGCATAGAATTAAAATCAATTTCACATTGAAATTTATCAGATTCTGAATTTTATTGCTGTAATTTCAGCTGGTAATTTCCGAAAATTTATCTTATTATGGTGTTCAATTTATCAACAAATATATTTTAAAACAACGGAGATTTGGTTGTGTACGGTACTGCGTGAGACAACACTGTCGCCATAATTTCTTTACTGTTAGCAATCACTTTCAAATAAAAAAAAAGAGATCGTTTTGCAGTGCATTCCTTTAAATTTTCACATCTACGTGTGCACCAATCACTCTAGTTCATGTCCACATGAATGCGTACCATACTTTGACATCGTTAAACAAAATTATCCCCCCATTATATATTGCATATATAAACATAAATTTGCAAAACAGAAAACGTCGTCGATTGAGATGTGTATTACGTAAGACGGTAAGGCAACACAGTTGCCGTAATTTCTTTACTGTTAGCAATCACTTTCTAATAAAAGAATGAGATCGTTTTACGCGTGCATTCCTTTAAATTTTCACATCTACATGTGCACTAATCACTCTTGTTCATTGCCATATGAATGCGTACCTTACTTTGACATCGTTAAATAAAATTATCCCCAATATTTTATCAACAAAAACACCGCGAAGATTTTGTATGAAATTTGACGTCGTAACCTCGATTTCCCGAATTACCTTCCGTTTCCCCAATCACTAGCAAAGGGTTAACCAACTTCTACTTATTTGCATTTATTAATGTACCAACGAAATTCAATAAAATGTGGAAATGCATTATGAAATTCATTCCAGTATTGTAAAAATCTTATTAACTGTTGTTAACACGTGATCACAAATAGTAACCAATGTAAACAAAACACAAGCCATGATCGTGAGGATGCAGAAATAAGATGTGGAGCGTCGACGTAAATACTTCGATAATTAATCCGTGTATCATGTTTGAAAAAAGACATAAAAACAGCATTAATATTCAATTTTTTAAATCATAGGTTAGAAGTTGAAATGCTATTCAATAACAATATAATGTTTAATATGTCGGAATAGAAACATTTTTTCCCATACAAGCAGCCGATTTTGGGTTGCGCCAAAAACTGCCTTTGTGAAAACCAGATATAGTTTGGTTTGATTGGGCTGATTTACGCGAAAACAATTTCGTGAGATTATTTACGTGCAGGTGCCCGCTTAGGATTACAATGGAATTTAATAGCATTTAATTGTTTCGAATGTGCGTTTCTTGATACTCCATTGCCCAGATGCGTTCGAAAACATAATCAAGGTGGACTTCGTATCAGACACATGGTTAATTAAATGCACACAAGACTTATTTTTATTGTTTTAATGACTTTTTTCGAGGCCACAAGCGACCCGGAAATTAAAACTTCGCCCCACATGTTTATTTCATGAAACGACGTGTTTTGTTTGTACATTTCTTGTCGATGATTCAATTGTTTTCAATGCCATTGTGGACGCAGTATGGACAGGGAGCAAGTGTTAGTATATACAGTCGGAGCGGACATGATAGTTACAACCAATAAAATACAACGATACCAGATAGAAATATTTCCAAAGGAGATTTAGACTAAATTGGAGGACAAATTTGGAGTCATTCAGTTCAGTAACAATGTGGTGAAGCAGTGAATCGAAAATGCCCATATTCTGATAATGATGTAATCGGATTAGCACACATACACATTTTGTCGACTGGTGCACATTTTGAGTGACTCGGAGTTATTCAGCGACAATCCAAATTATACCACAGCAGTGATTCAGTGACAATGTGGCGAAGCAGTACATCGAAAATGCCCATATTTTGATCATGATGTATTCTGATTAGCACACATACAAATTTTGTGGACTGGTGCACATTTAGAGTATTCACTGACAATGCAGTGATTCAGAGTGATTCAGTGACAATGCAGTGATTCAGTATATCTACTAGTAATAACCAGTGGCGAAGTGACAATGTGGTGAAGCAGTGCATCGAAAATGTCCACGTTTATGGAAGATCGTTTGTTGCTCGACCAGACCAGATAAGGAAGAGTATCACAAAATGGCTGCACCTACATTGTACTCGCACATCAAGTAAACAATGATCTGAACATCTTGCAAGAGGACTCGTGAAAAATTTCCTCACAGTGCATGATCGGGCAGTACATATAACTGATGTGAAGCACACATACACATTTTGTGGAACTTGCCTTGTTGGCTATCGGTTCAGCGAGTGTGCTCCCAAATTTATCTAGTGAATAAAGCATCGTACGGATTAGCTGTTGTGTTGCAAATTCCATGTTTATACTACAATGGTGGCCCTCATTGGAAGCACCATCTTCTCCATGATCCATTCACATTATCTTGACCCTACCCCCATCGATATCAGCCGCCCTTTTAATAATTTATAGAGCTTTGAGATCTTATAAAATATAGCAATTACCTCAATTAGCCATATGATGGAAATGGCCAAACAATTGTCCAAAATTCCCAGCAGCATGGAAGCTGGATCACATGATTTGGGCAACTTCTGTGAGCCATTATCATGCTAAACATGAATATAATTCCTCAGAGAAAATTGTATGATATACCATAGGTATGAAAAGCGAAATTGACTCACAGCAGTCGCCAAATCATGTAATCTGGGGTTCACGCTGACCGGGAATTTCTTTTGTTCAATTCTTGTAAAAATTACTGTAATTTGGAAATTTTCCTTGTGGTGCGGCATAAATACAGAACGCAGTTTGCAACCACTATGAGATACTGGTACCAATTTCTGAACATTTGCCATCTGTATATTATATAGCATGTTCTATGGTATACATCAAAGTGATCCGCCACTAATGTAATTATCCTATTTAATTATATTTGCTCTTAATTAATTTCTAATGTATTTATGCAGCACAATAAATTAAATGTGTATTGGAATGATATATTCTTCACTTGGTGAGATGCTGCTAGATATTAAAGCAGACCACAGAGTGCAGACTGATAGAGGAACACCGTATGGATTCTCATTCATTCAGTATATAAAGTAATAAATAATTTAATTAGAAATTGAGTCAAATGTTGTTGCGTTCTATGTTGTATTTTTATTTGAATAGAATCCCATTGTTGATATAAACAAGAGGCGTGCACTCGCGTGGTAGCATACCCCACCGTGGCAAATTCAACCCGCATTATCCGTAAACCCAACAAAAAAGATTTTTAACTTTAAAGAAAAATTCAGACTAATAATATAGATATGGTGTCACAAGAATCTTGTGCCGAAAAAAAAATATTCAAATTGGTTCATATTTGTTCGAATGATTGCAGAAACCCCAAAAACGGGTAGAAAATGATACGTAACCTTAACATCTAAGATGGCTTTTGTACCCATATTCGAAAAAAACAAAAATGAATTCTAAGCCGATTCAAACTAGGTTTGTATTTTAATGCAATTCAGACATATACATGTATCAAGTTTGGTGGTGATCAGGACATCATAACTTGAATAATAAATTATCATCCAAAGTCAAAATAAGTCGAAAATGAAGTGTAATATTACGAAAAACAGTCTGAACCAATCCCTAGTCGTATCATGTAGAGAGGGTATTGTGAGAAGCATTTACATGTATACCAAAAATTATTGAAATCAGTTCATATTTGTGAAAGTTATTAAGTCGGACAATCGCCATATTCAAGCTTAATCCAAAACATATTGAACACTGGGAAGGCCATTTAAAAGTTTAATTTTATTGGCCATTTTAATTTCATTCAGAAAACGTCGGAAATTCCTTCACAAAAACTTCCATTTACGGCGACGCCAAGACAGTTTGCTCCCGACTCGCAGTTGAATTGGGCTGACTTTACGTTACGCTGGATGCATGTCGCTTTGCTGTTTATCTATTGCACATGCCTGTGAGAGATACAATCTCCAAGACAAACTAATGTATTATTCTCTCGAATAACTTTATTAATAAAAACAAAATGATATATATGTGAGGTACAACAATGTTGTTGCTACATATGGTTGGCGTATTAAATTAGTTAGATGAATAGTAAGAAATAAACACGTAACAACATTGATGTAGCTTTTTTACTTGGCAATGGCATCCACGCTGGAAACGCAGCAAATTGGTCAACGAGCACACTGGATTTTGACAATTATTTATATTTGTTTTCATAAAATTGCCTGTAGAATTATTACATTGAATGAATTTGATCTATTAGTTTTAACTATTTATCATAATCTTCGACAAGTTGAGCAAACATTAATCTATAGTCAGATCAAACATCGCAAATTTCTTCCGGCTGGTGGTTTCCTGTTTCGATTTCCGTTGTATCACGATCCCGTATTCAAATGTTTTTAAAATGTGTATTATTTTGATATAAAAGTACCATTAAAGCTGATTAAAGTAATCAAAACACACAAATTATAATCATACCAATGTGAATAGCAAATTTGATGCCGATTCATCGTATAACAATGGTGCAATTAGTGCTTCTAAAACCAGTGTAACCTTGGTAAAAAAAAAAGCCGATAAAAGCCGACGTGATGGCAGACCTGGATGCCGACAAATGCCGACGTGATGGGTAAAGGGTTAAACCTGCAGCTGTACAAAACATGGAAATAGTGTGTCTAAGATTTGCAGAATGAGGTCCCTTGAGACTGAATTTAGTGCCGCTATCCTGTACAGTGACCTCATTCTGCAAATGTCAGACACACTATTTTCAGGGTTGAGCTGTACATGTCTGAAATGAGACAGATAACCTGTAATTTAACCCTTTCTATACTAAATGGATTCTCCCACTGAAATATAAAAGAATAGATTGGAATAATATATTATTCTTCTGGATGGGTTTTAAGTCAAAATAAGCAGATGACAGACAATAAAATTGCAGAAGGAGCTCTATTTATAGGAGGGAAATGTTCAGATAATAAGTTTTTAAAAAATGACCTACAGTAATGCTCTAATTAATCGACCTCTTAACCAAAGCAGAATTATGGTTAACTTTTCAGGATTTAGTCGGAAATATGGCTTGTTGCCATTCATCGGAAAGCTCTCGGGGAGAGCTTTCCGATGAATGGCAACAAGCCATATTTCCGACTAAATCCTGAAAAGTTACCCATAATTCTGCTTTGGTTAAGAGGTCGATTAATTAGAGCATTACTGTATGGTCATTTGTTGAACTTATTGAACATTTCCTGAGGGAACTACTCTTCAATAAGTATTTAGTAAAGAAGGGTTTCATATTTTGAAAACATTTTCTGAGTTGTTGGTTTTGATAGAAAGAAATGATTGTGGATTTTCTACTATATTTAATTTAGGAGTAGGAACAGGAAAGGCATTTGAATTTTTGGTTTTATATCCAATTTTCGGAAGACTCAGAAGTCAGAAGACAACAATCATTTTCAATAGCAAAATTCAAAAGATAAAAAGTAATGACATTTGCAGAATGAGGTCCACCTCACAGCAGGCTAACATCACCAAATTCCCCCTCTGTGGACCTCATTCTGCTTAGGCCTAATCTTCTGGGAAGTATCTATAATCCCAAATTAACATTGTTTTTAGTTACTTTTTCCCTTCTGAGAAGTTTCTATATCCCCTAATTTGCAGTTCAAAAAATTCATAATCGAGGTGACTAAAGGGTGAACATCACCAACTTCTACTGAGGAACTTCAATCTGATCCTAGGTCTCCCAAAACAGTTGAGGGCTAAGCAGAATGAGGTTCCTGGAGGGTGAATTTGTTAATGCCAGCCCATCATACGGGATAGAGTCACTAAATTCACCCTCTGTGGACCTCATTCTGCAAATGACAGACACAGTACTTCAAATTTTAGCCTCATACTTACAGATAAGCTTTGTGTGGTTCTTGAAGCCTCACAGTTACAGTTATAAGGATTGTGATCACTTTGATGTGGTTCTCATACTTACATTTATAAGGATTTGAATCGCTTTGATGTGGTTCTTGAAGTCATGGTGGAACAGTAATTCCATGACAGATTTACTGAAGTTCTTCTCCATTTGAGTTTGAAGCTGATCAACATACTCTTTTCGAGGTTCAGTGAAATTCCACTTAAGAACCTGAAAAAGATTGATTAACACAGGACTTACATGCCAGCCCTGTTAATTGGTGGAAATTTGCTTAGGCTAAAAAAATTGCCTAAGTCAGAAATTTTTCCTCAGATAAAAAGCCTAGGATTTGCATAATTGCATACTCTACTGTGATCTACACATATAACTTCAGTTTATAATTGGAACTTAGTCCATTATCATGGAAAACTTTGGTTGGGTCTGGTTTAAAATTGATGATTATCAAGATATTATTCCACACCCATTGACGTGAGGTACATGTATTCAACGGAATCCCAGCCATTGAATACATAGTAGTGTATACCTCTAGTGGAATACAAGCCGGAACTATTCTTGTTGACGTTGTCGCCAAGAAAGATGACGTACATTACGTCGATCATCCGCTTCCGGTGATCCCCCCATAATTGCTGGCTATTTGTCAGACTTAAATCACAATAAAGGTGGCTATAGTAACAATGGATATGACATTCATGGATTGAACTTATCTGATTGAACGGTGTAGAATAAATACAGAACACAACTTGCATCATAATCTCGAATCTTTTATCGAACTCGTTGCGGACGGCGCAAAGTTATATTTCGCTCGAGCTACGCTCTCGCGAAATATATCCTTGCGCCATCCGCAACTCATTCGATAAAAGATTCTCGATTAAGATGCGCGTTGTGTTCTGTCTATATCTGCAGTTATCCCAGTAGTCCTTGGCATTCAACAATGAATATTTGCTGTCTGCAGACTCCACAGTGCGACATTAAGTCAATGTCTCCAGCAATTTGTTTCAAATTTGTACAAAACATCAGCAGGCTCTGAAATTTGTCTCAGTTAAAAAATAGCCAAGAGTAATTAACATGGGCTCATCCTACATCACATCAAAAGATCAGTTGAATTGTATGAGTGAGATTACACACCCCAGAGATTCAAAAGCTTATTAACATGTTTGGCATAACCAATAATTCAACCCCCCCCCCCCCCCAAAAAAAGGTGCTAAAATAACATATTTTATTATATTTTCATTATCTTTTTATGTAAAAATATATATAATATACACCCATACTAAGAAGCCGAGAGTACCAAATTTAACCATGGTGGAATTGTGGTTTTAACCACGTGCTTTTGCAAGTGGTTAAAACCACAACACCACAAGTAGTGGAAATTTGGTATGCTCCATTACCACTGGGGGGAAACTGTTTCACAAGAATCGATTCTATCGCCTATCGGGTTCCGTCTCTATCGAATTAAGTTCCGTCTCTTTCGCGACTTGAAACAAATGTTTTCAAAGTTTTGACCTCCATTTATACACTAAATGTTAAAACAGAACGTATTTCACAAAAACTATCGCTAGATTGTGTCTTTGTGCGTAATTATTGGTGATAATAATGCGAAGTCAGCGTAATGTGTTTGTGTGCATTTCCTTTGTAAATTAAGCAGCATTTTGATGCTCCTTTTATCGGCCTTTTTACCTTTTAATTAGACTGAAATATGTCTTCTTGTATGATCGAACATCAGGACACGATTACAGCACAGCTCTCGATGGCTCCTCACAGTAAAAGACCCTCAAATTAATCCATCAAAAGAAGCAACGCAATGTTCCGATTCTAATGTGATTTTTATGTTCACGATCGGTTCTTTCGCCCCCCTATTTAATGCAATATTATATTCGACCAGATAGTTCATTTGTGTTTCTAGTTGCCATATTACCATATATGGTTCAAACTATAGTCACAGCAACACCAATATGAGGTTTTCAGTAGTCCCAAAGCATCATAGGTTGGATATTAAAGATTATCGGTCGATCATCTTTAATATCTGACCTATGATCGTTTGGGACCACTAAAACTCATCTATTGATTTACTATGGCTACATTTTAAACAATATATGACCATGTATTGTCATTGGGCAACTATAGATGTACAATCAAATAATCTGATCGAATATGAATGTACTGTAAACAGGAACGAAAGAACCGATCGTGAACATAAACATCACAATAGAATCGGAACCTTTTGTTGCTTTTTGAGGCACTAATTTGAAGGACTTGTACGGCGAGGAACCGTCGGGAGGTATTGTGTTATAATTATCTAATGTTCAACCATAAAATTTGACAAGTTTCAGTCCACAAGGCCGATAATCTGAGCATCAAAGTGCTGCTTAATTTGCATGGGAAATGCACCCAAATACACTAAGTCTCTAACTGTGCACAACATGCAGCCGATTTTGCATTACTGTCACCAATAAACACGTATAAAGACATAATCTGTCGATTGTTATTCGAGAATACATTCTGTTTTGACATTCAGTCTATAAACAACGGTCAAAACTTTGAAAATATGTTTTAGAAATCGCGAAAGAGTCGGAACTTAATTCGATAGAGACGGAACCGGAAGGGCGATAGAATCGATTCTGGTGAAACAGTTTCCCCCCAGTGATTACTATGTGGGTGTATTTTATTTATGCCATAATTATTTTAGTTTTAATTTTTTCCGCAAATTCAACTAATCTGCTGATTACTTTTAAAGTATATCCTCACCGAGAGACACAATTTTAAACATGACACTATATATGGAATCTGCATCACACGTAGTGATGCATACTTTGACTTCATGACGTCAGCCTGTTCCTAAGCCATCAGTGACTTGACATTCCCATTCATATGTTTCCTATTTATTATATAACAAGCAAGCTACATTTGATTGAAATGCAGGCAATTTATATCATAACAACTTCGAATTTTAAATCAATGTAACAGAAGAACTATTTTTGCAAGAGCCGAAATAGTTCTACTATGGGTATGAACATTTAATCCATGAAATGACGTTTGAAAATTTACACACACAGTAGAAATTTATACCCACAGTAGGGTGTGCAGATAAAATTTACAAAATAGGCATTATACACAAAATAGCACAGGCAATTATGGTATAAAAATCATATCCCCACTCCCAATTGACCAAACGAGTTATTCCAATCTCAAGATGTTATCCTACTCTCAGTGCTCACAACGTTGTGACATATTTTCTGTCATTAGGTATTCTTGTGCATTATTTTAACAGAAATGGCTGGTGGTGTTCTAGCTTTAAGAATGTGTTAGGTCTAACTCTGTGTTTCTTTGTGGTCTGGGTTGAAACAAACTGGTATCGAAAATATAATAAACACTGTTCTAAGTAATGTATGGTTTTTCTCCTATCGCTACTAGCCTAGATGAGCGGATTATTTTCACATGGCTAGCTCCTTGTAATATTAATCCTCCGCATCTCACTCGAGGAGAAAAAACACACGCTACTCAGAACAGTTAAATGATGTATGTATATATGAAATACTGATTATTCAAGCTTGATGCATTATTCAACGATACAACGATACACTTGGTCACGATACGATACGAATCACGATACATGATCAACGATACGATACATATCACGATATACTAAATTAGTAATGAATACCGCCTGAATTGTCAGAAACAACAAGTTTATAACTGGAGGTAGAGTTCATTTTAAACTAAAATGGAGTTTAATTGTTGGCTAGATGAGTCAAATATACATAGTATACATGTAAACTTGAGAGATAATTGCAGGTTTGCTTTTTTAAACTAGCCCATCTTCAGACATTACTTGATTTTATGTATCGCGATAGACATGACACGATATGATACGGGTATCGTTTGAAAGTGTATCCCGATATATTGAATTCACGATGAATCGTTGCAGCCCTACAAAGAACATGGGCTGTAGAATACCTTGAGTTGTTTTTCTTCTTTAAACCTTTGTTCTTTAGATATATTTGTTGTTATAGGTGGACCAGTGTCCTCATCTTCTTTCTTTTTCTTTGATGTTGGTGCAGGGGCAGCCTGAAAATATTTATTGGAAAATTAAGTTTCCAGTTTTTTTTTTAGACAGTTGTTTGTGACAATGTAATGAGAAGTTGAACTGTAACAACCATCAGTAATAAGCCTGGGTAGCCTGTGAATGATTTGACACAAAAACTTGGGACTGGGCTTACCTTTGAACAAGCCTTGAAATAGTGTGCCTGTCATTTGCAGAATGAGGTCCCCAGAGGGTGAATTTAGTGATGCTACCACGCATAGTGGGCTAGCATCACCAAATTCACCCTCTGGGGACCTCATTCTGCTTACACCTCAGCAGAATGAGGTTCCCAGAGGGTGAATTTGGTGATGCTAGCCCGCTATGCAGGGTAGCATCACTAAATTCACCCTCTGGGGACCTCATTCTGCAAATGACACACACTATTTCAAGGCTTACCTTTGAAGACACCCCACAAGTAAAATCTCAGTTTGCATTCATATAGTGCTAATCTAATGTCATGTTTTATATAAATCATGATGAATATTAGTTTATTTACTGAAAATAATCTGTTTTGTGTTTTATTTTGTTTTGATTGATATTTAAAATAAAACAAAAATAGCATCTTATATACTGTAATACAGCATTTTATGAAACACAATGGGGCAGGCAGGGGGTCGGTCAAAAGTAAAAACATATCACGCTGAAAATGGCCTTAGTTACCCTTGGACTTCACAAAACAAAAAAAAGAATGAAAAAAAAATATTTGGATTTTTTTTGTGCAAATTTTTTCCGTTTTTAGGTGCCACGCCCACTAAAATGAAAACAGAAATAATGAGTTTCCAAGCAAATAAAACCAATATCTTATACCTATTATGTTCTTAAGTGGCCACTGAAGACAGCAAAACTCAAATTTCTTGTATCGGTGAAAAAAGTGGATTTATTAAAAATGGTCCGGCCGCGGGAGACCCACCCCCCCCCCTAGGCCCTATATGTTGCAAATTTTGTCCGACCCCCCCCCCCCTGGGGCAGGTAGTATTAATGAGTTTGCAATGGAAATTAGCTGGAGCAATACTATTTTTGTGCATGAATTTTTGTCCTCTTCATTGAGAGTTAATCTGACATCACTGTATACTCGCCCTCTAAGTTCTAAAAATGGGGATAGGGTTATCTTCGAGGACAACCCCATGATTTTTTTGGGAGCAAAAAACATAATACTGGGCTTATCCTCAGGGATTGGCTTACTGATGGGTGTATATGAGAAAACCAGGCAAATTGATTTATGATTCCCAAGCTTAAAAATATCCAAAAATGTATTTATTGAAAGCATATTTTGAATTTCAAACAAATTAATAAGATTTAAGATATGAAACAAAGTTACCAAAAGTCCCAAAAGTGATAAAACCTTAAAATTAGTAAAACAAAAGGAGTACATATGATTCTAAAAGTCTGATATATATCAGTGGTCTAAGCAAACAAGATCAAGATGAACTAGAGGTGTGACTCTCCCAATGGGACTACGGATACCCCCCTGTTTTTAAAATACTAAGATGTTTCACATGTCAGTAAACATTTAGTTAAAATAATAAAATAACAGTTCCCATTGCAGGTGTACAACCATAACCCTAATCTTAAACCTATTGACCGAAAAATGTAGGAATAAAAGCTTGGACAAAATTATGCATGTTGCGAAAAAAAATCTAAGTCGAAAAAGGGGAATAATTCCACACAAAAAAAAAGGTCGTACAGATGTGATAATCGCAGGTGCACAGGTTCGCATGGTACTAAATATCAGTGCCAAGATTAAAAAACATTGAAAGAAAAATGTAGGAATAAAAGCTCGGACAAAATTATGCATGTTGCAAAAAAAATTCTAAGTCGAAAAAGGGGGATAACTCCACCAAAAAATGTCGGACAGACGTCAAAATCGCAGGTGCACAAGTTCCCATGGTACTTAATATCTGTGCCATGTTTTTAAAAAATTGACCTAAAAATGTAGGAATAAAAGCTCGGACAAAAGTATACATATTGCGAAAATTTTCTAAGTTGAAAAAGGGGGATAACTCAAACAAAAAAGGTCCGACAGACGTCATAATCGCAGGTGCACAGATTCCCATGGTGGTTGATGTCTGTGCCAAGTTTCAAGGAAATTGATCAAAAAACGACTGAGAAAAACTCCGGACAAGTTTGTGTCCACAGACGGATGACGGACGGACAAGCTGACTCCAGTATACCCCCCTAACTTCGTTGCGGGGGGTATAATTACTAAATGTAGGCATTATTTGTTTTAATAAAACTAGCAGACATAGAATTTGGCCATCAGGTAAATTATCACCCAAATTTATTAATTTGAATCATGTCATGATTCTGTATGTCAATTCTAATTTAAATTTTGATTTTTTAAAATCAAATGACAAATACATCAAACAATGAAGAATCCTATTCAAAAATATTTATTGAAAATTTAACCAAAATATTCCAAGAGTTGCATTACTAGTATGTCAACTTTAATCATGGAATGATTCACTTGAATCATGCAATGATTCTATATATGTCAATTTTAATTTTAAAAATCAAATGGCAAATACATCGAACAATCTATCCCTTCCCTCACACTTGAAGTATAATTTATTGAAAATTCAACCCAAATATTCCAAGAGTTGCATTACTAGTATGTCAACTTTAATCATGGAATGATTCACTTGAATCATGCAATGATTCTATATGTCAATTTTAATTTTGATTTTAAAAATCAAATGGCAAATACATCGAACAATCTATCCATCCCTTCCCTCACACTTGAAGTATCCTATTCAAAAATATTTATTGAAAATTCAACCAAAATATTCCAAGAGTTGCCATTCATTACTGGTATGTCAACTATCCTATAGCTGTAAATATCCTGAAATTTTACCTTAGAAGCCTTGCCCTTGGTCGCAGTCTTAGAAGGTGCTTTAGCAGGAGCAGGCTCCTCATCCTCATCCGACACAACAACCTTCTTCACTACCTTTACTGGCGCAGAGGCAGCTGGGGCAGTTGATGGTTGTGGTGATGCTTTTTTAGCTTTTGTTGGCTTTGGAGGGATTTTTTCTCTGGCTTTTTCCAGAATCGGTAATATCTGATCTTTGGAGGCAGGCTAGATTCAGAAGAAAATAGGAGATTATAAATAACCAATTTTATGCTGGAGAAGATCGTTTTCTGGTTCCATTATACTAGTAAACGCTATTAATAGAAATTATGTCACAACTATAGTTCATTTATGCTTATGGTCACGTGATTCATCTGTCACCATTTTACAACAATGCAAGATTTGTTCCTCAATTTCTGATCGATATTCAAAAAATTATGTAGCTTTAAATAATTTAGTTATCGTAGGTCTAACATTGTTTTATTTTGGTCTGGGTCATGAAAAACTGGTATAGAAAATGTAATAAAAACACAACAGTCAACTGTCAAGCCTTGAAATAGTGTGTCTGTCATTTGCAGAATGAGGTCCCCAGAGGGTGAATTTAGTGATGCTACCCCGCATAGTGGGCTAGCATCACAAAATTCACCCTCAGGGGACCTCATTCTGCAAATGACAGACACACTATTTCAAGGCTTGTCAACTGTTCTGAGTAGAGTATGTGTTTTCTCTCCTCTTGCTAGCGCCTCGTCAAAATAATCCTCCATATCTCACTTGAGGAGAAAAACCATACGCTACTCAGAACAGTTAACTAAATCATACGCTACTCAGAACAGTTAACTAAACCATACGCTACTCAGAACAGTTAACTAAACCATACGCTACTCAGAACAGTTATCTAAACCATACGCTACTCAGCACAGTTATCTAAACCATACGCTACTCAGAACAGTTAACTAAACCATACGCTACTCAGAACAGTTAACTAAACCATACGCTACTCAGAACAGTTAACTAAACCGTACGCTACTCAGAACAGTTAACTAAACCGTACGCTACTCAGAACAGTTAACTAAACCATACGCTACTCAGAACAGTTAACTAAACCATACGCTACTCAGAACAGTTAACTAAACCGTACGCTACTCAGAACAGTTAACTAAACCGTACGCTACTCAGAACAGTTAACTAAACCATACGCTACTCAGAACAGTTAACTAAACCGTACGCTACTCAGAACAGTTAACTAAACCGTACGCTACTCAGAACAGTTAACTAAACCGTACGCTACTCACAACAGTTAACTAAACCGTACGCTACTCAGAACAGTTAACTAAACCGTACGCTACTCAGAACAGTTAACTAAACCGTACGCTACTCAGAACAGTTAACTAAACCGTACGCTACTCAGAACAGTTAACTAAACCATACGCTACTCAGAACAGTTAACTAAACCATACGCTACTCAGAACAGTTAACTAAACCATACGCTACTCAGAACAGTTATCCATTATCTATTTATTACATGATCCTGCCCTTATCCCTTTACCCAACAGAACGGCCCTGTGCCAATGCATTCTCTTATATATGCGAGTCGACCATAGGTCGCCTCGCATATATAAGAGAATGCATTGGCTTAACACATTAAAAATTATAAAATTGTTTTTAGGCCAATGCATTCTCTTATATATGCGAGGCGACCTATGGTCGACTCGCATATATAAGAGAATGCATTGGCACAGGGCATAACTGTAACCATCACAATGTGGTCAATGAGCCGGTTCCAATGATATCCATATTTGTATGGTTTTATTGAGACAGACCCAAGATAATTTAGGCTGTTGCAGCTTTATTTGGCCGTTTTTTGCCGGTTTGTTGGGTAAAGGGTTATTCCATTCAATAAACCCATTCTATAAACTGGGGACTCGTTGTAGATCCTCTATTTATTACACTCAAATTGGTTTATTTTAGAGAAATAAAGCAAAATACATTAGATTTCAAAACTTTCAATACAACAGTTTGTCTTATCCTTGGACAAAACAAACCGACGACATCAACTATAACAGAAAATGTCTTCACTAAATTATGAGGTATAGTCGACGCGACATAAATCACAAGTTCTTTCAGTATACTACAAGCTCCAATCTTCAGAGTGTGTAATAGACATAAAACATTCACAATTGTTTGAACATTTTAACGTTATTGCACCTGTTTGTCGTGCCGTGATGTAAAACTTATGGTTCCTGTTTTACTGTTGCATCACAAAACTAGCGCAATAACACTAACAGTTCACACACTTACATCATCTATTTATTACACATTTATTACACTTTTTACCTTGAAAGAAAAGCAGAGGCATGAAAAACTAAATTTAACACATTTCTTCACTAAATACTCATTGACAAGTAGTTCCCTTAGGAAATGTTCAGATAATAATTTCAACACTCGACATTTCCCACAAATGAATTTAAAATATCCTTCTGCACTTGTATTATCTTTTCATCACACTGTAATCTGATCATTTATCTGAACATCCCTCCAAATTGATAACGGACTATTCCATTAAAAAACATTTATATCTGATGCGTGAATCCATTTAGTAAAGAAAGGGTTAACCCTTTGATGACAGGAGCTGCTCTGGTGTAGCAATAACGATCCTGTGCCAGTGCATTCTCTTATATATGTGAGTCTCCCATAGGGAACGTCGCATATATAAGAGAATGCACTACTTACAAGGTCAAGGTAAATATTGTTAGGACAAAGTATTTTCTTATATATGGAGACTTGCATGCATAAGAGAATGCATTGGCACAGATCACAAAATTTCAGGAAGCTAGTCATTGAAGGGTTAATTACCTTTATCTTGGATGTAGCTTTCATGAAGCTATCATATCCGGTGTGGATCATGAACGGAACAAGTGCGTCTTGTGCTTTCTTTCTCACATCAGCATTTCTGTCTTCCAAGCAGGTTAGAATATGAGGCACACACATCTTTATTTCATTTGGTAACTGCTTCTGGTTTGGTAGAATTTCTGTTAGCCAGCCAAGAAGCTGCAAAAAATAATTGAAATCAAGGAATATTATCTCAGAAACAGGCATCAAAATATGGTGCTGGACATTTGCAGAATGAGGTTCCCAGAGGGTGAATTTAGTGATGCTACCCCACAGTGGTTAGCGTCACCAAATTCATTCTCTGGGGACCTCATTCTGTATGGCCTCATCTGCTATGTGAAACCTAGACACAGATTTAAGTTCCCAGATAGAGAAAATGGTGATGTACACCCATTGGGCACCTTGATTATGCATTGTGTCCTCTGCTAATTTGTAAATACAGAGAAACTAAACTAAAAAAGAAACTAAAAAAACTTTTTTAAATTTGATATTGTAAATAAAGATACTTTCCAAAGAAGATGAGGCCAAGCAGAATGAGGTCCCCGGAGGGTGAATTCAGTGGTTCTAGCCCGCTGGGCAGGGCAGGGCAGCGTCAGTAAATTACCCTCTGGGGGACCTCATTCTGCTTCGCCCAGCACCACATTTTGAGGTTTGGCTAGAAAATATTCATGCTAAGGCCATCCAAATTCAAATTCCCGCTTCTCAGGCACACGCGCATGGTCCCAAAACCCCTTGCATGCAACTTTTGTTATTCGTGTAAAATTGTCGGGAAAATATTTAATCGGTACGACACAATAGTGGTATGCTTTTTAATCATAGCCAATTTATTAATACATCACATGTTTAACACATCGAGACCTCATTTCCATATCGTTCTAAGGGTATGCACACACTTAGAACAATATGGAACTCATGTCGTGACATGTATGAATATAGATACCAATTACAGTAGCCGCAGGGTTGCCAACAGGAGGGCCAAATGGAGACAGGAGAGAGCTGAAAGACGCCCATCTCCCTCCCACTTGGCCCCTGAGCAAGACTAACAATTCACCGTCGTTGCACCAATCACCACCAGTGGAACAAGGGAAACAGATGAAACTCTGGCATCCCCTGTTGTCGACTTCGAGATGGAGACTTTACCACCTCTTCCTCCATCTCTGTATCGGCACACCGATTACAACCCGGCGATCTCTGGTGTCTCCCGAGAAAAGTCTTGGCCAGGCAGTAACAACAACAATGACATAAACAAGCCTTGAAATAGGGTGTCTGTCATTTGCAGAATGAGGTCCACAGAGGGTGAATTTAGTGATGCTACCCCGCATAGCGGGCTAACATCACCAAATTCACCCTCTGGGAACCTCATTCTGCTGAGGTGTAAGCAGAATGAGGTCCCCAGAGGGTGAATTTGGTGATGCTAGCCCGCTATGTGGGGTATAGCGGGTAGCATCACTAAATTCACCCTCTGGGGACCTCATTCTGCAAATGACAGACACCCTATTTCAAGGCTTGGACATAAAAGCACACTGACAAGCTTATTCAAGTTATGGAAGCCTCCCAGGCCCCCCTCCCCTCCACCCCAAACACTCATTCACGACAGCTTGACTTACCTCCTGCCTGAGATTTGGATTCTCGACTTTCAGAGCATCGCTTAAAGCTTCCATCTCCAGTAGTCCTAACAAACCAGAGTGTTCTGTCCACGACTTGAGAGCTCCAAGGGCTGCAGCACGAATGTGAGGCTAGAACAGTAATGTTAAAATATAAGATGATAAAACAGTGTTAAAATATAAGATGATAAAACAGTGACAGACAGTGTTAAAATATAAGATGAGAAAAGTGTTAAAATATAAGATGATAAAACAGTGTTAAAATATAAGATGATAAAAGTGTTAAAATATAAGATGATAAAACAGTGACAGACAGTGTTAAAATATAAGATGATATTTAAAACTAATGACAAAGTTTTCAAAATGTTTAACCCTTCATGACTGGTCCTTCATGAATTTTTGTGAAAACCCTGTGCCAATGCATTCTCTTATATATGTGAGTCTCCCATAGGGAGCATCACATATATAAGAGAATTCATTGGCCTAACAATATTTACCTTGACCTTGTAAGCCAATGCATTCGCTTATATATGCGAGGCTCCCTATGGGAGACTCGTATATATAATAGAACGCACTGGCACAGGGTATTTAATGCTGCACCAGGCAGCTCCCGTCATGGAAGGGTTAAAAAGATCTTAGGCCATGCAAATTCAAGTTCCCAATTCTTATGCCAAATGTTTTGAAACCCATGCGCAGGGACCAGCATAGAAGTTTCAAATTGGGGAAAAGTCACTTCTCCCTAAAAGTTTCACGCCCAAAAATCTTGGTGAAGTTTATTCAATGATTTGATAAAATGCATCACAGTAAGTGTTGGGATAACAACGATTGTCATGGATCATCATATCATCAAAAGTTATACACTGGAGTGATTTTTAAAAACCCGTAATGGTCTATGCATTCTGTTCAATGCGTGTGTGTCATAGACAATCAAAGAGATTATCAATGGAATCAAAAGAGACGTGTCAAAACAATATAATATATTACGTCATCACTCAATACTCGTGGTGACAGTTCCGAGTCACAATTGATCAGACAACAGTTCTAACAAAACAGGAAAGAGTAAACGGTAAGGATTACCAATTTGCCATAATGACTTAGTAAATAATCAGTAACAATGCGATCCCAGTTGGGAGTAGGCCAGGGAATATTTTCCCTTGAGTCAGCGATCCCAGGAAGGAACTTTTTGTTGAAATAAACCAACAATGAACACCTTTATTTTGTTTGAAGTTTAATTTTTATTGAAATAGCACAAAGCAATGTTATTTGAGTGTATTATATACAATTGCACATGAATCAGTTATAACTTATATCTCCTGTTAGAGGCACCAAAGAAAAATTGTATGTCTGGATCCAAAATCAGACGCACAATAAATTGAGCACCTGTGTTTTTTTTAAATCAAAGGACTACCCTTTTATGATCCAATAAGTATTATGCATAACAAGAGCAAGCCTTGAAATAGGGTGTCTGTCATTTGCAGAATGAGGTCCCCAGAGGGTGAATTTAGTGATGCTACCCCGTATAGTGGGCTAGCATCACCAAATTCACCCTCTGGGGACCTCATCCTGCTTTGGCCTTAGCAGAATGAGGTTTCCAGAGGGTGAATTTGGTGATGCTAGCCCGCTGGGAACCTCATTCTGCAAATGACAGGCTTACTATTTCAAGGCTTGATCCAATAAGTATTATGCATAACAAGAGCCCATTTATAAAACCACTATATTGAGTAAGAACTCCATTATAATAATAAATATACTTTAAGAAGATGTCTCGAGGGTTCGTACACTAATTTTAAAGTTAAATTCCAGAATATTTCCAGTATTTTTTTGCAGATTTTCCAGTACGATTTATCGTGCTTATTAATATTATACAGGGTTTCCTCTAGTCTATGGGGTCAGGGAATGGTCCCCTCTTAGTGTCAAGGGAATTTATACGCCAGGATTAATTTATATACCAGTATTGCTTTTAAATTTATACATCCATGCCTTACATTTCCACAAGGCAGTCATTTCAACAAGTTCAACAACTACATTGCACACCATGTTCATAATAAGAGTCTTACAGCCATTGAAGCTATGAGTTTTAAAGGCCACCATATCAGACCACAAACCACTCCTGGTACCTATTAGCAGCAATATAATACATACATGAAGGTAGTCTACACTGGCTGTTCAGTCAGTTGGATGAATGACTACCTTCATGTATGTGAACTTAACCTACCGGTACCGACCTTGTTTTATTTCAAGGAATTACATGCAGTAATGACTAATGTTATTTATATTGCCCAAATAATTTTGTACATTTTAACTGTTTATTAAATCAACTCACAATTCATAACTAATAACTTATCCTTGGTGTTGATTGATTCTCTCATATTAACTGGCGTGCGATTTGATAGCAAATTCCCCCATATTGCCGATATCGAAACTTTTGGCACACACATTACACTTCGCTCGCTTGGGGTCACCAGGCACAGATGACAACCAACCTCTATTTTCTGGTTTTTCTAGCCAATTATTGTTAAATTTGCATTCTCCTCTTATATGTTTTGTCACGATTTTGCCATTTATTTATTGCGCGGTATCGAAAGTAAAAACAGGAAGTTGAATTACCGCATGGCAACCATCGCCGGAACCGGTGCTCAGGAAATAATGACAGGAAACCCAGTATATTCCAGTATCGATCGGTCGGAGATCGTTTTTCAAGTATATTTCCAGTACTGGAAAGTTGAATTTGCTTTTTCCAGTATTTTCAAGTTTCCAGTATGGGCGTGCGAACCCTGTGTCTCCCAAGTTGCCCTCTTGGCTGGTTCCTTGACAATGCACATGCATGGTATTTAATTTAAAATTTTATTTCTGGGGCACACACCAAAGAAGTATTCCACGTCCGCATCCGCTATCTCTGGGTTTAACCCTTTCATGATGGGAGCTGCACTGGTGCAGCTTTACAGTTCATGTGCCAGTGCATTCTCTTATATATGTGATTTAAAAAAACCTGTAATGGTCTGTGCGTACTGTTCAATGCGTGTGTGTCACAGACAATCAAAGAGATCATCAATGGAATCAAAAGAGACAATGTGTCAAAACAATCAAATATATTACATCATCACTCAATACCTGTAAGCACACATGGTGACAGTTTCGAGTCACAATTGAACAGATACCAGTCCTTACGAAACAGGAAAGAGGAAAATGCTCTGGCACAGCGCAGCTCCCATCATGAAAGGGTTAAACCCAGAAATAGCCGAAGCAGAGGTGGATATATACAGTCAATTTCAGTTAATTGCATATCGTTTAAATGCATATTTCGGTCATTTGCATAAAATATGCATGCACCAAACCATTTTCTCATAAAAAGACTATTTTTTAATCGTTTATTTGCATTAGGGTCAGAGTCTATTCCGTTTTTATGCATACGAAAATCGCCAAAAATGTTGATGAGAAGGGGTAAAAAGTAACCTCATGATGTCGAAATTATAGCAATTTGTAAAAATATTTACCTTGAAAAACGTATTTTATGGGAAAACTTAATACAAAGTTGTTGAAGATGACCATCGCGAGAGCGACGACGGCAATTTTCAATTTCATAACACACGTGGTTTTCTATCTCTTCTCAGTAACATGCTTCTGTTGACACACATTTCCTGTATGTTTCCATATTTATTTGTGAATTGCATGATTTATTAAAATTTGTATATTTATTTGGTTGTTTGTAAACGTTTGTAAACACCTGAAGTTCCAGTTGCAATTCTGAGAATTCAATGTGAAAGGAAGATTTCCAGGAATTCCCCAACAAGGAAGTCAACTAAACCGAAAGTGCTTTCTATTTCTTCTAACATGCTTCTGTTCACAAACATTTCCTGTATGCTTCCTTATTTCCTTTAAAAAACGTATGTAAACACATGCAGTTCCAGTTGCAATTCCGATAAGTGAAAGGAAGGAAGTTTCCGGGAATTCCATCAATGAAGTATCAAGATGCCGACTAAACACAATTTCACATGGCGTTTGTAATCACCGGCGCAATTGATTCCTGGAATTTATGTCAGATTCAGATAATCCTATTGAAAGATCAAATCATATTTCCAGGAATTCTATCAGATTAACAGAATCTGTTGAATTGTGTCAGCTTCAGAAAATGCAAGTTTGTAAACACCTGCGCAATTATTCCAGTTTCCCGGTCAGTTTGTGTTGAAACCGAAAGTGAAACTAAGATTTTCCGCTAATGACATGGGTAGCTCTAATTACGCGAGGTCACGGAAAATAGTTCAGAAATAAATCATCAAATTATTTTCTTCGCAACACAAAGTGATTTATTTTGTCTAAATTTAAATAACCCGTATTTAACAGGTCTTCAATATTTATTCATGCTCCAACTACTTAGAAATCGCCGGCTTCTGGGAAACAAAACAGCTTCTGTGGCGATAACAAAAGATTAATCAAGTCGCTGCAAATATGCATGCATTGAGGTGTGAATTTGACCTAATTCCATTAACTGCAGCCGCAGCACAAAATGAAATCATAGCAATGTCAATGAGGTCACTAAAGAAATGCTCCAGACAATAGCACGTGCAATCAAAACAATAACCTTTGTTGAACTGTCATGTGTTGCTTGGAGTCATTTGTGAGCGTACCAATAAAAGAAGGTGTCATACACTGTTAGGCTTCAGTGTTTAATTAAAACTATATTGGGGCTCAATTCAGCAAACATTTACCTTTGACAGTGGCTACTCAATTGTTTTGGTGTGATGTGCACTGATTAATTATCAGATCAGATTTTATTTAATTTTTGAAGACACTTTGTTTCCCAAAAATTAATGTTTCATTTAATGAATAGAGTTATGCCTCTTCCCATAGTTCAATATAGATTCGTAAATTGCGCTCACAAAAATGCATGATATATTGGGAAATCAATTTGATTTTTGTTAGTTTTTCCAGTTGGCTACATTGATAGATGGTTCTTCATATACCTATTTATTTTGAAACAAACAAAATTACCGAAAATAAACGGCAACTACCGTACATAGAATTATCCCCCTTCTCATAACGTGAAACAAACAAAAATAGTATTTTTATAATTTTATCGGGAAACGTTGGCGTTTTTCTTACCAGTTCTTGGTGGCTGTTAACTGATATTTGGTGGGTAGTTAATGATTATTTGTTTAATATTACGTGTGTGTAATGCATTTCTAAGTGATTGATTGGATATATTATAAATATAAACATGTATATAGTGAGTTTATTATCAATGGGGGTTGCCGTTCCTGACAAGAACATCGTTTTATTCTTGAACATTTTACAATCGTAGATGATAATATAATATGGAATAACATTAAATTAATTATAGATGAAGCTCTTTAGATATTATTTTTTTTAAACAAACTAAATTGATGATGAAATTGAATGAACGAAACATAAACAATTCACTGTATTTCTAGACTGATGCTGGTGATAGAAAAACGACTTATGCTTCTTTTTATCGTGATTTCGGCTTTATGCATATTCGGTTAACTGCATAAGAAAAGCCATGCACCGACGCTATGCAATAAAGCGAAATTGACTGTATAAGAGAATGCGCTGGATTACAAGATCAAGGTAAATATTGTTAGACCAATGTACTCTCTTACATCTGCGAGTCTCGCATATATAAGAGAATGCATTGGCACAGGGTTAATAAACTAATATCAGTTGCCTGTGCCCATTATTACTCGTACAGATGTCCATAAAAGTTAGTTAATAGATTCAAAGTGTTTATTTCATCATGATATACAGTGATAAGATCGCAGGCTGTCGGTGGGTGGGCGATGGACGTCGTCAATCAACATCATTGAGGCTGGGAGAAGGTAATCCACACACAATATATTGGAGATGCTGGGGACCCATATATGCGGGTCATCTATAGTTAATCCCGTGGGGCCGATTTCCAGGTCATGAGCAGTTAATCCTCTTGATTAACTAAATTAGAGAAGCCAGGACCAACTTCCGGGTCATGAGCAGTTAATTACTTTGGTTAACCTGTATTGAAGAGGTCAGGGATCAACTTCCACGTCATGCACAGTTAACTATATCGGACAGGTCATGACCAACTTTCAGGTCATGTACCATTAATAGTCATTCCGACTAACCTACACGGATTATTATCCACGCTACCATGTTTTGCTATTAATCTTGTACACGGGCGAGCGGTGAATTCTAGAGATTAACAATGGCACAAAAGTCAGGTTTAACCATTTCTATAAAATGGATTCTCCCATTCATTCATAACAGTATACATTGGAATGGTATATTACTCATTTGGAGGGGTGTTCAGCTAATAAAAGCTGACGAAAGACAGAAAAACAGATATGACAAGAGTTAAATAGGGGTAATAGGATCAAAAAGTATGGCCCCACTGAAGTAAGCATTACCTTGGAGTCACCCAAGCAACTGATGAGTCCAGGACCGATTACTTTAATGTTTCCCTTACAGTGAATCCCCATCGCTGTAGCTAAAGTCTGGCAAATCGAAATAGCAGTGGTTGCCTGAAAAAGACAAAATGATATTAAAATTTTTGAAGACGTAACAGGTCTACTTCAACCTTTTCATAATAGGAGCTGCGCTGGCGCAGCATTAAAAATCCGGAGCCAGTGAATTCTTTTATATATGAGAGTCTCCCATAGGGAGCCTCGCATATATAAGACAATGCATTGGCACAGGGTTTTTCGTAAAATTTCAGGAAGCTCCAGTCATGAAAGGGTTAAAGACACGGTTGGCCTTGGCGGTGGGTATCCTGTGAAAATATCTCCACCCATCAAAAACCGCCACAAACAGAAAGAACATCAAAATGTAGATAGACTTTGTCCGTATACAAATAAGAAATATCGCATAAACAGTATGTTATGGTCATATGTTTGACCATTGTTATGTAAACAAAAGCATAAAAAGTAACTTTTCTGGTGTTTGTTTATATTATGATGGTAAACATAAAGAGCGTTCTTTGTTGGTGAATACCTGATATGGAACTAATAAAGAGTGTTTATGCCATTTGTGTGTGATTAGCCAGTAGCATTGTGCTGTCTTCTGTAACACAATCAGGCTCTTGCTTAGGTAAAATATAGTACGTCTTTATGATAACATGCTGTTTACGCGATGGTCATGGTGTATATGAACGGAACTGTATGCGTTTTAATGTTTTTCTGTTTACGGTGTTTGGAACAAATATGAATATTTTCGACAATTAAGGCCGCACGTGCCTTTAAAAATTTTGAAGACGTAACAGGTCTATTTAATATGCATGCAAGTTACTGGGTACTAGCATACGAAAAATCAGTAATTGAAGATATAGATAGAACAGACATGAGTGATCTGGTTAATGTTATTGTGATGGTAAAATTAGAACCGATAAACAGTGTTGTCATCAACGTAATCGGCTCGTATTGTCCAAGGTTTAAACAGTCAGACATGCCTGATAATCCAAGAAAATGGAGCCCGTCCGGGATCAGTAATAGGATATTCAACACATCACCGACTCCATTGTATTATTTCACGTTCATAATGGTCATTTACGGGTTGACTTCACAATGGACATTTACAGGTCAGCAAACGACGTAATGACAAACTTGAGCAATGAACATGTTAAATGTGCCACTTGTCCAACCCTGAAACTTGAGACCTGTGTTTAGACACATAACTTACCAGAATCCTATTGGCGTCACCCATTCTTGCTTTCAGAGCTTCAGGCAACGGACCCAAGTTTGCAGCTATTGCTTTATTTTCTTTGAGTATAGCTACAACTTTTTCCAGAGCTTCTTTTCTTATTTTCCAGTTCTTGTCATTCATCTGGTTAATTATTTCCTCGGTAATCTTATCCCTGGAATGAAACATCAATTCTGTTTGGAATAAAGCTCCAGCTGTACTCCTTATGGAGTAAGCCTGGATATAGTGTGTCTGACATTTGCAGAAAGACGTCTCCAGAGGGTGAATTTAGTGATGCTATCCCACACAAAATTACCATGTTGTTTGTATCGTTCATATAGTACATGTGTATATTTTGCACTAATCCATTGCTCAAATTCATTCATTTGTTGCATATATTCTATTGAATATAAAAGGAGATGGTCCCATAAATGGCTGTATTTAGTGTAAAGTCACCCATTAAATCAATGGTTTTAGTGCCGAAACGACTAGAGCCTTGGGGTTGATTGATTGGGCTTTAATGTCTCTTTCAGCAACTGAGGACATATCACAACATTTGCCAGTTTTAGTGGTGGAGGAAATCCACACACTTACGGCTAATCTAACATTGATTTCAATGGCTGATAAACTCGTCGACCATGTGCCGCAATCCACCGGCCACTAGCTGGTAACTCCACCAGATAACGATTTCGAGTTACAAAGTCCAACATGGAAACATGTGAATTTGAACCCTCATCACCAGCACTGCCGGTCGAGACGGCTTGGAGTTGTACCCCTAACCAACTGAGCCACCGAGGCCCCCTAGAGTCTTGGGGACATGGATTTGTAACTGTCGACAAGGATTTGTAACTGTAAATGGGTTATTTCAGTCACATTTTAGATTGGTGATGAATAACTAACTTTTGACAAATGATTTGCATGTACTTTTCACAAAATATGTGCAGAGCTTGGCCAATGGCCTATTCAAGCCTTGAAATAGTGTGTCTGTCATTTGCAGAATAAGGTCCCCAGAGGGTGAATTTAACTAGCATCACCAAATTGAGACCTCATTCTGCTTACACCTCCGCAGAATGAGGTCCCCAGAGGGTGAATTTGGTGATGCTAGCCCGCTATGCGGGGTAGCATCACTAAATTCACCCTCTGGGGACCTGAAAATGACAGACATGCTATTTCAAGGCTTGGGCCTATTATAGTATACCTAGTGCTGAAAATAAGTAGATAAAAGCAGGGACCAGCCCAGAGGTTTCAAATTGGGAGAAGGGAAAAAATTGTGAGAAGTCCCTTCTCCCTGTTTCGTTATTGGCTGAAGTTCATTTTATGATTTAATATATATTATACAACACAAGAGCCTATTTATGAAATCATTACAGTGAGTAAGAACACCATTATAATCCGTAAATAAACTTTAAATATTCTGTTGGGACATATGCATACTGGAATATGAGAGAGAAGTCACTTCTCCTTAGGTCAAAAATAGGGAGAAGTGACACATTTTAGGGAGAAGTTGTCTCCCAAGTCGCCCTCTAGGTGGGTCCCTGATATAAAACAAATTTGTGATAACCTTACCTAAACGAGTCTGTTCACAGCCCAATATTATGAGACCACATATTGTCGCTTACCCTATGTCATTCCTTGGAATGAGATCGACCACAGGTGCCTCTGCCTCGCCATCACCATCCTCGTCTTCATCAGCATCGTCACCAGCCTCGCCTCCTTTGGTCAGGCCTCTTATGGGAGGTGGAGGCTTCTGATCCTTAGACTGAAAAATAAAATAACCAGTGTTCAGGCAGGGCCCGAAAAATATTTGGCCAATTCTGATTTAGTTTTTTTTGGGCCAAATTAAAAAAAACTTTCGCCAAATTAAATCCTCTTTTTCTGGTCTCACAATTAATGAATATTTTTGTTTTATTTAACATCTAACATTCTATATGATCATGTCCATACCTTCAAATATCATGTCTTGACTTCTTTAACCCTTTACCCAACAGAACGGCCCTGTGCCAATGCATTCTCTTATATATGCGAGTCGACCATAGGTCGCCTCGCATATATAAGAGAATGCATTGGCTTAACACATTAAAAATTATAAAATTGTTAAAGAATGTAAGAAAAAATGGTAAAAAGTGTTTTTAGGCCAATGCATTCTCTTATATATGCGATGCGACCTATGGTCGACACGCATATATAAGAGAATGCATTGGCACAGGGCATAACTCTAACCATCACAATGTGGTCAATGAGCCGGTTCCAATGATATTCATATTTGTATGGTTTTATTGAGACAGACCCAAGATAATTTAGGCTGTTGCAGCTTTATTTGGCTGTTTTTGGCCGGTTTGTTGGGTAAAGGGTTAATCCCACCATTGTTACCTGACAATATACCACTACCCACCATCTAACATTCAGCCTTATGACATACAATGGATTCATTAGTGTTAATCCTCATTACTGCTTTATTGCATTTGGTGGGCCATTGTTTGACAGTGCACTGCCATGAGTGCCTTTTATTACCCATTAAGCTGTATCACCTAATCAATTAGTATATGATGATACTATAAGTTTGATTCTCATCAAAATCACAATCTCTTGACTAATACGCGACCCGATAATGATGATGGACGAGGTGGCGTCGGGATTTTTATAGAAGATATGTTCTCGTATAAGGTCCGACATGATCTGTCTATATTCATGCCACATGTAATTGAGACCCTATTTATTGAGCTAGATGCAGGACGAAAATCAAAACCATTTGTTATCAGCTCTATTTATAGACCAACACTGCACCCAGAGCAGATATAGATATTTTTTCCTCCGAAATTACGAAAATTGTGAAACATTTAAACGACACCGAAACCGATGCTTATTTATTAGGTGATTTCAATATCGATCTATTGAATTTTCAGTCTCATGCCAAAACGAGTGATTTTATCGATATAATGTTTGAGAATGGTTTTTTACCCCAAATAACGCGGCCGACACGAATTACTGATCATTCAGCAACTCTGA
Source organism: Siphonodentalium dalli (assembly GCA_032622095.1). Lineage (NCBI taxonomy): Eukaryota > Metazoa > Mollusca > Scaphopoda > Gadilida > Siphonodentaliidae > Siphonodentalium > Siphonodentalium dalli. Next base: position 110,736,870 of record CP136067.1, on the reverse strand, counting down.
TCGATCACATTTACACCAACAAACTTGTATCACACACCACTGCAGGGATAATACTATCCGATGTTTCCGACCATCTCGCAACGTTTTATTCTGTAAATAGCGGTGTAAATAACTCAAGACGAGAGTCATGATAATAACTTTACCAGAATACTGAGTCAAAAAAATATCGCTATATTCAAAAATATCCTACAACAACAAGACTTTGAATGCGTATATAATTGTTCCTCTGCGAATCAAGCGTATGAACATTACTTATCCATCTACATATGGGCATTTAATGAAGCCTTCCCGTTGCATAACTTCAAACCTCCAAAAAAGTTTATCAGAACAGAGCCTTGGATGACAAGGGCCTGATTAACTCTTCAGTAACAAAAAATAAACTTCTTGTAAAAAAACTTAACAATTCAACGGAATAAAATAACGAAAAATACAAATCCTACTGTCGTATCTAAAGTCAGCTGAAAAGAAAAAGTAAACAGTTGTATTATGAGAAGACCCTCAATGAGAATAAAATGAATATGAGAAGAACATGGGCCATCCTGAAAAATGCACTCAAGCTGTCAAGTAGTATTCCACAACTACCAAAACGGATCTTTCATGGTGATGAAATTATTTCAAAACCAATAGAAATTGCTAAAGCTTTTAATGACTATTTCTCACAAATAGGACAGAAAACTAGTGACGAAGTACCATCTAATTCAAACAAAGCGTTTACAGATTACCTAACTAATACACATTCTAAATCATTATATATATTTCCTACTGATACCAGTGAAGTGCTCAATGTTTCAAACAGTATTCTCGGTAAAAGAAGCACCGATGTTGATAATATATAAAACTACCATCACTGAAACCGCATGTGTATTATCGTTTATTTTTAATCTGTCCTTTAAGCATGGTGAATTTCCAGATAAAATGAAAATCGCAAAAGCTATTCCTCTTTATAAAAGTAGCTCCCGTGACGAAGTGAAAAATTACAGACCAATCAGTATTCTCCCCGTATTCTCTAATCTTCTAGAAAAGCTGATGCAAAAACGATTATTTTCATTTCTCTCGAAACATGACATTCTACATGACAATCAATATAGTTTTCGCAAAAAACACTCAACATTTCATCCATTATTACATCTGCTAAACTATGTGACCGAAAATAACGATAAAAAAACTAAGGACTCAACATTAGCTATCTTATCTTCCTGGACCTCTCCAAAGCATTCGATACCATTAATCACAATATATTATTGAAAAAAATGGAACATTACGGAATCAGAGGGTTATCAAACGAGTGGTTCAGAAGTTACCTAATGGGAAGGCAACAATATGTATAATTACTAGGATCAAAGTCTGATACAAAGAACGTAACGTGCGGGGGTCCCCCAGGGAGCCATCCTCGGGCCAACAATTTTTCTGATTTACGTCAACGACATGCCACAGTCCACATCCTTACGATTACTATCGTTCGCGGATGATACGACCCTTTATACATCCGATCATGATTGCATTAGATTGCGAAAATTAGCAAATGCTGAGATGAGAACATTTTTTGAATGGTGCTGTTGCAACAGACTGTCAATAAACTCTTCTGAGAGCAAATACATATTGATCCACCCTAAAAATAATGACAATAAATGGAGAAATTTCAAATTAAAATTGAAAGGCAACGATCTAACCCGAGTTGGTAATCAAATGCAAGAGACATCTGTTAAATTTCTTGGCATCACAATTGACGAAAATCTAACCTTCAAATATCATGTATCATCGATTCACAATAAGATCAACCGCACTATCTATCTACTGAACAAAGTCAAACGTTTTCTGCCTAAGAAGTCGAGAAAAATACTTTACTATTCCTTTGTAAATAGCCACTTATTATATGGCATACAGATATGGGGAAATTCCAACCAAATTAGCCGAAATTTTACCCTCCAGAAAAAGCAGTCCGTATCTTATGTAATGCTAAATTCAGAAGCCACACAGAACATCTTTTCAAACGTGAGCGCATACTGAAATTTCAAGACCTAGACTGTAAATGTGTCTATGTTTATGTATGATTGGACGCGTAACAATCTGCAAACACCGTTTACTAATTCATACGAATATCTCAACTATGTTAATACACGACGGGCTAATAGCATAAGAATGCAAACACCAAGAACCAGTTTTTCTTCAGCGCTCCCAAAACATCGCTTTCCAGAAATTTGGAATGCACCAGAGCAACAATTTAAAGACTGCAAATACAGACATAATTTGAAAAGAAGTCTAACTAATTATATATTATCAAGCTATTCAGATAGTGTTAATTGCACTAAAGAAACATGTTATAGTTGCAACAGCACCAAAGCTAAATACACACATAGTATACGAAGCTCCTGAACTGCATGTATATAAATTCTTCCAGGATATCTCGCCCAGTCACTTTGATTGCTTAGTAATATTTCTTCCTAACAGGAATTATATGGCGACAGTAACACCTGCATACATAACACATTGCCCTTATTATTGCTAATTATAGATAATTGTAAATCTTATCAACATCCGCCTATTACTCAAGTCTGGAACAGAATTTATACTTCATTCGTTCATATTCGTAAATCCATCCGTCATCTTTTGTATTAGTAAGTGTTATACTACCGGTAGGGGCAGCAGGAAGACGACCAACTATGGTCATGCTGTTCCTGTGCAATAACTGTTATTATGTGTCATTTGTAAAATTATATTTTTTGTTATTGTACAAATAAAATCTAAATATTAATATCAAAATAAATTTTGGCCAATTTGACCTATGACAGCGTGAAACATGATAATAACTCTCAAGCCTTGAAATAGTGTCTGTCATTTGCAGAATGAGGTCCCCAGAGGGTGAATTTATTGATGCTACCCCGTATAGCGGGCTAGCATCACCAAATTCACCCTCTGGGGACCTCATTCTGCTTACACCTCAGCAGAATGAGGTTCCCAGAGGGTGAATTTGGTGATGCTAGCCCGCTATGCGGGGTAGCATCACTAAATTCACCCTCTGGGGACCTCATTCTGCAAATGACAGACACCCTATTTCAAGGCTTAATAACTGTATCTAAATCTAATTAACAAATCAAAATGTTCCATCCACATTTTCTTAGTAGCAATGAACAGTTTGGCCTGAAATTTTGCGTGTCGTATTCTAAGATGTGCTGAAGGAAATGGTCAAAATTTGGGTGCAATCGGACATGACGGTGATATATTTTTAGATGCGCAAAAATTGTAACAGAGTTACAGACAGACACACACACAGACAAACACTTGGCTTTTATAGAGATAAATAAATATATATATACCTTTTCAAATTCAGCATCAATTTGTTGCAGTAGTGCTGGCTTTTCATCTTCAAATAGCATACGGAGTTGTGGCCCCATATACATGTGCATGATTCCTAGCACTGAGATTGTCGCTATTCTAACAGCCTGTAATAAAAGTGACACGTCCAATTGGTATGATAATACAAACTGAGATAAAGTAACACAATACAATTGCCATGATAACACAAACTGATTAAAATATTTAAGTGACACGTCCAATCGGAATGATAACACAAACTTATTAATATATTCAAAAACAGAATAGGACAAATCAGTCTGCAATGAGAAAAGGAGAGAGTCAAAATGTTATTAAATAAATACATCACGTTTAAATTTTACATCTACGAAGTTGATACAGCGCTTCATGCATACTCAACAATAGGAGTATTTCGGTAAAGAGCTGCCATATCAACAATCATCAAATAGTTGACTAAAAGCTGGTTCTTACAGGCGATTGGAAAAAAAAAATTCTGGGCACGTATGCCGGGGTGGGTAGGTGGTCGATAGGACCAACAAAATTTGTTTTTCCACAACTCAAAATATTTTTCCTGCAGGTCTTTTTGACTGTTTTTGCAATGAGTTTGGCTTAAACACATCTATATGTCAATATTAACATAAATGACAAATTTCATGATGATCAGACAAACAGTATAGCCTGTAGCCCATGCTTATGGATTGAATTTTGAAATCCAAGATGGCTGCTGGCAGCCATGTTTTTTTTTGACCGAATGACCCCAAAATTACTTGTTCCTATTTACATGTCAATGTTAACATCCATGACTAATAGTATGCACAGAAATTCATATACAGCTGTTTTCAGTGAATTTCCCTCCGCAAATCTGTTTTAGTGTTAAAAGGGGGGTGGGTGTCCAAAAATGGTCGAAAAAAACTGCCGAAAACGGAAACAAATTTGGACGCGGGGGTGGGTGGGTCCCAACAAGGCTCGAAAGTCAAAAATCAGCATACGTGCCTGCAGATTTTTTCCGACTCCCCCCTGGTTCTTAACCATGATTTTTTTTTCTAATCATGGCAGCAGAAGATTGATTATTATCATCGGTGTATATGTATCTGCATAACACTGCACAGCAATAAACAAAGAGAATAAAAACGGAGATAGATTTCACAACATACAAACCTGCAAATAGTGTGTCGGTCATTTACATAATGAGGTCCCCAGAGGGTGAATTTAGTGACGTTATCTCGCAAGGTGGCTAGCATCGCCAAATTCACCCTCCGGGAACCTCATTCTGCTTAGGCCTCAACTGCTATGGGAGACCTAGGATCAGATTGAAGTTCCCCATTTGAAATTGATGTTCACCCATTAGTCATCTCGATTATGCATTTTATCTTCTGCAAATTAGGGGATATAGAAACTTCCCAGAAGGGAAACAGTAATTAAAAACAATGTTAGGCCATATAAACTTAATAGTTTGTTTCTCAGGGATTTTTTTTTCCAAAGTGATGAGGGAGGCAGTTATTTATATTTATTATTTTTTTCAAATTAATTTTGTGGTGAGGCAGGTATTTATATATATAATATTTATCGGAGTCCCATATTAAGGAATAATACTGGATATGAGGAATAATACTGGATATGGGCAATATACTGAAGCAGGGAAGCTGACCATCATATATCCCCTTAATAATCTAGATTTGTAATAAAGTTGTATAGAGGAAACAGTTTGAGTTATTCACTCATGGCAGAAGATGTGGAAACTACATCGGTGAAATTTGATGTAACTCAGGGTTACCACCAGCCAGATCAAGCTTTATTGGAAGGAGCTCCACTGGACTACACATGAATTGATAATATTAAATCACAACAATAATTTATGAAATAAAAGGTTTATTTTCTAATTAATCACAGACTTTCATAAAAATCGTGAAGTTTGGAATAGTGCTGATCCACAAACCAGAGTGCATTACATACAATAGCCACACATTGCCGACCCACACTGTCAACGCTAACCTTTCGGAAGCCCACTTTGTTTTCAACCAGTCAATGAATGAATTGCACAATTTGTTACGTTTGTTTTTCACATTTGTCTTACTGGGCAACACCACCTCCTTGCAACTTGTCATCAGCACCGAGAATACATCAACTACTTCTCCCGATTTATTCTCTGGTACATCTTCTTTGGTCACTCGAATTTGAAAATATCATCCGAAAAATTGCGTGACTTCAGAAAACATGATGCTGATGATGATCATGATGTCTCCTGCAACTGTGTCAAAGTCCCCCGTTTTCGTTTTTGAAACAACCAGGTCAAAATCGTCGTCAATGTCTTTCGTGGACATGAAATCATCAGCCATTTGAGGAACCGTTTTTGATCTGTTGTCTGATATAATAGTCCATTTGCCTTCCGACGCATTCTGCACGATACAAATGTTCACCAAAGTCGCCATTTTGTTATTATTTTAAACAGGAAGTTCGTCAGAATTATCCGCCCTTGTTTGTGAATGTAAAGTCCGGATAGATTTGCAGTTTGCGTAAAGTTTCAAGACGAAGTTATCGGTCTGGGGCGGTTCGGGACATGCGGTATTTATATATTTATTATTTTATAGGTGCCAATAAATAAGGGGGAGGCGCATGTTTTTGGGGGACGCGGCGATCCCTGAGAAACGAACTATTAAGTGTGTATGGCCTTAATTTGAAACTATTGATACTTCCCAGAAGATGAGGACTAAGCAGAATGCACATGCAAAATGCATAAGTTTATTGGCTGTTTATATGTCTGTATAATGACATTACACCTGCAAAGGGGAGCTGCCATATCAACAATTATCAAATAGTTGACTATAAAAGCTGGTTCTTAACTATGACACTTTTCTCTATTGATGGCAGCAGAAAATTAAGTATTATCATTGGTGTATAACTCTTTCATGATGGGAGCTGCGCAGCATTAAAGATCCTGTACCAGTCACCAGTGCATTCTCTTATATATGCCAGTCTCCCATAGGGAGTCTCATATATATAAGAGAATGCTTATAAGGTCAAGGTAAATATTGTTAGACAAATGTATTCTCTTACATATGCAAGGCTCCATATGGGAGACTTACATATATAAGAGAATGCATTGGCACAGGTTTTTCGCAAAATTTCAGGAATGTTCAGTCATGGAAGAGATAAGGATCTTCATAACGGTGCACTCAATAAACAAAGAAAATGAAAATGAAGATAGATTTGACAACATACCGGATTCGTGTGAGCTAGACCTTTTTTTATGTTCTCCAACAGCGCCTTCACATTAACACTGAAATGAAATCAAAATTAGATATATAAAATTTCGGACTTTCATGGAAAACCAACGAAATTTGGCATTCAAATGGCAGAAAAACACGAGAGAAACATATAAAGTCGATTGTACAGTAAAATATGTGCAATTTAATTGTAATAACTTGTGAATAACTAGAGTTGAAATCCTGAATGAAATAGAAAATAGATCAATCACATTTGAAGATTAAAGGTCACGGTCATCAGTGGGAAATTCCAGAGTTGTTTTACTTTCTAATCGCAGCATGCTCGGGTGGCAACACGAAACAAAGCTTTCTGGGAAAGCTGATCAAAAGTTGATATAAGGATGTTACATCTGTCATTCTGAACTAATACAATTTCCGAAAAATGAAATATTTTTCATTATTTCTGCAAGAGAAAGTTACTACAGGAAGCTTTACTTCATTCATTTCTGTTATTGTTCCAATTTACCTAGGTTTCAAATTCTGCGTAAATTGGAACACCCAACCCAGAAGTTTTCATATTGATGAGGGAAGCATGCTGCTTTTAGTCGAGATATTGTACAAAAATAAAATTTAAGAACATGGTCAGCGGTTTCTGTGATAGATGGTCCGACACTGGGCCATATGGCCAAAAAACTATTCAGCGGTAGCAGGCCATTACCAAGCCTTGAGATAATGTGTCTGTCATTTGCAGAATGAGGTCACCAGAGGGTGAATTTAGTGATGCTACCCCGCATGCATCCCTCTGGGTACCTCATTCTGCTTACACCTCAGCAGAATGAGGTTCCCAGAGGGTGAATTTGGTGATGCTAGCCCGCTATGCAGGGTAGCATCACTAAATTCACCCTCTGGGGACCTCATTCGGCAAATGACAGACACACTATTTCAAGGCTTGGCCATTACATTACATATCTGTAGTATTTCAATTTAGGCTCCTTATGCAGAATTGTAGTAGTAATTCATCACTGTGATAGGGAATAAAACAAAATATATAATCCTCCCTCCCGCAATTATCTTGTGAAACCAAGTTTCTCCTCACATTTATTTGAGCGTCAATGTGATATTAATTGCTTTTGTTAATCTTCATCCAAGACCAAGTTGATCACTCAACGAATAAATGTCGCAAGGTAAGAATAAAATCTATTAAAGTGTTACTAACACAAAACCAAATTCCGTTATAGACTTGGTAAGCCAATTCAATGCTTCAGCCTGCGTCTTTGGGTTCTTCTGATCAAATGCTATTTTCATGACCTGTAAAAAGAGAATAATAATATCATTATGGAACAGCTTGAAATATTATATCATTTCTTGGCAAGTGAACAAATATCAACCATTTGTTATATAAACAAGAAACTGTACGGAAATTAAACTTCATTTTTTTATTATTGTATATTCTGTAATGTTGCTATAACATCTGCTGATACTTTGTTGTTGAAATTTCTCCCAACTAATTGGCAGTTATGTTAAAGATGCCGTATCCGCTTAAACACCCCTAAATTACTATTTCTTTAGCTTCGGGGATAAAAAAAATATTTTATTTGAGTTGAGGAACCCACTCATCAAAGCTCAGGGTGATCAGATATCAATTTTTGAAATCAGTTATTTCTCGAGATATGTACTTTTTTCCACCTGCAAAAATAATCGTCAAACTGACAAATTTGCGAATGAAGATGATAACTCTAAAATCAAGTGGCTTTGTGATGATAATAAGGCCAAATTTTCTTTGAACAACATGTTGATAAATAACACATTTTGGCAAATTTTATACCAAAGTTAACTTGATGATATGGGGACCGTCAGATCAGATTGAGTACCTTGAACCCTTTAATGACGGAAGCTGAACTGGTGCAGTATTAAAGATCCTGTGCTAGTACAGGCGTGTATAAATGAATCTTAGTATAACAGATAATCAATTTGATCATTTTTTAAATACCTCTTTACTCATGTAGTCGAGACTTGTAGCCTCAGCGATGTTTGTTAATGCATCCTTGGCTCCAGATCCATTCTTGACATCACTAACTTTTTCGACGATATCAGTGACACAGAATTCAGCTGATGTCTTTGTGAATGTCCCATTTTGTGCTAACAAGCTGATAAATTCTAACTTCAACTTCAGTACCTAGGAAATAAAACAAGTAGTATAAATGTGAATTTCAATACGTTTTTCAGTTTACTGACACAATAGGGTGTACAGTCAAAAGTGTAGAAAAAAGTTGAACAGTCTAAAGACAAAGAGGAGACAATAATAGTGAAGGCTGGCTTACGCCAGGTCAACTGAATGGTAGAATGGTGAAGACTATTCGGGGTGCCTTTCTGTTAGCGAGGTAAGCAAACCACCCAACAGTGAAAATGTTAAAGAGTTCATGTAATTTGTAATTAATGCTCAATACGTATGGAAATGTTGGTAAAAACATACCAAAAATAATTTAACTAAAACAAAGTTTTTAACATAATATAAAAAATATCGAAATAAAACGTCCAATGCGCAGCTGCAATGTGGGTCATTTATTTCAATGCGGCAATGTCTGAGACTCAACTAATATTTTTTATTTGGCCTAAAAGTCAAAACATATATAAAGGCGACAAATAGGCCTCACAGTTGGTGGTGTTTTCATGAAAGGTAATCATTTCCAATGGTAATTCAAGACAAATATTTGTCTCTGAAAGAGGCATTCTGATTGGTCGATAGCTGCTAATTTTATTTTTTGATTCACCAGCATCAATTGCTGAAGCATGCTCAAATTTTAAATGGAGCATGGTCACGCCAGGGTGTCATTGACAACATGCGTTAAATACATCACCGCGCTGCTTGGTGTCCAATAATCGAGTCAACCGGAATGTTGTTTTCCATGGATGCGGTTTACAGGAAGTCATTCTGGTGCTGTTACAAGTAACCACATATGCATAGATTTGATCACCGAAAAAAGGATATCTCACTTCAAAGCATGTAATGTCAATAAAAAGTGCTTTTTATGCAGTTTCTTTATATGTTATTGATGGATTGAATACAATGGAGATAAACGTACACTGTTTCGTTGGATATTCAAGGATTCAAGCATGAAAACAGTTTGTGAACTCACCGGTAAGCTGGCTCATTCACAAACGGTTTTCATGCTCGTATCGCCGAATATCCAACTCAACCAGGCCTTTATATTCCCCCAACTTCATCTCGGTAAACGCTGTGCCCAAATTACCAAAATGTTCCCAAAATAGACATGAAAGTGCACTTTCTGTCATTGAATGTAACCATGTTTATATATTACTGGGAAACAATATATACAATCACAGCGCATTTATATCAATGGAATATTATTTTGAAATCTTTCTCGGGAAATTGATTGTAAAGATTTCAAGTTTTTTGGTTCAAATTTCAAAATGTTCTGCTACCAGGACAAACCATGGTTCACCATGATGTGCCCAAAATAGACCAATCTAAAGACCTGAACTCAACATTAACCTATTCAAGCCTTGAAATAGGGTGTCTGTCATTTGCAGAATGAGGTCCCCAGAGGGTGAATTTAGTGATGCTACCCCGCATAGCGGGCTAGCATCACCAAATTCACCCTCTGGGAACCTCATTCTGCTGAGTTGTAAGCAGAATGAGGTCCCCAGAGGGTGAATTTGGTGATGCTAGCCCGCTATGTGGGGTAGCATCACTAAATTCACCCTCTGGGGACCTCATTCTGCAAATGACAGACACCCTATTTCAAGGCTTGCCTGAATGGATTCTAACCCATTCACACCTAAATGGATTCTCACTCAGTCATTTTTTCTCTCCATTTTTAGAGAAGAGTCACCTACTTGGAAATTTGTGTCCTTTATTCCTGGCTTCTTATTTATTGTCCGAACTAGTGCCTGGGTGGGAATATCATCCTTGCTCAAGCCTTTCAACACCTGAAAAACAAAATGTGAAAATTTATTACTTTATAATTAAATTCTTGTGTATGAAAAAACATGTTCGGAACAAGAAGACACTATTTTGTTAATATTGAATTTTTACTTGCGCCAGTCCATGCTGGACGCAAGTAATGTTTTCGGTCCGGATCTTTGTCTGTCCTTCCGGGAATATGTTATGTCATACCGGAAGTACAAAATGTAAAGACTGCACATGTGCTAATATGAAATGGTTGCATCGATTGTAATTTAAATCCACATATATATTTAATTTGCATTGTTATCTGGTTTTATTTTGGTAATAAATCGTTCATAAATGAACAATATTGAAAAATTTCAAAAATTTCAAAAATTTCAAAAAATTTCAAAAAATTTCAAAAACTTCAAAAACTTCACAAAAATTTCAAAAACTTCAAAAATTTCAAAAACTTCAAAAATTAACAAAAAATTAAAAAATTCACAAAAATTCACAAATTTCAAAAAACTTAGTAATTTTTATAGGCGCCAAATTACCATCCAAGACGTATACCCTTATAAACTGCGGGTCACTCCTAGTAACGCGCATGTCAACGCGTTTGAAGTTTTTGAAGTTTTCAATGCGAATGTCACTTTAACATTATCCCACAGTGAGTGCCTAGTGTCACTTTAACATTCATCCATAGTGAGTGCCTTGTGTCACTTTAACAATCATCCCCCGTGAGAGCCTATTGTCCCTTTAATATTCAAATACTGAGTGCATTTTGTCCCTTTAATATTCAGGACGGAAGCTGCCCATCGTTCATCGAGGTCATCACGTGATATACATGTAGATAATACATCGTTCACATGGAGAGACTTCGTTCAGCGAGCGCAGTGTGTCACTTGAACATTCAAGACTGAAGCTATCCCCATCAAGGTCCTCACGTAATATACATGTAGATAATACACCATGCATCGGAGTGGCCTAAATCTGATAGTTGGTTAACCACTGGGTTAACAGGTAAAAAACACTACCAATATGTCTCACCTGTAATTAGATCGGATAGAGTTATCGTTCCTAATATGCAGCCAACTGGGGTCCATATCATCATAACAGGGATATTATGTCCGTACACACAACTATTTCAGCGATGGATGAACAGAGATTTGATATCTAGATTTTTGTTATCGATCTTTCAAACGAGGGGCCAGCACCCGTGGTTCAAACTGTTGTTGGCAAGACACCACACAACATGCCAAATGTGTGATGGGCGCAAGTATAGGCAGTTCCAGTGAGTGCATTCTAGTTTTAAATATGCATTTATTTCATATCATTTTGATGTTCTCAAAAAATAAATTTTACTAATTCTTCAGTGACAAAATGAGAATCTTCAGAATTTATGGGTCAAGTTAAAATATCTGGTTTAAAAAATTTTATTAAACCAACAAAGCAGAAAACAAAGTTAAATTAGATTTTTATGTCATTCTTGTAACTGGAGGTCTCGAATGGACCTCTAATATATGTACAGTAATACTCTAAATAATCGGCCCCTTAACCACAGCAGAATTATGGGTAACTTTTCAGGATTTAGTCGGAAATATGGCTTGTTGCCATTCATCAACAAGCCATATTTCCGACTAAATCCTGAAAAGTTACCCATAATTCCGCTGTGGTTAAGGGGTCGATTAATTAGGGCATTACTGTATGTTTGATATCATCATGTTCATATATGCAAAGCATCTTTTTGACCTAATCCAAATACAAAAAAAGCAAGATAACTCGCACCCACGATTCTGGGAGTAAAGTAAATTATAGAAGAGTAACGGGAGGGAACTCGGATCAAAAACAGCATTATCCCAACCGACATCCCAAGTTTTTGTGGACTGAGCAGACTTGGTCAAACTGGTTACCTGTATAATTCTCTCCATGCCAGCCAGTCTTTCTTTCCAATTAGAATTGTCGAGCTGGGTCAATGTCTCCGCAGGTAAACAGGCAGCTGCCTTATCTATAACTGCATCATCCTGTAAAAGGAGCGTGACTGTCAGTGTTTAGACTCTTTCATGACGGGAGCTGAGCTGGTGCCAATGTATTCTCTTATATAAGCGAGGCTCCCTATGGGAGACTGACATATATACGAGAATGCATTGGCACAGGGTTTTCAAAAAATTTCAGGAAGCTCCAGTCATGGAAGGGTTAATACGAGATCAACAAAAGAGATTTATTAATTTCCATAAATAATACAGTATGAAATCTCATTATGAAGCAAGAGCATCATAAGAGAATTTTGAGAAGGAAATCATTGGCATTATGAATATGTTTACTGTTTCCATTGGATGGATGCCAAACTACGGTCAACTGAGTTTGACGCTGATAAATATAAAATCAGTGTGCCGATATAATAACTATCTTCAGGCATGCACGTTTCAAAATTTCGAGTAACCTATTTTTCGTTACCCTGGTTGATGCTTAGGTGACCCGTAGTTCATTCCCTTGGAACGTTGCAATAACTCAATGGCCCGTGGGTTACCTAAAAGCTTACAAACTGCTTCACTCATTGGAAATTTCACTCACAAACTTGGTTATATTAGTGATGAATAATGAATATAAAATGAGATATTGATCTCTAATAATGATAATGATACTTCCATTACTCCTCTCATTATGAGTTTGATTTATAAAACTAATTTTGTTTTTACAAATTCAGCATTATTCAAGCTCCCAATTTTCTTAAATTTCTTCAGCAGGTCTTTGCTTTATATCATATTTATATCATTCCAGCCTTCCACTGACATTATGGTTATTTATGAATATTGTGTTTTGGTGCACTAGATGAGTAAATGATTGAGCTAATTAAAATCATGATGGCGAGATCTTCATGAAACTTCAAGGCAACCTGCTTTGTGTCAGCGCAACTTGTTTTTTGTTCATAGCACTTTCATTTTAGGCCACAGAAAGATGATTCTCTGTTTCTCATGCCCGTCATGCCCCCTAAAAATATGCGCCGCTGGGTGCTTTTTATAGCCCACCACAAAAAAAAGGTATAATTCATCCCGCTGCGAGCTATCCACGATGTCCACAACCATTATTAACATTACAAAAGGCATGGATAAAGAGGCGTAACTCTATTACGAAATTCCAATATTTGGATCGAACACACCCATGTCTGGAATCTTAATCGAACGCTACTGAACTACTTCCGGTAAAACAATGGCTGCTATCATGAATATTTGCACTTGGGATGGCACAAATTGTGTCGTAACCTGGACTATTGTGAGTGTTGGAACAGAACAAACGAGCCAGGATTTGGCAGAACATATTATTGGGTCGCATGCTGACAGTACAAAAGAAGTATTTGTGTTGGCAGAAATAATATCAGTGACTTTGACTTTGTGTCGCCAGAGCTGAACTTGAAGACTGCACAAGTTGCGAATATTTTCGGTCGATTCTTCAGGATTTACTTTATCAGTAAATGCCCATCTACTGGTGTACTCGCGGAAATCAATAAATCTACATTTCACTGATCTAAAAGTTATGTTTTTGTTTTGTATTTACATGTAGAAGATGGCCCAGTAAAGTCTGACAAGTAATAAATTTAATAAAAATTTATTAAAACCAAATCAAGTAGTCATAACTTAGGCCCAAACATTTGTTTTTTTCAATTTTAGGATAAACATATTGTTACATAATGGGCCAACAACCTGGGCCGATGTGATGGTCTAGGGGCAGGTGATAAGTGAAGAGTAGATCATGATGATTTCTTTATTTTATACAGCATATATGTATTAACATGTGACAAGTATTGTAACCAGCAAGACTTAGCGTGTTATCAATATATATCTCGCATGGTGAATATCCATCATCAGTCAGGAGCGATACTCTAACTCCGGCCTTTTGTTCTCCGGAATCCCACTCCTTTATATCTCGACTCATGGCTCGCTGACCGCCATGCACAAAGCCCAGGTCAGAGTCATGTTAAATTACCAGAGTACGATAGACATAGAAAGGTCAGAGGAAGGTTACATACCAGATTGCGATGGACAAAGGAGAGGTCAGAGGAAGGCTAATTAATGTTGTGTCATAATACATTCCACTGACCAAATATCTGTGAGGTTAAAAGTACAGGGAAATGCCGAAGGTAAATCCGTGCAATCAGGGATGTTACTGGTACATGTAGGTGGGGGTATATTATGTATCAATATAATAACCTACCTACCGGTAAATTTTGGCCATAAAAAAAATAATTATAGAAACCTGCCTGGTTTGAAAAAAAAATGGTCTGAGAAACAGATAATTTACTTCATGTGGCCTTAGGTCACCTCCAGACAAACTGAACAGTCATTCTCCTCAAATTTGCAGGTCTGTGTCTTTTATTGAACCACATATGGTATAGGATCCTATTCAGCATTAATCCACCAGACATAATGTGCTGATATAATAACTACATTTTCATTGATTTAATTGTGATATAGGATTCAGGTCAATGGTAATGATAGGTGTAAGAATATAGCCATCAGCTTACACAGTGCCTGGACTATGTTAAATATTACTTGGATGCATAATAATAATGTTGCAGTATTTTGTAAGTGACCTTTAGGCACTAAATTAACCATGAAATTTCATCAATATTATTTTATCCATAAAAAAAGATTTTTTTCTTCGAAATATACCTTTTTTCTTTTCTTTTTTTTAAAGGAAATTACAGAAACTCACAGATAATATAGTCTCAGTGACCTCTTCTTTCTCAGCACCTTTGCCTTTCTTTGCTCCCTTCCCTTTTACAGCTGGCTTTGCACCCTGCAACAGACAAATAAGTAGCAATATTCTAGATTAAGAGTCGGACATTCAATTTAAAGGGGAGGCTGTACCCAGGCCTCAGCTCACAAGGCGACTCAGGCGAGATTGTCGCCTTACTGTCGCTGACTTCGCCCTATCGTCGCCCTATCGTCGCTCTAAGGCGAAATCGAAGTCGCCTTCAATTTTAGGGGGATTTTTTTTCCCAGACATGTCCGTATATAGATGAATTGTGGCGGCCATCCCAAAAAGAAACAGACGATTCAGAGACAAAGACCCAAGTGTTTAAAATAAAAAATAAAATATGACCTATTGTTTTGTGTTGTCATTCAGTCGCCTTTTTTCGCTTTGCGGTAATGAATGTTAATCACGAATGTTTTGACACGCTGAAAACACGATATGTTCGCATCTGTGTTGTTACTGACCATTGTGAGTGTCACAAATAAATGTTTTAATTAACTTAAAAGACCGCCGTCCCGCTTTTCAGATATAAAAACAAATACGCAATTATCAGAGTATGATCGGAAGTTCGTTTCGGTAACGCGTCGTACTTTTTGAAGAGACCGCGTCCCACTTTTTGAAGAGACCGCTTCCGTAGCCGTAAATAAATGTCAAGTTTATTGCTTTAATCGGATTATACCAGTGATGTTGGCATTAATTAAGGGAGGCCATTAATTAATAAAAGCTTTAGCAACTCCTTTGTTAGTTAGTCCTTATTGTTTATTTTAGTGGACACCCACATTACAGCCGTGACCAAATTAAACTTAAAAAGTTACATGCATCATCTGATCTAGTTCTAGTCAGCAAATCTGACGTTAATTATCAGAGCACGGCTGTATATTTGATTAGTTGGGTCCACCAACTACATCTGATCATGATTCAGACTGTTAATGTATAATAACAATTAATTACGCTAATTTGAGATAAAGTCAAAATTTTTTAGTTTTATTTCTTATTTTTAATTTTTTAATTTTTTATTGATGTTATAAAATAAAGCGATATTTGAAAATTGTCAATTTTTGGTAGTCTCCCCACTTCTCCCTGAAGTCTCCCTAAATTTCCTGAAGTCTCCCTAAATTCCTGGAGGGAGACTTCAAGTCTCCCTGTTCTGAACCCCTAGGCTGAGGCCTGGCTGTACCCTAAATCTGGCCATTTATGGGACCATCTTCTTTTATACTCAACAGAATATATGCGACAAATGAATGAATTTGAGCCATGGATGAGTGCAAAATACACTCATGTTCTCTATGAATGATGGAAACGGCAAGGTAATTATAATGAAAATTAGTTTATGGCTCCAGTCATAATTTCATTTCCATTAGCCCTTTCATGATGGGAGCTACGATGGTGCATCATTTAAGTTCCTGTGCCAGTGCATTATCTTTTATATGCAAGTCTCCCATAGGGAGCCTCGCATATTTAAGAGAATGCACTGGCTTATAAGGTGAAGGTACATATTGTTAGGCCGATGTATTCTCTTATATATGTGAGGCTCCCTATGGGAGACTCGCATATATAAGAGATGCATTGGCACAGAGTTTTCGCAAAATTTCAGGAAGCTCCAAGCATGGAAGGGTTAAGTGGCATAATCGTACTAATTAACTTCAATACCAATAATACCAGTCTTATTAGAACTAGACCTTATTTTCATTACTTTCAGCTTACGGTCTTGAGACTCCCATGGAATAAATTATTTCAAACGGGAGAAATCCAACAAATGCTCAACCAATCAATAGCTTCCAGCAAAACCAATAATTATTCACATTCTGCACTCAATAATAATTATTCATACAAGCCACGCCCAATATTTCTAATAATAAGTATTATGGACGGTGGAAATGATGAATAAAAGCAAGGCTGTGCGAAAACAATGGCTGATTTTGGCGAAATCAAAATTGCAATCAAGATCGTATTGCAAAAAATAGGTATTGATCCGCTGAAAGAAGAACATGAGCATTTTCTACAGAGTTTATTCATAACCAGAAAAGAAAAATAAGGCAATTCGTTTCAGTTTTTAAAGACTGAATTGGCTTTATGGGGGTTGAAGCGACAGCCTTTGTTATTAATGCATGTAGCAATTGTCGCAAGTCAATCAAAACGGCAAACAGTGCTTTATTTGGAAACATGAATATTAATGAGCTGTCGCGAGTGGGGAATTCTACGTCCATCTCGGAAATGAATTTAAGTACCGGTGTCTCTAGATTGAGAGTTGACTATAAGGAAACCTTGTTCTAGTTATAATTAGACTGCAATAATACTCACAGCAGATTTTGGTTTATCCACTTTCTTCCCCGTGCCAGCTCTGGGTGGGGGCTTCACTTCTGGTTTCTTTTCGGCAGCTGGTCCCGGCTTGGGTTTACTAGCAGCCGGGGGCGCTGCAGCGCCTCCCCCACTGCGAGGCTCACCCCTCGCATTTAGCAGAACAGCATTATCACAGCATTCTTTGATCTAAGATAGTAAAAAAAAGGCACTTGAATTGACTCAAGGTCTAGAGAGTATGCACATCAGAATATTTTAAATAAACTTATTCCTTATGCATTTTAATATAGTTTCTATTTGCGTGAGATTAGTTGATAAACAGGCATAAGTCTATAGTTTATTTGCCATACTATGTGTATAGATAATTGAACTTCGACTGGAAGTAGAGTATAAATTGGGACCACTTATATGAACCTCATCGTTTCATCTGAATACATCCTTACTCAAAAAATTTAAATAAATATGATATTAGAACAGAAACTATGAAACTATTTTGACTTCATGATATAAAATATAAAATAAAATTTTGTCACATAAGACTTTGCCATGGGATTCTAGTTTCTAATTAGTCGTCTAATGTAGTAATCATGCAGATTAGGGCCAAAAAAAATGTTTCCGGTAACCCGCCAGTCCAGAACGCTGCTCCTACTAACTTTCACGTTTTCAATCTCTGATCACAGTAGAACTATGCTGATAAGTCAGCGATCTGCATTATTTACATCGAAAGTTGGTGTTTTCATATGGCCCTTGTGTACACGGAAAGGTAGATGTCGCAATTGTTTTTTATTCAAAATATTACCAAGGTTTCATTGAATGAAATCCCTTCCAATACCTAAAGTAATGTAATTTGTTTTCCCTCAGTTACCGGAAACATCACTATTTTTCTTTTAGGCCTTATTAATTTAGACACAAATTGTAGTTTACCCTTTGCAATTTGAGAGCTTCTATATCAGTGAGGAATGGCATCATATTTTTTTCAGAAACAACTTTCATAGCTGTGCCGAGGGCTTGAAATGCACCTTCTCTCACAACTGGAACTGTATCGACAGCAGTCTAAAAAATAATAGAATATAAAATAATTATCTTGTAACATCTAGCAAGTAATTGGGCTACCATTCATCAAAGTGCATAATAGATACAGAATACAACACAAACCACAATCAATGATCTATTATTAAATGCAAATGAAAGGGTAAATAAAAAATATTACTTAAGTCTCAGGCATTGAAATAAATGGCCCACATTGGGGACATTTTATTTTGAATTTTGATATTATGACAAATGAAAGTGTCATCGACACTGTAGCTCAACTTGAGAAGTAGTTAAATTTTTGTGATGAGCAACGGAACAGTACGGTCTGTAACACCCCATGCTCATGGCTTAAATTTTGAAATCCAAGATGGCCACTGGCAGCCATGTTTTCAAAGAATTTCGGTTAAAATAGGAGGCTCCGATCTGGAGGTCACCCCAAAGATCCATATGATGTCCCGAAATCCATATGAAGTTTGGTGATGATCGGATGAGGGATGTGGTCTGTAGGGTGTGATACAGGATTTATAGGTCTATAGGTCACCCTGAAGTTACATATGTAGTTTGGTGAAGATCGGATGAGGGATGCGGCCTTCTAATTAGTTGACTAATGATTTTCTAATTTTTACCCCAACTGTATTACAAAACGATGTAAACTTAAATCATGTAATATAGGAAACTGACCAACCAGGACGACTGGGAATCTCATTATGCTGAGGCCTAAACTGCTATGGGAGACCAAGGATCAGTGTGGTGAATGTTGAGGTACTAAAACACATGGACTGTGCACATGTATTTGTTGACTATTGTTGTGAAAGATCACGTGAAAGGTCACGACATCAGGTGACAGAATCCAGGGCGCTGGATGGATGCACGGGGTGAGCGAAAAAGGACCCATATCGCGGCACGCAAGAATACAGGAATCTCTCTCTCATTGTTTGATCATCAATGAAGACAGTCGATATTGACTTCTGCTAAGTCTAGAGTTTTAGAACGGTTGGCCGAATCCAACCACAACACCTCATCTATCATCATCTGCCATCATCGACAATGACCTAGGACAATTGCCAATGACTACGACACAGCTCAACGGACCACACTAACAGCAAACGGGAGAAATTAAGTGAGCCATCTTTCTTTGACCCCTCTTTCGGCCCGTTAGTATTCAATATTATGCAATTTGAACGAGTGCATCATCAGAATTAGGTAGATTGAATTTCCCCAGTTGAAGTTGGTGATGTCCACTCATTAGACACATTTTATCTTCTGCAAATTAGAGGATATTGAACCTTCCAAAAAGGGATAAATTAACTAAAAACAATGTTAATTTGAGACTATAGATACTTTCCAGAAGATGGGGCCAAAGCAGAATGAGGTCCCCAGAGGTTTAATATGGTGATGCTAGCCCACTGTGCGGGATAGCATCACTAAATTCACCCTCTGGGGATCTCATTCTGCAAATGACAGACACACTATTTGCAGACATGGGTCATGAGTATATATGAGTTAAAGCAGATGAGTGTTTTACCTTGAGAAGAGGAGCCACATATATCTTGAGTATTTTCTTGGGTAGAGTGGAAGTCGCACACCTTGAAAACGCCCGTGCGAGGAAAGATGCACACTCAGTTTTTATTGAAGGATTCTTGTTCGCCAAGGCTGATACGCAATCTTCTGCGATTGATTCCAAATTAGTCTGAAAATAAAGTTGATAGTACAATTTTTAACCATTCTATGACTGGCATTTCCTGAAATTTTGCGAAAACCATGTGCCAATGCATTCTCTTATATATGTGAGTCTCCCAGAGGGAGCCTCGCATATATAAGAGAATATATTTGCCTAACAAACTTGACCTTGTAAGCCAGTAGTGCATTCTCTTATATATGAGAGGCTCCCTAAAGCTCCCTATGGGAGACCCATATATGTAACAGAATGCACTGGCACAGGATCATTAATGCTGGACCAGTGCAGCTCCAGTCATGAACCTCAGGGTTAATAGACAATTCAATTGATGATTGATTTAACCCTTCCATGACGGGAGTTTCCTGAAATTTTTCAAAAAGCCTGTACCAGTGCATTTTGTTATATATGCGAGTCTCCCATAGGGAGCCTCTCATATATAAGAGAATACTTGGCCTAACAATATTTACGATGACCTTGTAAGCCAGTGCATTCTCTTACATATGTGAGGCTCCCTATAGAAGACTCACATACATAAGAGAATGCACTGGCACAGGATCTTTAATGCTGCACCAGCACAGCTCCCTGTCATGAACCTCAGGGTTAATTGATGATTCAATTGATGATTGATTTAAAGATATATTTAGTGTTCCAAGATGACGACAATCACAACATTTTGATATAACTAAAATTAGCGGCATAATTGTTTCGATATCTCATAAAATACAATACACATTTAACACTAATACCCCTTACAAATGGAAAAATTAAATGCTTTTGTCAATGTGAAATTTATAGCTCAAACAGCTGAGTTAGTAATCGATACCAGCAATAAATATAATGACTCACTGATCTACCGATTGCTGGTAAATACGCTATAATGGTTATAATTTTGCAATCATACAAGCTTTGCTACATACAAAAGATATGTTGGTTGAGAAAAAAAATAACAAGGGTTGCACATCAAAGATGGCTCTGGTCATGTTTTTTGCCCATATAAAGGGTGAATCTGTTCGACCGAGAATCACTAAAAATGGACAAACAAAAGAACAATATCTCAGAACTAAGGGCCATAACTCAGGTATATTAAAAAAATCCGACAAACCTGGATTTTGAACTCAATCATGATATTGTTGTGAAAGAACCATATACCCAATATGAATGGAATCGGCAGACGTTTGTTAAAATTTTGACACGAACAGTCATAAAATTGCTAAAAAAAAATCGACAAACTATTATATAAAGGTTCATAACTCGGGCAAAAAAAAATCAAACAAACATGATTTTCTAAATCGATCGACATATCGTTGTGAAATGTCCACACATCAAATATGAATGTAATCAGTTCAAGTTTAAAACTGCCCAGAACGCCCGCCCACCATTCGTCTCTCGCCAGTTTATAAAAACTCGACCAAAAATGAAAACTGCCTGACTGCGCTGATTAAAAAAAATACATACACAAAAGACATACACAACATTATTTCACTGCTTATGTGTTTCATTCTCTGATCACAATTGAATCACACTAGATCTGTGTAACATGTGTGAATTTGACATATGCGACCTACTAGTGACGGATGAAAACTTACTGCATTATAGCACTGGTCAATTGCATCCTTCAAAGCTGCAACACATGCAGGTTTCTTCTCTTTAAACTTTTCCAATATCGTGGAAATACACTGAAATTATCAAAATTAGAAAAGAAGTTAATGCATAGTCAATTTTCGGCTAGGGATAAAAAGAGATCTATACTTCAGCGTTAAGCAGAGTTTTATTGGCTTAATTAAAATTAGTCAAAATTTCCTTTGACGTAAACCAGCTTGTGATATCGGTGGGGCTGGATGCTAATTTAACCCTTTCAGTGCCAAGTCCGATTGATGGAAAGAGCTCTTAGAGCTCTTTCCATCAATGTATCACATTATTATAATCAATAAATTTGAAAAATGATCAAGGAAATATGGGTTGATACAAAAAACGGACTTGGCACTGGAAGGGTTAAGTCAAAGTTATGGTATTTTTTGTCAATTTTAATTGACTTTATCATACAAATCAATACAAAATGCTTTATAAATTGGAAAGAGTGATATCTTACAATCCATTCGTATACTGTTATGGGTTTTTTTAAATTGTGATTTTATTCCGTTCTGCGGAATGACGGAATAAGCCAAGGTCACTTTGTGAGGTCAAATGAGTTTGAATTATTTTGAAATAATGTAAACATTAGTGATAAAATATATTTTGCACATTAAATTACAACTTTCAGTGTTTCACATCACTTTAATACAGCCAAATCCATTTTAAATGAAAATATCGACATTATTTTTATATAGAAATTACTTAAAACTTTTGTTGCAAATTGACATTCAGGGATCATCAGATATGTAAATTTGATTGATGCATTTAATAGTTTCCCATTGGAAAAACAAGTCAATACAAAAAAATCGTGTTGCAATCTTTTCTAAATATGTACAAACCTGATTTGCGTATGATGAAAATTTCTTCCGCAAACCTTTCGCAATTCCAGTCAAACATTTAGCAGCTAAAGTAACCAGCATAACGTTGGTGTCCTTAGCAATCACCTGTTAAAGAAATGGTGACACAGTTCACTTTTTAGACAATATTTACTTGTTCCTGTTTTAGGGAACCAAACCTATTGGATGATTGCGACGGAAAGAAAATCACATATCAGGGGGTAGCACAAGGGGCCAAAATTCGGCCCCTATCCCCAGTGAAGAATCCAGAGAATTTTGGGGACACCTGTTCTGTATTTGAGAATGTCCCTATATAAATTGGGCTGTTAAAATATTCCTTACTGGACACTTGATTGTGCAAATAAAGATTTTATATATCAGACTATATCAACGGCAGATTGATGATTTGCATGTTGTTAAATTATAGAAAATTTCCTTGAAGATATAAAAAATTCAGCTTGAATAAATACTATCCACTTGGAATTTGGGGACCTTTGGGCATCCAGAGTTTGGGTGCCCAAACCTGTAACATGTATCAAAACAGCACTGGATCCTTCCCGCCTATCCCAATCCAATGACCACAAGTTACATGTATCTATGTTCATACAATCATTTTTTAAGTTTTCGGGTTATTTCAGTGGTGGCTTATAGCTGTCAGAAGCGATCGTCGGCCGCTCAAAATGTCGGATAACCACGATGCACTTTTCTAGTTGGTTGGGAAATTTCTTCCATGACATTTTCAAAATGGAGAATGGATTGTACTGGTCTCTCATGATAGCAAACAAAGCAGAGCATCGGAGTGTCACAGAACCAGTGTCTAGACTATTCTAGTGAATCATGCACGGTATAAAAAGTCACGATTAACTACCTGTAATTTGCTACTTTGTATGAATGCAGATGATTATGTTCATGTAACTAAATTCATATTGATGGATAATAATTATTTTTTTGTCAAGAGTTTTCTTTACCAAAATAGTCCTCATTTGCATTATCCATTATAGTTCTGATCGTCACTATACTAATTCATTGCAGTAAAGTATTTATCAAAGCCTTGACATACAGCTTGGCATAAAATGGCACGCTCTCGATAAGAAATTATGCAATGATCAGGTCATCTGTTTAGAGCTTTCTTATAATCTCTTTTGTGTCCACATGTTTGAACCAATAACTTCATATTCCACGGTATATGCATTGACAAGCTTAACTGTACCATATCAGACTATCTGAACGATGCTTATTATTTCTTTATGTCTGATGGTAGATATCTACAGCAGGACGGAAATCCCCAAATTACAAGAGCATGTGCAGTCAAATCTGATGATCCATGCCCAAGGTACAAGCTGAAATGTTCATACAGAGACAAAATTATGAAATTCCCATGTCAAGCAAGGGCTGTAACTCGAGTAAAAATGAATGGACGAAACCCGTAGTAAGTCGGTATCCTTTCCCCCGAGCTGTGCTATCAACATACCAAAGCTCAACTTAATCAGAAGATCCCTGCCCAAGTTACAAGTTGAAATGTTCTTTGAGACACACATTTTCAAATCAAACAACGATAAAAATTAATGGACAAAAACCGTAGTATGTGGATATCCTTTCCCCCAACCTGTGCTATCACCATGCCAAAGGACAACAAAATCCAATGATAAAGACATCCACAGCATAATGTTTGTTATGGACACGCTGATCCAACAAAGGCCATAACTCTGAGAAAAAAAGTGCGGTCAAAACCTACACTATGTGGAGATCCTTTCGACAATGCTGGTCTACCGGGATACCAAATGACATCCAAATTGGACTGTCGATACTTGAGCTGTGTTGTGAAACGTTTGTTATGGACGGAAGGACAAAGGTCTCCACTAAATGCCCCCGAATTCTTCTTCGGAGGGTCGAGGGCATAATGAATGCACGTAGGTTACTAGCTTAAAAATGTACATGATTTTAAAACCAAGCCTGTCACACCAATGCTTCCAGTCAAGATGACAGGCACAAATAGATATGTACCAGACATTTAGGTGTTTTGTGTCGGTCGATGACAGTGTCCGACCCATTGTTTGCAGGCTTGTATCTGATCATATCCCTCCAAATAATATGAGTCCTTCTGCACTATCTTTTCATCATAATGTTGTCTGCTGTTGCATTTTACCTTAACATCCCTCCAAATAAATAATAGACTATTCCAATGAATACTGTTATAACTGAATGGGAATGGGAGGATCCATTTAGTAGAGAAAGGGATAAATAGTTCCAACTCAATATTACATCTATCGCTGTGAACACAAGCCTGCAAATAGTGTGTCTGTCATTTGAAGAATGAGGTCCCCAGATGGTGACTTTTTGAGATGATATCCTGCATGGTGGGCTAGCTTCACCAAATACACTTTCTGGGAACCTCATTCTGCTTAGGCATCAACTGCGATAGGAGACCTAGGACCAGGTTGAAGTTCCCCAGTTGAAGTCACCTTGATTATGCAATTTATCTTCTGCAAATTAGGGGGATATAGAAACTTCCCAGAAGGGAAAAAGAAACTAAAACAATGTTAATTTGAGACTACAGATACTTCCCAGAAGATAAGGCAGAATGAGGTCCTCAGAGAGTGATGCTAGCCCACTGTGCAGGACAGCATCACTAAATTTACCCTCTGGGGACCTCCTTCTGCAAATGGCAAGACACACTATTTGCAGGTTTGTGTGAAGACAGTGTATAAAATGGAACTGTTACTACCAACCTTCATGAGAGATCTAACGAGCTGAGCGTAATCTCCCTGCTCCAGCTTGGGATTAGATAGTAATTTCTCTAACGCTTCCAGCGATTCTTTTCGTTCCTGCCATTTCTTGGCTTCTAACTTTTCATAGAAGTCTTTTGGAAGAAGAGCAAGAATATCGATAGCAGACATAAGCTCAAAGGGGTCGATTTCTTCTGCAGCTGCATCATCACCTTGATACAAAATAGAAGAAAAATTGTATAGATGAGTCTTCACAACATTTCCTTCTAAGCATGCTGAACCACAGCATAGTTAGGGCATGGCAAAATACGCCTGTGGCAATTCCAATAAGAGCCATAACTCTGGTGAGAATTGGCGGGAGGAACCCAAATTCGAACTTGACCTGTATTTTGGGCTAGTAAACTCATATATATACCAAATTGCATTCCATTCAAATCATCCGGAAACAAAAATTTAGTGCAAATTCAAACAAAAAGGGCAATGACTCTGGTGAAAATTGGTGGGCGGAACCCGAGTTCGAACATGACCTGTATTTTGTGCTAGTAAACCCACATACCAAATTTCATGCCATTGAGTTTTAGGACTATCTAAAGTTATCATCCAGAAACCAAAAGAGAACGGACAGATGGACAGGCAGATGAACAGACAAATAACAGAATACGGTTTGGCCAAACAAAATTTGCTTCACTTTTTTTTCAAATCAGTGCGGGCAGATTTTATTTTTTATTTCCCCAATAGCATACTATCTAATGTCAACATTGCGGCATGGCAGCAACATTGTATTGTCTGTAAACATTTTATTTTAGACTATTTCGAAGGAAACTTCCTTTGTTAATCCATCCAAAATAAGTAGGCATGTGCATGAAGCCCAAACATTGTCTCAAGAGTTTTTTTTCTTCCAATTTTTTGTCTATAATTTGCATTGGTACAAGCATGATTAGCATATTATTAGCCTATTAGTTTTTATCCATTGGTATTTCGTGTTCAATAAAATCGATCGATCAATAAAAAATATTAAAAACTGAGATCCAGAACATTTCATTCAATATAACCTTCTTAAAAATGTTGGTATTAAAGGCCAAAATAAAAAAGGTTTTGGTTCTAAGGCCCTGCCGCATTGAATAAAAAGGGCCGCATTAGGCCTTTTTATTGCAATGCCTGATGTTATGACAAAAAAACTTACGAAAAAATAAATTTGAAAAAAAAATATTAAAAAATTGGGGGATTTTATCAACATGTCCATAGCAGATATGTGTTGAATATTATTAGTGTGCATTGAGCTCTAACATGTAATGTGTTAAAAAATGACTTGCAGGCTTACAACATGAAGTAGATGACTACAATTAAGAAAATGATTAGCTGATCCTCATGCTCTTCTTACAATTAGTCATTGTGAACAACTTACACTAATTGTAATTTTATACAATTGAAAGGCACAGGACTAAATTCAGGATCACATATTAGAATGGGGAGGTATCAGTTTTTAGACAACAATAACAGTAGTTAATTTCAGGGGCATTATATATAGTTAGGTAATCCCAGTCATACACTGGTAGTACAATGTCATTTTTATATAAGACTAAATGAGTTTATATGCATAACAGTTCCCTCTACCTTTCTGGTTATTACTAGACAGAGGAAGGTATCTTTGTCCATGCTTTATACTATGCGCAGAAAAAAATAAAAAATAAAAATAAAACCCTCCCTCCCTCCCTCATTGATTTGGAAAAAAAAAGCGCCAGAGAACCAAATCACTTCTTTTTTTTTTTGGCCTAAAAGTAACTTTTTAAAAACACAAGCTTCAAATAGAAAAGATTCAAAGGGACATTGGTTCATGCATTTGGTTCTATACATTGTTTAAATTGTCCTGTACTGTAGCATGTATTCACTTACAACAAGGTCCGTATCCAGGATTCCAACTTTTTAATTTGACCAACCACCTGCCATCAATGTCAAGGTGACTGGTTGTTATCACAGCAGTGTGGCAGTATTATACTTACTGCCACTCGACGGACCGAGTTATTTACTTTAAATACAATTGCATCAAATAAGCAAACATAGATGGAAAACAATGCTCAAACTCAAAATTACTATGAAACAAGATGCCCCAATTAGGTATAGTGTTGCATATTTTCGTTGTATGCTTATAACCTGAGTTTTAAAATTTGTTTTGCAATGTCAATAAAAACATTCAACACGGGGGGTTGAAATCCAATGAGGCGGGGCTCGTGAAACAAAAAACTTTTTGTATTTAGCCTTATATAAATAAATAATTATTATTATTAGGAAGCTTGGTCTCTTTGGCATGTTGTTCAAGTTGTACCCACCCTCATCACCATCCGCAGCAGCTGCCCCTCCACCAACTGCACCAGATTCTGCTTGAGCTTCCGATTTAGCCTTCAGATCTTGTTGTGATCTCATAAATCGTTGTTGTTTTGGCTTTTCAGCAGGCAATTTCTCAAATTCTCCTTCTAATTCTGATACCTGTACAAAAGTTAAATTAAATAGGATCCGATTAAAAATATAATTGGTGGAAATTTTTTTGATAACATTTTAGATTAGTGTTTGTCTCTAGACACCAAGAAAAGGTACCCTAGCCATGCTAGGCATTTTAGTTGACATTTTAACCCTAGCAAAAACCCTGCTCAAGGTATTCAATCATCACGATCGTTGATTTAAAAGACAGAAAAATATTGTATATGCAGCCAAAGCAGCGGTCACTTTTTTATAACACATTGGTCACTCTAAATGGGACTTTGACCAGGGTTAGAACGTTGGCCAATAGAATAGAATATAATTTTATTGTAAGTGCAGACCCTGACTGTGACAGAAGTGCCTAAAATTTAAAACTGAATTGTAGATATATGAAGTTAATGGTGATATGTACCTGCAGCGGTTTGAAGTGAGTCATTTGTGGTTTTAGTGCTGCTCCCACCCATCTGTACATCTCTATTATAAGCTGTTTGGTCTCCTCTCTTACACTCTTGTCTCGATCTTCCAAGAGCTTAGGCAGAACTTTCACCATTGGTTTGATCAGTATCACTTTATTTCCAAAGTCCCTGCAGATATGTAATGGTAACAACAGTGTATGAGTAAACAAGAGCATCGCTGGGGCATGACAAAATATGCCCGTGGTAATTCAAACAAAGGGCCATGACTCTGGTGAAATTTGGTGAGCGGAATCCAAATTCGAACTTGACCTGTATTTTTGGCTAGTAAACTCACATACTTAATTTTATTCCATTCAGTTCAGGGGGGAGTCGGAAAAAATCTGCAGGCACGTATGCTGATTTTTGACTTTCGACCCTTGTTGGGACCCACCCACCCCCGCGTCCAAATTTGTTTCCGTTTTCTGCATTTTTATTTGACCATTTTTGGACACCCACCCCCCTTTTAACACTAAAACAGAGATTTGCGGGGGGAAATTCACTGAAAACAGCTGCATATGAATTTCTGTGCATACTATTAGTCATGGATGTTAACATTGACATGTAAATAGGAAAAAGTAATTTTAAGGTCATTCGGTCAAATAAAAACATGGCTGCCAGCAGCCATCTTGGATTTCAAAATTCAATCCATTAGCATGGGCTACAGGCTATACTGTTTGTCTGATCATCATGAAATTTGTCATTTATGTTAATATTAACATATAGATGTGTTTTAAGCCAAACTCAAAACAGTCAAAAAGACCTGCAGGAAAAATATTTTGAGTTGCGGAAAAACAAATTTTGTTGGTCCTATCGACCACCCACCCACCCCGGCATACGTGCCCGGAAAAAACTTTTTTCCACCCCCCCCCCGTTCAGTTGAGAATATCTCAAGCTATAATCTGGAAACAAAAGCGAAGGGACGGCTCGATGGCCGGACAGACAGACGGATGGACGGACGGACCAAGAACATAATGTCGCATTTTTATAAAAACAGGTGTATGAAAAACTCAAGAAAAACCAGAATTTTTGTTAATTTAAATTAAAATAGTATCTAGTATTTAATACTTCTATATATTTCAAATGTAAATTTAATTGGTATCTAAATTGCGATTACAACCCCCCCCCCCCCCCCCACCCCAGTTGGGGAGACATAGATACTTCTCAATCATAGTAGATTTGTATAATCGATATCTGTGTTTTAGTACACAAACACTTTGAAAGTGAGCCAATGAGATTATTAAAAGGATACCATACGCCAATTTTAATCATTCCCCGTAATAACAACGATCTAATATTGAAAAGAATTAATTTGAGTCGAAGATGCTGTAAATTTTAATAATTTAATATATATATATATAGCCTTATACTTTTAAAGTTACGAATTTCCATGTACAAGATGTAATCAAATAAATGTACAGATAGTGGATTTGTGATTGCCTGAAAACTGTACAAAAATATCTCAATGACGAGCATTCTATTTTTGCGTTCCGGCTTATCTGCCATCTGTAACATTACTTCCTATTCAGCAGAGTAAAATAATGGAAATCTGGTTACCTTATTCCACAAAGCAGAGAATGTAGAAACAAACAACATTTGAATACAGTACCCCTTTTAGACTCTATCACAATGAAACACTCATAGAGGTGGACTATAGAGAAGGTTTGGTGGGGAAATGGATATTTTGTGTCACAGCCCTGTTGATTAGCTACAGCTATCAAAAAGAAATGCCGTCGGCTGTTTTTTTAGCCGAGGCATATTTCAGAACCTGCAAATGTGTTGAGCAAAATTGAAACAAATTGCTGCAGACATTGTCCTAGCGTCCCACTGCGGAATTCTGCAGACAGCAAAAATTAATGGTTGAATGCCAAAGACTTCTAAGATAACAATTAAGCTTGATGACTATATTGATAATTAGCAATTTTAAGCCAGACCTAACCATAGTCCTCTATGATAAATGACCAAATTCCAATTGTTAACTGAAGATATTGGGGTGGAGCATGCACGGATCCTTGGATTTTTAGCCAGGGAATTATTTCTGACCAAGGGAATTTTTTTAGCTTAGGCGTTAGCAATTTTATTAGTTGGTTTACGAACGCGCCGAGAACTTTTTTCCCGAAATGCGAAAAAAATAAAAAATATTTTCAATGGAAACACGTTTATACTTTACCCGTTTTATGTCTAAGTTTCATTCCGGTTCCGATTCAGGACTAATTAATGTTCACACCCTCGGTAGCTGTCGTAAAAGTATAAACAATAGATTTAATAATGCCACTTAAATAACTACTAAGTCACAAACCATGCGAACGGATGTGTCCATTTCGATTGCGGGAAAAACTGTATAAACGAGTCCATTTTATACTTTCGGTTTCGTGCATATCTGGCCGTATCTAACTACTAGTGGAATTCTACGTATTTTTACGTATTTTAAACAAAGTGTCTTTCTAAATGTTGCTGGTCTGAGAAGTGTGCAGCTGTAGGCCTATTGTTGGCCCTCATTGATGAACAGTAACTGTTCTTAGTAACGGATTAGAGGTACGCATTGTGAACGGAACGTGTACGTTTCGTTTCGGGTAAAATTGCAACAGTCATTTTGTACTTTCTGTTTCCACCCATTCATGTCCGGTTGTAACCTTTGTAAATTGGGTTCGTTTTTTACTTATTTTAAACGACGTCTCTGCTTCTATTACAACAACCAACAGGACATTCATTACCATTTTATTTAGGTCTATATATTTATAAAATAAACACAGAAAACTAACTATTGAAAAACAAAGAAAAGAAGTAATTTTACGTGTACAGGTGTCATCTTATTTTTTATTGTTCCTGTTGATTAACAAGCTATAGTGGTTTATTTTATAAATACCCATATTTTCCACTTGCAGATAGATCATCTTTATAAATATTTTTGTTTTAAAACTAATATTTTTATGTTGCTTGACATTGGTCAATAAAGGAAGTCAGTGGCCGAGTGGATAGCGTACTGGTCTCTCGTGCTAAAGGTCCGGCGATCGATTCCCGGTCGGGTATTCTGACAAAAATCCAAACTTGGTCAGATTACCACGTTGTATGACTGAAAAGTCTCATTCGTGATCACACAATATATATCCGAATACAAAACTGAATTCCCTTCACGGCGACATGATGTCCAGGTATGTTGTCGTGAGTGCGGTACGCTGTCGGATCGGGAGCCGACATAAATGGCTGACCCGTGTACATGGGTAACTATGTGCACGTTAAAGAACCCGGCTGTAGGTTAGAGTAGCCCACCAAAGCACCGACCACAGCCGAGACCTGGACCCTGTCTGCAATACCCGAAAGGGGAGTTGACAGGTAATTCTAGATAGATAGATTGGAAGGTATCCAGTCAGTTGTTTTATATTATTATTTAATATATTAAATATTAATATATTTGAAAGTTTAAGTTGAATAAAGTGTTCAGGGTAAATAACATGTCCATTTTAAGTTACAAAATTCCAGTGGTGATGTCGTGTGAAAATTCATACCGGATAGAACAAGCCCGAAGGGAGTTTTTTTTTTTCCCCCTCCTCCATCTACATTTTTTTGGGTCCCATGTTCGTAAACCAACTAATTAAATTGGTAAGGCCTTAGGCAAATTTCTATTATAAACTAAGAGGGCTGTTGTCATATTCCATATGCATATTGAGAATCAAGGAATAAAGATAAGCTCCAAATTTTAATAATTTCTTAATTTCTTTCAAGGTAATGAATAGGAATTTTGAAAATAACTTGATCAAAATAAAGTGCTATAAATTGATCGCTTGGGCTTCGGCAAACTCACTAGCCAAAATGGAAAAGAATGGTTTAAAATAGGTTACCACCATTCAAAAGGTTAGTTAATTATGATAACACAAGAGCAAATGAATCTCCCCTATGGGAGACTCGCATATTTAATAGAATGCATTGGCACAGCTTTTTCGCAAAATTTCAGGAAGCTCAAGTCATGGAACGGATAAAAAGACATATTGTGGACTTATTTCAGTGAATAAAACATTGGGATCCAAACACCATCTCTCCTGGAAGAAATTAGTAATCAACTAAACCACATTGACTGTACCATTTAAGAGAACACAATGTTTGAACTACGTACATATGTAAAGATTTACAACCTTATTTGGAATGAATTGTTGGGTGATAATCATACGGCAATAATTCCGCCAACAAAGGTCACTGCATGTGATTTATTTATAACAATGACCCGTTTTCTGTCAATTTAGGCATAAAATAAAAAAAATTGAAACGATAATTTGCTATTCCACGCTGAACAACTAAGCGGAGTATTCCACAGAACTTTAAATGTCTCACCTTAGAGCACCCCTGAGTGCATTTATACATCCAACCACAATCTTTGGCTGTTTATTTTCTAAACCTGTCATCAAAGCTTCCTGAAAGAACATTGAAAAATTGTACATTTTAGAGCTTGAAAGCAGGGTCCGCGCTGAACCAAAATTTACTTTTGCCAAATGAAAATATTTTTTGCCAAATTATTTTAGCATTTGCCAAATGCTATCCCTGATAGTATCATTTTCTGCAACCCTAAGTCTTATGTTTCGACACTCATGGCTTGAACGACTTTTGATATTGGTAGAAAATCAGTTAGTTAATAAGTAATTATACTCGCATCTCTATTGTGGTGTTTCATATAACAATAAGCCAATCACTGAACAATACAATTGTAGAAGGGTTGCTTCATCAGAAGGGCAGATCACACGAGGAATAGCTATAGTAATCCCTCCAACCATCGGTACTAATGTTATGAGATTAACTGTATCTTAATAGAGGTGTTAACATTTTCTAAACCTTATAAAACTCAACAAATATAATTATGTTGTAAGGGTTTCCTGAAATGAATGATATTGATTTACCAATATTTTTCAACTTTCTTGGGGAATTAAAAAGTGACTTGCCAAAACTTTTGCCAAATGAAAATATTTTTTGCCAAATGTGAATTATTTTTGCCATTGGCAAATTTGGCAAGAGGCAGCACGAACCCTGCTTGAAAGCAGGTGATTAGTGTAAGAATAGTGTTGGTGGAATGAAGACTTTTTGCAATATTTCTGCTAAAGCCAATATTAACCCTTTCATGGCTGGAGCTTCCTGAAATATTGAGAAAACCCTGTGCCAATGCATTCTCTTATATATGTGAGTCTCCCATAGGAAACTTCGCATATTGAAAAGAATACATTGGCCTAACAATATTTACCTTGACCTTATAAGCCAGAGCATTCTCTTATATATGCGAGGCTCCCATCATGAAAGGGTTAAGAATCAATGATCCATTGTAAATAATAAAAGTTTCTCAGAAACAAATTCCAAACGGACCAGAACTGTCATACGAATACCCTAAACCCAAAGTACAAAATGCACCTCAAAAACCAATCACTGTAGAAAATTAACTAAGGCCATTCAAAATAAACAGTCCTCGAAATTGACAATAAGCAATGTCATGGCAAATGCTGCACGGCAACATGTGAAATCAAACATTTCACAGCATTAAGTTTGCTGTGGGACATTTTTCTTAATTTCGAGGGTTGAAATACGGTAAATACCTGGGTTCTCAGGCAATTATATTTGAATAATCTGATATGGGAGGGAGGCTGTTTATATTTTTATTTTTTCCAAGAATACATTAATTATAATATTAAACTACATAATATTACCCATTCATGCATTTATTAATGCATGAATGGGTATTATTATGTAGTTTAAT
The DNA here is from genome assembly GCA_032622095.1 of Siphonodentalium dalli. Lineage (NCBI taxonomy): Eukaryota > Metazoa > Mollusca > Scaphopoda > Gadilida > Siphonodentaliidae > Siphonodentalium > Siphonodentalium dalli. The sequence goes on along the minus strand of CP136067.1, from coordinate 110,702,833 downwards.
ATTTTAATCTATTATTTGAAGTTTAGTCTTGAAACCTTTGGAAACTTGTGAGTGTTTTTGCAAATAAAATTTGTTACGAGGCCCACTTCAGGTGATGAGGGAGGTGCCTGAGAACACAGTATTTTTATTTATTTGGCCTATCTATTTGTATTGGGACTATTCAAAACATTGAAATAAGTGCAGACAATGTCCATTTCAAGAATGAATATGAAATTCACAACAGACTCTTCCGCCATGTAAATAAATACATTGCAAAATTGCAAAAAGAATGACAAACTAATATCAATAACTCAGGCAAAATGAAAATGCAAACAACATCACTGGGCACACTTTTGAAAGCAGTCTTGGAAGTGAAACTCCATACCAAATTTCATTCAAATCCGATACCCCATGGCTGAGATATCTGCAATCATGGATGGACGAAAAACTAAAATTACCAAAAAAACATAATATATGCGGAACGGACACAAAATATAGCATTTTGATTGTTACGAGCATATGCCAGTTTATTATAAAAATAAGTTGATACCTTATTTGTTTGGAAATATTCATTAGTTTTCTAAAACATTCTGACCAAAGTTGCCAGTCTGAGGTTCGTGGAATACACCAGTCCACACATCTAGGACAATCCTTTGACTGACAACTTTGGTCAGAATGTTACAGCAAACAACTGAGTTTGGACACAAATTGTATAGCATAGATCTGCAGGTAGCTTCCAAAATACAAAGTAATATATCATTTAACCCTTTACCCAACAGAAGGGCCCTGTGCCAATGCATTCTCTTATATATGCGAGTCGACCATAGGTCGCCTCGCATATATAAGAGAATGCATTGGCTTAACACATTAAAAATTATAAAATTGTTAAAGAATGTAAGAAAAAATGGTAAAAAGTGTTAAAAAAAGATTTTTTTTAGGCCAATGCATTCTCTTATATATGCGAGGCGACCTATGGTCGACTCGCATATATAAGAGAATGCATTGGCACAGGGCATAACTGTAACTATCACAATGTGGTCAAGGAGCCGGTTCCAATGATATCCATATGTGTATGGTTCTATTGAGACAGACCGAAGATATTTTAGGCTGTTGAAGCTTTATTTGGCCGGTTTTGGCCGGTTTGTTGGGTAAAGGGTTAATATCATATTTATTACCTTTTTCATCGTTTATGGTGGACTTTGCAATCGCTTTGCCATTTTGAATGAATGGTACTCATCAACTCGAAACGTGATTCCCCACTGTGGGTATAGCACTATTATTACTAACTAACCTGTGCAGACTCCTGTTTATCTATTTCGATGTACATCAGCACTATCTCATACGCCTTGTCTCTAGTCTTCTGCTTCCCAGCATTAAAACATTTATTCACTAACCCAGACACAACCTCATTGCATGTTCTGGAAAGAAAATCATATAGCCGTGACAATTATATGGAAATGACAATTATACGGACATGAAATTCATATGGACATGAAAATCATACGAGCATGAAAATCATACAAACATGAAAATCATACGGACATAAAATTCATATGGACATGAAAATCATACGGACATGAAATCATACGGACATGAAATTCATATGGACATGATAATCATACGGACAAGAAAATCATATTTAAATGAAAATCATACTGACATGAAAATCGTAGGGACATGAAAATCATATGTTCATGAAAATCATACGGACAAGAAAATCATCTGGACATGAAAATCATCTGGACATGAAAATCATATGTACATGAAAATCATATGTACATGAAAATCATCTGGACATGAAAATCATCTGGACATGAAGGAATATCATAGACAAGAAAATCATACGGACATGAAAATCATACAGACATGAATATCATATGGACATGAAAATCATATGTACATGAAAATCATCCGGACATGAAAATCATCCGGACAAGAAAATCATACGGACAAGAAAATCATACGGACAAGAAAATCATACGGACATGAAAATCATACTGACATGAAAATCATACGGACATGAAAATCATACGGACAAGAAAAATCATATGGACATGAAAATCATACGGACAAGAAAATCATACGGACATGAAAATCATAGACATGAAAATCATACGGACATGAAAATCATATGCATATTAGGCAACTTGGTGCAGTATAAAATATACAAAGGTTGATATCTTTTCACTGGATATAATTTACATTAAAGCTATAGTCATAAACAAAAAAAGATGAAACATACTATTATGACATCTGCCAATCATTGATGTGGTGTACTACATTTGGACCCAAATTCAAGAAACCACATGGCTTTTTTGCAACATCAAAACATTGAATAATATCGTAATAATCATCCTGAAGTGTAACTTATATGGGGTTTACTCTACCCATGTTAGAAAGGGCACTGGGTTCTTCAGTTTAGAAAAAATAGTGCGTTGAAAACTATAAACATTAATTTTGAAGAATTAATGTCATTTAAATTTCCACTATTCTGATCAGACACTAAATCTTAATCAGTTGGCTTCTAAGCTATTTGTATCAATTAGTATCATAACAGGTTGTGATCTATATATGCAAATATAAAACTAGAGAAAATTTAATATCACAAAATCATTATTGATGAATGATGTCGCTAATTTCTAGAGTTGAAAGTACAATACATGTTATCTACTTATAAACTTCAACATAGTACATACTTCCCAGCCACAGCAGCATTTTCGACATAAATAGCTACAGCTTCTAGAGCTTTCTCTTGTGCAACAGCATTCTGGTCGGTCACAAACTTCTTCATCAGTCCCAAATACTTGGAAAATTCTGCATCTTTCTCATCTAATCGATGAAACAACTTTGCTGCTTCCTCATAACCGGCTAATCTTGCTTTCCACACCTAGAACGAAAGATAATACAGTATGTGTATTTCTTCCAAGCATTTCAACATCGTCGATGTAACGACGTTACCATAATTTATACGTCGCTTGTCATTTACAATGGTTTTGAATGTTTTATATTGGTTGATCTAATGTAAATATAGGCCTACGTGTATATGCCTCATTGTCTATTCAGTGCCCAACCATTCGTAATGTGTGTAACTCATCAACATGACCCATCGATGTTGATTTCCTTGTAGTTTATTAGTTTAAACTCATGAGTCGTACTATTTTTCGCTCAGTTTTAAATTCGCGCACACACGGGTGCGCGAAAAATAGTACTGCGCGAATTTAAATACGAGTAAGGTAGTTTAATCTATCTACACAATCTAGCTTTGAAAAGTATTAGTTAACCTCTTTACTGCAGAATAACATCATGCCGGGCAGTTGACGTTCTGGCCATTTTGCAGTGGAAAAATATAATGGGAATTTTGCGAAAACCCTATAACAGTTACAGCCTTCATGCAAAGGATACTAGAATATCAATATATTGTTTAAAACGTCAAGATACAAGAGTTCATTTGCACTAATTTCTGAGTTCCCTTTATGAATGATGGCAGCCTGCTAGTGCACTGAAATAGGTCCGTACTCAGTACAGATGTATAGCACACAGCGTGACAATTTAGATCTGTACTCATTATGGGGGTATAGCAGTCAAGAGGTTAATTCAACTTCAAAGACAATTCAAAGATTAATTTTATAATTCCATGAATTTTCCAGACCAGCAGCGTAAAGATACAGGTATACGATATTTCCATAAGTAATCAATAGTTAGGTTTAAAATAGTTGTTTTCTTCCCTCAAGGCAGTACTTCATAATTGCAAAACTTTCCAGGATTCCAGACTAGTGTATGAACAAGTCTACAAATAGAGTGTCTGTTATTTGCAGACTGAGGTCCCCAGAGAGTGAATGTAGTGATGCTATCGTGCACAGTGGGCTAGCATCACCAAATTCACCCTCTGGAGACCTCATTATGTGCCTCATCTTCTGGGAAGTATATATACTAAGTCTCAAATTAACATTGTTTTTAGTTATTTTGTTCTATAATTTTAAGAAGAAAAAATGCATAATCTAGGTTACTAATGGGTGAGTTCACATCACTAACTTCAACTTTGGAAATACAATTTGATCCTAGGTCTCCCAATAGCAGTTGAGGCCTAAGCAGAATGAGGTTCCCAGAGGGTGAATTTGGTGATACTAGACCACTTTGTCACTAAATTCACCTTCTGGGGACCTAATTCTGCAAATGACAGACACAATATTTGCAGACTGATGTATGAACTCTGGTAATGATATTTATGTACATGTATACCTAATGACGTTAACTAAATGTATACCTTATGTTGACATTTTTCGTCTGTGGGTAATTTCAACCACTCGCTATCATCACCCATTTTATTAATATGAGCCAAATCAGCCAATCATTCTGAAAAAATAATATGAGATTAGATGCATTAATTAAACTGGAACAATGTTAGTCAAAAGCAAATTAGAAAATGAATGGTAATACTCATTACTATTTTACTGCGAAACGGGTGGGCAAATTGATGCATTTTATAGTAGCTAAATTAATAAGTACATTTGTGAAATGCAGTGCCAGTACTGAACAGTTCAATAACATATGTTTGGTGATGAGAGGGCTATATCAAACATGTATTACAATGTGTGTGGACGGAAGTGAACGCTGGTTTGCGGTAATCAGTCATAAATAAAAGTCGCTTGCCTCAGACTAACTACGGTACGTATATTTTCATCTTTCCCTCCAATTGTGTAAAAATCCCAGCCCGGTTGCCAATCTGCCTCGATGAAGGGTATGTTCTGCTACATTTTCGTACTAATTTCGTTTCAGTGCCATGTCTAGTTTTCTCGTAAATCAAGGTTAAACCTCCTATTTTCGTGCTAAAACACGTCACGTTTGCGATCAAAAGCACATTTTTCAAACTATACGATGTCTTATTTTATAACAAAAACATGTTTTGGATGCCTTAATGTCCCATTGAAAGCCACGCTTGGCGTTTGTCCCGTTTCCTGTGTTTTCTCGACATACGAGCCCGATTTCAAAGCATGGTGCTCCAACAGAATTGAACGGCCGGTAAAATCTGACAAAAAAGCATTGAATGCCCGGTAATTTTTTAAAGTATTTGTATTGAACGCCCGGTAAACTTTCGATTACACCTTGTAAATTCCTTTTACGGCCGGTTAGCAACATATTGCACGTTTCTAACTTGATTTTCACATGCCACAAATGGACATTTTTACATTTCCACAGCCAATATTGCTACTTGTGCTAACAAATGTTTATTATAAATGGTCAAATGTCACAGTCAAGATAATCGAGACTCTTTTATCGAATGAGTTGCGGATGGCGCAAGGATATATTTCGCGAGATCGTAGCTCGAGCGAAATATAACAATGCGCCGTCCGCTAGAGATGGGCGGTTGTGAAATTTTGCTTCGGTTTCGGTTGTGGAAAAAGAGTTGAGTCTCGGTTTCGGTTTTTATTAATAAAAAATACTAATGTGAACAAAATCTAATTATGCTTCATCATATTACAAAGAAAACACACCAATTGTATCACCATAACTTGTGAGGTACATGTCCTTTTATAATATTAAATTATGTATCATATTGTTACTATTACATGTATATTGTTAATGTCCATGTCGAGTGGCAGTGCTAGAATGCAAGTGAGTCTGTGTATTGTGTATGACTGCAATTCAGTATCATATGATCATAAGTGTGAAATAATATAATGATCATTTATATTGGCATAAAACTAATGTGTGTGACTAGATATATGTGTATAGTTATGATTTGAAAAATAAAATTTGAAATAAACAACAAAATGAAAATAAAACATGACTAGAATCTCTCAATCACATTATCTGGCTATATGCCTATTACCATATTTAGGGAACATAATATTGTACACACTATACAGTATACATGCATCTCAACAGTTTACCGACAAATGGTATAATTCATTCCGGCTCCGATTCCGGCATAACATTTTTAATCAACGGCGCACAAATATATTTGACGATTTAACATCCAAACAGTGATAAAAACTAATAGGGAATGCGGGTAACAATCATTGATACCTTTTCATATCGTATCCTCGTTATCAAATTCACCTTTCAGAGTATTTGTACGGCCTTAATGATTAAAATAACATGAGAAATAAACTGACTTGTGTTGTGTTTACTACGGCGAAAATAGGTGTACACGGAAGCAACGTAATTAATTCGTCGCGCGATTTCACCATGCGAACTCCTTTCTGCATATATTACAGGCGGCACACTTAGATTTCTTTGAAAAATATTTCCACACAGGACTCGTTTGTTCGTCGTGTTCTGCCATGATTACAGGAAGTTGTGACAACCGAAACTACGGGTTTTCCCAACTTACCACGGTTGTCATTTCCGGTTTTTCCCGACAACCGAAACCGAACTGATTCCACGGTTAACCACCCATCTCTACTGTCCGCAACGAGTTCGATAAAAGATTCGAGATTATGATGCAAGTTGTGTTCTGTATTTATTCTACACCGTTCAGTCAGATAAGTTCAATCCATGAATGTCACCTTCATTGTTACTATTACTATAGCTACCTTTATTGTGATTTAAGTCCGACAAATAACCAGTAATTATGGGGAGATCACTGGAAGCGGATGATCGACATAATGTACGTCATCTTTCTTGGCGACAATGTCAACAAGAATAGTCCCGGCTTGTATTCCACTAGAGCCTCTAGAGGTATATACTCATATGTATTCAATGGCTGAGATTCCGTTGAATACATGTGACTCACACCAATGGGTGTGGAATAAAATACTTTATTCAATGACGAAGATGCAATGTCTTTATCGGTTCCGGAAATAGTAATCCAGTGCTGCTCAAACACAATTTGATTGGTGCTCTAAAATTATTAAATAGTTGAAAAGAGGGACATGATCACTAGCCCGAGATTAACCGAGCTTTAGCTTTAGCTTATCGCACATTATCTGAGTATAATACCGTTACGAATAGTTATCGGTACCTGTTACATCATTATATTAATTTATAATGATCCTTTAGCAGCGGGAAGAAATAAAGGAGTGTCTTTATCCCCAGGATATTTACGTTCACATCCCGTCATAGGTTTTGACAAAAAATCGAAAAATTGCCGCACTTTGTCACAAAACAAGTGACATTTTTTATTGAAATGAAACTGGCCCGATAATGGGGTTACCTAATTTGATGCGCAAATTAGCACTTCTAGTTCTACTTTATTATCGAAAAACAGCCAGTTCGAGAGTATATAGCTGTCCAGATTCAGCTAGGTTAGCTGAATACAGCTATTGTAGCTGTATTATCACATTTGCAAGACCTGTTAGTGTCAATGCTTGCAAAGGCGAAAGGGCGCATGAGACAAAAGTTGAAAAGAGAGACAGATCATAATTCATATATAGATTTAAAGCCAATAAATTATGAATAATGGCGATATCGGCTGATTTTGGTATACATGTAGTTAATTTTTAAATTAATAATATTAATAATGATGAGGATTAAAAATAAGAATTTCCAACAACTGCCACTTTGAAGTTTGATTTGAACTTCAACTTGAAGTTGAAGACAATGAAGTTGAAATTCTTGAAATTGAATGCCTGTCACTGTCAGAACTGGTTGAAATTTCAAATCAAATGAAAGACATAGGGCTGATAGGCAGCTTATTTTTTGCCAGAAAGTATAATAGAAACACACCACCGCTGATCCGTGACCTGACTGCAAAGTGGTGTACGGAGTCTCAGTCAGCTCTTGGCAAGGAGTATGAGTATGAATCATTCAACTATTTCGGCAATGCATTGTTTTTTTTTTTGCGAAGCCATTTTCAAAACAAAACAACTCAATGTCCAAAATCTGGTGAACAGTGACATTCAAACACAAAGTTAAGTCCTCAACTGGTGATTGTACAATTAAATAGTTAAATGGTGTTTAATAGAGTTAATATAACAGAATTAAGAGGAATACTTAAGACAAAATATAGAAATTACGAAGTGTCATACAGTTAAAATTTGAAATCGAGCTACTTCCGGTTATTGCTTCCCCTTGGATGACGTCATACATTGAACTTCTTCTGTACTTCCATTCGCAATAATCTGAACAACCTCGTAATCTAATAAACTAAAGCCAGCTGCCGAAAATAGGAAATAAAAAATGTCGTTGATGTGCACAAAGTAAAAAAAAATATGTTACATGACCCGTCAAAAGTTTTGGACTTAAAGGGGAATCCATGGTTCATTTGAAAGTCCAAATCATGTAATGATGTATATGTAGGCCCCTATAGGCCTACATATTTTTTATGTATATGGTACATTGTGCACTATGATTTGGAAAGATGTATAACATATAATATATATATATAAATGCACGAAATACCGATATAAGTATAATGCTTTATGTACTGTAACAAAACTTGCCTAAGTCATAGCAATTTTCACAGTTGTGTTCTTGAAATGTTTCGCACAGAAATGATATAAACGCTCTTTATTTTACCATATATCAGGAATCATTCGTCAAAAGAACGCTCTTTATTGTTCCATCTTCTACTTCTACATATTAGTCCGACGCCTTCAATTTACTGAGTTCCTTGCTGAAAAAAAATCGCGACCCAACTTTTCGAAATTCCATGCGACTTACGTAATCGCATAAATGTGAAATATTATAACCCTAGCATCATTCGTAGACTAAACATATGTTAAATTTAAAGGTACCGTACTCAATCCCATTCGATGATCGCCATATGATCAGATTCCGACAACAACATTTTTTGAAATGCCGTTTCAGTTATCAGAATCGATTAATTCTCCCAAAATAATGCTAACCACAGTCAAAGTTCTATTATAGTATAAATTTGACCAAAACTATCAACATTTTATTCAACGAAATTTGGCCGCATTGTCAGATATCTAACACACAAAGCTACTTGATTTTAGAGTTATCCATTTTCATCATCAATTTGGTCCGATCGAGACCGTCAGTTTGAAGAATATTTGCCACGCTACCAAAAATTACAGATCTCGGGAAATAATTAATTTCAAAAATCGATATCTGATCAGTCTGAGCTTTGATGGGAGGGTTCCTCGACTCGATTCAAATATTTTTTGAAACAGCAATTTGGGAGCGTTTATTAATTCGGATTAGGCGTCTTTAATATGTGCACCCGCATTTTCGCTTGTGAATTTAACAAGTCTGGAGCTCATTTACTGGGTCACAATTAAGGTCGTACGAACATAAAAATAATTTGATATATATCTATAATTATGCATTCATGCGTGGATAGGCAATCTAACAGAAAATGCATAACGAATAATTTCTCACGCATGACTCACATTGCATATTCGAATTCCAATTATATTTTGCCTTTTTCACAAATATTGTTCCCAGGACCGGACATACTCGAAGAGCATCATGTGAACTCTATTGCAATCACTGACCCCGGTATATGCATCTCTTCATTAGATTCAGACTGTGATTAAATATACTCGTTGGTTGGCTGCATGCGAACACGCGATTGGAAGGACAAGTACGATTATACACAATCATGTACTAAAGGCAGTTTAATAACTGTTTATAAATTTGGCTGTGTATAAAAGTTTTAACGATGTCTTACTTACTGATTAATGTTACTTTTTTAAGTCGCATGTGGAAGAGTATATACATGGGCGGCCAATTGGTCTAATTTATAAGAAAAAATAAAATCAATAGGACTGGTGTCTTTAAATAACAATCAGTAAGTCAATTCCAAATTAATATATGTCGTTTCAAAATAAAAACACGTCAAATTAAAATTTATATATTACTTATGTATTGTTGTTATATTTAACACATATTGCTTTTCATTTTCAAATAGTCGCCTTTTCAAAAGAAGGTTGATAAATACCCACATCCTGCCTACTAGGTCGGCCCTATAACAGAGAGCAACAAAGCTAAATTGACCAAAGGTAGCCATTATCGGTACCAAACGATTAGATCTTCGCATGAACTCTAAATTGATCGCAATTTAATTTTGTTTAAATTATGATAATCTTTATTTCGGACATAAATGTCCATATATTGGTGACCTTGAAATGAATCATTAATGGAGCTCATGATTGTGTGAGCCATATGTAGTCAAATATAGAATCAAGACTATTAAATATATAGCATTGAGTTCCGTGTTTTGAGGAGATCTGATGTATGGCTGATATCAGAATTACAGATGGCAATCAGCAAATGAATTTTAGACGCCAACAATCTTTCGAGAAAACTATAAACAGTCTTCCTATACGTATCGTCAACAGATAGCAGACTCGGTCATATATGTGAACCTTCCACTTGCACTACACGATCTTTCGTATCCCATCAACATCATATACAAGAAAACCATAATCAGAAATGGCAACGCCCTCAAGATCATATTATTAGCCATAAATATAAATTATAATATAAAATATATTGGTTATATGAAGGCACCGCCGTTAAAAAAAACTAATCCTTCAAATTATTACAAAAAACTACGGCTTATTACTGCATGTTTCTCATTCACCACACCAGAAAGCTTCTAAATGCGGATAAAAAATCGGAGGCATTGTGTTCCGGCCAAGAGTACATGGTCCAGCCATTGTTCATACCTAAACATCGAAAGCAACTAACGCGGTCATAATAGTTACATACTGCAACTATATAGACATCCAGCGAATACACACCCCACGAAAACCCGAAATGTGTTGTACTGCGAGAAATCCAATCGATATATATAGCTCAATTTGACACGGCCATATTAGCCTTCCTACAATATCCTAAAACAATAAAGCTTCTCAAATCATCGGCATAGTCAACAGAACTTTCACGAACTTGGACATCGACACTTTCTAATCGCTCCACAAAAGCATGGTCATACCTATCATACTGTAACTCTGCATGGAGCCCACATCACAAATATCAAAGCATTGTGTTAGAGAAATACAAAGAAAAGCAACGAAACTATATAGTTCGTCAAATCAAAACTCTATGCTCAAGGGCGCCGGATCTACCCCGACTATGGTCGGGGCAATAATAGTATATGTCATGCTGTTTGTGAAAGCATATAAACACCATTAAAAGTTCAAGTCAAATTATCACTGTCGGCCTTTATCACTCTGCCACTACAACTGTGTGATATTTAGTTCACGGGTAAAGCGGTACAGCTGTTGGTGTGGTAGGATAGGATAATACAATCAGGGATGTGGCTAGAGGGTCTCCGTTGGGGGGGGGGGGGTGTCCACCTTGGGAAATTCCAACTGCACCCCCCCCCCCCCAAATTGAGTCGGAATCACACCAACAAAACTTTTTGCATAATTCCATTTGCTGCACCCCCCCCCCCCTTGAATCAGTATCACAGACCAAACACAAGTTTTGAATAATTCCATTTGCACACACCCCGCTTGAATCAGAATCACAGACCAAACACAAGTTTTGCATAATTCCATTTGCATTGCATAAATCCTAACATCTAGTAGCCTACTCCAGACAAATGCACACGGCTACGGGTAAGACACCGGGACATTGTGTCTGTCCATGTTTGTTCAGCCCGGTGTGAGAAAATTTGGAAAACTATACAAGAAAATCGCAAATCCTAGCATCTAGACTGGCCTCAACTGAAGCTTCCCTAGTGTTGGAAATTTCAAACCTCATACTCCCTCTTAGGTTGGAAAATTCTCCAACTGATGACCATTTCAGTCCACAAGTTTGACCGAATGTACTAAACTATTGTTTTGTTAAACTAATTAGCAGTTTTGTATTGGTCACGGGGGAGGGACAGTGACACACCGGACCATGGTTCGGCCCGGTGTTCGAAAATTTTGAAATCTGAACAAGAAAATCGCAAAATCCTAGCATCTACGTATAGACTAGCCTCAAGTCTTCTTAGAGTTGGAAATTTCAAACCTGACACCCCCCACTTAGGTTGGAAAATTTCCAAATGATGACAATTCCAATGACAATGTTGACCAAATGTATGACAATATTGTTCTCTTAAATTTAGTAGCAGTTTTGACTAGCAACGGGGGAGGACCAGGACACAAGCTTTCCAAGTGTTGGAAATTTCCAACCTGTCACCCCCCTAAGGTTGGAAAATTTCCAACTGATGACCATTTCAGTCCAAAATTTTGACCAAAAAATAGGAAAATATGCAAATATTGGTCCAAAAACAATTAATTCACCCTAATAAATTGTTTGAAAATCAAACGACAAGAACATTTTCAACCCATTGTTGGTGTGAAATGAAATTTCCAACTGTTGAAAATTTTGACCAAAGTTGGGGGGGGGTGAGACACACCCCCACACCCCCTCTAGCCACATCCCTGAATAAAATAGCTATATTCTGGAGATATAATGCAAAATAGTACAACACTTCCTCCTAATGACAGAATGTGATCCTTATTAGTAACATGGGGCAGTGACGAACATTGAACATATTAACAATATATACCATCGCTAACTACTAGTATAAGGGTTTATGGTTCCATTTTATTTATGGTGCCATTTAATAGATGTTCTTGCAATAACATTTAATTTATCCAATCTCATGTGTAATTATGAGATGGTGTTTATTGTCCATCTGGGACCATGCATGAGTCCGTGATAAAGTTTTGGCACACTTCAGTAGCAGATGTGTGCAATTAGTGTAATCCACCTCTTTGTGTAGCCATATAAATGACATAAATAAAGCCCATTAAGTTTATTTTAAACCAAGGATATGAGCTCCATTTGGCCTTAAAGTCCAAAAATTCCCCCACCTTCGAGAGGGGACACCCTCTCGAGCTCTCTCCGGCCACCTGTATGTTTATCTAGCAATTATATGGTCGGGGCAATATAAATTCCTTCCGGCGCCCCTGATGCTACCGAGACCGAATGATAAGACTCAATCTGATGTCTTTAAAATATCGAATATTTAGAGGAGATCTAATCGAAGTATATAAACTGTTGAATGGTCATTACAATATACCAATGCCTGTGACCTATTAGAAAGACATTTATCAGGAAGAACAAGAGGATATAATAAAAAGCTACATATGCCCATTGTTAACAAGGCCATAGGAAAATATTTATTCACGCAGAGGGTGGTAAATAGCTGGAACTCTCTGCCAGACTTCGCTGTTGAAGTTCCAACACTCGATCAATTCAAAATATACATAGACTCATTCTTCTATTATATAAAATACGAGTTCGACGACAAGTAATATGCTCAAGTGACTCACAAGTAAATATCGAATGACGATACATATATATGTAAACACGCATTGCAAATAATGTTATATATTGGGACGAAAAGTCGCAAGACTTGTTCCGTATGATGATGATGATGATTATTATTATGATATGATTGATAGAACGTACAAACCACTATTATGATGATCGTGTCGTTATTTGTTTAAAATACGTATCAATTGACATATACGCACCCGTTCCCTAATTAAAATCAACATATTTGGACAATTTTAGGGGACCTCCGCGAATTCAGAGACCTCCGCAAATAGACGTCCTCAAATAGCGACCTATACTGCGAATTGTCACAACCGGAAAAACCCATTATCAATAAATAAAATGCCCAGCGAACCATAGTTCTCTAGAATCTCCAGGACAGTATACACCCGAGGGCGTTAATGAGTTGTTATATAACATATCGTGATCGGTTTTTTCATGTTGGTATTCGTGAAAATGACCCACAGGTGGGAACAATATAACGGTGAAACATATTATTCAAATAGGAGCCCTTTCACATCCCTATATATATATAGAACACCTGACGAATTTTCGAATCAACATGTTCGAACGGGCATATAGATATTATGGAATCCTATTATAGGGCCACTTGCTAATGGCGCTTTCGGCGCTTTCGGCGCGATGCGCCGGAAGCGACAAAAAGTGCGCCATTAGTAACGCGCCGAAAGCGCCGAAAGCGACAAAATATGCGCCGTTACGGCGCACTATTTGTCTCTTTCGGCGCAATTTTTGTCGCTTTCGGCGATATTAGCGCATGTTTCGGCGCGCCGAAAGCGACAAATTGTGCGCCGTAACGGCGCACATTTTGTCGCTTTCGGCGCGTTACTAATGGCGCACTTTTTGTCGCTTTCGGCATACTATTAGGTCCACTCCCTAATGGCGCGCGCCGGAAGCGACAAAAAGTGCGCCATTAGGGTATGTTTCGGCGCGCGCCGAAAGCGACAAAAAGTGCGCCGAAAGCGCCATTAGCAAGTGGCCCTAATAGGATTCCATAGTAACGCGCCGAAAGCGACAAAATGTGCGCCGTTACGGCGCACATTTTGTCGCTTTCGGCGCGCCGAAACATGCGCTAATATCGCACATTTTGTCGCTTTCGGCGCGCACCGAAAGCGACAAAAAGTGCGCCGAAAGCGACAAATAGTGCGCCGTAACGGCGCATATTTTGTCGCTTTCGGCGCTTTCGGCGCTTTCGGCGCGTTACTAATGGCGCACTTTTTGTCGCTTTCGGCGCATCGCGCCGAAAGCGCCGAAAGCGCTATTAGCAAGTGGCCCTAATAGGATTCCATAGTTGATATATGTTTATGAAAGTAGGTTTATAAGCTGCTATATACTGACGCTCAATCTATTTGTGAGGACAACATTTCTGATTCGCGCCATTATAGATCTTCATAGCTGACTTCACTTGTTTCCACAAGTTGCTCGGGTGGATGAAAAAATGCGTCGATGGCATGGGAGGGGGATTCCGGATTCAAGGTTGAACTTTTTAGTCTTTTTAGTCTTTTAATTTTGTTTGGAACCCACCTCCCCGGGAGATCTTGTTTTTTTCCCCGTCAAATCTTGGACACCCACACAATTAACTCCACCCACCCCCACCATAGTAATTCAATAGGACTCTATAGCAGGCAAGCACCAACTTCCTATCAGACTAGTATATATATATTATGTATATATATAACGGTGGTGGAGCCATTGAATCACTATTTTTAAAGTGGTCTATGCACATATAATATGGACACTTAACAAAACAGACTGCATGGATTCCTATACTGGCATTACCAAGAGCTATACAATTACACTTCAATGTTGAGTGGAGTCTGAAAGCTTGACCTTCAACCTACCAGTCTATAACTAATACTGAAAATCAACAAACATGTAGCATAGTTCGGACTGAGGTGGGAAGTCCGGGGCGTAGTTTCATAATGTCGAGAGCGTGTTCCGATGTGCGTCCACGGGTGCAGCTAGGGGAGGGTGCTGAATGTTATTTGATCTGAAACTCATGCATACATCTTTATTTAGATGACACGCATGGAAACAGTATATTATACCACAAATTCACTTACATGCATGCATTAATCTAACCAGATCCATGTTCACTATATAATGGAAGAGTTAAAGGTACTCAATCCGATCAAAACGTCCCCATATCACCAAGTTACAACAACAACAACAACAACATTTCTTCAAAATACGCTTTAGTTATCAGAATCGATTAATTACAACAAAATAAAGCTAGCCACTGTGAACTATGGTATACAATTTCTCAAAACGTGTTATTATCAACATCATGTTGTTCAACGAAATGTGATCGTATTATCACTTCTTTATAACGAAATTTGACCGTATATTACCACTTGATTCTAGAGTTATCCATCTTCATGAATTCGCAATTTGGCCCGAGGCCGTCTTTTTACCAGGCCGCTAATAAGTACCGGTGGTGAAAAAAAATAGATTTAAAAAATCGATATCTGATCACTCTGAGCTTGGGTATGTTCCTCAACTCTAATCAAATATTTTACCCCCCCCCCCACACCAAGCCAAAGAAATAGTAATTTGCGAGAGTTAATTCGGAGTATGCATCTTTAACGTGGTGATTAAATGTGGTTACATGAGTTAGCATATACATTATGTGACTTAAGCATTTTTTTGCGACCAGATATAAATATTTTATAGGTACACAATCCGATTCGATGGTCCCTGTATCATCCAGTTACAACACTGTTCAACGAAATTTCACCAACAACCTATTTAGTTATCCAAATTAGTGTATTACCAATAAATATTCACAACGATACCAAGCACTTATCATATTTGTGGAAAAAAGTCCTATATAATACATTTTTTTCTTGACGGCTTGTACGACGAGCGAGCGTGATTTGCAACTTCCATATATGGTGATACTCATAGTTTATAGTGGAATTCCCCGCCCTATGTCATCACAAATGTAAACAGACATATTTCCACATGTCACCGGCATGCTGCATGTTATATACTTATATGACATGTGTTACATGTATATTTGCATGACTAAAATATGCTTACCGATTTGTAAAAAAGAAAAATTATGTAATGTATCCGCACGTCAACTATCACAAGTTATTGTATATGTTCTGCTGATATGTTGCTGACGTTACTTTTCGTCGTGTTATATTCCGAAGTTTATTTGCGATAGCGTTAATCGCCATGCAAAGTCATATGAAGCGAACTGTGGCATTACGTGACCTTTCGAACTCTCGCGACGGCGTCTGTGCATGTTTATATATTTCCCGAAGAAGATCATTCGAATATTTGCCAGGCCGCTCCAAATATTCGATATGGTGAAAAATAACAGATTTAAAAAATTGAAATCTGATAACTTTGAGCTCTGATGGGTCAGTGGGTTCCTAGACTCGAATAAAATATTCTTACCTCCGAAGTCGACGAAATAGAAATTTGTTGGCGTTAAATTGGTTCATTTGTCTTTAAATAGTGAAAATGTGCCAATATCGGGTTATATAATTATATCCTCTCTTTCTGATGCACATCTTCATATATATGAACATTATATATTACATTACGAAATTTGAATGGCGAAATGCAGAACTCAAAGCAATCAGTTCGAATCATGATGTACATATTCCCCGAGGTTCAATACAATCCCGGCTTTGTCCTAAATTTATATGCTTTTATAATATGGTAGATGATTGGCACAGCTATGTATATACCAGTCTCTTTGAAAAGCCCAGGAAATCCTATATCGGATACATGTACGTCATCACCACCACCACATTGCCACCAGCACTATCACTAATCATCACTATTATCATAATCTCACTACACATGTATATACTCATTCGAACTCGTGCGAGCACTCATCTACATCATTCACATATTGTACAATTATGTTTACTACATTATTTTTCTAGTTTAGCCTACCCTGGCTCATTCTCTGTTCATATTACATGTACTATTTTTGTATCATTATTTATAACTCGTCAGTAAATGGAGGAAAATAAAGATATAATATATGAGACATCATCTTCGGGTTTCATCAGTCAACGATATTCATGACTGATTATTCAAACATTTACTACGTCAGGAATGCACTCCATATTTGGAAACGGTTTATTACGTCATGTCAGGATTTATACCCCCTGGTCATGTTGAGAATGCCGCGTCACCGTAGAAATGAAATATTATGGACACTTCGAGAGACGTATAGGCCTACGTCCGTTATGATATTCGTCGACTTTTCAAATAGACTGTGTATACATGTTTTATGCACTTAAATTGTTTCCTAGACATGCCGAGTGTTGTCCCGTGTAAATGCCTGTAATTATATATAGGCCTGACACACAAGGCGCCGATTTTAGAAACTCCATGTGCTTTTTAAGAGACAATTATTGGGTGGGATATTAGCTGGAACCTCGGAACTAGGACCTAGGACTATATGCAATCCACTCTCTAAGTAAGTGATACACTCGAGCTGTTACCATTATCTGCTCTTACATGCAACATTAAACAACATCATTAAATTTCGGAATTAGTAGCCTAAATAAAGGAATAAAATCTTGAATGAAACTCCTGTTTGAACCGGATAAACAACGTGCAACCACATTACCGGG
The DNA here is from genome assembly GCA_032622095.1 of Siphonodentalium dalli. NCBI lineage: Eukaryota > Metazoa > Mollusca > Scaphopoda > Gadilida > Siphonodentaliidae > Siphonodentalium > Siphonodentalium dalli. The sequence continues at coordinate 110,685,044 of CP136067.1, read as the reverse complement.
ATGTATTTTCACAATTTCTTTTGACAGATTGTACAATCGAGTGCACCCAGGAAGTGAATGATTTCTGCTTTTTCAGCTATGTTATTTATTTGAGATATAATCCATTATAACAATTTCGAAATGATAAGATAACACATAATTCTAAAGATGGACGACCTGAGTTTCCAAGAAGACATCAGCGAACGACTTTTGTCGGAAGCAGGCGCCACAAGACAGAGTTCTCTTCAACAAATGTTCCAAATAATTTCTGATGAGCGGTCAAAAATCAGCACAGGCAAGGCCAAGGGGTTTTCGTTTTCTGTATTTGTATCCCTTGAAATTTAGCTTTTTTGTTTTTCTGTATTTAAGCTACATCTGCATTGAGAATAGTCTGTTGTGAATTAGTTTGCCACATTGTTTCACTTCGAATTAGAGTTGTTGTTGTTGTCTTCTGTGATCACTATGCAGTCTATTGCATTGATATAAGACGTTGGTGCTTGAAGTTGAAGAAGTATCTAGATACTTGGTACATTGAACACTAATGGCTGACCTCGGTTGTTGGAAATTCTTATCAAAATAATTTTCCATCAGCCCCTCCCTTCGGCTTCGGGAATAAATCACTTGGCTTGGGTATCGATAGAGAAGCTGTACTGTAGTCCATACCCTCCCACCAGACATATTGACTAAGGCCAAAAAAAATAAATTATTTGTTTCCTATTACGGTGCCAAAAAATTCCAGGTAGGTAGGTAGGGATTTTTTTTTTTTTGGTAATATTTTTTTATTTTTTCCCCGAACAGTTAAGAAGTTCATTAATGCTTACACTTTATACTTGTGTTAAGGCTGTCCATGTATATTGCAAGTAAGCAGTTAATGTAGTACAAAAATATGATAAGTATTGTCAATGTGAACAAACAAATGCCTCCCAGGCACTCAATTATGCAGCTCTCTTGTAATTATTCTCTCAGTTTAGATTGTGGTGGCACATCTTCCTCAGAGCACAATATTGACATATTAACAGGCCCAAGACATACACCATAATAGGGCTTTTCTATTACTTTATAATAACATAACTTGTATGATATTAATTCAAACCTCACTTAAATATTTGGTCATACACATCAGGACCTAAGACACGTATCTCACATGCACCTCAGACACATTGCACAGGGTGTAAATGTTCCTCAGACACCCCTCAACTGCACTGAAATATAAAGTCCCACACCATACTGAAAATGGTACCACAGGCCACACCTTGACTGAGGTAACACACCTCAGCATTCAAATTGGCCCCAACTTTGAAGTTCCTTATACACACTGGCATATGCATGCTTGTAAGTTTGATACACCCAAACAAACCAGGGGGGGGGGGGCGCACAAAAAATCCATATATAGGGCTGGGGTGGGTGGGTCATTTGGACCCGGAAAAAATGCGTAAATGACCAAAAATGCAAATTTTTTCCTCCACTGAAAATCACTGTTTTTGCGCTCATGTAATCTGTTAATATCAACCATATGACCCACTAGGCTATTTAAAACATACTAACCAGATCTAACTACCATTTAGGGGTGTATGTATGCTGATGTATGTCAAAATTAATGTACCCGATTTCGACGGATGAAAGATATATTATATATATATATAAACAAATCATATAACAAACATTAAAACACCAAGAACAAACATTTATAATATGCATATCCAAGATAGCCTTTCAATTGTATGTCAAAGTGTATGTTATAGCTATATATATACACATGTGTATCCCTTTAAGGGTTTGAACAAAATATGAAGCTGAGTTTATATTGATGAATTCTGTGATGAATTTTGCAATTACTTTTGACAAATTTGTTAACTGTTATAACATAATTATATGCTCAGACACGATCAGTCGACAATGCTTGCATATAAGCATAATTATGAAATGATTACCATCTTCTGTTCTTAATCCACATAATGGATATTATTTGTTATCAAGATAAACTTGATGATATGATACAAACAAAAATAACAATTCCACTATATTCCACTGGTTTAAAACTATAAAACAAAATAACTCATACAAAAAGTTCATACTATGTGGATAACAATATGAAAGCGTAGCCTTTTGTGATATTAATTCAACCACAGTTATTATTCACAAGTCTAAGCAGTTACGTACTGTACGGATACATGTAGTAAGGTAGTATATCTGGACTTCCAGTTATTTGACTGCCAATACATATGGTATTGTAATTATTAGTTGCTTGTTCATTATTGGTTGCTTTGATATTCAATTTAGGATATAGCAGGATAGAGCAATGTAACTATAAAAGTAGCTTTTGGTATTAAAGTCTCAACTTATTCCACATGCAACATAAAGCTAGAATATAAACTAATTATAAATCATACTATTAAACCTGGATCAAACTGCACAGGTAATCTATGCAACTCTCTTCATGCAAACTTTCTCAGAGTCACATATCTTAACTGGACAGTCTGATCCAGGATGCTTGTTCTTATAATGCGTTTCCATGTGATACGTCCAGTAAACCACATTGCACAGGGGGCACCTACATGTATACGGATGGTTTGTACAAGGTGACCGTGGCTTGGATATCTTTGCTGGCTTTAAACTAAACTTTATACTCTGATAATAAGTTAATAATACTACCAATTCTTCACTAATATTGGTATATGTCAATCTGCACACCAACATGACATACATACATGTTTTTAGACTGTGAGCTGCTGTGAGTGTGACTTTCCTTGGGTCCCATCATACCCATGTGCAGTTATATATCACAGAAATAGGGGAGATGAAATGTGTTCTACCCCTATTACTACAGTATTACTATTGGGCCTTGGCTCTAAAACATCTTATACTATGTTATTGAGGATATCAGGACATGTATTACCTCATAATTATTATGTTTTATGGCATTATGCCCAATGTTTTTAAGTGCATGCATTCAGCATTTCCACATTTTATACTAATAGAATTATCTCCCTTTAGAGAAGGTTTAGAGGTTTATTCAAATGCTGGGAATAGTATTAAATAATAAGAAATGGAACAATTCTTTGCTAGGCTATGATTTGGTTTTTATTTTATGTTTTTTGTAAGATTTTGGGGGTTGGTCCCAAAAATTGGGTGGAAAAAAAAGAAAAAAATGCAGTAGAGGGGTGGTGGGTCCCCGAGAGGGGCAAAAACATTTTTTTCGCCCTATATATGTAAATTTTTTCCGCGACCCCCCCCCCCCCCCCCCCCCCCGAACAAACCAGTAGATAATTTCATGCGCTTTTTAGTGCCAATCCCAGCAGGGTGTTTGATATGGTAGACATGCAGTCATCTTTATACTGTCTGTATACATACTAGTAACTATGCATGAACACTAAGAATCCTTGATTGACTGGGGAGAGGAACTATAAATTCTGATATAGAAAGTCTTCTACATGTATATTGCCCTCAAACAGATAAGACTTCTTCCCACAAGACATGGGAGTTGAACAAACAAGATTACCACAGGCAGGTTTTAAAGAAACATAGTATATAGTATATATTTAACGATATAGATGTGTTTACATGCCAATTACATGCATTAAACAAAATTTTTGGGTTGAAATTTGAACAAAAAAGTCCAGGTCGGCCCAATTTCGGCAGGTCGGTCGGGTAACCGGAAACACTGATTATTTTTTTTTGGCCTAATTGAGAGTTATTAGAAAACAACAAACTGGTTACAGGAAAACAGTCGCTGTCAGAAACCAGTTCGAAACTGAAAGACCATCGTGGTGCTTCCTACATTTGCTGAATTGGTCACTCTCACCATTTTTGTGTGATGAAGATACCCAGGTTCTGAAAATTGTGATAAAGGCCGGTAACCAGGTACTAAATAATCGTGATAAAGGTACCCAGATTTATCGAATATCAAATTAAACAACTTTTAAATGTCTTCTGTATCTATATATATCTGAGCACTGCCGAATCCAATTCTGGCATGAAAGCAGCGGAAATTGTTGGAAATTCATTTGGTTTTTTAAAAGCGGTTGCTTTCAGTTTAAATTGTTTGATAGTATATCAACTAATGTATCCTTTGATATGTTGTCCTGTGCATTGTAACACAAAAATACCTCGTTGACCGCAGATGAACCTGGGTACCATTATCACAATTTCAGAACCTGGGTACCTTTATCACAAAAAAGCGGTGAGAGTGACTAATTCAGCCCCATTTTTGAAGTATACTATTTGAATGGGCAATCATATAATCTCGCACCACTTAATAGTATGAGTCATTATCCCCAAACTGGCTAAAACATGTCCCATATATATAACATCAATTTTCGACTGTAGCTCGACATCTATTCAAATTGCATCTGTTGAGAATTACTACAGACAACTAGAAAGTGCTTTCTTTTCCTTTATAAAATTTCTGGGCCTATTTTAATATTTGGCCATGTTTGCCATGATTTTTTAATTGACATTAGTGGTGCATATTGTTTATCATACATGTAGCTACTTCATTACTTTGGCCATCCACTTTCAGTTTTTAAGCCTCGATAGTATGGTTGTGATTTTCTTGAAATTTCCATCTGAAAACACCATCCTTCCCGAAACAATTGCTATATAATAAAATATGATTATGCCGATAATTGCAGCTCATTTTCTTGATCAAATGTCCCGGTGAGGATTTTTGTATCCACAGTTTGAGCAATGCTCTTTCAGATAAAATTAAATTGAACATGACAGTTGTAATCTATATTTTCATGGATACCGCTATACTTAAAGTAATTGACCACCAGCAACGTGGTGTCACCCCCGTTAATACTGCGGTACTATACCACGGTATCCTCCAATACCGCGGTACTGATACCGCTTGTTAACGTATGTGGGAGTAAATACCTCCCCTCAAAGTGTTCCATGAAAATCACTGCGGTATTCAAAAAAATTAATGCGGTGCCCGCTAAAAGACCGCGGTATCATCGCCCAATACCGTAATTTCACTGCCATGACCGCCTCGATACAGCTACCGTTTATTACCGGTATCACCGTGGTCATGACCGGGGTATCACCCCGTTTTTCTGGTCAATTACTTTGAGAATAGCGGTAGGTCATGAAGTATGGTACCCGATTAAACCAAATAATTGTTCAGGATTACCCCATAGAAGGTCATGGCTGTTCACCACCATTTGCACCGACACTCTGTCTTGGAATTATAAACATTTGATTTTAGCATGTCAAGATTTGTTTCCATTCTATAATCAACTTCCTGCTAGCCATCATAATTTTTGTCGCTTGAAAGTCGATTATCTGAGTTTGTAACAAAATGTTGACTACATGAAAACGGTCAATTGCTAAATTGTATTAAATTAATTTGAAGAGGTTTATCACCAGTCCAGCCCTTTAATTCAACATTACTGTCTGGCAGCTTCTCATCATCAAAATATTTCCCCGCCATTATAATGACACCTTCCGTTTGGGATAGTCTCGCGGTCATGATTATCCCACTTTCCCCTATTCAATATATATAATGTTGGTACATGTACATCATGCTATGCCCATGAAATTAGCATGTTCAAAATCAAACGTGCATGTGTCAATTCTGACTGACAAGACAATCCAAAGTAGTTTCTATGAATTTTCTATAATGGTATTGAAGAATGGAAGCAACCTTCTCCACTACACAATCAGTTTTCCATCATAATATTGGAATAGTTTTTCTGTCATGAAATTTCTACTAACAGAGAAGAATTTTTTTATTTTCTTGCTGTGACAGCTCGTCATAGTGTTTTGTTTTATGCACATTTGATTGACATCATGGTTCTTTGGAAAAAAACTGCTGCGACTTTAGAAGAATATAGCACTGAATGCGAGGAAACAAGAAAGAAGTGCATCAAGATAATATCGTACTTTCTATCAGTGTGATTTCAGGGACGCAAATTTGAGGTTGTCATGCATTTGTAATTTTCTATTCATTATAATATTTCCACATAATCCCTTTTGTGTATACATGTATATTCAACTTTAGTGTCAGAAAAAAAAAATCCAATAGAATTATCATCACTTTTTGTGTGAGACGTCATTTCAATGATCGTCATTTCATTGATTATGTTATCAATGTCACCGAAATGACATTTTGCCATATTTGTTTGTTTTTGCATAAAAATAATACAATAATTTTCATCTCCAATGTATATTTGGCCATTATAATATTATTTATTCTCTCATCAATGCCTCACTGCATATAGTTCTGAGCAGTTATTGTTTTTGAAGAGATCACTTGTGTTATTTCGGTGCATCAACTGCCACTATGTCATTTCAGTGATGCTATGTCATTTCATTTACAGGATGCGTCATCTCGGTGATGAGTGACAAAATTATTCAGTCCCATCTTTTAACAGCAAATATGCCATGATATGATCATAAAATGAATATGATCATTTTGATACAGAGATTGAGCAAAATAACCATTGATAAATGAGGGTGGCGACCGCCCTCCCCCTGGCATCCGGCATCCGGCTTAAAATGGACACCGGCATCCGGAATACGCCAGAACAGAGAGGCGGCATCCGGAATACTATTTGATTAAATTTATTGAAAACAGACTCGGGAACGTTGGCATGATGTATTGGAATTAGTCTCCGTATTGGCTAGTAATGATTTGATTTAGCAGCTTTACGGAAAGATTAAACTTTTTACTAAATGTATGCTCTCATATCATACATATATATACGCCCTGTCTAACTTACTCGCGGCCATATTGGATCCACCAGGTCCGGTTCCATGGTTTTAGGGCTACAGTTCAAAGTTTTGGAGTAGCATTTCCATATATGACATAAATGGAAGTCATGAATATGCAAAAGCTCCATATATGGAAATGCTACTCCAGAACTTTGATCTGTAGCAATAAAATAACCGGGGCTGCATAGAAGAATCTCTGATACCATGGAACCGGACCTGCAGTGTGGATCTAATATGGCCGCGAGTTAATGACATGATATGGGCGTATTGGGTGGGGGTGAAAGGCATAGACCATGTTCCAAATGACAGGAGTGGTATAATATATTGAATGAGGAGAAGTTGAAGTGGCATGTGCGGAAACCACCTAGCTAATATTGGGTGACCGTTCATGGTCGAACACGGTAGTATTGAACACCAGGGACTCGCAAATAGAAAACTAACATCTTTTTAATATTTAATATTTCAAATTAAAGGTACTCAATCAGAGGGTCTCCATTATCACATTCCAACAAGAACGACAACATGTTTTGAAATGCCGCTTCAGTTATCAGAATCTAATAATTGCCCAAATATAACGAAAAGCACAATCAACTATAGTATAAAATTCCACTATCAACATTTTGTTCAACGAAATTTTGCCGGTTTGTCCAATATCTAACACAAAAAGCCACTTGATTTTAGAGTTATCCATCTTTACCCGCAATTTGGTCAATGAAATTCTTCTCGTTGACTGTCTATTGGGCCGCTAAAATTATTAGATTTCAAACATTTATATTTGATCACTCTGAGCTGTGATGGATGGGTTCCTCGACTCGAATCAATTATGTTCCCCCCAATGTTATCAATGGAAGCATCCGGCATCCGATATATGTGCCCAACGGCATCCGGCGTACGGTGGTCTGGCATCCGGAATACGCCATAACAGACACCGCATCCGGCGTACAAAAAGGGGGGTCGTCACCCTCATAAATGTATCAACAGATCGTCACCGAAATGACACGCACCTGTTTCATTCCTCAAACTTTTTTCCATGGCTCTCGCCAGAAACTGTACATATGGAGTTTTCTCTCATGTTTTGTATGCCCATAACTACCTAAAATAGGACATGGAAGCAGTAGAAAATTGATATTAGAGAATTGTGAAACTCTAAATTGGCCAGATTGGGGATAATGACCCTTATAGTATATATGGACTATACTATAGTAGTCCTTGGAGGGCGGAAGGGTGTATCAAATGGGAGGTAAATTCACAGCGATCAAACTCTGTAGTCATTATTTATTATGGAAACATGTAGTTCTGAGTTCATTGAATTAAAGGGAAGTGGATAGGTGTCAACAAGGAATATGACACTGAGATGTTGGTAGCAAACCACAGGAGGGAGGGACCAGCAATGAGGGACCATCAAGAGCGTTTCTGATTATGAATAAATTTCTGGACAGCAAATTGGTTTCCTGAAATAAGTTTGTTGTTTGCCTAATATCCCATGATCTGTTGGTGGGAGGGGTGCATGATTTGGGTTATGGTGTATCTGCAGCTTCTTATATAGGTTTTATCTCGTGTACACAACTTATTATCACGTGGCCCCAAGATACTATCACGTGGCCATTTACAGTCCTGAAAAATTACCCATAATTCCGCTGTGGTTATGGAGTCAATTATTTAGAGCATTACTGTACTATCGTGTGGCCACAAAATATTATTGCATGGCCATGACTTCCAATCACGTGGCCACAACTTACTATTTCATGGCCATTACTTGCTATCTCATGCCCATGAGATACTATCGCGTGGCCACAAGATATTTTTTATTATCACATGTCACTTCCCGGGCTCCATAATTTACTTTAATTTCAAACAGATACTTCCACATCAAAAATATTAAAAATGAACTGTAATTACATGGTTTTAAAGTAATTATTAAAATTATTTGAAATTGGACTATTTAACTAATTTTTCTGACAAAGTAAAAAAATGCTTGTATGTTTATTCTGATCCTTCAAGTGTTTATTTTTTTCCACAGATTATGGTTTTCAAATAGTTGATGCAAAGAGCTTCTGGGCATCACTGTTCCAGAAGTTTTTCCAGGATGGCAGTCTGTCTCCAGATGATTGTAGAGATGACATGTTGTTCTACGTCCGTAAGCCAAACCTCTGCTCCAACAAGAATAGATATGATATAAAACAGGTGAGATGTGAGAATCTGGATTCCAGCTTCATTTCAAAATATATATCATTTTAACACATGCAGAAATTTACATGTGTTTCAATAATCAACAAAGCTTGGCATGTATCTTCTCAAATTATTTTACATTCTTAGGTCAAATAAATAGAGAATACCTACAGGTTTTGTTTGAATCATGAGTGTCTGGAAAGAAATATTGAATTTTCACGAGTGGCTACAAGCCGCGAGTGGACAGTGTTCATGCAACGATCACTCGATCGACCTTGGCAACTCATGTTAGTTTCAAGCCCTACAGTCCTATGAGATAAATACAATGATCTACGTTTCAGGAGTTTCCCAATATTTTATAGGCAACCATATAATAAAAACTATTATTTGAGTCTTAAACACCGCTGCGTTGAAATAAATGGCCCGCATTGGACGTTTGATTTAGATTTTTTATATTATGACCGAAAAAAGTAAAAACAAATTAATTAATTTTGGTATGTTTTACCAACATGTCCATACATATTGAGCATTAATTGAAACATGAACTCTTTACATATCACTGTGATTGATATATTGACTATCATGTATACACATAGTGCCATAGAACATTAAGTAGATGACTACATGTACATTGAAGAAAATGATTAGCTGATCATCATAGTCTGGTGTACATATTAGTCCGAGAGCCCATAAGGTTTTATTGTCGTCACTCTGACCAAAAGACACACTCTGCTCAATTTGTGGCAAATTATATGTAGTTTACGGAAACCAATTTCTTGCGAGTGGGAAACGCGGCGTTTGGGAGATATTTAACATAGAATGATGCCTGGTGAGAGCGAAAAATGTTACTTAAGTGTTGGGGGAGGGTTAGTAATTTCGAATGTATGCAACATATGTAATGTCAGCTAACACGTTATATATACCGTTTTGTCGGCAATAAGTCATTCTATCTAGTGAATAAACACAGAATTAGAATTTCAGCCACTGACATCGAGTACGAGAGGTCAAAGGTCAAATATATTTTGAAACGCCATTTTCTTTTAAATGTCAAATTGGATAGTTAGCTTAAGAAATTTTGTAATCATCTGTTGGAATCCGTTCGAGTATAATTTTGAACTTTACTGTATATCAGATTCGGATATGTGGAAAGAAAATTAACACAGCCGTAATTGCAACCATTCAAGATGTCAGCCAAAATGTGTGCCGAAATAGCCAAAAACAGTAAAAATTAATAAGGTCTCTTTGATCGCCGTTATAGTAAAGATGATGTCACATGCGGTCATGTTGTCCGTTCGATACGTTATTGTAATATACAACCCTTACAAATTAGCCAAAAATCCGACACAAAAAAATCCAATATGGCGGCCAAGATGGCCGCCAAAATGTGAAATTTTTCTATTTTTTGGACATTTCACCACCTTTCGTTTGTCTCTGTTGGAAACTATTGGCTCCTTGACGCGATTTTATACATTTATCGTATAGAAGAATCATTGGCGAACACATGGGGATAATAATATACATTCTTTGCTGGAAAATATTTGTCCGCAAAACACGTTTTCTCAAATGCCGGTATAATCCGGTCAAAGCCAAAACGACGTTAATAACGCAATGACTGTTTCGAATCAATGAATGTTATTGCTATCACAACAAAACCCACGCGTATCTATGTGCAGGAGATATTGTAGCTAGGATTCCTCTTATACCTGAGTTGAGAAATATTCACCCAAATCCAAGATGGCGGCTAAAATGGCCACCAGAAATAGAAAAATTGCCGAATATCGCTGATTTTAACATCAGTGACAGTTATTGTCACGACAACTCCACACCTGCTTACTATTGTGAGTTGGGTACACTAAGTCGAAGAAAATCTCTCATATTCACATCATTGGGCATTATTGACGAGATAACTCTACCCATGCTTACAGCGGAGTTGGAAATACTGTGATAAAGTAATTATCTTGGATTTGATGAAGGACATTTTTCCAAATCGAAGATGGCGCACAAAATGGCGTCCGAGATGTTAAAACAAGCTTACATTCCTTTACTTTCATACTATGTGCGTCATTGTTGTGAGAATTCTACACACACTTAAATATTCATGTGGAAAACTGATATGAAGTATCTATTTGAGTTTGGTCAACTCTCACAATCAAGATTGCTGCCAAACTGGTGGCCAGAAATTGAAAAGAAGTCGCAATTATCACACACTAATTTCAACTTTTCGTCATAATATCAATATGTATGGATTGAACGAAACGGTACGTAAGCCAACTATTAGTTCCAACATAGGTCGTCGCCTTCTGGAAGGATGAAAACCCACAATGATCGTGATGTGGCATTTCGAAATCCATTCTCCACTAAGCGCCCATACTGGCCGTAATCGTATATGGGTGCACCGAATAGTCATATTATGACTTCCAAGAATCAAAACAGTACCTGAGCTTATTCTGATTTGCCATGTTCAGCATTATATGGGCCAGCATTCGTTTCTTCGTCACATTAATCTATCTCGTTGACACCAACACAGTTTTCTGCAATTCTTGGCAGAATGGTCCCACTAATCGAAATGTTTCAAACAACACATATGCCGGTGTCAAGCTCACGCGTTTGTCTCGAAAGATGGGAATTCTTATCCTTATTCTTGACGAGCTTCATTCGTGGTAGCTTATGGTATAATCCAGACACTACATATGGGGTCTGATCGTCATATTGTGTGACAAACTAGAAAGTTGTGCGGTCGATGTGTACAATAGCTTTCAGAAGGACGTCTCTATCTGCGTATTTTTCAGATTTGGTAACTTAATGTGGATAACAAAATGGTGATCTACCCATCCAGCCACTTCTCAGTATATGGTTCATCAATTCACATATTCACATACTGACGTAGCCGGATATCTTCTGTATATGGCTTCGAATTTCTGAAAGCCTAACATTTGATGGGTGCCTTTCTGCTAAGGCGTAGAAGACCATAATGCATAATATACTTTCACTTCTTGACTGTGATCATAAGAACAGTCCTTGTGGCTTCCAGCGATCGTCTCACCGTACAGATCCAAGCAGATAATAACAATACACATTCATGGTGGCTTCCAGCAATCGTCTCACCGTACATATCCAAGCAGATAATAACAATACACACGGTGCTAGTTTGTGGGCAAGTGTCATGATAGTGGAAATGAAATTGAACCATGACTGCACTGCCCTTCTTTTGGGTATGTTTTAGATTTAGACATGATCTCATGTAGCTTTACTTTCCTTATATGCTAAGATTGTATCTTCCAATCTGTCTGGAAGCCGTTCTTAATCAATTAGACCAGGCTTGTACCATTGGCTACTACTATATAAACCCCACCCAGAATGGGATGTAGTCTTGAGGACGATGCATTTGATAGTTGATGTTATAGTCACGATGGGTGATGGTCGGTGTGGTTCAAGAAAGTACAATGCCATCACCACAAGGGTGAAATTTTTAACTCGAAAAACATCTAGGGGATTGTTGAGACCTTGCATTAAGTTTAACCTACGTTGGATACACCAATTTATTTCTTGGTAACATCGCCATTCAAAGCCATTGTCCTGCATGAGACATATTAACTACTATATTCTAAAGTTATCTACTATAAAGCTATATGACCATAACGGTCAAGTTCACCAATGTCATCATCCATTCCCATCGATCTATAAATTGTTCTCACCAATGCATCACAGTTCCTTGGAAAATACCGCCCATATACTGACACTAGTCTTGAGAGGATAACAACAACGCATACCTTCATTCCATAAAGACATTTAGCCCATCCGACTCTTCTGGGGAGGATAGGATAGTATTATCCAGACAAAATTACATGTCTGGTCAAGTTGATTAAGAACGGCCTTGAAACGGATGTGCAAACACAAATATTACCACACCAAAAGCACCAACACATGACATTCTATATCTGAAACATGCACCTGATGTGGGAGTGTATGCCGTGGCCCATTTCATTCCCACTGTCATGGTGCTTGTCTACAAACTAGCACTGCGAGTATTGTTCTTCTATGCTAACGAGACGAATGCGGGACATTACCAAGTTGCTTAAGATCATGATCAAGAAGTGTGGGTAGTCGGTCAATTATGGTCTTCTCTGTAGCAGATATGGATGTGTCCAAGGGAATGAGACAGATAGCTACATTTGAAACACTGCCGAAGTTGTCCACGTATGCCAATACGCTCGCTAAGTTTGTGAGTTGAACTATCTATTGAGAAATGACTAGTTAGCTGGGAAGTTCGCCAGGATATGAGAAAGACATACATGGAGATTACCTGTAAGCTTGTATACTTATAGACCATATGCCTTTCTAGTTCAAGATGACGACCAAATCCCATATTTCGCAGGTATTTAAAATCTTAAGCTTTACACCGGAAAATTAATTGCTTGAAACGTTATGATAAGAGGGACCCTACTCCCAGGAAGTGTTGAATACTTTGCCGGTGTGAGCGACCTAGATTGATCAGGCAAATAAATGGAAACTGGTCAAGATCATTAAGAACGTGGCAAATCATAATCTGTTATCAGGTAATTGTTCTAATATGGCTATTCGGCGCACCTACGGTTACGGCCATTATCGGCTCGAAGTGTCGAATGGATTTCGAAATGCCACATCGCGATTTTAATTGCTGGTTTTCGTACTTCCAGAAGGATGCGAGCATTTTTATGCATTTTGATACGTTTTAAGTTGAACTAATAAGTGGTTTGTGTAGAGTTTCGTCCATACATATTGATATTATGATTTCCTTTCAATCTATGGCTCCAGTTTAGTTGCCACCTTAACCTTGAGTACCAACACCAATAGCCAAACTCGAATCAATACTTCATATCAATTTTCCATATCAGCATGTAATGGTGGGTAGAATTCGCGAAACAGTAACGCCCATCGTAAGAAAGTAAAGGAATGTTGACGAGTTTTCAAATATCGGTCGCCATTTTGGCCACCATCTTAGATTTGGAAAACTATTTCTTGCATGGGATGTAAGGTAATTACTTCATCACAGTATTTCCAACTCAGCTGTAAGCATGGGTAGAGTTGTCTTGACAATAATGCCCAATGATGTGAATATGAGAGATTTTATATGTGTGGAGTTGTCGTGATAATAACTGTCACTGATGTTCAAATCAGCGATATTCGTCAATTTTTCTATTTCTGGTGGCCATTTTGGCTGCCATCTTGGATTTGGGTGAATATTTCTCAACTCAGGTATAAGAGTATCTCCTGCACATATATTACGCGTGGGTTTTGTTGTTAAATATGTTAAATATCTCCCAAACGCCGCGTTTCCCACTCGCAAGAAATTGGTTTCCGTAAACTACATATAATTTGCCACAAATTGAGCAGAGTGGGTCTTTTGGTCAGAGTGACGACAATAAAACCTTATGGGCTCTCGGACTATATTGTAAATCCAGAACAATTGAAAGTCACTGGATGAAATTTAGGATCACATGTTGTAATGGAGAGGTGTCAATTTATAGACAACAATAACAATTGTAAATAGTCAGGGGCATTAGACCATTATTGGTAACCCCTATGTCATACAGGTATACTAGTAGCGCAATGCAACTTTTATATCACATTAAGTGAGTGTATATACAAAACAAAGTTCCCTCTACATTTTCTGACTATTACCAGATAAGGGAAGCTATCATGATCCATGCTTACCAGCCAAACACAAACATAAAGTCCTCCCTCATTGATTCAGAAAAAAATTTGGGTTAGGGCCAGGGTTAGGGTTAGGGTTAGGGTTAGGGTTAGGGCCAGGGTTAGGGTTAGGTTTAGGGTTAGGGTTAGGGCCAGGGTTAGGGTTAGTGTTAGTGTATTCTTACATGAAGGACATACCTCTTTTTTTTTCATTTAGATGGGACTTTACTAAATCCTATAAACTCATTGTTGTAATATTAATATCCACTATTTTATAGACGGAAGTTGATGTTCATCGGAAGGATTCAAAAAAGTTACCCAAATCTGGTGATGCCACTGTAGATTGGGAGGAGACTGTATATCTAAATATAATTTTACATCAGGTATGGAAATAATGCAAGTATAATGCAGCTGTTGTCTGAAGTTTAGCTGAAAGAAAAAACTGTGTCTGTCATTTGCAGAATGAGGCCCCCAGAGGGTGAATTTTGTGACGCTATCCCACATGGCGGGCCAGCATGATAGCATCACCAAATGCACCCTCTGGGGACCACTTTCTGCTTAGGTCTCATCTTTTGGGAAGTATTTATAGTCTCAAATTAACATTGTTTTAAGTTACTGGTTCCCTTCCAGCAAGTTTCTCTATCCCCTAATTTTCAGAAGATAAAATGCATAATCGAGTTGACTAATGGGTGAACATCACCAACTTAACTGGGGAACTTAAATCTCATCCTGTTCTCCCTTATCTGTTGAGGTCTAAGCAGAATGAGGTCCAGAGAGGGAAAATTTGGTGATGCTAGCCCACTGGGCAGGATAGCATCACTAAATTCACCCTCTGGGGACCTCATTCTGCAAATGTCAGACACACTAAATTCAAGCATGCATCCGGTGAAGAGTCAGTTCCCAATGATCACTATTATTTGGCATTGAGACATATAGTGAAATTGCCATCCCTATTATTAATTTCAGCCTAAATCCCTGCCCATCACTATTATGAGGCCATCACGATTATTAGGCACCTGAGAGTACTGTGATGTGGATAAAGTAATAGTTCAAAGCTTCAAATTAAATATACAATAAAGCCTAGCAACCTAAAATGTTCTTGCATTCGATTATTCTTTATTAGCCTCCATCGAGGGGAGTATTGTATGTTCATATATGGATATTATACAAATAATGTACAGTCTTACACATAAATGATAAATATATACATATTGTGGTATGGTCAACAAGTGTCACTGTACTGAAGCCTCGTGCACTCATGGAGTTAATCAGCTATTTACAGTCACGGTACAGCTACATTCAGTTACCGGTAACTAACTTACAGGCATGCATTAGGAATGTCGATGTGTCCACAATAAAATTGCTATACACCGAAAACAATTCCGAGTCTGCGCAAGTGTCCTCATTCCCTAAAATCAGCAGGATAAATTGATTATCAGTTAGATTGCTCAATAAGAGGTAAATGTTCACTCCATATTTGTTCACAACTATGTCCCAATATATGTTCCGAAAGTGCAGCAGCGCTATCGATGTTCTGGCATTCAGTCCCAACCAAACATTTAAAGTGATGTGAAACAGTCCATCAGGGTGATCAAATAGAAATGGAGAATAATCTTAAAGTGATGTGAAACACTGCGATAGGGTGATCAAATAGAAATGGAGAATAATCTTGCTCAAAGTAGTAATTTTTACAAATATTATATCCAAATTGACGACAAACACCGTCACTCTTCTATATTAATTAAATACAATGACTCTCGATGGCGAAATCGTTTTTGTTAGCTTATCAGAGAGAGTTGCGTCCCGAATCGAGAAGTAAATATTTACAATTGCGCGTAGTTCAGACGATGTTTTCTATGGAGTGGGAAGGTCGATTTGTTTGAAATTTTCGGTGATGTTACTAGAATGCTATATTCCTCCTGTTGGCATAGTGCCTGAATACTAACTTATTAGTTTCACGCCCCCGAATAAGTACATAATATGTCTTTAAATTTCTTTGGGTTTATTATGGTGTTATCTTGACTGCTATATTTATTCTCTTTTTTTCATCGCTTTTTACAAGTTCCCATTAAACGAATTTGTCATAGTGCCAATTTGAATGATGATTTATCCCAGTCTCTTTTTTATATTCACAGTTTGAATACACTGTTACATGTGGTGTATGTACAAGGACTGGTGAGAAGGATCTACAGATATTAAAGAAATGTTCTCAGGTTAGATTTTATTGTTAAAAAAGTAAGACTGTATCTCAATCGAACCATTTATAGTCCTCCTACTGTACTATATTCAACTGATACAGTGCATTTATCAATATTATGAGTCAATGATGCATGTTGTACAAAAATAGACCTATATTGATGATATAATAATTTAGTAAAATTTTAGTAGAATGCTGCAGCTTTTTACTAGGTTACAATTTTTAGAATTTTTCATTTGTGCAACATAACCCCTGATAATTAAGAGATGTATGTTTTAGCACATGTCATGCAAGTTCAAGATATTTGCTGACTAAAATCCAAACCTCAGCTTAGGTGTTCCGAACAGCCTGCAACTAGGTGGTTGGAATAGTTCCCAGTTATTTAATTTATTTTCTCTGTACTGAATTTTTTTTTCACTTAATTTGTTCCTGCTGTAATCTATATATATACATATCTGCAGGGTACCTTTTAAACCAGAAGACATAATTTTTAGATTCTGTCTTATCAGATAAAATCTTATCATCATTTCTTGAAAGAACATCACAAAGTTTCTGTATCTATTTGTAGAGAGTATTCCCATCACACACAAAGCGGCGGATGGACAGTAAAGGAACCGAGGAATCTATCTGCTATCCGCACATATTCTTCTCCGTAGAAAACTTTGAAGAGGTAATTATTGTGTTATTCTATTTTGAAAATTTCATCAGTACTGGGACCATTATCTAACTTATACATGTTTTTGTTTTCCTTTCTATGGCTGTCTAAAGTGGTCTATCTTTCAACTTTTTTTATCATTGTCTGTTTAAAGGAGTATTCAATCCTGAATCCTGAGTCCATATGTTCATTTGTTGAACCATGCAGCCATCAGGACGGTCTCCGAATAAGAAGTTTAGTATGATTCGTCAAATGTCTCCAAGTTTGGGAGAGGAGCTGTATTTAAGTTGGATTAACTTGTTTTTTGATCTCCTTTGTAAACATTATTATAATACCTTAATGTTTGATTTATGGTATATTTATGTCTGTGGATTTACAAATAAAATATGTTTAAACTAAATCCAATTTCGGAAATTGATGAAACCAGATGTCTAAAATTTGGTATGTCAACTTTTAATATTGAGTTATTATTTCAAGCTGTAAAATTAATACTTAAATATATGATGAGAAGCAATAGATCAATGTGATCTTGTTAGATCAGGGACCAGCCTAGAGGTTTCAAATTGGGAGAAGTAACTTCTCCTTATTTGGCTATTGAGAGAAGTGGACTGTTATCAGGAAGAAGTAGCAATTTACACCCAAACATCACCCATCTATGATCCAATAAGTATTATGCAACACAAGATCCCAGTTAGAAAACCATTATAGTGAGTAAGAACCCCATTATAATGATTGAATATGCTGTTAGGAATCATGCTTACTGGTGTATGAGTTAAAAGTCACAAAACGAGGGAGAAGTGGCAGATTTTAGGGAGAAGATATCTCCAACCACCCTCTAAGCTGGTCCCGCAGTGTTAGATCAATGTCATTACGGCATGACAAGCCTGGCCTCTGTTATATTATTACCTATAAAAAATTCCCACAAAAAGCCATTTGGTCTTTTTTTGACAGAACCAATGTATCAATTCTTTCAGGCTTTCTCAGATATCAGCGTTAGAGACAGTGAAATGGTTTGTGTGGAGTTGGTTGCAACTGATAAAGATAAGAAATACCAGAGCGTGATCTTCAGCGGCTGTGTCCGATATGAAGGACTGAAGAAAGTTTATGATAGTAGAGTAAGTTTTAGTTACATGTATCCTATGCCTATTCGTGAAGATTGATGTTATCTTTTTAAAAACGTCCATCTGCATATTTGGGTTTGTAGTACAACAGAGAGATACTATCTGTAAAGCACTGATTCATCAATTTCTTCTGATAGTGACTCAAAATGGACTGCATCATTTTAACCCTTTCTATACTAAATGTATTCTCCCACCAAGTTGTAACAGAATAATAGAATGGTCAATTATTCATTTGGAGGGGTGATCAGGTAATAAAAGCAGACGACATACAGGCGAAAAGATAATTCAAGAAGAAGGATTCATATTCATTGGTGGGAAATGTTCAGATGATAAGTTCAACAAAACGACCTATGTTTGTTGAAGTTATTATCTGAACATTTCCTATGGGAACTACTCGTCAATGAGCATTTAGTAAAGAAAGGGTTAAACTATAAAATATTATGTGACAATTTCAGCTTAACCCTTCCATGTAAGAGAATGCACTAGCACAAGATCTTTAATGCTGCATCAGTGCAGCTCTCGTTATGAACATTTTAATACATGTAACAGCAATTATCAAACATGCAGAGTTTCTAATTTACTGTAACTTTTCCAGGCAAGTCTGACATCAAAGATGGCAAAAAAAATGGGGTTCTCTAAGGGCCATAAGAGAATGGAATACATGAAGATGAGGGGACCACAAGGGAAAGGCAGTTCACAGATGGCTGTCAGTCGAGTGGAAGGGAGTGGTCCAGAAACTCCTGATGTCGAAAACGGACCTGGTTTCGATTTTGAGTCAGATGATGAGGTATGGAATTATAAAATTTTATAACACTTACAGTTAAAATGAACATTAAACTTGCATTTCCAACAACATAATTTTTACATGAAATTAGTTTTGATGACATTATAAATTTTAATTGTGTGCCCAAAGTTGATCTCGGTGGCCCAATTGTTTTGAGTGTTTGGCTTGTAGTCACTCAACACAGTGATATGAGTTTGATACTCACTGATGGATGGCTGAGTTTCTTTGCAATGTGTCATGTGCATGATCTGCTCAGGGCAATTATCGAACAGAACAAGATGGCGGATCAATGACGTAAATTAAAGAAATATGGATTAGGCAGGACAACTCTATCATTCATCATTTTGCACTTGCCACGTGTTTACCATAATACATGATACCAATCTGCAAACCTCGTCAGTCTCCTTAGCATGTACAGGACAAATGACATGATTCGTTGTTATAAAAAAAATTTAAATTATATAAGAGTTTATTAATTAGCTATAGGTTATTGGCCGCAATAAGTAGAACGCTGCCCGCGTCATAAGTAACAAAAAGCCAATAAGTAGAAAACGCGGCCAATAAGTAACAAAAAGTCGGTCAATAAGTAGAAAACACGGCCAATAAGTCAAGGTAACGTAACTGACGTCATACGTAATTAGCTCGATCGGCAAAGAGTATTGGGTCGAAGGAATATAGATTGCAGTTGATTTCGGATGAATAACGGACAGTCACTGTTGTTGGGAGTAAATATACATGTATGTGGATGAACTACATGTATCCATATCAATATCATTCCCAGTGGAAACTGACAGTACTGTGAAATCGCTGCAAGTTCTTCACAAAGTTCACAAGAATAAAAATTGTAATAATTGTTAATTTAATAAAACACACAATGGTATATCTATGTTAATATATTCATCCTGTGAAACAATTATTTGCCATTGTTGCTAATTAATAAAATACTTATTAATTCGTTGTTTCCACATTGACCGAGTTATGAGGCCTCGGTCTGTCGTATTAGCCTTCGGCCTCAGGCCAATACGACAGACCTCGGCCTCATAACTCGGCCAATATGGAAACAACCAATTAATAACATATAATATAGAAAGTTCCCGGAGTCTCCCATTGTGGGATCATTTGAAAAGTTATCAAATATTTGCAGCCATTTTGAATCCAATTGAGCCTTTTGCATGATTTAAAATCAAATCGTATATATTGAATGTTCACAGAAACCTATGACAGGTATCTCCACTCAGAAATGATTTATTTATAGCCTGAAAACTCTATAAAACAGTGCAAGGCAGAACCTATTTTTAACCCTTTCAGTGCCAGGGGCCGATCTCATCGGCCCTAATTTACGGTCTGTAAAATCAGCCCTAAAAAAATTATTAAAAAAAATTATTATTATTTTTAGATTTTTTTGTTTTTTTTGGGGTTTAATTTGTTTTGGGTATGCTTAAGCATGCTATAGCGAATTTAAAAACAAACTGGTTAAAACCTTAGGGGCATGTTATAACTCAAAACTATCACCAAGTATTCATAGTAATAATTTTGATGCCCATGAAAAAGTAAGATTCCCTGGCACTAAACCTACAAAATAAGTCTGTTAAAGAATATAAGAAAAAGTTATTAAAATTGTAAAAATTTGTAAAAAATAATAACAAGTGATGAAAAATTGTTAGGCCAATGCATTCTCTTATATGCGAGGCGACCTACGGTCGACTCGCATATATAAGAGAATGCATTGGCACAGGGTATATGGGTTGATACAAAAATCGAACCTGGCACTGAAAGGGTTAACACAGATTTGTTTATACCCTTTATAGACCGACCAGTATGCGCAGCGACGTATGAGTGATCCCAGCTCTGCGCTCTCTGGTAGCAGTTTACGTGGAAGCTTCAGGCGCGCCATGAACATGAGCATGAAGAAATCAAAATCACACACAGATTCTGTCGACTGTTACGGCAATAGTGACTTCAATGAAGTCGAGGCTAACACATTACATGAAGGTAAGAGCAAGCCTTGAAATAGTGAGCCTGTCATTTGCAGAATGAGGTCCCCAGAGGGTGAAATTAGTGATGCTATCCCGCACAGTGGGCTAGCATCACCAAATTCACCCTCTGGGAACCTCATTCTGCTAAGGCCTAAGCAGAATGAGGTTCCCAGAGGGTGAATTTAGTGATGCTAGCCCGCTGTGCGGGGTACCGTCACTAAATTCACCCTCTGGGGACCTCATTCTGCAAATGACAGACACACTGTTTCAAGGCTTGGGTAAGAGTATCTATGATATTATAGTTTTTATACACCTGTGTTTTTTTTAAATGGTATGTACCGGTATTATGTAATTGGTCTGTCCATCTGTCCATTTGCTTTTTTCATTTCCGGATGATAACTTTATTATGCCCCCGATCTCCGATGGAGATTTGGGGGTATATAGTGGAGCCCTCCGTCCGTCCGTCTGTCCGTCGAGCCGTCCGTCCGTCTGTCCGTCCTTCCGTCCGTACGAACGTTTCAACTCATAACTTTGGTTTCACTAACTCAATTCAGTTGATCTTTGGTATGCTAATAGACCAGCCGGGGGGACAAGATTTCCCCATAACTGCGGTTTCGTCCGCCCATTTTTTCCAGAGTTACGCCCCTTTTTGGACTTAGAAAATTCAGGTTTTCTGCTACTTTTTTTGGTTTCCAGATGATAACTTGATTTTGGATTGTTTACTCATGAATAACATAACTTTACAAAGTGCTATTTAATAAGCATTTGCACAAAAATAAGAAAAATCCTCTCTTATTGTACAGTCGGGGGCGTTACTCCGTCCAGCGGTGCACTTGTTAAGTCTGAAATGAATGGAATGAAATTTGTTACAAGTCCAAAATACCGTGCAAGTTCAAATTTGGGTTCCCCCCGCCAATTTTCACCAGAGTTATGACCCATTGTTGGAATTACCATGTGCATATTTTGCAACACCCAATTGATGCTCTTATTTATTTGTAAATTTAATTCAGATTTTTTTTTTTAAGTGATACTGTATGTTAAATCCGGCCATTTATGAGACCATCTCCTTTTATACTGTATTCAACAAATGAATGAGCCATGGATGATACAAACAACATGGTAATTATAATGAAAATGAGTTTACAACCCGAGCCGGAATTAGTGTACAGTCCCCCTTTAAATAGGGCAGGAATAAAAGTAAAATAGGTTTTGAATTTTTGTGTTTATTTTTTAAAAATAAAATCTGGGTAGGAGGATAACATAAGTCTATTGTCATAACTGGTGAATTGAGCCTGCAATAGATGACAAAGAATGCCATCAAGCCCTGTGTTCAAATATTGTCAAGATATACTATCGCTTCAGATCAGATGTTTACAAAGGTCTCTTTTCTGATTGGTGTTCAAGGAAATTTCCAGGAGATGCAGCTGGTTAATTAAACCTTCCATGACTGGAGATTCCTGAAATTTTGCAAAAACTCTGTGCCAATGCATTCTCTTATATATGCGAGTCCCCCATAGGGAGCCTCACATATATAAGAAAATTCATTGGCCTAACAATATTTACCTTTATCTTGTAAGCCAGTGCATTCTCTTATATATGTGAGGCTCCCAACAGGAGAGTCGCATATACATGTTTAAGAGAATATACTGGCACATGATCTTTAATTCTGCATTAGCGCAGCTCCCGTCATGAAAGGGTTAATTCAGAAATAAATACATGTCACATCAGATTGTTTAGTACAATTTTACGAGAAAGAAACTTATTGTATAACGATGCTAATTCCTACAGTTTCTGAGGTCAAATTCGACTATACACATCGATGCACTGTGTATTTTTATTTTTGTGTTTTTCGACTGTATGATTTCATCATTACAGTAACCGATGTGTAGATTTCCTCTGCATGGGTATAATTTGTTTTAGAATTTTATCATGAAAATTGATTACTCTAGTGAATCCTTTTCCTAATGAAAAGTTTCATGTTTTTTTTTTATTTTCAGAGCTTGCCGAGCGGCCCCATGAGAGTGGATTCTGGGGAAGATCATATGGCCAAGCGTGGCACTGGTTCAAAATCAATAGGAAAGCTAACTCTGTGGCACTCAATGCATATGTAACTTATGTAATGCTGCCTTGGCACCGTATTATAGGAGGTGAGTTATAAAATTCACTGGTGGTCCAGTCGGTAGAGTGCCAGGTGAATTACGCCGTCACAGGCCGTCAAGCGCTGACGAAGCTGGTTCGATCCCCGTCATAGGGAGGGTGACCGGAATCGTGTATCTGGGCAAGTTTGTCAGTTGCTTTCGGTCAGTGGTTTCTACACGCAGTGGAACAATTTCCCGGTGAAATTAAGCCTCTGCGTGGTCTTTGCTCCACCCGTAAAATTGACAACATCGTGTGTGGCCTAGCGGCTAGAACGACGATAAACCCTAATAAACAACATCAAAGCCTGGACATAGTGTGTCTGACATTTACAGAATGAGATCCCCAGAGGGTGAATTTAGTGACTCTATCCTGCACAGTGGGCTAGAATCATCAAATTCACCTCAACTGCTATGGGAGACCAAGGATCAGAATGAATTTCCCCAGTTGAAGTTGGTGATGTTCACCCATTAGTCACATCAGTTATGCATTTTATCTTCTGCAAATTAGGGGACATAGAAACTCAACAGAAGGGGAAAAGTAAGTAAAAACAATGTTAATTTGAGACTATTGATACTTCCCAGAAGATGAGGCCTAAGTAAAATTAGGTCCCCAGAGGGTGAATTTGGTGTCTGTCATTTGCAGAATGGGGTCCACAGAGAGTGAATTTAGTGATGATATCCCGCACAGGGGGCTAGCATCACCAAATTTACCCTCTGGGGACCTCATTCTGCTTAGGTATCATCTTCTGGGAAGTATCTATAGTCTCAAATTAACATTGTTTTTCAGTTGCTTTTTACCTTCTGGGAAGTTTCTATATCCCCTAATTTGAAGAAGATGACATGCATAATCAACATGACTAATGGGTGAACATTACCAACTTCAACTGGGGAACTTCAATCTGATCCTAGGTCTCCCACAGCAGTTGAGCCCTAAGCAGAATTAGATTCCTAGAGGGTGACTTCTAAATTCACCCTCTGCGTGGGGACCCCATTCTCCAAATGTCAGACACACTATTTCCAGGCTTGGTGCTATCTATGTCGATATGATCAATAGACGACTTAGTATAAGCATGACATGCTTGTCGTCGAATCCCCTGCATCAAACTCTTTTCTGTAACGTACATTTATGTTCACATGTATTTTCTTTTTATTCAATAAATATTGTTTACACCAGACAAGAGCATGTCAGGATGGTGAAACCTGTTTTGTGACAACAGAGGAACCTATCAATAGCTGTCGCTTATACATTCCTATTAACTGGAGGGAAATGTTCAGATAATAAGTATGGCCATTTGTTGAATTTATTATCTGAACATTTCCTATCGGAACTACTCATGAGTATTTAGTAAAGAAAGGGTTGGTTCTGATGAACTTGCAGAAAATATATCTGGCTTTCTTTATTCCTATTTTGAACACTTTCTGTCTTAAATAATAAATACTCATTGACGAGTAGTTCTCTTATGAAATGTTCAGATAATAAGTTCAACTTATTATCTGAACATTTCCCACCAGTGAATATGAATCCTTCTGCACTTTTTTCGTATGTCTGTCATCTGTTCATTTGTTTTGGATGCCCCTCCAAATCAATGATAGACTATTCAGGTTTCTACTTTTATAGCTGAATGGGAGAATCCATTTAGTATAGAAAGGGTTAAAAGAACTAATGCAACTGCTCAAGCCTTGAAATAGTGAGCCTGTGCGGTATAGCATCACTAAATTCACCCTCTGGGAACCTCATTCTGCAATTGACAGGCTCACTATTTCAAGGCTTGCTGAACTGCTAGCATTGGTAGTTCATATAACAGAACAGTTACTGCCTCATTTTGAGGTTGACTTCAGGAGTTATCAACTCCCCAGGTTCATTCATCTTCATGTTAACCTCGAAACAATGAAATAAATGCATATTGTTGAATCACTGGATCCAACTGGATTGTATGTGTCTGTAAACATTTACCGGTCTAAAAGATTCATCACAATTGCTTCAGTCGGCATACGTCCATGCAAGATAATACAATTTGTGTATCTGGGCAAGTTTGTCACTTGCCTTTCAGCGGTTGGTGATTTTTGCATACAGTGGAGTAATATCCAAGTTAAATAACCCTACCATTACTGGAGCTTCCTGAAATTTTGGAAAACCCTGTGCCAATGCATTCTTTTATGTATGCGAATCTCCCATAGGGAGCCTCGAATATATACGAGAATGCATTGGCCTAACAATGTTTATCCTTGACCTTGTAAGCCAGTACATTCTCTTATGTATGTGAGGCTCCCTATGGGAGACTGGCATATGTAAGAGAATGCACTGGCACAAGATCTTTAATGTTGCACTAGCGCGGCTCTTATCATGAAAGGATTAACACTCTGTGTGGTCTTTATTTCCCATGTAAATACTGTCAAGTTGTGATATGTCCTAGCAGCTGAAGTCAAATCAAAAGATGAGCTGGAGTGTCATAGATGTTTATTGTTTTCCAGATGTGCTTGAGAGAAAAAAGCCTCCAGCCTTAACGTTTTAACAGAAGTTCCTATATAGATCCTAAGTCAGCTGGTGCTCTCGACCTTCCAACAAAGCAACCACTCGTCAATCACCCAAGCAAGAAATCAATCGTCACTCATCCCGACAAGGAACTTATCATCCATTATAGTACAAGGTGATCTCAAACAGCATTGTGATATATAAAGATGTCCCATCTGATTTGACAGCTTAAAACAACAATCTGTATGAAATTAATGAGACCGAAACTACGAGCCAAATCATAGGATATCTTTTATGCAAGGTAACGACTTTCAAAAGAAGCATTTTTATTGCACACCCATTGGTGTATTTTGGTGAAATACAGAAAAATACAGAAGATTTCAAAACAAATGTTGATGTCATTGATGACGTCAGCTTTAACGGAAAATATCCTCACTAAATTATGAGGTAAATTCCACATTTATATCACATGTTTGTTCGATTAAATAAAATATCAACCTAAATTTTAGTATATTACAAGCTACAATCTTTAGAGTGTGCAATAAACAGAACGACACCCCCGTTTTGTGAACATGTTAATGTTATTGCACTCCAGTTCTTGTTTTACCATCGTGACACAACAAACTCGTGAAACAATGTTAACCAGTTCACACACTTGTTCTATCTATTTATCAGGTTTTGAGTTTTGTTCAGGCCTGATCAGGCGACCAAAAATTCAAAAGATCACCTGCTATTAAAGAGCGTTTCTGTTTTGATTTTTGTAATGAGGGATGCTGAAATATTCTGTTTTGCTTATTATTATTTTAGATGTTCATGTGGGTCTCCGTGATGCTTGTGTGTTATGCCTGACGATGATTGCAATTAAATTGCAAAACATTTTAAAATGACGCAAGTGTGAAGTACTAAATGTTATTATTTATTTCCTGAGGAACACGCTAACAATCATTCCACCTCTGAATCGGCTAGTTCTGAATTTAATTTCAGTTGCCCATTGCCATTATTACCTGAACAGATGTCCATACAAGTTGATAGATCTATACATATGATTTATTTCGTCAAAAATCACACAATAAAGTAGTTTTTTTTTTACCGAAACTTTTAGGGAGACTTGCATATATAAGAGAATACATTGGCCTAACAATATCTACGTTGATCTTGTAAGACAGTATATTCTCTTATATATGCGAGGCTCCCTGTGGGAGACTCGCATATATAAAGAATGCACTTGCACAGGACCTTTAATGCTGCACCAGCGCAGTTCACGAAAGGGTTAAAGTAATAACATCAGAAATTTTAAACCGATAAAAAAAATTCCCGACAGATTGAACTTGAATAAAAGGTTTGCACACGCAGCCTTTCGTGTCCATGCGCGCAGACCTGAGATACGGGAATTTGAGTTTGCGTGACCTCAGGAAATGTTTATTATTTGGTTTCAAATCAGATGAGGCGTCTTCGAGAAAGGAAGAGACCAAGTTTGGATATAGTGTGTCTGACATTTGCAGAATGAGGTCCCCAGAGGGTGAATTTACTGATGCTACCCTGCACATCGAGCTGCTAGCATCATCAAATTCACCCTCTGGGAATCTCATTCTGCTTAGGCCTCAACTGCTATGGGAGAACTAGGATCAGATTGAAGTTCCCGAGTTGAATTTGGTGAGGTTAGTTATCTCGATTATGCATTTTATCTTCTACTGAACAGAAGGGAAAAATTTACATAAAACAAAGTTAATTTGAGATTATAACTACTTCCAAGAACATGACGCCTAAGCAGAATTTGGTGATGCTAGCCCACTGTGTAAGATAGCATCACTAAATTTCCATCTGGGGACCTCATTCTGCAAAGGTCGACATGCTATATCCAGACTTGGAAGAGACTATGTTGACACCTAGCTTGCCATAATGTTATTCCTAGTCCTATAAACTTTTCGGGTTAGACATATTTTTATTTATGAATCCAATAAACTAAATTTATACAAATAGTATAGTTACATAGGTATTATAATTGTAGGTATATACTTCGAAATTGGATATAATAAGGTAGTTAGTTGTGTTACAGTAATGCCCTAAATAATCCACTCCTTAACCACAGCAGAATTATGGGTAATTTTCCAGGATATAGTTGGAAATATGGCTTGTTGCCATTCATCAGAAAGCTCTCACTCAAGGAGTCCATTTTTTAGGGCATTACTGTATCAGTTATAATTATTTAGGGCATTGCTGTATAGGGTAAATCAAAGAGTTTAGTAGACCAAGTGTTCTGTGTCCACAAAAGCTTAGGATATCTGTTGGGTTGATGCTGTTTTTAGACCGAGTCCCGTCCCGTTACTCTTCTATAATAGACTTTACCGTGGGCACGAGTTATCTTTCTTGTATGTTTTCGGATTAGGTCAAATGAATGCTTTGCGTATATGAACATAGAGGACAGCCTTTCCCATGCATGATGACATCAAACATGCATATATCAGAGGTCTGTTAAATGTCAAAGCAACGAGATTTATAAGTAAACAAAGCCATAGGCTGACCCGTATTACAGCCACGTGTACATTCCTCTGAAGGTTATATTCCAAATGGGTAAATTATCAAACATTCCCATCAGCCAATTGCAAGTCAGTCTGACTGAAATATAGATTACCACTCAGCTTCACATAGATAATCTGAAATATTTAGCAAGGAGTCTTATTATCAATCGTAACCTTTTCTATACTAAATGGATTCTCCCGGTCAGTTAAAAAGTGTACATTGGAATGGTCTATTATTGATTTGGAAGGATGTTAAGGTGATAAAAGCAGACTACAGATAAATAAAAGAGCAGAAGGAGCCATATTTATTGAGAGAAATGTTTAGATAATAAGTTCAACAAATGGTTGATTGTTGAACTTATTATCTGACATTTACCATGTGATAACTACTCATCAATGATGCTTTAGTATAGAAAGGGTTGAACTTATTATCTGACATTTTCTATGGGATAACTACTCATCAATGATGCTTTAATATAGAAAGGCTCAAACTTATTATCTGGACATTTCCTATGGGATAACTACTCATCAATGATGCTTTAGTATAGAAAGGGTTGAACTTATTATCTGACACTTCCTGTGGGGTAACTACTCATCAATGGTATTTAATATAGAAAAGGTTAAACTTATTATCTGGACATTTTATAGGGGATAACTACTCATCAATGATGCTTTAGTATAGAAAGGGTTGAACTTATTATCTGAACATTTCCTATGTGATAACTACAATAATGCTCTAATTAATCGACTGCTTAACCACAGCAGAATTATGGGTAACTTTTCAGGATTTAGTCGGAAATATGGCTTGTTGCCATTCATCCGACTAAATCCTGAAAAGTTACCCATAATTCTGCTGTGGTTAAGCAGTCGATTAATTAGAGCATTACTTTATCCATGAAGTTTGACATAATATTTTGTGATGGTGATGGAGCTCCAAGCTAAATGCTTCAAACTGGCTACGTGAAACTGATTTATACAGATCTGTAATTTAGTCGGACAATGGCTGCGGACACACGTACCACAGTAGCAATGGCATTGTAGGTGTGGCAATTTATTATGGTGCAGTTTGGTGACAATTGGTCATCATATTTCTGTGCCATAACTTGCCATGTTGTGCGCTGAGTTTCCGCACAATGAGTCAACTCGACCAATTAACCCATTGCGTTTCACCATGCAAGGTTGATCTCTACTCATTACGTTTTGCTACATTGTATTCTCTACGATATATATAATTGCACGATCGATCGTCCAGAATTGTGTCTGACCGTGGCAATCCCTCATTCACTCACATATCATGCATGCGGTATGTTTTGTTGATATGATCTCAATTCATGTTTATCCACTTATATTAATTTCATGCGTATTAAGACAGTTCCCCAATTGCGGTTTTTATTTTGTGACGTTTAGTTCTCCACATAATTCCGCTAATATTATCATGTGGGCCAATGAAGCTATGTCGGAACTGTTGGAGGAAATGCAGCTGCGAGAAAGTATCTGGAATAAACAAAGTGACCAAAAACAACGACCAAAAACAAGAAAAATGCTGATTATAACAAACTTTGGAGGACTCATTGTGCGAATATGCAGCGGGCGACATGGCTAGCTATGGCATATTAATTATGACAACCAATTGTCACCAAACTCCACCATATATAATTGTCACACCTACTATGCCATCGCTACTGCGATAAGTGTGTCCGCAGCCAATGCCTGAATACGGTGATATGTAATATTTATCAGTAAGTGTGTCCGCAGCCAATGGCTGAATACGGTGATATGTAATATTTATCAGTAAGTTATATGTTGTTATGTTTGATGAATTTTTTTGTTAGCCCTTTACCCAACAGAACGGCCCTGTGCCAATGCAATCTCTTATATATGCGAGTCGACCATAGGTCGCCTCGCATATATAAGAGAATGCATTATTGGCTTAACATATTAAAAATTATAAAATTGTCAAAGAATGTAGAAAAATATTTTTTTTAGGCCAATGCATTCTCTTATATATGCGAGGCGACCTATGGTCGACTCGCATATATAAGAGAATGCATTGGAACAGGGCATAACTGTAACTATCACAATGTGGTCAAGGAGCCGGTTCCAATGATATCCATATTTGTATGGTTCTATTGAGACAGACCGAAGATATTTTAGGCTGTTGAAGCTTTATTTGGCCGGTTTTGGCCGGTTTGTTGGGTAAAGGGTTAAAGTTGTTTATATACATTTTGTTTTATCCGTATCAAATATTCATTTTCATAATCATGAATAATTATTAATTATCTTATCGGATTCATATAACAATCACCATCATAGTCAAGCATTGAAATAGTGTGTCTGTCATTTGCAGAATGAGGTTCCCAGAGGGTGAATTTAGTGATGCTACCCCGCATAGCGGGCTAGCATCACCAAATTCACCCTCTGGGAACCTCATTCTGCTGAGGTGTAAGCAGAATGAGGTCCCCAGAGGGTGAATTTGGTGATGCTAGCCCTCTATGCGGGGTAGCATCACTAAATTCACCCTCTGGGGACCTCATTCTGCAAATGACAGACACACTATTTCAAGGCTTGATCATAGTATCTTGATACCAAAGTGGCCACACTGTATATATATATATATATATATATAATATATAAACAAATTTCTTTTCATATTACAGAGATTTAATACATTCCTATGTGTGAATTACTTTGATTTCTCAATTAGTGAAACATGCCACTTCAACTAGCGCGTTATGTATTCATACACGCTATCAAAATTTATGCCTCATTGGTATAAAGGCAGTGATATTAGGATTTCTTAGTGTAATACAATAAACAGAGTAATCACTTGGTTGAACTGGTGAAGTGAAATAATTCAATCGAGACAGAGACTATTTTGTAAAAACACTCAGGGAATATTTTCTAAAATACTCGAACGCAATGTGCTCTTGTGTTTGTACAACGCCCTACCTCTCATGAATTATTTCACGTCATCAGTTCAATCAAGTGATTACTCTCTATATATAACATCGCACTGTGATCAAAATCTCATACTTTCATTATCGATTACCTGTCCATTGAGTAACTCATAATTTAATGAAAGATGTGTTTTGATTGGTCAAGTGTTTTACTCCTGAAATGGTCCAATCTAGTTATGCATACTGCAGGCATCGTTGGTATAGTTTCCTGCCTTTTTAAAGATCGTAAATTTCAGACCTATTTGTCTCCTCTATATTCAAAATAATATACTACATGTATTGACAAATTTATTTACACAATATATACACAATTTGTTCTAACTAAAAACCATCAAGTATAGTTGAGATAAAATTACAAGACTTAACTGTTTTAGTTACGCAGAAGGGGTCAGGTCAGGTTACTATGATTTGGGTGGCTACTTCAATTGGGGCAAGGACGAGTCTAATGTGTGAAATTCAACAACAACTCTCTAAGTTTCTAATTCATGGAAGTAAAAGTACATTTAATAAGAGATTTTCATCTCAAAGTTGATAAACTTTCTCAGTGAATAAAAATTGCTATCTAGTTGTCATCTGCCGTTGTTTCTGCTACTCCCATGTCTGTTTCTTTGCACGTACTCAATGTCTTTTGTTAAATAGACTAATTCCTGGTCCAAACTGCACAAATCTGAAAACGTAGTAACCTGACCCCTCCAGCCTTATAGTTAGTTACCTTATCATTTCCCGTGTTGCAAGTCACAAAAAATGCAGTTTTTTCATGACAACATAACAAACTAATGCCCCCATTTACTTAGGGACCCAAGGCACTTACAGTGGCTAAATGTGAAACAAATAAAAGTTTGTACAACTATCATCAAGTGCATGAAAAACTAATTGGACATTGTCAAGCCTTGAAATAGTGTTCTGTCATTTGCAGAATGAGGTCCCTAGAGGATGAATTTAGTGATGCTACCCCGCATAGCGGGCTAGCATCACCAAATTCACTCTCTGGGAACCTCATTCTGCTGAGTTGTAAGCAGAATGAGGTCCCCAGAGGGTGAATTTGGTGATGCTAGCCCGCTATGCGGGGTAGCATCACTAAATTCGCCCTCTGTGGACCTCATTCTGCAAATGACAGACACACTATTTCAAGGCTTGGACATTGTTCTTATAATATTTGTATTAATAATTACTCTCCAATAATGAGATTTTGCATGTAAAAAACATTGTTATGCAGATAATACTGTTACAGTGGGGAATTACATGTACCAATCAAAGTCCAATTAGCTCATTAAGATACCAAGGTTTAATCAAATGTTGACAGTAAACATTGGGAAAGGTCAAAACATTGAAAAATATTCTTAAAATCATATTCAGACTAAAATATTTTAACTTTAATACTGCCTGATTAGTGATATATGTTGACAGATCACTGTTAATATTTTTGCTTAATTAATAATAGTTGCAACACGTGAAATTTCTTTATTGGAGAACTATCAACAATGAATACATGTATAAGAACATACATGTATAAGAACAAAGTTGATCTACAGTAATGCCCTAAATAATCGACTCCTTAACCACAGCAGTATTATGGGTAACTTTTCAGGATTTAGTCGGAAATATGGCTTGTTGCCATTCATCGGAAAGCTCTCACTGAGAGCTTTCCTATGAATGGCAACAAGCCATATTTCCGACTAAATCCTGAAAAATTACCCATAATTCTACTGTGGTTAAGGAGTCGATTTTATTTAGGGCATTACTGTATTTCTCCATGTTCTTCTTTGTGGTGATGTTTTTGCAGAATTTTATAGTTTTTGCACATTAACCCACTGCGAGTGCCATGCCCAGGGTCCCTTTCTTGACCTACTATCTACATCTCTGATCAATGTAGTCCCCCAGGACTATCCCAGACCTGAATGTTTTTTATCACAGTGTGATTATATAATTGTAAGGGTTTTATTTATCGAACAATCGTCAATATATGATTTGATTGATTTGCAGTTAATTATTAATTTGCATTATATTCTTTTTGGATTTTTGTTTAATTGTTTTTAAATGGTTAACAGGTTGATGTACTGTCTTCTGTGCCAAATGTGCTTCATTTTGATGTTAACCCTTTCTTCACTAAATGGATTTTCCCAACAAGTCATAAAGGTATTCATTGGAATGGTTTATTATTCATCTGGAGGGTTGTTCAGGAAATATAAGCAGACGACAGATAATAATAAATAATAATTTATTTTATATAACCATAAAACCACATGTGTGCTCTAAAACGTCAGAAGGAAGAATGATTCCTATTCATTCATATCAAATGTTCAAATAATAAGTTCAACAAACAGCCAAAGGGAACTTATCAATGAGTATTTAGTAAAGAAAGGTTTAAAGACATATTATGGACTTGTTCGAGTTCGTGAAACTGATAAATTAGTATTCATGCATTATGCCAACCTGGAGAATGTAGCATTTTACTAACATCGCCAAAAATTTCAAAGAAATCGACCATACCACTCAATAGAAACATCATCAAATCTACGCTCAATTGTAAATATTTACATTGGATTCGGGAAGCAACAATTGGCCACAAACAAACACAAATGATTTCGCCATCGAAACAACTTTGAGCAAGATTATTCTCCATTTCTATTTGACCACCATACAGGAGTGTTTCACATCACTTTAATATGTAGCTTCTATGTCTCCAGCTTTAAGCCTTTCTATACAAACTTATTATGTGAACATTTCCCTCATTAAATAGGCTGCTTCTGCACTTTTATTTATCTGTCGTTAACTTTTATTACCTTAACATCCCTCCAAATCAATAATATACCTTTCTGATGTACACTTTAACTGATTGGGAGAATCCATTTAGTATTGAAAGTGTTGAAAAACTACAATATCTAAGCTTTTCGATAAGGAATATTGTTCACTTATTTTGGGGATTCAAGCTGATATGCCAGTACTCAGGTAGTATGGTGCATCTCCATCAAGAATGTATCAATCAAATATTATTGCCAAAAAACTCTAAAATCGTAATACCATATCACAAAACTTGTAATCTGAACTCACTCATTAAAGTGTAAATATCATTTCAACCGCATTAATAAGGAATAATCTTGATTTCCTGATGTAACTATGCAGTTTAAATGCATCATACCAAATCACGCGAAG
The DNA here is from genome assembly GCA_032622095.1 of Siphonodentalium dalli. Lineage (NCBI taxonomy): Eukaryota > Metazoa > Mollusca > Scaphopoda > Gadilida > Siphonodentaliidae > Siphonodentalium > Siphonodentalium dalli. Next base: position 110,650,536 of record CP136067.1, on the reverse strand, counting down.
CGTTTTATGGACAAGCTGGGATTTGGTATGATGACTTTAAACTTGTGTTATTATATTAGACAATCGAGATTATTAATTTTTATTATTTATAATTACTTCTCAGTGAAAAATATAAACCTGAAAGTGCATTTTGAGTCAGAAATATCATTAAATATTGGGAATTTATAGTGACGTTGCTGCGACGTCATGTACATGTGTTGCCGTGACGAAATTCTACACTCAATGTTCACTTTAGGATGTAATTATCATATTTAAATATATTGGCATTTTGGAAACAAATATATAGCAAAATACTATGTGAATGAAGTGGATGTAATTTATTTGTACAGTAATGCCCAAAATAATTGACTCCTTACCCACAGCAGAATTATGGGTAACTTTTCAGGATTTAGTCAGAAATATGGCTTGTTGCCATTCATCTGAAAGCTCTCAATTTAGAGCTTTCGATGAATGGCAACAAGCCATATTTCTGACTAAATCCTGAAAAAGTTACCCATAATTCTACTGTGGTTAAGGAGTCGATTTTATTTAGGGCATTACTGTATTTCTCCATGTTCTTCTTTGTGGTGATGTTTTTGCAGAATTTTATAGTTTTTGCACATTAACCCACTGCGAGTGCCATGCCCAGGGTCCCTTTCTTGACCTACTATCTACATCTCTGATCAATGTAGTCCCCCAGGACTATCCCAGACCTGAATGTTTTTATCACAGTGTGATTATATAATTGTAAGGGTTTTATTTATCGAACAATCGTCAATATATGATTTGATTGATTTGCAGTTAATTATTAATTTGCATTATATTCTTTTTGGATTTTTGTTTAATTGTTTTTAAATGGTTAACAGGTTGATGTACTGTCTTCTGTGCCAAATGTGCTTCATTTTGATGTTAACCCTTTCTTCACTAAATGGATTTTCCCAACAAGTCATAAAGGTATTCATTGGAATGGTTTATTATTCATCTGGAGGGTTGTTCAGGAAATATAAGCAGACGACAGATAATAATAAATAATAATTTATTTTATATAACCATAAAACCACATGTGTGCTCTAAAACGTCAGAAGGAAGAATGATTCCTATTCATTCATATCAAATGTTCAAATAATAAGTTCAACAAACAGCCAAAGGGAACTTATCAATGAGTATTTAGTAAAGAAAGGTTTAAAGACATATTATGGACTTGTTCGAGTTCGTGAAACTGATAAATTAGTATTCATGCATTATGCCAACCTGGAGAATGTAGCATTCTACTAACATCGCCAAAAATTTCAAAGAAATCGACCATACCACTCAATAGAAACATCATCAAATCTACGCTCAATTGTAAATATTTACATTGGATTCGGGAAGCAACAATTGGCCACAAACAAACACAAATGATTTCGCCATCGAAACAACTTTGAGCAAGATTATTCTCCATTTCTATTTGACCACCATACAGGAGTGTTTCACATCACTTTAATATGTAGCTTCTATGTCTCCAGCTTTAAGCCTTTCTATACAAACTTATTATGTGAACATTTCCCTCATTAAATAGGCTGCTTCTGCACTTTTATTTATCTGTCGTTAACTTTTATTACCTTAACATCCCTCCAAATCAATAATATACCTTTCTGATGTACACTTTAACTGATTGGGAGAATCCATTTAGTATTGAAAGTGTTGAAAAACTACAATATCTAAGCTTTTCGATAAGGAATATTGTTCACTTATTTTGGGGATTCAAGCTGATATGCCAGTACTCAGGTAGTATGGTGCATCTCCATCAAGAATGTATCAATCAAATATTATTGCCAAAAAACTCTAAAATCGTAATACCATATCACAAAACTTGTAATCTGAACTCACTCATTAAAGTGTAAATATCATTTCAACCGCATTAATAAGGAATAATCTTGATTTCCTGATGTAACTATGCAGTTTAAATGCATCATACCAAATCACGCGAAGCGTTTTATGGACAAGCTGTGATTTGGTATGATGACTTTAAACTTGTGTTATTATATTAGACAATCGAGATTATTAATTTTTATTATTTATAATTACTTCTCAGTGAAAAATATAAACCTGAAAGTGCATTTTGAGTCAGAAATATCATTAAATATTGGGAATTTATAGTGACGTTGCTGCGACGTCATGTACATGTGTTGCCGTGACGAAATTCTACACTCAATGTTCACTTTAGGATGTAATTATCATATTTAAATATATTGGCATTTTGGAAACAAATATATAGCAAAATACTATGTGAATGAAGTGGATGTAATTTATTTGTACAGTAATGCCCAAAATAATTGACTCCTTACCCACAGCAGAATTGTGGGTAACTTTTCAGGATTTAGTCGGAATATGGCTTGTTGCCATTCATCGGAAATATCTCAGTGAGAGCTTTCCAATGAATGGCAACAAGCCATATTTCTGACTAAATCCTGAAAAGTTACCCATAATTCTGCTTTGGGTAAGGAGTCTATTATTAAGGGCATTACTGTAATTATTCCAGATAAACCTATAGCCAGAGTTTTAATTTCTTACATCTGTGTTCAGTGAGCTTGATTGTTTTCATGATAACCTGTTGAATTTCAAGGTTCATTTTATCATTCAGGCCAGATTGATTTTATTCATTTGGTTACAAAATTATAGAAAAATGTTATATCAAAAATATAAAATAACACATGAGCTATAAGTAATAGACCAAGTCTTCTCGGTCTACATCAGCTTGGGATGTGTTGATGCTGTTTTGGACCAAGTCCCGGTTCGCTACTCTTCTGTAACAGACTTTATACCCATAATCGTGGGCGGTAGTTATCTTGCTTGTATGTCATCAGATTATGTCAAATGGATGCTTACATAGCATAGAGGCCAACCCTTGCCCAAGCATGATGCTGTTAAAATGCTTATATCAGAGGTCCATTGAATGTCAATTAATGAGATTTATAAGTTAAAGAAAGCCTTGTTTTCCAGAGAATTTAGATTTGTCGCACTATCAGAAAGTGTATGTAAACAATATATTAGACATTCGTATCATGAATATACCTTTTTCTGTCATGGTAAATGATATATCATTTTGAAGACAGATTAATTGAAGACATGTCAGATGATTAATCACATTCAGGGGTTCACACTCCACATGTGCACATAGTACGTCTTTTCAATGAAAGTCTGTTATAGAAGAGTAACGGGACGAGACCCGGTCCAAAACAGCATCAACCCAACCGATATCCAAAGCTTTTGTGGACAAAGAATGCTTGGTCTAGAAATAAGATTTGAACATAGGATCTTGACTGTGAAAAATATTTAACTACAAAAAAAAACTAAAAAAAATACCCCAAAAACAGTGTATATCATTAGGTGCAATTTTTAAATTTTATTCTTATTTTTTGTTTTGTTATTGATTATATTCTAGTATCAAAGCCTTGTGATTTGAGCTAAATATATGGCATGAAACAAAAATTACGTTAAACTTAAAATTTTATGACATTCCTTATTTTTGTCTTTTTTGTTTGTAAACTAAGAAATAAAACTGATCTGGCTTTCTATTTAAATTATAAAATCAATTTATTTTGCATTGACCTGATCAAAGATCATTTATGTTTTTGTCTCAGCCCAGCTAGGTTGATTTTGTTAATCATCGTCTCGGATTGAAGTGTTAATATATTAAACCAGTCATGTTACATAATGTTATGTAATCGTAATGATACCTGTGTATGTTACATAATGTTATGTAATCGTAATGATACCTGTGCAATTTTATTCCATTTGTTTGCCATTAATATATACAATCATTTAGAGAAAATATATGAAAAAAATGAATGTTATTAATCATATGTCAAGATTTTATTCCCCAGCCTTTTGTAGCTATATCCCTAAAAACCATCAACTATCATACATTTTCGGGGGCATATGGTGTTAGTTGTTTCTGTCTGTCCATCCATAAGATTTTTTCGTGTCCGCTCCATAACATCGCGATGCTTTATTGCATTCTGTTGAAACTTGCCATAGTTGTTCCTAATGAGGAGTTGATGCGTCGCGCACAAATTGTGTTTCCAATCATTGAAGGTCAAGGTCACAGGACAAGATCTTTCTCTTGATTAAGTCGCCAGACACTACCCTTCGTGTCCGCTCAATAACTTTTGTGTACATCACATGATTTCAATGAAACAAGGCGTGATGGTTAACCTAAGGGTGACGGTGTGTCACGATATGTGTGCATTGTGGATTGTCAAAGGTCAAGGTCACAGGGTGCTTACAAACTTAGACTTAGACTTCTTGCACCCTTCATGTCCGCTTCATAACATCGTGATGGGAGACCTAGGATCAGATTGTATTTCCCCAATCATCTCGATTATGCATTTTATCTTTTGCAAATCAGGAGATGTAGAAACTTTTCAGAAGGGAAAAAGTAATAAAAAAAATAAATAAATCATGCGAACAACATTATTAAAAGCATGAATCCTGGAGTCAATGTAAAAATGTAAATAATATCCATCCGCATGATATATATGTAATGTTCCCATTTAGGAGACGATTTTTCAAAGTTATTTACACATACTAGATATTGCCCTAGAACTACTGTAAACAACATAAATGTCATTATGCCCGCCAAAGGGATAACCTTATCTATACTAAATGGATTCTCCCACCCAGTTACAAAAGTTTACATTGGAATGGTATATTATTCATTTGGAGGTATGTCCTGGTAATATATTAAGCAGACAGCAGACTGGGAATGGATAATAAAAGTGCTGAAGGATTCATATTCATTGGTGGAAGGTGTACAGATAATAATGTTGAACTTATTATCTGAACATTTCCTAAGGGAACTACTCGTCAATGAGTATTTTGGAAAGAACGGTTTAAAAACCAGCCCATCATGAAGAAAACAGAATAGAACTTATTTGTAAAATTAATTTATTACATAAGACATATAATAAGAAAACTCATATGAACACTTCATAATCTCTCAACCCTTTCATGACTGGAGCTTTGCTGGTGCAGCATTAAATATCCTGTGCCAGTGCATTCTGTTATATATGCAAGTCTCCCAAAAGGGAGCCTCACATATATAAGAGAATTCACTGGCTTACAAGGTCAAGGTAAATATTTTTTACACCAATGTATTCTCTTATATATGCTAGGCTCCCTATGGGCGACTCACATATATAAGAGAATGCATTGGCACAGGGTTTTTGCAAAATTTCAAGAAGCTCCAGTCATGGAAGGGTTAACATTTAATAAATCTGGAAGGAAACAAGCCTTGAAATAGTGTGTCTGTCATTTGCAGAATGAGGTCCCCAGAGGGTGAATTTAGTGATGCTACCCCGCATAGCGGGCTAGCATCACCAAATTCACCCTCTGGGAACCTCTTTCTGCTAAGGTGTAAGCAGAATGAGGTCCCCAGAGGGTGAATTTGGTGATGCTAGCCCGCTATGCGGGGTAGCATCACTAAATTCACCCTCTGGGGACCTCATTCTGCAAATGACAGACACACTATTTCACATGAAAAATCCTTCTCCTGAAGTGATATCATTATGTAATTTGATTTAACCCCATAATACTCAATGGATTCTCCCATTCACATGTAATATTATCCAATGGAATGCTCTATTCTTTATTAGTAGGGATGTTCCCACAATATAAACAGACAGCATTAAGAGAAACTACCACATGGGTTCCCTTTTCATTTGTTTGTCGGGAAGTTCCAGGATAAGATAAACTAATAAGGTGAACAGCCCTACAAATGAATGAACCAGTAACTACCCGTCAGCAAGTATCTAATTATTAAAGGGTCATCCAATCTACTGATGGCTCTTCCAGTAATGTTTTTCAAGGTTAAACTGACATGGCTCCTTCGAACCCCACAATTATTTATACATAATTTGGTAAGGGTATCTCAAAACATACCTACGTAGAAAATTTACCAACAAATTCATTGATATAGTGCTGAAAATATATGTGTTTTGTTTCTAAATTTTGTTTTATATATTTTAGATCATTTTTTGTCAGGGGTCACGTAAAAATTGCAACTGTAAGCCATGGGAAGAAAATGGAGAGCTACTGTCACTCTGAAATGTTTAGGGTACTTCAAATTTTTTATTATTAAAGCGAAGAGAAAGCAGTGCATGAAATTTTTAAATAGTTTCATATAAGGATTAACTGTCATGTGGACTGTTTTTATGGAGATGTAACCGTGAGGTAAGTGGACATAACTTGTGTAAAACCCGAACTATTTATATACATTTAGCGAAAAGGCCACTTTTGTAAATGTATTTAAATCGAAAAGTGTATCGTGACAAAAACAGCCCAAAATACCCAATAGCACCCTTGGCAAAAGTTAATAGGAACAATTTCTCTTCTTATTGAAACCCGATGATGTATTAAGTCAATCCTGCGCGAGTCCAAATGCGCCCAAAACATTACGCGTTCGTCTTTCAAAACCCAATGACGTATCGATGGTGTTATGAGCTTTGTGTTATGAGGCATTGCGCATTCATCGAGAAATAACTGCAACTAGCCATGTGGGCGCCGACCAATCAGAAAGCTGGATTTAGTGATGACAACACTTAGTATGTAAATATATCAAGATAACGCAATATATTCTTCCAGACATTCCATTTCCGATTCCAGAATTCCAATGAAAACAAATGACTCAGTTTTTGTTTGTAGGCAATTTTTTATGACTTCAATGCATCTTTCTGTGACATATAAGCTCACAGAAAGGTAGTTCAGGTATTTATCAACCTACAGTAATGCTCTAATTAATCGACTCCTTAAACACAGCAGAATTATGGGTAACTTTTCAGGATTTAGTCGGAAATATGGCTTGTTGCCATTCATCGAAAAGCTCTCCCCGAGAGCTTTCCGATGAATGGCAACAAGCCATATTTCCGACTAAATCCTGAAAAGTTACCCATAATTCTGCTGTGTTTAAGGAGTCGATTAATTAGAGCATTACTGTATTTCGATACCAGGAAAAATTAAAAAGCAAATATTATTAAGTGTATTTTGGAGTGCAAACCATCAAGTGGCTTTATCCCGAATGACGTATGAATACTACAATTTCTATTTATAATATGATCGTACGTGACACGTAACGGGGCAACCACACGCGGTGCTTCGTCGGATCTAGTTATGCGAAATTTGACCAGATTTGACCTTGAATTTACCGTTTTGAATGTCAATGTCAGGTCGGGGTGACGAGTTAAGCCGTCCAAAACACTGCCCGGACAAAAGTATCCCTAGCTATCGAATATCGTCGAAATCCGCCACTATTACCCGATTTGATCTTGAATCGACCATTTTGAAGATCAAGCATCACACTTTGACCCGTCCAAAACACTTCCCGGACAAACGTACACTTAGGTATCAAGTTTCGTCGAAATCCGTCCGGAAGTTTTCCCGGCCATAGCTAACAGACAAAAGTCACAAACTATACATTAGGTTTTAGCTGGGTACCTGTCTGACGGGCATGTGGGTGAGACGAAATTTGTTGGCATCCCCATCTACACCAACACCCCCAAAAAATGGTGGAAATCGGCCCAGTGGATACCCAGATACAGTTCAATGTCATTTAAAATCTCAAGTTCACGCCGCACGGGCATCCGGGTGTGACGAAATTGCTCAGCGCCTGAAACTACCCCCACATACCAAATTTAGTGAAAATCGGCTCAGCGGAGAACTTGAGTTCAAGGTCATTTGAAGGTCAAGGTCACGCCGCACGGGCAAACGGATATACCCATGTTAGTCCTCAGGTCAAACGACATACCCGTACCAAGTTTCATCAAAATCGGTTAGCCGTTTCCGATTCCATCGCGGAAACACACACACACATACATACATACACACACACACACCCACACGCACAGACCACAAACTGTCTTCAAATATATAATAGATTCTTTATGGAGGTCAAGTTTAAATTGATATCGTACTCCCATGTTTCTGTTCGTCAGATACAGACTCGAGTATGTAGGAGCCTCGATACCGGTATATTTCTAAAGGATAGCTATAAAAGGCCTCTGAATATTGACATTAGCGCGTACATCGCAACACATATCTAGCAAAATGGCCCTTTAAGTGAGATGTCTTTCAACAGAGGTCAAGGTCGTTTTATGGTCAAGGTCAAGGTCATATAAGCCCCCCACATCAACTTGACAACAAATTTGGTTGAGGCTTAATTCCATCTTGTCCAACGAAGGCGACCCATGTTATGATGGACATATAATTTGACTTCCTTGCCGCCACCACTGCTCACAAATGATTTCAAATAATAAGCCGCGTTCCGATGTTGAGTGTGAATACCTGGCAGCCAGCCAATACTATTCGCGCGACATACAACCGTGATAAAATCCCCCTTGTTAGGGTAGATTGGTTCAATCATTTATCTCGAAGGAATTGATAAGCCGCTGATATGTCTGTGAGGCCAAATCGTTGCGAGACGGGAACTTATTGAATATGTTGTCCGCCTATTAGGGGGATTTTTCGCTAAGCAATTTGTCCGGAGGAAAATTACACGCAGCTAAGGCGGGATCGTTATTACAAAACATCATAAGTAAACATCGGCGCAACACACGATGTCGTGCTATACATTGTTGGAAAGGGTACATCCTTGGCTATTCAACTGTGGTAATTTGATTCTGAAGCAGGCACGTTTGCTTGTGCTATTTTCGCATATATCTTTTGCGAAAACGGTTATAAATGCAACCAAGTCTAGTATACTGATGTGAAATCAGTGTTTCCTGTGGAGACCAATTTTTTTCTGGATTCTAGCCCACAACACCAAATGACGCAAATGACGTCATGAACCCATGTCATGACGTCTTCGCTGATTTTATTCAGCTAACCAACGAAATTGGTCAAACGAAACTAAACTATAGGCCAAAATCACGTAGGAATTGTTCAGAAAAACTAAAGTTGTTAATTTTATAACCATCCCGTTGGTCCACTTCCGATTCTGTGTCACCGTTTCTTTTTGGGATATTATTGTTCCCATGATTCTATGCGAAAGCGAAGCGGAAGTCACGTGATTTTTAACCCATTTTTCTTGTCCGGATTTTTATCGCGTCGAAATGCTGTTTCATGGTATTGTAAAAATTAATGACGTCATTCACGCCTAAACTTGAAAAGCAACAACGCGCCTGCGGCGCGTTGTGGTTGCTATAATAACTGTGAAATGAGGACACATTCTGCTCAACAAAGACTATACCATGTGACCCCCACTCATATATGTGATGGCACACACTAGTTTAAGGAAAATGGTTGATTTATTCCTTATAGTGAAACATTTATCCCCTCGCCACACTACAAAGATTTTAACCATCCTCCATGGTGTGTGATGAACAGTCAATATTATTAGAAATTGTCATTCTTTAAACATTTTCCCCAAGATAATAGTTTTCTCACTGGCCAGCACCAATTTGCTTAAAGTCACACATACTGTCAGAAGTAAATGGAACTTAATTTTATAATTCCTTTTTCAGATGTTACCCTATCAGATGATATAAATTATATTTAGAAATAGTACAGTAATGCTTTGAATAATCGACTCCTTAACCATAGTAGAATTATGGCTAACTTTTCAGGATTTAGTCGGAAATATGGCTTGTTGCCATTCATCGGAAAGCTCTCACTGAGAGCTTTCCTATGAATGGCAACAAGCCATATTTCCGACTAAATCCTGAAAAATTACCCATAATTCTACTGTGGTTAAGGAGTCGATTTTATTTAGGGCATTACTGTATTTCTCCATGTTCTTCTTTGTGGTGATGTTTTTGCAGAATTTTATAGTTTTTGCACATTAACCCACTGCGAGTGCCATGCCCAGGGTCCCTTTCTTGACCTACTATCTACATCTCTGATCAATGTAGTCCCTCAGGACTATCCCAGACCTGAATGTTTTTTATCACAGTGTGATTATATAATTGTAAGGGTTTTATTTATCGAACAATCGTCAATATATGATTTGATTGATTTGCAGTTAATTATTAATTTGCATTATATTCTTTTTGGATTTTTGTTTAATTGTTTTTAAATGGTTAACAGGTTGATGTACTGTCTTCTGTGCCAAATGTGCTTCATTTTGATGTTAACCCTTTCTTCACTTAATGGATTTTCCCAACAAGTCATAAAGGTATTCATTGGAATGGTTTATTATTCATCTGGAGGGTTGTTCAGGAAATATAAGCAGACGACAGATAATAATAAATAATAATTTATTTTATATAACCATAAAACCACATGTGTGCTCTAAAACGTCAGAAGGAAGAATGATTCCTATTCATTCATATCAAATGTTCAAATAATAAGTTCAACAAACAGCCAAAGGGAACTTATCAATGAGTATTTAGTAAAGAAAGGTTTAAAGACATATTATGGACTTGTTCGAGTTCGTGAAACTGATAAATTAGTATTCATGCATTATGCCAACCTGGAGAATGTAGCATTCTACTAACATCGCCAAAAATTTCAAAGAAATCGACCATACCACTCAATAGAAACATCATCAAATCTACGTTCAATTGTAAATATTTACATTGGATTCGGGAAGCAACAATTGGCCACAAACAAACACAAATGATTTCGCCATCGAAACAACTTTGAGCAAGATTATTCTCCATTTCTATTTGACCACCATACAGGAGTGTTTCACATCACTTTAATATGTAGCTTCTATGTCTCCAGCTTTAAGCCTTTCTATACAAACTTATTATGTGAACATTTCCCTCATTAAATAGGCTGCTTCTGCACTTTTATTTATCTGTCGTTAACTTTTATTACCTTAACATCCCTCCAAATCAATAATATACCTTTCTGATGTACACTTTAACTGATTGGGAGAATCCATTTAGTATTGAAAGTGTTGAAAAACTACAATATCTAAGCTTTTCGATAAGGAATATTGTTCACTTATTTTGGGGATTCAAGCTGATATGCCAGTACTCAGGTAGTATGGTGCATCTCCATCAAGAATGTATCAATCAAATATTATTGCCAAAAAACTCTAAAATCGTAATACCATATCACAAAACTTGTAATCTGAACTCACTCATTAAAGTGTAAATATCATTTCAACCGCATTAATAAGGAATAATCTTGATTTCCTGATGTAACTATGCAGTTTAAATGCATCATACCAAATCACGCGAAGCGTTTTATGGACAAGCTGTGATTTGGTATGATGCCTTTAAACTTGTGTTATTACATTAGACAATCGAGATTATTAATTTTTATTATTTATAATTACTTCTCAGTGAAAAATATAAACCTGAAAGTGCATTTTGAGTCAGAAATATCATTAAATATTGGGAATTTATAGTGACGTTGCTGCGACGTCATGTACATGTGTTGCCGTGACGAAATTCTACACTCAATGTTCACTTTAGGATGTAATTATCATATTTAAATATATTGGCATTTTGGAAACAAATATATAGCAAAATACTATGTGAATGAAGTGGATGTAATTTATTTGTACAGTAATGCCCAAAATAATTGACTCCTTACCCACAGCAGAATTGTGGGTAACTTTTCAGGATTTAGTCGGAATATGGCTTGTTGCCATTCATCGGAAATATCTCAGTGAGAGCTTTCCAATGAATGGCAACAAGCCATATTTCTGACTAAATCCTGAAAAGTTACCCATAATTCTGCTGTGGGTAAGGAGTCTATTATTAAGGGCATTACTGTAATTATTCCAGATAAACCTATAGCCAGAGTTTTAATTTCTTACATCTGTGTTCAGTGAGCTTGATTGTTTTCATGATAACCTGTTGAATTTCAAGGTTCATTTTATCATTCAGGCCAGATTGATTTTATTCATTTGGTTACAAAATTATAGAAAAAAGTTATATCAAAAATATAAAATAACACATGAGCTATAATTAATAGACCAAGTCTTCTCGGTCTACATCAGCTTGGGATGTGTTGATGCTGTTTTGGACCAAGTCCCGGTTCGCTACTCTTCTGTAACAGACTTTATACCCATAATCGTGGGCGGTAGTTATCTTGCTTGTATGTCATCAGATTATGTCAAATGGATGCTTACATAGCATAGAGGCCAACCCTTGCCCAAGCATGATGCTGTTAAAATGCTTATATCAGAGGTCCATTGAATGTCAATTAATGAGATTTATAAGTTAAAGAAAGCCTTGTTTTCCAGAGAATTTAGATTTGTCGCACTATCAGAAAGTGTATGTAAACAATATATTAGACATTCGTATCATGAATATACCTTTTTCTGTCATGGTAAATGATATATCATTTTGAAGACAGATTAATTGAAGACATGTCAGATGATTAATCACATTCAGGGGTTCACACTCCACATGTGCACATAGTACGTCTTTTCAATGAAAGTCTGTTATAGAAGAGTAACGGGACGAGACCCGGTCCAAAACAGCATCAACCCAACCGATATCCAAAGCTTTTGTGGACAAAGAATGCTTGGTCTAGAAATAAGATTTGAACATAGGATCTTGACTGTGAAAAATATTTAACTACAAAAAAAAACTAAAAAAAATACCCCAAAAACAATGTATATCATTAGGTGCAATTTTTAAATTTTATTCTTATTTTTGTTTTGTTATTGATTATATTCTAGTATCAAAGCCTTGTGATTTGAGCTAAATATATGGCATGAAACAAAAATTATGTTAAACTTAAAATTTTATGACATTCCTTATTTTTGTCTTTTTTGTTTGTAAACTAAGAAATAAAACTGATCTGGCTTTCTATTTAAATTATAAAATCAATTTATTTTGCATTGACCTGATCAAAGATCATTTATGTTTTTGTCTCAGCCCAGCTAGGTTGATTTTGTTAATCATCGTCTCGGATTGAAGTGTTAATATATTAAACCAGTCATGTTACATAATGTTATGTAATCGTAATGATACCTGTGTATGTTACATAATGTTATGTAATCGTAATGATACCTGTGCAATTTTATTCCATTTGTTTGCCATTAATATATACAATCATTTAGAGAAAATATATGAAAAAAATGAATGTTATTAATCATATGTCAAGATTTTATTCCCCAGCCTTTTGTAGCTATATCCCTAAAAACCATCAACTATCATACATTTTCGGGGGCATATGGTGTTAGTTGTTTCTGTCTGTCCATCCATAGGATTTTTTCGTGTCCGCTCCATAACATCGCGATGCTTTATTGCATTCTGTTGAAACTTGCCATAGTTGTTCCTAATGAGGAGTTGATGCGTCGCGCACAAATTGTGTTTCCAATCATTGAAGGTCAAGGTCACAGGACAAGATCTTTCTCTTGATTAAGTCGCCAGACACTACCCTTCGTGTCCGCTCAATAACTTTTGTGTACATCACATGATTTCAATGAAACAAGGCGTGATGGTTAACCTAAGGGTGACGGTGTGTCACGATATGTGTGCATTGTGGATTGTCAAAGGTCAAGGTCACAGGGTGCTTACAAACTTAGACTTAGACTTCTTGCACCCTTCATGTCCGCTTCATAACATCGTGATGGGAGACCTAGGATCAGATTGTATTTCCCCAATCATCTCGATTATGCATTTTATCTTTTGCAAATCAGGAGATGTAGAAACTTTTCAGAAGGGAAAAAGTAATAAAAAAAATAAATAAATCATGCGAACAACATTATTAAAAGCATGAATCCTGATGAGTCAATGTAAAAATGTAAATAATATCCATCCGCATGATATATATGTAATGTTCCCATTTAGGAGACGATTTTTCAAAGTTATTTACACATACTAGATATTGCCCTAAAACTACTGTAAACAACATAAATGTCATTATGCCCGCCAAAGGGATAACCTAATCTATACTAAATGGATTCTCCCACCCAGTTACAAAAGTTTACATTGGAATGGTATATTATTCATTTGGAGGTATGTCCTGGTAATATATTAAGCAGACAGCAGACTGGGAATGGATAATAAAAGTGCTGAAGGATTCATATTCATTGGTGGAAGGTGTACAGATAATAATGTTGAACTTATTATCTGAACATTTCCCAAGGGAACTACTCGTCAATGAGTATTTTGGAAAGAACGGTTTAAAAACCAGCCCATCATGAAGAAAACAGAATAGAACTTATTTGTAAAATTAATTTATTACATAAGACATATAATAAGAAAACTCATATGAACACTTCATAATCTCTCAACCCTTTCATGACTGGAGCTTTGCTGGTGCAGCATTAAATATCCTGTGCCAGTGCATTCTGTTATATATGCAAGTCTCCCAAAGGGAGCCTCACATATATAAGAGAATTCACTGGCTTACAAGGTCAAGGTAAATATTTTTTACACCAATGTATTCTCTTATATATGCTAGGCTCCCTATGGGCGACTCACATATATAAGAGAATGCATTGGCACAGGGTTTTTGCAAAATTTCAAGAAGCTCCAGTCATGGAAGGATTAACATTTAATAAATCTGGAAGGAAACAAGCCTTGAAATAGTGTGTCTGTCATTTGCAGAATGAGGTCCCCAGAGGGTGAATTTAGTGATGCTACCCCGCATAGCGGGCTAGCATCACCAAATTCACCCTCTGGGAACCTCATTCTGCTAAGGTGTAAGCAGAATGAGGTCCCCAGAGGGTGAATTTGGTGATGCTAGCCCACTATGCAGGGTAGCATCACTAAATTCACCCTCTGGGGACCTCATTCTGCAAATGACAGACACACTATTTCACATGAAAAATCCTTCTCCTGAAGTGATATCATTATGTAATTTGATTTAACCCCTTAATACTCAATGGATTCTCCCATTCACATGTAATATTATCCAATGGAATGCTCTATTCTTTATTAGTAGGGATGTTCCCACAATATAAACAGACAGCATTAAGAGAAACTACCACATGGGTTCCCTTTTCATTTGTTTGTCGGGAAGTTCCAGGATAAGATAAACTAATAAGGTGAACAGCCCTACAAATGAATGAACCAGTAACTACCCGTCAGCAAGTATCTAATTATTAAAGGGTCATCCAATCTACTGATGGCTCTTCCAGTAATGTTTTTCCAAGGTTAAACTGACATGGCTCCTTCGAACCCCACAATTATTTATACATAATTTGGTAAGGGTATCTCAAAACATACCTATGTAGAAAATTTACCAACAAATTCATTGATATAGTGCTGAAAATATATGTGTTTTGTTTCTAAATTTTGTTTTATATATTTTAGATCATTTTTTGTCAGGGGTCACGTAAAAATTGCAACTGTAAGCCATGGGAAGAAAATGGAGAGCTACTGTCACTCTGAAATGTTTAGGGTACTTCAAATTTTTTATTATTAAAGCGAAGAGAAAGCAGTGCATGAAATTTTTTAATAGTTTCATATAAGGATTAACTGTCATGTGGACTGTTTTTATGGAGATGTAACCGTGAGGTAAGTGGACATAACTTGTGTAAAACCCGAACTATTTATATACATTTAGCGAAAAGGCCACTTTTGTAAATGTATTTAAATCGAAAAGTGTATCGTGACAAAAACAGCCCAAAATACCCAATAGCACCCTTGGCAAAAGTTAATAGGAACAATTTCTCTTCTTATTGAAACCCGATGATGTATTAAGTCAATCCTGCGCGAGTCCAAATGCGCCCAAAACATTACGCGTTCGTCTTTCAAAACCCAATGACGTATCAATGGTGTTATGAGCTTTGTGTTATGAGGCATTGCGCATTTATCGAGAAATAACTGCAACTAGCCATGTGGGCGCCGACCAATCAGAAAGCTGGATTTAGTGATGACAACACTTAGTATGTAAATATATCAAGATAACGCAATATATTCTTCCAGACATTCCATTTCCGATTCCAGAATTCCAATGAAAACAAATGACTCAGTTTTTGTTTGTAGGCAATTTTTTATGACTTCAATGCATCTTTCTGTGACATATAAGCTCACAGAAAGGTAGTTCAGGTATTTATCAACCTACAGTAATGCTCTAATTAATCGACTCCTTAAACACAGCAGAATTATGGGTAACTTTTCAGGATTTAGTCGGAAATATGGCTTGTTGCCATTCATCGAAAAGCTCTCCCCGAGCAAATATTATTAAGTGTATTTTGGAGTGCAAACCATCAAGTGGCTTTATCCCGAATGACGTATGAATACTACAATTTCTATTTATATGATAACTGTGAAATGAGGACACATTCTGCTCAACAAAGACTATACCATGTGACCCCCACTCATATATGTGATGGCACACACTAGTTTAAGGAAAATGGTTGATTTATTCCTTATAGTGAAACATTTATCCCCTCGCCACACTACAAAGATTTTAACCATCCTCCATGGTGTGTGATGAACAGTCAATATTATTAGAAATTGTCATTCTTTAAACATTTTCCCCAAGATAATAGTTTTCTCACTGGCCAGCACCAATTTGCTTAAAGTCACACATACTGTCAGAAGTAAATGGAACTTAATTTTATAATTCCTTCTTCAGATGTTACCCTATCAGATGATATAAATTATATTTAGAAATAGTACAGTAATGCTTTGATTAATCGACTCCTTAACCATAGTAGAATTATGGCTAACTTTTCAGGATTTAGTCGGAAATATGGCTTGTTGCCATTCATCGGAAAGCTCTCACTGAGAGCTTTCCTATGAATGGCAACAAGCCATATTTCCGACTAAATCCTGAAAAGTTACCCATCATTCTGCTGTGGTTAAGGAATCGATTATTTAGAGTGTTACTGTATGAACTCTATGTGTGGCCTTTAAGGTTTGATAAATATCGCTGAATCTCAAACATAGATGAATATATGTTTTAATACACATGATGAATATTTTACGGAAATACAGAGGCATAACAAATGTTTAACCCTTTACCCAACAAACCGGCCAAAACCGGCCAAATAAAGCTTCAACAGCCTAAAATATCTTCGGTCTGTCTCAATAGAACCATACAAATATGGGTATCATTGGAACCGGCTCATTGACCACATTGTGATGGTTACAGTTATGCCCTGTGCCAATGCATTCTCTTATATATGCGAGTCGACCATAGGTCGCCTCGCATATATAAGAGAATGCATTGGCCTAAAAAAAATCTTTTTTTACCATTTTTTCTTACATTCTTTAACAATTTTATAATTTTTAATGTGTTAAGCCAATGCATTCTCTTATATATGCGAGGCGACCTATGGTCGACTCGCATATATAAGAGAATGCATTGGCACAGGGCCCTTCTGTTGGGTAAAGGTTTAACATAATATGTGCACAATTTTAATAACTATAAAAAGTTTTTCTTAATGTTCATGTACACCATTTTGCTCTCAATACCGCACCACTTAACAATTCAAATAGAAGAGCTTGCTCTTATAACATTCAAACCAAGAATATTCTAATTACTCGCAGGAAGATGCAAGTGTAATTATTTTATTTGATCTTATACTGAATTATGTTCATGTCCATCTAAAAAATGCAACACTCAAGTTACTCAACAAACTAAATGAGCGCTCATGATAATATTTTCATTAATGGAATACATTACATGTATATTCAGTTGATTATCATCACTTTATATAACTGAATAAACCAAAGTAATTTCAATTTTGTTGTATGTTCTTATATATCTAAACTGAGTTGAACATGTCATTTATTGAATAATAGTCAGAAATAGTCCTTTAATGCCCAAATGAGGAATTTAAGCTAACATGGAATTGAAAATGACATCAACAATGGCTTTCCTCATTATACAACACACTTTCTTTGCCTTTGGTGTTCAATTTCAAGTTCATTCTTCCTATTAATTAATGAATTTAATCCTTCTTGTGTTGTTGCTGCCACCGATGTATATCAGGATTTACTCAGTCGTGACTGACCTATTCGTTGTTTGACAAAATGCACCATTGTCATGCATCACTGCACACTTGAGGCTAATACTTCTTAGCTCGTCGCATGTAAACGATAAGAACAGCAGCTGAGATTATCATGAAAATCTGAAAGAGAACATCGAATGTGGGATGATATTTAAAATCGATACAGTTAATAGCCTGCAGCACATTTTTGACATTTCTTTTGTTTTGATCTTACATTGTTGCGACATGATAACTTCAGTGCGAATAATCCCATTGTTATACAAGCCTTGAAATAGTGTGTTTGTCATTTGCAGAATGATGTTCCGAGAGAGCGAATTTAGTGATGCTATCCCATACAGCGAGCTAGCATCACTAAATTCGCCCTCTGGGGACCTCATTCTGCTAAGGCATCATCTTCTGGGAAGTATCTATAGTCTTAAATTAACACTGTTTTAATTACTTTTTCACTCCTGTTCAGTTTCTATATCCCCTAATTTGCAGAAGATAAAATGCATAATCAAGGTAACTAAACTAGACCGGCTGCCGTTTTAATCTGTCAGGTACTGGGGTCTGTGTACCCTGTGTGAGGGTCGACTATGACAATTAGCAAGTCACCTCTTACCATTAATGACAAAACCGTTGGTAAAATTCTTATAATAATTTTGTGTACATACCTGTAAAACTCCTACGACTATGCCGACAATTCCAAGCACGATGTAATTGTGTTGAAACCAGTCAAACAAGTCATCATAGCAACCCTGGAAAACAGAATATACAAGTTATTGAATTATCAACATTTATCACATAATTAGCCCCTGCACCCGGCCTCATATTTTTTACTAAGACACATGTGTATTATCAGCACGTGCAGTGACATAAGAGCTTAGCGCAATCGATATCGATCAATGTTATTATTAAGTTAATTAGAACAGAACTATGAATATTCAGTTTGTGATGGGTTATTTAGTGTTGACTGAGATAACCATGCATGGGTGATAAGGGTGGTTGAAATATTCTGTCAACATGAAAAGACACATATAAAATTGAACTATTCTTTTTCTTGAAGGTGTCTTTACTTCCTATCTGGTTGTGATAAGGAAATCAATATTTATTTATTTTTTAACCCCAGCCGTTTTGAGATCGTTTTTCCTTGATAAAATGTGATTATGTGATAAAAAGGATCTAAATTTGTTGCAATTCTACATAAATTGTTTTAACCTCATCCAGTAAATTTGATTTGAGCCATGCTAAAGCTCTGCTTGAATCAAATTTAGTGCACTTGGTATTTTGTATAGAATTGCAACTGATTAGATATCCTCTATTTCCTCTGGATTATGTCATGAATCTCTGCTATGACTTATGCCCAATGTTACACCAATTCAAAACCTGGGAACTTTTTGTTAATACTTGTTCCTTAGTAATCTACTTCACAGTAGGGGTGGTCCCAGTTCTAGATTGCATGCTTGTTGTTACTCTTGTGAGCTGAAATAGCAATAATTATTTAATTGAATACCCGGAAGAAATTCCATGATGATGCGAATCATACAATCTCGAGTTGGGACTTTCTAAGTTCACCTACTGTGAGATACATTGTTACGAAACAGGTATTAACTAAGAAATATATAGGCTACGTTGTTTTTTCAATGCTATAAACTTTGCTGTCAGAATATCAAAACATTCCCAGGTTTTGAACTGGTGGAGTATGATCGCTATGGGAATTTTGATTTCCATTTTGCGATTGGTAGAAATAAAGTACATCGTAATGAATACGTCTGTCAGTTGTGTTTTTTTATTTTCATGACACTCTGACACAAATGAACGAATCCCTAAAATGAATCATTGGGAATAAACTAACTACGATAATTGAGTATTCAATACCGATAATTGAGTATTAAATATTTATAATGGATTCAATATTCATTGATTCCTTTCTAGTGAAATAAACTTACAATGCGCCCCCTTCACTCTGCAGTTGTTTGTTACGGAGGAAATCATGTTAATATTGAGAGTGCATGAAATTTCATCAATAAATCAATATTTATAGGTGCTAGGTCAGGCTGGGTGGTATATTTCGTACCACTTGTTGTGTCATAATTCAATTTATAAATGAGAAGAAAAATACCGAACCGCATGGTGCTTTTCTTACAGTGATTAACGATTATCCAATTCCCTTCAATGTTTAGTTGTGCAATTGGGGCCCTGCGAACCGTTTGAGGTTCGATTCACTTCAAACCGCCAGTTTTTATTTGATCGTATTCGAAACCTTTGACTGGGATTCGGGTGGTATCAAACCTTAGATTTAGTCCTGGAAAATGAGCAAAACCAAATAAACCACAAGGTGATCATAAATCACTACATTGCAGTCAGCAGATGTATAATTTACGCACATTATAAAATGGTTGGTTATGTGTATATATATATATTTTTAAATAGAGTTACCGTCATCTTTGTAAGTAAGCTATTGTGCTAGGTTAGAATAAAATAATTTCATGTGCGGTCTGTATATACTTTTACTCTAGAGATTTCGCCAGGTAAAATTCAGTCTTTGTATGCTGATTTTTTGGGTCAGTGTTTCTTTTGTTAGTGTTAGTTTAGTACGGATGACTTTGTATTATACGATCAATGTGATACAGTAATGCTCTAAGTAATTGACTCCTTAACCACAGCAGAATTATGGGTAACTTTTCAGGATTTAGTCAGAAATATGGCTTTAATTGTTGCCATTTATCGGAAAGCTCTCGGGGAGAGCTTTCCGATGAATGGCAACAAGCCATATTTCCGACTAAATCCTGAAAAGTTACCCATAAATCTGCTGTGGTTAAGGAGTCGATTACTTAGAGCATTACTGTATATGCTTGCATAATTTGGCAAGTGAATGCTTAACCCTTCCATAACTGGAGCTTCCTGAAATTTTGTGAAAACCCTGTGCCAGTGCATTCTCTTATATATATGCGAGTCTTCCATAGGGAGCCTTGCATATATAAGAGAATGCATTGGCCTAACAATATTTACCTTGACCTTATAAGCCAGGGCATTCTCTTAGATATGTGACACTCACTATGGGAGACTCGCATATATAAGGGAATGTGCTGGCAGAGGATCTTTAATGCTGCATGAGCACAGCTTCCATCATGAAAGGCTTAAGACTTAGTACAAGTCTTTTAGTTTTGATAACGATTATTGAATGGATGATTTCACTGCCAGCCATAGTGGGAGGAGCATAGCAGTTGCTAGGGGACAGTCGTCTGCTCAAATACATTGGCAATGATTTTATAGCCTGTAATTATGCTGGTTTTCACACATAAAAACATACCTTGTTTTTGTTTTTAACTGTGAAAAAGTGTCACTAAAGACACTGTTATAGTCACAGATAAATTTGCAACAGCAGAGTACATTTTGATTAGACAACAAAAACATCATTTGTTAGTTGTCATGTTAGTTGTGAATGTGAGTAACGACAGACATTTTTTGCCTTAACCCTTTGAGTGCCAGGGGCCGATCTCATCGGCCCTAAACCTACAAAATAAGTCTGTTAAAGAATATAAGAATAAATTATTAAAATTGTAAAAAATTGTGGAAAAAAAAAAAAAATGTTAGGCCAATGCATTCTCTTATATATGCGAGGCGACCTATGGTTGACTCGCATATATAAGAGACTGCATTGGCACAGGGTATATGGGTTGATACAAAAATCGACCTGGCACTCAAAGGGTTAACACTTACCGTCCGAGTTGTTTGGGTAGACCCAAAGCAATTATTTCGCACTCCGGGTGTATTATCACCTACAGTTTCTTGTTTACTGAACACTCACTATGTTAGTTGTGTATGTGAGTCACGACAGACATTTTTTGCTTTAACACTTATCGTCCGAGTCATTTGGGTAGACCCAAAGCAATTATTTGCTGAACACTCACTGTGTTAGTTGTGTACCTGAATCACGACAGACATTTTTTGCCTGAACACTTACCGTCCAAGCTGTTTTGATTTGACCAAAACAATTATTTCCTGGACAACATGAGTCTGGAATCTCAGCTTTGTTTGTTTCGCTATGTATTCCATACCACTCGGAATAATTATGCACTCCGCAGCATTTGAACTGAAAATAAAAAAAAATCATGTCTCATTGGGGCACATTTTAAGCCTGTATTAAATGTATGCCATGAATCTCTACTAATGAAATTTTCTTTCACTTTTTTCTTTGAAATCTCATGTGACAATAAACACTGATTATTTTATGGATAAAATTACAGTAGATTTTGAGGAGACTGAAACTGTTTTCATCTCAAGTTTAACCCTTTCGTGGCTTCCATAGGGACTCCCTATGGAAGCCACGAAAGGGGGCCTCGCATATATAAGAGAATGGATTGGCCAAACAATATTCATCTAGACATTGTAAGCCAGTGCATTCTCTTATATAGAAAATTATTTAAATTCTGCCGATCAAATGATATCAACATGTGAGAATACTGTCGTATTAAAATATAACATAAAACCTGTTTGCTTCTTAAGGTCGTATTTGCCATAAAATGTATGCAAAGTATTACAAATAAAACTTTCTTTTGTTTCTAATTACCAAGAAAAATAATGTAAATCGATTTGAGTGCAACCATTACTTCTTAAAATAAGTTAACCCTTTCAGTGCCAAGTCCGATTTTTGTATTAACCCATATTTACTTGATCATTTTTCAAATTATTGATTATAATAATGTGATACATTGATGGAAAGAGCTCTTTCCATCAATGTATCACATTATTATAATCAATAAATTTGAAAAATGATCAAGGAAAATGGGTTGATACAAAAATCGGACTTGGCACTGAAAGGGTTAAAGACAAAATACGCAATGCCTAATGTTTGGTTATAATCAACTTGTTCTGCCTTTTAGAGGTGGTTATTGTTTGTGACAAATTCTGAAGTTGATTTTGACCAGCCGTTACAGTAAATGTTTACAAACATTGGTCTCAACATGTGGAATCTCGTCACTGGAGGATTATTAATGATGAAAATAAGAAAAAATATGTTCAATTTTTTCATGTTGTTGGTAACAACGGTTTAACAAATTTTTTTTTATTTTTCAGCTGTAACCAATGGGTACTTTGATATTTATTGATAAATAGTAACTTGCTTTGCTAGCTCATTTTACCTGTGTCTACATGCAAGGCTTGAAATAGTGTGTCTGTCATTTGCAGAATGAGGTCCCCAGAGGGTGAATTTAGTGATGCTACCCCGCATAGCAGGCTAGCATCACCAAATTCACCCTCTCCGAACCTCATTCTGCTGAGGTGTAAGCAGAATGAGGTCCCCAGATGGTGAATTTGGTGATGCTAGCCCGCTATGCGGGGTAGCATCACTAAATTCACCCTCTGGGGACCTCATTCTGCAAATGACAGACACCTTATTTCAAGGCTTGTCTACATGTGGTAAGTTTTGACATTATATAACAAAGATACAAAATTTCCTTAAATATCGCCAATTACACAGTGAATTACACCCTCAATTAATATTGGCAAATCATTTTGAAATTTGGCAAAATAAATTACATTTGGCAAACAAATTTGGCAAGAGAACATTTTGGTCCAGCGCCAACCCTGGTAGCTACTGTGAATGCCTTGCGGCATTTAATAGTATATGAATACCTAAATATCAATGAAAACATGATTAGATTTCACTCTATCGAATCATTCTGTATGTCATACCTGTTGCTGGACATCTTTCCAAATATCCTTAGTTTCCTCATCATCCAGTGCATTTTTCAAACTCTTAGTTAATTGGTCTTGTAATTTGTCTTCAATCTGAAAACAGACATGCAAACTGTGACAGACAGGAAAAAAACTTATCACTGAGGCAGATAATCTGTTCAACGGGGCAGGTAAATACATGAATACTGTGTCAGGTAAACTGAGATCAATGCTTGCATTATTAGCCACCCCCTCCAAAAAAACACACATGCAGCTTGCTTTGTAAAAAATAGCTAATTTTACCTGTGTATGTGGTTAGTCTTTATTTATATAACAAAGATTTCAAAATTTTTTAATTTTACTCAATTAAATTTGGCAAATAATTTTGAAATTTGGCTAATGAAAATTTGGGTCCAGCTAACCCTGATTATTTACCCACAAAAAAAAACCACACACATGAGAAACATGGTGTTACACATATTTCACTTAAAAGTGTTTTAAAAGATAAATTTTCTATCGAAAAACATCCATAGGCGCATCACAGATGAACAATATAATGTTCTATATAATCTTCTAATAATAGCCACATTTTCTGTCCCAGTTTGTGGATAATCTTAGAGAATTGTTTTTCCACAGTGAAAGATGCGCCTTTTGCTTTGGCAGTCTGATTCAAAATAATATAATTTTATACAACTGAATCTGTACAAATATCTCATAGAAGAGATAGAGTAATGCCCTAAATAATCATCTCCTTAGTCAGAAATATGGCTTGTTGCCATTCATTGGAAAGCTCTCAGTGAGAGCTTTCCGATGAATGGCAACAAGCAATATTTCCGACTAAATCCTGAAAAATTACCCATAATTCCACTGTGGTTAAGGAGTCGATTATTTAGGGCATTACTGTATACCATCTAACCCTTTCGTTACTAAATACTCATTGACAAGTAGTTCCCATATAAACTATTCAGCCATAGGCCATTTGTTGAATATTATATCTCAACATTTCCAACCAATGAGTATGATTCCTTCTGCATTCAGTGTATTAATTATCTGTTTGTCTGTCGTCTGTTCATGTTTATTGAACATCCCCCAGACAAATAATAGAAAATTCCAATATATACTATTTTTTATAGCTGAATATGAGAATCCATTTGGGAAGGAAATGTTAATGTATACTCACGTCTGCTTTGAAGATGAATCCCAACGCTCCGGCAGCGATCTCAAGACCCAATATCACAAGCACACAGAACAGGTACTGAAATAAATCAAGGGCAATATTAACCAATATCCATCACAAACACACATCAAGGGAAATATCTATCTTACCCAATATCACAAACACACATCAAGGGAAATATCTATCTTACCCAATATCACAAACACACATCAAGGGAAATATCTATCTTACCCAATATCACAAGCACACATAACAGGTACTGGAATAAATCAAGTGTAATCAATTTATTACCCAATATTACAAGCACATGCACATAACAGGTACTGATAATAATTAACTAATTGGAAATATTATCCAATTTGGCACAATCAACATGGAGGCCAACATACTATAAATTGTAAGGTTTAAAGGATTTTCTTAAACAATAGCCAGGTTTACATCACGTTACGTCACATATTGACACTTCAAGCATCGACAGACTATAATAATGCCTCTCAGTACGAGAAAGGTACAGGAATATGTAGCATAATTATTTTCACATGGTCATCTAGGTGATGTCACTGTATATAGTATGGACAAATAATTATACAGTTATGCTATGCAAACATTGTAGGCTATACAGTGGTTTATTCAAGGGTCTATATACATGGGTCTATATAGAAGGGTCTATATACATGGGTCTATATACATTGGTCTATGTACATGGGTCTATATAAATGGGTCTATAAACACAGGTCAATATAAATGGGTATATATACATGGTCTATATACATGGTCTATATACATGGGTCTATATACATGGGTCTATATAAATGGGTCTATATACATGGGTCAACATACATGGGTCTATGTTTGGTTTTCAAGAAATTCCATTTGAGTTTGAATTTTCTAACTTATATCTTATTGATATTAAAGTCTAAAATAACAAATATCACTATTTATTATATACTTGCCCATGAATTATAAGGTTTTAGCAGTGAGATATAAGTGATATCCCACTAGTGAGATATAAGTAATATTCCACTGGTGAAATTTCTGATGTATTGACATTCATTGGGGGACATAGGTAAGTAACTAAAGTATATAATAAACAGAATATCGACACTTTTTCAGTGGATATGGGTTAAATCTCATTCGTGATGACAAAACATTTGAATTTCCACTTGTGGCTAAAGCCACTCGTGGAAATCCAATGTTTTGTCATCACTCATGAGATATAACCCATATCCACTGAAAAAGTGTGGATATCCTCTATATATTACAATAAATATTGTGATATATAATAAAAATGAACTAAATTAATATCAATGTTCTTGGCGCAGTTGGTGGGGAAAATAAACTATCATAAGAATTTCAACTTACAGTATTTTTGGTCCGGAATTAATAAATGATGCTGCATGACTGTGTCAGTCATGAATTTTCCAACTATTTAAACCATTTTCTTAAAGGCACGTGTGGCCTTAATTGTCGAAAATATTCATATTTGTTCCAAACACCGTAAACAGAAAAACATTAAAACGCATACAGTTTCGTTCATATATACCATGATCATCGCGTAAACAGCATGTTATCATAAATACCTACTATATTTTACCTAAGCAAGAGCCTGATTGGGTTACAGAGGACAGCAAAATGCTACTGGCTAATCACACACAAATTGCATAAACGCTCTTTATTAGTTCCATATCAGGAATTCACCAACAAAGAACGCCCTTTATGTTTACCATCATAATATAAACAAACACCAGAAAAGTAACTTTTTTATGCTTTTGTTTACATAACAATGGTTAAACATATGAGAATAACATACTGTTTATGCGATATTTCTTATTTATATACGGACAAAGTCTGTCTACATTTTGATGTTCTCTCTGTTTGTGGCGGTGTTTGACGGGTGGAAATATTTTCACAGGATACCCACCGCCAAGGCCAACCGTACCTTTAAGTAGGTGGTTGAGACACCACCCCCACCCAATTTGTCGCCATGTCCCTGAGCAAGCATAATACCCGCGCTCTGGCTAGGATATTTGGATGAGTGCATGGCCTTTGGTGTTTCTAAACAACTTACGAAGCCCAAGATGCACTGGTTTTGCATGACTGCACCGATGAAACCACACGCCGAGACGAATAATACAACGATTCCGGCACCAATAAGCAGAGCTCCAGCACTAGCGATGTCATAGTCTGGCATCAGCTTCGAATAGTCGCCCCGACCGACTTGCATGTACACGCCCACTCCCGTCACGACTAAGCCCATCAACTGAAAAAAAGAATGTCAGAAATGGTAACGCGCACAAGATCATATATTATATGTAATTATAGAATATAAAATATATTGGTTTCAGGAATGACCAACTCATAATTCCGTTAAAACAACTAATCCTGAGTGCCATACTGAGTCTACCGTGGTCTCGTCCAGTCTGTGTAAACATAAACTCAGTCATACTGAGTCTACTTTGACCTCGTCCAGTCTGTGTAAACATTTACATGATGACCATACTGAGTATAATATCGTAGTCTCGTCGAAATGTCATTTCCTGAAAGCATGCAGACATCACCAAATTACACCATATCGTGTTACTTTTAACATTTGGATTGGACACTTTTATCTAAATATAGTTATAGTTCTGATTATATTAGCGCTATTGACGTGGAATCTCGCGGTTCGGGAAATAGAAAGTCTACAAAAGTAATCACACCCGCTATTTATTTGAGGGTATAAGTAATTAACTTACACTGATGACATAATTATGTACGACCAAATCAGTTATATATATGGGCTAGGAACAAAGCTAGCTGCCAAGTCTCAATTATATACGGTTATATAGTCATCCATTTCGTTATAATTATATCCGTACAAGCATTATTTATGTCTTTATATTTACACACTAAGTGTTGTCATCACTAAATCCAGCATTCTGATTGGTCGGCGCCCACGTGGCTAGTTGCAGTTATTTCTCGGTGAATGCGCAAAGCCTAATAACACCAAGCTAATAACACCATCGATACGTCATTAGGTTTGGAAAGACGAATGCGTAATGCTTTGGGCGCATTTTGACTCGCGCAGGATTGACTTAATACATCATCGGGTTTCAACATGAAGAGAAATTGTTCCTATTAACTTTTGCCAAGGGTGCTATTGGGTATTTTGGGCTGATCTTGTCACGATACACTTTTCGATTTAAATATATTTACAAAAGTGGCTTTTTCGCTAAATGTATATAAATATAAGGATTAACTGTCATGTGGACTATTTTTATGGAGATGTAACGGTGAGGTAAGTGGACATAACTTGTATGTAAAACCCTTCGGGTTTTACACAAGTTATGTCCACTTACCTCACCGTTACATCTCCATAAAAACAGTCCACATGACAGTTAATCCTTATGTGAAACTTCTCTTTTATGGAATAACGAGCACGTCGTGCATACAAATGTTCCGGAACAATATTAAAATAAACCTTTCTGAGAAAGTTAAAGGTTCTCAATTCGATCAGACGCTCCTATGTTACTATTTTTTGGCTTCGGGGGTAAACAATATTTGATTCAAGTCGAGGAATCCACCCATCAAAACTCATAGTGATCAGATATCGATTTTTGAAGGTTGTTATTTCTCGAGATGTGTAATAATATATGGCCCAGAAACACGTGGTCGGACAAATTTGCGGATGAAGATGGATAACTCTAAAGTCAAGTGGTAATAAATACTTTAGTGCTAATGCGGCCATATTTTGATAAACAAAATGTTGATAAAATGACAAGTTTTGGGAAATTTTATACCATAGTTGACAGTATACAGTTGTTCCCCGAAACGGTTGTCGAGGGAGACATTGAGATTTGTCACCCGCTCGAGAACGGAATGTCTCCCGAGGTGCACAGCTCCGAGGGAGACATTCCGTTCTCGAGCGGGTGACAAATCTCGATGTCTCCCGAGAAGAAGGACAACAACTGTTTTGTCATCTGCTTATACCACAGAAAAAAATCCTTGCCATCCACACGCACGATGTTGCACTGAGTCACGAGTTCTTTCTTTCCCGATTATGTATATTTTCAGTAACTACTTATCGTTCTGTTCCATAAACGATAGTCAAGCCGTTAAGCGTTTGATAATCAGCGTTTATTTACGATCATTTTGATGGTTACATCGTCAATATCGGTCCATGCAATGTAAACCAATAAGCCACATAGGTATGTTATCACCTTCTGCAATGTGGAATATTCAATGTCGCCTTGCGCGCGGAATTTACTCGCGATGTTCATTTTATAACGGTCTTCCCCGAAAGCTATATATATTGGGAAGTTGTCGATTTCATTAATATACATTCATATGTGTCAGTGCTCCCAAGTACATGGCGATCCTCACACAAAATATTTCTATGATCACATTGCAGACATCGCGGAGAGGTCTGATATCATGGATAAGCGTACTGTACCATTCATTTGCGACAAACGTATGCATTATGTTGTCTACCAGCAAACATTTATAACCAACCAACCTGAAGGGATCCACTCTTCCAATCTTGCACCATAATGTCGACATGAACATATTGAATCACCGAGATGTTTCGATGTAAAAAGTACATAATAACGCTTGTCCGATAAAAGTATCAACTTAAAAGTTCGAATATTAGTGTTCACCAAATATATGCAAATTAACAAACACTGGTGTGTTTTGCGAATCCGTGGGGTATATAAGATCTATGATTTTTAGTACATTATAGTGATGTGAAATAGATGAGTTACTGCAGTGTGTGTTTGGAGATATTCTTGCATTATAACACCAGGCGGGCGACAAAAACAATGTCTCCCGGCTCAGCGGGCGACAGTGTGAAACATGTCGCCCGGCACGTGACATGACATGGGCCAATCAGACGGGTGGAAAATAGGGAGGAGGGTAACAATCACTGTGGTTAGCATTATTTTGATGCAATAAATCGATTCTGATAACTAAAGCGGATTTCGAAGAAATGTTGTTGTTGTATCTTGATGGTATGGGGACCGCCTGATCGGATTGAGTACCTTTAAGTTATAATTGGTGTTAGTGCTAGCTGTATAGGGTCTGTCTGTACGGACACATCGGATGTGAGTTGCATGTTACAAGGTCGTCTGTTAGCTCTAACAGATTTACGCTTGGAGCCTATACTATGTAGGTGGATCGGTTGACTTTGCACACTATAAGCGGCAAACAATCTATAACGAATTTATAAAGTGCATACATAAGTCAAGAGTGCTTTGACATTCTGTTCACCTCGAATTCGAAAAAAATGGATCAATATCGGGAATTGTTCCACGACAGAATATTGATTATTGAACAGTAAAACACACGTTACTTATTGAAGAAATTGTAAATCATTCTTTCTAGACAGGTTTTTACACTCGAGTTCCTGCTTGGGCGCCCATAATTACATGCCCACTAAGCATCTATATACTATTTATACAAAATGTGCACCCACACCATCCTGTAACGATCAACATCCTCTGTTTTGTAAACGTTCGTTGGTCTGGTAACGGCGTGCACGCGCACGTCTGTACTAGTTATGTAAGAAGTCAGCTGATTTTTTTTGCCAGACCGCCAAATATTCCCGGTGGTGAAAAATACGAACAGATTTCAAATATCGATATCTACTAACTCTGGGCTTTGATGGGTGGGAAAAATTCCTCGACTCCGTCGAATCAAATATTGTTCACCCCGAAGCCACATAAATAGTAATTTAGGAGCGTTTATTCGGATTATGTATCTTTAAAGATATATTATGGAATTGTTCGGGTGCGTGAAGTTGATAAGTTAGTACTCAGGCGCTATGCCAACCTGGGGAGCGTAGCATTCTACTAACATCCCCGAAAATCTCAATGAAATCGACCATACCACTCCATAGAAAACATCGTCTGAACTACGCCCAATTGTAAATATTTACATCTCGATTCGGGACGCAACTATCGGCGATAATCTAACACAAATGAGTTCGCCATAGAGAGTCATTACATTTAATTAATATATAAGAATGACGGTGTGTACCGTCAATTTGGATTAATATTCGTAACAAATAACTACTTTGAGCAGCTGCTTTGAGAAAGATTATTCTCAATTTCTATTTGATCACCCTACCGGAGTGTTTCACATCACTTTAACCCTTTCTAAATGGATTCTCCCATACCGTTATGAATTATACATTGGTATATTCTATATAGATTATTCATCTGGTGTGTTCAGGAAATGTAAGCAGATGACAGATAGACGAACATATATTATACTTGCAGAAGGTTAAAGAGGACTGTACCATAAATCCCGCCATTTATGGGACCATATTCTTTTATACTCTTATGCTTTTATGCAACAAATGAATTAATTTGAGCCATTGATTATTGCAAAATACACCCATGTGCTCTATGATTATAATTACCATGTTGTTTGCATCGTTCATAGAACACATGAGTGTATTTTGCACTAATACATGACTCAAATTCATTCATTTGTTGCATATATTCTGTTGAGTATAAAATGAGATGGTCCCATAAATGGTCAGATTTAGTGTTCAGAACCACTTTAAACTATTCCGATATACTATATACATATAGTACCCCTTTAAACTCTTCCGATGTGCTGTATACATATAGTACCCCATTAAACTCTTCCGATTTGCTATATACATATAGTACCCCATTAAACTCTTCCGATGTGCTGTATACATATATTACCCCATTAAACTATTCCGATGTGCTGTATACATATAGTACCCCTTTAAACTATTCCGATGTGCTGCTGTATACATATAGTACCTCGTTAAACTCTTCCGATGTACTATATACTCACCATGAAGAAAAAGTTCATGACCACAAACAGTATTTTCACACACTTGTACAACGCCATCTTGAAGGTTGGATATTCTGAAAAATGAAATGCACATGTATAGCTTTTCAGTACGATGCAGGCCATATGTGACCCGCCATATCAAATCCAGTCGTAAGTCGGGATTTTTTTTTACCCTGTGCCAATGCATTCTCTTATATATGCGAGTCGAATGTTTCTTACAATTTTTAGGACATAAAATAAAAAAACATCCATTACCCTGCAGGGAGCCCCACACATATATAGAAGCACATAGAAGAGTGTCGTCTGCTCATGTTTGTCTGGGGCTCTGTATGGGTGAAATTATAAAATTGTTAAAGAATACAAGAACAAATTATTAAAATTGTAAAAAATTGTTAGGCCAATGCATTCTCTTATATATGCGAGGCGACCTATGGTCGACTCGCATATATAAGAGAATGCATTGGCACAGGGTAAAAAAATCCCGACTTCCGACTGGATTTGATATGGCGGGTCACATATGAGTAGACTACAACTGATCAAGTGGCCTTGCTAATTTGATTTGATGTTGAATGATTATGTTGATTTAGCTATGACGATGATGGGGTAAAAATGATGTTGTTGAGAGAAAGTTTTCATAAAGTGTCATTTTAGAGGTGTTTTGCTAATCCGACCGATTCGAAGAAAAGTCATTATTTGTTTAAAACATCCAAGAACCAGGGAAGGGGGTGTCTGAATAAATTTCAGACAAATATGATACTTTTTTTTTCATTTGGCCATTTTTGGGTACCTACCCACCCCTCTACCCAACTTTGTTTTCCGTTTTAGCAAGGTTTTCCGACCATTTTCGACACCCACCCCTAGACGAAAACAATATTTTTCGGAAGAATATTAGAATTTTCACCACTTACTGCCTGTTCCTATCAACTATAATTACAGGTTGGTGTATGTGATTGGCTCAATTTGACAGCAGCCCCACGTGTGTTTGCAAAGATACCACCTTTATTGAATTCAATTTACCGACCAATACAAAGATGAGCATTTACAGGACCTGGTGTTTGTTCTCAAATTAAGACATAAGTGTCGGTCGCGAAGATTAATCTAATTTTATGGAAATATATTGGAAGTAGCAGCAGCTGCATGACAGCAGCCAAACAATGTTTGACCGATATATAGTAGGAAAATTGGCGACTTTTGGTTTGGGAACAACAAATTCACTTAAATAATTGTTAGAAAATCAAACTTATCAGAATAATTTCAACCTTTGCGCACGTCCCTGATATACTTATATACGGACTGTATATATTTTCCGGAAATACTTATTATATGCGAGTGAACGAAAATTTGTATGTCAACTTTTTCACAAAAGTGAGACAGACGCTATTTATATTACGTAATACGAAAGACTTACACACAATAAACTCTCTTTATATTACTGTAACACGGGACACTTATATACAATTAACGCTCTTTATGTTACTGTGATACATAACAATTATACAATGAACGCTTTTTATATTACTGTAATACAGAACACGTATATACAATTAACGCTCTTTATTTTACTGCGATACAAAACAATTATACAATGAACGCTCGTTATATTATTGTGATACAGAAAACTTAAACAAGAAACGCTCTTTAGTCTTGCATGTTGCAGCGAAAATGCGAATCATATTTCTTTCTGAGCAAAGCATATCGGTCAATAAATGTAAGTCTATTCAAGGCATAACATCCATAAATATTCCTTCATCGACCTATGTTGATACTCGGAACACGACAAAAGCGACTGATTACCTGGTTTAAAGGGGCATGGCTCACTTGAACCTCAAATAGTATATGTATATGTAATTTCTCAGCAGGGGTAATACATGCAGGTCGTGGTAGCTACACGAAATATCGGTCATAACAATTATCCAGCCCCCCCCCCCTCAGTAGGGACGTGGCGATAGGGGGTTTAGTGGTTCTCACTTCCTCCCCAACTTTAGTAAATGTTTTCAATAGTTGGACATTTCATGCCTGACACAACATTAGTTGGAATTTTACATCACATATAGTTTGAAATTGTTCTCAATGTTTGATTTTCCAAGTAAATAGTCGTAAATTTGTTGTTTTTAGACCAACAGTAGCATATTGTTCAACTTTTGATCAAAATCTTGGTCTGAAATTTTGGTCAGTTGAAAATATGGAACCTTTTGATGGGCGTTAGGTTGGAAATTTCCAACAGCTGGAAAGTTTGAGGTATACCAGTCGGAAAGTTCCAATCCAATGGGGAGGGTGTTTCAGAGGGGGGAGTTGGAAATTCAAACTGGACACCCCCAAACCGAGTCCCTCTGGAGCCATATCCCTGCCCCCACATACTACAAACCCCTTTTGTTGATACAACGTCAGGAATAAACGAATAACGTCCGCTTTTTATTCTTCCATGCTGTAGAAAATCGGGATCCGATTAAAAAAAATAATTTGACATGCATAAGTCTTTCTATGATAAATAAAGTCCTTATAAAAGTATTTCTTTCGACCTATTTTGACCCCGGACCGTGATGTTATAAAAACCAGATTAATAATATCCAGGGGTCGTGGATATTCTGCAAACAAGCCACAGGAAACACCTTTTAATTTCTGTATATAAGGGAGGGACTCAATATCCATCATTCAGTAACGATGTCACTATCTGTGTATCTAACGTATAGCTCCAGGATAAAAACATAACTTAGGGTGTAGACACTATAGTATTTATTAAATATCTCTATAGAAATTTTAAAATAAAACCCTCACCCTCATTCGTCTTGAATAATACCCCCATCAAAACTTAATATTTAGTAATATTTCAACGGGGGTATTATATATAAAGCAGTTCATATAATTTCACCGAAAATGTTATCGAAAGTAAAATTAGGGTTTACGTATGTATTACCCCTCCCTTTATATACCTATCATCCTAATTAAGAAACAATACATTTACCTTTTCCGAAATAACAAAAACAGGGGCGTAGATAACAACCCAACAGTCGAAATATCCCTTCTAAATATCCCCCTTCTTATTTATTTATCACTATAAGGTTGACATCTTGGGCTTAGCGCATATACACAGTAGTAGTATGTTTTGAATTCATTCCTTCGATTGGCTAAATATAGCCAGACTATTGGCGAACTTGTAAAACCAGTTCTGTGGACAGCGAGGCCGTATAGTGATGAATGAATCGTGGGCTGTGGTTGTAGTCATTCGCGAGTCACATGCAGCACGGTCCGCGTGCCGATAAAACATTCAGAGGTATCGATCACTTCAAATCGATTTCCCATTATGTTATAAATGTATACATGGGAATGGTCTGGGCTCTCCTTACCAGAGGTGTCACCGAAAGGTGAATTTCAGCGACCACATATTAATATAGCATAGCTATTCGAATTATACCCCACTCTCGAAAGGAAAGTGGGTATACTGGATTGACCTCGTCCACCCTGACATTCATTTTATCCGTCCGTCCGGTCAGATTTATCAAATATCGGTTGTAGGATCTGAATGGTTTGGATGTTCACAACTATGAGGGCGTTCAACGAAGAGTTCAATCGATTTTTTTCCCGGATTTTCCGTTCTTGAGTTATCAACTTTTTTTTTTTTTTATCGAAATGTTGTTTTTTCTCCGTCGGAGCAGTTATCTCCACCACCGGTTGACGAATCTCAATGAAATTTGGTATGGATGTTCACTACTATGAGGGCAATCAGTTGAGTGTTCAATGGTTTTTTCCGATCTAGAGTTATTCATCTTTATTTGGAAGTGGGTTTTTTTTGTCCGTATCTCCACCACCGCGGTTGACGGATATCAATGACTTTTGTCACTACTATATATCATGATATATGGTGGCAATCAATTGAGTGTTCGATCGTTTTGTTCATGTTTTCCGTTCTAGAGTTATTTATCTTTGTTTATATGAAAATGTTGGTTTTGTTTCGTCCGAGCGGATATCTCAACCATATACTTTGTCGGTTCGAATTTGCCATCGTAGGGTGTACATGCCATGCAGCACCGCCCGTGCAACCTCTTGTTTCATGATCCGATTGTTGCTTTGTGAATATATATATATAGGGGGCAAAATGAAGTTTATTTTTCATTTTCCTCATTCATGCTCCCCAACCATATTATGTATTTTTCGGGTTAGTTAATTCCATGCTCATCACCGAGTCTATATAATATAAGACTATAAGCTTCTTAATCTCTTTAGCATTTTTCTGTGTCTGCATATGATTTGGGAGGCAGCTGTATATGTTATTGGTATTGCAAATTTTAAACACTTGGCAGATAATCGTTTACGCTATGGCGTATTTCGTTAATCGTGAACATATCTGTTTTCGCCGATTCAGCTAAACGTATCTGTTTCAACTCCGCTGATCGAAAACTTATCAAATATTTTCAAAAATATGTATGCATGTTTATGTATGCATGGGGCTTGTCTGCTATCGGATGGTTGAGATTAATGTGTCCCTATGATGTGGCGCGAATACGGGGCAAAAACTTAACCCTCCCCAAAACGATATTTATAGTGACGAGTTCGACAAATAGTCGGTTTCCTTATGGCATGTCATATTGTTTGCTTATTGAACACATATGTTGTATGCTCAGTAGGTCTAATTTCAGATTGACTTGATTCCATTCTTGAATTTTGGAGGGTCGGCCTAAAACGGTGTCAACATACCTTAGAGAGCGTTTAGTTTTTATCGAAATGATCGGTTGTCACGACTGCTAAGTATGACCCTTAGAGACATATTTTTGAAAAATTGAATGTGATCAGTGGGTTCTTGCAATTGCTGGCTACATTTGCGATCAAAATTGAACCATTTGGATATTATCTTATTTTGGATAAATGGAGTCATTTTACATGATTATAGGTGAATTGAAATTGCTCAATCAGGCGTTGTTTGGAAAATGTCTGATGCGATAAAAATTAACATTGAACCATATGGAGAATATTTCGTTATTTTACTTGAACGTTCATAGTAATATCACTAAACTCAACCGAAGTGCTACTATAGGGAGACAAGATATTCGCGTCTGACACGCTGTAGCAATCCGTAATCTAATTCATTCAATAATATAGTTATGCCTCAAGATTGCATAAGTTCAGGGACGTGGCCAGAGGGTCTCCGTTAGTGGGGTGTCCACCTTGGAAAATTCCAACTGCACCCCCCCCCTGAATCAAAATCAGACCAAGCATAAGTTTTGCATAATTCCATTTGCACCCACCCCTTGCACCTCGGTGCTCAGGCCTAATATCCTATATATTCATAAACCATGGTTCTATATTACCCGTATGAGAATATTAAGATATTTTAACCTGAAAAATTGCATAAATCCAACATCTAGTGGTCTAACTCCAGACAAATGTACGCGGCTACGGGCAAGAGAACATGCAGGACACACCGGGCTGACCGTATAGTTGTTCGGCCCGGTGTGAGAAAATTTAGAAAAATATACAAGAAAATCTAAACCTAGCATCTAGACTGGCCTCAACTGAAGCTTTCCTAGTGTTGGAAATTTCAAACCCCATACTCTCCCTCAGGTTGGAAAATTCTCCAACTGATGATCATTTCAGTCCACAAGTTTGACAAAATGTAGTAAAATATTGTTTTGTCAAATTACTATGATGATTAGCAGTTTTGGCCACGGGGGAGAGACAATGACACACCGGGCGGACCATGGTTCGGCCCGGTGTGCGAAAAATTTGAAATCTGAACGAGAAAATCGCTAAATTCTAGCATCTAGACTAGCCTCAAGCCTTCCTAGAGTTGGAAATTTCAAACTTGACACCCCCCACTTAGGTTGGAAAATTTCCAACTGATGACAATTCCAATGATAATGTTGACCAAATGTATGACAATACTGTTTTCTTAAATTAACTAGCAGTTTTTGATTGGTCACGGAGAGGGACCAGGACACAGGCTTTCCAAGTGTTGGAAATTTCCAACCTGTCGCCTCCCCTAAGGTTGGAAAATTTCCAACTGATGACCATTTTAACGAAAATTTTGACTAAAAATGGGAAAATATGCAAATATTGGTCCAAAAACAATTAATTCCCCCCAATAAATTGTTTGAAAATCAAACTACAAGAACATTTTCAACCTATTGTTGGTGTGAAATTTCCAACTAATGTTTAGGCAGGTATGAAATTTCCAACTGTTGAAATTTTTTACCACCCCCCCCCCCCTGTCGCCACATCTCTGCATAAGTTACGTGATATTCAGCCTGTGCAAATATTGAGTCAATGGATTATGACTATATTTCAATTATATTATATCAATTCTAACTCCACCAACAGACCCCAAAATAGGTTGAGACTGTTCTCATGGTTTAAAGGGGGGGGGGGGGGGTGATGGGGGGGGGGGGGGTTATGTCTTAGTTAGGCAAAAAACGGTTGGAAATTTCATCCTTGACATATATAGTTGGAATTTTCACCACATATAGGTTGAAATTGTTCTCATTGTTTTATGTTCCAACCAATAATTAGTTTGGAAATTTCCTACCACTGGAAATTTGAGATACCTTTTGGAACTTTCCAACCATTCGCGGACATGTGAATTTGGTCTGGTTCAAGGGGAGAGGGCCACCATATTGCATTGTCTCTTTTACAGCCAAATCTGTTTTCTCATTGACATTTATATCTAATTGTCTAATTATGGAATACATTATTGAGAAATAAATTATGTTCACACTAAGGGGAGGCTGCAGTTGGATATTTCAAGGTGAACACCCCCCCCCCGATGCATACATGAAGCCACGTCCCCGGGAATAGCACAGTTATGATGCAAAAGCTTCATAAATCTGGTCGGTAATTAATTTGTAATTCATACTTCCACTGTGTTACGCCTAACTGTCGAAAGTTATTTGGCCCAAAGCATGCATGTCTGACTGACTCCATGAAATTCAGATTTCCCATACAAATCTAACCCAGTTGCTGCATGTAATATGAAATATGCAACATGCAGTATGTGTCAACTGATGTCAGGATATATGTTGGGACATAAAGGATACACCCTATCCATCATAACAAATGTAGGCAGTATTACACATGACATGCAGCTTTACACAGGACATGTGTCATGAGTAGTTTACAGTAATGCTCTAAGTAATCGACTCCTTAACCACAGCAGAATTATGGGTAACTTTTCAGGATTTAGTTGGAAATATGGCTTGTTGCCATTAATCGGAAAGCTCTCACCGAGAGCTTTCCGATGAATGGCAACAAGCCATATCTCCCCGAGAGCTTTCCAATGAATGGCAACAAGCCATATTTCCGACTAAATCCTGAAAAGTTACCCATAATTCTGCTGTGGTTAAGAAGTCGATTACTTGGAGCATTACTGTATGTTAAAGATGGTCTATCTCTTCCTAAAAGTTTTATGTACTTTCCAGGGTATAAAATAATAAATATGAATAGAAGAAACCTGTCCGGAAAGGCTTCAATCAATTAAAGGCCATATTATATACCATTTGGAAGAGGAATCAAAAATATATATATTCTAGCGGAATACGGACGGCTGTGGCATATGAGTGTCCACCAAGTGACAGAGATTCTCAGATTCACACCAAGACTTGCCCTGTTATTTATCCCCAAATGCATCATAATTCACAACTAAGACATAGAGTTGTTCCCCTTCCATTAAGAATAATAGACTGGCGGTACAGACCAGATCGAATTTCAACACAGAACACACGTCGGTACCTTGATAAACAAGACAGTCAATGACTGCGGGGTCGCTCACCAGACTGCAAAGACTGATAAGACTGGGGCTCTGGAGACCACAACAGTCAGAACTTTTCATAATCACTTTAAAATAAGTAGATCTAAACAGGATATGTGGCCAAATTACTAACTGTACACTACTGATCACCCCTTCCTCCAGCTCAACAAGTCCCCTCCAGAATGGGCTCCAGACTCCCAAGTCTTAGGTTGGAATTACACAATTGACATCTCAAACTTTCTCAAATGTTGGAAATTTCCAATCTCACAAGCGCCTTTTTATAAAACCATTTAGACATGTTTGAAGCCCAATTATCCATGGACCCAAAACATTATACATGTATCTCAGATTAATCAGTCAGTTAGTTCCAACGTAGATGTTTTAATGAATTTGGTATTTCAATGATTTTCTTAGACACAAGAGTGTTAATTCCCCATAGCCCCGTCATTTCTTAACAGGTTGACCTCATGTTAACAAATCTGAATCTGGGTAACTAAAGGATCCTCCATACTATATGTAAGCTAAATAGTCCAACCTCTCTTGAGAAGACATTTTAAGAATTACTATAGAGACATACAGTTATGTCCCTGGTCCCACCCTATTTAACCTGGTGACCCCATCTGAATAAATTTGAATCCCAGACACCAAAGAACCCTTCATACTAAATATCAATAAAATGGACCTGATGGTCCTTGTGAAGGAAGCATATTAAGAGGGAAACTGTCCATCGCTTGGCCCCTATTTGTCCAGGTGACCCCATTAAAAAAAATCTGTATTGCAGTCAAACAAGAACATTCCATGCTAAATAAGCCAACTAGTTCTTGGCTCTTCCAAACATATTATAAGAATTACTATGTGGTGAAATAGTTATTTCACAAATCTGTCACCCAAGGTAATTTCATACCAAATATAAGCAAAATAGGCCATTTGATTCTTGCATAAAAGACATATCATGAATTACTATGGAGAGAAAGAGTAATGTAGCTGG
The DNA here is from genome assembly GCA_032622095.1 of Siphonodentalium dalli. Lineage (NCBI taxonomy): Eukaryota > Metazoa > Mollusca > Scaphopoda > Gadilida > Siphonodentaliidae > Siphonodentalium > Siphonodentalium dalli. The sequence continues at coordinate 110,610,335 of CP136067.1, read as the reverse complement.
CCTTGCACCTACTTGACATGGTGACCCTGATTAAACAAATCTGAATCACACATCACCAAAGGAGCCTCAATATTAAATGTGAGCTAAATAGAGCTGGTGGTTCTTTCAAAGAACACTTTTCAAGTTTGCCAAATATGTTCTAGTGAAGTGGTGGATGTGGGAGAGTTAAATGTCCTGTTGAAAGATTTGAACAATACATATGATAGATTGATGTTGTAATTGGGAATTAATGACCTCTAGCAGATCTCCAGGAAATGTTTATAAAAATGTCAGATTTCACTTCAGATTTCCCTGGCCCCGCCCACATTTGACCCAGTGACCTCATTTGAACAATCTGAATGTGAGTCACCTAGGCAATATCCACACCAAATATGAACCCATTCGGTCTTATGGTTCCAGAGGAGAAGTTTAAAGAATTGTTGACGGACGGATGGACGGACGGACGAGGAGTGATGACTATAGCTCCACCGGAGACCTCGTCTCAGGTGAGCTAAAAACTACTGAAATTATAGAATGACTCCCCCCCCCATTGGATCCCAGAATGCAACAGAATTCAAACTTTTTTAATGGAAGGGGAAGAACTCCATCTTTAATATATAGAGTTATTCCCCCTGCATTGAAAATAATATTGCTTTTTAGTGCAATCTAGATGACAAAACTCTTTGGCAACTCAACAAAAACAACATGTCCACAGTTTATTATACCGGATAAGTTGATAATACAATGTTATGGAGCTTTCTCTTTCAAATGGTATATAATATGGTATATATTTTATATAATGTAATCTGGGGGTTCAAAAATTAAGTAGTTTATTATTTTATATTCATTTTAGTCTAAATTTTGAGTTATGGCCCTGCTTTCGCAACTATTTCACCCAGTGACCTCATTTGAACAAATCTGAATGTGATTCACCTAGGGAACATCCACACCAAATATGAACCCGTTACGTCTTACGGTTCTGGGGGAGAAGATGATTCTTGACGAACGGATGGACAGACGGACGGACGAGGAGTGATGTCTATAGCTCCACCGGAGACTTCGTCTCAGGTGAGCTAAAAACAACATGTTCACAGTTATTTGACCGGATAATTATGTTCTATAAAATGTGATCTGGGGATTCGAAAAATTAAGTGGGCCTTTAATCTCGATTTATTTTCCAATTTTGTCCTCGTATAATACATACCTTTCGGGACGTCCTTATGGGCTATTTTTAGAATGGAAACTACAGGCGTATTTGGAGCTTAGCAAAATGGAGAACTCTATCTTGCTAGCACTTTCCATAAAGGTAAAATGTCATTTTGATTCAGACATTTTTGCAGGAATAAACCACTTTATCACATAATTAACCCACAAAACCAGCTTCATAATTATTGGTAAGACACACGGAGACACACATGTAATATTAGCGCGTGTGATGACGTCACGCCATTATTTAAATGACTTGCGATTGCCGAATGAATGAATACTTCGCGTTGCTTTATCATGTGATAAAAGGTATCTCAAACTCAGCTCAAATCGAATTTAGTGAACTCGATTGATAAATTTTGTATAAGACAGAAACTCATGTGAGATCCTCTATTTATCATATGACTCAATCATTATTTACGTTGGAATCTATGTCATAAATCAATTTCATATCAATTACTAATTCATATCACCTTCCGATAATTTGATTGGTTTGTTGACAAAAAGTGTGTTCTGATTGGCTGAATAGCAGCCGGGGGCCGAGCTGCATCTCTGACTAAATGCAGGTCAAATTCGTGCGCGTCAAATATACGAATCAACGCGATGCCGATATTCTCGCAATTATAATCTTGAAATATATAGTTTTGGACATTGTTATACGATAAATAGAATATGTAATTCGTATTTATCTAATAAACATACGATATAATGTCACAAACTGAGAACAGAATAGCGCACTATATCTTCGCGTGCATATTATTTCTGCTAGTTCACCAGGTGTAATTGGGCTTCCGGTGCAATGAAGTGACGTCACATTAACCTTTTGCTGCCGATGTCATATAGCTATTTAGTTATTTGTGTGCGTTTTGGACATCATAATCAATTTATAGGTGTCATATGATAAATAGAATATGTAATTCGTGTTTCTCTCATATGATATTTAAGAAACTCGTCACGAATTTTCAGTTTTCTCTCGCCGGAGGCTCGAGAAAACTGAAAATTCTTAGACTCGTTTCATAAATATCATATGAGAGAAACACTCATTTCATATCCTCTATTTATTATGCCTTTATAAACAAATAATAAACACAATCTTCAGTCTTTGTTTTATGCACAGAAAAAGGATATTTGTAGTCATGAAATCGGGTTTTATAAAAAAAAAAAAAAATTGTAATTGTGGCGGGAAGAGATACACTATGTTTAAAGACATATTATGTACTTGTTCGGGTGTGTGAAACTGATGTTAGTATTCAGGCACTATGATAACTGGAGGAATGTAACATTCTACTAACATCGCCGAAAATTTGAAGCAAATCGACTGTACCACTCCATAGAAAACATCGTCAGAACAACGCTCAATTGTAAATATTTACTACTCGATTCATGACGCATCTATCGGCGACAAACTAGCGAAAACGAATTCGCCACCAGGAGTCACTTCATTTAATTAATATATAATAATGACGATGTTTGTTGTCAATTTGAATATACTCTTTGTAAAAAATACTACTTTGAACAAGATTATTCTCCATTTGTATTTGATCACCATACCGGAGTGTTTCACATCACTTTAAATGTGAACTAGCTGCAACTGTCTTAACTTTACTCAACTTACAGAACGTTTTATGTTCTGATGGGGAACTTTATATCATTGAACAAAGAACACAGGGAATATATTTCTTTGTTAATACTTGTTCCTTGATAATCTATTTCACAGTAGGTGTGTTCCCATCTTGAGATTGCATGATTTTTGTGAATCAATATCACAATAAGCATTGAATATATTACCTAGGAGAAATTCCATGACTGTATGCGATGCAAATCATAATCGGGTTATCAGTCACCTAAATCTCGAGCTGGGACCTTCACCTACTGTGAAAAGTTCCCAGGATTTGAATGGGTGGAGTATGATATCTATGGGCGTAGCAAGTGTTGGGGTTCATTACATGATCTAGCAATTTATTGAAATTCCTGCATTGAGCGAGTTTACTGGTTGTGAGCTGCAATAGAATGTTTAAAATCACTCAACCCTTTCATGACGGGAGCTGTGCTGGTGCAGCATTAAAGATCCTGGGCCAGTGCATTCTCTTATATATGCGAGTCTCCCATAGGGAACCTCGGATATATTTGAGTATGCACTGGCTTACCAGGTCAAATAAATATTGTAAGGCCAATGTATTCTCGTATATATAAGAGAATGCATTGGCATAGGGTTTTCACAAAATTTCAGGAAACTCCAGACCTGGAAGGGTTAAGTATTACGCTTAGCAGAATGGTTTTATACTTTTGTATAAATCATGTTTGTGAGGTGTGAAGCAAACACATGAACACTATCTGGGAACAGATTAATATTATTCACCCTAAGGTGTCTGACCTGTTCATGCCCTGTGGATATTTTGTCCTTAGTTGGAACATCCAGTTTTATATTATGTTTCGCCGACGTCGGGTGTTGTTCTCGATGTCTGAGTCAGTATGTGACACGATATAAGTGGTAGTTGTGTTTGCTGACCAGCTTTGTGAGCAATTGATATATCCCAAATGTGTTGTTGGGTTCTTGTTGCAAGGGTTTAAAAAGTTTGTTGGGAGGGGTTTATTTTTTTATAAATTATTTGTTGAGTGCTTTTGTCAAGTGTTTGAGGTATATGTCCTGTGGGTTTTATTTGGGGGGGGGGGGGGGGGTTGTACCACTAGGTTATTGTCCAGTATTTAGGAGTTGTATACTGGCCAGGGATTTGGCAATGTTGAGTATATTAGTTAAATTGTTTGTGCTTGGTGCATCAGTACTGTGAAGTGTTATACGTCTTCTGGCCTTTAGAGGGCGTTTGCGTGGTAGGGTATATTTTTTCAGTGACTGAAATGAAGTGGAGGTCTTTGACCTTTTCCTTTTTTAGGTATTCTAGTCTGACTATATTCCTCTGTCTTATCTGGGAACAATTTCTATGGTTGTGGGTTTTGAAGGTTAAGTAATAAGGAGAACTGTCGCTGGGTTACTCACCTGTAGTACTAGCATTGAAATGGCAACATGCATTATCCATACTCCATAGGTTGATATTGTGGACCGTTGTTGCCTTTGGGAACCTGATATGGTGTATTACACCTCAGGATGTAGCTAGGTCTTCATTCGGGATGTCCAACTTAGTATTAGTACCCCTCACAACTCTGGTGAATGTTATTCCCCAGTTAGGTTAACATTTTCCAACTGGTACCCCAAGAACTACAAATGTAGGTAAATTCGGGGGACAAACATGTTGTATGGTGTGATTTTGGGACATTTATATGTGGGTTTTACGATGGAAAATGCAGTTTTACCGGCAACACGAGAATGAAACAGATATGTTTCATAAGAAATCCCATCGATAAACGTCTCAAATTCACACCAGACAGCATATAAATTTATATCCCCATTCTAATTCACATGGACCAAAAATTAATGCTATATCCACGAGAACCTGCCAATTGCAAAGAATTGCTGATCCTGAACTGGACATGGCTGTTTATTTAAACAGTTCATGTCACTACCTCATAGAAATTGTGCTCCACCCCATGAAAATATAGTGCCATATTTCAAATAGAAATAACCGAGCCAGCCAAAGGAATCAGTGAATTCAATGAGCCCAATTCCATCTAACGACAAAAAGATATAGGATACAGCTGTAGGATATGTATAAATTATATTACTAAATACAAGTTTCATGGCCAAGTTGTGCCAAGGTATTACAATTTACACTACTGAGGCCATTGGCATTACATTGCATCATTGGTCAAGGGTGCAAATCGAACTTCATTGTACAGCAAACAATGGTTCGCTTTTTGCAATGTCATGTTCGCTGTAAATTACATCAGCATTCTAACACCCTTTGTTTCGAAAGACCTGTTTCAATTAAAACCGTCTGGGTTGTCTGAAGTTGTAGTATGACATTTAATTAAGCCAAAGTGCAATTCAATCATACTTCAAATTTCCAGCAGTTCACATTGTTGTCCCTAGGAATGAAAGGTACTTCCAAATGATTAATTTTTTTTATCGGTGAGCATGCCTCTGGCTAACACGCATGTGTCAAGCTACATGTACAAAAAGTTCAAATGATTTTAAGACAGCTACACCTGTTCTTACCTGGGTGACTGATCAATCAGCGTCACCGAAATGGGATTTACTTTTTAGGGAGCTAAAAGAGTGAATTATAATTCAACCTAATACCCCCTGTGTGTGTAAATTAATAGCCGGTCTCTCGGCTTCAGAAACAGTATTGTCTGATGTACTAAACTGCCTCACATATTTAAAGGATTACACCGGTGTAGCTTTTCTCAGACATTTTCGATGCCCGCTAATCCACTGAGCATGTTGCCGAAAAGATTTTTGTGTTAGACCGCCAGTAACTGAAGTTATGCCGATTCATGCGATTGAATATTCCACTATGAATTATGCAGTCTGATTCATTAATCTTCCCTCATGTGACATCATATGAGGGAATGTCGAAATAAAATTGCCTTTTATCTACTGATTGTTTATGCAGAAACGGCTGGACCATCGGAGCTGAATTTTTTTATATATTGGTAATTTGACCCAGGGAATCTTATTACCATGTGTCTTAAGAGGGCACTTATAATTAATTAAATAAAATAATTAATCATATACCTAAAATGGTTGTACTCTGGTCGGAGAAAATTGAAACATGGGGATAAATTGACCCATAGAGTATAATGAGATAGATGCCGTTGACCTCAGATGACTTATATGATCAATAAAGAGCATTCCGTATGAAGAAGGTATACCTGACCAGGGATATGCACATCTTCTCATGTCCCACGAATACTGGCTGACCATTACTTACCTTTGACCTCATGAAAATAAATTATATGATCAATAAAGAACGTCTATTATCAGTCTAGAAGATGAGTGGGAAATTGTCGGTAAAACCATTGTCTGATAGGATGAGTATTGGTCAGAGGTTGCATATATGTCTCGTCGTAAATGGAATCAGAGTAGAGGTGTTACGACTGTTTAAAAATCGGCCACCGATATTCCCACATATCTTCTGGAATGATAATAAATGCTTTTTAATGATCCGATAATCTATTAGTCCCTGTTTAAGTTATCTGAGGTCAAAGGTAAGTAATGTTTATTCTCAGCCATTAATCACGGATGGAACATGAGAAGATGCGCATGCCTTTCCATGGTCAGATGACCCATCTATACCAATTTTTCTACATAAGAAATGCTTTTTATATCTCATATTTGCCACTTTAAGTCATCTGAGGTCAACAGTATCTATCTGCTGACACTCTACGGGTCAATTTATGACTGTTTTAATTTCACCAACCAGATTGCAACCATTTTTATTTAATTTAATCAATTATAAGTGGCCTTTTAAGACATCTGATGTCAACGGTACCTATCCCTGAGTCAAATTACCCATATGTACAAATTTTCAGCTCTAATGATCCAGCCATTTCTGTATAAACAATCAGTAGATAAAAGACAATTGCGACAGTCTTTCAAGTTTGACACTGCATGTCCCTAGTAGTCCCTCATGTGACATCACGTGAGGGAAAATAATGACTGAGAAAAGCTACACCAGTGTAATCCTTTAAGAAATTGCACTGGCTTACAAGGTCAAGGTAAATACTGTTTGGCCAATGTATTCTCTGATATATGTGAGGCTCCCTATGGAAGACTAACATATATAAGAGAATGTATTGGCACAGGGTTTTCACAAAACTTCTGGAAGTTCCAGTTATGAAAGGTTAAACAATGGCTATGAATAGCCACTCTCTTCCAATACAGCATCTAAAGAGCTGCCATCCAAGAAATGTACACAGCGGCTATAAATAACTACAATTTTTCGCATCATAGTACCCGATGTTGGTGCAGCGGCAACCATTCCATGTAGAAGTCAGCTAACAATTAATTACTCATAAGCCTAGAAATAGTGTGTCTGACATTGCAGAATGAGGTCCCTAGAGGGTGAATTTAGTGATTCTAGCCTGCCAAATTCACCCTCTGGGAACCTAATTCTGCTTAGGCCTCAACTGCTATGGGAGACCTAGGATCAGATTGAAGTTCCCAAGTTGAAATTGGTGATGTTCACCCATTAGTCACCTCGATTATACATTTTATCTTCTGCAAATTAGGGGATATAGAAGCTGGGCAGAAGGGAAAAAGTAACTATAAACAATGTTAATTTGAGACTAAAGATACTTCCCAGAAAATGAGGCCTAAGCAGAATGGGGGCTACAGAGGGTGATGCTAGCTTGCTGTGGGGGTAACATCACTAAATTCACCTGCTGGGAACCTCATTCTGCAAATGACAGACACACTATTTCAAGGCTTGATCCCCTGGACTGAACAATTGGCATTGATGAACGCTCTGAAGGTTCAGTTGGTAAGGAATAACACTCCATCTCATACCATAAGTCACTGCGGTTACCATCAGCTACCAGACTGAGGTACAAAATAATGTAATCTTTCAATATGAAGACAACTGGGGCTAAGATTAACCCTTTCTTTACTAAATGGATTCTCCCATTCACTTATACAGGTATACATTGGAATGGTCTATTATTGATTTGGAGGGATGTTCAGGTAAAAAAGCAGACGACCGACAGACAAAACAATTTTACAAGTGCAGAAGGATTCATATTCATTGGTAGGAAATGTTCAGATAAAAATTTCAATAAACAACCTATAGTTGTTTGTTAAACTTATTATTATCTGAACATTTCCTGAGGGATCTATTCGTCAATGAGTTTTTAGTATAGAAAGGGTTAAACTTATTATCTGAACATTTCCTGAGGGATCTATTTGTTAAGGAGTTTTAGTATAGAAAGGGTTAAACTTATTATCTGAACATTTCCTGAGGGATCTATTCGTTAAGGAGTTTTAGTAAAGAAAGGGTTAAACTTATTATCTGAACATTTCCTGAGGGATCTATTCCTTAAGGAGTTTTAGTATAGAAAGGGTTAAACTTATTATCTGAACATTTCCTGAGGGATCTATTCGTTGAGGAGTTTTTAGTATAGAAAGGGTTAACGTCGGCAATCTGCATCAATATGCTTGGTGTCACAGATTATTCAATTCTGACAAAACACTACAATCACAAACCGGTTACCAGCAAAAAATTTCTCGCTGTCACAGATTACTTAAACCTGACACACACTGGCGTAATAAACTGGTTACAAGCAATATTCTGGGTGTCCCAGACTACTCAAACGTGACAAAACACCATTGTAACAAACCAGTTTAATACCAGCAATTTTCTGGCTGTCGCAGGCTATTAAAACATGACAAAACACCATTGTAACAAACCAGTTTTAATACCAGCAATATTCTGGGTGATATAGACAATTAAAACGTGACAAAACACCATCGTAACAAACCGGTTTAATACCAGCAATATTCTGGCTGTCACACATTATCTAAACCTCACACACTGCTGTCACAAACCGGCCACAGTTATTCTGCTGAGTGTTGGATATTGCTGGTCGAGTTTTTTGAATTGATAAGCACATTGGTTCCTTTCCGTAGTGAGCCCTAATTCATTGTAGAGTCTAGCCTGATAGTAGATAGTGTCTTTTAGTTTATCAAATGCTTCCACGTTTTTGAAGTGATCGATGCATGTATCCAACTGGTTTGCTGCATCTTGTAGAACTGTAAGAAAAAATGATGGAGAGAAGAATGAAAGTATCAATTCAGTAATCAGATGGTTAACCCTTTCCTGATGCTGGGGCAACATTAAAGATCCTGAGGTATTTAACCCTTTCATGATGGGAGCATTAAAGATACTGTGCCAGTGCATTCTCTTATATGCGAGCCACCCATAGGGAGCCTCGCATATATAAGAGAATCCACTGGTTTACAAGGTCAAAATAAATATTTTTAGGCCAATGTATTCTCTTATATAGGCGAAGCTCCCTATGGGAGACTCGTGTATATAAGAGAATGCATTGGCACAGGGTATTAATTTCACTTTAACTCTTCTAACCCGTTCTAACCTTGTTTTGCGATCAGGAATATTTGTATCATATGTTTATAATTTATTCCGGGGACATTCCATTGGAGATCGACGGAAAGATACTTCACAATTATGTTGAACACTACGTCACATGACCGTGCATACACGCTACTAGATGTATTATCTGTTCATTATTTGATTGTGTTTGCTCAGTTTTGACTTGCAGTGCATGACAGTTGTAATGTTGTTCGTGAAAGTGCAGGTTAAAGGTCTCTAATCTAACCCTATGTTATTTTTGAGACAGACGTGATAGCATAATTATGCAATGGTCCATCTCCTATTCTGTGTTTTGAATCGATGTGGAATTCCCCACTAATGACGTCAATAAACGCGCATGAAAATAGTATTTTCCAAATTGTTTGTTATATTTACAAGGTCAAGGTATATATTTTTATGCCAATGTATTCTCTTCAATAGGCGAGGCTCCCTATGGGAGACTGACATATATAAGAGAATGCATTGGCATAGGGTTTTCATAAAATTTCAGGAAGCTCCAGTCATGGAAGTGTTATTTTCTAGACCTTGACAACATTATGTTAATTCTCAGAAACCCACTTTGAAAGCCATGAGCCCCTTTAATACGTGTTGAGAAAGATATGATTCCTCTCAGTTATTTGAGTTTATTGGGTTTTATCGTCTCTTCAGCAGCGAGGCCATACCACGACATTGTCCATTTCATTGGTGGAGGAGAGGCCATCGAGAATCAAATCAGACAGCCTACGAGGGCCTTGTACACTATGTATCTTGGAACACTAGAGTATTGGTTTTTTGTAACCTCTTGAGAAATTAAAAAGGCTAACCTTGTCTTCGTCTCTCTCTATCATTCTTTGGTGCAGATGCAACCTGGCATTTCACGTAACAATACGCGGCTCTGGCCTGGTCATATAGGCTGCCATGTGTAAAGATCGTCGTCATCTGTTCATCCAGTAACTCGACTGCTCGACTTGGTAAGTGCATGTAAAGCTGCAAGTAAACAAAAGAGCTCTTCATTGATCAGAAGTTATGGTTGATCAGATGCGATTTTTTCTTTGGAAAGTCACTCATTGACTTCTGGTTGTGGCAGGTTCAAATTTATGAATGGGATAAGCCTCATCGACATTTCAGAACCAAATCCCGGAACTTCCCCACCGGACATTTCCCCACCAGATTTTCCACTGGACATTTCCCCACTGGACATTTCCCCACCGAACATTTCCCCATGAGAGATTTCCACACTGGACATTTCCCCACATGCTCAAAATTGACATTTCACAATCCAGACATTTACCCTCTGGATATTTCTCAAAATCAAGAGACATTTCCCCACCAGACCTTTGCCCACCTTGTTGTTCGACTTCTATGTGTGTGTGCAGCAGTTTGTAACTATTGTGATCGAAAGAAAAAAATGAACATGTCATTAATAATACGCCTTGGAATTTGAAAGGAGGGATAAAATTTTCTAGCTGTTTTAGATTTGTCCCACTGACTTTTACAAGTGAAACGCTCTTTATCTGTAGCATATTAGGAATGGATTAACCCTTTGAGTGTCAGGTCGATTTTTGTATCAACCCATATACCCTGTGCCAATGCATTCTCTTATATATGCGAGTCGACCATATGTCGCCTCGCATATATAAGAGAATGCATTGGCCTAACAATTTTTTTTTTTTTTTACAATTTTAATAATTTATTCTTTATATATTCTTTAACAGACTTAATTTGTAGGTTTAGGGCCGATGAGATCGGCCCCTGGCACTCAAAGGGTTAACACTGAAAGCTTCTACATTCCTTACCAACACATAATATATCACCAACATGATTATTCCTTATGACTTCCATGATTACAGGAATGATTCGAAGATAATACTGCCAGGATTATATGCTATCCAGGACTAGGACCACTCAATAAGAATTCATACTTTGATGATCGTCAAAACATTGAATCAACTGTGCTGATATCACTCTAAGCTAGTTGAAACACCTTTTGATGTTTGTTGAAACATTGTATGAGCTGAGTTTGACATCGCTTGAGTTGTCTTCGCTGACAAAACATTCATTTATATTTGCTTGGAGAGTGTGAGTTCTCACATTTTTCTTTATATTATGAGCGGGTGGGGAAATGTCCAGTGGGTAAATGTCTGGGTGGGGAAAAGTCTGGGTAGGTAAATGTTGGGGTGGGTAAATGTCTGGGTAGGGAAAATGTCTGCTTGTGAATGTGGAGAAATGACCGGGTGGAGAAATGTCCAGGTCGGTAAATGGCCGGGTAGGGAAAATGTCTGCTTGTGAAGGGGAAGAAATGACCGGGTGGGTAAATGTCCGGGTGGGTAAATGGCCGGGTAGGGAAAATGTCTGCTCGTGAAGGTGGGGAAATGTCCGGATACCTCAACTACCAAGAGCAGAAAGAATCACAACAAGTGGTCTGAGAATGATTTTGGAAGCAATAGAATTTTAAACACTAGAACTATACTACATGGATTTGTATTTTTATCAATTTTATTCACTGAAATAAGTCTTTAAATTTATTCTGGAACCCAAAGGGTCATCCAATCTACTGATGGCTCTTCCAGTAATGTTTTTCAAGGTTAAACTGACATGGCTCCTTCGAACCCCACAATTATTTATACATAATTTGGTAAGGGTATCTCAAAACATACCTACACAGAATATTTACCAACAAATTCATTGATATCGTGCTGAAAATATATGTGTTTTGTTTCTAAATTTTGTTTTATATATTTTAGATCATTTTTTGTCAGGGGTCACGTAAAAATTGCAACTGTAAGCCATGGGAAGAAAATGGAGAGCTACTGTCACTCTGAAATGTTTAGGGTACTTCAAATTTTTTATTATTAAAGCGAAGAGAAAGCAGTGCATGAAATTTTTAAATAGTTTCATATAAGGATTAACTGTCATGTGGACTGTTTTTATGGAGATGTAACCGTGAGGTAAGTGGACATAACTTGTGTAAAACCCGAACTATTTATATACATTTAGTGAAAAGGCCACTTTTGTAAATGTATTTTTAAATCGAAAAGTGTATCGTGACAAAAACAGCCCAAAATACCCAATAGCACCCTTGGCAAAAGTTAATAGGAACAATTTCTCTTCATATTGAAACCCGATGATGTATTAAGTCAATCCTGCGCGAGTCCAAATGCGCCCAAAACATTACGTGTTCGTCTTTCAAAACCCAATGACGTATCGATGGTGTTATGAGCTTTGTGTTATGAGGCATTGCGCATTCATCGAGAAATAACTGCAACTAGCCATGTGGGCGCCGACCAATCAGAAAGCTGGATTTAGTGATGACAACACTTAGTATGTAAAGCTCACAGAAAGGTAGTTCAGGTATTTATCAACCTACAGTAATGCTCTAATTAATCGACTCCTTAAACACAGCAGAATTATGGGTAACTTTTCAGGATTTAGTCGGAAATATGGCTTGTTGCCATTCATCGAAAAGCTCTCTCCCCGAGAGCTTTCCGATGAATGGCAACAAGCCATATTTCCGACTAAATCCTGAAAAGTTACCCATAATTCTGCTGTGTTTAAGGAGTCGATTAATTAGAGCATTACTGTATTTCGATACCAGGAAAAATTAAAAAGCAAATATTATTAAGTGTATTTTGGAGTGCAAACCATCAAGTGGCCTTATCCCGAATGACGTATGAATACTACAATTTCTATTTATATGATAACTGTGAAATGGGGACACATTCTGCTCAACAAAGACTATACCATGTGACCCCCACTCATATATGTGATGGCACACACTAGTTTAAGGAAAATGGTTGATTTATTCCTTATAGTGAAACATTTATCCCCTCGCCACACTACAAAGATTTTAACCATCCTCCATGGTGTGTGATGAACAGTCAATATTATTAGAAATTGTCATTCTTTAAACATTTTCCCCAAGATAATAGTTTTCTCACTGGCCAGCACCAATTTGCTTAAAGTCACACATACTGTCAGAAGTAAATGGAACTTAATTTTATAATTCCTTCTTCAGATGTTACCCTATCAGATGATATAAATTATATTTAGAAATAGTACAGTAATGCTTTGAATAATCGACTCCTTAACCATAGTAGAATTATGGCTAACTTTTCAGGATTTAGTCGGAAATATGGCTTGTTGCCATTCATCGGAAAGCTCTCACTGAGAGCTTTCCTATGAATGGCAACAAGCCATATTTCCGACTAAATCCTGAAAAGTTACCCATCATTCTGCTGTGGTTAAGGAATCAATTATTTAGAGCGTTACTGTATGAACTCTATGTGTGGCCTTTAAGGTTTGATAAATATCGCTGAATCTCAAACATAGATGAATATATGTTTTAATACACATGATGAATATTTTACGGAAATACAGAGGCATAACAAATGTTTAACCCTTTACCCAACAAACCGGCCAAAACCGGCCAAATAAAGCTTCAACAGCCTAAATTATCTTGGGTCTGTCTCAATAAAACCATACAAATATGGATATCATTGGAACCGGCTCCTTGACCACATTGTGATTGTTACAGTTATGCCCTGTGCCAATGCATTCTCTTATATATGCGAGTCGACCATAGGTCGCCTCGCATATATAAGAGAATGCATTGGCCTAAAAAAAATCTTTTTTTAACACTTTTTACCATTTTTTCTTACATTCTTTAACAATTTTATAATTTTTAATGTGTTAAGCCAATGCATTCTCTTATATATGCGAGGCGACCTATGGTCGACTCGCATATATAAGAGAATGCATTGGCACAGGGCCGTTCTATTGGGTAAAGGGTTAACATAATATGTGCACAATTTTAATAACTATAAAAAGTCTTTCTTAATATTCATGTACACCATTTTGCTCTCAATACCGCACCACTTAACAATTCAAATAGAAGAGCTTGCTCTTATAACATTCAAACCAAGAATATTCTAATTACTCGCAGGAAGATGCAAATGTAATTATTTTATTTGATCTTATACTGAATTATGTTCATGTCCATCTAAAAAATGCAACACTCAACAAACTTATAACATTCAAACCAAGAATATTCTAATTACTCGCAGGAAGATGCAAATGTAATTATTTTATTTGATCTTATACTTAATTATGTTCATGTCCATCTAAAAAATGCAACACTCAACAAACTAAATGAGCGCTCATGATAATATTTTCATTAATGGAATACATTACATGTATATTCAGTTGATTATCATCACTTTATATAACTGAATAAACCAAAGTAATTTCAATTTTGTGGTATGTTCTTATATATCTAAACTGAGTTGAACATGTCATTTATTGAATAATAGTCAGAAATAGTCCTTTAATGCCCAAATGAGGAATTTAAGCTAACATGGAATTGAAAATGACATCAACAATGGCTTTCCTCATTATACAACACACTTTCTTTGCCTTTGATGTTCAGTTTCAAGTTCATTCTTCCTATTAATTAATGAATTTAATCCTTCTTGTGTTGTTGCTGCCACCGATGTATATCAGGATTTACTCAGTCGTGACTGACCTATTCGTTGTTTGACAAAATGCACCATTGTCATGCATCACTGCACACTTGAGGCTAATACTTCTTAGATCGTCGCATGTAAACGATAAGAACAGCAGCTGAGATTATCATGAAAATCTGAAAGAGAACATCGAATGTGGGATGATATTTAAAATCGATACAGTTAATAGCCTGCAGCACATTTTTGACATTTCTTTTGTTTTGATCTTACATTGTTGCGACATGATAACTTCAGTGCGAATAATCCCATTGTTATACAAGCCTTGAAATAGTGTGTTTGTCATTTGCAGAATGATGTTCCGAGAGAGCGAAATTAGTGATGCTATCCCATACAGCGAGCTAGCATCACTAAATTCGCCCTCTGGGAACCTCATTCTGCTAAGGCATCATCTTCTGGGAAGTATCTATAGTCTTAAATTAACACTGTTTTAATTACTTTTTCACTCCTGTTCAGTTTCTATATCCCCTAATTTGCAGAAGATAAAATGCATAATCAAGGTAACTAAACTAGACCGGCTGCCGTTTTAATCTGTCAGGTACTGGGGTCTGTGTACCCTGTGTGAGGATCGACTGTATGACAATTAGCAAGCCACCTCTTACCATTAATGACAAAACCGTTGGTAAAATTCTTATAATAATTTTGTGTACATACCTGTAAAACTCCTACGACTATGCCGACAATTCCAAGCACGATGTAATTGTGTTGAAACCAGTCAAACAATACATCATAGCAACCCTGGAAAACATAATATACAAGTTATTGAATTATCAACATTTATCACATAATTAGCCCCTGCACCCGGCCTCATATTTTTTACTAAGACACATGTGTATTATCAGCACGTGCAGTGACATAAGAGCTTAGCGCAATCGATATCGATCAATGTTATTATTAAGTTAATTAGAACAGAACTATGAATATTCAGTTTGTGGTGGGTTATTTAGTGTTGACTGAGATAACCATGCATGGGTGATAAGGGTGGTTGAAATATTCTGTCAACATGAAAAGACACATATAAAATTGAACTATTCTTTTTCTTGAAGGTGTCTTTACTTCCTATCTGGTTGTGATAAGGAAATCAATATTTATTTATTTTTTAACGCCAGCCGTTTTGAGATCGTTTTTCCTCGATAAAATGTGATTATGTGATAAAAAGGATCTAAATTTGTTGCAATTCTACATAAATTGTTTTAACCTCATCCAGTAAATTTGATTTGAGCCTTGCTAAAGCTCTGCTTGAATCAAATTTAGTGCACTTGGTATTTTGTATAGAATTGCAACTGATTAGATATCCTCTATTTCCTCTGGATTATGTCATGAATCTCTGCTATGACTTATGCCCAATGTTACACCAATTCAAAACCTGGGAACTTTTTGTTAATACTCGTTCATTAGTAATCTACTTCACAGTAGGGGTGGTCCCAGTTCTAGATTGCATGCTTGTTGTTACTCTTGTGAGCTGAAATAGCAATAATTATTTAATTGAATACCCGGAAGAAATTCCATGATGATGCGAATCATACAATCTCGAGTTGGGACTTTCTAAGTTCACCTACTGTGAGATACATTGTTACGAAACAGGTATTAACTAAGAAATATATAGGCTACGTTGTTTTTTCAATGCTATAAACTTTGCTGTCAGAATATCAAAACATTCCCAGGTTTTGAACTGGTGGAGTATGATCGCTAGGGGAATTTTGATTTCCATTTTGCGATTGGTAGAAATAAAGTACATCGTAATGAATACGTCTGTCAGTTGTGTTTTTTTATTTTCATGACACTCTGACACAAATGAACGAATCCCTAAAATGAATCATTGGGAATAAACTAACTACGATAATTGAGTATTCAATACCGATAATTGAGTATTAAATATTTATAATGGATTCAATATTCATTGATTCCTTTCTAGTGAAATAAACTTACAATGCGCCCCCTTCACTCTGCAGTTGTTTGTTACGGAGGAAATCATGTTAATATTGAGAGTGCATGAAATTTCATCAATAAATCAATATTTATAGGTGCTAGGTCAGGCTGGGTGGTATATTTCGTACCACTTGTTGTGTCATAATTCAATTTATAAATGAGAAGAAAAATACCGAACCGCATGGTGCTTTTCTTACAGTGATTAACGATTATCCAATTCCCTTCAATGTTTAGTTGTGCAATTGGGGCCCTGCGAACCGTTTGAGGTTCGATTCACTTCAAAACCGCCAGTTTTTATTTGATCGTATTCGAAACCTTTGACTGGGATTCGGGTGGTATCAAACCTTAGATTTAGTCCTGGAAAATGAGCAAAACCAAATAAACCACAAGGTGATCATAAATCACTACATTGCAGTCAGCAGATGTATAATTTACGCACATTATAAAATGGTTGGTTATGTGTATATATATATATTTTTAAATAGAGTTACCGTCATCTTTGTAAGTAAGCTATTGTGCTAGGTTAGAATAAAATAATTTCATGTGCGGTCTGTATATACTTTTACTCTAGAGATTTCGCCAGGTAAAATTCAGTCTTTGTATGCTGATTTTTTGGGTCAGTGTTTCTTTTGTTAGTGTTAGTTTAGTACGGATGACTTTGTATTATACGATCAATGTGATACAGTAATGCTCTAAGTAATCGACTCCTTAACCACAGCAGAATTATGGGTAACTTTTCAGGATTTAGTCAGAAATATGGCTTTAATTGTTGCCATTTATCGGAAAGCTCTCGGGGAGAGCTTTCCGATGAATGGCAACAAGCCATATTTCCGACTAAATCCTGAAAAGTTACCCATAAATCTGCTGTGGTTAAGGAGTCGATTACTTAGAGCATTACTGTATATGCTTGCATAATTTGGCAAGTGAATGCTTAACCCTTCCATAACTGGAGCTTCCTGAAATTTTGTGAAAACCCTGTGCCAGTGCATTCTCTTATATATATGCGAGTCTTCCATAGGGAGCCTTGCATATATAAGAGAATGCATTGGCCTAACAATATTTACCTTGACCTAATATAAGCCAGGGCATTCTCTTAGATATGTGACACTCACTATGGGAGACTCGCATATATAAGGGAATGTGCTGGCAGAGGATCTTTAATGCTGCATGAGCACAGCTTCCATCATGAAAGGCTTAAGACTTAGTACAAGTCTTTTAGTTTTGATAACGGTTATTGAATGGATGATTTCACTGCCAGCCATAGTGGGAGGAGCATAGCAGTTGCTAGGGGACAGTCGTCTGCTCAAATACATTGGCATTGATTTTATAGCCTGTAATTATGCTGGTTTTCACACATAAAAACATACCTTGTTTTTGTTTTTAACTGTGAAAAAGTGTCACTAAAGACACTGTTATAGTCACAGATAAATTTGCAACAGCAGAGTACATTTTGATTAGACAACAAAAACATCATTTGTTAGTTGTCATGTTAGTTGTGAATGTGAGTAACGACAGACATTTTTTGCCTTAACCCTTTGAGTGACAGGGGCCGATCTCATCGGCCCTAAACCTACAAAATAAGTCTGTTAAAGAATATAAGAATAAATTATTAAAATTGTAAAAAATTGTGAAAAAAATAAAAAAAATGTTAGGCCAATGCATTCTCTTATATATGCGAGGCGACCTATGGTTGACTCGCATATATAAGAGAATGCATTGGCACAGGGTATATGGGTTGATACACAAATCGACCTGGCACTCAAAGGGTTAACACTTACCGTCCGAGTTGTTTGGGTAGACCCAAAGCAATTATTTCGCACTCCGGGTGTATTATCACCTACAGTTTCTTGTTTACTGAACACTCACTATGTTAGTTGTGTATGTGAGTCACGACAGACATTTTTTGCTTTAACACTTATCGTCCGAGTCATTTGGGTAGACCCAAAGTAATTATTTGCTGAACACTCACTGTGTTAGTTGTGTACCTGAATCACGACAGACATTTTTTGCCTGAACACTTACCGTCCAAGCTGTTTTGATTTGACCAAAACAATTATTTCCTGGACAACATGAGTCTGGAATCTCAGCTTTGTTTGTTTCGCTATGTATTCCATACCACTCGGAATAATTATGCACTCCGCAGCATTTGAACTGAAAATAAAAAAAATTCATGTCTCATTGGGGCACATTTTAAGCCTGTATTAAATGTATGCCATGAATCTCTACTAAAGAAATTTTCTTTCACTTTTTTCTTTGAAATCTCATGTGACAATAAACACTGATTATTTTATGGATAAAATTACAGTAGATTTTGAGGAGACTGAAACTGTTTTCATCTCAAGTTTAACCCTTTCTTGGCTTCCATAGGGACTCCCTATGGAAGCCACGAAAGGGGGCCTCGCATATATAAGAGAATGGATTGGCCAAACAATATTCATCTAGACATTGTAAGCCAGTGCATTCTCTTATATAGAAAATTATTTAAATTCTGCCGATCAAATGATATCAACATGTGAGAATACTGTCGTATTAAAATATAACATAAAACCTGTTTGCTTCTTAAGGTCGTATTTGCCATAAAATGTATGCAAAGTATTACAAATAAAACTTTCTTTTGTTTCTAATTACCAAGACAAATAATGTAAATCGATTTGAGTGCAACCATTACTTCTTAAAATAAGTTAACCCTTTCAGTGCCAAGTCCGATTTTTGTATCAACCCATATTTCCTTGATCATTTTTCAAATTATTGATTATAATAATGTGATACATTGATGGAAAGAGCTCTTTCCATCAATGTATCACATTATTATAATCAATAAATTTGAAAAATGATCAAGGAAATATGGGTTGATACAAAAATCGGACTTGGCACTGAAAGGGTTAAAGACAAAATACGCAATGACCAATGTTTGGTTATAATCAACTTGTTCTGCCTTTTAGAGTTAGTTATTGTTTGTGACAAATTCTGAAGTTGATTTTGACCAGCTGTTACAGTAAATGTTTACAAACATTGGTCTCAACATGTGGAATCTCGTCACTGGAGGATTATTAATGATGAAAATAAGAAAAAATATGTTCAATTTTTTCATGTTGTTGGTAACAACGGTTTAACAAATTTTTTATTATTTTTCAGCTGTAACCAATGGGTACTTTGATATTTATTGATAAATAGTAACTTGCTTTGCTAGCTCATTTTACCTGTGTCTACATGCAAGGCTTGAAATAGTGTGTCTGTCATTTGCAGAATGAGGTCCCCAGAGGATGAATTTAGTGATGCTACCCTGCTATCACCAAATTCACCCTCTCGGAACCTCATTCTGCGGAGGTGTAAGCAGAATGAGGTCCCCAGATGGTGAATTTGGTGATGCTAGCCCGCTATGCGGGGTAGCATCACTAAATTCACCCTCTGGGGACCTCATTCTGCAAATAACAGACACCTTATTCAAGACTTGTCTACATGTTTGACATTATATAACAAAAATAAAAAAAATCCTTAAATATCGCCAATTACACCCTCAATTAATATTGGCAAATCATTTTGAAATTTGGCAAAATAAATTACATTTGGCAAAAATTTGGCAAGAGAACATTTTGGTCCAGCGCCAACCCTGGTAGCTACTGTGAATGCCTTGCGGCATTTAATAGTATATGAATACCTAAATATCAATGAAAACATGATTAGATTTCACTCTATCGAATCATTCTGTATGTCATACCTGTTGCTGGACATCTTTCCAAATATCCTTAGTTTCCTCATCATCCAGTGCATTTTTCAAACTCTTAGTTAATTGGTCTTGTAATTTGTCTTCAAACTGAAAACAGACATGCAAACTGTGACAGACAGGAAAAAAACTCATCACTGAGGCAGATAATCTGTTCAACGGGGCAGGTAAACATGAATACTGTGTCAGGTAAACTGAGATCAATGCTTGCATTATTAGCCACCCCCTCCAAAAAAACACACATGCAGCTTGCTTTGTAAAAAATAGCTAATTTTACCTGTGTATGTGGTTAGTCTTTATTTATATGACAAAGATTTCAAAATTTTGTAATTTCCCTCAATTAAATTTGGCAAATAATTTTGAAATTTGGCAAATGAAAATTTGGGTCCAGCTAACCCTGATTATTTACCCACAAAAAAAAAAACACACACATGAGAAACATGGTGTTACACATATTTCACTTAAAAGTGTTTTAAAAGATAAATTTTCTATCGAAAAACATCCATAGGCGCATCACAGATGAACAATATAATGTTCTATATAATCTTCTAATAATAGCCACATTTTCTGTCCCAGTTTGTGGATAATCTTAGAGAATTGTTTTTCCACAGTGAAAGATGCGCCTTTTGCTTTGGCAGTCTGATTCAAAATAATATAATTTTATACAACTGAATCTGTACAAATATCTCATAGAAGAGATAGAGTAATGCCCTAAATAATCATCTCCTTAGTCAGAAATGTGGCTTGTTGCCATTCATTGGAAAGCTCTCAGTGAGAGCTTTCCGATGAATGGCAACAAGCAATATTTCCGACTAAATCCTGAAAAATTACCCATAATTCCACTGTGGTTAAGGAGTCGATTATTTAGGGCATTACTGTATACCATCTAACCCTTTTGTTACTAAATACTCATTGACAAGTAGTTCCCATATAAACTATTCAGCCATAGGCCATTTGTTGAATATTATATCTCAACATTTCCAACCAATGAGTATGATTCCTTCTGCACCCAGTGTATTAATTATCTGTTTGTCTGTCGTCTGTTCATGTTTATTGAACATCCCCCAGACAAATAATAGAAAATTCCAATATATACTATTTTTTATAGCTGAATATGAGAATCCATTTGGGAAGGAAATGATAATGTATACTCACGTCTGCTTTGAAGATGAATTCCGACGCTCCGGCAGCGATCTCAAGACCCAATATCACAAGCACACAGAACAGGTACTGAAATAAATCAAGGGCAATATTAACCAATATCCATCACAAACACACATCAAGGGAAATATCTATCTTACCCAATATCACAAACACACATCAAGGGAAATATCTATCTTACCCAATATCACAAACACACATCAAGGGAAATATCTATCTTACCCAACATCACAAGCACACATAACAGGTACTGGAATAAATCAAGTGTAATCAATTTATTACCCAATATTACAAGCACATGCACATAACAGGTACTGATAATAATTAACTAATTGGAAATATTATCCAATTTGGCACAATCAACATGGAGGCCAACATACTATAAATTGTAAGGTTTAAAGGATTTTCTTAAACAATAGCCAGGTTTACATCACGTTACGTCACATATTGACACTTCAAGCATCGACAGACTATAATAATGTTTTATATATAACACATGTTTGGCAGAAATGCCTCTCAGTACGAGAAAGGTACAGGAATATGTAGCATAATTATTTTCACATGGTCATCTAGGTGATGTCACTGTATATAGTATGGCCAAATAATTATACAGTTATGCTATGCAAACATTGTAGGCTATACAGTGGTTTATTCAATGGTCTATATACATGGGTCTATATAGAAGGGTCTATATACATGGGTCTATATACATTGGCCTATGTACATGGGTCTATATAAATGGGTCTATATACACAGGTCAATATAAATGGGTATATATACATGGTCTATATACATGGGTCTATATAAATGGGTCTATATAAATGGGTCTATATACATGGGTCAACATACATGGGTCTATGTTTGGTTTTCAAGAAATTCCATTTGAGTTTGAATTTTCTAACTTGTATCTTATTGATATTAAAGTCTAAAATAACAAATATCACTATTTATTATATACTTGCCCATGAATTATAAGATTTTAGCAGTGAGATATAAGTGATATCCCACTAGTGAGGTATAAGTAATATCCCACTGGTGAAATTTCTGATGTATTGACATTCATTGGGGGACATAGGCAAGTAACTAAAGTATATAATAAACAGAATATCGACACTTTTTCAGTGGATATGGGTTAAATCTCATTCGTGATGACAAAACATTTGAATTTCCAATTGTGGCTAAAGCCACTCGTGGAAATCCAATGTTTTGTCATCACTCATGAGATATAACCCATATCCACTGAAAAAGTGTGGATATCCTCTATATATTACAATAAATATTGTGATATATAATAAAAATGAACTAAATTAATATCAATGTTCTTGGCGCAGTTGGTGGGGAAAATAAACTATCATAAGAATTTCAACTTACAGTATTTTTGGTCCGGAATTAATAAATGATGCTGCATGACTGTCAGTCATGAATTTTCCAACTATTTAAACCATTTTCTTAAAGGCACGTGTGGCCTTAATTGTCGAAAATATTCCTATTTGTTCCAAACACCGTAAACAGAAAAACATTAAAACGCATACAGTTTCGTTCATATATACCATGATCATCGCGTAAACAGCATGTTATCATAAATACCTACTATATTTTACCTAAGCAAGAGCCTGATTGGGTTACAGAGGACAGCAAAATGCTACTGGCTAATCACACACAAATTGCATAAACGCTCTTTATTAGTTCCATATCAGGAATTCACCAACAAAGAACGCCCTTTATGTTTACCATCATAATATAAACAAACACCAGAAAAGTAACTTTTTTATGCTTTTGTTTACATAACAATGGTTAAACATATGAGAATAACATACTGTTTATGCGATATTTCTTATTTATATACGGACAAAGTCTGTCTACATTTTGATGTTCTCTCTGTTTGTGGCGGTGTTTGACGGGTGGAAATATTTTCACAGGATACCCACCACCAAGGCCAACCGTACCTTTAAGTAGGTGGTTGAGACACCACCCCCACCCAATTTGTCGCCATGTCCCTGAGCAAGCATAATACCCGCGCTCTGGCTAGGATATTTGGATGATTGCATGGCCTTTCGTGTTTCTAAACAACTTACGAAGCCCAAGATGTACTGGTTTTGCATGACTGCACCGATGAAACCACACGCCGAGACGAATAATACAACGATTCCGGCACCAATAAGCAGAGCTCCAGCACTAGCGATGTCATAGTCTGGCATCAGCTTCGAATAGTCGCCACGACCGACTTGCATGTACACGCCCACTCCCGTCACGACTAAGCCCATCAACTGAAAAAAAGAATGTCAGAAATGGTAACGCGCACAAGATCATATATTATATGTAATTATAGAATATAAAATATATTGGTTTCAGGAATGACCAACTCATAATTCCGTTAAAACAACTAATCCTGAGTGCCATACTGAGTCTACCGTGGTCTCGTCCAGTCTGTGTAAACATAAACTCAGTCATACTGAGTCTACTTTGACCTCGTCCAGTCTGTGTAAACATTTACATGATGACCATACTGAGTATATCGTAGTCTCGTCGAAATGTCATTTCCTGAAAGCATGCAGACATCTCCAAATTACACCATATTAGTGCAGCGGCCAAATCGAAAAAGAGCTCTAGTTTTCGAGATACCCCTACCCACGGTAGAACAAGTTAAAACCAACTGTTTTTGAAGGAGAAATATATACTGTTGACGAAAATGATAGTGAAAAATAACGGAATTGGTGGTGGCTATTGTCAAATCGACGATGAGCGATACCCACCAGTGACTTTTTCCAGAAATTAACGATTTTGGTAAAGCGAGCCCTGTGGCTATGTCATAACCTATTTGCCAACATTGTTGGGGTTAAAATTACTATATCATACCATACCTCTACCTGATATGAAACAAATGTTGGTTAATTTAGATTTTCCTGCCATTTGGAGCCGAAATATTTATTTTTTGCTGAAAAATCGCACTTTTTCAAAAAAATATTATTTTGCAAACTTTATCATTCAAATGGATATTGCTATAATGCCGAAATATTTAATCCCTATGGTGAAGTAGTTATCTGCCAAGCATATCCACTAAGAAGTTAACAGAAATTTAGAACGATTTGCGAAATAATGGATTTTAGCTACCCCTCCCCCAAACACGTTTTTGGTCGAAAAATTACATATTTTTGTTCAGAACTTTACCAAATTTCCCAATTGATCATAATGGGACCCAACATAATTCGTTTGCTGAAAATTGAGCCCGGGGATATTACTTAAGTGATTAAAGACGTGTTCGGGCTTCCAGACACCAAATTACAACAACAACCCATTTTATTTGCTATTACATATACAGTAAGTGTCGCATATCACAAGTACTCCATTCTCGCTTAAGATTGAAATGCAGAACTATGACCTATTGAGTAATCACATTAAAATGTCCCCTCGCTGTCATTGTGGCAAAATAGAAACAGCATAGCATTACTTATTGGAATGTCGTGAATACAGTGGTCCTAGGACTGAACTTCTATGCGCCATACCGAATGTCATTTTATCAGAAATACTCAGAAACTCAGTCATCGCGAAAATATTAAAATAGTTGACGGGGTTCAAACATGTATCTCGAAAACAAAGCGATTTCCATAACGCTGTCATTTGTTAAAACTTCGCGAAAAGCATTGAAACCCTGCTGAGCGCGAAATTAACCCCACCAGATCGTCTGTAATCTCACGGCGACGGACGTATCAATGACGCAAACAACATTATCTGTGTATCATTGTGTCCAATCAGCTCCAACGAAACTATGTGTATATCATTGTATCCAATCAGAAGCATGTCCATCGAGTTCGTGGTGTTTTCATGACCTAAAATAGCGTAATTGTCACATAAACAGTTAAAATTGAATTTGTGTTATTTGCCAGCCGCTTTTTTTGTAAAGTGTCACATGCTGTCGGAAACTAATACAGCCTTATATATCGTATAAACTGGGTGCCAACCGCTTTTTGTAAAGTGTCACATTCTGTCGGAAACCAATACAGCCTTATATATCGCACAATATCGGCCACAATATATGTTGATATTGAAATTATAATCCATTCAGTACATGATGTGTTCAAGACTTGTTCAAATAGGGTAGGGGTACATCAAACTGAACATTTGCCATCCGCTTGTTGTGGAGTGCCACATGGTGCAGACTTTCGGGAACCAACACATATGTATATCCTGATAAAAACTAACCTTTGGTCAAGCCCTCAGTTAATATTGAGGTCATATCATTTCACCATGTGGTGTCTTCCAAGACTTCAAATAAAGTAGGGGTCCTCATAATTTTGCCTTTCTTATTTTCCAGCCACTTTTCGTTAAGAGCTCATGCTTTCTGAACCCAATCCCATCTATTTATATTGTGTACGTCCTTGTACAACTAACGCCCCATGGTCCAAACACTCAGTCAATGATGATATCGTTCCAGTTCGTGGTGGGTTCTAGTCTTCAAATTGGGAAGCGGGTAATACAAACATTGAAAAATCTCATTATTTATTTTCCAGTCGCTTTTTGTAAAGTGTCCCTGATTGTCGGGTACCAACCCATCTATAACAATTGTGTATTTCTTGATAGAATAGCCGTTTGTCCAGATCGTCGTTTGACATTGAGGGCACATCCATTCAGTTCGTGGTAGCTTCAATTGTTTACATGGGGTAGGGGTCCCTTAAAATTCGCCATCATCGTTTGTCATCTGCTTTGTGTAAGGTGCCACGGTGTTTTCGCGAACGGTGGGCTGGCGAGAGCATTGCATATTTTCTGACAGAACAGCCATTCGGCCACAATCTCGGGTGATATTGATAGCATATGCCTTGAGCTAGTGGTGTGTTCAAGACTTCAAATAGGGATTGGAGTCCCCTGAGACAGTCAAATTTAGCCCTTTCGTTTGCCAGCCGCTTGTTGTAAAGTGCCATAGGCTTTCGGGAACCATCTCATCCATAACATATTCGTATTTCCAGATAATACTCCCATTTGTCCACAACTTCAGTTAACATTGAGAGCATATCATTTGTTTAAGACTTCAAGTGGGATAGTGGGGTCCTCAAAACATAGACAATTCGCATTTCGTGTTTGCCAGCCGCTTTTTGTAAAGTGTTCCAGGATTTCGGGGGAACCAAATCACACATATCAATTAATAATTCCACGATAGCAATACCATTCGATCACAGACTCAGCTAAGTATGAGAGAATATAACTTCAGTTCATGTTGTGATCAAGATATTAAATGGGTTAATGGGGTCCCCCAAACAGTGAGTATTCGCCTTTATCTTTCACCAACAGCTTTTTGTAAAGTGACCCAGACATTCAAGACCCTGATATACCATACTCTTGATATAGCGTCCATTTCTCTACACACGCAGTTAATATTGGGAGTATATCCGTTCGGTTCATTGTGTGTTCAAGACTTCAAATGGGGTAGTGTGGCCTCAAAACAAAAAAAATCATATTTCGTATTTGCCAGCTGCCTTTTGTAAAGTGCTCCAGGATTTCGGGAACCACACCACTCACACAAATTGTACATAATACCCGACAGCACTACATTTCTTTCACACACTCAGTTAATATTGAGAGTATATGGTAGATTCGGTTCAGTGTGCGCTGAAGAGTTTAGAAGGGTTATGGGTACCCAAAACAGTGAAAATTCACCTTTCTCTTTGCTAGCCACTTTTTGTAAAGTGTCACAGACATTCGGAAACCAACCCACCCACTGAAGATGTATATTTCCTGAATTACCTACCATTTGTCCACACCTCAGTTAATATTGAGAACATATCCATCCATTGGTGTGTTTAAGACTTTAAATGGGGTAGGGTGCTCAAAGAAAATATTCAGCTTTGGTAATTGCCAGCCGGCTTTTGTAAAGTACCCTAGGATAGTGGGAACTAAACTATCCATATAAATTGTATATTCCCTGATAGCACTACCTTTCGTTCACACTGTGAGTTAATAATAAAAGCATATATATTCGTCGCATGGTGTGCTCAAGAGTTTAAATGGGCTTATAAAGTGGTCACACACACAAAAAATATTCGCCTTTGGCGTTTGCCATCCGATTTTTATAAAGTACTAAAGGCTTTAGGGAACCAACCAACCCATCCATCAACATGATGTATGTCCCGATATTACTATCCTTTGCCCACACCCTCAGTCAATATTTACAGCAATCATTTCAGTTCGTGGTTTGTTCAACTTTAACACTTCAATTGTGTAAGGGGGTCCTCAAAACATAGCAAATTCGTCTTTCTTATATTTATCAGCCACTTTGTGTAAAGCGACACAGGCACAACCCATCCATACAAATTATGTATTCTCTGATAGTACTACATGTAATGTTCTTAGTATGTTCCGTTTCATGCGAACCGGGTATTCCGGATTATTAAGTAAAGGAATATGTCAGCGTCCAGGTTTGCAATAAACGTGTTCTCAATTTGATCAACCAATTCTATTTAAATGCTAACCAATTAAACCACCAGCAACATCATATTGGCGACCGAGGATAACTATCGATACCCGATAGAGCCCACATATACCGTCCTGACCAAATATGTGTGCTGCAATACCCGATTTTCCGACTTTTGATCCAAGTCCCGAGGCCGGCGGCGTTGGCGTGCGTTGGGAAAAATGGGCCAAGAAGTTTAAAAACCTACTTGTGGCTATGAGCATTGCTGATGCAGCCCGACAACGAGCCCTACTCCTTCATTATGTGGGTGACGAAGTCGTGGACATTTTTGAAACATTACCAAATACAAATTTGCCCGCTGTTGTTGATCCCAATGTAGTCCAACAAATTAGACTATTCGGATTAATACATATTTTTATATTTGGACATTTACGATTGTATTACTCCTTCTAGTCTAATAAAACAGCTGAAAATCAAGATTGCACAAATTTTGAAGCAGGTCAACACCAGTGACCACCGATATAACCCCTTCAAAATACCATTCTATTTGAAATTTTCTACAAATACATGAGTCTTACCTGTAGCGGAGAAAGTATTCTTTATGTTCAAACATAGATTGTGATATAAACGTTGTCATAATTACAGATTTGTTAGTTTAATCTCGGAGTCGAAAACATATCACCATTTTCAAATACAGACGATAATGATGACGTCACGCTTCTAAAATAAAGGCCACACAAATTGATTACTCGTGAAAATCAATATATGCCGTGCAGATATGGAAATATCAACTGGGTCAATTTGTTGGCATTTATAGATAGCACATTAGCGCCAAATGTTGTTTGTTTGATAAATAACAATAATAAGGGTCTGTTCGTCCGGTTTTGTTGACATTTTCATCATAGAAGTGTTCTTATCAAAATTATACCATTGATATTTTTGTACCAAAAATAAAGATGCCTTTTCTTAAGTAAACAATATTTGAAGGGATATGGAAATTATTTTATTAGTTTTGAAATTCAAATTGATTAACCGGATGCTTGGTCTTTCAAGCTTTCCGGTATGTCAAGATTCGACGAGAGTATGATATGCGTGGGTAATAGTTATTATTATTAGTCACTTATGTGGATTATATTCGTATTCCTGTGGATTTTCGTGTAAGTAAATCAGTTGTAATCGATGAATTCAACGACCACCTGCCCCATGAAATGTTCACAAGTCGAAAACTATGACCAAATTGTCACCAAAAGCCGGATTATATAGGTCTATGTTCGATATTTTGGCATAAAACCAACACATTTCTAGTGATAAACAGATTAACTGAAACGGCACTTTGACTATATTTTCGTTTGCCTGTTTATAATCGACATCGAGAAAAAAACCTGCCGTTACGAACTTACGATGGTTACCGATTATTACCGCTTTTTCCAGTAATTTTAAGTTTATTGTTAACCTCCTCAATTTAGGAGAGCATATATACAAATGACAATTATATGCAAGTTACATAAATATGCATGCAAATGTAATACTAGTCACAATATTAATATAACAGTGTTTATGCCATGTCACACGCATGCGGCCAGGTCTGATATTTTCAAATTCCATGTGTTAAGGTGGTCGGTGATAATCTAATATAGAAATGCCAGTTGTCAACAACAACAACAACAACAACAACAAAAAAACAAAAAAAACCTGATTAGCAATATCACATGCGTGTGATTTAGCGAAATAAAATTTCCGAATAAAATATTTATTGCAGATCAAAGTTGAGTATTGGAACTTTCGAATGTGAGTCGTCATATTAACTTGTCGAGTGAAAGTTGATGAGCGTTTCTGGAAATAAATTAGCAAAATCACATGCGTGTGATCGAGCGAAATAAAACTTCCAAATAAAATATTTAGTCAACATTAAAGTTGAGTATAAGAAATTGAGAATGTGTTTCGTCATATGACCGTATCGAGTGAAATTAGACAAAGATTTCAGACATCGAATTCAGAAAGTAGCATGAAAATGGCCTATTTAAGACATGTCAGGTATAATGTGAATGTGCGTGTATGATGGATACTATGTAACACGCAAATGGTCCAGCTGCATGAAAACAGTTTTGATGTGACAATAGGCGTGTTGCCGATTGCTGGTGATCATGCATTAATTATCTTTGAACTATCGACCATAATGTACGTGTGTATATATAGAGGTTTCTTGTGTGAATCATTATAGCAAAAACAAATTATTTATAGATAGCTTCGAATTGTCCATCAGCCGAGACCATCGGGTGTAGATCATAGAACGTTGACAGCCTTGCTCGCATGCAGAAGGAATATTGCGGTCGAATCGACGATGAAATCCAGAGGAAAATCCGATATATTTAATATGTTAGATCTTGAACCTAAAAGCATGGCACACAAGTCGTCAACGGTAAGCGAAGCCATGAACATGTATATTGGAATTCCGAATCTGTTCGTTATGAAATCCCAGTATATGTTTCGCGCATGAATCAATATGCCCGATTGACACGAGAACATGATATGCGTTATCTCACTGTTAAAGCGAACAGAGCAAAGGTTACAGAGAGTATTGTTGTTGAATGCTGTCCTATTCAGTAACCGGCACAAGTTGACATATTTGGATGATAAATGTGCTTGGGCGTGTACTCGAGTCCATATTGACCAACAGTCTAATGGATTATGGTGAACTTTTGATAGAACAATTAAATTTGGATCAGAATGTACAGCACAACGCCATGAGTTAATATAATAATTTTGCACAGCTGTTTTAGCAATCCTCTTCCACACTTCTTTTGCTGGGAACAGACCTTCATCGAGATATTCTAGGAGATAACATTTTAGATTGTATTTTGCGAGAATTTGAAATATATCATGAACATAGCCGGAAGATGATCTTCTAAACAGACGTTGCTGGTGCGCTTTGAGTAGGAACAGTCTCAGAGGAGTTTGGTGGTGAAGTGGTAAATGGATAAGGTTTCCAAGAAAGCATAATTTTCGGGTATGAATTTCTTGTTCAATGGGCATCAATCCAAGTAATCCAAGGGACAGTCTAGTGCTTGCCCTTTTCGGTAGTGACTGGATACTCTTGATACATGTTCGGAGTGATCTTTCCATTATCATGAGACCAGAGGTATATTGCATGGGTAAGAGTTCGCATCCGTATAATGCTTTCGGCAGAACAACACATTTTAGGATCTGCCTCAGTGAAACAGGAGTCAAAGATGCAGTTAACTGTCTCTTAGCAATTGAGAAAAATGTTTTGCGCATTTTCAGAGAAACTAAGTGTCCATGTGATTTTCCTGTAGCGAATTTATCTTGTACAATTCCTAAGTGCGTGCTCTCTGTTTTCTCTGGAATGGTGTTCGGGCCTAAATGCCATGTTCTGTGAGCTTTGGAGTGGCCACTTTTTGACTCGTTAAATACAATAATGTTGCTTTTAGTACAAGAGAAAGAAAATCGCCACCTGATGCTGTATTGATAACACATGTCGATTAAACTGTCGAGGCCAATTTTAGAGAGGGATATAAGTGTTATATCGTCCGCCGTAGTAGGTGCCGCGCATGAAATATTATTTATGGAGAGTCCCATTCGTGTGGTCGTTAGGATTTCAAGAAGGTCATTTATGTACACTAAGTAGCAAAAAGGTGAGAGGATACCTCCTTGCCTTGTTCCTTGGCTAATCACAAAGGAGTTTGACAGACATCCGTTATAACGAACTTGGCTTGTTATGTCACTGTATATGCACTGTAACATGCAAATGGCTTTTCTTGAAAAACCAAGGCGAAGAAACTTGAATAACAGTCCGGTGTGCCATACTTTGTCGAAAGCTTTTTTAGAGTCTAAAAATGCAACATAAAGTTTGGAACTGTTTTCATGTGCGTACGATATGGCCTCTTGAAGGACGAAAGTTGTCATGTTACAGCCTACCCTAGATTGAAATCCATTCTGAAGGTCATGTGGGAATGCAGCCAGTATGCCAAATTGATTAACCGGATGCTTGGTCTTTCAAGCTTTCCGGTATGTCAAGATTCGACGAGAGTATGATATGCGTGGGTAATAGTTATTATTATTAGTCACTTATGTGGATTATATTCGTATTCCTGTGGATTTTCGTGTAAGTAAATCAGTTGTAATCGATGAATTCAACGACCACCTGCCCCATGAAATGTTCACAAGTCGAAAACTATGACCAAATTGTCACCAAAAGCCGGATTATATAGGTCTATGTTCGATATTTTGGCATAAAACCAACACATTTCTAGTGATAAACAGATTAACTGAAACGGCACTTCGACTATATTTTCGTTTGCCTGTTTATAATCGACATCGAGAAAAAAAACCTGCCGTTACGAAATTACGATGGTTACCGATTATTACCGCTTTTTCCAGTAAAATGAGAAAACGGTAAATCAACGTTCAAATAAACAGTTGTGATAATGTTTTCTACAGTATTAATGGTAAGTATGGTCATCCTATTATATGTTTAAAAGAATATATGGTCATTAATACGGCGAATATGTGTACGTGTTTAAACGTATATTGTAAAACTTGGAGATAAATTGAAGTATGTACCTGTACATACGCTACCGTACCGAAAATAGTTGCCTGACTGTGTTAAATTGGAAATTACACAATTGGCAATAGACCAGCCTACATATAATTATAATATTATTATTGATACGGAAAACCTAAACATGCCTTAGCGCGCCGCACACGCGTACGATGCGATATATATTGTACGACAAATATCGGGCACCGGTTAAGCCTATATATAGGCTATATATAGGTAAAATCGTATATATAACTTGTGCGGTGGAAAATCGCAGGACATTTTGACGCACGATCGGCCTCGCAAAGAATCGAATAATTTTGATTTTCTACGATCGAGTCGTACTATTTATTGGAGGTAGCCAATCATATTCAGTCGCTCGACTAAAATCGTACCTGTGCGCACACAGAGCTTACAAATATCACATCTGTGTGGCGGGCACTGGCGGCTACAAATTATATAGAATAATTGAACTCGTATACATATATGCATTTTCGTAGCTGTGTCATTCTCAATTATCAAAGCGAAGCTCGTTTTTATATGTATAAAATACAAGACCACGTGGCAGCGAATATATTCCCATCCGGTAACAAATTGCACCCAAAATTGCATTTAGACGTCTGCTACATGAAACTTCTAGCAATTTCGACGACGATGCTATATAATGTGTGTGTTTATATATATCTCGATTTATCGCTGCAAACTTCACATTATATATATGACCACAGTAATACTCGCATATCAAAACAAATTCAACATGTTAGGCACAAACTTTCCAATTGTTGAAACTGAAGGCCTACTTGACACCCATCCACTATAGCTTTCCTTGCGTTTTTGTACTGTATGTGGCTTGACAGCCAGTTAGCGTTTTTATCTAGCGCTTATTACATATATACTTAATATATAGATGTGAACAAAAATCATTCACTCCGAAAAATTATAAGGATATAGATCCAATAATGTCTATAAAAATCAGCCTGCTCCTACGTGGTCTGGAACAATGAAACTGCGAAATAAGTTTGGTGTGGCCTAAAATTTTTCCATGATTTCTGTTCCTTTACGCATGCGCGTAATCTCAATACCGCGCGTAATCCTCACGCAGACGATGTTGATATTTCTGACGTGTGTATTCTGATCAAATTTTAATGGATTAATAGTGACAAAAAATATTCTAGTTAGTTCAGTCATGATACTAAACATTCCAACAACAGGTATGTGTTTTTTATTTATGGTTTTATTTGTGTCATTGGACGTGAACAGTGTAAGTTAAAGGGGCATGCCCTTGCCACGTAAAATAAGTGGCTTCGCAGCGTTCCAATTTTTCACGCCTAGTATTAGACTGAAGGATTAAATGGTCCATAAATGTCCAAATATTAAAATTCCAATTAATCCGAAAGTCTAATTTGTTGGACTAATCCCAATGATGCTCGATCAACATTTGATGTGGCTATAGAAGCTTTAAATCAACACTTCACACCACAAAGGAACAGGGAAATGGAGATTCACATCTTCCGGAAATCTGACCAGAGCCCTGATGAGACTGTTGATATATTTCACACCCGTCTAAAGAAGCTTGCGAAGTACTGTGAGTTCACCGAAGAGGACCGAGAGATAAAAACACAGATAATACAGGGATGCATTTCATCGAAGCTACGACAAGATGCTCTGCGTGACGGTAACATGACACTCAAACAATTACTTGACAAAGCTCGTGCAGAAGAAGCCGCTGTGAAGCACACCAGGGAAATGGAATCGCCAAAATCTAGAGACGTCAATGTTATTTCAAAACACAAATCACCTCATACCGGTTATCGTCGACATGACAAACGAGAGACATAAAGCTCGAGCTCGGAGACCAACCACCCACCCATAACAAACCGATTGTATACAAACACCGCTAATAATGTAAACATCCGGGCGGGCATGCGCAACGGCGCAAGATCGTAATTTCAGAATAACAGTATACAGTAATGACCAGAATAGCTAACAAAGACATCTATCTCTCAGATAACATGACTAAAGTTTTATAAATCTGTGTTTCCTTACAGTTATATACCTATAATGGGTCACAATAATATATCATTATTTTCCAGACATCTCATACGGTGTTTAGTTATTTATATAAAAAAATAAACTGTAAATAGTTGACAAATGACAGAATAAATTCCATAATGGCAATGCTCCTCAAATACTATACTATAGACACTGTTGTTGTTGTTTGTGGATAGGTATGCATCTATATACAAATAGTTTGCACAAAGTTTGGGCTCCTTAGTGGGTTTTAAGGGTATGGAGACAGCCCAACACCCACAGCACCCATGACAATTCAAGTTAAATTGGTATATTTAACTTGAATTGGGCCATATGACCCATTATATGTATCTACTTCCAACACTTTTGTTGTTTGTGGATAGGTATGCATCTATGCAAATAGTTTGCATAAAGTTTGGGCTCCGCAGTGGGTTTTAAGGGTATGGAGACTGCCCAACACCCACAGCACCCATGATAAAACCATACAGCACCCGTGCCTATGAAAACATATTTCTGAGTCAGCCATCTCTCAGACTATACCCATTCTGTAAATGATTCCACATTTCACTCTAGAATATATAGAGGCAATTGGAAAAAAATATTTGGGCACCTGAATGGGATTTTGGGCTCCAGTCAGGGGGGATATTTGGTTTTTTTAATGGTTAAATTGGTATAATTAACTGGAATTGGGTCCTGTATAGGTATATACTTCTAGGTCTCCTAGTGTTTTTGGAAATATCTGCATCAGTATAAGAAGATTTGCAAAAGTTTGGGCTCCTTAGTGGGTTTTAAGGGTATGGAGACAGCCCAACACCCACAGCACCCATGACAATTCAAGTTAAATTGGTATATTTAACTTGAATTGGGCCATATGACCCATTATATGTATCTACTTCCAACACTTTTGTTGTTTGTGGATAGGTATGCATCTGTGGAAATGGTTTGCACAAAGTTTGGGCTCCTCAGTGGGTTTTAAGGGTATTGAGACAGCCCAACACCCACAGCACCCATGATAAAACCATACAGCACCCGTGCCTATGAAAACATATTTCTGAGTCAGCCATCTCTCAGACTATACCCATTCTGTAAATGATTCCACATTTCACTCTAGAATATATAGAGGCAACGGGAAAAAAATATTTGGGCACCTGAATGGCATTTTGGGCTCTATTCAGGGGGGATATTTGGTTTTTTTAATGGTTAAATTGGTATATTTAACTGGAATTGGGTCCTGTAAAGGTATATACTTC
Source organism: Siphonodentalium dalli (assembly GCA_032622095.1). Lineage (NCBI taxonomy): Eukaryota > Metazoa > Mollusca > Scaphopoda > Gadilida > Siphonodentaliidae > Siphonodentalium > Siphonodentalium dalli. Next base: position 110,574,590 of record CP136067.1, on the reverse strand, counting down.
TAGGTCTCCTAGTGTTTTTGGAAATATCTGCATCAGTATAAGAAGATTTGCAAAAGTTTGGGCTCCTTAGTGGGTTTTAAGGGTATGTAGACAGCCCAACACCCACAGCACCCATGACAATTCAAGTTAAATTGGTATATTTAACTTGAATTGGGCCATATGAACCATTATATGTATCTACTTCCAACACTTTTGTTGTTTGTGGATAGGTATGCATCTATGCAAATGGTTTGCACAAAGTTTGGGCTCCTCAGTGGGTTTTAAGGGTATTGAGACAGCCCAACACCCACAGCACCCATGATAAAACCATACAGCACCCGTGCCTATGAAAACATATTTCTGAGTCAGCCATCTCTCAGACTATACCCATTCTGTAAATGATTCCACATTTCACTCTAGAATATATAGAGGCAATGGGAAAAAAATATTTGGGCACCTGAATGGGATTTTGGGCTCTATTCAGGGGGGATATTTGGTTTTTTTAATGGTTAAATTGGTATATTTAACTGGAATTGGGCCATATGACCCATTATATGTAACTACTTCCAACACTTTTGTTGTTTTTGGATAGGTATGCATCTATGCAAATGGTTTGCACAAAGTTTGGGCTCCTCAGTGGGTTTTAAGGGTATTGAGACAGCCCAACACCCACAGCACCCATGATAAAACCATACAGCACCCGTGCCTATGAAAACATATTTCTGAGTCAGCCATCTCTCAGACTATACCCATTCTGTAAATGATTCCACATTTCACTCTAGAATATATAGAGGCAATGGGAAAAAAATATTTGGGCACCTGAATGGGATTTTGGGCTCTATTCAGGGGGATATTTGGTTTTTTTAATGGTTAAATTGGTATATTTAACTTGAATTGGGCCATATGACCCATTATATGTATCTACTTCCAACACTTTTGTTGTTTGTGGATAGGTATGCATCTATGCAAATGGTTTGCACAAAGTTTGGGCTCCTCAGTGGGTTTTAAGGGTATTGAGACAGCCCAACACCCACAGCACCCATGACAATTCAAGTTAAACTGGTATATTTAACTTGAATTGGGCCATATGACCCATTATATATATCTACTTCCAACACTTTTGTTGTTTGTGGATAGGTATGCATCTATGCAAATGGTTTGCACAAAGTTTGGGCTCCTCAGTGGGTTTTAAGGGTATTGAGACGGCCCAACACCCACAGCACCCATGACAATTCAAGTTAAATTGGTATATTTAACTTGAATTGGGCCATATGACCCATTATATGTATCTACTTCCAACACTTTTGTTGTTTGTGGATAGGTATGCATCTATGCAAATGGTTTGCACAAAGTTTGGGCTCCTCAGTGGGTTTTAAGGGTATTGATACAGCCCAACACCCACAGCACCCATGATAAAACCATACAGCACCCGTGCCTATGAAAACATATTTCTGAGTCAGCCATCTCTCAGACTATACCCATTCTGTAAATGATTCCAGATTTCACTCTAGAATATATAGACGCAATGGGAAAAAAATATTTGGGCACCTGAATGGCATTTTGGGCTCTATTCAGGGGGGATATTTGGTTTTTTTAATGGTTAAATTGGTATATTTAACTGGAATTGGGTCCTGTAAAGGTATATACTTCTAGGTCTCCTAGTGTTTTTGGAAATATCTGCATCAGTATTAGAAGATTTGCAAAAGTTTGGGCTCCTTAGTGGGTTTTAAGGGTATGGAGACAGCCCAACACCCACAGCACCCATGACAATTCAAGTTAAATTGGTATATTTAACTTGAATTGGGCCATATGACCCATTATATATATCTACTTCCAACACTTTTGTTGTTTGTGGATAGGTATGCATCTATGCAAATGGTTTGCACAAAGTTTGGGCTCCTCAGTGGGTTTTAAGGGTATTGAGACAGCCCAACACCCACAGCACCCATGACAATTCAAGTTAAATTGGTATATTTAACTTGAATTGGGCCATATGACCCATTATATGTATCTACTTCCAACACTTTTGTTGTTTGAGGATAGGTATGCATCTATGCAAATGGTTTGCACAAAGTATGGGCTCCTCAGTGGGTTTTAAGGGTATTGATACAGCCCAACACCCACAGCACCCATGATAAAACCATACAGCACCCGTGCCTATGAAAACATATTTCTGAGTCAGCCATCTCTCAGACTATACCCATTCTGTAAATGATTCCAGATTTCACTCTAGAATATATAGAGGCAATGGGAAAAAAATATTTGGGCACCTGAATGGCATTTTGGGCTCTATTCAGGGGGGATATTTGGTTTTTTTAATGGTTAAATTGGTATATTTAACTGGAATTGGGTCCTGTAAAGGTATATACTTCTAGGTCTCCTAGTGTTTTTGGAAATATCTGCATCAGTATAAGAAGATTTGCAAAAGTTTGGGCTCCTTAGTGGGTTTTAAGGGTATGGAGACAGCCCAACACCCACAGCACCCATGACAATTCAAGTTAAATTGGTATATTTAACTTGAATTGGGCCATATGACCCATTATATATATCTACTTCCAACACTTTTGTTGTTTGTGGATAGGTATGCATCTATGCAAATGGTTTGCACAAAGTTTGGGCTCCTCAGTGGGTTTTAAGGGTATTGAGACAGCCCAACACCCACAGCACCCATGATAAAACCATACAGCACCCGTGCCTATGAAAACATATTTCTGAGTCAGCCATCTCTCAGACTATACCCATTCTGTAAATGATTCCACATTTCACTCTAGAATATATAGAGGCAATGGGAAAAAAATATTTGGGCACCTGAATGGCATTTTGGGCTCTATTCAGGGGGGATATTTGGTTTTTTTAATGGTTAAATTGGTATATTTAACTGGAATTGGGTCCTGTAATGGTATATACTTCTAGGTCTCCTAGTGTTTTTGGAAATATCTGCATCAGTTTAAGAAGATTTGCAAAAGTTTGGGCTCCTTAGTGGGTTTTAAGGGTATGGAGACAGCCCAACACCCACAGCACCCATGACAATTCAAGTTAAATTGGTATAATTAACTTGAATTGGGCCATATGACCCATTATATGTATCTACTTCCAACACTTTTGTTGTTTGTGGATAGGTATGCATCTATGCAAATGGTTTGCACAAAGTTTGGGCTCCTCAGTGGGTTTTAAGGGTATTGAGACAGCCCAACACCCACAGCACCCATGATAAAACCATACAGCACCCGTGCCTATGAAAACATATTTCTGAGTCAGCCATCTCTCAGACTATACCCATTCTGTAAATGATTCCACATTTCACTCTAGAATATATAGAGGCAATGGGAAAAAAATATTTGGGCACCTGAATGGGATTTTGGGCTCTATTCAGGGGGGATATTTGTTTTTTTTAATGGTTAAATTGGTATATTTAACTTGAATTGGGCCATATGACCCATTATATGTATCTACTTCCAACACTTTTGTTGTTTGTGGATAGGTATGCATCTATGCAAATGGTTTGCACAAAGTTTGGGCTCCTCAGTGGGTTTTAAGGGTATTGAGACAGCCCAACACCTACAGCACCCTTGATAAAACCATACAGCACCCGTGCCTATGAAAACATATTTCTGAGTCAGCCATCTCTCAGACTTTACCCATTCTGTAAATGATTCCACATTTCACTCTAGAATATATAGAGGCAATGGGACAAAAAATATTTGGGCACCTGAATGGCATTTTGGGCTCTAGTCAGGGGGGATATTTGGGTTTTTTAATGGTTAAATTGGTATATTTAACTGGAATTGGGCCATATGACCCATTATATGTATACTTCCAACACTTTTGTTGTTTGTGGATAGGTATGCATCTATGCAAATGGTTTGCACAAAGTTTGGGCTCCTCAGTGGGTTTTAAGGGTATTGAGACATCCCAACACCCACAGCACCCATGACAACTCAAGTTAAATTGGTATATTTAACTTGAATTGGGCCATATGACCCATTATATGTATCTACTTCCAACACTTTTGTTGTTTGTGGATAGGTATGCATCTATGCAAATGGTTTGCACAAAGTTTGGGCTCCTCAGTGGGTTTTAAGGGTATTGAGACAGCCCAACACCCACAGCACCCATGATAAAACCATACAGCACCCGTGCCTATGAAAACATATTTCTGAGTCAGCCATCTCTCAGACTATACCCATTCTGTAAATGATTCCACATTTCACTCTAGAATATATAGAGGCAATGGAAAAAAAATATTTGGACACCTGAATGGCATTTTGGGCTCTATTCAGGGGGATATTTGGTTGTTTTAATGGTTAACTTGGTATATTTAACTGGAATTGGGTCATGTAAAGGTATATACTTCTAGGTCTCCTAGTGTTTTTGGAAATATCTGCATCAGTATAAGAAGATTTGCAAAAGTTTGGGCTCCTTAGTGGGTTTTAAGGGTATGGAGACAGCCCAACACCCACAGCACCCATGACAATTCAAGTTAAATTGGTATATTTAACTTGAATTGGGCCATATGACCCATTATATGTATCTACTTCCAACACTTTTGTTGTTTGTGGATAGGTATGCATCTATGCAAATGGTTTGCACAAAGTTTGGGCTCCTCAGTGGGTTTTAAGGGTATTGAGACAGCCCAACACCCACAGCACCCATGATAAAACCATACAGCACCCGTGCCTATGAAAACATATTTCTGAGTCAGCCATCTCTCAGACTATACCCATTCTGTAAATGATTCCACATTTCACTCTAGAATATATAGAGGCAAGGGCAAAAAAATATTTGGGCACCTGAATGGCATTTTGGGCTCTATTCAGGGGGGATATTTGGCTTTTTTAATGGTTAAATTGGTATATTTAACTGGAATTGGGTCCTGTAAAGGTATATACTTCTAGGTCTCCTAGTGTTTTTGGAAATATCTGCATCAGTATAAGAAGATTTGCAAAAGTTTGGGCTCCTTAGTGGGTTTTAAGGGTATGGAGACAGCCCAACACCCACAGCACCCATGACAATTCAAGTTAAATTGGTATATTTAACTTGAATTGGGCCATATGAACCATTATATGTATCTACTTCCAACACTTTTGTTGTGTGTGGATAGCTATGCATCTATGCAAATGGTTTGCACAAAGTTTGGGCTCCTCAGTGGGTTTTAAGGGTATTGAGACAGCCCAACACCCACAGCACCCATGACAATTCAAGTTAAATTGGTATATTTAACTTGAATTGGGCCATATGACCCATTATATGTATCTACTTCCAACACTTTTGTTGTTTGTGGATAGGTATGCATCTATGCAAATGGTTTGCACAAAGTATGGGCTCCTCAGTGGGTTTTAAGGGTATTGATACAGCCCAACACCCACAGCACCCATGATAAAACCATACAGCACCCGTGCCTATGAAAACAGATTTCTGAGTCAGCCATCTCTCAGACTATACCCATTCTGTAAATGATTCCACATTTCACTCTAGAATATATAGAGGCAATGGGAAAAAAATATTTGGGCACCTGAATGGCATTTTGGGCTCTATTCAGGGGGGATATTTGGTTTTTTTAATGGTTAAATTGGTATATTTAACTGGAATTGGGTCCTGTAATGGTATATACTTCTAGGTCTCCTAGTGTTTTTGGAAATATCTGCATCAGTTTAAGAAGATTTGCAAAAGTTTGGGCTCCTTAGTGGGTTTTAAGGGTATGGAGACAGCCCAACACCCACAGCACCCATGACAATTCAAGTTAAATTGGTATATTTAACTTGAATTGGGCCATATGACCCATTATATGTATCTACTTCCAACACTTTTGTTGTTTGTGGATAGGTATGCATCTATGCAAATGGTTTGCACAAAGTTTGGGCTCCTCAGTGGGTTTTAAGGGTATTGAGACAACCCAACACCCACAGCACCCATGACAATTCAAGTTAAATTGGTATATTTAACTTGAATTGGGCCATATGAACCATTATATGTATCTACTTTCAACACTTTTGTTGTTTGTGGATAGGTATGCATCTATGCAAATGGTTTGCACAAAGTTTGGGCTCCTCAGTGGGTTTTAAGGGTATTGAGACAGCCCAACACCCACAGCACCCATGATAAAACCATACAGCACCCGTGCCTATGAAAACATATTTCTGAGTCAGCCATCTCTCAGACTATACCCATTCTGTAAATGATTCCACATTTCACTCTAGAATATATAGAGGCAATGGGAAAAAAATATTTGGGCACCTGAATGGCATTTTGGGCTCTATTCAGGGGGGATATTTGGTTTTTTTAATGGTTAAATTGGTATATTTAACTGGAATTGGGTCCTGTAAAGGTATATACTTCTAGGTCTCCTAGTGTTTTTGGAAATATCTGCATCAGTATAAGAAGATTTGCAAAAGTTTGGGCTCCTTAGTGGGTTTTAAGGGTATGGAGACAGCCCAACACCCATAGCACCCATGACAATTCAAGTTAAATTAGTATATTTAACTTGAATTGGGCCATAGGACCCATTATATATATCTACTTCCAACACTTTTGTTGTTTGTGGATAGGTATGCATCTATGCAAATGGTTTGCACAAAGTTTGGGCTCCTCAGTGGGTTTTAAGGGTATTGAGACAGCCCAACACCCACAGCACCCATGATAAAACCATACAGCACCCGTGCCTATGAAAACATATTTCTGAGTCAGCCATCTCTCAGACTATACCCATTCTGTAAATGATTCCACATTTCACTCTAGAATATATAGAGGCAATGGGAAAAAAATATTTGGGCACCTGAATGGCATTTTGGGCTCTATTCAGGGGGGATATTTGGTTTTTTTAATGGTTAAATTGGTATATTTAACTGGAATTGGGTCCTGTAAAGGTATATACTTCTAGGTCTCCTAGTGTTTTTGGAAATATCTGCATCAGTATAAGAAGATTTGCAAAAGTTTGGGCTCCTTAGTGGGTTTTAAGGGTATTGAGACAGCCCAACACCCACAGCACCCATGATAAAACCATACAGCACCCGTGCCTATGAAAACATATTTCTGAGTCAGCCATCTCTCAGACTATACCCATTCTGTATATGATTCCACAATTCACTCTAGAATATATAGAGGCAATGGGAACAAAAATATTTGGGCACCTGAATGGGATTTTGGGCTCTATTCAGGGTGGATATTTGGTTTTTTTAATGGTTAAATTGGTATATTTAACTGGAATTGGGTCCTGTAAAGGTATATACTTCTAGGTCTCCTAGTGTTTTTGTAAATATCTGCATCAGTATAAGAAGATTTGCAAAAGTTTGGGCTCCTTAGTGGGTTTGAAGGGTATGGAGACAGCCCAACACCCACAGCACCCATGACAATTCAAGTTAAATTGGTATATTTAACTTGAATTGGGCCATATGACCGATTATATGTATCTACATCCAACACTTTTGTTGTTTGTGGATAGGTATGCATCTATGCAAATGGTTTGCACAAAGTTTGGGCTCCTCAGTGGGTTTTAAGGGTATTGAGACAGCCCAACACCCACAGCACCCATGATAAAACCATACAGCACCCGTGCCTATGAAAACATATTTCTGAGTCAGCCATCTCTCAGACTATACCCATTCTGTAAATGATTCCACATTTCACTCTAGAATATATAGAGGCAATGGGAACAAAATATTTGGGCACCTGAATGGCATTTTGGGCTCTATTCAGGGGGGGATATTTGGTTTTTTTAATGGTTAAATTGGTATATTTAACTGGAATTGGGTCCTGTAAAGGTATATACTTCTAGGTCTCCTAGTGTTTTTGGAAATATCTGCATCAGTATAAGATTTGCAAAAGTTTGGGCTCCTTAGTGGGTTTTAAGGGTATGGAGACAGCCCAACACCCACAGCACCCATGACAATTCAAGTTAAATTGGTATATTTAACTTGAATTGGGCCATATGACCCATTATATATATCTACTTCCAACACTTTTGTTGTTTGTGGATAGGTATGCATCTATGCAAATGGTTTGCACAAAGTTTGGGCTCCTCAGTGGGTTTTAAGGGTATTGAGACAGCCCAACACCCACAGCACCCATGATAAAACCATACAGCACCCGTGCCTATGAAAACATATTTCTGAGTCAGCCATCTCTCAGACTATACCCATTCTGTAAATGATTCCACATTTCACTCTAGAATATATAGAGGCAATGGGGAAAAAATATTTGGGCACCTGAATGGGATTTTGGGCTCTATTCAGGGGGGATATTTGGTTGTTTTAATGGTTAAATTGGTATATTTAACTGGAATTGGGTCATGTAAAGGTATATACTTCTAGGTCTCCTAGTGTTTTTGGAAATATCTGCATCAGTATAAGAAGATTTGCAAAAGTTTGGGCTCCTTAGTGGGTTTTAAGGGTATGGAGACAGCCCAACACCCACAGCACCCATGACAATTCAAGTTAAATTGGTATATTTAACTTGAATTGGGCCATATGACCCATTATATGTATCTACTTCCAACACTTTTGTTGTTTTTGGATAGGTATGCATCTATGCAAATGGTTTGCACAAAGTTTGGGCTCCTCAGTGGGTTTTAAGGGTATTGAGACAGCCCAACACCCACAGCACCCATGATAAAACCATACAGCACCCGTGCCTATGAAAACATATTTCTGAGTCAGCCATCTCTCAGACTATACCCATTCTGTAAATGATTCCACATTTCACTCTAGAATATATAGAGGCAAGGGCAAAAAAATATTTGGGCACCTGAATGGCATTTTGGGCTCTATTCAGGGGGGATATTTGGCTTTTTTAATGGTTAAATTGGTATATTTAACTGGAATTGGGTCCTGTAAAGGTATATACTTCTAGGTCTCCTAGTGTTTTTGGAAATATCTGCATCAGTATAAGAAGATTTGCAAAAGTTTGGGCTCCTTAGTGGGTTTTAAGGGTATGGAGACAGCCCAACACCCACAGCACCCATGACAATTCAAGTTAAATTGGTATATTTAACTTGAATTGGGCCATATGAACCATTATATGTATCTACTTCCAACACTTTTGTTGTGTGTGGATAGCTATGCATCTATGCAAATGGTTTGCACAAAGTTTGGGCTCCTCAGTGGGTTTTAAGGGTATTGAGACAGCCCAACACCCACAGCACCCATGACAATTCAAGTTAAATTGGTATATTTAACTTGAATTGGGCCATATGACCCATTATATGTATCTACTTCCAACACTTTTGTTGTTTGTGGATAGGTATGCATCTATGCAAATGGTTTGCACAAAGTATGGGCTCCTCAGTGGGTTTTAAGGGTATTGATACAGCCCAACACCCACAGCACCCATGATAAAACCATACAGCACCCGTGCCTATGAAAACAGATTTCTGAGTCAGCCATCTCTCAGACTATACCCATTCTGTAAATGATTCCACATTTCACTCTAGAATATATAGAGGCAATGGGAAAAAAATATTTGGGCACCTGAATGGCATTTTGGGCTCTATTCAGGGGGGATATTTGTTTTTTTTAATGGTTAAATTGGTATATTTAACTGGAATTGGGTCCTGTAATGGTATATACTTCTAGGTCTCCTAGTGTTTTTGGAAATATCTGCATCAGTTTAAGAAGATTTGCAAAAGTTTGGGCTCCTTAGTGGGTTTTAAGGGTATGGAGACAGCCCAACACCCACAGCACCCATGACAATTCAAGTTAAATTGGTATATTTAACTTGAATTGGGCCATATGACCCATTATATGTATCTACTTCCAACACTTTTGTTGTTTGTGGATAGGTATGCATCTATGCAAATGGTTTGCACAAAGTTTGGGCTCCTCAGTGGGTTTTAAGGGTATTGAGACAACCCAACACCCACAGCACCCATGACAATTCAAGTTAAATTGGTATATTTAACTTGAATTGGGCCATATGAACCATTATATGTATCTACTTTCAACACTTTTGTTGTTTGTGGATAGGTATGCATCTATGCAAATGGTTTGCACAAAGTTTGGGCTCCTCAGTGGGTTTTAAGGGTATTGAGACAGCCCAACACCCACAGCACCCATGATAAAACCATACAGCACCCGTGCCTATGAAAACATATTTCTGAGTCAGCCATCTCTCAGACTATACCCATTCTGTAAATGATTCCACATTTCACTCTAGAATATATAGAGGCAATGGGAAAAAAATATTTGGGCACCTGAATGGCATTTTGGGCTCTATTCAGGGGGGATATTTGGTTTTTTTAATGGTTAAATTGGTATATTTAACTGGAATTGGGTCCTGTAAAGGTATATACTTCTAGGTCTCCTAGTGTTTTTGGAAATATCTGCATCAGTATAAGAAGATTTGCAAAAGTTTGGGCTCCTTAGTGGGTTTTAAGGGTATGGAGACAGCCCAACACCCATAGCACCCATGACAATTCAAGTTAAATTAGTATATTTAACTTGAATTGGGCCATAGGACCCATTATATATATCTACTTCCAACACTTTTGTTGTTTGTGGATAGGTATGCATCTATGCAAATGGTTTGCACAAAGTTTGGGCTCCTCAGTGGGTTTTAAGGGTATTGAGACAGCCCAACACCCACAGCACCCATGATAAAACCATACAGCACCCGTGCCTATGAAAACATATTTCTGAGTCAGCCATCTCTCAGACTATACCCATTCTGTAAATGATTCCACATTTCACTCTAGAATATATAGAGGCAATGGGAAAAAAATATTTGGGCACCTGAATGGCATTTTGGGCTCTATTCAGGGGGGATATTTGGTTTTTTTAATGGTTAAATTGGTATATTTAACTGGAATTGGGTCCTGTAAAGGTATATACTTCTAGGTCTCCTAGTGTTTTTGGAAATATCTGCATCAGTATAAGAAGATTTGCAAAAGTTTGGGCTCCTTAGTGGGTTTTAAGGGTATTGAGACAGCCCAACACCCACAGCACCCATGATAAAACCATACAGCACCCGTGCCTATGAAAACATATTTCTGAGTCAGCCATCTCTCAGACTATACCCATTCTGTATATGATTCCACAATTCACTCTAGAATATATAGAGGCAATGGGAACAAAAATATTTGGGCACCTGAATGGGATTTTGGGCTCTATTCAGGGTGGATATTTGGTTTTTTTAATGGTTAAATTGGTATATTTAACTGGAATTGGGTCCTGTAAAGGTATATACTTCTAGGTCTCCTAGTGTTTTTGTAAATATCTGCATCAGTATAAGAAGATTTGCAAAAGTTTGGGCTCCTTAGTGGGTTTGAAGGGTATGGAGACAGCCCAACACCCACAGCACCCATGACAATTCAAGTTAAATTGGTATATTTAACTTGAATTGGGCCATATGACCGATTATATGTATCTACATCCAACACTTTTGTTGTTTGTGGATAGGTATGCATCTATGCAAATGGTTTGCACAAAGTTTGGGCTCCTCAGTGGGTTTTAAGGGTATTGAGACAGCCCAACACCCACAGCACCCATGATAAAACCATACAGCACCCGTGCCTATGAAAACATATTTCTGAGTCAGCCATCTCTCAGACTATACCCATTCTGTAAATGATTCCACATTTCACTCTAGAATATATAGAGGCAATGGGAACAAAATATTTGGGCACCTGAATGGCATTTTGGGCTCTATTCAGGGGGGGATATTTGGTTTTTTTAATGGTTAAATTGGTATATTTAACTGGAATTGGGTCCTGTAAAGGTATATACTTCTAGGTCTCCTAGTGTTTTTGGAAATATCTGCATCAGTATAAGATTTGCAAAAGTTTGGGCTCCTTAGTGGGTTTTAAGGGTATGGAGACAGCCCAACACCCACAGCACCCATGACAATTCAAGTTAAATTGGTATATTTAACTTGAATTGGGCCATATGACCCATTATATATATCTACTTCCAACACTTTTGTTGTTTGTGGATAGGTATGCATCTATGCAAATGGTTTGCACAAAGTTTGGGCTCCTCAGTGGGTTTTAAGGGTATTGAGACAGCCCAACACCCACAGCACCCATGATAAAACCATACAGCACCCGTGCCTATGAAAACATATTTCTGAGTCAGCCATCTCTCAGACTATACCCATTCTGTAAATGATTCCACATTTCACTCTAGAATATATAGAGGCAATGGGGAAAAAATATTTGGGCACCTGAATGGGATTTTGGGCTCTATTCAGGGGGGATATTTGGTTGTTTTAATGGTTAAATTGGTATATTTAACTGGAATTGGGTCATGTAAAGGTATATACTTCTAGGTCTCCTAGTGTTTTTGGAAATATCTGCATCAGTATAAGAAGATTTGCAAAAGTTTGGGCTCCTTAGTGGGTTTTAAGGGTATGGAGACAGCCCAACACCCACAGCACCCATGACAATTCAAGTTAAATTGGTATATTTAACTTGAATTGGGCCATATGACCCATTATATGTATCTACTTCCAACACTTTTGTTGTTTTTGGATAGGTATGCATCTATGCAAATGGTTTGCACAAAGTTTGGGCTCCTCAGTGGGTTTTAAGGGTATTGAGACAGCCCAACACCCACAGCACCCATGATAAAACCATACAGCACCCGTGCCTATGAAAACATATTTCTGAGTCAGCCATCTCTCAGACTATACCCATTCTGTAAATGATTCCACATTTCACTCTAGAATATATAGAGGCAATGGGAAAACAATATTTGGGCACCTGAATGGGATTTTGGGCTCTATTCAGGGGGGATATTTGTTTTTTTTAATGGTTAAATTGGTATATTTAACTGGAATTGGGTCCTGTAAAGGTATATACTTCTAGGTCTCCTAGTGTTTTTGGAAATATCTGCATCAGTATAAGAAGATTTGCAAAAGTTTGGGCTCCTTAGTGGGTTTTAAGGGTACGGAGACAGCCCAACACCCACAGCACCCATGACAATTCAAGTTAAATTGGTATATTTAACTTGAATTGGGCCATATGACCCATTATATATATCTACTTCCAACACTTTTGTTGTTTGTGGATAGGTATGCATCTATGCAAATGGTTTGCACAAAGTTTGGGCTCCTCAGTGGGTTTTAAGGGTATTGAGACAGCCCAACACCCACAGCACCCATGATAAAACCATACAGCACCCGTGCCTATGAAAACATATTTCTGAGTCAGCCATCTCTCAGACTATACCCATTCTGTAAATGATTCCACATTTCACTCTAGAATATATAGAGGCAATGGGGAAAAAATATATGGGCACCTGAATGGGATTTTGGGCTCTATTCAGGGGGGATATTTGTTTTTTTTAATGGTTAAATTGGTATATTTAACTGGAATTGGGTCCTGTAAAGGTATATACTTCTAGGTCTCCTAGTGTTTTTGGAAATATCTGCATCAGTATAAGAAGATTTGCAAAAGTTTGGGCTTTTTAGTGGGTTTTAAGGGTATGGAGACAGCCCAACACCCACATCACCCATGACAATTCAAGTTAAATTGGTATATTTAACTTGAATTGGGCCATATGACCCATTATATGTATCTACTTCCAACACTTTTGTTGTTTGTGGATAGGTATGCATCTATGCAAATGGGTTGCACAAAGTTTGGGCTCCTCAGTAGGTTTTAAGGGTATTGAGACAGCCCAACACCCACAGCACCCATGATAAAACCATACAGCACCCATGCCTATGAAAACATATTTCTGAGTCAGCCATCTCTCAGACTATACCCATTCTGTAAATGATTCCACATTTCACTCTAGAATATATAGAGGCAATGGGGAAAAAATATATGGGCACCTGAATGGGATTTTGGGCTCTATTCAGGGGGGATATTTGTTTTTTGTAATGGTTAAATTGGTATATTTAACTGGAATTGGGTCCTGTAAAGGTATATACTTCTAGGTCTCCTAGTGTTTTTGGAAATATCTGCATCAGTATAAGAAGATTTGCAAAAGTTTGGGCTCCTTAGTGGGTTTTAAGGGTATGGAGACAGCCCAACACCCACAGCACCCATGACAATTCAAGTTAAATTGGTATATTTAACTTGAATTGGGCCATATGACCCATTATATATATCTACTTCCAACACTTTTGTTGTTTTTGGATAGGTATGCATCTATGCAAATGGTTTGCACAAAGTTTGGGCTCCTCAGTGGGTTTTAAGGGTATTGAGACAGCCCAACACCCACAGCACCCATGATAAAACCATACAGCACCCGTGCCTATGAAAACATATTTCTGAGTCAGCCATCTCTCAGACTATACCCATTCTGTAAATGATTCCACATTTCACTCTAGAATATATAGAGGCAATGGGGAAAAAATATTTGGGCACCTGAATGGGATTTTGGGCTCTATTCAAGGGGGGATATTTGGTTGTTTTAATGGTTAACTTGGTATATTTAACTGGAATTGGGTCATGTAAAGGTATATACTTCTAGGTCTCCTAGTGTTTTTGGAAATATCTGCATCAGTATAAGAAGATTTGCAAAAGTTTGGGCTCCTTAGTGGGTTTTAAGGGTATGGAGACATCCCAACACCCACAGCACCCATGACAATTCAAGTTAAATTGGTATATTTAACTTGAATTGGGCCATATGACCCATTATATATATCTACTTCCAACACTTTTGTTGTTTGTGGATAGGTATGCATCTATGCAAATGGTTTGCATAAAGTTTGGGCTCTTCAGTGGGTTTTAAGGGTATTGAGACAGCCCAACACCCACAGCACCCATGATAAAACCATACAGCACCCGTGCCTATGAAAACATATTTCTGAGTCAGCCATCTCTCAGACTATACCCATTCTGTAAATGATTCCACATTTCACTCTAGAATATATAGAGGCAATGGGAAAAAAATATTTGGGCACCTGAATGGGATTTTGGGCTCTATTCAGGGGGGATATTTGTTTTTTTTTAAAGTTAAATTGGTATAGTTAACGTGAATTGTGACCCATTATAGATTTCTACTTCCTGTACTTTTAGTGTTTCATCTGTATAAGAATATGTGCAAAAGTTTGGGCTCCTCAGTGGGTTTTTAGGAGATTGTGACAGCCCAACACCCACGGCACCCATGATGAAACCATACAGCGGCTATGAAAACATATTTCTGGGTCAGTGTTCTCTCAGACTATACCTATTCTGAAAATTAATCCAGTTTACTTCAGAATATATGTAGGCAATGGTAAAACAATTCTTTGGGCACCTGAATGGTATTTTGGGCTCTGGTCAGGGGGAGGGGAATATTTGGGTTTTTTAATAGTTAAGTTGGTATATTTAACTTGAATTGTGACCCATTATAGATATCAACTTCCAGTACTTTTAGTGTTTTTGGAAATATATTCATCTGTTTAAGAAGATGTGCAAAAGTTTGGGCTCCTCAGTGGGTTTTAAGGGTGTGGTGACAGCCCAACACCCACGGCACCCATGATGAAACCATACAGCACCCGTGCCTATAAAATCATTTTTCTGGGTCTCAGACTATGCCCATTCTGAAAATGATATATTTTGGCACCTGGAAGTTATTTTGGGCTCTGGTCAAGGGGAGTGGAATATTAGGAATTTTAATAGTCAAGTTGGTATATTTAACTTATATTGTGCCATTATTGATTTCTACATCCAGGGCTTTTAGTGTTATTGAATAGGTAAGCACCTATGTAAATGATTTCCCGTATTGGATTTAAGAGTATGGAGCCAGCCCAACACCCACAGCACCCATGGTAAACCATACAGCATCTGTGCCTATAGAATCATATTTTGGGGTCAGTGTTCAATCAGACAACACTCATTTATGAAACATGATTCCACATATGACTTTAGAGTATAGGCAGGCGATCAACAGAAAATATTTTGTTACCTGGAAGGGAATTTGGGCGAGGGGAGAGGAATATTTGTGTTTTTAATTGCCATATTGGTATTTTAGGCTTAGGAATCAGTCCAACACCCATACCACCCATGATAAAACATATGGCACTGGTACCTATTTAATAATATTTTGGGGTCAGTGTTATCTGAGACACCGAAAAAAAATTATTTGGGCACCTGGAAGGGATTTTGGGCTGAGGGGGAGGTGAATATTTGTGTTTAATAGTCAAATGGATAATTTTAACTTGAATTGGGCCCAGTAACCCATTTAATGTTTGGGCACGTTGAAGGGATTTTGGGCTCAGGTGAGGTGAATATTTGTGTTTAAAGTCGATTGGGTATTTTTTAACTTGAATTGGGCCCAGTACCCATTAATTTGTTAATGGATAGATCTGCATCTGCATACAATATTTACTGAAGTTTGAGCTCCTGGTTGGGATTGAAGGGCACGCAGCTGGCCCAACACCTGCAGCACCCATGATAAATCCAATGGACCATGCAACACCTGTGCTTATGAAATAATATTTTGGGGTCAGTCTCAGACTCTACTCATTCTGAAAATGATTCCACATTTGACTTTAGAATATAGGCAGGCACTGAACAAAACAATTTGGCCACATGAAAGGGATTTTGGTCTCAGTGGGGAGGTTAATATTTGTTTGTTCATGGTCTAATTGGTATTATTAAATTGCATTTGATGAGCGAAATAAGCTCATATCAATATAGGCTCTGTGTGGAGATAAACGTCCAATATGGGACCATGATTTCCATACAAATAAGCACGCAACGGTCTTATTTTAATGAGCGAAATAAGTCCCTATTGGTATTATTTAATCAAAATATACGCTCTATATGGACTTAAAATTCAATTTTTAAAACAGTCGAATATGGGACTATCTCCGGACGCAAAAAGCCGATATTGGTATTATTAAATCTACCGTTTTTGATCGTAACATATCCTCACAAAAATAGGTTCATAGTGGAAATAAATATCAACATATGTTTCAATAGACTTATTTGATTCAGAAAGAAGCCCCACAGTGAGCTTATAGCCATTACGCCATTGAATCGCGAGGGTCGCATATATAAAGAGTGTGCATCTGATATTGGTCATGTCGATGAAAAAAGCTAGATTAATAATAATAATATGGGTTTATTTCGTACGAAAATAGTCCCATATTGGACTGTTTTAAAAAACCGCGTTTTAGGTCCATATATAAAGCTTATATTAAATAACGCCAATATGAGCTTATTTCGCACATTAAAATAAAACCGTTATGTGCTTATTTTCACGAGGATGAAATGTACATGGAAAGTCTTGTGTTGGTTTATTCGTGTTATTTTTCAGCCTGTTCTTGAGAAAATAAGCCCATAATCTGATTCTGAAATAAGCACATATTAAGCTTAAACCCTTATTCCGTTGATTGGCGCGAGCCACAGTGAGAACACAGTACAAAGAGCGCATCTTTGGTAAGTCGTGTTGATGAAAAAAGGTTAGATTAAATAATGCCAATATGGGCTTATTTCGTATGTAAATAGTCCCATATTGTACTGTTTTAAACAGCCTGTTCCCAAAAAAAAAACGGCACATTATCTGCTTATAATATGTTTTTTTAGGTAGATAATCTGCTTAGAATCGCCTCATTTTGAGTCGATAATGTGCTAAAAATGAGAGCATAGTCACATTATCGACTGACAATGAGTCGATTGTAAACAGATTGTGTGCGGAAAATGACACAAATAAGCCAACTTACGACTTTCCAGTGTAAGCTCTTTAACATGTGTTTTCAATGTGGCCCGCGCCATAGAACCAGATAACGATATGATCTATTATCTGCTTATTTCACAATTAAATAATCATATTATGTACTTATTTCACATTATGGGCCGATTATGTGCGTATTTGCGCGAGGATATGTTGTGACACGAGCTCCATGAATTCCGTTCCCAGTTCCCAGTTCCCTATTCTCCTAAAATTGCACTTTTCGTTTACTGAATCGGCTGCGTAGCCAGAGTCATGGTGGCCACCCGGGAATCCTTGTATTTTCGTGCGGTGCCACCCAGCTGGCATCTATAGGAAAGGGACGCGACCATGCAGCCCCTTCCAAATTTTCGAAAATCGGGCTGAAGTCGTGCATGGGGTGTCAAAATAGCAATTTTCGTTACTAAATCGGCTGCGTAGCCAGAGTCATGGTGACCACCCGGGAATCCTTGTATTTTCGTGCGGTGCCTCACAGCGGGGATCTATATGAAAGGGACGCGACCATGCAGCCCCTTCCAAATTTTCGAAAATTGGGCTGAAGTCGTGCATGGGGTGTCAAAATAGCACTTTTCGTTACTAAATCGGCTGCGTAGCCAGAGTCATGGTGGTCACCCGGGAATCCTTGTATTTTTGTGCGGTGCCACCCAGCGGGCATCTATAGAAAAGGGACGCGACCATGCAGCCCCTTCCAAATTTTCGAAAATCGGGCTGAAGGCGTGCATGGGGTGTCAAAATAGCACTTTTCGTTACTAAATCGGCTGCGTAGCCAGAACCATGGCGGCCACCCGGGAATCCTTGCATTTTCGTGCGGTGCCACCCAGCGGGCATCTATTGGACAGGGACGCGGCCATCTAGCCCCTTCCAATTTTTCGAAAATTGGGCTGAAGTCGTGCATGTAGCTAAACATAGCACGTTTTGTTACTAAATCGGCTGCGTAGCCAGAACCAAGGCGGCTACCCGGGAATTCTTTCATTTTCGTGCGGTGCCACCCAGCGGGCATCTTTATGACAGGGACGCGGCCATATAGCCTCTTCCAATTTTTTGAAAATTGGGCTGAAGTCGTGCATGGAGTTAATTTTTTTTACTTTTTGTTACTAAATCAGCTGCGTAGACAGAACCATGGCGGCCACTCGGGAATCCTTGTATTTTCGTGCGGTGCCACCCAGTAGACATCTATTGGACAGGGACGAGACCTTATAGGCCTTTTCAATTTTTCGAAAATTGGGTTGAAGTCGTGCATGGAGCTCCAAATCGCACTTTTCGTTGCTAAATCGCCCGCGTAGGCATAACCGTAGCAGACACGTGGCTATCCTTGCGGAATCTTCTTGTGCCACCACTATTACATCTAAAAATCACAAACTATGTCACATAAACCTGTCCAAAATAGGACATTTTTCGTTAGTCGATAATGTGCTGAAAAGGAGACCCTATTAGTCACATTATCGACTCATATAGAGGCGATTCTAAGCAGATTATGTGCGAACAATGACAAGAAATAAGCCAACCCACTACTGTTCAGCTGTACGCTCATTAACATGTGTTTTCACTGTGGCTCGCGACTTAACACAAAATGATGACTATGACTCCATTATCTGCTTATTTCAGAATCAAATAATCACTTTATGTACCTAATTGGAATTATAGGTCGAATATGTGCGTATTTGTACGAGGATATGTTGCTAAATCGCCTGCGTTGGCATAACCATAGCAGCCACTGGGCTATCCTTGTGGATTCTTCTTTGGCCACCACTAGTCCATCTAGAAATCACAAACTGGTTCACATATGCCTGTCCAGCTGTTAATAAATTGGGTGTAAGTCGTGCATCGGATGAAAATAATGAAAAAAATGTCATTTTTCGTTGCAAATCGTCTGCGTAGGCATATTCATAGCAGCCACGGGGCTCTCGTTGTGGATTCTTCTTATGCCACCACTAGTCCATCGAGAGATCACAAACTGGTTCACATACGCCTGTCCAGCTGTTCAAAAATTGGGCGTAAGTCGTGCGTGGGGTCAAAATAATGAAACAAAGTTCATTTTTCGTTGCTAAATCGTCTGCGTAGGCATAACCATAGCAGTCACGAGACTATCCGTGTGGATTTTTCTTCTGCCACCATCAGTCCATCTAGAAATCACAAATCAATTAACATGCTCCCGTCCAGCTGTTCACAAATTGAGCGTAAGTCGTGCGTGGGGTCAAAATAATGAAAAACAATTCATTTTTCGTTGCTAAATCGCCTGCGTAGGCATAACCATAGACGCTACGGGGCTATCCTTGTGGATTCTTCTTGTGCCGCTACAAGTCCATCTAGAAATCACAAAATATGTCATATAAACTTGTCCAGCTGTTCAACAGTTGGGCGTAAATCGTGAGTGGGGTAAAAATATGACATTTTTCGTTGCTTAATCCTGAAAACCAGCACATTATTTGCTGAGAAGAAACAATAATTTAGGTAGATAATCTGCTTATAATCGCCTCATTTTGAGTCGACAATGTGCTGAAAATGAGTTCCTATTAGTCAAATTATCGACTCATATAGAGGCGATTCTAAGTAAATTATGTGCTGACAATGACAAAAATAATAACCAAACTTTTCAGGTGTACGCTCATTAGCATGTATTTTCACTGTGGCACGCGCCAAAACACGAAATGACGACTATGACTCCATTATCTGCTTATTTCATAACCAAATAATCACTTTAAGTACCTAATTAAAATTTAGGTCGGTTTTGTGCGTATTCGTGCGAGGATATGTTACTAAATCGCCTGCGTTGGCATAACCATAGCAGCCACGGGGCTACCCTTGTGGATTCTTCTTATACCACAATTAGTCCATCTATAAATCACAAACTAGTTCACATACGCCTGTCCAGCTGTTCAAAAATTGGGCGTAAGTCGTGCGTGGGGTCAAAATAATGAAAAAAAAGATAATTTTTCGTTGCTAAATCGCCTGCGTAGGCATACACATAGCAGCCACGAGGGTATCCTTGTGGATGCTTCTTGTGCCACCACTAGTCCATCTAAAAATCACAAACATAGTCACATAAGCCTGTCCAGTTGTTAAAAAATTGGGCGTAAGTCGTGCGTGGGGTCAAAATAATGAAAAAAAATCATTTCTCATTGCTAAATCGCCTGCGTAGGCATAACCGTAGCTGCCACGAGTCTATCCTTGTGGAATCTTCTTGTGCCACCAATAGTGCATCGAAACATCACAAACTAGGTCCCATAAAATGCAAGGAATTCCAGGGTGGCCGCCATGGTTCTGGCTACGCAGCCGATTTAGCAACAAAAAAATGCAATTTTTAGCTCCATGCATGCACGACTTCAGCCCAATTTTCAAAAAAGTGGAAGGGCTATATGGCCGCGTCCCTGTCCTATAGATGCGCGCTGGGTGGCACCGCGCGAAAATACAAGGATTCCCGGGTGGTCGCCATGGTTCTGGCTACGCAGCCGATTTTGAGCTCCATGCACGACTTTAGCCCAATCTTCGAAACATTGGAAGGGGCTATATGGTCGCGTCCCTGTCCTATAGATGACAACTGGGTGGCACCGCACGAAAATACAAGGATTCCCGTGTGGCCATCATGACTGTCTACGCAGCCGATTTAGTAACTAAAAGTGCTATTTTGACACCCCATGCACGACTTCAGCCCGATTTTAGAAAATTTGGAAGGGTCTGCATGGTCGCGTCCCTTTCCTATAGATGCCCGCTTGGTGGCACCGCACGAAACTACAAGGATTCCCGGGTGGCCACCATGACTCTGGCTACGCAGCCGATTTAGTAACGAAAAGTGCTATATTGACACCCCATGCACGACTTCAGCCCGATTTTCGAAAATTTGGAAGGGGCTGCATGGTCGCGTCCCTTTCCTATATATGCCAGCTGGGTGGCACCGCGCGAAAATACAAGGATTCCCGGGTGGCCACCATGACTCTGTCTACGCATCCGTTTTAGTAACGAAAAGTGCAATTTTAGGGGAACTGGGAACGGAATTCATGGAGCTTGTGACGGGACATATCCACGCTCTTTACTTGCGCCAGTCTATGCTGGGCGCAAGCAATGTTTTCGGTCAGGATCTCTGTTTATCTGTTTATTTGTCTGTCCTTCCACGAATATGTTACGTCATACCGGAAGTACAGAATGTAAAGAATGCACATGCGCTAATATGAAATGATGGCACCAATTGTAATTTAAATCCACATTTATACTAAATTTGCATTGTTATCTCGTTTTATTTTGGTAATAAATCGTTCATAAAAGAACAAAATTGAAAGATTGCTTTCTTTGAAACTCGGAACATTATTTGAGATCGAGTCTAAAAGATGCGTGCGGAATCGTTTTTTTTTCTCGCATAGAAAATGATGTGCGAACAAATTTCTGGAAACTTTCTTCGACGTTCAAAACATTTCCGAAAGACGCAGGTGCATATAAACCATGTCCGGCCAAACGATCGAGCGCATGGTTCTAGACAAAATTGTACTGAAAAATATGTTGAAACATGGATTATTAAAGCGCCTTATTAATTAACTGGGAAAACAAGCTTTCTCATTCTCAAAGCAATTGGCATTTTGATGATATGTTCCCGAAGACCGTAGATCAGTCGCTATAAGGGCATGTTCACATTGACACATTGATAATCAAAGACTAACCAATGATCGCGTGTCTTTTATTTAATTGTGTCGGAATTGACTTTGACGTTTTTTGCCGCTGAAGTGCAATGACATACACAAAGCATTCTAGTCAAACTAGTAATGTAACCCAATTGGTATATAATATATAGCATCAACGGCAACCAATCGTATTCACACCCTTCATATGAGCGATGTCTATATTGTTCTATAAATATGTCAAACAACTCTTACGTCATTACTAAGACCATAATTGGTGTAATAGATCAAATGGAGATAACAGAGATATTCTGTCCGTACACACAAATATTTCAGCGATGGATGAACTGAAATTTGATATCTAGATTCTCTATCGATCTCTCAAAAGAGGGCCCAGCACCCGTGGTTCAAACTGCTGTTGGCAAGATATCACAAAACATGCCATATGTGTGATGGGTGCATTCTAGTACAAATGTGTTTTACTACGGTTCGCGTCATTCAACTGAATAGCGGGTATAAGCTCACTAGGCTTATTTTGTATGTAATTAGTCCCATATTGTACAGTTTTAAACAGCCTGTTCTCCCTAAAATCCGCACATTACCTGCTTATAATAAAGCTTTTTAGGTATATAATCTGCTTAGAATTGTCTCATATTAAGTCGGTAATGTGCTGAAAATTAGAACATTTTAGTCATAATATCGACTCATAATGAGGCTATTCTAAGCAGATTATATGTGGACAATGAAACAAATAAGCGAACCCATGGCTTTTCAGGTGTACGCTCTTTAATATGTGTTTTCACTGTGGCCCGCGCCATAATACGAAATCACGGCTATGACTCCAGTATATGCTTATTTGAAAATCAAATAATCACAATACGTAACTATTTCACATTATAGGTCGATTATGTGCGTATTTATGGGAGGATATGTTAGTTTTAAAAACCGTGTTTTATGTCAATATAGAGCTTATATATATTGCGATTAAATAAGCCAACATTAGCTTATATGAATAAAATTAAGTGCTTATTTTCAAGAAAATAGCCTGACCTCTGCATGGTAAATGTTGAGTTGTTTAATCGTCTTGTTTTCCAGCCTAGCTGTTCTCGTGAAAATAAGCACAACACGGGCCAATATCATATTGGTATGTGCTTATTTTCACGAGACCAAGCACAACACGGGCCAATATAATATTGGTATGTGCTTATTTTCACGAGACCAGGCTGACATCTGCATGGTAAGTCTTGGGTTGGTTTATTTGTGTTATTTTCAACACGAATTGCTAAAATAAGCATAAGGCGGGCTTATCTCATATTGAAATATCCCAAGCATATATTTAGTGTTCAATTAATGACAATATGCAGTCTGTTCTCGTAAAAAAAAGCTCATAACGGGCTTATTTTAATGAGCGAAATAAGCTCATACTGGCATCATTTAACCTCAATATACCTGAACTTTTTATATATTGACCTAAACACGGTTTTTAAAACAGTCACATGTTGGACTATTTTTACACGGAATAAGCCTATCTTTGGTATTATTTAATCTACTTTTTTTTCTTCGCAACACATCCTCATGTAATTAGGTTCATATTGGACCTAAATATTCACACTGTTCATATGGACTTATTTGATTCTAAAATAAGCCCACGGTGAGGTTATCTCTATCATTCCTTTGAATGGCGCGGGCCACAGTTAACACACATTATAAGGATCGTGAATCTAGTAGATCGTGTCGATGAAAAAAAGGTAGATTAAATAATGCCAATATGGGCTTATTTCGTATGAAAATAATCCCATATTGGATTGTTTAAAAAAAAACCAGTTTCAGGTCCATATAGAACGTATATTGCGGTTAAATAATGCCAAAAGGAGCTTATTTCGCTCAGCAAAAAATCCCGTTATGAGCTGATAGCTACATGGTAAGTCTTGATTTGGTTTATTTGTGTTGTTTTGCACAACACGAATTGCAAAAATAAGCACAAAACAGGCTTCTCGCATATTGAAATATCCCATATAGGGCTGTTTTAATAACTATAGTTTAAGCACATATAGAGCGTATAGTGTTTTCGAATAATGTCAATATGCAGTGATACTGTACCCATGTATATGGTGCACATACCCAAATATACCGTGGTATCTACAAAAGTATACCCTCATACCCACATCTATAAGCGTTTTGTGTCCATATATAGCGTATATTGCGGTTAAATACTGCCAATATAAGCTTATTTCGCTCAAAATGTGCTTATTTTCACAAGAACAATCTGTATGGTAAGTCTTGAGATGGTTGATTCGTGTTTGTTTTCCACTCTATTGTCATGAAACTAAACACAGTATGGGCTTATCTCATATTCAAATATCCAATATACACAAAAAAGGGCTGTTTTAATAGCCAGCGTTTAGGCCCACATGGAGCGTTTTTGAGTTTTCAAATAATGTCAATTTGTAGCCCGTTCTCGTTAAAATAAACACATAACGGGGCTTATTTTAATGAGCGAAATAAACTAATATAGTCGTATTATTTAACCTAATATACATGCACGTTATATATATGGACCTATTAAACGCGGTTTTTAAAACAGTCCAATATCTAAATTTTTTAATAGCAGCATATCCTCGGGTAAATACATGTAGGTTCATATTGGACCTAAGTATTCACATAGGTTAATTTTTGGACTTGATTCTGTAGTAAGCACACAGTGAGCTTATAGCCATTATTCCGTTGAATGGCGAGGGCCGCATAGAAAACACATTATAAAGAGCTTGAATCTGGTAGGTCGTGTCGATGAAAAAAGCTAGATTAAATAATACTAATATGGGCTTATTTTGCGTTATTTATAGGTCCATATATAAACCGTATATTGCGGTTAAATAACGCCCAAAGAAGCTTATTTCGCTCATTAAAACAAGCCCGATATGAGCTTGTTTTCACGAGAGGCTGAAATGTGCATGTGCATACAACTATTTGAATCTAATCTGGATTCATGGAGCAGGTCGCTGTCACAATGTCAACAATTAGTCACATCCATGTCCCCAAGTCACGGTATTAATGACTTCTTCGATAACTCAATACAGAAACAAATATTTAATGATAATATTCGCACCAAACTTCTCAAAAATAGCAATCGACGTGATCATCCAAGGAACAAACTTAGAACGTATAGAACACTCAAAACGATGACTTCTTTGGAAAAATATATCAACGTCATTTCCGTCCCAAAATAGCGTGAATCCCTGACAAAATTAAGAATAAGTTGCCACACCTTGGGCATCGAACGCGGACGCTACTTCGATTTCTACGGCGGCCTGGAACCGCCACCCCCTCTTCAGTTAGTATCCTGATATATCAGGTTACGTATCCTGATATATCAGGTTAGTATCCTGATATATCAGGTTATTATCCTGATATATCAGGTTACGTATCCTGATATATCAGGTTACGTATCCTGATATACCAGATTAGTATCCTGATATATCAGGTTATTATCCTGATATATCAGGTTACGTATCCTGATATATCAGGTTACGTGTCCTGATATATCAGGTTATTATCCTGATATATCAGGTTACGTATCCTAATATATCAGGTTATTATCCTGATATATCAGGTTACGTATCCTGATATATCAGGTTATTATCCTGATATATCAGGTTATGTATCCTGATATATCAGGTTATGTATCCTGATATATCAGGTTGTCTCGACCAATCCAGAATGTCGTCTTTCATTGGCGGAGGCTTGTGGTTGGTTCCATATTAAGTTTGGTGACGATGAGGATGAGTGATGTGGCATGTACATGTAGGCGATTAACCACACACCCCTCACCAAACTTCATATGGATCTTCAGGGTGACCTCTAGATGGGAGCCATCTATTTTTTCCCGAAATTTGTTAGAAAACATGGCCGCCATCAGTCATCTTGGATTTCAAATTTGGATCCATTGGCACACCCAGCAGAACAAATATCGGAACAAATATTTTAAAACTTTATACAGGCGTGTTTTGGGTCACCTCTGGGGATATCAAATGTTTCCGAATTTTGTTGAAAGCATTTCCGCCCTTTTGGATTTTAAACTTTGTATGACTAAATGATTTGGCACACAATACAGACCACATCTTTTATATAGTCCTTACTGAACTTCATATGGATCTTCTGGGAGATGGGAGCCACCAAAAATGTCATTGTAAAAATGTCATTGAGGTATCCAATTATTACGCAATTCATGAAAAGAAAACATGGCCGCCAGCAGGATTTCATTCGCACACCATGCATCCCTCATTTATTGGTGAAATGTTTTAAATGAAAACAAGAGATGGACTGTCGTCCGGTGCATACCCCCCTGTGGATTACCGCCTAGTGTGGGCATATCTATAACTTATGACTGCTATACTCAGACAGATTGGACCCAAAAAATCAGAATTTTCATATAAACAAAGATGAATAACTATAGAACAAAAAACAAAACAAAACAGTTGAATGTGCCATTAAATGTCCTCATATTGGTGAACATCCATACAAAATTTCATTGAGATCCGAGCATTACTGTTCAAGTTATGACCTGAACAGACATCGGATGGACCAAACAGCCAACATTTCCAGATAAACAAAGATGAATAACTCTAGTATGGAAAAGCGAAACAGAACAATGGAACCCTCTATTGAATGTCATCATACTAGTGAACATCCATACCAAATTTCATTGAGATCCCAGCACAACTGTTGAAGTTACGACATGAACAGACACCAGACGGACCAAAAATCCAAAATTTCCAGATAAACAATGATGAATAACTCTAGAATGGAAAATCCGAACAAAACGATGGAAACCTCTATTTAATGTCCTCATAGTAGTGAACATCCATACCTAATTTCATTGAGATCTGAGCACTACTGTTAAAGTTATGACATGAACAGACATCGGACGGACGTACTGACGGACGCACATACAGACGCACGGACGGACGGAAAAATGGGGTATAACAATATCATCTACAGAATACAAGCCCATTGCGTACATTATTGTAACTTTTTGACTTTCCTTCTTCTATAGGAGTCCTTTATCATTCTATTGACAGCTCAGCATGAAATTAACACCTACCAACGTTGAGCTACAGTGTCATTGACACTTTCATTTGAACTTATTATCTAATCATTTCCCAAGGGAACTACTCGTCAATGATTATTTAGTATAGAAAGGGTTAATAATGGACTGGTCATCGCTCAGTGGATGGTTCGGTTCTTGCTAACACTTCCGTGACTGGTGCTCCTTGAAATTTTGCAAAAACCTGTGCCAATGAACTCTTTTATATATGCGAGTCTCCTATTGGTAGCCTCGCATATATAAGAGCATATACATTGGCCTAACAATATTGACTAAGAATCCAACCAACCACAAGCCTCCGCCAATGAGACGACACTCTGGATTAATTTGTCGAGACATAACCTGATATATCGGGATAATAACTTGATATATCAGGATACGTAACCTGATATATCAAGATAATAACCTGATATATCAGGATACGTAACCTGATATATCAGGATACGTAACCTGATATATCAGGATACGTAACCTGATATATCAGGATAATAACCTGATATATCAGGATATTAACCTGATATATCAGGATAATAACCTGATATATCAGGATACGTAACCTGATATATCAGGATAATAACCTGATATATCATGATACGTAACCTGATATATCAGGATAATAACCTGATATATCAGGATACGTAACCTGATATATCAGGATACTAACCTGATATATCAGGATAGGTAACCTGATATATCAGGAAACTAACTGAAGAGGAGGTGGCGGTTCCAGGCCGCCGTAGATTTCGACGAAGCGGACCGAATTTGCGAAACATGCAATGAAATCGACAATTATTTACTGTACTTCTTCTGTCAGACGAGCGCGCCCTATTCTACGAGAACATATCACCCAATCTGTTAAACATCCCCAACGAGAAACTATTTAAACAAATAATGATCAGCAGCGACTCGAAAACTATGCGTGCTTTGGGGCACACTTTGTCCACTATGGATTGAAAAAGAAAGGGGTTTGGCAACAGAGTAACGACTCTTAAATCGAGTACAACAAAAAAGGAAAAAAGATTCTTCGACTTGAGACCATGTCAGTGTTGCCAGTATCAACTCTGAATGGTATGTTTGCCAATCATCTACATATATTATCTGAACGTATGATAGGCATATACCGGTATAACATATGTATATTGTCATATATAAGCATATACCGCCATATATCATTGTTGTTACATTGTACTTAACTTTGTTTCATGTAATCCGTCCATTTTGTCTTGTTATTCTGTGTTCATGTACATTTGACCATATATGGTGTAACGTACAAATAAACATGATTGATTGATTGATTGGTAAGTCATGTGTTTATTCGTGTTGTTTTCCAGCCTGTGTTCGAGAAAATAATCCCATAACGGGCTTATTTTAATGAGCGAAATAAGCTCATATTGGAATTATTAAGACTCATTATATATGTATGCTATATTTGAAAATAAAACAAGGATGTTAAAACAGTCCAATGTGGGATTATTTCCATAAGAAATAAGCCCATATTGGTATTATTTAATCCACCTTTGTTCATCGCAACATATATTCTCGTAAAAATAGGTTCATATTGGACCTAAAGATTCACATAGGTTCATATTGGACTTATTCGATTCTGAAATAAACCCACAGTGAACTACTACCCGCTATTCAGCTAAATGGCATGGGCCACAGTTAAAACACATTTTATAGAGCGTGAGTCTGGTATGTCGTGTCGATGAAAACATTGAGGTTAAATAATGCCAGTATGAGCTTAATTCGCTCATTAAAATAAGCCCGTTATGTGCTTATTTTTATGAGAACAGGATGAAACATGTCCTCGTGCAAATAGGTTCATATTGGACCTACATGTAACTATTCACAGGTATATGTTGGAACTATCTGATTCTGAAATAAGTACATACTGAGTCCCTTATTCCGTTGAATGGCGCCAAACACCTTACAAAGAGCGTAGTTTTGGTAAGTTGTGTTTATGAAAAAAGGCAGATTAAATCATTCCGATATGGGCTCATTTCGTATGTAAATAGTCCCGTATTGTACTGTGTTTTAAACAGACTGTTCCCCAAAATTCCGCACATTATCTACTTATAAATAATTTATTTTAGGTAGATAATCCGATTAGAATGTCCTCATTTTCAGTCCATAATGTGCTGAAAATGAGAATATCACACAACTAAGCCAACCCATAACTTTTCAGATGTACGCTATTTAAATAATTTATTTTAGGTAGATAATCCGATTAGAATGTCCTCATTTTCAGTCCATAATGTGCTGAAAATGAGAATATCACACAACTAAGCCAACCCATAACTTTTCAGATGTACGCTATTTAAAGACATAATATGGATTTGTTCGGGTATGTGAAACTGATAAGTTAGCATTCAGGCGCTATGTCAACTGGAGGAATGTAGCATTTTAGTAACATATGGCAATAGTCCCATATTGTACTGCTTTAAAAGCCGAGATTTAGGTCAATATAGAGCTTATATATATTGCGATTAAATAATGCCAAAATTATCGCTCGTTAAAATACGGCCGTTAAGTGCTTATTTTCACGAAAATAGCTTGACATCTGCATGGCAAGTGTTGAGTTGTTTAATCGTGTTGTTTTCCAGCCTGTTGACGTGAAAATAAGCACACCACGTGCCTATCTCATATTGTTATGTGCTTATTTTCATGAGAACATGGTAAGTCTTGAGTTGGTTTATTTGTGTTGTGCCACAACACGAATTGCTAAAATAAGCATGACGAGCTTATCGCATATTGAAATATCTATATAGGGCTGTTATAATAACCAGCGTTTAGGCCCATATGAAGCTTATTTAGTTTTCAAATAATGGCAGTTTGCAGTCTGTTTTCGTGAAAATAAACACAAAACAGGACTTATTTTAATGAGCGAAATAAGCTCATACAGAGGTATAATTTAACTTAATATGTACACATGTACGCTATATATATATGGACCTATAATCGCGGCTTTTTAAACAGACAATATCAGACTGTTCTATCGAACTAGTCCCATATTGGTATTATTCAATCTAATTTGTTTTCATCGCAACATATCCTCATGTAAATAGGTTCATATTTGACCTTTAAGTATTCACATAGGTTCTTTTGATTCTGATATAAGTCCACAGTAAGCGTATAGCCATTATTCGGTTGAATGGCGAGGGCAGCATTGACTATAAAGAGCTTGAATCTGGTAGGTTGTGTCGATGAAAAAGCTAGATTAATAATACTGATATGGGTTTATTTCAGTAAAAACAATACAATTAGGGTAGCTTTGGTAAGTAAGTGATAAACTAAGGTAGATAAAATAATGCCAATATGTGCTTATTTCTTATGTAAATAGTCCCATATTGTACCGTTTTAAACAGCCTGTTCCCCAAATTCCCGCACATTATCTGCTTATATAAAAAGTAAATATTCTAGGTAGATAATCTGCTTATGAACGTTCTTATTTTGAGTCGATAATGTGCTGAAAATTATACCGAATTAGTCACATTTTCGCCTCATAATGGAACAATTCTAAGCAGATTATGAGCGGACAATGACACAACTAAGCCAACCTACAGCTTATCAGATGTACGCACTTAAAGACATATTATGGACTTGTACGGGTATGTGAAACTGATAAGTTAGCATTCAGGCGCTATGTCAAGTAAATCGACCGTACCTCTCCATAGAAATCATTGTCTGAACTACGCTCAATTGTAAATATTTACTTCTGGAATCGGGACTATTGGCGACAATACGGGCTTATATCATATTATTATGTGCCTATTTTCACGAGAACAGTCTTGAGTTGGTTTATTTGTGTTGTATTCCACAACACAAATTGCAAAAATAATCATAAGATGTTCTTATCGCATATTGAAATATCCCATATAGGGCTGTTATAATAATCAAATAATCAAATAATGACAATATGCAGCTTGTTCTCGTAAAAATAAGCTCATAACGGGCTTATTTTAATGAGCGAATTAAGCTCATACTGCCATTATTGAAACTAAACGCGATTTTTAAAGCAGTCAAATGTTGGACTATTTCTATGTAAGCCCATATTGGTAATATCTAATCTACTTTTTTTCATCTCAACATATCCTCAGGTTTATATTGGACCTAAATATTCACACAGTTCATATTGGACTTATTTTATTCTGAAATAAGCCCACGGTGAGCGTATACCAGTTATTCCGTAGAATGGCGCGGGCCACAGTGAAAATACCTTCTAAAGAGCGTGAATCTAGTTAGTTATCTCGATGAGAATAGGTAGATAGATTAAATAGTGCCAATATGGGCATATTTCGTATGGAAATAGTCCCATGTTAGACTGTCTTAAAACCCGCATTTTCTGTCCATATCGTATACTGCGGTTAAATAATGGCAATATTTAGTTCATAATAACATGGCGTTTATGTGCTTATTTTCACGAGAACAGTCTGCATGTTGACATTATTTGAAAACTGAAATACGCTCCATAAGGCCTAAACGCTAGTTATTAAAACAGCCTTACATGTACATGTATATGGGTTATTTCAATATGAGGAAAACCCGTATTGTGCTTATTTTCACGAGAACACGATTAAACAACTCAAGACTTGTCATGCTGTTCTCATGAAAATAAGTACAAAACGGACATATTTTAATGCGCGATATAAGCTGATATTGGAATTATTTTGCCACAATATACGCTCAATATGGATCTAACACACTGTTTTTATAAATAAAACAGTACAATATGGGATTATTTCCATACATATCAAGCCCAAATTGAAATGATTTAATCTGCCTCTTTTCATCGACACGACTTACCAATTTCACGATCTTTATAATGTTTTCACTGCGGCCATAACGGAATAACGATTTAAGCTCACTATGGAGTTATTTCATAATCAAATTATTTCAAATATCAACCTATGCGAATAGCTACATGTAGGTCCAATTTGAACCTATTTGCACGACGATGTGTTTCATCCTGTTCTCGTAAAAATAAGCACATAACGCTGCGAAACGGGCTTATTTTAATGAGCGAATTAAGCTCCCATTGTCATTATTTAACAACCTAAACTTGTTTATCGACATGCAGCCTGTTCTCCCAAAAACCCGCAGATTATCTGCTTATACATAAACATCTTTAGGTACATAATATGCTTAGAAGCTCATAAATTTAAGTCGATAATGTGCTGAAAATGAGACAATTTTAGTCAAATTATCGACTGCCAATGAGTCGATTGTAATCAGATTGTGTGCAGAAAATGACACAAATAAGCCAACTCACGGCTTTCATGTGTATGTTCTTTATAGCATGTGTTTTCAATGTGGCCGCGCCATAAAACGAAATGACGGATATGATCTATTATCTGCTTATTTCACAATAAAATGTACCTATTTCACATTATAGGCCGATTATGTGCCTATTTGAGGGAGGATATGTTGCGACACGACATACCAGATTCACGCTCTTTATAATGTGTTTAACTGCGGCTCGCTTCATTCAACTAAATAACGGGTATAAACTCACTAATGGCTTATTTCCGAATCAATTAAGTCCATTGAAACATATGTTAATATGTATGCCCAATATGAACCTATTTTCGCGAGGATAAGTTGCGATGAAAAACGGTAGATTTAAAGGTACTCAATCCGTAAAGAGGGTCCCCATCTCAACAGATTCCAACAACAACAATCCGATCAGAGGGTCCTATATTACTATTTCTTTGGCTTTGGGGGTAAAAAATATTTGATTCGAGTCGAGGAACCCATCAAACAAAGCTCAGAGTTATTAGATATTGATTTTTGAAATTTGTTAATTGCTCGAGATGAGTACTAATAACTGCCGTCAATTGGTATCCTGCTCGAGATTTTACGCCAAAACTCTATTCAAACAGACAAGGATGGATAACTCTATAATCAAGTGGTAATAATAACGAAATTTTGACTGTCTTCTGGGCCAGAAAGAATTCCCGATAATGAAAAATAATAGATTTCTAAAATCGATATCTAACAAATCTGAGCTTTGATGGGTGACTTCCTCGACTCGAATCAAATATTTTTGACCCCCGAAGCCATTGAAATAGTAATTGAGAGGAGTTTTATCGGATTGAGTACCTTTAATAATGACAATATGGGAGATAGTCCCATATTGGACTGTTTTATAAACTGAGTTTTAGGTCCATATAGAGCGTATATTGTGATTAAATAATACTAATATGGGCTTATATCGCTCATTAAAATAAGACCGTTACGTGCTTATTTTTATGGAAACCATACATGTACTCCCATAGTGTACGTTTATCTCCACACAGAGCCTATATTGATATGAGCTTATTTCGCTCATTAAAATAAGCCGGGAGTGTGGCTATTTTCATGAGAACAGGCTGTGAAGTAGCATATACATGTACTATACATTCCTTTTTCATATACATATGTTGTACTTCCGTATATATTCATATTAAAATATTCTTCATATTTCATACAGAATACTATATCATTATGTACAACTACAATTTACCATATCTTATCCTAATTTAATTAAAGGTTTAAACCAAAACATAGTTCGTACTTTAATTGGGTCGGGCTGTTCCGGGTCGCTTGGTGTCGGTTGTGCCTGGGGCGGACGGTCCCGTTCCTGTATATACAAGTATATACATGTGTATATAGTACATCTGACTACAGACCGAATCGGGACCACAGGGACAACTCGCGCGGGCGTATGTTAGGGTGGGTTGTCCAGATTTTCCGGGGCTGGTTGTCTCACGTTTGTATTAGCTCACCTGAGACGAAGTCTCCGGTGGAGCTATTGTCATCACTCTTCGTCCGTCGTCCGTCCATCGTCCGGCCGTCCGTCCGTCTACAATTCTTTGAACATCTTCTCCTCTGGAACCATGAAACCGAATGGGTTCATATTTGGTGTGTATGTTTCCTAGGTGACTCTCATTCAGATTTGTTCAAATGAGGACACTGGGTCAAATAGTTGCGAAGCCAGGGCCATAACTCTTTGCCACCATAGTAATTCTTACAACGACTTCTCAAATTTCATTGGGCCGAATGGGTTCGTATTTGATACAAAGGGTCCTTGGGGGACTGTTATTCAGATTTGTTCAAATGAGGTCACTGGATCGAATGTGGGCGGAGCCAGTAACGTAACTAAAAAAAAAAAATTAATTAAGATTTTTTGAATTTTCACCTTGCTCAATTTAACAAACAAAAAAATTAGTTTTTAAACATTTTATAAAATTTGAAAAAAGTGACACCATTATAACATCTGCAGAGTTATGAAACTTTAATCTTTAATGAAATTACAGAAATATTCCATTACCCATCCCCCATCCCATATGGCCCAGACCCACCCACCCTGCAGTGGCCTGCACCAAACCAACATCCCTTCCAACGGATATCATCTCCAGCTTCCAACTTTAATACCTGTTCTATTAAAGTTGCAGATATATCTTTGTGGATAGACAGAGAGAGACACATGTCATTAATCTAGATTACAATAAAATGTCATCTGGCAGCTTGTGTAAACATTACTGCTAGCAATTTTAAACAAACTGCCTGAATTTAGTGTCTGACATTTGCATAATGAGGTCCCCAGAGGGTGAATTTAGTGTTGCAACCCTGTACAGCAGGCTAGCATCACCAAATACACCCTCCATGGACCTAATTCTGCTTAGGCATCATCTTCTGGGAAGTATCTTAAGTATCAAATTGAAATTTTGTTTTAGTTACTTTTTTACTTTTTCCCTTCTGTTCAGTTTCTATGCCCCCCCCCCCTAATTTGCAGAAGATAAAATGCATAATTGAGGTGCTCAATGTGTGTGCATTACAAACTTCAACTTTAGAACTTAAATCTGTTCCTATATAGGTTTCCCATGGCTGGTGAGGCCTAATCAGACTGAGGATGAATCTGGTGATGCTAGCACACCTTGCGGAATATTGTCATTAAATTCACCATTTGGGGACCTCATTCTGCAAATGTCTGACACACTATATGCAGACATGGCTGGCATATTATTTTCTTAACCACCGCTTATCCAGATGAAATCATACCCTGATTTTTCAAAGAAACATTGAGGGGGGGTATATTGGATTGAATTTGTCTTATGTCTGTCAGGCGGTCCTTCCACTCGTCTGTCTGTTGGGATGTCTATCCATCCGTCTATCAACAATTGTTTTCTTCTCCATATTAAAGACCAAATATGTTTATATATTTCAGTGTGCATGTTCCCTAGGTGACTCACAATCATATTGGTTCAAATAAGTTCATCATATCAAATAGGTGCGAAGCTAGGGCCATAACTCTTTCCCTCCATAGTAAATCTTAAAATTTCTTCTCAAGAACCATTGAGCCTATATTAGCTTATATTTGGTATGGATGGGCCTTGGGAGACCGGGTTCAGATTTGTTCAAATTGGGTCATTTTAGGAAATGAGGTCCCCATAGGGTGAATTCGTTGATGCTTTTCCACCTTGTGGAATAGTGTCATTAAATTCACCTTTTGTGGACCTCATTCTGCAAAGATCAGACATACTAAATACAGACTTGGCTGTTCCAATATTATTTTCTTAACCACGTACCACTTATCCAGGTGAAATCATACCCTATTGGATATTGGGGGGGGGGGGGTATATTGATATTACTAGATGAATGGATCTCATAGATGGGGATTCACATTTGTTCTAATATGGGCAGAGATAAGAGATTTAACTCTCCTATATCCTTGTACTAGTTGTAAAATTCAACCTAAGAGGGGTGTGCAAAATGATTTATGTGAACTTAGTACTGTGGTATGGTTGTCTTCTGTAAAATGTAAGAGGTTGGAGATTTGTCAGTGGTGTGCAATTAGAAATTTCAAGTTGAAGAGCCCTGCTCATCGGAGAACCTCCATCTATGTCCATGTTTAGAACTACTTGTCTTAAGTGATATTGTCACGTACTGACTCTTGTAGTCTTCAGAGTCCCATTCTTCTCAGTCTTTACAGTCTGGTGAGCGACCCACAGTCATTGACTGTCTTGTTAAATATTTGTTGTCATCTTCACATTTTTTGTTTATTTATTCTTGGAAATGTAATTTTCATATTTTAAGACACTACTATATTACACGATTTGATATCCCAATATATTATTATCTTAAATTATTTGCCATCGTTTTGTCGACGTAATCGGTAGTATACGGATGGCGACGAGGTCGGTATTTGAGATTGGACACCTGAGAACTATCTGAATATGAACACCAAGTAACAGTCTGTTTATGTGAAACTGAGCTTATTTTAAAATTGCGCGAAATAAGCTCATGTTGGCAATATTTGAAAACTTAAATAAGCTCTATATGGGCCTAAACGAATAGCGCACAGGAAGGTAACACCCTGATTGTATAGATTACCCAGGGTATCCCCCCTGAGTGTATAGAATAACCCGGTTTACATGGCCCAATTCAAGTTAAATATACCGACATTAATATTAAAAAACATATTTTGTCCTTCACCTGAGCCCAAATATGATTTTAAAGACAAGGGTGCTGTATGATTTATCTTGGGTGCTGTTGGTGTTGTGCCAGTCTCAGTAAACTTAGCGTACATTTGCTCCCAGAGTTGCGCACGGTACGAGCGCGACTAGCAATTGTACTTCGAAATTCATTACGACTGGTGTTGTGCCACCTGCTCACCATTAAATCACTCCCAGGTGCCCAAACTTTTGCAAACCTTCTTATACTGATGCACATCTTACCAAAAACACTACTAGTAAGAGACATAGAAGTAGATACCTATAATGGGTCACAGGGCTCAATTCAACTTGACCATTAAAAAACCCAAATATTCCCCTCCCCCTGACCAAAGCCCAAAATCCCATTCAGATGCCCAAATAATTTTTTCCCATTGCCTCTATATATTCTAAAGTGAACTGTGGAATCCTTTTCAGAATGGGTATAGTCTGAGAGATGGCTGACTCAGAAATGTTTTCATAGGCACGGGTGCTGTATGGTTTTATCATGGGTGCTGTGGGTGTTGGGCAGTCTCCATACCCTTAAAACCCACTGAGGAGCCCAAACTTTGTGCAAACCATTTGCATAGATGCATACCTATCCACAAACAACAACAGTGTTGGAAGTAGATATATATAATGGGTCATATGGCCCAATTCAAGTTAAATATACCAATTTAACTTAAATTGTCATGGGTGCTGTGGGTGTTGGGCTGTCTCCATACCCTGAAAACCCACTAAGGAGCCCAAACTTTTGCAAATCTTCTTATACTGATGCAGATATTTCCAAAAACACTAGGAGACCTAGAAGTATATACCTTTACAGGACCCAATTCCAGTTAAATATACCAATTTAACCATTAAAAAAAACAAATATCCCCCCCGAATAGAGCCCAAAATGCCATTCAGGTGCCCAAATATTTTTTTCCCATTGCCTCTATATATTCTAGAGTGAAATCTGGAATCATTTACAGAATGGGTATAGTCTGAGAGATGGCTGACTCAGAAATATGTTTTCATAGGCACGGGTGCTGTATGGTTTTATCATGGGTGCTGTGGGTGTTGGGCTGTATCAATACCCTTAAAACCCACTGAGGAGCCCATACTTTGTGCAAACCATTTGCATAGATGCGTACCTATCCACAAACAACAAAAGTGTTGGAAGTAGATACATATAATGGGTCATATGGCCCAATTCAAGTTAAATATACCAATTTAACTTGAATTGTCATGGGTGCTGTGGGTGTTGGGCTGTCTCAATACCCTTAAAACCCACTGAGGAGCCCAAACTTTGTGCAAACCATTTGCATAGATGCATACCTATCCACAAACAACAAAAGTGTTGGAAGTAGATATATATAATGGGTCATATGGCCCAATTCAAGTTAAATATACCAATTTAACTTGAATTGTCATGGGTGCTGTGGGTGTTGGGCTGTCTGCATACCCTTAAAACCCACTAAGGAGCCCAAACTTTTGCAAATCTTCTTATACTGATGCAGATATTTCCAAAAACACTAGGAGACCTAGAAGTATATACCTTTACAGGACCCAATTCCAGTTAAATATACCAATTTAACCATTAAAAAAAACAAATATCCCCCCTGAATAGAGCCCAAAATCCCATTCAGGTGCCCAAATATTTTTTTCCCATTGCCTCTATATATTCTAGAGTGAAATGTGGAATCATTTACAGAATGGGTATAGTCTGAGAGATGGCTGACTCAGAAATATGTTTTCATAGGCACGGGTGCTGTATGGTTTTATCATGGGTGCTGTGGGTGTTGGGCTGTCTCAATACCCTTAAAACCCACTGAGGAGCCCAAACTTTGTGCAAACCATTTGCATAGATGCATACCTATCCAGAAACAACAAAAGTGTTGGAAGTAGACACATATAATGGGTCATATGGCCCAATTCCAGTTAAATATACCAATTTAACCATTAAAAAAACCAAATATCCCCCCTGAATAGAGCCCAAAATGCCATTCAGGTGCCCAAATATTTTTTTCCCATTGCCTCTATATATTCTAGAGTGAAATGTGGAATCATTTACAGAATGGGTATAGTCTGAGAGATGGCTGACTCAGAAATATGTTTTCATAGGCACGGGTGCTGTATGGTTTTATCATGGGTGCTGTGGGTGTTGGGCTGTCTCAATACCCTTAAAACCCACTGAGGAGCCCAAACTTTGTGCAAACCATTTGCATAGATGCATACCTATCCACAAACAACAAAAGTGTTGGAAGTAGATACATATAATGGTTCATAATGCCCAATTCAAGTTAAATATACCAATTTAACTTGAATTGTCATGGGTGCTGTGGGTGTTGGGCTGTCTCCATACCCTTAAAACCCACTAAGGAGCCCAAACTTTTGCAAATCTTCTTATACTGATGCAGATATTTCCAAAAACACTAGGAGACCTAGAAGTATATACCTTTACATGACCCAATTCCAGTTAAATATATCAAGTTAACCATTAAAACAACCAAATATCCCCCCTGAATAGAGCCCAAAATCCCATTCAGGTGCCCAAATATTTTTTCCCCATTGCCTCTATATATTCTAGAGTGAAATGTGGAATCATTTACAGAATGGGTATAGTCTGATAGATGGCTGACTCAGAAATATGTTTTCATAGGCACGGGTGCTGTATGGTTTTATCATGGGTGCTGTGGGTGTTGGGCTGTCTCAATACCCTTAAAACCCACTGAGGAGCCCAAACATTGTGCAAACCATTTGCATAGATGCATACCTATCCACAAACAACAAAAGTGTTTGGATGTAGATACATATAATGGGTCATATGGCCCAATTCAAGTTAAATATACCAATTTAACTTGAATTGTCATGGGTGCTGTGGGTGTTGGGCTGTCTCCATACCCTTAAAACCCACTAAGGAGTTCAAACTTTTGCAAATCTTCTTATACTGATGCAGATATTTCCAAAAACACTAGGAGACCTAGAAGTGTATACCTTTACAGGACCCAATTCCAGTTAAATATACCAATTTAACCATTAAAAAAAACAAATATCCCCCCTGAATAGAGCCCAAAATCCCATTCAGGTGCCCATATATTTTTTCCCCATTGCCTCTATATATTCTAGAGTGAAATGTGGAATCATTTACAGAATGGGTATAGTCTGAGAGATGGCTGACTCAGAAATATGTTTTCATAGGCACGGGTGCTGTATGGTTTTATCATGGGTGCTGTGGGTGTTGGGCTGTCTCAATACCCTTAAAACCCACTGAGGAGCCCAAACTTTGTGCAAACCATTTGCATAGATGCATACCTATCCACAAACAACAAAAGTGTTGGAAGTAGATACATATAATGGGTCATATGGCCCAATTCAAGTTAAATATACCAATTTAACTTGAATTGTCATGGGTGCTGTGGGTGTTGGGCTGTCTCCATACCCTTAAAACCCACTAAGGAGTTCAAACTTTTGCAAATCTTCTTATACTGATGCAGATATTTCCAAAAACACTAGGAGACCTAGAAGTGTATACCTTTACAGGACCCAATTCCAGTTAAATATACCAATTTAACCATTACAAAAAACAAATATCCCCCCTGAATAGAGCCCAAAATCCCATTCAGGTGCCCATATATTTTTTCCCCATTGCCTCTATATATTCTAGAGTGAAATGTGGAATCATTTACAGAATGGGTATAGTCTGAGAGATGGCTGACTCAGAAATATGTTTTCATAGGCACGGGTGCTGTATGGTTTTATCATGGGTGCTGTGGGTGTTGGGCTGTCTCAATACCCTTAAAACCTACTGAGGAGCCCAAACTTTGTGCAACCCATTTGCATAGATGCATACCTATCCACAAACAACAAAAGTGTTGGAAGTAGATACATATAATGGGTCATATGGCCCAATTCAAGTTAAATATACCAATTTAACTTGAATTGTCATGGGTGATGTGGGTGTTGGGCTGTCTCCATACCCTTAAAACCCACTAAGGAGCCCAAACTTTTGCAAATCTTCTTATACTGATGCAGATATTTCCAAAAACACTAGGAGACCTAGAAGTATATACCTTTACAGGACCCAATTCCAGTTAAATATACCAATTTAACCATTACAAAAAACAAATATCCCCCCTGAATAGAGCCCAAAATCCCATTCAGGTGCCCATATATTTTTTCCCCATTGCCTCTATATATTCTAGAGTGAAATGTGGAATCATTTACAGAATGGGTATAGTCTGAGAGATGGCTGACTCAGAAATATGTTTTCATAGGCACGGGTGCTGTATGGTTTTATCATGGGTGCTGTGGGTGTTGGGCTGTCTCAATACCCTTAAAACCCACTGAGGAGCCCAAACTTTGTGCAAACCATTTGCATAGATGCATACCTATCCACAAACAACAAAAGTGTTGGAAGTAGATACATATAATGGGTCATATGGCCCAATTCAAGTTAAATATACCAATTTAACCATTAAAAAAACAAATATCCCCCCTGACTAGAGCCCAAAATCCCATTCAGGTGCCCAAATATTTTTATTAATTGCGCTTAAGCATAATTATGACTACTATCTAACCTACCATAAACTATTAGCATGACCTGGTGTATCACCTAGCAACACAAGATGAGCATTGGGCTAATTTTGACCTGTACTCAACAGTCAAACTGTGAGTATGTGTTCAACAAGGAGAATCCCCTAATTACATATTATCAGCATCCCTCTATCCAAAGAATTGATGTCGCCTTCCCGGAACTCTAGTAATGTTTTGTTTGATGGTTTTAATGTATTTTTGCACAGATTTTAGCCTTTACTATGGTAATATCCTATACATGCATGCGGTGTCACTGCATGAGGGCTTTCTTACCTCATACAGTAATGCTCTATTTAATCGACTTCTTAACCACAGCAGAATTATGGGTAACTTTTCAGGATTTAGTCGGAAATATGGCTTGTTGCCATTCATCGAAAAGCTCTCGAGAGCTTTCCGATGAATGGCAACAAGCCATATTTCCGACTAAATCCTGAAAAGTTATCCATAATTCTGCTGTGGTTAAGGAGTCGATTAATTAGAGCATTACTGTATGGTTTACTTATTGACTTAAATCAGGGGGAAAAAACCCTATTTTCATATTATCAGCATCCCTGTCCAAAAAAATGGTGTGTAATTACTGGAGCTTTGGTGTCTCAGTCCTGAAGCTCTAGTTTTACTTATTAAATCAGCAGCTCTTGCACAAATCTATAGCATTTCCATGATCATATAGTGTGAATGTGGTGTCAACGAGGGCTTGCTTCCCTCATATGGTGTGCCTGTATACTCGAAAATTGAAGAAAATCAATGTCGCCCCGACTAATACAGAAAGTAATGCTATTGCAAGTAGCCCCAACTAATATATACCGAAGATAATATAATGCTATCACGAATCGCTCCAACTAAAACAGAAGGTGATACTATTGTGAGTCAGCCATTTTGATAAAGAAGTTGGGCTAGCTCCCTACCCATCCAAACCAATGAAACCAAGAAGTGACATGTCAATAGGAGTTAATGCTAAGTTATGGAGAAACCTATTTATTCACCAGGGGTGTTTTGTTACATATAACCACGAATTGCGCTTAAGCGTAATTATTTGCGCTTTAGCGCAATTAATTATTAAATGTGAATTTGGCCTCCCATACAAATTGGAGTTAAATGAATGATACTAATTTTAATATTTAAAAAAAACCATATAGTTGCCTTAGGCTACACTGAGCCCAAAATCGCTTCTAATGAGTTATATGTGCCCAAGTCATAAGTATAGGTCCCAAGTGAACCAGTTTTCAACACAGGTCCCCAGAACAAAAATTGACCCCACCCCCAATAATACTTAATCCTAAGTATCATAGGGGGTGGGGTCAAATTTTGTTCTGGGGACCTGTGGTTTTCAACATATGTAATATATCACACAATTAAACCCCCCCCCCCCTGCCAACTGTGACTATAAACATGGCCTAAACGAAGATATATATCTGGTAATTGTTTGTATTATTTTGATTGCAACTGTACTACTCATAGGCGTTATCAT
Organism: Siphonodentalium dalli; assembly: GCA_032622095.1. Lineage (NCBI taxonomy): Eukaryota > Metazoa > Mollusca > Scaphopoda > Gadilida > Siphonodentaliidae > Siphonodentalium > Siphonodentalium dalli. The sequence continues at coordinate 110,531,787 of CP136067.1, read as the reverse complement.
TGCATTCGTAGTAAAATATCATGTCAGGTCTCATATTGCGCATGTGCTAGCGGATGTTTACATTGTGTGTTTATATTATTTGTTATGGGTGGGTGGTTGGTCTCCCGTCTGGAGCATTCCCTATTAGTGACAAACAGTTCGACTCATCACACTACCGTGACCAACCAGTCCGACCAAAATACAGTCAGCGAAACACCAAATGTGGATTGTGTGGTGGAAATTACCCCCACCCTGGAGGAAGAACAGGATGTCCCGCCTACGGAAAACAATGCATGGCGTGTCTTCGTTTTGATCATTTTAAGGCTGTATGCAGGTCAACAACAAAACCACCACCACCTGGCCCACCGCGTCGAGATCGAAATGTGAAGAACCATCAACAAAACCGAAATAATCAAAAAATCAGAACATTAACTGCAGATATGAAGAAGACTAACCTGTCAGACAAGTCGTCGAGTGAAAGTGAGGCTGAATATGTCTTCGCGATCCGTGGTCGAAATCAACCGACATTCAATGTTCAACTGAATGGATCTCTGATAAACATGATAGCCGATTCTGGAGCCGGTATTAATGTGCTAGATGAACATGACTTTCACACACTGACAAATCAACCGACACTGATGAAATCAGAAACCAAGATTTATCCATACGGTGCAACAAAACCAATCGTGACTCTTGGAAAATTCTCAGCTGAAATAAAAGTGGGTAATAGAGAAGTTTCAGACACAGTTTATGTAGTTCCAGGAAAGTTTGGTTCGCTTCTGTCTTGTGAAACTGCAGTAAAGCTTGAACTAATAAAATTTGCACCTCACATCAACTCTGTATCAACTGAGACCACCGATAACATCGACTTGTTGCTAAATGAATATGAACATCTTTTCAATGGAATTGGTAAGCTGAAAGATTACCAAGTGAAACTACACATTGATGAAAGCATTCAACCAGTAGCACAACCACACCGCAGAATTCCCTTTCATATGAGGAAGCAAGTTGAAGAACAACTGGAGCGTGATGAGAAAATGGGGATAATAGAGACTATTGAGGGTCCAACTCCATGGGTTTCACCTTGTGTGATCGTTCCAAAATCGACACCAGGTCAAGTGCGACTTTGCATAGATATGCGCGCAGCTAACCAAGCAATACAACGAGAAAGACACATTATGCCGACAGTCGATGATATAATCCACGATATCAATGGCGCAACCGTGTTTTCGAAATTGGATCTGGTCCAGGCGTACAATCAGTTAGAGCTATCACCTGATTCACGACACATTACAACATTTTCGACACATATTGGACTACGACGCTACAAGAGATTAATGTTCGGGGTCAACATGGCCAGTGAAATATTTCAAAACGTTATCCGCGAAACACTGAGTGGTCTTCATGGTGTAATGAATCTTAGCGATGATAACCTGATATATGCGGAGACCAAAAAACAACATGATTTGAATCTCCGTGCAGTCATGGAACGTCTGAGTGAACGCGGCTTAACCTTAAATCGCGAAAAGTGCCGATTCCAAAAATCTCGACTTGAGTTTTATGGATTTGTGTTCAGCTCAGCAGGGATGGAACCAGACCCAAGAAAAATTGATGCGATTGTAAACGTCGCGACACCAAAATCTGTTGGCGAAGTACGGAGTTTTTTAGGAATGGTGAATTACACGTCGCGGTTCATAAAAGACTATGCAACTATCACACACCCACTCCGTGAGCTAACAAGGAAAAATGTGAAGTACGATTGGAGACAGAAACATGACACTGCGATGGCGAAACTCAGAAGTGCACTGTCATCATCACCAGTCATGACATATTTTGACACCTCAAAAGAAACCACCATTGTTGTCGACGCGAGCCCTGTTGGAATTGCTGCGATGCTAACACAGAAAGACACCAAGACTGATGAATCCCGTATTGTCTCATACGCCAGTCGATCGCTAACACCAGTAGAGCAGCGCTATTCCCAAACTGAACGCGAAGGTCTTGGAGTTATTTGGTCATGCGAACATTTTCACCTTTACGTTTATGGAAAGCCATTCACCATAATCACAGATCACAAACCGCTACTCGGAATCTTTGGAAATCCAAATTCTAAACCATCTGCGAGGTTGGAACGATGGACACTACGTCTACAACCATATGAAATGACATTAAAATTTTCACCAGGCAAAGATAACCCAGTTGACTATCTGTCACGTCATCCGATGAGTGCCGACACACCGCAAAGTGACACTCGTGCTACCAAAGTAGCAGAAGAATACATTAACTTTCTGACTTTACATGCCGTACCAAAAGCGATGACAATCGATGAAATTCGCGAAGCTGTAAAGAATGACGAGACACTCCAAAATGTGATAAAATTCGTACAACACGATGACTGGGACAACAGTTTGTGTAAAAGTTCATTGTACAGCAGTTTCTACAATGTACGAAGTGACCTTGCATCAGACAGCAATGGAAGTCTCCTCCTTCGAAATAATCGACTTGTGATCCCTGAGTCACTACAAGACCGTGTGATTTCACTCGCGCACCAAGGGCATCAGGGTATAGTAAAAACGAAACGTCTGATTCGAGAGAAAGTTTGGTTCCCTAACATTGACAAGATGGTGGAAAATCGTGTAAAATCATGCATTCCTTGCCAAGCTTCAAACCCGATATCGAATGCTGAACCGTTGAAAATGTCACCGCTACCTGATGGACCGTGGCAATCGTTGAGCGCAGATTTCTGGGGACCGACACCAACTGGAGAGTACCTGCTAGTCATCGTTGACGACTATTCTCGATTTCCAATAGTTGAAATTGTACGATCAACCGCAGCCAAAACTGTGATTCCAGTATTCGACAAGATATTTTCTTTGTTCGGTGTGTGTAATATCTTGAAAACCGACAATGGACCACCATTCAACTCTAATGACATGAGAACATTTGCTGAACATCTGGGATTCAAACACCGGAAAGTAACCCCGTATTGGCCGAAAGCAAATGGAGAAGTCGAAAGGTTCATGCGTACTCTCAAACGAACAATAACTGCTAGTAACGCAGAGAAGCAGCCTTGGAAACAGAGACTGTACTCATTCCTGAGAAATTATCGAGCGACCCCTCATTCCACGCTTGATAAGTCACCATCCGAGTTACTGTTGGGTAGATCAATCAAAACTACACTACCCGAGACTTTTAATCCTGTAATCGATGACCAGTTACAACAGAGAGATAGATTGGCGAAGGAGAAGATGAAAGAAAGAGCCGACAAGAATGCTAGAGATAGTGACATTTGTGTTGGTGACACTGTTATTGTGAAACAAATCCGTAAGAACAAACTTGATACACCATTCAATCCAACACCATATCTTGTTATTGCTGTAAAAGGATCCATGATAACTGCTGAAAATAACATTCACAGAATAACCCGTAACAGTTCTCTCTTCAAACGTGTATACATACCATACGAACATTGTGAAGAACCAGTTGACTCGAGTGATCAGTCATTAAACGATGCTGATGGAAATGACAATCAGGTTGATAACAGTATTGTGCTAAATGACACAGGAGAAGCCAGGAGACCGAGTCGTAACAGAAAGGCACCAGCATATCTGGATGATTATGACTGTGACTAAAATATTAGTCTTGAGTAGTTATGGTGATCGTTACTGTTTGGGCTTCAACTAGAGTTATACGAACTGTTAATGCTTTTCATTTTACACATAGAAGTTTTCATTTCACTACTAAGTAGTAATCACACTAGTAGAGTTTAGATCTTGTTTTTGTTTAAATGTTTTTTCAAATCCTTTAAGGTAGATAGGGATGTAATGTTCTTAGTATGTTCCGTTTCATGCGAACCGGGTATTCCGGATTATTAAGTAAAGGAATATGTCAGCGTCCAGGTTTGCAATAAACGTGTTCTCAATTTGATCAACCAATTCTATTTAAATGCTAACCAATTAAACCACCAGCAACATCATACTACATTCCAGTCACACTCTCAGTTAATATAGAGAGCATATAGCTTCATTTCGTATTGTGTTCAAGTCTTTAAATCGGGTAGAGTGTTCTCGAAAAAATAGAAAATTCGCCCTTCATATTTACCACGCAGCCTCGTTTTGTAAAGTGCCACACTATTTCGGGAACAAACCCATCAATAAACACTGTGTATTTCCTTATGTAACTGTCCTTTGTAGTTACATGATTCTTAATATTGAGATCATATTCTTTCAGTCCGTGGTGTGTTCAAGGCTTCTAATAGGGCAGGGGATGGGGGCTCAAAACATAGAACATATTTGAACTAACGCTTCCACCTTGGTCAAACTAGTTTATGAGATATAAAATACAATATCCATTGTTTCTATAATTTGGTCGATTTAAAGGGACTCTAACAATCACTATGGAAGCAACAATGGTTTTGTTCTGTATGATTATAGCCATGTTGGGTGCAGGACAAGTGATACCCAAACCAACTGATACTCAACGAAAAAAGTCAAGTGATACCTAATCTCGAGTCAACTGATACCTTCTTTTCGAGTCAACTGATACCTTCCTGAGACAAATGGTACCTTTGAATTTTAAGTGCAATAATAATTTCTCTTGTCAAATGTTTATGTGTTGAGTGTCATATTGTCCTAATTAGAACATTTGACTCGGAATTGGGTATCACTTGTCTTGGTTATCACTGGACTCGGAATTGGGTATCACTTGTCTCGGTTTCTGCGACAGCCGGGAACAACTGTGTGTAACATGTTTTTGCTTGCAAAATTGGTCAAATGATACTCAAAATTACCGAGTTATTGGTGCAGGTATTTTTGAGGTCAAATGTATCTAAATCAACGTTTTTGATAAAAGGTACCATTTGACTCAAAAAGGTATCAGATGACTCGGCCATCTTGGGTATCAGTTGACATATTAGGGTATCACTTTGTATGGTATCACTTGACTCGGGTATCACTTGACTGTAAACCCTATGTTAGTCTATATTATTTGTCGTTTAGAACAAATACTTTAGTTCCTCAAAGTCGATATGTGTTGATATAATATTACATGTTATAAATAAAATGTTTGTTGTTGTTGTAAGTGGGGGTTTGGAAACCTGAGGACATCTACAACCACGCTCACGGTGTCTACGGATCAGGTTTTCATCACACGAATCATGATTAAATGCCCATTAGAATCATTTAGAAAGGTCTGTGTTGTCGTTATCATAAATAGGTATTTTTTTTCACCAAATCGCGTCCGGGGGGAGCGGTACCTAATTCCAATATTTGGAAAACCGTTCACAATTTCTGTCAAATTCTTTCTACTTGTGATGTCCAGATAACTGCTGAGCCATATGAATTATATTGGCCACGTGTTGTTTATAACAAAGGTTTTAGTACTTAACATCGATGTTAATGCATGCAAAATTACCTGTTATCAATAAAATAATTGTTGTTGTTGTAACTGGGGGTCTGAAAGCCTGAACACATCTGTAATCAATTAAACGGTATCTCTGGACAAAACTTTCAGTACAACATTCATATTGGGTCCCATTCAGATCAATTAGAAAATGTTTGTAATGTCGTTATCAAACATATGTATTTTTTCGACCAAAAACGTGTTTGGGGGAGGGGTAGCTAAAATCCAATATCTCGCAAACCGTTCAAAATTTATGTTAACTTCATTCTTCATATGCTTGTCAGATTATTAGTACACCATATGGACTAAATATTTCAGCATTATTGCAATATCCGTTTGAAAGATAATGTTTGAAAAACATTATTTTTGTGAAAAAGAGCGATTTTTCAACAAAAAATAAATGTTTCGGCTCCAAATGGCAGGAAAATCTGAATTAACCAACACTTTTTGCATATCAGGTATAGATATGGTATGCTATAGTAATTTTAACACCAATAATGTGGGCAAATAACTTAGGATATAGCCGCATGGCTCACTTTACCAAAATCGTTAATTTCTGGAAAAAGTCACTGGTGGGTATCGCTCATCGTCAATTTGACAATAGCCACCACCAATTCCGTTATTTTTCACTATCATTTTCGTCAACAGTATATATTTCTCCTTAAAAAAAAGTTGGTTTTAACTTGTTCTACCGTGGGTAGGGGTACCCGACCACTTTTGGCGTTTGGCCGCTGCACTATATCGTGTTACTTTTAACATTTGGATTGGACACTTTTATCTAAATATAGTTATAGTTCTGATTATATTAGCGCTATTGACGTGGAATCTCGCGGTTCGGGAAATAGAAAGTCTACAACAAGTAATCACACCCGCTATTTATTTGAGGGTAAGTAATTAACTTACACTGATGACATAATTATGTACGACCAAATCAGTTATAGATATGGGCTAGGAACAAAGCTAGCTGCCAAGTCTCAATTATATACGGTTATATAGTCATCCATTTCGTTATAATTATATCCGTACAAGCATTATTTATGTCTTTGTGAAACTTCTCTTTTATGGAATAACGAGCACGTCGTGCATACAAATGTTCCGGAACAATATTAAAATAAACCTTTCTGAGAAAGTTAAAGGTTCTCAATTCGATCAGACGCTCCTATGTTACTATTTTTGGCTTCGATGGTAAACAATATTTGATTCAAGTCGAGGAATCCACCCATCAAAACTCATAGTGATCAGATATCGATTTTTGAAGGTTGTTATTTTCTCGAGATGTGTAATTATATATGGCCCAGAAACACGTGGTCGGACAAATTTGCGGATGAAGATGGATAACTCTAAAGTCAAGTGGTAATAAATACTTTAGTGCTAATGCGGCCATATTTTGTTAAACAAAATGTTGATAAAATGACAAGTTTTGGGAAATTTTATACCATAGTTGACAGTATACAGTTGTTGCCCGAAACGGTTGTCGAGGGAGACATTGAGATTTGTCACCCGCTCGAGAACGGAATGTCTCCCGAGGTGCACAGCTCCGAGGGAGACATTCCGTTCTCGAGCGGGTGACAAATCTCGATGTCTCCCGAGAAGAAGGACAACAACTGTTTTGTCATCTGATTATACCACAGAAAAAAATCCTTGCCATCCACACGCACGATGTTGCACTGAGTCACGAGTTCTTTCTTTCCCGATTATGTATATTTTCAGTAACTACTTATCGTTCTGTTCCATAAACGATAGTCAAGCCGTTAAGCGTTTGATAATCAGCGTTTATTTACGATCATTTTGATGGTTACATCGTCAATATCGGTCCATGCAATGTAAACCAATAAGCCACATAGGTATGTTATCACCTTCTGCAATGTGGAATATTCAATGTCACCTTGCGCGCGGAATTTACTCGCGATGTTCATTTTATAACGGTCTTCCCCGAAAGCTATATATATTGGGAAGTTGTCGATTTCATTAATATATATTCATATGTGTCAGTGCTCCCAAGTACATGGCGATCCTCACACAAAATACTTCTATGATCACATTGCAGACATCGCGGAGAGGTCTGATATCATTCATTCGCGACAAACGTATGCATTATGTTGGCTACCAACAAACATTTATAACCAACCAACCTGAAGGGATCCACTCTTTCAATCTTGCACCATAATGTCGACATGAACATATTGAATCACCGAGATGTTTCGATGTAAAAAGTACATAATAACGCTTGTCCGATAAAAGTATCAACTTAAAAGTTCGAATATTAGTGTTCACCAAATATATGCAAATTAGCAAACACTGGTGTGTGTTTGCGAATCCGTGGGGTATATAAGATCTATGAGTTTTAGTACATTATAGTGATGTGAAATAGATGAGTTACTGCAGTGTAACACCAGGCGGGCGACAAAAACAATGTCTCCCGGCTCAGCGGGCGACAGTGTGATTTGTCGCCCGGCACGTGACAGGACATGGGCCAATCAGACGGGTGGAAATAGGGAGGAGGGTAACAATCACTGTGGTTAGCATTATTTTGATGCAATAAACCGATTCTGATAACTAAAGCGGATTTTGAAGATTTTTTTTTTTTTATAATTTTTATTGTTTTATTGGAATCAGAAAATATTGATTTACACAAAACTGTAATGACATATATGTATATGAATTTTTGTATATTTAAGGTAAAGAAAATTACATAAACTTAGGAAGCAAAATACTGTCCTTAATATAGTTCTTCCTTACGTGGTTCTGTGATGAGTGTTTACTCGAAATAAACGATTGGAGGTATTAAACCCATTTGATAATTGATTTGTTTTGTTTTCTTATTAAGTTATCAGAGTGAAAAGTTATCATGTTGGATGATGGTTATCTTCTGATGTCTGTTTTTTACTTTTAATTTGTTTGATGAGTTGAGAAGAAAAAAAGACAGTAAACAAAAAGAACCATGTAAGACAAACACAATGTTCCAAAAGTCCACCCCCCCCCGCCAACAACTCAGTGCAACCTGCCAGAAGTCTCTCTCTATGATTTGCCAAAGGCTAGTCCAAGAATGAAATTCGACAAGTTGCAATTGTGAAGAAATGTTGTTGTTGTATCTTGATGGTATGGGGACCGCCTGATCGGATTGAGTACCTTTAAGTTATAATTGGTGTTAGTGCTAGCTGTATAGGGTCTGTCTGTACGGACACATCGGATGTGAGTTGCATGTTACAAGGCCGTCTGTTAGCTCTAACATATTTACGCTTGGAGCCTATATACTATGTAGGTGGATCGGTTGACTTTGCACACTATAAGCGGCAAACAATCTATAACGAATTTATAAAGTGCATACATAAGTCAAGAGTGCTTTGACATTCTGTTCACCTCGAATTCGAAAAAATGGATCAATATCGGGAATTGTTCCACGACAGAATATTTATTATTGAACAGTAAAACACACGTTACTTATTGAAGAAATTGTAAATCATTCTTTCTAGACAGGTTTTTACACTCGAGTTCCTGCTTGGGCACCCATAATTACATGCCCACTAAGCATCTATATACTATTTATACAAAATGTGCACCCACACCATCCTGTAACGATCAACATCCTCTGTTTTGTAAACGTTCGTTGGTCTGGTAACGGCGTGCACGCGCACGTCTGTACTAGTTATGTAAGAAGTCAGCTGATTTTTTTTGCCAGGCCGCCAAATATTCCCGGTGGTGAAAAATAACAGATTTCAAATATCGATATCTACTAACTCTGGGCTTTGATGGGTGGGAAAAATTCCTCGACTCCGTCGAATCAAATATTGTGCACCCCGAAGCCACATAAATAGTAATTTAGGAGCGTTTATTCGGATTATGTATCTTTAAAGATATATTATGGAATTGTTCGGGTGCGTGAAGTTGATAAGTTAGTACTCAGGCTCTATGCCAACCTGGGGAGTGTAGCATTCTACTAACATCCCCGAAAATTTCAATGAAATCGACCATACCACTCCATAGAAAACATCGTCTGAACTACGCCCAATTGTAAATATTTACATCTCGATCCGGGACGCAACTATCGGCGATAATCTAACACAAATGAGTTCGCCATAGAGAGTCATTACATTTAATTAATATATAAGAATGGCGGTGTGTACCGTCAATTTGGATTAATATTCGTAACAAATAACTACTTTGAGCAGCTGCTTTGAGAAAGATTATTCTCAATTTCTATTTGATCACCCTACCGGAGTGTTTTACATCACTTTAACCCTTTCTAAATCGATTCTCCCATACCGTTATGAATTATACATTGGTATATTCTATATAGATTATTCATCTGGTGTGTTCAGGAAATGTAAGCAGATGACAGATAGACGAACATATATTATACTTGCAGAAGGTTAAAGAGGACTGTACCATAAATCCCGCCATTTATGGGACCATATTCTTTTATACTCTTATGCTTTTATGCAACAAATGAATTAATTTGAGCCATGGATTATTGCAAAATACACCCATGTGCTCTATGATTATAATTACCATGTTGTTTGCATCGTTCATAGAACACATGAGTGTATTTTGCACTAATACATGACTCAAATTCATTCATTTGTTGCATATATTCTGTTCGAGTATAAAAGGAGATGGTCCCATAAATGGTCAGATTTAGTGTTCAGAACCACTTTAAACTATTCCGATATACTATATACATATAGTACCCCTTTAAACTCTTCCGATGTGCTGTATACATATAGTACCCCATTACACTCTTCCGATTTGCTATATACTTATAGTACCCCATTAAACTCTTCCGATGTGCTGTATACATATAGTACCCCATTAAACTATTCCGATGTGATGTATACATATAGTACCCCTTTAAACTATTCCGATGTGCTGTATACATATAGTACCCCATTAAACTCTTCCGATGTACTATATACTCACCATGAAGAAAAAGTTCATGACCACAAACAGTATTTTCACACACTTGTACAACGCCATCTTGAAGGTTGGATATTCTGAAAAATGAAATGCACATGTATAGCTTTTCAGTACGATGCAGGCCATATGTGACCCGCCATATCAAATCCAGTCGTAAGTCGGGATTTTTTTTACCCTGTGCCAATGCATTCTCTTATATATGCGAGTCGAATGTTTCTTACAATTTTTAGGACATAAAATAAAAAAAACATCCATTACCCTGCAGGGAGCCCCACACATATATAGAAGCACATAGAAGAGTGTCGTCTGCTCATGTTTGTCTGGGGCTCTGTATGGGTGAAATTATAAAATTGTTAAAGAATACAAGAACAAATTATTAAAATTGTAAAAAATTGGCACAGGGTAAAAAAATCCCGACTTCCGACTGTTTTTGATATGGCGGGTCACATATGAGTAGACTACAACTGATCAAGTGGCCTTGCTAATTTGATTTGATGTTGAATGATTATGTTGATTTAGCTATGACGATGATGGGGTAAAAATGATGTTGTTGAGAGAAAGTTTTCATAAAGTGTCATTTTAGAGGTGTTTTGCTAATCCGACCGATTCGAAGAAAAGTCATTATTTGTTTAAAACATCCAAGAACCAGGGAAGGGGGTGTCTGAATAAATTTCAGACAAATATGATACTTTTTTTTTCATTTGGCCATTTTTGGGTACCTACCCACCCCTCTACCCAACTTTGTTTTCCGTTTTAGCAAGGTTTTCCGACCATTTTCGACACCCACCCCTAGACGAAAACAATATTTTTCGGAAGAATATTAGAATTTTCACCACTTACCTGCACTTACTGCCTGTTCCTATAAACTATAATTACAGGTTGGTGTATGTGATTGGCTCAATTTGACAGCAGCCCCACGTGTGTTTGCAAAGATACCACCTTTATTGAATTCAATTTACCGACCAATACAAAGATGAGCATTTACAGGACCTGGTGTTTGTTCTCAAATTAAGACATAAGTGTCGGTCGCGAAGATTAATCTAATTTTATGGAAATATATTGGAAGTAGCAGCAGCTGACAGTAGCCAAACAATGTTTGACCGATATATAGTAGGAACATTGGCGACTTTTGGTTTGGGAACAACAAATTCACTTAAATAATTGTTAGAAAATCAAACTTATCAGAATAATTTCAACCTTTGCGCACGTCCCTGCATGATATACTTATATACGGACTGTATATATTTTCCGGAAATACTTATTATATGCGAGTGAACGAAAATTTGTATGTCAACTTTTTCACAAAAGTGAGACAGACGCTATTTATATTACTGTAATACGAAAGACTTACACACAATAAACTCTCTTTATATTACTGTAACACGGGACACTTATATACAATTAACGCTCTTTATGTTACTGTGATACATAACAATTATACAATGAACGCTTTTTATATTACTGTAATACAGAACACGTATATACAATTAACGCTCTTTATTTTACTGCGATACATAACAATTATACAATGAACGCTCGTTATATTATTGTGATACAGAAAACTTAAACAAGAAACGCTCTTTAGTCTTGCATGTTGCAGCGAAAATGCGAATCATATTTCTTTCTGAGCAAAGCATATCGGTCAATAAATGTAAGTCTATTCATGGCATAACATCCATAAATATTCCTTCATCGACCTATGTTGATACTCGGAACACGACAAAAGCGACTGATTACCTGGTTTAAAGGGGCCTCAAATAGTATATGTATATGTAATTTCTCAGCAGGGGTAATACATGCAGGTCGTGGTAGCTACACGAAATATCGGTCATAACAATGATCCAGCCCCCCCCCCTCAGTAGGGACGTGGCGATAGGGGGGTTTAGCGGTTCTCACTTCCTCCCCAACTTTAGTAAATGTTTTCAATAGTTGGACATTTCATGCCTGACACAACATTAGTTGGAATTTTACATCACATATAGTTTGAAATTGTTCTCAATGTTTGATTTTCCAAGTAAATAGTCGTAAATTTGTTGTTTTTAGACCAACAGTAGCATATTGTTCAACTTTTGATCAAAATCTTGGTCTGAAATTTTGGTCAGTTGAAAATATGGAACCTTTTGATGGGCGTTAGGTTGGAAATTTCCAACAGCTGGAAAGTTTGAGGTATACCAGTAGGAAAGTTCCAATCCAATGGGGAGGGTGTTTCAGAGGGGGGAGTTGGAAATTCAAACTGGACACCCCCCAACCGAGTCCCTCTGGAGCCATATCCCTGTCCCCACATACTACAAACCCCTTTTGTTGATACAACGTCAGGAATAAACGAATAACGTCCGCTTTTTATTCTTCCATGCTGTAGAAAATCGGGATCCGATTAAAAAAAAAAATTTGACATGCATAAGTCTTTCTATGATAAATAAAGTCCTTATAAAAGTATTTCTTTCGACCTATTTTGACCCCGGACCGTGATGTTATAAAAACCAGATTAATAATATCCAGGGGTCGTGGATATTCTGCAAACAAGCCACAGGAAACACCTTTTAATTTCTGTATATAAGGGAGGGACTCAATATCCATCATTCAGTAACGATGTCACTATCTGTAACGTATAGCTCCAGGATAAAAACATAACTTAGGGTGTAGACACTATAGTATTTATTAAATATCTCTATATAAATTTTAAAATAAAACCCTCACCCTCATTCGTCTTGAATAATACCCCCATCAAAACTTAATATTTAGTAATATTTCAACGGGGGTATTATATATAAAGCAGTTCATATAATTTCACCGAAAATGTTATCGAAAGTAAAATTAGGTTTTACGTATGTATTACCCCTCCCTTTATATACCTATCATCCTAATTAAGAAACAATACATTTACCTTTTCCGAAATAACAAAAACAGGGGCGTAGATAACAACCCAACAGTCGAAATATCCCTTCTAAATATCCCCCTTCTTATTTATTTATCACTATAAGGTTGACATCTTGGGCTTAGCGCATATACACAGTAGTAGTATGTTTTGAATTCATTCCTTTGATTGGCTAAATATAGCCAGACTATTGGCGAACTTGTAAAACCAGTTCTGTGGACAGCGAGGCCGTATAGTGATGAATGAATCGTGGGCTGTGGTTGTAGTCATTCGCGAGTCACATGCAGCACGGTCCGCGTGCCGATAAAACATTCAGAGGTATCGATCACTTCAAATCGATTTCCCATTATGTTATAAATGTATACATGGGAATGGTCTGGGCTCTCCTTACCAGAGGTGTCACCGAAAGGGGAATTTCAGCGACCACATATTAATATAGCATAGCTATTCGAATTATACCCCACTCTCGAAAGGAAAGTGGGTATACTGGATTGACCTCGTCCGCCCTGACATTCATTTTATCCGTCCGTCCGGTCAGATTTCTCAAATATCGGTTGTAGGATCTGAATGGTTTGGATGTTCACAACTATGAGGGCGTTCAACGAAGAGTTCAATCGATTTTTTTCCCGGATTTTCCGTTCTTGAGTTATCAACTTTTTTTTTTTATCGAAATGTTGTTTTTTCTCCGTCCGAGCAGTTATCTCCACCACCGGTTGACGAATCTCAATGAAATTTGGTATGGATGTTCACTACTATGAGGGCAATCAGTTGAGTGTTCAATGGTTTTTTTTCGATCTAGAGTTATTCATCTTTATTTGGAAGTGGGTTTTTTTTGTCCGTATCTCCACCACCGGTTGACGGATATCAATGACTTTTGTCACTACTATATATCATGATATATGGTGGCAATCAATTGAGTGTTCGATCGTTTTGTTCCTGTTTTCCGTTCTAGAGTTATTTTTCTTTGTTTATATGAAAATGTTGGTTTTGTTTCGTCCGAGCGGATATCTCAACCATATACTTTGTCGGTTCGAATTTGCCATCGTAGGGTGTACATGCCATGTAGCACCGCCCGTGCAACCTCTTGTTTCATGATCCGATTGTTGCGTTGTGAATATATAGGTGGCAAAATGAAGTTTATTTTTCATTTTCCTCATGCATGCTCCCCAACCATATTATGTATTTTTCGGGTTAGTTAATTCCATGCTCATCGCCGAGTCTATATATAAGACTATAAGCTTCTTAATCTCCTTAGCATTTTACTGTGTCTGCATGCATATGATTTGGGAGGCAGCTGTATATGCTATTGGTATTGCAAATTTTAAACACTTGGCAGATAATCGTTTACGCTATTTCGTTAATCGTGAACATATCTGTTTTCGCCGATTCAGCTAAACGTATCTGTTTCAACTCCGCTGATCGAAAACTTATCAAATATTTTCAAAAATATGTATGCATGTGGCTTGTCTGCTATCGGATGGTTGAGATTAATGTGTCCCTATGATGTGGCGCGAATACGGGGCAAAAACTTAACCCTCCCCAAAACGATATTTATAGTGACGAGTTCGACAAATAGTCGATTTCCTTGTGGCATGTCATATTGAACACACATTTTGTATGCTCAGTAGGTCTAATTTCAGATTGACTTGATTCCATTCTTGAATTTTGGAGGGTCGGCCTAAAACGGTGTCAACATACATTAGAGAGCGTTTAGTTTTTATCGAAATGATCGGTTGTCACGACTGCCAAGTATGACCCTTAGAGACATATTTTTGAAAAATTGAATGTGATCAGTGGGTTCTTGCTGGCTACAGTTGCGATCAAAATTGAACCATTTTTGGAGATTATCTTATTTTGGATAAATGGAGTCATTTTACATGATTATATATAGGTGAATTGAAATTGCTCAATCAGGCGTTGTTTGGAAAATGTCTGATGCGATACAAATTAACATTGAACCATATGGAGAATATTTCGTTATTTTACTTGAACGTTCAAAGTAATATCACTAAACTCAACCGAAGTGCTACTATAGGGAGACAAGATATTCGCGTCTGACACGCTGTAGCAATCCATAATCTAATTCATTCAATAATATAGTTATGCCTCAAGATTGCATAAGTTCAGGGACGTGGCTAGAGGGTCTCCGTTAGGGGGTGTCCACCTTGGAAAATTCCAACTGCACCACCCCCCTTGAATCAAAATCAGACCAAGCATAAGTTTTGCATAATTCCATTTGCACCCACCCCCTTGCACCTCGGTGCTCAGGCCTAATATCCTATATATTCATAAACCATGGTTCTATATTACCCGTATGAGAATATTAAGATATTTTAACCTGAAAAATTGCATAAATCCAACATCTAGTGGTCTAACTCCAGACAAATGTACGCGGCTACGGGCAAGATACCAGGATCGACACACCGGGCTGACCGTAGTTGTTCGGCCCGGTGTGAGAAAATTTTGAAAACTATACAAGAAAATCGCAAACCTAGCATCTAGACTGGCCTCAACTGAAGCTTTCCTATAGTGTTGGAAATTTCAAACCTCATACTCTCCCTCAGGTTGGAAAATTCTACAACTGATGATCATTTCAGTCCACAAGTTTGACCAAATGTAGTAACATATTGTTTTGTCAAATTAATTAGCAGTTTTGAATTGGCCACGGGGGAGCGACAATGACACGCCGACCATGGTTCGGCCCAGTGTGCGACAATTTTGAAATCTGAACGAGAAAATCGCAAAATTCTAGCATCTATAGACTAGCCTCAAGCCTTCCTAGAGTTGGAAATTTCAAACTTGACACCCCCACTTAGGTTGGAAAATTTCAAACTGATGACAATTCCAATGACAATGTTGACCAAATGTATGACAATACTGTTTTCTTAAATTAACTAGCAGTTTTTGATTGGCCACGGGGAGGGACCAGGACACAAGCTTTCCAAGTGTTGGAAATTTCCAACCTGTCAGCTCCCCTAAGGTTGGAAATTTTCCAACTGATGACCATTTTAACCAAAATTTTGACTAAAAATAGGAAAATATGCAAATATTGGTCCAAAAACAATTAATTCCCCCCAATA
Source organism: Siphonodentalium dalli (assembly GCA_032622095.1). Lineage (NCBI taxonomy): Eukaryota > Metazoa > Mollusca > Scaphopoda > Gadilida > Siphonodentaliidae > Siphonodentalium > Siphonodentalium dalli. The sequence continues at coordinate 110,515,539 of CP136067.1, read as the reverse complement.
AATTGTTTGAAAATCAAACTACAAGAACATTTTCAACCTATTATTGGTGTGAAATTTAAAACTAATGTTTAGGCAGGTATGAAATTTCCAACTGTTGAAATTTTTTACCCCCCCCTGTCGCCACATCTCTGCATAAGTTACGTGATATTCAGCCTGTGCAAATATTGAGTCAATGGATTATGAATATATTTCAATTATATTAAATCAAATGCTAACTCCACCAACACTTTGTGCACATGGGCGTGTCAATAGATGGAGGACCCAAAATTTGCCTGAGCGCTTGAAATCATCAGAATTTCAGACCCCAAAATAGGTTGAGATTGTTCTCATAGTTTAAAGGGGGGGGGGGGGGTGCTGGGGGGGGGGAGTTATGTCTTAGTTAGGCAAAACAAAAACGGTTGGAAATTTCATTCTTGACATATATAGAATTTTCACCACATATAGGTTGAAATTGTTCTCATTGTTTTATGTTCCAACCAATAATTAGTTTGGAAATTTCCAACCACTGGAAATTTGAGATACCTTTTGGAACTTTCCAACCATTCGCGGACATGTGAATTTGGTCTGGTTCAAGGGGATCGAGAGGGCCACCATATTGCATTATCTCTTTTACAGCCAAATCTGTTTTCTCATTGACATTTATATCTAATTGTCTAATTATGGAATACATTATTGAGAAATAAATTATGTTCACACTAAGGGGAGGCTGCAGTTGGATATTTCAAGGTGAACACCCCCCCCCCCCCCCGATGCATACATCAAGCCACGTCCCCGGGGACAGCACAGTTATGATGCAAAAGCTTCATAAACCTGGTCGGTAATTAATTTGTAATTCATACTTCCACTGTGTTACGCATAACTGTTGAAAGTTATTTGGCCCAAAGCATGCATGTCTGACTGACTCCATGAAATTCAGATTTCCCATACAAATCTAACCCAGTTGCTGCATGTAATATGAAATATGAAGTATGTGTCAACTGATGTCAGGATATATGTTGGGACATAAAGGATACACCCTATCCATCATAAAAAATGTAGGCAGTATTACACATGACATGCAGCTTTACACAGGACATGTGTCATGAGTAGTTTACAGTAATGCTCTAAGTAATCGACTCCTTAACCACAGCAGAATTATGGGTAACTTTTCAGGATTTAGTCGGAAATATGGCTTGTTGCCATTCATCGGAAAGCTCTCCTCGAGAGCTTTCCGATGAATGCCAACAAGCCATATTTCCGACTAAATCCTGAAAAGTTACCCATAATTCTGCTGTGGTTAAGAAGTCGATTACTTGGAGCATTACTGTATGTTAAAGATGGTCTATCTCTTCCTAAAAGTTTTATGTACTTTCCAGGGTATAAAATAATAAATATGAATAAAAGAAACCTGTCCGGAAAGGCTTCAATCAATTAAAGGCCAAGTTAATTTTCAAATGCCCAGATCACATTATAAACAACATATTCCATATTATATACCATTTGGAAGAGGAATCAAAAATATATATATTCTACCGGAATACGGACGGCTGTGGCATATGAGTGTCCACCAAGTGACAGAGATTCTCAGATTCACACCAAGACTTGCCCTGTTATTTATCCCCAAATGCATCATAATTCACAACTAAGACATAGAGTTATTCCCCTTCCATTAAGAATAATAGACTGGCGGTACAGACCAGATCGAATTTCAACACAGAACACACGTCGGTACCTTGATAAACAAGACAGTCAATGACTGTGGGATCGCTCACCAGACTGCAAAGACTGATAAGACTGGGACTCTGGAGACCACAACAGTCAGAACTTTTCATAATCACTTTAAAATAAGTAGATCTAAACAGGATATGTGGCCAAATTACTAACTGTACACTACTGATCACCCCCCCCCTTCCTCCAGCTCAACAAGTCCCCTCCCGAATGGGCTCCAGACTCCCAAGTCTTAGGTTGGAATTACACAATTGACATCTCAAACTTTCTCAAATGTTGGAAATTTCCAATCTCACAAGCGCCTTTTTATAAAACCATTTAGACATGTTTGAAGCCCAATTATCCATGGACCCAAAACATTATACATGTATCTCAGATTAATCAGTCAGTTAGTTCCAACGTAGATGTTTTAATGAATTTGGTATTTCAATGATTTTCTTAGACACAAGCGTGTTAATTCCCCATAGCCCCGTCATTTCTTAACAGGTTGACCTCATGTTAACAAATCTGAATCTGAGTAACTAAAGGATCCTCCATACTATATGTAAGCTAAATAGTCCAACCTCTCTTGAGAAGACATTTTAAGAATTACTATAGAGACATACAGTTATGTCCCTGGTCCCACCCTATTTAACCTGGTGACCCCATCTGAATAAATTTGAATCCCAGACACCAAAGAACCCTTCATACTAAATATCAATAAAATGGACCTGATGGTACTTGTGAAGGAAGCATATTAAGAGGGAAACTGTCCTTCGATTGGCCCCTATTTTTCCAGGTGACCCCATTAAAAAAAAATCTGTATTGCAGTCAAACAAGAACATTCCATGCTAAATAAGCCAACTAGTTCTTGGCTCTTCCAAACATATTATAAGAATTACTATGTGGTGAAATAGTTATTTCACAAATCTGTCACCCAAGGTAATTTCATACCAAATATAAGCAAAATAGGCCATTTGATTCTTGCATAAAAGACATATCATGAATTACTATGGAGAGAAAGAGTAATGTAGCTGGCCTTGCACCTACTTGACATGGTGACCCTGATTAAACAAATCTGAATCACACATCACCAAAGGAGCCTCAATATTAAATGTGAGCTAAATAGAGCTGGTGGTTCTTTCAAATAACACTTTTCAAGTTTGCCAAATATGTTCTAGTGAAGTGGTGGATGTGGGAGAGTTAAATGTCCTGTTGAAAGATTTGAACAATACATATGATAGATTGATGTTGTAATTGGGAATTAATGACCTCTAGCAGATCTCCAGGAAATGTTTATAAAAATGTCAGATTTCACTTGCAATTTTTAATATTATTTGGAGTTATGTCCCTGGCCCCACCCACATTTGACCCAGTGACCTCATTTGAACAATCTGAATGTGAGTCACCTAGGCAATATCCACACCAAATATGAACCCATTCGGTCTTATGGTTCCAGAGGAGAAGTTTAAAGAATTGTTGACGGACGGATGGATGGACGGACGAGGAGTGATGACTATAGCTCCACCGGAGACTTCGTCTCAGGTGAGCTAAAAACTACTGAAATTATAGACCTTAGAGACATATTTTTGAAAAATTGAATGTGATCAGTGGGTTCTTGCTGGCTACAGTTGCGATCAAAATTGAACCATTTTTGGAGATTATCTTATTTTGGATAAATGGAGTCATTTTACATGATTATAGGTGAATTGAAATTGCTCAATCAGGCGTTGTTTGGAAAATGTCTGATGCGATAAAAATTAACATTGAACCATATGGAGAATATTTCGTTATTTTACTTGAACGTTCATAGTAATATCACTAAACTCAACCGAAGTGCTACTATAGGGAGACAAGATATTCGCGTCTGACACGCTGTAGCAATCCGTAATCTAATTCATTCAACAATATAGTTATGCCTCAAGATTGCATAAGTTCAGGGACGTGGCTAGAGGGTCTCCGTTAGGGGGAGTCCACCTTGGGAAAATTCCAACTGCCACCACGCCCCCTTGAATCAAAATCAGACCAAGCATAAGTTTTGCATAATTCCATTTGCACCCACCCCCTTGCACCTCGGTGCTCAGGCCTAATATACTATATATATATATATATTCATAAACCATGGTTCTATATTACCCGTATGAGAATATTAAGATATTTTAACCTGAAAAATTGCATAAATCCAACATCTAGTGGTCTAACTCCAGACAAATGTACGCGGGCTACGGGCAAGAGACCAGGACACACCGGGCTGACCGTATAGTTGTTCGGCCCGGTGTGAGAAAATTTTGAAAAATATACAAGAAAATCGCAAACCTAGCATCTAGACTGGCCTCAACTGAAGCTTTCCTAGTGTTGGAAATTTGAAACCTCATACTCTCCCTAAGGTTGGAAAATTCTCCAACTGATGATCATTTCAGTCCACAAGTTTGACCAAATGTAGTAAAATATTGTTTTGTCAAATTAATTAGCAGTTTTGTATTGGCCACGGGGGAGAGACAATGACACACCGAGCGGACCATGGTTCGGCCCGGTGTGCGAAAATTTTGAAATCTGAACGAGAAAATCATACTGACATCTAGTGGTTTAATTTCCGACAAATGCACACGGCTACGGGCAAGACACACGTGAAATCTTAACAAGAAAATCGCAAAATCCTAGCATAAACTAGCCTCAAGCCTTCCTAGAGTTGGAAATTTCAAACCTGACACCTCCACTTATTTTGGAAAATTTCCAACTGATGACAATTCCAATGACAATGTTAACCAAATGTATGACAATACTGTTTTCTTAAATTAACTAGCAGTTTTTGATTGGCCACGGGGGAGGGACCAGGACACAAGCTTTCCAAGTGTTGGAAATTTCCAACCTGTCACCTCCCCTAAGGTTGGAAAATTTCCAACTGAGGAAAATATGCAAATATTGGTCCAAACACAATTAATTCCCCCAATAAATTGTTTGAAAATCAAACTACAGAACATTTTCAACCTATTGTTGGTATGAAATTTCCAACTAATGTTTAGGCAGGTATGAAATTTCCAACTGTTGAAAATTTTGACCACCCCCCCCCCCCCTGTCGCCACATCTCAGCATAAGTTACGTGATATTCAGCCTGTGCAAATATTGAGTCAATGGATTATGACTATATTTCAATTATATTATATCAATGCTAACTCCACCAGCACTTTGTGCACATGGGCGTGGCAATAGATGGAGGACCCAAAATTTGCCTGAGCGCTTGAAATCATCAGAATGTCAGACCCCAAAATAGGTTGAGATTGTTCTCATAGTTTAAAGGGGGGGGGGGGTTGCTGGGGGGTATGTCTTAGTTAGGCAAAAAAAAACGGTTGGAAATCTGGTCGGTAGTTAATTTGTAATTCATACTTCCACTGTGTTACGCCTAACTGTCGAAAGTTATTTGGCCCAAAGCATGCATGTCTCACTGACTCCATGAAATTCAGATTTCCCATACAAATCTAACCCAGTTGCTGCATGTAATATGAAATATGAAGTATGTGTCAACTGATGTCAGGATATATGTTGGGACATAAAGGATACACCCTATCCATCATAAAAAATGTAGGCAGTATTACCAGGCTATGGTCTTACAATCTCGTCCAAATACGGATACGATAGGCGAGAATCGCATGCGTTTTGATATGTCGATGCCGTCTGGAGAGTTTGGCGGGACCAGCATCCCGTCTCGATTTGCTCAGTCTACCCTTGATGCTATAAAGTGGTAGCCGCGGGCGCTTATATATAGAGTTGTTTTTATGAGCCATCAGGCCCCCGCGGCAGCGGTCGCTGGCGCGACCTGACTGCCTCGATATCAATTTGAACGAGAGGCCGATCACGATCGGCAGATGTTTAACCCATACCTTGGCGATACCGATTAGCTATAACTGATAATTGGTCAAAGATATGATCACAGTGATACACATATCAGTACCTAACTTAAAATCAAAAGCTCAAATTATTTGTCTTAAGAAGAGGTTAAGGTAATTGGGGTGGGGAGGAGTCGTTTTAAATCTCATAACTCTGTCCCTATTCAACCAATGACCTCTCATTGTGAGATCCAATTGTTTAGCCATTAATCAATTTGACAGATAGGACAAACAATTATCCAGCCAGCAGGTTCATCTTTACCTTCATACAACCACCCCCTAGAGCTATGTAACATATGTCACCACTCAATTAATAACAGATTTCACTTGGAATGACATCTATTAAAGGTATTCGCATGTGCTCTGGATATTGGATGTTCACATGGCAATTTATTGATATCATTATATTACATGCAACTATTTTTTTTTTTTAACTCAATAATTTTTTTTATTATTATAAAAGTTTTTAAATATTTTTTATGTTAAATCGAGCGAGGAAATTCAATCTAAACAAATATGAAAAATCAAAATTTTAAATTTAAAAAAAAGACAGAAGGGTCATAACTGCTTTAAGATAAATCGGATCGAACTCATATTCACTCGAACTGTATTTTGGGATGAGAAACCTATACACAAAATTTGGTTCCGATCAAATAGAAAATGTTAGAGATATCACATTATGCCTAAAGTGTCTAAGAACTGACAGACAGACAGATAGAGACGGACGGACAGACGAGTGGTCAATCTGGACATTGACACTATGTGTACCATACTATGGTATAGGTACACATAAACAGTTTTATCTCATGCAGAGTACAGGAAAAATACATCAAACTGGTGTGCCCCTTTAATATTTCAATTCACATTTGTAAACAATTGAAATCAATGTCGAAAAAGCTTTTGATTAATATATAGATAAAACAAACTAGACCTACAGTTCTAAGAGTGTTATGAACAATTATTTTGTTCCCATAGACTGATACAGAGCTCTCGTTTTTTAAAGTTTGAAAACCAAAGTTGTCTTCCCATGCAACCAACAAAATTCCAATGGTAATGCTTTTAAACAATGAAACCAGATTATGCCTTTAAGGTGAAATTTAAATAACCATGAATATAAAATATAAACATTCCACCTATGATATGGCCAGAGATACTTATAGAGTATAAAGTATATCTGATATAGCCAACACAACTCCTAGCAGTTAATTAACTCAATACCAGTACAAGAGAGAGAGAACTTCATGGCATTGTAACTGGATAGTATCTCTTGTCTCCATAGCATTGTGAAACTGATTTATTAGATATTATCTAGACAGTGCCACCTGTGTATCTTTGATATATTTTAGCGATGAATAAAATAATCAAAGGGCCATAACTCCAGTAAATAGTACCGGATCAAACCCATATTCGAACTCGATCTGTATTTTGAGTTGAGAAACTCACATACAAAATTTGGTTCCTATCAGTTGAAAACTTGTTGAATTATCGAAGCATTCATGAATTCTATGTCAAAGGGCCATAACTCCATTAAAAAATATCGAATCAAACCCATATTCGAACTCGATATGTATTTTGAGTTGAGCAACTCACATACCAAATTTGGTTATGGTCAGATAATTTCTTTTTGAGTTATGGCAGCATGCATAAATTCTAAGTTGAAACATAGCAGCTCTATTACAATTACCAACAGGACATTCATTGCCATTTTATATTGGTCTATATATTTATAAAATAGAAACTCATAAAAATTATGCAATCTTCATCATAAAATTTTTTTTGGAACATGAACATATTTGGGCATACCTCCCGCAAAAATCTCACGGATTGACATTTTCAAAACTTAACAGGTCTGGTATAGACCTTGATATTAAATATGATTGATAATGGTTGGATATAAAATATTTTAACACAGAATTATCAGATAACTAAAGGAGAGATATGAGAAGGGTCAAATTGAAAATATTAGAGTCATAACATTGGATTGCGTACAGTATACATGTACCTATGGTTAATTTTATTCTAAGCTGATCATTGGAAAGATACAATGTCTGTAACAGCAGAAATATTCAAGAATACCAGAACCATTATTATTATCCTGCAGCCCAAATGCAATAGAGGGAATTTCAAACCAAGATATTTCCTCAAATGATGAATATTCAATTGGTGGCTTATAGAAATTCTTAGTGAACCTGGCCCAAGGCGAAAGAGATAATTTAAAATCTGCCTATCAGATATCATGTGTCTATGGAATAGGTTAATTTTAATCATGAAATACATGCAAGTGAAAAGTGGATCACAATCAACCTGGACATAGAATAGGAGAATGAACATATAATGTGTGGAGAGGGTTAATCATTTCCAATGACATCATATGATGGAACTAATGTGTGGATTAATTTTTTTCTCAAGATAAGACAACAGTGTCTCTGTAAACAACAATTCTCTAAACAGCCATGCTCCAGAACATCCTTCAGATGGACAATGGACTATTTGTATTAATGCCACGAACATGTTTCAACAGGTTGGGTTAAATTACTATTGCACACAAACTGGAGTAAATTATCATCAATCACTGTCAGCCTCTGGGAGCAGCAGTGGTTTGGCAAAGAGTATCCAGTGTCATTTTCTGATTCCAATAATGCAGAAGATTACTGTGTAAAGTTGTTTGTCTTAAATTCTCACAGGGCATATACAATAGGTAGTAAATTACTTGAATTATAAAGGGCCATAACTCTGTTAAAATATACCGGATCAAACTCAAATTCGAACCTGATCTGTATTTCGGGGTGAGGACCACATGTACCAATTTTGGTGTAGATCAGATGAAAAATGTTTTGAGTCATAGCAGCTTGCATGAGTACTAAGTAAACATAAGAGTGAAAAGGGTTAACAAAACGATACCAAAATCGATACAGATAAAGAACGTGCTAACAAAGACCTAGGTAAGAAATATGAGGCAGATCATAAGCAAATTGTTTGACTTAGATGCATCAGATAGAATTTGTGAGTGGGGTTAATTATTTTCTAAATCGATCAACTGATCGATACCAAAAACTATACAGGTGAGGGGTGTGTCATCATAAACCTACATTTTAAATATGAACACAATCGGACAAAAAACACTTGGGTTATTGCATCGGATAGCACATGCCCATGTGTGGATGCAAAGTGTTAATAATTTCTAAACCGATCAACCGATCGATACCAAAAACTATACAGGTGAGGGGTGTGTCATTGTAAACATGCACATAAAATTTGAACATGATCCGATAAAAGATACTCCAGTAATCGAATCGGATAGCAAATGTCTACGGACAGACGGACGGACGGACAGACGGACAGACGGACAGACGGACAGACGGACAGACGGACGGACGAACGACGGATGGTTGATCCGGACGTCAGCATTATGTGTACCATACATGGTATGGGTACACATAAAAAGGGGTGACGTTGCTTAACGCGCCTGCGGCGCTTCAATAACAGGTCTTAGACAGTCGGAAATATGGCTTGTTGCCATTCATCGGAAAGCTCTCCCCGAGAGCTTTCCGATGAATGGCAACAAACCATATATATTTCCGACAAAATCCTGAAAAGTTACCCATAATTCTGCTGTGGTTAAGAAGTCGATTACTTGGAGCATTACTGTATGTTAAAGATGGTCTATCTCTTCCTAAAAGTTTTATGTACTTTCCAGGGTATAAAATAATAAATATGAATAGAAGAAACCTGTCCGGAAAGGCTTCAATCAATTAAAGGCCAAGTTAATTTTCAAATGCCCAGATCACATTATAAACAACATATTCCATATTATATACCATTTGGAAGAGGAATCAAAAATATATATATTCTACCGGAATACGGACGGCTGTGGCATATGAGTGTCCACCAAGTGACAGAGATTCTCAGATTCACACCAAGACTTGCCCTGTTATTTATCCCAGAATGCATCATAATTCACAACTAAGACATAGAGTTATTCCCCTTCCATTAAGAATAATAGACTGGCGGTACAGACCAGATCGAATTTCAACACAGAACACACGTCGGTACCTTGATAAACAAGACAGTCAATGACTGTGGGGTCGCTCACCAGACTGCAAAGACCGATAAGACTGGGACTCTGGAGACCACAACAGTCAGAACTTTTCATAATCACTTTAAAATAAGTAGATCTAAACAGGATATGTGGCCAAATTACTAACTGTACACTACTGATCACCCCCCCCCCCCTTCCTCCAGCTCAACAAGTCCCCTCCAGAATGGGCTCCAGACTCCCAAGTCTTAGGTTGGAATTACACAATTGACATCTCAAATGTTGGAAATTTCCAATCTCACAAGCGCCTTTTTATAAAACCATTTAGACATGTTTGAAGCCCAATTATCCATGGACCCAAAACATTATACATGTATCTCAGATTAATCAGTCAGTTAGTTCCAAGGTAGATGTTTTAATGAATTTGGTATTTCAATGATTTTCTTAGACACAAAAGTGTTAATTCCCCATAGCCCGGTCATTTCTTAACAGGTTGACCTCATGTTAAAAAATCTGAATCTGAGTAACTAAAGGATCCTCCATACTATATGTAAGCTAAATAGTCCAACCTCTCTTGAGAAGACATTTTAAGAATTACTATAGAGACATACAGTTATGTCCCTGGTCCCACACTATTTAACCTGGTGACCCCATCTGAATAAATTTGAATCCCAGACACCAAAGAACCCTTCATACTAAATATCAATAAAATGGACCTGATGGTCCTTGTGAAGGAAGCATATTAAGAGGGAGACTGTCCTTCGCTTGGCCCCTATTTTTCCAGGTGACCCCATTAAACAAAATCTGTATTGCAGTCAAACAAGAACATTCCATGCTAAATAAGCCAACTAGTTCTTGGCTCTTCCAAACATATTATAAGAATTACTATGTGGTGAAATTGTTATTTCACAAATCTGTCACCCAAGGTAATTTCATACCAAATATAAGCAAAATAGGCCATTTGATTCTTGCACAAAAGACATATAATGAATTACTATGGAGAGAAAGAGTAATGTAGCTGGCCTTGCACCTACTTGACATGGTGACCCTGATTTTAACAAATCTGAATCACACAACACCAAAGGAGCCTCAATATTAAATGTGAGCTAAATAGAGCTAGTGGTTCTTTCAAATAACACTTTTCAAGTTTGCCAAATATGTTCTAGTGAAGTGGTGGATGTGGGAGAGTTAAATGTCCTGTTGAAAGATTCGAACAGTACATATGATAGATTGATGTTGTAATTGGGAATTAATGACCTCTAGCAGATCTCCATGGAAATGTTTATAAAAATGTCAGATTTCACTTGCAATTTTTAATATTTTTTGGAGTTATGTCCCTGGCCCCGCCCACATTTGACCCAGTGACCTCATTTGAACAATCTGAATGTGAGTCACCTAGGCAATATCCACACCAAATATGAACCCATTCGGTCTTATGGTTCCAGAGGAGAAGTTTAAAGAATTGTTGACGGACGGATGGATGGACGGACGAGGAGTGATGACTATAGCTCCACCGGAGACTTCGTCTCAGGTGAGCTAAAAACTACTGAAATTATAGAATTACCCCCCCCCCCCTTTGGATCCCAGAATACAACAGAATTCAAACTTTTTTAATGGAAGGGGAAGAACTCCATCTTTAATATATAGAGTTATTCCCCCTGCATTGAAAATAATATTGCTTTTTAGTGCAATCTAGATGACAAAACTCTTTGGCAACTCAACAAAAACAACATGTCCACAGTTTATTATACCGGATAAGTTGATAATACAATGTTTTGGAGCTTTCTCTTTCAAATGGTATATAATATGGCATATATTTTATATAATGTAAGCTGGGGGTTCAAAAATTAAGTAGTTTATTATTTTATATTCATTTTAGTCTAAATTTTGAGTTATGGCCCTGCTTTCGCAACTATTTCACCCAGTGACCTCATTTGAACAAATCTGAATGTGATTCACCTAGGGAACATCCGCACCAAATATGATCCCGTTACGTATTACGGTTCTGGAGGAGAAGTGGATTCTTGACGGACGGATGGACAGACGGGCGGACGAGGAGTTATGTCTATAGCTCCACCGGAGACTTCGTCTCAGGTGAGCTAAAAACAACATGTTCACAGTTTATTTGACCGGATAATTAATTTGACAATACAACGTTTTGGAGCATCCTCTTTCAAATGGTATATAATGTGGTATATGTTCTATAAAATGTGATCTGGGGATTCGAAAAATTAAGTGGGCCTTTAATCTCGATTTATTTTCCAATTTTGTCCTGGTATAATACATACAACCTTTCGGGACTTCCTTATGGGCTAATTTTAGAATGGAAACTACAGGCGTATTTGGAGCTTAGCAAGATGGAGAACTCTATCTTGCTAGCACTTTCCATAAAGGTAAAATGTCATTTCGATTCAGACATTGTTGCAGGAATAAACCACTTTATCACATAATTAACCCACAAAATCAGCTTCATAATTATTGGTAAGACACACGGAGACACACATGTAATATTAGCGCGTGTGATGACGTCACGCCATTATTTAAATGACTTGCGATTGCCGAATGAATGAATAATTCGCGCTGCTTTATCATCTGATAAAAGGTATCTCAAACTCAGCTCAAATCGAATTTAGTGAAGTCGATTGATAAATTCTGTATAAGACAGAAACTCATGTGAGATCCTCTATTTATCATATGACTCAATCATTATTTACGTTGTTTACTATGTCATAAATCAATTTCATATCAATTACTAATTCATATCACCTTCCGATAATTTGATTGGTTTGTTGACAAAAAGTGTGTTCTGATTGGCTGAATGGCAGCCGGGGACCGAGCCGCATCTCTGACTAAATGCAGGTCAAATTCGTGCGCGTCAAATACACGAATCAACGCGATGCAGAAATTCTCGCAATTATAATCTTGAAATATATAGTTTTGGACATTGTTATACGATAAATAGAATATGTAATTCGTATTTATCTAATAAACATACGATATAATGTCACAAACTGAGAACAGAATAGCGCACTATATCTTCGCGTGCATATTATTTCTGCTAGTTCACCAGGTGTAATTGGGCTTCCGGTGCAATGAAGTGACGTCACATTAACCTTTTGCTGCCGATGTCATATAGCTATTTAGTGATTTGTGTGCGTTTTGGACATCATAATCAATTTATAGGTGTCATATGATAAATAGAATATGTAATTCGTGTTTCTCTCATATGATATTTATGAAACTCGTCACGAATTTTCAGTTTTCTCTCGCCAGAGGCTCGAGAAAACTGAAAATTCTTAGACTCGTTTCATAAATATCATATGAGAGAAACACTCATTTCATATCCTCTATTTATTATGAGTTTATAAACAAATAATAAACACAATCTTCAGTCTTTGTTTTATGCACAGAAAAAGGATATTTGTAGTCATGAAATCGGATTTTATAAAAAAAAAAATTTGTACTTGTTCAGGGGTGTGTGTGAAACTGATGTTAGTATTCAGGCACTATGATAACTGGAGGAATGTAACATTCTACTAACATCGCCGAAAATTTGAAGCAAATCGACTGTACCACTCCATAGAAAACATCGTCAGAACAACGCTCAATTGTAAATATTTACTACTCGATTCATGACGCATCTATTGGCGACAAACTAGCGAAAACGAATTCGCCACCAGGAGTCACTTCATTTAATTAATATATAAGAATGACGATGTTTGTTGTCAATTTGAATATACTCTTTGTAAAAAATACTACTTTGAACAAGATTATTCTCCATTTGTATTTGATCACCATACCGGAGTGTTTCACATCACTTTAAATGTGAACTGTAACTGTCTTAACTTTACTCAACTTACAGAACGTTTTATGTTCTGATGGGGAACTTTATAGCATTGAACAAAGAACACAGGGAATATATTTCTTTGTTAATACTTGTTCCTTGATAATCTATTTCACAGTAGGGGTGGTCCCATCTTGAGATTGCATGATTTTTGTGAATCAATATCACAATAAGCATTGAATATATTACCTAGGAGAAATTCCATTACTGTATGCGATGCAAATCATAATCGGGTTATCAGTCACCTAAATCTCGAGCTGGGACCTTCACCTACTATGAAAAGTTCCCAGGATTTTAATGGGTGGAGTATGATATCTATGGGCGTAGCAAGTGTTGGGGTTCATTACATGATCTAGCAATTTATTGAAATTCCTGCATTGGGCGAGTTTACTGGTTGTGAGCTGCAATAGAGTGTTTAAAATCACTCAACCCTTTCATGACGGGAGCTGTGCTGGTGCAGCATTAAAAATCCTGGGCCAGTGCATTCTCTTATATATGCGAGTCTCCCATAGGGAGCCTCGCATATATTTGAGTATGCACTGGCTTACCAGGTCAAATAAATATTTTTAGGCCAATGTATTCTCTTATATATGTGAGGCTCCCTATGAGAGTCTCGTATATATAAGAGAATGCATTGGCTCCCTATGAGAGTCTCGTATATATAAGAGAATGCATTGGCACAGGGTTTTCGCAAAATTTCAGGAAACTCCAGACCTGGAAGGGTTAAGTATTACGCTTAGCAGAATTGTTTTATACTTTTGTATAAATCATGTTTGTGAGGTGTGAAGCAAACACATGAGCACTATCTTGGAACAGATTAATATTATTCACCCTAAGGTGACCTGTTCATGCCCTCTGGATATTTTGTCCTTAGTTGGAACATCCAGTTTTATATTATGTTTCGCCGACGTCGGGTGTTGTTCTCGATGTCTGAGTCAGTATGTGACACGATATAAGTGGTAGTTGTGTTTGCTGACTAGCTTTGTGAGCAATTGATATATCCCTAATGTGTTGTTGGGTTCTTGTTGTAAGGGTTTAAAAAGTTTGTTGGGAGGGGTTTATTTTTTTATAAATTATTTGTTGAGTGCTTTTGTCAAGTGTTTGAGGTATATGTCCTGTGGGTTTTTTTGGGGGGCGGGGGGTTGTACGGTTATTGTCCAGTATTTAGGAGTTATTTACTGGCCAGGGCTTTGGCAATGTTGAGTATATTAGTTAACCCTTTACCCAACAAACCGGCCAAAACCGGCCAAATAAAGCTTCAACAGCCTAAAATATCTTCGGTCTGTCTCAATAGAACCATACAAATATGGATATCATTGGAACCGGCTCCTTGACCACATTGTGATAGTTACAGTTATGCCCTGTGCCAATGCATTCTCTTATATATGCGAGTCGACCATAGGTCGCCTCGCATATATAAGAGAATGCATTGGCCTAAAAATAAATCTTTTTTTAACACTTTTTACCATTTTTTCTTACATTCTTTAACAATTTTATAATTTTTAATGTGTTAAGCCAATGCATTCTCTTATATATGCGAGGCGACCTATGGTCGACTCGCATATATAAGAGAATGCATTGGCACAGGGCCCTTCTGTTGGGTAAAGGGTTAAATTGTTTGTGCTTGGTGCATCAGTACTGTGACGTATTATACGTCTTCTGGCCGTTAGAGGGCGTTTGCGTGGTAGGGTATATTTTTTCAGTGACTGAAATGAAGTAGGGGTCTTTGACCTTTTCCTTTTTTAGGTATTCTAGTCTGACTATATTCCTCTGTCTTATCTGGGAACAATTGCTGTGGTTGTGGGTTTTGAAGGTTAAGTAATAAGGAGAACTGTCGTTGGGTTACTCACCTGTAGTACTAGCATTGAAATGGCAACATGCATTATCCATACTCCATAGGTTGATATTGTGGACCGTTGTTGGCTTTGGGAACCTGAAATGGTGTATTACACCTCAGGATGTAGCTAGGTCTTCGTTCGGGATGTCCAACTTAGTATTAGTACCCCTCACAACTCTGGTAAATGTTATTCCCCAGTTAGGTTAACATTTTCCAACTGGTACCTCAAGAACTACAAATGTAGGTAAATTCAGGGGACATTTATATGTGGGTTTTACGATGGAAAATGCAGTTTTACCGGCAACACGAGAATGAAACAGATATGTTTCATAAGAAATCCCATCGATAAACGTCTCAAATTCACACCAGACAGCATTTAAATTTATATCCCCATTCTAATTCACATGGACCAAAAATTAATGCTATATCCACGAGAACCTGCCAATTGCAAGGAGTTGCTGATCCTGAACTGGGCATGGCTGTTTATTTAAACATTTCATGTCACTACCTCATAGAAATTGTGCTCCACCCCATGAAAATATAGTGCCATATTTCAAATAGAAATAACCGAGCCAGCCAACGGAATCCATGAATTCAATGAGCCCAATTCCATATAGCGACAAAAAGATATAGGATACAGCTGTAGGATATGTATAAATTATATTACTAAATACAAGTTTCATGGCCAAGTTGTGCCAAGGTATTACAATTTACACTACTGAGGCCATTGGCATTACATTGCATCATTGGTCAAGGGTGCAAATCAAACTTTATTGTTCAGCAAACAATGGTTCGCTTTTTGCAATGTCATGTTGGCTGTAAATTACATCAGCATTCTAACACCCTTTGTTTCGAAAGACCTGTTTCAATTAAAACCGTCTGGGTTGTCTGAAGTTGTAGTATGACATTTAATTAAGCCAAAGTGCAATTCAATCATACTTCAAATTTCCAGCAGTTCACATTGTTGTCCCTAGGAACGAAAGGTACTTCCAAATGATTAAGTTTTTTTTATCGGAGAGCATGCCTCTGGCTAACACGCATGCGTCAAGCTACATGTACAAAAAGTTCAAATGATTTTAAGACAGCTACACCTGTTCTTACCTGGGTGACTGATCAATCAGCGTCACCGAAATGGGATTTACTTTTTAGGGAGCTAAAAGAGTGAATTATAATTCAACCTAATACTCCCTTTGTGTGTAAATTAATAGCCGGTCTCTCGGCATCAGAAACAGTATTGTCTGATGTACTAAACTGCCTCACATATTTAAAGGATTACACCGGTGTAGCTTTTCTCAGTCATTTTCGATGCCCGCTAATCCACTGAGCATGTTGCCGAAAAGATTTTTGTGATAGACCGCCAGTAACTGAAGTTATGCCGATTCATGCGATTGAATATTCCACTATGAATTATGCAGTCTGATTCATTAATCTTCCCTCATGTGACATCATATGAGGGAATGTCGAAATAAAATTGCCTTTTATCTACTGATTGTTTATGCAGAAACAGCTGGACCATCGGAGCTGTATTTTTTTAAATATTGGTAATTTGAGCCAGGGAATCTTATTACCATGTGTCTTGAGAGGGCACTTATAATTAATTCAATTAAATAATTAATCATATACCTAAAATGGTTGTACTCTGGTTGGAGAGAATTGAAACATGGGGATAAATTGACCCATAGAGTATAATGAGATAGATGCCGTTGACCTCAGATGACTTATATGATCAATAAAGAGCATTCCGTATGAAGAAAAATTGGTACACCTGACCAGGGGAATGTCATGGGATATGCACATCTTCTCATGTCCCACGAATACTGGCTGACCATTACTTACCTTTGACCTCATGAAAATAAATTATATGATCAATAAAGAACGTCTATTATCAGTCTAGAAGATGAGTGGGAAATTGGCGGTAAAACCATTGTCTGATAGGATGAGTATTGGTCAGAGGTTGCATATATGTCTCGTCGTAAATGAAATCAGGGTAGAGGTGTTTAAAAATCGGCCACCAATATTCCCACATATCTTCTGGAATGATAATAAATGCTTCTTTATTGATCCGATAATCTATTAGTCCCTGTTTAAGTTATCTGAGGTCAAAGGTAAGTAATGTTTATTCTCAGCCATTAATCACGGATGGAACATGAGAAGATGCGCATGCCTTTCCCTGGTCAGATGACCCATCTATACCAATTTTTCTACATAAGAAATGCTTTTTATATCTCATATTTGCCACTTTAAGTCATCTGAGGTCAACAGTATCTATCTGCTGACACTCTACGGGTCAATTTATGACTCTGTTTTAATTTCACCAACCAGATTGCAACCATTTTTATTTAATTTAATCAATTATAAGTGGCCTTTTAAGACATCTGATGTCAACGGTACCTATCTTCTAATAAGATTCCCTGAGTCAAATTACCCATATGTACAAATTTTCAGCTCTAATGATCCAGCCATTTCTGTATAAACAATCAGTAGATAAAAGACAATTGCGACAGTCTTTCAAGTTTGACACTGCATGTCCCTAATAGTCCCTCATGTGACATCACGTGAGGGAAAATAATGACTGAGAAAAGCTACACCAGTGTAATCCTTTAAGAAATTGCACTGGCTTACAAGGTCAAGGTAAATACTGTTTGGCCAATGTATTCTCTGATATATGTGAGGCTCCCTATGGAAGACTAACATATATAAGAGAATGTATTGGCACAGGGTTTTCACAAAACTTCTGGAAGTTCCAGTTATGAAAGGTTAAACAATGGCTATGAATAGCCACTCTCTTCCAATACAGCATCTAAAGAGCTGCCATCCAAGAAATGTACACAGCGGCTATGAATAACTACAATTTTTCCCCATCATAGTACCTGATGTTGGTGCAGCGGCAACCATTCCATGTAGACGTCAGCTAACAATTAATTACTCAGAAGCCTAGAAAT
This sequence comes from Siphonodentalium dalli, assembly GCA_032622095.1. Taxonomy (NCBI): domain Eukaryota; kingdom Metazoa; phylum Mollusca; class Scaphopoda; order Gadilida; family Siphonodentaliidae; genus Siphonodentalium; species Siphonodentalium dalli. The sequence continues at coordinate 110,497,310 of CP136067.1, read as the reverse complement.
AGTGTGTCTGACATTGCAGAATGAGGTCCCTAGAGGGTGAATTTAGTGATTCTAGCCTGCCAAATTCACCCTCTGGGAACCTCATTTCGCTTAGGCCTCAACTGCTATGGGAGACCTAGGATCAGATTGAAGTTCCCAAGTTGAAATTGGTGATGTTCACCCATTAGTCACCTCGATTATACATTTTATCTTCTGCAACTTAGGGGATATAGAAGCTGGGCAGAAGGGAAAAAGTAACTATAAACAATGTTAATTTGAGACTAAAGATATGATACTTCACAGAAAATGAGGCCTAAGCAGAATGGGGGCTACAGAGGGTGATGCTAGCTTGCTGTGGGGGTAACATCACTAAATTCACCTTCTGGGAACCTCATTCTGCAAATGTCAGACACACTATTTCAAGGCTTGATCCCCTGGACTGAACAATTGTCATTGATGAACGCTCTGAAGGTTCAGTTGGTTAGGAATAACCCTCCATCTCATACCATAAGTCACTGCGGTTACCATCAGCTACCAGACTGAGGTACAAACTAATGTAATCTTTCAATATGAAGACAACTGGGGCTAAGATTAACCCTTTCTTTACTAAATGGATTCTCTCATTCACTTATACAAGTATACATTGGAATGGTTTATTATTGATTTGGAGGGATGTTCAGGTAATAGAAGCAGACGACAGACAGACAAAACGATTTTACAAGTGCAGAAGGATTCATTGGTAGGAAATGTTCAGATAATAAGTTCAATAAACAACCTATGGTTGTTTGTTAAACTTATTATTATCTGAACATTTCCTGAGGGATCTATTCGTTAATGAATTTTTAGTATAGAAAGGGTTAAACTTATTATCTGATCATTTCCTGAGGGATCTATTCGTTAGGAGTTTTAGTAAAGAAAGGGTTAAACTTATTATCTGAACATTTCCTGAGGGATCTATTCGTTAAGGAGTTATTAGTATAGAAAGGGTTAAACTTATTATCTGAACATTTCCTGAGGGATCTATTCGTTGAGGAGTTTTTAGTATAGAAAGGGTTAACGTCGGCAATCTGCATCAATATGCTTGGTGTCACAGATTATTCAATTCTGACAAAACACTACAATCACAAACCGGTTACCAGCAAAAAATTTCTCGCTGTCACAGATTACTTAAACCTGACACACACTGGCGTAATAAACTGGTTACAAGCAATATTCTGGGTGTCCCAGACTACTCAAACGTGACAAAACACCATCGTAACAAACCAGTTTAATACCAGCAATTTTCTGGCTGTCGCAGGCTATTAAAACATGATAAAACACCATTGTAACAAACCAGTTTTAATACCAGCAATATTCTGGGTGATATAGACTATTAAAACGTGACAAAACACCATCGTAACAAACCGGTTTAATACCAGCAATATTCTGGCTGTCACACATTATCTAAACCTCACACACTGCTGTCACAAACCGGCCACAGTTATTCTGCTGAGTGTTGGATATTGCTGGTCGAGTTTTTTGAATTGATAAGCACATTGGTTCCTTTCCGTAGTGAGCCCTAATTCATTGTAGAGTCTAGCCTGATAGTAGATAGTGTCTTTTAGTTTATCAAATGCTTCCACGTTTTTGAAGTGATCGATGCATGTATCCAACTGGTTTGCTGCATCTTGTAGAACTGTAAGAAAAAATGATGGAGAGATGAATGAAAGTATCAATTCAGTAATCAGATGGTTAACCCTTTCCTGATGCTGGGGCAACATTAAAGATCCTGAGGTATTTAACCCTTTCATGATGGGAGCATTAAAGATACTGTGCCAGTGCATTCTCTTATATGCGAGCCACCCATAGGGAGCCTCGCATATATAAGAGAATCCACTGGTTAACAAGGTCAAAGTAAATATTTTTAGGCCAATGTATTCTCTTATATAGGCGAAGCTCCCTATGGGAGACTCGTGTATATAAGAGAATGCATTGGCACAGGGTATTCGTAAAATTTCAGGAAGCAAGTATTCTCTCAAAATCTTATGTTTTAATTTCACTTTAACTGTTCTAACCCATTCTAACCTTGTTTTGCGATCAGGAATATTTGTATTATATGTTTATAATTTATTCCGGGGACATTCCATTGGAGATCGACGGAAAGATACTTCACAATTATGTTGAACACTACGTCACATGACCGTGCATACACGCTACTAGATGTATTATCTGTTCATTATTTGATTGTGTTTGCTCAGTTTTGACTTGCAGTGCATGACAGTTGTAATGTTGTTCGTGAAAGTGCAGGTCAAACTCAAAGGTCTCTAATCTAACCCTATGTTATTTTTGAGACAGACGTGATAGCATAATTATGCAATGGTCCATCTCCTATTCTGTGTTTTGAATCGATGTGGAATTCCCCACTAATGACGTCAATAAATTCTGGATTTTTTTATTTAACGCGCATGAAAAAAGTATTTTCCAAATTGTTTGTTATATTTACAAGGTCAAGGTAAATATTTTTATGCCAATGTATTCTCTTCGATAGACGAGGCTCACTATGGGAGACTGACATATATAAGAGAATGCATTGGCATAGGGTTTTCATAAAATTTCAGGAAGCTCCAGTCATGGAAGTGTTATTTTCTAGACCTTTACAACATTTATGTTAATTCTCAGAAACCCACTTTGAAAGCCATGAGCCCCTTTAATACGTGTTGAGAAAGATATGATTCCTCTCAGTTATTTGAGTTTATTGGGTGTTATCGTCTCTTCAGCAGCGAGGCCATACCACGACATTGTCCATTTCATTAGTGGAGGAGAGGCCATCGAGAATCAAATCAGACAGCCTACGAGGGCCTTGTACACTATGTATCTTGGAACACTAGAGTATTGGTTTTTTGTAACCTCTGAGAAATTAAAAAGGCTAACCTTGTCTTCGTCTCTCTCTATCATTCTTTGGTGCAGATGCAACCTGGCATTTCACGTAACAATACGCGGCTCTGGCCTGGTCATATAGGCTGCCATGTGTAAAGATCGTCGTCATCTGTTCATCCAGTAACTCGACTGCTCGACTTGGTAAGTGCATGTAAAGCTGCAAGTAAACAAAAGAGCTCTTCATTGATCAGAAGTTATGGTTGATCAGATGCGATTTTTTCTTTGGAAAGTCACTCATTGACTTCTGGTTGTGGCAGGTTCAAATTTATGAATGGGACAAGCCTCATCGACATTTCAGTACCAAATCCCGGAACTTCCCCACCGGACATGTCCCCACCAGATTTTCCACTGGACATTTCCCCACTGGACATTTCCCCACCGAACATTTCCCCATGAGAGATTTCCACACTGGACATTTCCCCACCTGCTCAAAATTGACATTTCACAATCCAGACATTTACCCTCTGGATATTTCTCAAATTTCTAAATATCAAGAGACATTTCCCCACCAGACCTTTACCCACCTTGTTGTTCGACTTCTATGTGTGTGTGCAGCAGTTTGTAACTATTGTGATCGAAAGAAAAAAATGAACATGTCATTAATAATACGCCTTGGAATTTGAAAGGAGGGATAAAATTTTCTAGCTGTTTTAGATTTGTCCCACTGACTTTTACAAGTGAAACGCTCTTTATCTGTAGCATATTAGGAATGGATTAACACTGAAAGCTTCTACATTCCTTACCAACACATGATATATCACCAACATGATTATTCCTTATGACTTCCACGATTACAGGAATGATTCGAAGATAATACTGCCAGGATTATATGCTATCCAGGACCAGGACCACTCAATAAGAATTCATACTTTGATGATCGTCAAAACATTGAATCAACTGTGCTGATATCACTCTAAGCTAGTTGAAACACCTTTTGATGTTTGTTGAAACATTGTATGAGCTGAGTTTGACATCGCTTGAGTTGTCTTCGCTGACAAAACATTCATTTATATTTGCTTGGAGAGTGTGAGTTCTCACATTTTTCTTAATATTATGAGCGGGTGGGGAAATGTCCAGTGGGTAAATGTCTGGGTGGGGAAAAGTCTGGGTAGGTAAATGTTGGGGTGGGTAAATGTCTGGGTAGGGAAAATGTCTGCTTGTGAATGTGGAGAAATGACCGGGTGGAGAAATGTCCAGGTCGGTAAATGGCCGGGTAGGGAAAATGTCTGCTTGTGAAGGGGAAGAAATGACCGGGTGGGTAAATGTCCGGGTGGGTAAATGGCCGGGTAGGGAAAATGTCTGCTCGTGAAGGTGGGGAAATGTCCGGATACCTCAACTACCAAGAGCAGAAAGAATCACAACAAGTGGTCTGAGAATGATTTTGGAAGCAATAGAATTTTAAACACTAGAACTATACTACATGGATTTGTATTTTTATCAATTTTATTCACTAAAATAAGTCTTTAAATTTATTCTGGAACCCAAAGCTGTTTGTTGAACTCATTTACAGTTGAAACTACCAGCAAATGAATCAATAGGAATTATGCAACTACATTGAGTATTCAGTTATCAAGAGTCAACACTTTCATGATGGGAGCTGCACTGGTGTAGCATTAAAGATCCTGTGCCAGTGCATTCTCTTATATATGCGAGGCTCCCTATGGGAGACACGCATAGATAAGAGAATGCATTGGCTTACAAGGTCAAGGTAAATATTGTTAGGCCATGGTATTCTCTTATATATGCGAGGCTCCCTATGGGAGACTCATATATAAGAGAATGCATTGGCACAGTGTTTTCATAAAATGGAAGGGTTAAATGAGCCTATTAGATGGCGTGTATAATATTTGTCACACTCTTTCATGAACTAACAACTAAGATTACCTGTATAAGTCCTAACAGCACTGTTGCTATGGCAACACAGTATTGTAGATGATGTTTCTTTCCCTTGGTAATACATTCGAGGATATAGTTGTTAGCCGTGGTGTAGTTTCCGGTCTGAACATACAGCTCACTCAGCAACATCAACAACCTGAAGGGGAAATATTCCAGGTATGGTGTAGAAGGGGAAAGATTCCAGGTATAGGGTAGAAGGGGAAAGATTCCAGGTATAGGGTAGAAGGGGAAAGATTCCAGATATAGGGTAGAAGGGGAAAGATTCCAGGTATAGGGTAGAAGGGGAAAGATTCCAGATATAGGGTAGAAGGGGAAAGATTCCAGGTATAGGGTAGAAGGGGAAAGATTCCAGGTATAGGGTAGAAGAGGAAAGATTCCAGGTATAGGGTAGAAGGGGAAAGATTCCAGGTATGGTGTAGAAGGGGAAAGATTCCAGGTATAGGGTAGAAGGGGAAAGATTCCAGGTATGGTGTACAAGAGGAAAGATTCCAGGTATAGGGTAGAAGAGGAAAGATTCCAGGTATAGGGTAGAAGGGGAAAGATTCCAGGTATAGGGTAGAAGGGGAAAGATTCCAGGTAGAGGGTACAAGAGGAAAGATTCCAGGTATAGGGTAGAAGGGGAAAGATTCCAGATATAGGGTAGAAGGGGAAAGATTCCAGGTATAGGGTAGAAGGGGAAAGATTCCAGGTATAGGGTAGAAGGGGAAAGATTCCAGGTATAGTGTAGAAGTGGAAAGATTCCAGGTATAGGGTAGAAGGGGAAAGATTCCAGGTATAGGGTAGAAGGGGAAAGATTCCAGGTATAGGGTAGAAGGGGAAAGATTCCAGGTATAGGGTACAAGAGGAAAGATTCCAGGGATGGGATAGAAGGGGAAAGATTCCAGGTATAGGGTAGAAGGGGAAAGATTCCAGGTATAGGGTAGAAGGGGAAAGATTCCAGGTATAGGGTAGAAGGGGAAAGATTCCAGGTATAGGGTAGAAGAGGAAAGATTCCAGGTATAGGGTAGAAGGGGAAAGATTCCAGGTATAGGGTAGAAGGGGAAAGATTCCAGGTATAGGGTAGAAGAGGAAAGATTCCAGGTATAGGGTAGAAGGGGAAAGATTCCAGGTATAGGGTAGAAGGGGAAAGATTCCAGGTATAGGGTAGAAGGGGAAAGATTCCAGGTATAGGGTAGAAGGGGAAAGATTCCAGGTATAGGGTAGAAGAGGAAAGATTCCAGGTATAGGGTAGAAGGGGAAAGATTCCAGGTATGGTGTAGAAGGGGAAAGATTCCAGGTATAGGGTAGAAGGGGAAAGATTCCAGGTATAGGGTAGAAGGGGAAAGATTCCAGGTATAGGGTAGAAGAGGAAAGATTCCAGGTATAGGGTAGAAGGGGAAAGATTCCAGGTATGGTGTAGAAGGGGAAAGATTCCAGGTATAGGGTAGAAGGGGAAAGATTCCAGGTATAGGGTAGAAGGGGAAAGATTCCAGGTATAGGGTACAAGAGGAAAGATTCCAGGTATAGGGTAGAAGGGGAAAGATTCCAGGTATAGGGTAGAAGGGGAAAGATTCCAGGTATGGTGTAGAAGGGGAAAGATTCCAGGTATAGGGTAGAAGGGGAAAGATTCCAGGTATAGGGTAGAAGGGGAAAGATTCCAGGTATAGGGTAGAAGGGGAAAGATTCCAGGTATAGGGTAGAAGGGGAAAGATTCCAGGTATAGGGTAGAAGGGGAAAGATTCCAGGTATAGGGTAGAAGGGGAAAGATTCCAGGTATAGGGTACAAGAGGAAAGATTCCAGGTATAGGGTACAAGAGGAAAGATTCCAGGTATAGGGTAGAAGGGGAAAGATTCCAGGTATAGGGTAGAAGAGGAAAGATTCCAGGTATAGGGTAGAAGGGGAAAGATTCCAGGTATAGGGTACAAGAGGAAAGATTCCAGGTATAGGGTAGAAGGGGAAAGATTCCAGGTATGGTGTAGAAGGGGAAAGATTCCAGGTATAGGGTAGAAGGGGAAAGATTCCAGGTATAGGGTACAAGAGGAAAGATTCCAGGTATAGGGTAGAAGGGGAAAGATTCCAGGTATGGTGTAGAAGGGGAAAGATTCCAGGTATAGGGTAGAAGGGGAAAGATTCCAGGTATAGGGTAGAAGGGGAAAGATTCCAGGTATAGGGTAGAAGGGGAAAGATTCCAGGTATAGGGTAGAAGGGGAAAGATTCCAGGTATAGGGTACAAGAGGAAAGATTCCAGGTATAGGGTAGAAGGGGAAAGATTCCAGGTATAGGGTACAAGAGGACAGATTCCAGGTATAGGGTACAAGAGGAAAGATTCCAGGTATAGGGTAGAAGGGGAAAGATTCCAGGTATAGGGTAGAAGAGGAAAGATTCCAGGTATAGGGTAGAAGGGGAAAGATTCCAGGTATGGTGTAGAAGGGGAAAGATTCCAGGTATAGGGTAGAAGGGGAAAGATTCCAGGTATAGGGTAGAAGGGGAAAGATTCCAGGTATAGGGTAGAAGGGGAAAGATTCCAGGTATAGGGTAGAAGGGGAAAGATTCCAGGTATAGGGTACAAGAGGAAAGATTCCAGGTATAGGGTAGAAGGGGAAAGATTCCAGGTATAGGGTACAAGAGGAAAGATTCCAGGTATAGGGTACAAGAGGAAAGATTCCAGGTATAGGGTAGAAGGGGAAAGATTCCAGGTATAGGGTAGAAGGGGAAAGATTCCAGGTATAGGGTAGAAGGGGAAAGATTCCAGGTATAGGGTAGAAGGGGAAAGATTCCAGGTATAGGGTAGAAGGGGAAAGATTCCAGGTATAGGGTAGAAGGGGAAAGATTCCAGGTATAGGGTACAAGAGGAAAGATTCCAGGTATGGTGTACAAGAGGAAAGATTCCAGGTATAGGGTAGAAGGGGAAAGATTCCAGGTATAGGGTAGAAGGGGAAAGATTCCAGGTATAGGGTAGAAGGGGAAAGATTCCAGGTATAGGGTAGAAGGGGAAAGATTCCAGGTATAGGGTACAAGAGGAAAGATTCCAGGTATGGTGTACAAGAGGAAAGATTCCAGGTATAGGTTAGAAGGGGAAAGATTCCAGGTATAGGGTAGAAGGGGAAAGATTCCAGGTATAGGGTAGAAGGGGAAAGATTCCAGGTATAGGGTAGAAGAGGAAAGATTCCAGGTATAGGGTAGAAGGGGAAAGATTCCAGGTATGGTGTAGAAGGGGAAAGATTCCAGGTATAGGGTAGAAGAGGAAAGATTCCAGGTATAGGGTAGAAGGGGAAAGATTCCAGGTATAGGGTAGAAGGGGAAAGATTCCAGGTATAGGGTAGAAGGGGAAAGATTCCAGGTATAGGGTAGAAGAGGAAAGATTCCAGGTATAGGGTAGAAGGGGAAAGATTCCAGGTATAGGATAGAAGGGGAAAGATTCCAGGGATGGGGTAGAAGAGGAAAGATTCCAGGTATAGGGTAGAAGGGGAAAGATTCCAGGTATAGGGTAGAAGGGGAAAGATTCCAGGTATAGGGTAGAAGAGGAAAGATTCCAGGTATAGGGTAGAAGGGGAAAGATTCCAGGTATAGGGTAGAAGGGGAAAGATTCCAGGGATGGGGTAGAAGAGGAAAGATTCCAGGTATAGGGTAGAAGGGGAAAGATTCCAGGTATAGGGTAGAAGGGGAAAGATTCCAGGTATAGGGTACAAGAGGAAAGATTCCAGGTATAGGGTAGAAGAGGAAAGATTCCAGGTATAGGGTAGAAGGGGAAAGATTCCAGGTATAGGGTAGAAGGGGAAAGATTCCAGGTATAGGGTAGAAGGGGAAAGATTCCAGGTATAGGGTAGAAGAGGAAAGATTCCAGGTATAGGGTAGAAGGGGAAAGATTCCAGGTATAGGGTAGAAGGGGAAAGATTCCAGGTATAGGGTACAAGAGGAAAGATTCCAGGTATAGGGTAGAAGAGGAAAGATTCCAGGTATAGGGTAGAAGGGGAAAGATTCCAGGTATAGGGTAGAAGGGGAAAGATTCCAGGTATAGGGTAGAAGGGGAAAGATTCCAGGTATAGGGTAGAAGAGGAAAGATTCCAGGTATAGGGTAGAAGGGGAAAGATTCCAGGTATAGGGTAGAAGAGGAAAGATTCCAGGTATAGGGTAGAAGGGGAAAGATTCCAGGGATGGGGTAGAAGAGGAAAGATTCCAGGTATAGGGTAGAAGGGGAAAGATTCCAGGTATGGTGTAGAAGGGGAAAGATTCCAGGTATGGTGTAGAAGGGGAAAGATTCCAGGTATAGGGTAGAAGGGGAAAGATTCCAGGTATAGGGTAGAAGGGGAAAGATTCCAGGTATAGGGTAGAAGAGGAAAGATTCCAGGTATGGTGTAGAAGGGGAAAGATTCCAGGTATAGGGTAGAAGGGGAAAGATTCCAGGTATAGGGTAGAAGGGGAAAGATTCCAGGTATAGGGTAGAAGGGGAAAGATTCCAGGTATAGGGTACAAGGGGAAAGATTCCAGGTATAGGGTAGAAGGGGAAAGATTCCAGGTATAGGGTAGAAGGGGAAAGATTCCAGGTATAGGGTAGAAGGGGAAAGATTCCAGGTATAGGGTACAAGAGGAAAGATTCCAGGTATAGGGTAGAAGGGGAAAGATTCCAGGTATAGGGTAGAAGAGGAAAGATTCCAGGTATAGGGTACAAGAGGAAAGATTCCAGGTATAGGGTAGAAGAGGAAAGATTCCAGGTATAGGGTACAAGAGGAAAGATTCCAGGTATGGTGTAGAAGGGGAAAGATTCCAGGTATAGGGTAGAAGGGGAAAGATTCCAGGTATAGGGTAGAAGGGGAAAGATTCCAGGTATAGGGTACAAGAGGAAAGATTCCAGGTATAGGGTAGAAGGGGAAAGATTCCAGGTATAGGGTAGAAGGGGAAAGATTCCAGGTATAGGGTACAAGAGGAAAGATTCCAGGTATAGGGTAGAAGGGGAAAGATTCCAGGTATAGGGTAGAAGGGGAAAGATTCCAGGTATAGGGTAGAAGGGGAAAGATTCCAGGTATAGGGTAGAAGAGGAAAGATTCCAGGTATAGGGTAGAAGGGGAAAGATTCCAGGTATAGGGTACAAGAGGAAAGATTCCAGGTATAGGGTAGAAGAGGAAAGATTCCAGGTATAGGGTAGAAGGGGAAAGATTCCAGGTATAGGGTACAAGAGGAAAGATTCCAGGTATAGGGTAGAAGGGGAAAGATTCCAGGTATAGGGTACAAGAGGAAAGATTCCAGGTATAGGGTAGAAGAGGAAAGATTCCAGGTATAGGGTAGAAGGGGAAAGATTCCAGGTATAGGGTAGAAGGGGAAAGATTCCAGGTATAGGGTAGAAGGGGAAAGATTCCAGGTATAGGGTACAAGAGGAAAGATTCCAGGTATAGGGTAGAAGGGGAAAGATTCCAGGTATAGGGTAGAAGAGGAAAGATTCCAGGTATAGGGTACAAGAGGAAAGATTCCAGGTATAGGGTAGAAGGGGAAAGATTCCAGGTATAGGGTACAAGGGGAAAGATTCCAGGTATAGGGTAGAAGGGGAAAGATTCCAGGTATAGGGTAGAAGGGTAAGATTCCAGGTATGGTGTAGAAGGGGAAAGATTCCAGGTATAGGGTAGAAGGGGAAAGATTCCAGGTATAGGGTAGAAGGGGAAAGATTCCAGGGATGGTGTAGAAGGGGAAAGATTCCAGGTATAGGGTAGAAGAGGAAAGATTCCAGGTATAGGGTACAAGAGGAAAGATTCCAGGTATAGGGTAGAAGGGGAAAGATTCCAGGTATGGTGTAGAAGGGGAAAGATTCCAGGTATAGGGTAGAAGGGGAAAGATTCCAGGTATAGGGTACAAGAGGAAAGATTCCAGGTATAGGGTAGAAGGGGAAAGATTCCAGGTATAGGGTACAAGAGGAAAGATTCCAGGTATAGGGTACAAGAGGAAAGATTCCAGGTATAGGGTAGAAGGGGAAAGATTCCAGGTATAGGGTAGAAGGGGAAAGATTCCAGGTATAGGGTACAAGAGGAAAGATTCCAGGTATAGGGTAGAAGGGGAAAGATTCCAGGTATAGGGTACAAGAGGAAAGATTCCAGGTATAGGGTAGAAGGGGAAAGATTCCAGGTATAGGGTACAAGAGGAAAGATTCCAGGTATAGGGTAGAAGGGGAAAGATTCCAGGTATGGTGTAGAAGGGGAAAGATTCCAGGTATAGGGTAGAAGAGGAAAGATTCCAGGTATAGGGTAGAAGAGGAAAGATTCCAGGTATAGGGTAGAAGGGGAAAGATTCCAGGTATAGGGTACAAGAGGAAAGATTCCAGGGATGGGGTAGAAGGGGAAAGATTCCAGGTATAGGGTAGAAGGGGAAAGATTCCAGGTATAGGGTAGAAGGGGAAAGATTCCAGGTATAGGGTAGAAGAGGAAAGATTCCAGGTATAGGGTAGAAGAGGAAAGATTCCAGGTATAGGGTACAAGAGGAAAGATTCCAGGGATGGGGTACAAGAGGAAAGATTCCAGGGATGGGGTAGAAGGGGAAAGATTCCAGGTATAGGGTACAAGAGGAAAGATTCCAGGTATAGGGTAGAAGGGGAAAGATTCCAGGTATAGGGTAGAAGGGGAAAGATTCCAGGTATAGGGTACAAGAGGAAAGATTCCAGGGATGGGGTACAAGAGGAAAGATTCCAGGGATGGGGTAGAAGGGGAAAGATTCCAGGTATAGGGTAGAAGGGGAAAGATTCCAGGTATAGGGTACAAGAGGAAAGATTCCAGGTATAGGGTAGAAGAGGAAAGATTCCAGGTATAGGGTAGAAGGGGAAAGATTCCAGGTATAGGGTAGAAGAGGAAAGATTCCAGGTATAGGGTAGAAGAGGAAAGATTCCAGGTATAGGGTAGAAGAGGAAAGATTCCAGGTATAGGGTAGAAGGGGAAAGATTCCAGGTATAGGGTAGAAGGGGAAAGATTCCAGGTATAGGGTACAAGAGGAAAGATTCCAGGTATAGGGTACAAGAGGAAAGATTCCAGGTATAGGGTACAAGAGGAAAGATTCCAGGTATAGGGTACAAGAGGAAAGATTCCAGGTATAGGGTAGAAGGGGAAAGATTCCAGGGATGGGGTAGAAGGGGAAAGATTCCAGGTATAGGGTACAAGAGGAAAGATTCCAGGTATAGGGTAGAAGGGGAAAGATTCCAGGTATAGGGTAGAAGGGGAAAGATTCCAGGTATAGGGTAGAAGGGGAAAGATTCCAGGTATAGGGTACAAGAGGAAAGATTCCAGGTATAGGGTAGAAGGGGAAAGATTCCAGGGATGGGGTAGAAGGGGAAAGATTCCAGGTATAGGGTACAAGAGGAAAGATTCCAGGTATAGGGTAGAAGGGGAAAGATTCCAGGTATAGGGTAGAAGGGGAAAGATTCCAGGTATAGGGTAGAAGGGGAAAGATTCCAGGTATAGGGTAGAAGGGGAAAGATTCCAGGTATAGGGTAGAAGGGGAAAGATTCCAGGTATAGGGTACAAGAGGAAAGATTCCAGGTATAGGGTAGAAGAGGAAAGATTCCAGGTATAGGGTAGAAGGGGAAAGATTCCAGGTATAGGGTAGAAGAGGAAAGATTCCAGGTATAGGGTAGAAGAGGAAAGATTCCAGGTATAGGGTAGAAGAGGAAAGATTCCAGGTATAGGGTAGAAGGGGAAAGATTCCAGGTATAGGGTAGAAGGGGAAAGATTCCAGGTATAGGGTACAAGAGGAAAGATTCCAGGTATAGGGTACAAGAGGAAAGATTCCAGGTATAGGGTACAAGAGGAAAGATTCCAGGTATAGGGTACAAGAGGAAAGATTCCAGGTATAGGGTAGAAGGGGAAAGATTCCAGGGATGGGGTAGAAGGGGAAAGATTCCAGGTATAGGGTACAAGAGGAAAGATTCCAGGTATAGGGTAGAAGGGGAAAGATTCCAGGTATAGGGTAGAAGGGGAAAGATTCCAGGTATAGGGTACAAGAGGAAAGATTCCAGGTATAGGGTACAAGAGGAAAGATTCCAGGTATAGGGTACAAGAGGAAAGATTCCAGGTATAGGGTACAAGAGGAAAGATTCCAGGTATAGGGTAGAAGGGGAAAGATTCCAGGGATGGGGTAGAAGGGGAAAGATTCCAGGTATAGGGTACAAGAGGAAAGATTCCAGATATAGGGTAGAAGGGGAAAGATTCCAGGTATAGGGTAGAAGGGGAAAGATTCCAGGTATAGGGTAGAAGGGGAAAGATTCCAGGTATAGGGTACAAGAGGAAAGATTCCAGGTATAGGGTACAAGAGGAAAAATTCCAGGTATAGGGTAGAAGGGGAAAGATTCCAGGTATAGGGTAGAAGGGGAAAGATTCCAGGTATAGGGTAGAAGGGGAAAGATTCCAGGTATAGGGTACAAGAGGAAAGATTCCAGGTATAGGGTAGAAGGGGAAAGATTCCAGGTATGGGGTAGAAGGGGAAAGATTCCAGGTATAGGGTACAAGAGGAAAGATTCCAGGTATAGGGTACAAGAGGAAAGATTCCAGGTATAGGGTACAAGAGGAAAGATTCCAGGTATGGGGTAGAAGGGGAAAGATTCCAGGGATGGTGTACAAGAGGAAAGATTCCAGGTATAGGGTAGAAGGGGAAAGATTCCAGGTATAGGGTAGAAGGGGAAAGATTCCAGGTATAGGGTAGAAGGGAAAAGATTCCAGGTATAGGGTAGAAGGGGAAAGATTCCAGGTATAGGGTAGAAGGGAAAAGATTCCAGGTATAGGGTAGAAGGGGAAAGATTCCAGGGATGGGGTAGAAGGGGAAAGATTCCAGGTATAGGGTAGAAGGGGAAAGATTCCAGGTATAGGGTACAAGAGGAAAGATTCCAGGTATAGGGTACAAGAGGAAAGATTCCAGGTATAGGGTACAAGAGGAAAGATTCCAGGTATAGGGTACAAGAGGAAAGATTCCAGGTATAGGGTAGAAGGGGAAAGATTCCAGGTATAGGGTAGAAGGGGAAAGATTCCAGGTATAGGGTACAAGAGGAAAGATTCCAGGTATAGGGTAGAAGGGGAAAGATTCCAGGTATAGGGTAGAAGGGAAAAGATTCCAGGTATGGGGTAGAAGGGGAAAGATTCCAGGTATAGGGTAGAAGGGGAAAGATTCCAGGTATAGGGTACAAGAGGAAAGATTCCAGGTATAGGGTAGAAGGGGAAAGATTCCAGGTATAGGGTAGAAGGGGAAAGATTCCAGGTATAGGGTAGAAGGGGAAAGATTCCAGGTATAGGGTACAAGGGGAAAGATTCCAGGTATAGGGTACAAGAGGAAAGATTCCAGGTATAGGGTACAAGAGGAAAGATTCCAGGTATAGGGTACAAGAGGAAAGATTCCAGGTATAGGGTAGAAGGGGAAAGATTCCAGGTATAGGGTAGAAGGGGAAAGATTCCAGGTATAGGGTAGAAGGGGAAAGATTCCAGGTATAGGGTAGAAGAGGAAAGATTCCAGGTATAGGGTACAAGAGGAAAGATTCCAGGTATAGGGTAGAAGGGGAAAGATTCCAGGTATAGGGTAGAAGGGGAAAGATTCCAGGTATAGGGTAGAAGGGGAAAGATTCCAGGTATAGGGTAGAAGGGGAAAGATTCCAGGTATAGGGTAGAAGGGGAAAGATTCCAGGTATAGGGTAGAAGGGGAAAGATTCCAGGTATAGGGTAGAAGAGGAAAGATTCCAGGTATAGGGTACAAGAGGAAAGATTCCAGGTATAGGGTAGAAGGGGAAAGATTCCAGGTATAGGGTAGAAGGGGAAAGATTCCAGGTATAGGGTAGAAGGGAAAAGATTCCAGGTATGGGGTAGAAGGGGAAAGATTCCAGGTATAGGGTAGAAGGGGAAAGATTCCAGGTATAGGGTACAAGAGGAAAGATTCCAGGTATAGGGTAGAAGGGGAAAGATTCCAGGTATAGGGTAGAAGGGGAAAGATTCCAGGTATAGGGTAGAAGGGGAAAGATTCCAGGTATAGGGTACAAGAGGAAAGATTCCAGGTATAGGGTACAAGAGGAAAGATTCCAGGTATAGGGTACAAGAGGAAAGATTCCAGGTATAGGGTAGAAGGGGAAAGATTCCAGGTATAGGGTAGAAGGGGAAAGATTCCAGGTATAGGGTAGAAGGGGAAAGATTCCAGGTATAGGGTAGAAGAGGAAAGATTCCAGGTATAGGGTACAAGAGGAAAGATTCCAGGTATAGGGTACAAGAGGAAAGATTCCAGGTATAGGGTACAAGAGGAAAGATTCCAGGAATGGTGTACAAGAGGAAAGATTCCAGGTATAGGGTAGAAGGGGAAAGATTCCAGGTATAGGGTAGAAGGGGAAAGATTCCAGGGATGGGGTACAAGAGGAAAGATTCCAGGTATAGGGTAGAAGGGGAAAGATTCCAGGTATAGGGTACAAGAGGAAAGATTCCAGGTATAGGGTAGAAGGGGAAAGATTCCAGGTATAGGGTACAAGAGGAAAGATTCCAGGTATAGGGTAGAAGGGGAAAGATTCCAGGTATAGGGTACAAGAGGAAAGATTCCAGGGATGGGGTAGAAGGGGAAAGATTCCAGGTATAGGGTACAAGAGGAAAGATTCCAGGGATGGGGTAGAAGGGGAAAGATTCCAGGTATAGGGTACAAGAGGAAAGATTCCAGGGATGGGGTAGAAGGGGAAAGATTCCAGGTATAGGGTAGAAGGGGAAAGATTCCAGGTATAGGGTACAAGAGGAAAGATTCCAGGGATGGGGTAGAAGGGGAAAGATTCCAGGTATAGGGTAGAAGGGGAAAGATTCCAGGTATAGGGTAGAAGAGGAAAGATTCCAGGTATAGGGTAGAAGGGGAAAGATTCCAGGTATAGGGTACAAGAGGAAAGATTCCAGGTATAGGGTAGAAGGGGAAAGATTCCAGGTATAGGGTAGAAGGGGAAAGATTCCAGGTATAGGGTAGAAGAGGAAAGATTCCAGGTATAGGGTACAAGAGGAAAGATTCCAGGGATGGTGTACAAGAGGAAAGATTCCAGGTATAGGGTAGAAGGGGAAAGATTCCAGGTATAGGGTACAAGAGGAAAGATTCCAGGGATGGGGTAGAAGGGGAAAGATTCCAGGTATAGGGTACAAGAGGAAAGATTCCAGGGATGGGGTAGAAGGGGAAAGATTCCAGGTATAGGGTACAAGAGGAAAGATTCCAGGTATAGGGTACAAGAGGAAAGATTCCAGGTATGGTGTAGAAGGGGAAAGATTCCAGGTATAGGGTAGAAGAGGAAAGATTCCATGGATGGGGTAGAAGGGGAAAGATTCCAGGTATAGGGTACAAGAGGAAAGATTCCAGGTATAGGGTAGAAGGGGAAAGATTCCAGGTATAGGGTAGAAGGGGAAAGATTCCAGGTATAGGGTACAAGAGGAAAGATTCCAGGTATAGGGTACAAGAGGAAAGATTCCAGGTATAGGGTACAAGAGGAAAGATTCCAGGTATAGGGTAGAAGGGGAAAGATTCCAGGTATAGGGTAGAAGAGGAAAGATTCCAGGTATAGGGTAGAAGGGGAAAGATTCCAGGTATAGGGTACAAGAGGAAAGATTCCAGGTATAGGGTAGAAGGGGAAAGATTCCAGGTATAGGGTAGAAGGGGAAAGATTCCAGGTATGGGGTAGAAGGGGAAAGATTCCAGGTATAGGGTACAAGAGGAAAGATTCCAGGTATAGGGTACAAGAGGAAAGATTCCAGGGATAGGGTAGAAGGGGAAAGATTCCAGGTATAGGGTAGAAGGGGAAAGATTCCAGGTATAGGGTACAAGAGGAAAGATTCCAGGTATAGGGTAGAAGGGGAAAGATTCCAGGTATGGGGTAGAAGGGGAAAGATTCCAGGTATAGGGTACAAGAGGAAAGATTCCAGGTATAGGGTAGAAGGGGAAAGATTCCAGGTATGGGGTAGAAGGGGAAAGATTCCAGGTATAGGGTACAAGAGGAAAGATTCCAGGGATAGGGTAGAAGGGGAAAGATTCCAGGTATAGGGTAGAAGGGGAAAGATTCCAGGTATAGGGTACAAGAGGAAAGATTCCAGGTATAGGGTAGAAGGGGAAAGATTCCAGGTATAGGGTAGAAGGGGAAAGATTCCAGGTATAGGGTAGAAGGGGAAAGATTCCAGGTATAGGGTAGAAGGGGAAAGATTCCAGGTATGGGGTAGAAGGGGAAAGATTCCAGGTATAGGGTACAAGAGGAAAGATTCCAGGTATAGGGTAGAAGGGGAAAGATTCCAGGTATAGGGTAGAAGGGGAAAGATTCCAGGTATAGGGTAGAAGGGGAAAGATTCCAGGTATAGGGTAGAAGGGGAAAGATTCCAGGTATAGGGTAGAAGGGGAAAGATTCCAGGTATAGGGTAGAAGGGGAAAGATTCCAGGTATAGGGTAGAAGAGGAAAGATTCCAGGTATAGGGTACAAGAGGAAAGATTCCAGGTATAGGGTAGAAGGGGAAAGATTCCAGGTATAGGGTACAAGAGGAAAGATTCCAGGGATGGGGTAGAAGGGGAAAGATTCCAGGTATAGGGTAGAAGGGGAAAGATTCCAGGTATAGGGTAGAAGGGGAAAGATTCCAGGTATAGGGTAGAAGAGGAAAGATTCCAGGTATAGGGTACAAGAGGAAAGATTCCAGGTATAGGGTAGAAGGGGAAAGATTCCAGGTATAGGGTACAAGAGGAAAGATTCCAGGTATAGGGTAGAAGGGGAAAGATTCCAGGTATAGGGTAGAAGGGGAAAGATTCCAGGTATAGGGTAGAAGGGGAAAGATTCCAGGTATAGGGTAGAAGGGGAAAGATTCCAGGTATAGGGTAGAAGGGGAAAGATTCCAGGTATAGGGTAGAAGGGGAAAGATTCCAGGTATAGGGTAGAAGGGGAAAGATTCCAGGTATAGGGTAGAAGGGGAAAGATTCCAGGTATAGGGTAGAAGAGGAAAGATTCCAGGTATAGGGTACAAGAGGAAAGATTCCAGGTATAGGGTAGAAGGGGAAAGATTCCAGGTATAGGGTAGAAGGGGAAAGATTCCAGGTATAGGGTAGAAGGGGAAAGATTCCAGGTATGGTGTAGAAGGGGAAAGATTCCAGGTATAGGGTACAAGAGGAAAGATTCCAGGTATAGGGTAGAAGGGGAAAGATTCCAGGTATAGGGTAGAAGGGGAAAGATTCCAGGTATAGGGTAGAAGGGGAAAGATTCCAGGTATAGGGTAGAAGGGGAAAGATTCCAGGTATAGGGTAGAAGGGGAAAGATTCCAGGTATAGGGTAGAAGGGGAAAGATTCCAGGTATAGGGTAGAAGGGGAAAGATTCCAGGTATAGGGTAGAAGGGGAAAGATTCCAGGTATAGGGTAGAAGGGGAAAGATTCCAGGTATAGGGTAGAAGGGGAAAGATTCCAGGTATAGGGTAGAAGGGGAAAGATTCCAGGTATAGGGTACAAGAGGAAAGATTCCAGGTATAGGGTAGAAGGGGAAAGATTCCAGGTATAGGGTACAAGAGGAAAGATTCCAGGGATGGGGTAGAAGGGGAAAGATTCCAGGTATAGGGTACAAGAGGAAAGATTCCAGGGATGGGGTAGAAGGGGAAAGATTCCAGGTATAGGGTACAAGAGGAAAGATTCCAGGTATAGGGTACAAGAGGAAAGATTCCAGGTATGGTGTAGAAGGGGAAAGATTCCAGGTATAGGGTAGAAGAGGAAAGATTCCATGGATGGGGTAGAAGGGGAAAGATTCCAGGTATAGGGTACAAGAGGAAAGATTCCAGGTATAGGGTAGAAGGGGAAAGATTCCAGGTATAGGGTAGAAGGGGAAAGATTCCAGGTATAGGGTACAAGAGGAAAGATTCCAGGTATAGGGTACAAGAGGAAAGATTCCAGGTATAGGGTACAAGAGGAAAGATTCCAGGTATAGGGTAGAAGGGGAAAGATTCCAGGTATAGGGTAGAAGAGGAAAGATTCCAGGTATAGGGTAGAAGGGGAAAGATTCCAGGTATAGGGTACAAGAGGAAAGATTCCAGGTATAGGGTAGAAGGGGAAAGATTCCAGGTATAGGGTAGAAGGGGAAAGATTCCAGGTATGGGGTAGAAGGGGAAAGATTCCAGGTATAGGGTACAAGAGGAAAGATTCCAGGTATAGGGTACAAGAGGAAAGATTCCAGGGATAGGGTAGAAGGGGAAAGATTCCAGGTATAGGGTAGAAGGGGAAAGATTCCAGGTATAGGGTACAAGAGGAAAGATTCCAGGTATAGGGTAGAAGGGGAAAGATTCCAGGTATGGGGTAGAAGGGGAAAGATTCCAGGTATAGGGTACAAGAGGAAAGATTCCAGGTATAGGGTAGAAGGGGAAAGATTCCAGGTATGGGGTAGAAGGGGAAAGATTCCAGGTATAGGGTACAAGAGGAAAGATTCCAGGGATAGGGTAGAAGGGGAAAGATTCCAGGTATAGGGTAGAAGGGGAAAGATTCCAGGTATAGGGTACAAGAGGAAAGATTCCAGGTATAGGGTAGAAGGGGAAAGATTCCAGGTATAGGGTAGAAGGGGAAAGATTCCAGGTATAGGGTAGAAGGGGAAAGATTCCAGGTATAGGGTAGAAGGGGAAAGATTCCAGGTATGGGGTAGAAGGGGAAAGATTCCAGGTATAGGGTACAAGAGGAAAGATTCCAGGTATAGGGTAGAAGGGGAAAGATTCCAGGTATAGGGTAGAAGGGGAAAGATTCCAGGTATAGGGTAGAAGGGGAAAGATTCCAGGTATAGGGTAGAAGGGGAAAGATTCCAGGTATAGGGTAGAAGGGGAAAGATTCCAGGTATAGGGTAGAAGGGGAAAGATTCCAGGTATAGGGTAGAAGAGGAAAGATTCCAGGTATAGGGTACAAGAGGAAAGATTCCAGGTATAGGGTAGAAGGGGAAAGATTCCAGGTATAGGGTACAAGAGGAAAGATTCCAGGGATGGGGTAGAAGGGGAAAGATTCCAGGTATAGGGTAGAAGGGGAAAGATTCCAGGTATAGGGTAGAAGGGGAAAGATTCCAGGTATAGGGTAGAAGAGGAAAGATTCCAGGTATAGGGTACAAGAGGAAAGATTCCAGGTATAGGGTAGAAGGGGAAAGATTCCAGGTATAGGGTACAAGAGGAAAGATTCCAGGTATAGGGTAGAAGGGGAAAGATTCCAGGTATAGGGTAGAAGGGGAAAGATTCCAGGTATAGGGTAGAAGGGGAAAGATTCCAGGTATAGGGTAGAAGGGGAAAGATTCCAGGTATAGGGTAGAAGGGGAAAGATTCCAGGTATAGGGTAGAAGGGGAAAGATTCCAGGTATAGGGTAGAAGGGGAAAGATTCCAGGTATAGGGTAGAAGGGGAAAGATTCCAGGTATAGGGTAGAAGAGGAAAGATTCCAGGTATAGGGTACAAGAGGAAAGATTCCAGGTATAGGGTAGAAGGGGAAAGATTCCAGGTATAGGGTAGAAGGGGAAAGATTCCAGGTATAGGGTAGAAGGGGAAAGATTCCAGGTATGGTGTAGAAGGGGAAAGATTCCAGGTATAGGGTACAAGAGGAAAGATTCCAGGTATAGGGTAGAAGGGGAAAGATTCCAGGTATAGGGTAGAAGGGGAAAGATTCCAGGTATAGGGTAGAAGGGGAAAGATTCCAGGTATAGGGTAGAAGGGGAAAGATTCCAGGTATAGGGTAGAAGGGGAAAGATTCCAGGTATAGGGTAGAAGGGGAAAGATTCCAGGTATAGGGTAGAAGGGGAAAGATTCCAGGTATAGGGTAGAAGGGGAAAGATTCCAGGTATAGGGTAGAAGGGGAAAGATTCCAGGTATAGGGTAGAAGGGGAAAGATTCCAGGTATAGGGTAGAAGGGGAAAGATTCCAGGTATAGGGTACAAGAGGAAAGATTCCAGGTATAGGGTACAAGAGGAAAGATTCCAGGTATAGGGTAGAAGGGGAAAGATTTCAGGTATGGTGTACAAGAGGAAAGATTCCAGGTATAGGGTAGAAGGGGAAAGATTCCAGGTATAGGGTAGAAGGGGAAAGATTCCAGGTATAGGGTAGAAGGGGAAAGATTCCAGGTATAGGGTAGAAGGGGAAAGATTCCAGGTATAGGGTACAAGAGGAAAGATTCCAGGGATGGGGTACAAGAGGAAAGATTCCAGGTATAGGGTAGAAGGGGAAAGATTCCAGGGATGGGGTACAAGAGGAAAGATTCCAGGTATAGGGTACAAGAGGAAAGATTCCAGGTATAGGGTAGAAGGGGAAAGATTCCAGGTATAGGGTACAAGAGGAAAGATTCCAGGTATAGGGTAGAAGGGGAAAGATTCCAGGTATAGGGTAGAAGGGGAAAGATTCCAGGTATAGGGTAGAAGGGGAAAGATTCCAGGTATAGGGTACAAGAGGAAAGATTCCAGGTATAGGGTACAAGAGGAAAGATTCCAGGGATGGGGTAGAAGGGGAAAGATTCCAGGTATAGGGTACAAGAGGAAAGATTCCAGGTATGGGGTAGAAGGGGAAAGATTCCAGGTATAGGGTACAAGAGGAAAGATTCCAGGGATGGGGTAGAAGTGGAAAGATTCCAGGTATAGGGTACAAGAGGAAAGATTCCAGGGATGGGGTAGAAGGGGAAAGATTCCAGGTATAGGGTAGAAGGGGAAAGATTCCAGGTATAGGGTACAAGAGGAAAGATTCCAGGGATGGGGTAGAAGGGGAAAGATTCCAGGTATGGGGTAGTAGGGGAAAGATTCCAGGAATCGCGTAATAGTCAGTGATCAAATAATTTATTATTTTTTAATAATAATATAAAGTTATTGTGAAATGTTGTGTACAGTATGTGTATTTCTTGTACTTATCCAGGTTGTGGTGAAATATCATATTGGACGAGATGCGTAGCGTCGAGTCCAAAATGAGTTTTCACCACAACCTGGACGAGTACAAGAAAATACATTACATAACATTGTATAATGTCATTTTTATTATCCATCTGTATGTTTATCAAAAATGACTTCACCCGGAGTCCTGATAATGTTCATAAAAGTCACATTGGACTTGAATCGAGTCCAATATGATTTCCGGGAGTCCAATATGACTTTTTCTCAGATTATTATGTGACGGCTTTTGCCCAATCAGAAATAGTGCTAGTTAAGGGATGGATAATAAAATAACTTGAAATCACATTCTATAACATGCAACTGTATTTTATTGATTAATTAACTGTTAAATTTATTCAAGAATTCAGTATAAAAACTGCCTGTTGCCCACTTTGAAAAAAAGTGTCCCAGAAAGAGATAATAAACTTTGTGCGTCCTAAACATTTTAAAGGTACTCAATCCGATCAGATGGTCCCCATACCATCAAGATACAACAATATTTCTTCAAAATACATTTAGTTATCAGAATCGATTTATTGCAATAAAATAATGCTAACCACTGTCAACTATGGTATCAAATTTCCAAATTTTTTTATTTATCAACATTTTGTTCAACAAAATATGGCCGTATTTAAAATCACTAAAGTATCAAAATTACCTTATTACCACTTGAATTTAGAGATCCATCTTCATCCGCAATTTTGTCCGAGACCCTCCGTTTGACCACGTGTTTCTGGGCGACATATTATTACACATCTCGAGAAATAACAAACTTCAAAAATCGATATCTAATCACTCTGAGCTTTGATAGGTGGGTTCCTTGACGCGAATCAAATATTTTTTACCCCTGAAGCCAAAGAAAAATTAATTTAGGAGCGTCTGATCGGATTGAGTACCTTTAATTGTTACCTGCACTGGAAGTCTGGTGTCAAATTGTTTCCCTTGCTATCACATTTACTCAGCAGACCTTGTAGTATTGTCAGCGATCTTGTGGTTTCACCTTGTTCTTTGTACAACATTGCTTGCCTAGAATAAGTAAATGATCTGAAATAAATCTCAATCAAAAGATTCTATAGATTAAAGATTGTATATCTCTTCCGGGCCGCAATTACTGAAATAGGACTCCCCCTTTTGGTGAGCTTCATCTCGGGCGGGTCTTTCACGAATTACCACGAACACTGCTGTTCTTTAAGATATAGCTTTTATATGAGGAATAATCATGTCAGAATGATTGTATGTATAAAGAATAAACCGAGCCCTAATTTTGTGTGATAAAAGCCTTTTATGTGTATAAATAGGTCCCAGTATATATATGTATTGGAACTGGAAAATATAACTGGAAGCGGATCGTCGACTGCTTTTGTCAACCGCTGGTGGCAATCTGAAAATGCTAGATCAATAGTTAAGCGTGGGAAACCAAAGGCCCTAAAATTCACTCACGGGCAATTACTACTATGAGTGTTTATGTCCATATTATACAAAAGCCAAACTGTGCATGTGCGTGCTGTAGTGTAATTGTTACTGGAAAACATTTGTGGTTTAAAGGTACTCAATCCGATCAGAGGGTCCTATATTACTATTTCTTTGGCTTTGGGGGGTAAAAAATATTTGATTCGAGTTGAGGAACCCACCCATCAAAGCTCAGAGAGATTATATATCGATTTTTGAAATCTATTAATTTTCGGATATGTGGCTACATATCCGAAAATTAATACAGTTCTCCTTCTAGGTTAGCTCCAAATGTTTTAGCAACGTTTTTTGCTTTTGTTTACATAACAAAGATTTGACAATAACATACTGTTTATGCCATATTTCTTATCGGTATAAGAACAAAGTCTGTCTCTATTTTACTATTATTTCTGTTTATGGCGGTTTTTGACGGAGGTGAATATTTTAACAGCATATCCACCGCCAACGTCGCCCGTATCTTTAAGTGTATACAATTCCGAGAAAAAAATGTTTCTAGTTCCTTAGGAAATGTTAGATAATAAGTTCAAATGAATATTAATCCTTTTGCTCTTGTATTATCTGTTTTTCTGTCTGTCGTCTGCTTTTATAAACTGAACACTCCTCGAAATGAATAATAGACCATTCCAATGTATACTTTTATAACTGAATGGGAGAATGAATTTAGTATAGAAAGGGTTAAATTTCTAGATGCAAAATATTTCAAAGTTCAACTGCGACAATGAATTGAACCTTGATATCTCATGAGCGTCACGTAAGGAAATTGATCAACCCTATACATTTTGATATGAAATTTTGTATGCTTTTGACTCAAGTTATTGGAGTGAAATATTCAGATAATACGTTCTATGGTCTGTTGAACTTATTATCCAAGCCTGTGTCTATCATTTGCAGAATGAGGTCCACAGAAGGTGAATTTAGTGATGCTATCCCGCACATTGGTCTAGCATCACAAATTCAACATATGAGAACCTCATTCTGCTTAGGTCCCATCTTCTGGGAAGTATATATAGTCACAACTGAACTTAACCTTATTCCCCTTCTGGGAAGTTTCTATATCCCCTAACTTGCAAAAGATAACATGCATAATCGAGGCGACTAATGGGTGAACATCACCAACTTCAACTGGGGAACTTCAATCTGATCCTAGGTCTCCCATAGCAGTTAATGCCTAAGCAGAATGAGGTTCCCAGAGGGTAGTCATTATATTCACCCTCTGCTCTGGGGACCTCATTATTGCAAATGACAGACACACTATTTACAGGCTTGTTATTATCTGAACATTTCCTAAGGGGTAACTACTCATCAATGAGTATTTAGTATAGAAAGAGTTGAATCCCTGCATCAATACAGAAAGAGATGAACCATTTTAAAGGTACTCAAAGGGTTCCCATATCATCAAGATACAACAACAACTTTCTTCAAAATACGCTTTAGTTATCAGAATCGATTAATTTCAACAAAATAATGCTAACCACTGTCAACTATGGTATCAAATTTCCCAAAACGTTATTTATCACATTTTGTTCAACGAAATATCACCGTATTATCAGTCGAAATTTCGCCATATTACCACTTGTTTTTAGAGTTATCCATCTTTATCCACAATTTTGACCGAAACCATCCTTTTGAGGCGTGTTTCTGGGCCACAAACAATTGAAATAACAAACTTCAAAAATGAATATCTGATCACTCTGAGCTTTGATGGGTAGGTTCCTCAACTCGATTCAAATATGTTTGTACCCACGAAGCCAAAGAAATAGTAGTTTAGGGGTGTTTAATCAGATTGAGTACCTTTAAAGAATTTACCTGTATAGAGCCTCATCTTCATTGAGCGCTTTTAAATGCAGCACGGCCTGTTCCGTAATACTCCATTTTTTGTTGAGTAGCGTTCTCTCGAAGAATATTTCTTGCTCGCATGCCATCCATATCGGAGAATGTTGAGACGTCTGGGGAAAGCGTTTCTTGGCATTGTTTATTATGTCATAGGCTTCTGAATACTGACCCTGAAATGAACAAGAGCATCGCTAGGGTGTGGCAAAATATGCCCATGGTAATTCCAACAAAGGGCCATCCATTCCACTGGTGAGAATTGGAGGGCGGAATCCAAATTCGAACTTGATCTGTATTTTGGGCTAGTAAACTCACATACCAAATTTCATTCCATTCAGTTTAGACTCATTAAAGTTATCATCCGGAAAAAATAAAATAAAAATGAATGTATAGACGGACAGCTGGAAACCCCAACGGACGAACCAATAACATAATACGTCCTGTTTTTTTTCAAAACAGGCATATAAAATTGAATAAAGAAATCAAAGTTCAATTCATCATCCAGAGAATTTTTTTTTAAAGTAAATTTCATTGCTACATGTTAAAAGGGTACTTTACACTAAATGCAGCCATTTATGGGACCATCTCCTTTTATACTCAACAGAATATATGCAACAAATATGTGAATTTGAGCCAAATTTGAAAAATACACTCATGTGCTCTATGAATGATGAAAACAACATGACCAGTAATAAAAAAATGTTGATAAATTTGAGATTGTTTCAACTGTGCAATTATATGTTTTGAATCAGCGGTCGCATGAAAATTGATACCTGAAAATATTTTAAAGCGAATATTTTTAGGTTATTTTGGAGAGTAGAGTGAGATTATTCGGCCTTGAAGACCAGAATAATAGGGCAGGGAAATACTCTCACTGAGAGCTTTCCAATGAATGGCAACAAGCCATATTTCCAACTAAATCCTGAAAAGTAACCCATAATTCTGCTGTGGTTAAGGAGTCGATTATTTAGGGCATTACCATATAACTCACCTGAGCGGCATGTTGGCGGGCCAAATTACACATACATATACACACTGCCTCCCCGCTGTGGAAGATTCCATTCTCCGACGTGTCCAGATGCATTACGAGCTGACTGCTCATTGAACAACTCTCACTGACAATAAATAGACAGAAAAAAAAAGTTATATTATAAAGTTATTATACAATATTGTGTACAGTATGTGTTGTTCTTGTAGGAGTCCAGGTTGTGGTGAAAAGTCATATTGGACGGGACACGCAGTGTCAAGTCCAAAATAACTTTCACAACAAACGGGACGAGTACAAGAACAACACATACTGTACACAACATTGTATTATGACATTTTTATTATCCATCTGTATGTTTATGATTAGAATTACTTCGTGCAGTCACGGAGTCCCGATAATTTTTAAATAGTCCTTTCAGGAGTCCAATATGACTTTTTCCCGGATTATCATGTTACTGCTTTTGACCAATCAGAAATAGTGTTAGTTAAGGGATGGATAAAAATAACCCTTTCATGATGGGAGCTACGCTGTTGTGCATAGCATTAAAGATCCTGTGTCAGTGCATTCTCTTATATATATGAGTCTCCTTAAGGGAGCCTCGCATATATAAGAGAATGCTTGGCTTACATGGTCAAGGTATATATTGTTAGGCCAATGTATTCTCTTATATATGCGAGGCTCCCTATGGGAGACGCGAATATATAAGAGAATACAATGCCACAGGGTTTTCGAAAAATATCAGGAAGCTCCAGTCATGGAAGAGTTAAACAATGGAGAAAGTCGTGAAGTCCTAATTAATTAAAAAAGAAACACTCAATGTTAATTATTAATAAAAGGCCACTTGGCCACTGGTCCCCCGAAAATATGGCTTTTTTGGTCATTTTAGCCTAAAAAAAAAAATGAATTCTGGAATATATCAAACATAAAAATCCAACATGAACTGTATTTATGTTTGTAATACATCTAGTTTTAATTTTTATTTGAAGCAATCACATAACTAAAACTGCTAAGAGTTATCATTTGAACATCAAAATAATCAGCAAGTCGAAAAGTGACCAAACTGGAATCAGAAATGATTTAGACCAAAGTTCAAACTTCAGACTGTATTTCCATGTGAGTAAATCACAGCAAAATAATAAACAAATGTTAGTCAAACAGCAAGAAATAGTGTGTCTGACATTTGCAGAATGAGGTCCCCAGAGGGTGAATTTAGTGATGCTATCCTGCACAGTGGGCTAGCATCACCAAATTCACCCTCTGATGACCTCATTCTGCTGAGGTCTCAAATGCTATGGGAGACCTAGGATCAGATTGAAGTTTCCCAGTTGAAGTTGCTGATGTTCACCCATTTGTCACCTCGATTATGCAATTTATCTTCTGCAAATTTGGGGATATAGAAACTGAAAAGGGAAAATATACCTAAAAACAATGTTAATTTGCGACTATAGATACTTCTCAGAAGCCTAAGTAGAATGAGGTCCCCAGAGGGTGAATTTGGTGATACTAGCTGCTTTGCAGGGTATCGTCACTAAATTCACCCTCTGGGATCTCATTCTGCAAAGTGTCTATATATACATCATAAATTATTCTAATTCTAAAATTAGTCCGGATTTTCTCATGTGTAGACCATATACCAAATTAAAAAAACTTCTGTCAAATACAGTAATGCTCAAAGTAATCGACTTCTTAACCACAGCAGAATTATGGGTAACTTTTCAGGATTTAGTCGGAAATATGGCTTGTTGCCATTCATCGGAAAGCTCTCCAATGAATGGCAACAAGCCATATTTCCGACTAAATCCTGAAAAGTTATCATTTGGACAACATGGCGCGTAGGATGATGATGGTGGTAGTGGTGATGATGATGATGATGATGATGATGATGGCGACGACGTCGGCGACGATGATGATGATGATGATGATGGCAATGAGGATGATGATTACGACGAAGGCGACGACGACAAAGATGATGATGGTGATGATGATGATGATGATGGTGATGATGATGGTGATGATGATGATGATGATGACGATGATGAAGATGATGATGATGATGGTGAGGATGTTGTTGCTGAAGATGAACGTGATGATGATGATGATGATGATGATGACGTAGAACACGACGAATGACACTTACGGACCTCGAACGCCAAACGCAACGGCCATACTAACATTGTGTACATAGCTCTGTATATACGTTTTTCACTCTGTATCTCATACAATTTATATGATTGAGTGAAATAAAGCAATTCAATTCACAAATGTTTATGATGGATGGAAAGACGGAAATATTCTTTCTTGTGACCAGAAAGAGGTTGCACCGTTGATGCTGGCATACCACCATGGTGACAATTTCGAACCGTCAAATTATGGTTCAGATATCTGCTTGAATGGAGACCCCAACAATTTTCATAGAGTCAAAGATAAATAACTCTAGAGCGTGGAAAACATGAAAAAAAATATGATTGAACACTCATTTGATTGCCATCATAGTAGTGAACATCCATACCAATGTAGTATAGTGTTTAAACGCAATAAATTATTTAAATGCAATAACATTTTTTTATTGTAATCCATGTGACCGAAATTGGCTTTATACACCCACTGATAAATCTATTAAATTCTTGGGTCTCATGGAGCTCTTGGAAGAAAAAAAAATCATCATATGAAACTCAAATAATAATTACCTCAAAATATACCAGTAGGTATTTATAATTAGAGGCCTAAAATTGGTCTGACATAAAAAACTAATTTAACTCAGCACATTTGAGTGACATTCTGACCCTGGCCTGAAATCAGTTCATGACCTCAGAACTCCTAAACTCAGAGCACAGGTGTTCATGACCTGAATCCCTGACACCTGTCAATCACAGGGCAATATCATGGAAAGTTCCATGCTGATGACATCACACCAGGTGGCTGAAGTATGGCATCTGTCAATCAACTACAAGTCATCAAACATGTTGCTGCTTACTGACACTAACATGATGATGTCATCAGACACCTGTGCTCTGGACTGAAATTAAAATTTGTTGGCATCTGTCAATCAACTGAAACTTAGATCACACCAGGTGTTCTGTTTCTGGACATTTTGCAGCCAAACATGAAAGTGTTCTGGGCCCCAAGTGTCTCAAAGTCAAAACTCTACAGAAAAATCATAGAAGATCCTATTAAATTATAAAAAAAAAACTAGAAATGAAAACCAAAAAGACCCAAAACCAAGACTGGATATGATGTGTCTGACATTTACAGAATGAGGTCCCCAGAGGGTGAATTTAGTGATGTTATCCTAGACGGTGGGCTAGCATCACCATATTCACCCTCTGGGAACCTCATTCTGCAAGTTTGGGAACAATATATTTTACTTGTATTAACGGGATATAGGCACTTGTAGACAAGCCTGCAAATAGTGTGTCTGTCACTTGCGGAATGAGGTCCCCAGAGGGTGAATTTAGTGACAAATAGCAGGCTAGCTCTGGGGACCTTTCCAAGAATGGTGAACCTGTTCTGATATCATGACATTCCAATGTTGTGGGTTTACTTATTTAGCTCTGATGTTGGTACAACAAACTGGTGTTATCAAAAATAATAAATGACCCACCAATATGGTCAATATCAGAACGAATTTGCTGACACCTGTGATGACCTTCCTGAAATTTTGCAAAACCCTGTGCCAATGCTTTCTCTTATATATGTGAGTCTCCCATAGGGAGCCTCACATATATAGGAGAATATATTGGCCTAACATTATTTACCTTGACCGTGTAAGCCAGTGCATTCTCTTATATATGGGAGGCTCCCTGTGGGAGACTCGCATATAAAAGAGAATGCACTGACACATTATTTTTAATGCTGCACCAGCGCAGCTCCCGCCATGAAAGGGTTAAAGGTACTCAATCCGAATTAACACTCCCAAATTACTATTTCCTTGGCTTCAGGGGTAAAAAGTATTTGATTTGAGTCGAGGAACCCACACATCAAAGCTCAGAGTGATCAGATATCGATGTTTGAATTCTACTATTTTAATATTTGGTGGCCCAATGAACAGTCGACGAGAATTTCTTTGACCAAATTGCGGATAAAGATGGATAACTCTAAAATCAAGTGGCTTTTTTGTGTCGGATATTTGACAAACAGGCAAAATTTTGTTGAATAAAATGTTGATAAATAACAGGTTTTGGGCAATTTTATACTAGTTGACTGTGGTTAGCATTATTTTTGGGCAATTAATAGATTCTGATAACTGAAGCGGTATTTAAAAAAAAATTGTTGTTGTTGTAATCTGATGATATGGGGACCATCGAATCGGATTGAGTACCTTTAATAACAGTACCTTTTCCCATACGTATCCCACAGCGCTGCTTTCTGGGCGCCGCTGATACACATGAAATCAACGTGAGACATCTGACAGTTCAGTATATCACTCCTTAACAGGAAATCAAACACACTGGAAAATAAAACAGCGGATGATTAATTAGATGCAGAGCCAGAGTTAATTAATTGATGTATTTTAGCTTGAGAAACAACACATACCATCATTTTCTGATAAAATAATCCAAACTGGAGTTATCGGTCGAAAACCAAAATGTTAACAGATGGAATGATGGACAACATAATACGACTATTTTTTTCAAAGCAGGCGTATAGAAAAGAGAGTTCACAAGATAAGATAAGATAGAGAGGGTAAATTTTATTTAAAAGTCGGAGGCAAAAACATTATACAAACACAAGCTCTGAAGCGTTTTTTGACCGACTTTAAAACATTACATATATAAATTAAACACATACACATTATCATATAAATTTTATACAAGTAAAAATAAGTTATCTCTGGTTATCCTAGTTAAAATACCTAACTGTAAGTTGTAACAGTTAAAATTTGGATTTATCAAGTAATAAAATTACTATTTTATTTTTTTTAAAAACACCAGAAAAATCAGTTTAATTCAATTTGCCACTTCCAGTAATAAGATAGAAAAGGAAATTTGAATTTGCTGGAATTTCATGTTTCTGAGCTTTCAACGTACGGTTAGCCAAAAATGATCTCCTGTAATAATAATTTTAATTAAGATTAAACAACCTCCTAGATACAAAACATATAATGCACTTAAATTCAAGTACAATCCACAGAAAATTAAATTAAATCCATCCATTATCAAAATGATTTAGTAAAATTACTTGAAAACATACATACAATTTGAAAGTATACATCTGAATATTTTTCACTTGTAGGGTATGTTGTAGGTATTTCTGGTGTAATAAGCATAACAGCAGGCCGAGAACACCCTATGAATTCACATTTATTTATATGCAGCAATGGTCAGATAATGATATATAAGTTCAACAGTTTTTAGCTACACATCCCTACAAATGAATTAATGGGAATCAGGTGACTACCCATCATCATGTGACCAGTTATCAAGGGGTTAATATTGTTACCTGGAAGGCTTTGCTGTGGCAAAAGCGTTGTGTTTAGCCAATGCCTGTACTCCCAGGGAAGCAAGATACTGGAAAGAAGAAAATGAGTTTATTTATAGCAAGGCCATTAAAATAAACTATCTCATGCAATTAGATCTTAATTTTCAAATGAGGGCGGGAGCCTTTTTTTGTCTTCTCAAAATCTGGAAATCATACTCATGACTCATTTTTAAAATTCAATATTTCTAACAGAAAATAATGAATTTTTTTTTTAACGAGGCTTTTTAAAAGAACATTTCAATGAAGCGGGAGGTGCCTGAGAACACAGAATTTTTATTTATGGGTTGGAAATTCATCATTACCTGCATTTATGTCACTGGACGACAAAGATGAAGTAATTTTGATCTTCGTTTACTCGATATAATAATTCTTTCGGGGAAAATAGAGAGTAATCAATTAGTTCCGAGAATTACGTTAAATAATTCACGAGAGGGGAGAGATGTCGATAAGAAACGAGTGCGCGTTAGCACACGAGTTTCTTACCCAAACATCTCTCGCCTTGAGTGAATTATTAAACATAATTCTCGGAACTAATTGATTACTCTATTTATTATACTTCTGCATCAATTTGGTTCGCCAAATATGATTCAAACACACAGAATTAATGCATGAAAGTCCCGATGTGGAGAAAGATCAACCATAGAAAATTCAGTCTAGATCAGTAAGCGACGTAACGTCAATGACATCATGGGAAATGACATAAATCACTAGTGACATTACCATTTTTAATTAACAGCGTTTTCAAATCGCGCATAGGAGTGTAATAAAAAATAGTAATTTTAAGTCAGCGATACCAGTCAACTAGTCGAATGTGTTTTATGTGTAATAATGCAAATGCATCTCAAAAAGAATGATATATGATATATCCCACTGAAAAACATCAAGGTTATTCAAACCCCTCTTGGGACCTCATGGGACCTCATTCTGCAAACGACAGACACACTATTTGCAGGCTTGGCAACAAAATTAATGTCAATGTTTGGTAGGAGTGTAAAGTTTGAATTTGTGCTGAATGGTAGAATAAAGCATGTTGGTGGAATGAACACATTAGCTCCACTTCAACCTTTCATGACGGGAGCTGTGCTGTTGAAGCATTAAAAATCCTGTGCCAGTGCATTCTCTTATATATGCAAGTCTCCCATAGAGAGCATCGCATATATAAGAGACTACACTGGCTTACAAGGTCAAGGTAAATATTGTTAGGCCAATGTATTCTATTATATATGCGAGGCTCCCCATGGGAGACTTGCATATATAAGAGTATGCACTAGCACAGGGTATTCGCAAAATTTTATGAAGCTCCAGTCATGTAAGGGTAAGAGAGTTGTATGTATCAATTTCTAGCATTTGTACAAGGTTTAGGTCTACCATGAATTTTAGAGAATTGGTTTTGAATACGATTGGTGCTTGGCGACCGAGGCCCCTGAAGTGATACTAACTGGTATAGATAACTCATCGCTCTTCATGATCGATCGCTCCATGAGGCTAGCTGTACAGGCAGATCCCGGTTCCTCTAGTCTGTGTAACCATGCCTAAAAAATTATTCATATTTTCTGTTTAAAGAGGCCCCATCTGATTTTACAACAAATACTTCAAAACGTACTAACCTTAACAGGCGAATAAAATATGGAAATTAATATCATATTAATGTCATTCACAACACATAGGCATAAAAAAAACCCCACAAAAAACCCACAAGAACATACAAAACAAGAGCACGCCGTCGGGGCGTGGCATAATACACCCGTTTCTGGAGTAGAGTGGGGCAAGGTTTAATTCATTTGTTTGAAACCTTTGACTTAAGACGAAATAATATTTGAACTTGATCTGTATACCAAATTTGGTAAAACTCGATTCAATCTAAAGTTATCATCTGGAAACCGCATATCAGGTAAAATCTAAGTCGAAAAAGGGGCATAACTCAGTCAAAATCATGCGAACGAAACCCATATTTGAACTTTATCTGTATTTTGGGGTGGTAAACTAATATACCAAATTTGGTTCAGTTCACTCTATTCAATCTAAAGTTATCATCCGGAAACCAAAAGTGGACGGGCGGACGACAGACAGACAACCTATTTACATAATACAACCGTTTTTTTCTCAAACGGGCGTATAATAAGAGAAAAAGAAATGCATAAAAAATGGGCAAATTGGCAAGGTAACAATAACTTCTTCAACCAAATTTATCACGATTTTAATAGAATCTTGGAATAAAGTTATAGATACAGATGTCACTTACTAATGCATGTTGAAGACATGTATGGTCGTTCTTCTCCTGAGCAATCCTTATGGCTTCGTGTAGAGCCGCTATCGATTCCTCCCTACAAAATATTATTTATTATATTCCGATTCATAATCAACAATCCTAATAGCTTCAAGAAGTTTGTATTATTCGCGTTTCAGCTTCTAGGTCATGTAATGATCAGTAATGATGTCAGTTTTATGGGTGGAGGAAAGACTGCAAAGAGGGTTGATTTTTCGGGAAATCACTCCAATTTATGTATAGTAATGCCATAAATAATCGACTCCTTAACTACAGCAGAATTATGGGTAACTTTTCAGGATTTAGTCGGAAATATATAATATTTAAAAATAATATTACTTTTTCCTTAAGGGAAGCCCGAAACTGAACTATATGGATTACGTCTCCGGCCTTGTGTCAATCAGGAGGGTTAAAATTTTATTGCTGTGCCGACCCCACTCACATCCGTGTCCAGATTAGTCTCGCATGAATACACCCGCATTCTATCTATTGTCTAGTCAGTTTTTTATTTCCGACTTAATCATGAGATTTGCGAGTCGCGGGGTTGGGAATGGCACCACCATGGGAGGGATCTATGATAGTTCAGTTTCGGGCTTCCCTTAAGGAAAAAGTAATATTATTTTTAAATATTATATTTTTCCGCCAAGGAGAAGCCCTCAACTGAACTATATGGATTAGAATGCAAGCCCAGGAGGAGGCACGAGCAATAAAGTTAATTAATATCCAAATTCGATGGGAATGTACTCTTCCGAAACATGATTCATGTAAATGTGATTTAGTCATGAATCAGATATGATTATGTTACGTGAAAGAGCTCCCAATTCAGATTACGACATTGCTCAAATGTGTACCGCCCGCCCCCCTTGTTTTTGGAATAAACATCCCAGGTAGTGCCATATAATTCATGCTAGCGAGACAACCGAGCAAGTATAACTTTG
Source organism: Siphonodentalium dalli (assembly GCA_032622095.1). NCBI lineage: Eukaryota > Metazoa > Mollusca > Scaphopoda > Gadilida > Siphonodentaliidae > Siphonodentalium > Siphonodentalium dalli. Next base: position 110,462,726 of record CP136067.1, on the reverse strand, counting down.
CGGCATCCTATTCTCTGTGTTATCTTCTTCGCTCTCTCGACAGTTCACATTATGAACTGATGGCACATGCAGCCATTGTGTAGGCCATAAGATATCAGAATGCTTATGATACACCAGGGAGCAAATTAACTGGAATCGCATCGCGATTTGCCACTGAAATGTGGATACCGGTAATAGCGAGGAATTTCTTTATACATGTATGATGTTATAAAAATGCTATCTAATCATGTCAATGTGAGATTATTTGCTAATCAGATATCGAAAGTAAATTGCTCCCTGTGATACACAAACCAGATATAAAAATGATATGCTGCAGATATCATAGCGAGGTATGAGGTTTCATTATATCATGCCACACATCTGTACTCCAGCCTCGTATAATGTAGAGAGCAGGGAACGCCATCATGATCCAAGGTATCATTGCATACCAGTATATATGGGATTAGAGAACACCACTGCGGACTTGATGAACAAGCATAGAAGTATCAGTGATCTATGATGGCGCACATAACGAGTGTCGGGTACATTTCGAAATGATCAAATGTAGCAGAATGAACAAAATTGCAAAATGACCGGTGAAGGAGTGGCCTGGAGGTATCCCGAAGGTATTACGATTCCAGGAGATTGGACCCCATCGTGTGGAGATGTGGGCCACTGCACCGTGGGGAAGAGATAGAAGGCTGGTTGGTGCAGCTCTTGGAGGCACGCAACAAGACTTCCCCACCCAGATCATTCAGCCTTTCTTTCCTACCGGTGAAGGAGTGGCCTGGAGGTATCCCTAAGGTATTACGATTCCAGGGGATTGGACCCCATCTTGTGGAGATGTGGGCCCCTGCACCATGGGGAAGAGTTAGAAGGTTGGTTGGTGCAGCACTTGGAGGCACGCAACAACAAGTCTTCCCCACCCAGATCATTCAGTGTTTCTTCCTACCGGTGAAGGAGTGGCCTGGATGTATCCCGAAGGTATTACGATTCCAGGGGATCGACTGGACCCCATCTTGTAATGATGTGGGCCACTGCACCATGGGGAAGAGTCAGAAGGCCATTCGGCTGGTGCGCTATGTCTAGACTATGAGAGCAAGAGCGTCACGTGACAACGAGTCTTCCCCACCCATCTTCTTTCTTCTCTTTTTCTTTTTACTTCTTTCTTCTTCTTCTTTTAAAAAGAATCCTCGTCCGACAGTGTGCCTGACGACCCACTGTCGACCCGCGATTCATGCTCATCGTCGTCAAACCTGCCGACGCCACGCGATGCAGAGAAGCATGTCAAGATCGACGCCAGCCAACAGAATTGGCTGCATCAGGTTGGGATACCAGACTGTGGAAGAGGCCTACTCTGAAATGGTTCGACGCAAGACAAATGCTCTTGCATTTGGGATAAGTAGCTATGGCCTGTCCAAGGTCACCCCCTCAAATTCTGGGGCATCATCAAGCTGCGCCCCCAAGGCCAGAGGGAATAAGTTCTGATGAGCCATTTGATCAGAGGAAGCCCCTTCCATGGAATCCCCCAAATGCAGGTGGTCCTGACCAAACTGGAATAAATGTCGATGACATACCACTATGATCGCATGACGGCGGAGGAGCAGGCCCGGATGTATCCCGAAGGTATTACGATTCCAGGGGATCGACTGGACCCCATCTTGTAATGATGTGGGCCACTGCACCATGGGGAAGAGTCAGAAGGCCATTTGGCTGGTGCGCTATGTCTATCAGAGCATATGCGTCACGTGACAACGAGTCTTCCCCACCCAGAACAGCCGCCAAAGGCTACTCCCAGGTGCCCAATAAACAGATCTTCGTGGCAGGAATCCAGGCCGAAATCAAAATACTGATGGAAATTGCACTCTATGTGGAATAATAGTATAGCGATGTGAATTTTTCGAAATTTAATAATCGTATTGCCACTACCATTAGGCACCTGAGAGAAAGGTGCCGGAGCAATCGCCCGTGAAGATTGGTTTCCCGAATCAACCACTTGCAGCACCCGCCTACCATTGGTTCAACTGCCGTAGCAGGACCTGGGGGGCCAGAACTGGTCCTGCCCGAGGTAAAGACTGGTACGGTTGCTCAAAGTAGGTAATCATTGACTAATATGCCCTTACCCAACTATAACAAGTAATACACCCGTGAATGAGCAACCTGCACGGTGTGTGGCCATCAAATTCGAATCATGTTCGACTGCAAGACATGCTGTTAGTTATAACAAAGCAAGGTTAATATACATAACACAATACAACCTAGGTTATTGAGTATAAAGTAAGGTTAATATAAAATCACGTTATACCCCTGGCCACGTGATCTTACCTGCTATGACAGGTAAGATACTGTCTTTTCTCGTATATGAGGACGATGAGTTCCGAATGCACATAGGCAAGAACTAGGCGGTTTCCGTTAGGAAAGTGCGCTTACAGCGGACGTGAAGATACGAATGCCTGTATTTTCGTCATGATTGTATCGAATCGTTTTGTCACATAATCAGTGGATATGTCGATGATATACCACTATGATCACATGACTGCGGAGGAGCAGGCCCGGATGTATCCCGAAGGTATTACTATTCCAGGGGATCGACTGGACCCCATCTTGTAATGATGTGGGCCACTGCACCATGGGGAAGAGTCAGAAGGCCATTTGGCTGGTGCGCTATGTCTATGAGAGCAAAAGCGTCACGTGACAACGAGTCTTCCCCACCCAGAACAGCCGCCATAGACGAAGAGCCATGTCATGGCCGGTTTCGGAAATATATTGGCAGTAGATGTGCGCAATATAAACGCTGCGCATGTAAGCTCGCTTTAGACATGTAACAATACAAATGCAGTCCTTTCTGATATTCTGCGCAATATAAATGTGTTGCATGTAACTGCGCATCATACACGAGTGAAAGCTATGTGGCAGAATATCGTGTTGATATATGTGGAAATAGAAGTTAGTGAGCCAAGTGATGGTCTCTACTGGAAAGACTATTGGCAGTGAATCTGGAGCACGTGACAATATGTATTCTTTCTATTTCGCTGTTTGCCGTTATCATTCACTGATGAAACTGCAAAGTATGTCAGTATTGGGATGAAAACTGTGCACCATATGTAAGCATACTAGTAGTCAGTCCTGACAGCATACATGAGGCCCTGATATGATATGATTGTCATGTACAATGTATGGAACTATTACGGCGTGCAATACATCATTGCAAGCTCGACCACGCCGAGGCATATTAGAGCCTACGGTAAGATGGCTTAGTGTCAGGCCACAAAGTTTTCACTTCATTGCAGTTGGTGAACAATAATTCGTAGGAACCCAAACTGTACATACATGGATGTAAAGAATGCAACACAATATTTAGAACGTCAGACAACACATCAATTCGAAGTGTGGTTATATATGTGATAACGAATACCATCCCCCTGTTACGGAGTGTTAGTAACTATTGTACTGATGATACAATGAGTTATATGATATTTAATCGTGATAGACAAGGTAGAATTTTCTAAATACCTTGAAATCGATGTAATGTGTTATTACATTTGTCATGTGTCTAACAAGACCACGCGCTCATACATACTGGCGGGCGTAGATTCGCAGGTATTGATCGTTAAAACAATATTACAGATCGCTCAGTCGAAAGAAATGTGAATTGTCATCTGATAGTGATAACAAGTACTATCTTCGTATTTATTCATGTAAATTATTACAAAGGAGGATATGGCTGTCCTGTGCAACTTTCTGCGAATTAACAGAGCAGTGCCATGTATGATTTGGCAGTATACATTAGGATACAAGCAACGGAACTTACGAAATAACCGAAGCGAGTCGACGGAAACTTATGTAAAGTGAAACACGTGTAGCACGAAATTAGGAGACATCGCATACCGTACTACATTGCGTCCTCAATTGTAAGTCATGATAGTCATCACGCCGTATGTGTGGCACAATATGCACTATGTGGTTTTGCCACAAGTAAGCTATGTGCTTCTTTAGTCATTGTCAAGATGGCCATCTTAATTCCAATTGTTGGAAGATAAAGCCGTCTTGAGGAAAACAGAAAACACGGAAACAAATTACGGATACAGTGAAACGAAAAAAGTTCCCGTTTCGGATGTGAGAAATATTAATTAACTATCGGGTACAATAAATTGCAAGTTTGTAATATCAACAATAAATATTGAGTCGATAAACTCGCAACACAGAAAGATACAACCTTGAGAAAATAGAAACGATCCTGTCCTGGCGAGGAGGAATAAAAACTGACTAGACAATAGATAGAATGCGGGTGTATTCATGCGAGACTAATCTGGACACGGATGTGAGTGGGGTCGGCACAGCAATAAAATTTTAACCCTCCTGATTGACACAAGGCCGGAGACGTAATCCATATAGTTCAGTTGAGGGCTTCTCCTTGGCGGAAAAATGGCTTGTTGCCATTAATCGGAAAGCCCTCACTGAGAGCTTTCCGATGAATGGCTGAATTGCAACAAACCATATTTCCGACTAAATCCTGAAAATTTACCCATAATTCTGCTATGTTTAAGGAGTCGATTATTTAGGGCATTACAGTACATCCCTGCTGTGTTATTCTGGTCTTCAAGGCCGATTAATCTCACTCTGCTCTCCAAAATAACCTAATGATATTCCCTTTTGAATTTTTTCCGGTATCGATTTTCACACGACCGCTGATTCAAAACATTGCACAGATGAAACAATCTCAAATTTATCAACATTTTATTACTGGTCATGTTGTTTACATCGTTCATAGAGCACATGAGTGTATTTTGCAAATTTAGCTCAAATTCACATATTTGTTGCATATATTCTGTTGACTATAAAAGAAGATGGTCCCACAAATTGCTGCATTTAGTGTAATGTACCCCTTTAACATGTAATGAAGCAATGATATTTACTTTAAATTTTTTTTATCTCTAGATGATGATTTGAACTTTTATTTCTTCATTCATTTTTATGCACCCGTTTTGAAAAGGCAATTTCTCAATTCTCAGGCGTGATTGTCCCGAAACTCTGTGCATGCAAACTTATATTCCTGTTTAATGTTGGGTGAATATCTTAATCGATACAAAATTGTGGTACATTTTTTTATAGTAACTAGCGTGGAACTGTAATAGAACAGACCTGTTTCCCAGTTCAGATTACCAATTCATTACTGTAATTGGTAACTATATTCAAATATGCGTTGAAGATAAACAAAGATGAATAACTTTAGAATGGAAAATCCGAAAAAAAACGATGGAATCCTCTATTGAATCATAGTAGTGAACATCCATACCAAATTTCATTCAGATCCGAGCACTACCTTTCATGTTATGACATAAACAGACATCGAACAGACGGATGGACAGACAGGTGCAACACATATATCTGAACTGGGAAACAGGTCTGTTCTATCTCAGTTCCACGCTAGTTACTATAAAAAAATGTACCACAATTTTGTATCGATTAAAATATTCACCCAACATTAAACAGGAATATAAGTTTGCATGCACAGAGTTTCGGGACAGAAATGGTCGAAATAATAAACTACATAGTAAAACAATATCAGGAATGGTCTATGCTCAAGCCTGGAATAGTGTGTCTGTCATTACCAGAATGAGGTCCCAAGAGGCCTAGCATCACCAAATTCACCCTCTGGGGTCCTCATTCTTCTTAATACTAGAGGACGGAAGATATTTTGTCTCTTTACGTAGGGAGAACTTACTTGTGACCGAATCTGTAGTAGAGAGAAGCTAAATTGAGAGCAGCATATCGTCGACACACATCTTCTTCTTTACCCTTGCCATTCCCACTCTCATTCGCGATAGCTGCCAGACTCGTGTTTCGGTCAAAATAGTGGTGTAGGTTGTGCATTGTTGTGCAGAATTCCTTCACTCTTAGGTTGTTCAAGTATGAGAGAAAATGCTGAAAAAGAAATTACATAAGGCCTGAAAAAAAGACAAGAGAAAGACTGTCGTCCGGTGCACAAATTCTTGTGGCATACCGCCTAGGATGGGCATACCTATATGATATACTCAGACAGATGGACCCAAAAATTATGAATAACTATAGAACGTAAAACCTAAACAAAACTGTTGAAGTTCTGACATGAACAGACATTGGTTGAATCAAAAAGCCAAATTTCCAGATAAACAAAGATAGAATGGAAAATACGAACAAAACGATTGAACACTCTATTGACATGAACAGACATATGGACAGATGGATGGACACACAGACGGACAAGTGCAAAACACTTTAGCCCCCTTTTTTTAAAAAGGGGGTCAAATATCACCAGACAAGGTTTGTTTACTTGAATGAGGTTGACAATAATCACAATAATAATTCCACACCATTGACGTGAGGCACATATATTCAACGGAATCCCATCCATTAATACATATTACCTCTAGTGGAATACAAGCAGGGACTATTCTTGTTGACCAAGAAAGATGATGTACATTATTTCAACGATCCACCTCGGTAACGCCCCAGTTATTCATCACACTTAAATCACAACAAAGTAGCAAAAGTATCAATGAATGTGACAGTCATGGGTTGAACTTATTTTGACATGATGGTGTAGAATAAATACATAACACAAATTGCATCATAATCTCAAATATTTTAACCCTTTGGAGAGTATCTGTAACGTCATATACATGATGAGTAAATTTAACGTCAACGTCATAGCAATAATTATTAACAAGTTTTTGTCATAAGTGTCCAATAATTCGTTTTAATTTCTGTGCTTTTTTTTTTAACGTGTGTTATCATAATTGATTGTACTTATACATTCGGGACATTATATTAATCAAAATAAGTCCTAAATAAATCATATGATTTATTGAAGTTATGTCTACATAAAATAACACTTCCTGCAACAACATATATGTCGTTCTACTCCTCAACCGATAGACGACATATATGTCGTTCTACTCGCCAAAGGGTTAACACACAGTATCATAATTATACATTCGGGAACAAACAGAATCACGATGTTTACCCAATGTTATAAAAAGAAGTGACGACACCTCATGTAATAACAGAGCGTACCAGCTAGATATGACATCAGCACAATTTTGTCACTCGGATTACTAAGGAATTCAACCCATCAAACAGCAGCTCAACCTTAAGAAACTTGCTTTCTCAGGAGACTTTATCCATTTGTCCGAGACACACAAAGCACCACTGAGAATATTAGTGTTCGAAGTGTACCAGCAAAAAATATTCAATACCCACACAACAGGTTATGCGACAGACATAATGAATATACTTCGGCTTTTTGGGCTTGATTGTTACCTAAACATCTTCCTAAACGAAGGAGTCCTCCCATCGAAGAGCTATTGGAAGTGCATCATCAACAGATCTGTGTGATCTCTTTACAATAATCAGTGGTTACTGTCAAACTCTGATGACTCCCAATGGTATAAAACCATACACAAAGACCCACTATCGACTTTGGAAACTTCTAGCTGGTAACCACGATCAGTCTCAAGAACTAAAGAACCTGGCTCTATTACAGAATAGAACTACATTTAAGAATAACTCATCATGTGCCACCTTTAACTCAGTATGACAATCAGTTAGAGTGCATACTTTCCTGGTGTAATTCACCTGAAATTCTACAGCAGAAGTATATTTTCTGGTGTGAACTCATTGATCATCTCGAGATAGAGGCTTTTGTATATCTTGACACCCTTTATCACGATCGATTGCAGGATTTCTTATCAGGTGGGAGTGACTTGTTGTTGTCGCCTCAGTCTGTACAAGATAATTGGGGCTACATAATCATATTCATGGCAAAATTTCTAGACACAGCCTGCCGGGAGGTACGATTGTCAGAAGTGAGAAGAAATACATGTCAGACCATACCTGTATGACATGGTCAACCTACATATTGATATTGTGTGGGAGCTAAATCAGACATCACATTCTATAGATAATCTGAATTTGTATAAATGCTATCTATACACACACACACTACACATTATGTATATATGGTCACTATATAACCTGTGTGCACATATATGAATTCTTTGTATTACACAACAAACTAAATGTCTGCTCTTCATGTTGGAGGTCAATAAATTATATATTATCACAATACCACAATGGGATTAACTGCCTGCGCTTTCATCAGTAATGCGGTGACGACGGAGACAATTTCTTCCTTGATGTATGGCAGTTATTTTATTCTTTCATGTTAAACTGATATGTTGAAGTTTTGTTATCCTGTTACCCGTATGGCTTTATTTATTTATTTATGCTGTGAGTTATTTTTAGTTATAAAATAAAAAGTCTAATTTTAGCCAGATATAACAAATTTGAAAGATCTTTATTCGAAATCGACACTCCAGAAGTAAACATTTCTGGTCGCCCACCTGTATCTAATCTATAATGGTAGGTGAAAAATAAAGTATTTTTTAATTTTTTAGGTAAAAAATATAGTTTTGTTTCTTGTGGTTTCTGATATTTTTCCCTGAAGATTTTGGAAACAATGTTTTTGGAAAGAGTAGAGCCTACAGAGTTTGGAAATCTATGCTTCCACTTTTTATGATGTCCCCTGGTGGCTCTCTTGGATTTTTCAAAATGGCCACCAAAAATATAACGTTAACAAGGTTTTCCAATGATTGGAACAACCCTATGGACAGAATAATATATCCTCCAATAATGGATGCTTATCAATTGAAAATACATCACTGATTGCGTTTGGGTGGACTCGAAAAATTTCCACATACAGGCAGCTCAAAAATGTTGAAATCAGATGCTGATTTTGTCCCAATTTTGTCACAACATTCAGCGTGATAGCTCAAATTCATAGTCCATAATAGTAGTCCAATGGATTAAAAACAAATTGTGACTAGCTGGACTAAAGCATGAAACTTTGATCCAAGTGATATCTTTTTGGTGGGGGTTCCCAGACTACCAGACACTGGTAAAGCAGTAAATCTGGTTTCCATGGCAATTGCATCTAGATAATTGCACTCTGAATCAATGTATAAGTAACAAAACTATTACATGGATAAGTTGCTACATGTACGTCAATAAAAGAAAGTTTAAAAAGTGATTCATCTAACACACATAAGTTTTAAATGTTCCTGGAACAGTGAACAATCCTGCAAATAGTGTGTCTGTCATTTGCAGAATGAGGTTCCCAGAGGGTGAATTTGGTGATGCTATCCAGTTGTGAACAGTGAACTTACAGCCTCTGAGAGATCTGGATTGGTGTGTAGTAAGTTGGATAACTGCTCCTGTAGCTTGGTGGGAGGTAAAGCACTGCCTTCGTTGTGCTGCAGCAGGAAACCCTGAAATAACAGATGTCACTTTTGCTAAGTAACGACACTATACATTACAGCATATCCACTCAAATATTTAATACATCATTATCCACTCAAGATACTTAACCCTTCCATAACTGGAGTTTCCTGAAATTTTGTGAAAACCCTGTGCCAATGCATTCTCATAGGGAGCCTCGCATATATAAGCGAATGCATTGCCCTAACAATATTTACCTTGACCGTATCAGCAAGTGCATTCTCTTTTATATGGCACAGGATCTTTAATGCTGCACCAGCACAGCTCCCTTCATGAAAGGGTTATTACAGCTTTTATCCACTCAAATATTTAGCCCTTTGGAAACCAGATATTCATTGATGCCTAGTCACATATGCTGTGAATATTAGCAAGAGTATACATTTCTGGAATTGTTCAAAATACTCATTCTAAAAATAGCCATATTTTTGTTTTATGTTTTATGAACAAATGACCCCAAAAATGACTCGTTCCCATCTACATATCAATGTTAACATCCATGACAAAGTTCATGATGATTCGACCAAAGATATGACCTGTAGCCCGTGCCGAAGGATTTAGTAATGCAAAGAGTAAAGTACAAGATGGTTGCTGGTGGCCATGTTTTATGTCCGAATGACCCCACAATGACTCGTATCCCATCTACATGTCAATATGAACATTCATGACAAATTTCATGATGATCCGACCAAAGGTACGACCTGTATCCTGTGCCAAAGGATTTAGTCATGTAAAGAGTAAAATCCAAGATGGCCGTTGGCAGCCATGTTTTTTTGCCGAATGATCTCAAAATGACTCGTTCGCATTTACATGTCAATGTTAACATCCATGACAATTTCTTGATGATCAGCCTGTGTCAAAGGATTTAGTCATACAAAGAGTAAAAACCAAGATGGCTACCGGCGGCCATGTTTTATGGCTGATTGACCCTAAAATGACTCGTTCCCATCCACATGTCAATATTAACTTCCACAACAAATTTCATGATGATCAGACGAACACTCTGGCCTGTAGTCCGTGCTAATGGATTGAATTTTGAAATCCAAGATGGCCACTGGCGGACATGTCTTTTTGCTGAATGACCCCAAAATGACTCGTTCCCATCTACATGTTAATGTCAACAGCCATGTCAAATTTCATAATGATCCGACCAAAGGTATGACCTTTAGCCTGTGCCAAAGGATTTAGTCATACAAAGAGTAAAATCCAAGATGGCTGCCGATGGCCGATTGACCCTGAAATGATTCATTCCCATCTACATGTCATTGTTAACATCTGTGACAAATTTCATGATGATCTGACCAAAGGTACGACCTGTAGCCCGTGCCAAAGGATTTAGTCATGCAAAGAGTAAAATCCATTTTTTTTGGCAGAACGACCCCAAAATTACTCGTTCCCATCTACATGTCAATATTAACATCCATGACAAATTTCAGGATGATCAAACGAACAGTATGGCCTGTAGCCCGTGCTAATGGATTGAATTGTGAAATCCAAGATGGCCACTGCCGGCCATGTTTTTTCTCTCCGAATAACCCCAAAATGACTCGTTCCCATCTAAATGTCAATGTCAACAGCTATGACAAATTTCATAATGATCCGACCAAAGGTACGACCTGTAGCCTGTATTGTTGACACCTCACACATGCACACACGGACGACGTATACCAAGCCATGGCAATAGCTCAAACTTTACAAAGATAAGTTAAGCTAAAAATAATTTCCTAGTGACAGATGGGTCTCTCCCGACTCAAAATTATTATTATATACCCCAAAATCTATACAGAAATTCAAGAAAGATAAACGCCATCCTTTAATTCAAATTCAATCTGAATTATATCTATATTAGTACAGATAAAGAATTTTAATGAGTATAGTGATGCATTTACTAACCTGTTGTGATATGAAATACTCCGCTTGTTTTTGTGAATATAATCCTGCCACCATACCAGGGCTGTAAAACAATCGAGTAATTCACGATCAGATATGAAATAAAACCAAATTACTCATTTTTGGAATATTGTATTATTATTCTGAACACTTTCGTGGGTGAGTACATGTACGTCATATATGACTGATATCTATGGTGAATATATTTTTGCAAATAAACTGATTAATATTGTAACAATCGCATATACATGTACAACAAATAAGTCATACAAATTACATTATTAAAAGCATGAATCAATGTATATAATTTTATTATGCCCTTAGTAGATGGTTAAATGAATAAGCCCTAAGAAACCAAAATATGAGCCCAGGGTGGGACTTGCTCAAGCTTGAGTTTAGTGAGCCTGTCATTTGCAGAATGAGGTCCCCAGAGGGTGAATTTAGTGAAGCTATCCCGCATGGTGGGCTAGCATCACTAAATTCACCCTCCGGGGACCTCATTCTGCTTAGGCCTCATCTTCTCCGGAAAGTTTCTTTATTATCAAATTTCTATAGAAACTTCTTCACATAGATTCTATTTCATTTTTAGTTTAGTTTCTCTATATCCCCAAATTGGCAGACGACACATTGCATGATCGGGGTTCCCAATGGGTGTACATCACAGTATACACCATTTTGGAACATCAATCTGAGTCTATGTCTCCCATAGCAGATGAGGCCATGCAGCATGAGGTTCCCAGAGGGTGAATTTGGTAATGCTAGCCCGCTATTTCTATTTCTCGTTGAAATTGGCTATTTAATAAATAACAACCGGGATGTGAAGACGGGGCAAGGCAAAACCGCCACAAGGCTTGGGGAAACAACATGAGAAAGATCTCACTAAAAATAGAGCTAAAGACTAGCCCCACCCCAATATCTATGAAAAGCTTCCTTTTAGGAGATGTTTTTTTTAAAGTTATGTACATAGTGACATAATATTGCACTAAAACTACCATAAAAAACATGTTTTCCTAAACTGCCAACCATAAAGCAACATATGCTACATATGTCGTTCAACTCACCAAAGGGTTAATCTACATGTACATGTGTATTTTATGGGTTGTTATTAGAGTATGGCATAATTTGAAGGCCAAATACGCACATACTATATGAGTTTAATATAGGACCTTCAGAATATTCAAGATCCGATTAGTTCTCAATGTCACTGGTGTGATTTGGTGTCGATAACTAGTGATGTTCCGATAATCGGAATCGGAATCGGCCATCGGCCGATAATAGCCCATCGGAAATTAATCGTACCTCGCAGTTGAACATCGGCTTTTACCGATTGTCAAAATAAATAAAAACGTTCTAGTATCTAAGCGCAATGTGCACGCTTTAATAAACATACGCAATACAACTGTGGTATTGAATGTAAAACGCAGTTGTAACAGCCTAAAAAGAAGCCATTGGCATCATCAAAGCAGTCTGATGTGATGATGTATTATAAGAATGGCAATACACATGCCCGACATCCCGTGTAATATGAAGTTATTGGTTCAATCGCGTTGACACGAAATAGATTCAAAGAAAGCTTTAATTAAAAAGCTGACCTGATTACAGTGAGGCTTCCTCTAGAGCACGTGTCATGTGACGTCACATGCTATGTCAATAACTTGAAGCACACACTGAATGAATTAATACAGTTGTTATCAGAACTGTCTTCAATAACGATCAACGTTAGTAGGGGCATAATTAGCTTTTTCGTCTGTACAACGTATGCTATGAAATACGCTTTGCTCCACGTTGAACTTGCGAAACAAAAATTGAGCAGGCGGAACTATAAAAGCTTCCGAGTTGTTAAAAGATAAAAGGTGTGACCAATGGAAACTTGGGAAATCTCAGACAAATATGACAGCAATTATTATCCATCAATCAAAATTTAGTTAATAATCATCGCCATTCCATACATTGTTGCAACTTACAAGTATTCAATCAAGACTTTTACTCCGCATGCAAGTGTTCCACACATGGTCATAGCGTTACTCTGAGTCGGCACCTTTGATCTCTTTGTCAAAACAACTACCGGTATACATCAAAGGAAGCACACAACCGACGTCGGCAGAAATACTGTCACGACAGTGTGTATATATTTCTTTGATGTATTTAGCTTTGAAACTATGCGGGATATGGAGTGCATTGGGTGTATATAAGTCCATTATAGGAACAAACGCACAATATATATAAACATCGGAATCGGAAACGGAAATCGGCCATTGTGCCTCCAGTTATCGGAAATCGGTCCGATAAGCTTTTTCATTATCGGAACATCACTATCGATAACGAATCATATCCCAGATTCATATATTTTTGAATATCCAATATGTATTCATCATTGACACATTGTTGGAGATTTGCACAGAGTGATGATAAGATAGAAATTATGCATGCACAATATGTGTCGCACACGTGTGATTGTCAGAAGTTTGTTCAATTAGGTGACGTCAATAAGTACACATGAAGATAAAACAATCCAAACGGGTGTAGTATTTTATGATTAACCCTTTCAGTGCCAAGTCCGATTTTTGTATCAACCCATATTTCCTTGATCATTTTTCAAATTTAATGATTATAATAATGTGATACATTGATAGAAAAATCGGACTTGGCACTGAAAGGGTTAATCAGGCAATACATGGTTTTAATTGTATATCAGGTAAATATGTGACCTATGTTTTTATGGTGGGTTTATATTCCTTTGAGTTTCTTTCTTGGGCTAATTTGAGAATGGTCATATGATTCACCAAACAGTAGTCACTTGTAACCAGATAACCAGATGTATCATGTGCCCCATTTTTGTACAATCCCCAAGGAACTCCTATCCATCATTCTGTTTGAATTTTTTTTTTAATGAATATATTTATGTTTAAAGGGGTACTGTACGCCATTTTCATTAAATTTCCGGTGACAACAACGATCTAATATCGATAATATATAGAAACATAAGTAATTTGAGTCGAAGATGTATTCTGTAAACGCTCAGGTTAATAGGCTATCTTAAAATTTAATAATTTAAAAGTTAATAATTTGATATAAATTGAATTTATGACTGGAGCCATAAAATGGCGTCAATTAAATTAAGAATTACCGTAATCAAAAACAGTAATTGAGGGATACTGGATTTTTAAACCGATCGCACACACGATCGCTTAAAATATTATGATGATACGGGGAGAACACTCAAGCCACTCACTGACTAGCGACGATACAATAACTTAAATGATTATATGGGACTAGTATGCATATAATATAACTTTTATTTGATTCATTTGGTTGAAAACTTTACAAAAATTACTCGACAACGACAATTTGTATTTTTGCATTCCGGTAAATTTGTCATCCGTAACATGACTTCGTACTCAACAGACTTTGAAATAATAGAAAAATTGTTACCTTATTCTCCGACTCGGAGACTATAGAAACCAACAACAACATTTGGCGTACAGTACCCCTTTAACTGCATATTTATTTAGTTAAATTGTCAAAACTTCGGAATGCATATCAAGTATGTATTAAATGAAGAAACAGACACGTGATGTTATTTTCATTAAAATACTTACACTGAAATTTTCCTAAAACTTTTAGGACCTACAGTAATGCTCTAAATAATCGACTCCTTAACCACAGCAGAATTATGGGTAGTCCAAGTCTTCTTGTACTAAAACCAGCTAAGATATTGGGATGGCGATGCTGGCGTTTAGTCCAAGACCGCCCTATATGCTCGCTTATGACACGGCTTAAGCGTTAGTGACCCGCTCAAATAAAACCACAATTATATGAAATAAAATATCACAATTGCGACAATAAACGGATATTTTCCGCAGAAGACATGCTATTTTATCTGAAACCCACATCAGTTGTGAATTTAAAACGGTAATTTAATGTGAAAAGAAACATTTGCCGCAGTGTTTACATATTTTTAAAAGTATGCGAACTCAGTTGACCTTGCGAACTGCGTTCGGCATTTTCCGGTGAAAATATTCCGTAGATTTTCAATCAACCACGCACGATGAATTCTCCATTGTAATCGTAATTATACGTGACAATAAATAAATAAATACATAGATTAAATACATATTGAAGATATAAATGTAATACATTACATAAATTACGGGAATTATAACCATCTCACAGTTTAAAACAGTGTAAACACAATGAGCATTAGAATATCATGGGGGCCGCCATTTTGTTTGTATCGAAATTCGTCTCGGCCAAAACAAACACCGGACAATGCCGAAGTTCTTCGGAACCTGAGTTCGGCTTTCAGTTAAGTAAACAAACAGAAAAAACAACGATGTTTATGGCAATCAACCGGAATATTCTATGTGTAATTTAACATTAAAGTTAGATTATTATACACCATTCTGACCATAAGATGTAAGCCTTTCCGATGTATATAGCATCATGTATTGATTTGCTAGGTAAATCGAGTAAAATACACCACAGATTCCCGCCACAGATCGTGGGCGTAAGTCGTGTGGTAGGATTGGTATGCAAGCGGGCTTGGACTAAACGCCAGCATCGCCATCCCAATATCTTAGCTGGTTTTAGTACAAGAAGACTTGGACTAAATTATGGGTAACTTTTCAGGATTTAGTCGGAAATATGGCTTGTTGCCATTCATCGGAAAGTTCTCACTGAGAGCTTTCTGATGAATGGCAACAAGCCATATTTCCGACTAAATCCTGAAAAAGTTACCCATAATTCTGCTGTGGTTAAGGAGTCGATTATTTAGGGCATTACTGTATATGCCATTACCAGTCCAAGATAAAATGTGTATGCGGTGCCCATCGAAGCAGGTTGAAAGTGAATATCATTTTGTGATGAAATGTGTTGCATACCAATATTTACGCGAAAATGATATTACTCAATTAGCCAATTCCTTTCCTAAGTTTTTAGATCCTTCAGATTTTGATAAATTCTTAATCACAATGAGTAATGTGATAAAGGAAACTATTAATATAATATGCAACATGATCCGAGCCTTCTTAGCCAAGAGAAATACTTACAGCTAACGTAAAAGCGACAATTGATAGCGACAATATTGCAGATATATGCTGATAATTTCTTATGTATATAATATTTATATATTTATGTAATGTTCATATAATTTATTTAATCATCATCGTCATTGTGCAACTGCCCATTGAAGTGTATTGCAATAAACATCTTGTATCTTGTACCTTGCCATGCACTGGTGGCATCAAAATTGACAACGCCAGTTTGATATACATTTTCAAATATGCGGATAAGTGTCGTTTCACATGGCCCTACTTTAATAATGAGGCAAGGTTAGCATACCCATCAGAAAGTTCATTGATGGCTTTATTGAGGCAGTCTTTAGTGAATCTGATTCCAGACAGGCTCATCGTTGAATTACTAAGAGACTTATCCGTGCTGTCATCATCCGGTGAGAGAGGTGCTGCTGCATCGAAGTAAACTTTAAACCTAGCATGTAGCTGGGTTACCTGACTGAACGACAGCTTGTCAAATCCAAGAATCATACGTCTGATGAACAGACCTGTAAATACAGAGGTATTATTTGAAATTGGAAGTTTGTTGAATATAAAAGTAAAAAAAAAAAAAAAAAAAGACACCGCAGCCAAACGGCAAGTACACCGCGGTGACAGTGGACACTTGTTTTGTCCACCGGGGTAAATATATATCCATCCAGCAAATCAGTACCGGCCAGAGGTTTGTTATTTGAATTGTATATGGTGACTTAACAAGGGAACTTCCTTTTGTTATTGATTTGCTACTTGAGCCCAGAGGTTTGTTATTTGAGCCCAGACGTTTGTTATTTAAATGGTATATGGTGACTTACCAAGGACACTTCCTTTTGTTATGAGTTTGTTACAAGAGCCCAGAGGTTTGTCATTCGGATGTTCTTGTAACGTGAGATGTTGGAAGAAATCCATGAGTGGTTGAACACCTTGATCTCTGAAACCTTGAAGTCTGTTTAAAATGAAAGATAAATGTTAAAAGGGGATTAAAGGTGCTCAATCCGATCAGGCGGTCCCCATACCATCAAGATACAACAACAACATTTCTTCAAAATGCACTTTAGTTATCAGAATCGATTTATTGTAACAAAATAATGCTAACCACTGTCAACTATGGTATAACAGTTCCCAAAACTTGTTATTTATCAACATTTTGTTCAACAAAATATGGCCGTATTATCACTAAAGTATTACCACTTGACTTTAGAGTTATCCATCTTCATCTGCAATTTTGTCCGAGACCCTACGTTTGACCACGTCTTTCTGGGCCACATATTGTTACACATCTCGAGAAATAACAAACTTCAAAAATCGATATCTGATCACTATGAGCTTTGATGGGTGGGTTCCTCGACTCAAATCAAATATTTTTTACCCCCGAAGCCAAAGAAATAGTAATCTGGGAGCATCTGATCGGATTGAGTACGTTAAAGTAGTACAGAGTCAGACAGAACATAAATGTATTGAGTTAAAGATAAAAAATATATATTGAAGATACTAAATTAACAATGTCAGCTTTGTAAAATTAATATCCATATGAAACTTCATTATCTGATAATAATGCAGTCACTTCGGCAACCTGTAATTTGGAAAAAAACATTGGGTTGGATTATCAGGTATTCAACATGAAAATGCCGTGTTCAATGTTTTCATGCTCAAATACCTGAATTTCAAACAAAACGGAACGTAATCTCCATATTATTTAAATTTAGCAAAAGTTTTAAAGAAACTGCATGAAAAGTGCTTTTTATTGGCATGACATGCCATAAAGTGACATCTCCATTTCCAGTGCATAAAATCTTTGGGGAGGTTCCATGTCATTACATGGTACAGCACAGAGTTCATGCTTGCCAGAAAATTCATTTAATTTTGGCAATTTCTGAATTTGTTTGCACATTTTTCGGAAAGTTTGGCCAAATTGAATAACCAAAACATGAGATCATTGAGAAAACGGAATCTGACACAAAAATATAAAGAAACATTCACAAACATACAGTAATGCCCTAAGTAATCGACTCCATAACCACAGCAGAATTAATGGTAACTTTTCAGGATTTAGTCGGAAATATGAGAGAGCTTTCCGATGAATGGCAACAAGCCATATTTCCGACTAAATCCTGAAAAGTTACCCATAATTCTGCTGTGGTTAAGGAGTCGATTACTTATGGCATTACTGTAGTTACATAACTGAATAATTGAGTGTTGGACAATGGAAATGTGCTCAGAAAGGAACTGCAGATACTGAAATATGTCTAGTCGGCAAAATATATCAAAGCAGTGAAGTGTTGCCACTTGATTAAGAAAGTACACGGTTCTAGTATTTAATCATCATTGTTTTGATTAGTAAGCATGTGTGACTTTAGATAAATTCTTATTCATACACAGGCGGGCAACTGCTGATTACCTGATAACAGATTAACGGTTTTCGTGGATATCTGATGATAATTTGAGAGGCAATTGTGAATATAGCCTTGAAACTTTTTGGCCAAAAAGTTTGGCCAAATGAAATTATTTTTGGCCATTTTGCAAAACAAATGGCCAATGGCCACAGACAGAGTGAACCCTGTACAGTACCAGGAGAAATTCCTGTTGATCAATGTTGTCTATATCTATAGTAAAACAACTATGCTATGACATATTTGATGTCCATTGTCAATCGTAACATGCTGTATTAAAATTAAAAATTTGATTCAGCATCAGCGAGAGATGCTGGTGAATCGAAAACAAAAGTTCTCGACCAATCAGAACATATGTTTTAGTGACAAAATATTCAATTGAATTGGAATATATTACAAATTAATAGTAAATTTTGGAGACCTAACAGCGAGGTTATAACTGATCATCGCTAGCATATACCAATGATGGAAAAGATTTATTAATTTACCAATGATATAAGAGATTTATTACACTTGTGGATTGGTTGATATTTACAAAAATATCATAGACATTGGCATACATGAGCTAGCCGGCTCGTTGACAATCTATTTTCATGCTCTAGTCCATGAACATCCAACTAAACGAACTACATTTATATCCTAATGATTAATCCTTTAATGACAGGAGCTGTGCTGGTGTAGCATCCAAGATCCTGTGCCAGTGCATTCTCTTATATATGCGAGCCCCCATAAGGAGTCTCACATATATAAGCAGCCCTTTTAATTCAGATTGTTTGGCTTCGGCAATCTGCTACGGCAACCCTTTATCGTGGCCCAGTTTGCTTCAGCAAATGGCTTCGGCATTGCCAATTGCCGTAGCCAATTATGAGGACTGTATAAGAGAATGCACTGGATAAATTTTGTAAATATTGTTAAGCCAATGTATTATCTTATATATGCGAGGCTCCCTAACATATACAAGAGAATGTATTGACACAGGGTTTTCACAAAATTTCAGGAAGCCCCAGCCATGGAAGGGCTATAGATATGGATGGGCTTCGCGATGGGTATTGCTGTTAAAATAGCCACATCTTTTAATTTCGCCATAAACAGAAAGAATATTAATATATAGACATATGTTGTTCTTGTACCAATCACAAATAATGTGTAAATAGTATGTTATTGTCAAATTCATAACCTGTGTCATGTAAACAAAGCCGAAAAAAACATTACAGAAACTTAATTCAGTGAGTATTTCCTCCCAAGATGTTATAATTACGTCACATGCCAAATAAGGGATTTACGATGATATTTAGTTGTATCTCGTAAGTTGTATGTTGTTAATAACATACACACCAAATAAGGAATATTTTTAGAAACACTGGGCGTAGTAACATGTACGCGCATGTCTAAATAAAGAGATGATGCAATAATATGCCAAGCTATAAGCAGATGACGTGTTTATCATAATATCATTTCTTTCTTGTTTATTCATGTTAATTATACATTTTTGTCACAATTTGGCAAGTGCCTTTTGGGTCTATGATAAATCCTGTCAAGGAGAAATCGTATATATTGAAGTTTGCGCCTCAAACCAGATGACCGAAGGTTTAAGTCCTGTATTGTGATGTTGTGCGAACACATGGTTGTTGTTTATGTGGAAGTTTCGCGACAATAGCCGAATACTTCCGAAAATTTACTGGTAACTTCGTGACTCTCTCATGATAACCCAAACATGCTTTTTGCAAAAAACATAATCAAACTGAATTTTTCGCATACAAAGTGTGTTTGTAGATTATATCGCATCCATACTATCATCATACTAGTACTATACTATTTGTATATTTTTGAGGAAATTGTTATAATTTGGTAACTTTTATTTCTAAATTATAACCTACAATGAAGGCCATCCGTGCCTTTAAATAAATGTAAATTGTTCACTGTAATCATACTTTGTCATGATGCTCTCTATCAAAGGTTTCCTTACTCTCTCGGCTAGCTGTTTTTTAAGGTCATTCAACTCAAGGTCAGGACTCTGAAATGAAAAAATGTTTCATACAAAGGTTATCACGAATATTTTATAAGTACCACTAAACTTATAAAAAAATATATAGAATATTTATTAAACATCCACAAGATGAGTGTTATATGTGGAATATAGTGACAGAATCAATTTGTTATATAGCGACCAGAATAGAAACGTTTATTCTCCAAATATAATTTACCGCTGTGTTAATTAGCTGAGCTGAGCTGAGCTGAGAGCGAGGCAAATGCTGAGATAAAAGAAATTCTGTCACCTATGCCAATGACAAAACAAAATTTAAATTGACAAAAAGTAATTTCATTTGGCAAAAATTTTAGCAAGTGGGTTTTTAATCTGTGATGTGAACGAACAAGTCAGAAAACATCATCAAAATGGGGTTTTTATTGGTTACGTTTGGGGACTTTATAGATAGTACAAACCTGATTGACACCTTTATCAACATAGCAATCAGAACGTGATATGTGATCATCTTTAGATTGTATAAAGTGGGTTTATCGGTTATGTTTGCCGACTTTATAGACAGTACAAACCTGATTGACACCTTTATCAACTTAGCGATCAGAAGGTGATATGTGATCATCTATAGATTGCATAAGATGGTAAAAGATTATTCCTAATTTGACCTTCAATTTAATTCTCGGCAAATCATTTTGGAATTTGGCAAATAAAACATTTTGGTCCAGCGCCATCCCTGGTCCACAACAATCGCCATGGTGTTGAGTGTCTTGTTTATTGCACACTCTTTACGTGCTGTATATAAACAAATGCTCGGTCACACAAAGTGTGTTTTGCAGTTGACATCACTTTTATTTCTAAATTAAACCTACAATCAAGGGCTTCTGCACCTTCAAATTAAATTATTAAATTAATTTCCCTTTCGCCATTTTTATTTCAACCTGAGAACACATTATTCCTGATCATGCAAATATATATCACCTGGAGTAATTTTATGATCAAAATCATGAAGTCTCTCTTCTCTGTATCGGTGAAGGGCTGTGGTCGTGTGACATCTGGTATCACGAATGCCATAACAGTGGTCATTTCACAGTACTCACTGGCTGTTACCATTAAGCAAATTTTATATGGTGTCACCAGCTCCTTGAGGGAAGTTTTTTTCAACTGATCTTTGAACATTCTGGTATCAACAGCGCTCGACGCCATCACAAGTCCTTTTCAGCCTGGAAAGATTCAAAAGCAATCCTGTAAATAGTGTGTCTGTCATTTGCAGAATGAGGTCCCCAGTGGGCTATCATCACCAAATTCACCCTCTTGTGATCTCATTCTGCTTAGGCCTAATTTTCTGGGAAGTATCTATATAGTCTCAAATTAACATTGTTTTTAGTTACACATGCCCTTCTGGGAAATTTCTATATCTCCTAATTTCCAGAAGATAAAATGTATAATCAAGGTGGTTAATGTTTTAACATAATAATGTCGAGTGAGTCAAATAAAATAAAAAGGAAAAAATAGAATGAAATTACTTTACCACCCACCTGTTTTATGACAACACACATACATACAGAGAATAGCACCTAGAGAATACAGAACAAGCAGTTATTTAAAGCACTAGTGGCATTAATCAGCTACTGAATAACCAGGGCCTGATTTACTTTTTAAATTTTGCATAGCAAACTGCTATGCATACACTGGAAGAATTGTATAGCAATGTTTAAATCTCTTGAAATGGACCCTTAAACATAATTTGTTGTTTGTTTTGGGGTTCAATTTGAGGAAAAAACAGCATTACAATTATTGATATTAAAATATATAATTTTTAAATTAGATATCTGAATTTGATTTTGAATTTTTTATTAGCCAGTTGGAACCCAAATTTCCACAATAATATCAATGGTTATCATACCAGGGCTAGGCAATGGCAGGCATTGTCATAAAGTAGGTGCTAGAACTAAAATATACTAGTAGGAATTTTCGTCCCTAGGTCCCCTTTCATCATAGCATCGCTAACATTCCTCAGTTCACGTAATCTGTGTTCACTTTCTGTGCATGTAACAGCGGTGATGTATTTATTGTCATTGTCCGATTTGTAATTAAGCAATGGGAAGTCTTTCTGCCATGCTTGAACAGTTTTTATTTTTACGGCAGTAACATGCCAACAGAAATATTTTTATTGTAAACAGAATACCACATGGTCCATTCAACCACAAATGATTTCATTGGTTGTCAAGGAACGACCACCCAATCAGAATCGATATAATATATGGGAGTGTGATGGCCGAGTGGTTAGCATGTTCGACTACTGGCCAGAGGTTTCGCTTGGACCCCGGATCGATTCACCTCGATCCTTGACAAAACAGAAGTCGGGAGTTCTGAGTGTGCCTATATAAAGTACCGTGTATGCCTCGTTGAGGTGTCGTTAAGCGGTAATCCTCTCCCGTCCGGTGTCATATACAGGGATGACACTGCTTTGATCACGCCGTCCCATCGGGTGGGGACATTAATGGCTGTCACGTGTACAACCATGTGTGCACCTTAAAGAACCCTACTGTGGGCAACGATCCACAGGTTAATGGCAAAATTCCTGTCTATTATTCCTCCCTTTGGGGCGTAAGTTGATAGACATTTCAGATGATGGTGTAATAGTTATCTCTCTTCGATCTACTTAACTGTGTGTATATATAGTACATTGTAGCATTCCATTGTGTGACACAGTAATGGGACGTTTCAGTGACGTCGGCGGGTACGAGTACATGTGCGGCAACACAGATCAAAGGCGCGCCGACAAGTTAACGGTGGAATTTCATCATACCATACCATATAGCATGAATATGCACCGTGTCAAATAATAGAGTTATACCTCTTGCATTGTAAATTATATCGACCTCACGTCACCTCAGTCTGTTGCGATCTGTATTCTGCAAGGTAATATTATGGACCAGATCGTGGATTTTGCATGCAAACATCGTGTATCGCAAGAAGCAGGCTGATATTGCGTCATCAAACCGGGTATATTGTATCGCAAATAGTGATGTGATACTGCTTAAATCATGCCCTGTGAATAACTGATCAATGATTACGAAGCCAACAACAACATTCAACAACAACGATTTCTGCACTTACACCATCTACTCAACTCCTGAAACTGAAACTGTACCAAACTCGAGTAATACATCTCAAGCAGCATCTCTAGACATCGAAAGTAATGATAACTGTAAATTCCTACAGAGCACAGGTGGAAAAGACCTGATTATTTTTTACGGACGGATCAGTGCTAAATAATGGACACAGTGGTTCTGCTGCCGTTATATACACTAGTGGCCTACTCAGCGATCCGGTTATCATAAGTGAACCTGTTCAATCTTCTGATGACAGTCTCAATGCTGAACTTTATGGACTAAGACTGGGTCTAATATATGCCAAATCGTTTGTCAAAACAAAAAAGCTATCTGTAGCAACCATTGTTATCAGTGACTCAAAAAGTGTGTTACAGACAATATACAATCGAGACTATTATAAAGGTCACATAGATCACACTCGTGCATGTAACTCTCTAATAAATGATATTTTCAATGAAACGGGATCCAGGGTTATTCTGAAATGGATGAGAGGTCATACTAACATTACGGGTAATGATTTGGCAGACATTGCAGCAAAAGAAGCAGCTTATACTGTCCCGCAAGCTTCTTTCACAGACCACTCTAATCTGAACTCTTTCAAAGAACACAAAAATGCAATAAAGGACTCTGTTAAATGTAAGTGGCAAACCTCGTGGGACCTTTGTAAAACTTCCCAGCACACTCAAGATTTGTTTCCAATAACTGGTATGAAGCCTACCAAATTCTCATTCTCTGACAGAGCCACGGAGGTGAAAGTTAACCGACTCAAGTTAGGTCACACTCTCCTAAATGAGCATATGTTCAAAATGAATCTTGTAGCCACACCGAAATGCTCTTGTAGTGAACAAGGAACTATACAACACTACATTCTCAACTGCAGCTTAAACCAAGGGTACAGGGACATTCTGTTTTCTGATCTCACCGAAAGTCCGCAACTCCAGGATTCTATAAATGACAGCGGCATAACAATAAAACTTCTCCTCGGACAATGCGAAGGACTGTCAGCAGATACAGAACTTCTTCGACATAAACTTGTTCACAACTTTGTCAGATCTTCAGGCCTGCATCAGTGTCTAAACAATGATATTACATATGTATATAACTCTCCCTTACCAGATAGAAGACGTCACACATACAGAGTATAGCACCTAGTGAATACAGCACCAGCAGTTAATGCACCAGTGACATTAATCAGCTACAGATGATTATGATGCCAACAACAACAACAAGAGGTCAACAACAACAACAACTTTTCTTCTTACATTACGCCATTTACGGGTACCATTTTATTTAGAATAATTTGGAATGATCAATCCAAGGAATCCATTGTCTATTATATACGAATTTGCGGTATTGACGAATCAGAAACTGTAAACACAGTAAAGCTTATTTTTGACAAACTTGCCTATTATCGATGTAAACATTTTCGCGTTCATGTTCAACGAAACTTTACCTCCAATACTTGCAACAGTGGCATAATATATCGTTGTAATATTATGTTAAATGAAATAGAGTATATGTATGCTGATGTAAATGCCAATAAACCTATGTTTAAACGTATATATTTCGATTTATATTTCTTTCGTTCTTCGTACTTTTTTTTTTCAAACTCCACACGAAAAACTTACTTCCGGGTTGATTGTGAACGTACCTATTCATTTTCGTACCGTTATAACTGTGTCTCCTCGGTGCATGCTACTCGGTGCATGTAACCGTTAAGACCACAGCCCCTCTCCCCAGATTCGTATTTTTTTTAATGCCGTGTACCGTATTCTGACTGCATACCTGGATTCCATTTCAAGTGGAATTTTACAATTCAGTCATTCTTAATTTTATATTTTCTACAAATACATGTATCACCCAAGTACGTTAATCCAGAAATTAACGTACTTGTAGGCCTATCACCCTTTCCGAGTAGGCCTTTATCAAGTTTATGTATGATCATATATCTAGATATGATGCGAATATTGCCTATATTCCTGTTATTGATTTAAATTTACTCCCAATATTGTTTTTCCCCCTCAAAAATAGTTAGTCCCATGATTGTATTCATTACAACTATACATGCTTCAGTACCATTATGCCTACATGATTATTGTGTATGTACGATTATATTTACCTTTATGGTAAACTTATATGCTATGGACATATTAATGTCAGAAGAAAGTATATTATATATAGTATACACTGGATCATGGTTTGGGACCACTTTCGCCTCTTTTAAAACGGATTCCATGGGACGTGCGGATCGTGGGGCGGTGGTCTGACACGTAGCCTGCTCATATATATGATTGCAGTAGAAGTTGTAGTAGGGCGCGAAGCGCCCAGG
This sequence comes from Siphonodentalium dalli, assembly GCA_032622095.1. Classification (NCBI taxonomy): domain Eukaryota; kingdom Metazoa; phylum Mollusca; class Scaphopoda; order Gadilida; family Siphonodentaliidae; genus Siphonodentalium; species Siphonodentalium dalli. Next base: position 110,436,678 of record CP136067.1, on the reverse strand, counting down.
ATGGTCGAAAAGATCGAGAGATCTTCTCCTTCACCCTCAATTTGTTGTTTTGATGTGATCTTGCATAACAAAAGCCCACCAAAAGTCTAACATGTCCGACCGTGGCAAAGTGTTGATTGGATATAGAGCCCACGAGCTTTAATAAGGGGTGGAGGGTACCCGAGGTGTCCTTGTTGAGGTTGATGATGAAGTTGATGATGAAGCTGAGCGAGCCTGGAGTGGTGCGCTGAAACGGAGAACTGGGCCCCCGTTAAAAGCATGTATTAGTTTTGTTAGTTAGTTAGTTAAAAGTATGTATATGTATAAACGCAAGCAGGAAAACAATTGCTGGGCAAGACACTGCCGAGTCAATTGACCCCCGTGTTTAAATCGTTCAGCTCCGAGGGTCCTGTCGTTTGGTCGCTCACAGCCAACCAGCCAGACAGACAGACAGACAGACAAACAACCCAAAACATAAAATTGAGTTTTATACTTTAAGGGCTTCCTTTTTCATGGATGTCCCCGTAGCCGAAATGGTTAGGTTGTGGATACGATCATCGCAGTTTTGCTTACATGTCGTGACTGATAGCTGCACGGAGTTGGCTAATCTGCATTAGATACGTTAAAAGAAACACTTTAAATATGACATAATAAAAGACACCATGAACATGGAAATTAAAAGCACATGTGGTATGAGATATATATTGTAGAAGTGCGGAGACTAAGGTACAACCTTGTGTAATTTAGTGCCGTGACCTCAGCTATTTGGAGAATGCACACTTCATGACAATAATATGATTGGCGCATACTGACGTGGTTAAGCTTGACCCTATGTGCACAATTTTGGTCATTGTCAAGAAACTGGCTACGTGAAGACTGTCACATTCGGTGAAACACACACATCATCCAACCGACCTGAATTACAGACCTATAAAGATATAGCGATAACACTTGTTTAGTCTTCCATAAGGTGCAGAGATCCTTCGAGTGAGTGTAGTGAGTGTAGTTCAAAATCATGCTCCTAAATTCCCAGATTGACAACTGGTCATGTTCAAGAAAATCCCACGCAGTAATAAGGCTGGTGACACCAAGTTACAGTCTTAACGAACACTGATGACAAAGCTAACACATTAACATGCGATTATGTTGAGCGTCAAAGACGTTATTGTGATTTTTGAAAATGGCAAAATTTGCAATCGAACAACATTCAGGAGACGGTTAGACAATCGTCGGTAAAATTTACTCCCACAATGTACTGAATTTACCAATACGTTCCAAATTTCAACGCGATCTGCCAAATAACATAGGAGATACATGGTATTAATGAGGGATGACTTACTTTTTAGGTGTGTATATTGCAATACCCAGAGATAAGTGCAGAGATATGCAAATAACTCTCACAAGAACAAAATAAATTTATGTATTTGGTGGGCCGTATCAGACCCAAGAAGACTGTAGTGCAGATTCAAGACAAAAACTAAAATTCTATGTGAAGCATGAGTGCCACCGGTTGTACTTCGAGGGTTTGTGATAGTTACTTATGATGGGATGATCATGTTGTGACCTATATAAATGTTCTGAAAATGCTCAACTGGGAGCAATCATCAGCCCATAGCTTTATTCAGTAGCCAGTACAGCTTTCTACGATACATTTAACATAAACAAGAATGTTACCAGAAAAAAGTTAATTGACTGTTGATTATTTCATTGGTGGCTTCAGTCGATAGACCATATCATTCCCGCAACCAGATTATGTTGAGCTTTGACCATAATAATTATTTTTATTTCCGTAATATCTGAGCTATTTTATGATCTAATTCCTGAGCAGAGGCACGATCTGCATTGCTAAGTGCTTCTATGAAGAAGTGTCAGTATTTGCTTCACTGTTTATAAACGTAAATGATGTCTTAATTGTTTAAGGCTTAATACTGATTTTGGCAGCCATTTTGAAAATACTTCAGCTATTACAAAATTGTTCAAGTAAGTGTCACCAATCTAACACGTTCGATACTTTTGCCGCCATTTTGACCATTTCAAGCACCTATTGGATTGAATTGTATAGGTAATAATAGCCTGTGCTTAACTCCCTCAGTCGATGTTCTTTTCACGTTGTAATGTGGCTAGAAAAACGAAGTTATACCAATATAAATTTGTTTAGCGATTGAATGGACTGAGACCAAAGAAATAATATAATGTCTCCAATGCAGATTAGTCAACTGCATGCATCAACCACAACATCTAAATGAATAAGGAGGAACTATAGAATTTTTTTATAAATTTGCTGCCATCATAAACCAGAGTAACCACTTCGGACTCTAGTGAGATTGAATTTTGTCGGTAATACTTCAACTGTCTTAACTCCTACGGATATGTTGATTTCACATTAAAATATAGCTAGAAACCGAAAGTGAGTTTTCGACGAAATATCATACTACGATCTTTAAAATATTTATTTTTAGCGATGTGAAGTAGCTGAACAAAAATTAAACAACAAATCTCACTGCCTAAATAATCGAAGGACATGAATAATAGGAAAACAAACCACAATTTATCACCAGTTCCAAACAGTAGAAACGGGTATAGAAGATATGAGTGAAAATGTGTCTATTTTCCTATTTAGGTCACCATTTTGGCAGTCATCTTGCTACTGGAGTACCAATTGTTCCCATAAATTGAAGCACATACCATCCAGAATCACAATCCGCTGAGAAAAAAAACTTTAACAGAGAATTTTTACTTACCCCTAAAATTGGCCCTTTGCTTCTGAACAAAAAAATCACCATAACGACTATACACAAATTACAGCTATCATGGCGTATCTAAATGGAAGCTCTGGATATCCTCTCACTCATATTGGCTTGAGGAAATGAATATAAAACTTGAATATTTTCTTTCATTGCAGCCTGACTGAGGCTGAGTATAAACTAATATTATGGATGTTAGTGATGAAGACTATTATTTAAAGGCACGTGAGGCCTTAGTTGTCGAAAATATTCTATATTTGTTCCAATCACCGTAAACAGAAAAACATTAAAATGCATACAGTTTCGTTCATATATACCATGACTATCGCGTAAACAGCATGTTATCATAAATACCTACTATATTTTACCTAAGCAAGAGACTGATTGTGTTACAGAAGACAGCTCAATGCTACTGGCTAATCACACAAAAATGGCATAAACGCTCTTTATTTGTTCCATATCAGGAATTCACCAACAAAGAACGCTCTTTATGTTTACCATCATAATATAAACAAACACCAGAAAAGTAACTTTTTATGCTTTTGTTTACATAACAATGGTCAAACAAATGACAATAACATACTGTGTATGCGATATTTCTTATTTGTATACGACAAAGTCTGTCTACATTTTGATGTTCTTTCTGTTTGTGGCGGTTTCTGACAGGTGGAAATATTTTTACAGGATACCCACCACCAAGGCCAACCGTACCTTTAAGGAAGGGATATAGTGCTGTCAACACATTTTATATTTTGAAAAAATAGTGTTTTTGAAGCCATTTTCCACAAAGCTTGGTGTGATTTCCTCAAACTGGGGAGATGTGACCTTTCTGAAAATAATATAATGAAATAAAAAACATATGTTCCCAGACAACTGTGATTTTGGTATTCCCGAACCCCTGCGGCTTAAGTATACGTTCATGCGGATTGCATTGGCATGATTGGCCGACGTAGATTCCTTACCCGTAGAATCTTAGATTGTTCCTCGATTCTCTACTCTGGCTAACGCCCGTAGAGATCATATTCCACCAGTACAAAACTTTGTTGTTCTGACCACTGATGACATAACATTGAACAAACAGGGAATATATTTCTTTGCTTATATGCGTTCTTCGATAATCTACTTCAAAGTATGGGTTGGTTCCAGCTCGAAATTGCATGCTTTTTAGTGAATTTAGTGAGCAAATATCGCAAAAAAAACATTGAACTAATTACCACAGAGAAATTTCAAAGCAAAACTTTATACGGTTCCCTGTCAAAACAAAATTCCAAGGTTTTGAACTGGTGGAATATGATCTCTAAGGGCGTTAGCCAGGGTATAAATTCATGGCATGATCTACCATACCATGTGAACCGTCAAAACTGATCTACCTGCACGGATGAGCTGTTGGAAGTGTCATTGTGATTAGGGTCAACCCCGTGGGTAATGCATGTCGTTGTTCAGGTAAATGTGAATGTGAACCTCAGAAATAATTTCGTCGATGAATGCGAGATATCCAAGATCACGATAAAAGCATGTCTGACCCAAATTCATTGGAGTTGTAAATGAACGCCGGACTGTCCAGAATTTGTGGAAGTATGCACTATGTGTTTCTGAAATATTATGGGGAAAGCACGCACAGCAATAGATATCCCTTCTGGGTAACATAAACACAGAAAAAAGAATAAATTGGAAATTATATTTCTACTAATATATACAGTAACTGCAGTGAAACAGGATGGACACAGAGAATGAGAGAATACAGGCAAGCGCACGGCGACATTGGCTGGAACGAATGGACAGGTAAATAAGTTAGATCATGCCATTAATTTCTACTCTGGCTAATGCCCGCGTTAGCCAGAGTAGATATTAATGACATGATATAGTAAATAAGTATGCTCAAAGCAGCTCAACGAACGTTTTTTTTCACAATTATAATTTACGTCCTAATTCATTTGTATGTGAATACATGCATGTATAGCATGTACACGCAGTGTGGATCAATCGTCCGTCCGGTGTCCGTATATGTAAATACATATATATGCTATGTCTCTTGATACAATCGTCCGTCGTCCGTCCGGTGTCCGTACGGTGTCCGTACATGTAAACAAATATTCTATATGTATCTCGATATCTCGACTATATATATATATATATATATATATATATATCGCAATGAAATAAGAGTCTTGGGTCCTAGCCCCTTCAGACCCCTTAACAATATGATTTTACAGAACGTGGTATAAAATTTCACCAAAAAATAATTCACAATTAGGATTCCAGTCATATTTCAACAAGGAATGGACAGAACTGTGTTATGGAAGTGAGACATACCATTACCATGCATATTCCAAGTCATTGGAACCAAAATTGTTACTTTGGCTCAAAATGGCTACCAAAATGGTCGCCAAAATATGGAAAAGTGTAGATATTACACCAGCGTGCCATGCACTCGATTAGAAGTTGTGGTTGATGGATAAAATGGGCTATTCTGCCTTTATATCCATTGAAATCTAAAACTAACATGTTCATATTCACCTTTGTTAATTGTTAGTATTGTAACCACTGACATTACCAGAACTTTTGGATTTTATTCTCACTAACTTGATATAAATATCGGCAAAAATTAACTTTTCAGGTCTGGACCATTTTAACAGTAAAATGTAACTAAATTTGATATGAAAAGGTGTTTATTGTTTTGATCTGTTTTAATTGTGTCACACTGAGGTGTTTATAGACCAAATTACTCAAGATGGCTTCAAAAAAGCTCGTTTTTCACATATATTCGGAACAATATTCTCTGCTGTTCCGAAAAGTTAAACAGACATAACATTTAACTGGCGGCTGGGCTAGGTAAATTGCCAATTTTTGCAATAAATTTATTCTTGAGAATTTGTTTCTGTAATTATAACAGTTGACCTAGTTTTGAACAAAAAAATCAAAATCAGTCATTTGACCTCCTTAGTATAAGGACCATGATTTGCCAGCTGTAGAGGTAAAACAAGAACATGTCCGCTACCATTGAGGGGTTGCATGACGTGGACATTATTTACAATGAGTATTTGTTTCACCAAAGATGGTACACGTGACTGATTAATGTAACATGTATATTAACCATTCATGAATAAAAAAAAAACTCGCGATTTCAAACTCATGATAGAAGGGGGAAATTATTATCCTCTGCAACCAATGTATGCTATAGTATTATAACACGGTTAACCTCACAATATGAGAGACATGTTCCAATTATGTGAAACAAAAATGGTTTAAACAAAATAAGAACAACAATTTTCCATGCTGGTTATTGGATAGTTTGACGGGAAATATTCGCAAAAACACACTGCATTATCTAGCTTATGGACCCAAATCATGAATGTCTGCGAGAAAAGTAATAAATAATTTTTCATTGCATATTTTAGTTTTTTTGGTGGCCATTAATTTGCAGAACTATTTTTTTGTCGTGTGAAGGACCAAGACAACATAAAACAACATAAATTTTAATCAACCACGTTTTCAAATATCGGACACTCAGTTTTGATTCATCTCTTCAGAAATTATGTTGTTTTATGGTGACTTTCCTCCAAATAATAGTTCTAGATACATTGGTTATAAAGGATTATGATTTGTTCCTTCAAATTGATAGTTTGAAATTGAGAATTTTTGAAAATTCACGAATGTGGCGCCTTCTTAAAAAAATGTGTACATGTGAATGTTCTATTATTCATTTGGAGGGATGTTAAGGCGGAAAAGGCAGTCTAAAGATAAATAAATGTGCAGAAGGAGCCCTATTTATTCAGAGAAATGTTTAGATAATAAGTTCAAAAGTTTCGTTTGTTGAACTTATTATCTGAACAATTCCTAACTACTCATGCGTCAATGATGCTTTAGTATAATACTTTCTTGCTCGCAAGGTAAGCCGCCAAAATATAAATCACAAATATACCGTTTGGAGTCTGAGTACTAGCTACTGTTACACATATTCGAAATGAAGAAACAACATAGTGAAGTTTTTGAGAATATACATGTATAATGTATGAAAAGTGAAGCGTAAACAGAACAAAAAGCCTCCTGTTTTTGGAACATCGAGAAATTCTATACTAAAAAACCCAGAGACCAGTCCACATGTGTTAATATTCTTGTGGCGACAACCGCCAGAAACAATTGGCAGTCATATCTAAGTTTTTTGAACGTTACACTGCACGAGTATGCTTGTGTTCAGACATGTGTTAAATTATAAACCAAATACGACGTTCTTTTAAGATTCTTTCTTCATTTAGGATTGAAGTTTGTGCTCGCGAAAAGATTTAGGGGAGACGCACATTTTGCATAAATCCAGCCAAAAATGGCAGAGATTTTCAACAAAGAATTTCACTGGATCAATCTGGCGAAAAATCGCGAATTTCACATATCATCTTCGTGGTATGTAGAATCTGAGCAATTATTAAGAAAACAATGGATTTTAATACATTTGAGAGGTTGAAGATATTATTTTATGTTTTTGTTCCTTTCGGTACCAAGAACTGCCAGAATAATGAGTAATTTCACACAACAATCCAATTACCAAATAGCTTACTTTCTTGGCTCTACGAGAGGAGGCTTCATTTGTATCACAATGTTGAGCTAGATTTTTAATTGCGTATAAATATAGCATCATACCTCCATATATTATAATGAAAAATGCAGTAATCACAAATATTCCAGCCCAAATACTCCATATGCAGTGTGGTCCACCCAAGCAGGGGGCAATCCATTGGAATTTGGCCACAGCGTTAAGAGATATGGTGGTCGTTTTTAACGGCACGCCCCTGTGCCAGTGTGTAGGAACTGTTACATCGGAAGTCGTTCTATCGCCGGTTTGTGATGGTTCTTGACTGATTTGTGACTGTTCCGTATGATCTAAATTATACATTTTCGCGACTTTTTTACAGTTAAAACGCAATTTTGGAGCCATCTAGCTGATAATTCGATTAATTTTTCATTCCTTTCACAATCGGTGGCCCCAACGAGCTTAATAATAACGAAAATTCCATTGTGCGAGTCATAACAACGACGAAAACCGCGAATTTTTATATTTGTTTGGGTTCTCTCCCGATCGAGTCGGTTCTCTCCCAATTTAATCGGTTTTATACGGGTAATACGATGGCTAATATTTGGCTGGATAATGGTTCAAACTGACTATGTCGTGAAATTAACCAAAGATAAACACAACAAAATATGCATTAAGTTGAAATTTCACCACTTGTCATCAATTTCTATGAATTACACTGCCTTCCTATATGCTTATTCAATAACCTGTGTTACGCCTATCAAAATTCATCAAGTCGCCAGCTAGTTTGAAAAGTTGCAGGCCTAACATTGCCATGAGTCAATAGCCGGTCCACTATATTGGAATTTCATAGCGCTGGACTTCGGAAAGTGTGATCATAGACGGATATATAGAGTTATCTGTCTTGTATTTTATGTTGTCTATTTTTGTAGACGCATTTTAATCGGCAAAAAGCAAAAAAAATAAGACGTTAAAAGTTCGTTGACATCCATACATTATTCTGATTACGCAATTTATGAAGTTTATGTTGGGTATCCGCTTGCTGGATGCTGATTATATAGGTTAGGCAGGTGGGGGCCGGGGTGCGGAAAAAAATTCAGGCACGTATGCTGATCGTTTCCTTTCAACCCTTGTTGGCACCCACCCACCCACCCACCCGCGCGTCCAAATATTTTTCCGTTTTCGGCAGTTTTTTCCGACCATTTTTGGACACCCACCCCCTTTTAACAATAAAACATTTGCGCAGTGATTTGCGGGGAAAAATTCACTGTAAAACAGCTGTATATGAATTTCTGTGCATACTATTTGTCATGAATGTTAACATTGACATGTAAATAGGAACGAGTCATTTTGGGGTCATTCAGCAAAAGAACATGGCTGCCAGCGGCCATCTTGGATTTCAAAATTCAATCCATTAGCATGGGCTACATGCTGTACTGTTTGTCTGATCATCATGACTTTTGTCATTTATGTTAATATTGACATACAGATGGGAACGAGTCATTTTGAGGTCATTCGACCAAAAAAAACATGGCCGCCAGCAGCCATCTTGGATTTTACTCTTTGCATGACTAAATCCTTTGGCACGGGCTACCTTTGGTAGAATCATCATGAAATTTGTATTTTATTACATGCGTGTATATTTGATTAGCTTGGTTTAAAATAAGATATTTAAAAAATTGTCAGTTTAGCAGTTATAATTACATTATTTCTCTTATTCTAAGGTGTTTTAAGCCAAACTCATTGCAAAAACAGTAAAAAAGACTTGCAGGAAACAAATTGTTTGAGTTGCGGAAAAAAATTGTACTTGTTGTTCATGATAATCTGACCGGTAATCACTCAGGGTTTGTTCTGACTTCTAAGCATCAAGACAGTGAAGCCATGCCACTCAGATTCCTGTTAAGAGATATCTGATTACAACCAATCACCAATCAATCCACTCGCGTGTAAGAGGGAATAATTGTTTTATACTAGTAAAGGCTATCTTTTGTAATATTAAATACAATACAAATTGGATGAAGTGAAAGCAAAAATTATTTGGTCACCGCCTTTGACTTACTATAGCAGTCGCACCGAACATGCAAGATCACCCCCGGGTCAACTGGTCTTGGGCATGAGTAGTCACGCATCCTCGGGGATATTCCGGAATGTAAATACGGGTACCAATACTAAACCTTTAAAAGTAACCCAATCAACCAATGGAATTTATACAAAATCACGTGACTATTGGCCAAAAGATTACAAGTGAAGTCGGGTCCATGTGAAGTCGACCCCATATGAAGTCGACCAGAGAGAAGTCGGCCCCGGTGATTAGATATGAATTAAATATTGCTAATATTATTTTAAATGAGCGCGGCGGATAATTACACCTTAAACAAACACATTATTATTACTACAATGTGTATATGTACATAAGGAGGGACTTTCCTCAGTCATTGTTGTAAAATCAAACTAAGGAAACAATTTCAACATACTGTTGGTGTGAAATTTCCAACCAATCTAGTGTAAGGTATGAAGATATGTTCATTTCTGGGCGACAAACATGCGTAATATATGAAATATGTTTGTGTTGGTATCGAAACATGGTTCCACCTGGATCTTTCAATCCTGGCCCTGTATTAATTAAATGAATAACATCTCATAATCTCCCGAGAGTAGATTTATATTACCATTGGTTATTTATATAGGCAGGCAAGATTATGATATTATACCCCTCGGGACTTTCAATATTTGGTTTCTGCCAATTAATGTCACTTACTATTATTATTAGGTATTTATATTATTATTTCTTAATACACCTGTTGTATTATGTAAATGGCATAAGCTACAGTCATTATCTGGTTTAAAATGTGTAATACATAAGACAATATTCGGACCAAAGTGCAGAAATCGTTCGAATAAATCGTATGTATAGAACCGCCACAGCCATGATTGGCTTGAAATAGAACCGTAACACGCACACGTGTTGATTACGAGGCTACTGTTCCAAATTATCAACCGCGGGATATTTTCTAAGCTATTTTACAGAAGAATAACACGGGTATACTTTACGCTCAGTATTCGTTTTCAGAATGCGTATCATATTTTATACGCCCCCAAAAACAAAGAATTGATTTTCAGTGATAACATGTTGATAGTTACGCGTTAACTCGCTAATTCCGAGTTAATTGTGATCTAGCTAGAGTTCAGGCTTCGATAATACGGCACTTCTACAGCCTCTGTTCATTCAGGAAAGTATAATACATTCAAGATATCTATAATTATGCGTGATTTTGTCCCGAAAATGATTATTTTTAATCACAAGGAACCGTAACAAATCAGTCAAGAACCATCACAATACCGACGATAGAACGACTTCCGATGTTACAGTTTCTACATAGTGCCCTGTGCAGAACATCATGAATTATTCTTACATACGGTTACAGTATATGTTGATGTAATTGTAAAATTAAATATGGGTACCTGAAATAAATCAACATATAATAACAATTTTGTCTGTCTTCGTTTCACAGGTTCCAGAAAGAAAACGCGATATTGAAGAATGACAACGTCAACAGACAGACGTGAGTTTTGCAAAAAACGTATATGATAACGCCTTATTATTCTTAATGTTTTTTGATTATGTAATTGTATATACGTTGTACACTACGTCTCCCGTGCGTGGAGGAATAAACAATCTCTCTCTCTTGAAACATGAGCGTTTTGAAAAAAACTGAGCGTATTTATTAAATTAGCATTGAAAAAGATTATTTAAGATACTATTAGATATTGATGAAAACGTATATATTTATATCCATATATGGGAGAGGGGGTACCCATAAGTGAGCCAGCACTTGTCCTCCAATCCCATTGTCTGTATACAAATGTATGTGTTATATATCATGTGTTGTATGAAATAGACAAATAAATATGTTTAAACTATCTAATGCGACACCCCCCTAAATTGGATAATGAAAAATTATTCAAGGTACTTGTTAATGGATGGTATGTGTGTTGTGTCTTATATATAGTTGTAATATTGTGGTGAATTTGTTATCGTCTTATGGAAACGCTATATATGATAATTATTAAAGATGGTCTATCTCTTTGTAAACATGTGCTACATAGTTATCGGGGTATACAATATTAGATATGAATCGAAGACTCCTGTCCGGAAATGTTTCTATCGATGAATATTGATTATATTTCGAAATTGTTCTGGTCTAAAAGGGTGTGGTTGCGTAGCTAACGAACAATAGTGGTCACTGATAACAGAGACATGAAATATTATTGTGCAATTTTGTCGCAAATAAACTTTAATGAGACTCATTATCGCTTATATAACTATGGAATAAAACAATACAAACCGCAAATCTGGGACATTTGACGTTCGGAACGTAGCTATGGGAACAGCCTAATGATCTACATGTATATAGATATAGGTGTCGCCTAGCTGAATGGTATGTACTAAAAATAGAACACTCATCTCATTTCATAATAAAATATTCGAAATAAAATCAATATTAATTGATAGAAGCCTTTCCAGACAGGTGTCTTCAATTTATATTTATTATTTTATACCCACGCCACTATTTCAAATTTGTTATTTAAAGAGATAATCCATCTTTAGCGTATACATTGCTTGTATAAATTGCTTGTATATATGTGTATATGTGTGGCTATGTTCCAGCATAAATCTTTGCTTTGCAAATAAACAATCGCAGACACTTATAGAAACGTAAATAAACATGACAAGGTTATCGTCGACTGTTTAAAGGCACACTTAATTTTCGAATCCCCAGATCACATTATATACTACATATTCCATATTATATAACATTTGGAAGAGGAACCAAAAATAATAATATTCCACCAGAAGCTCCAGAACATTGTATTATTACCTTATCCGGTCGTATAAACGGTGAACATGTTGTTTTTCTCAACGTACCGGCGTGTGTTATGTGCTTAATTTGGTTCTGGTCTGTGCTGACCGTCTAATATTCTCAATGGAAGGGGAATAACTATCTTATTTGTGAATTATGATGCATTCGGGTGTTAGTAATGGGGGGAAGTCTTGAGGTGAATTTGAGAATCTCTGTCACTTGGTGGTTATTCCTAGGCCACAGCTTTTCCGTATTCCGGTAGTATATACATATTTTTGGTTCCTCTTCCAAATGGTATATAATGTATTGTATATAATGTGATATGGGGGTTCAAATGGTATATAATATGGAATATGTTGTATATAACGTGATCTGTACGTGGATTCGAAAATTAAGTTGGCCTTTAATAACACTGATTTAACTGTTATTTTCTTTTACCCATTGTTGATTCAAACAATTGTGTGACCTAATCGATGTGTTTTAGGAACACAAAGGAAACATCGTCAGCTGCTCCATTCATTGCAGTGGGTGTGGGGATAGGGTTGTGTTTCATCGTCGCTGTCGGTGCTCTTATATATTACACAGTGAGACCACGAACTAGATTAAACCGGAGTAAGAAATCGACCAGGGGTCAAGAACCAGGCAGCACAAGCAATCTCACAGGTAGGAAGATACAGTAAATCCACCGATATGGTGATAGTGGAGCTTAAGGGGAAGACGCATGTTTTGCATAAATCCATCCCAAAAATGGGAAGAGATTTTCAACAAAGAATTTATCTGGATCTATCTGGCAAAAAATATCGAATTTCACATATCATCATTTGCATGGTATGTAGAATCTGAGCAGTTATTAAGAGACAACAAAAACAATGGATTTTAATACATTTGAGAGGTTGCACATTCTATATTATTTTTTGTCCCACTCGGTGATGGATAACTCTAAAATCAAGTGGTTATTATTGTTAATAGTAAGCACTTGATTTTAGAGTTATCCATCTTACACCCGCAATTTGTCCGTTTTGATCACGTGTTCTGCCAACTTGTGGGCTACATATCCGAAAATTAAAAGATTTCAAAGATCGATATCTAATCACTCTGAGCTTTGATGGGTGGGTTCCTCGACTCGAATCAAATATGTTTTACCCCCAAAGCCAAAGAAATCGTAATATAGGACCCTCTGATCGGATTGAGTACCTTTCATTTATGCTTATGAGGGCTATTGCCAAAAACTGAACAGTATTTCCCCCAGTGACTTGATTAAATAACGTCCATATTGTGAGATTTGCTTAACCTGGGTATCACAATTCTCACCAACTTTGTCACAATTTCGGGAACCTGGATAACTTTATCACACACAAAAACGGTGAGAATGACCATTTTATCGATAGTGGATTGCACGACAGTAGCATGTACATCAGGCCGAATTGCGAACTTTTTATTCCAAGCTAGAATGCTGGAATTGGATTTCATGCATGATATACATCCACCGTCCGGTCTGATGTTGACAACATAGTTGTCATGACATTTTGTGGCTCATAGTACAGCGCACATCATATCATTTGGGCAGACACATATTGACCAATTTCAATTAGATCTCCATCGGTCAGTATAGGTTCTTGTTTTCTGTTTTTTCTTCAAGTTTTTAATCCCGAAAAAACATCGGTATTACGGCTATGATTATAGCAGCGACAGATACGACGAGATCAAGAATCAGCCGCTTTCCTTTCTGACATAGCGATAATGCAGACTTATGACATAGGAATTTTGTCTTTGACACAACTGGGTGTAATTTTTATATAATTTCCGAAAACTTTGTTCGAATAATTGTGTCCGAAAATTACGTACGTTCTGCCATTCAGTTTTAAAATTACCTGTGCTATAGCCGAGTACATGTACCGGTCTAGCAACAATCGCAAAAAGACAAACATGGTTATACTTATCGCATTTTCTAACCCTTTTCTGCTGATTTTAACCATACATGGCGTATATTACATTGTTATATCTGGCATACATAATGAACTGTGGTATCAGACTTGTAGTTCATTTGTAAATATGGTTTATAGAAATAACGAATAATGTCGAGAACATGGCCATAAATGTGTATATATGTATTACAATTGCGACCAAATATACCTACTGCGAATCAGAACAAAATAGTCACAATGTTGGACGCCATATTGTCTGGTATCTAAAGCTGGTCATATATTTTATATATGTATTACAATGGTGACCTAATATACATATAGCGAATCATAAACATGGGCGCCATCTTGGACGCCATCTTGTCTGGTATCTATAGATGGCCATATATGTATTACAATGGTTACCAAATATGCAAATAGCAAATCATAAAAAAATGACCACCATGTTTGACGCCATCTTGTCTGGTATCTATAGATGGTCATATATGTTTATATAAATATTACAATGGCGACTAGGCATACCTGCTGCTCATCAGAAAAATGACCGCCATCTTCTATGGTATTTATAGATAGATACCAGCTAAGATGTCGTCCAACATGGTGGCCATTTTTTTCTAATGCGCATTAGGTACATGTATGTTTGGTCGCCATTGTAATACACATATAAACATAATACTGATGGCCCTGTTCTCGACATTATTCGTTATTTCTACAAACCATCTTTACAAATGAACAACAAGCCATTGTGGATGCCAGATTTTACAATGTAGTGTACCCCATGCTTAATTGTCTGGACGGACATATATTTAAAAAATGTATACCTCCATGTTGTGATAATTTTTTTAAGATAGATTGTGCCATGTCCATACGCGATATTGGGAAACCGATATGTCACACAAACACACTTTAGTTCGAAATTTAACACATTTTATCTTATCCAGCTGCATCATCATGCATGCAATTGAAATGGGTTTCATTTTCACAAGCAGACCGGTTAAATCACTATAATAAATAATAATAGACTCGAAATGTATTTATATACATAAACAATGGAAGCAATATTTAGCGTATACATATTTACAATGAGGTCCCCAGAGGGTATATTTAGTGATGCTATCCCACACAGCGGGCTAGCATAACCAAGTTCACCCTCTGGTGACCTCATTCTGTTTAGACATTATCTTCGACGAAATATCTATAGTCTCAAATTAACATTTATAGTTACTTTTTTCCATCTGTTTCTATATTATATCCCCTAATTTGCTGACGATATAAAATACAAATCGAGTTGAATAATGAATGAGCATCACCAACTTCAAGTGGGGAACTTCAATCTGATCCTAGATCTCCCATATACTAATAGTTGAGGCCTAAGCAGAATGAGGTTCCAACATGGTGACTTTGGTGGAGCTAGCCCGTCGTGCGGGACACCGTAACTAAATTCACGCTCTGTGGACCTCATTCTGCAAATGACAGACACACTATTCGCAGACTTCTATATATATAATTTTAAACCCATGTCTATTCCATTCAGATGCATATGAAGCAGATAGAGCGGCAGTCGAGTACAACTTTTACCCGACGTATGCCCAGGCGGTGGTTCCGACATGTTTCACCAACGAAGAACACCCCATGTTTTTACAGAACAGAGCTTGGATTGGTAAATATATAATATATACATATACAAATAACTGTTTACATTTCACTATATTTATCTAATGAATATGATTCAAAAGACCACACATATTTATGAGGCGCAGCTTATGTTATTTGACCCAAAATAGACACACAAACAAATCGAAACGGACTACTATGTTGAAGATCATGTAAGTGGCCAGCTGATCAGTATGAAACATATTATGTTAAAGATGGTCTGTCTCTTCTGTGCCACAATTACACAAACATCAGTTTTATAAATCCAGATTTCAAGACAACAAATATAGCTATGTTTTGTCTTTTGAATGATATGCATTAGATATAATTTATTCAGCTCAACCAGAAGCGCCAGTTTATAGACACCAGATTTATATAACCGCCCAGTACATTCGAAATAAGTATGGACTATGCAGGATTTTCAGAGCATGGGAATACAGACTGAGAGCAGGGAAAATACTAACTTGGAATTTCAAATAATGGATGGAGAATAGATAGAGGAACATGAAATCTGATCCAAAGACCGATTTAGTCGTGCATATATACACAAGTGGGAAAATACACTGTTAACGTCAATGACAAACAGACACCACTTAACTTAACTCAATCTATATTGAATACTAGACCGTTCCAATGTATACGTTCATGAATTATGGAAGAATCCATTCAGTATAGAAAGGCCACATGCAAACACTATCGCTACACCGACTGTTGAAGATACGATACAGATATATCCTTATCACAACAATAGAGGAAGTAAATACACCTTCAAGAAAAAATATAGTTCCATTTTAAATGCGTCTATTCATGTTGACAAAATTGTTCAACCACCCTTATCACAGCAACACTAAATAACCCACACACAAGTCGAAAATCATAATTATAATCTAATTAACTTAATAATAAAGTTCCGACATTGACAATGACACTATTGTGCTAAGCTCTTATATGTCACTCTGCGTGTCGATATAATACACGTGTATGAGGCATGGTTTAGGGGCTAATTATGCGATACAAGTTCATCCATCATATTTGGTGGGAAGGGACAGCCATTTTCAACCGACGCCGGTGGCATGTAATACATTGAGGCCTATTGTGCTATCAAAAAAGGGCACCCAATTTTGACAGATTTGATAGCGTGTTAGTCATGAAAAAAAAGGCCTGATATAAAAATAATCCGTAAACAATGTGTGCTTTTAACCAAGCCTGCAAATAGAGTGTCTGTCATTTGGAGAATGAGGCCCACAGAGAGTGAATTTAGTGACGCTATCACACATTGCGGCTAGCGTCACCAAATTCACCATCTGTGAACCTCATTCTGCTTAGGCTTCAACTGTTATGAGAGACCAGCATCAGATTGGATTTCCCCAGTTGAAATTGGTAATATTCATCCATTAGTCACCTCGATTATGCATTTTAACGTCTGCAAATTAGGGGATATAGAAACTTTCCAGAAGGGAAAACGTAACTAAAAACAACGTTAATTTGTGACTATAAATACATCCCAGAAGATGAGGCCTAATCAGAATGAGCTCTCTAAAGGGTGAATATGGTGATGCTAGCCAGCTGGCATAACTTAATTCAGCCTCATTCTGCAAATGACAGACACACTATTTGCAGGCTTGCTTTTAATATTTTGCAGAGAAATACCCATGGGTCGGCTGTCCAGTCAGTGGTAATGAGAACCCAGTTGAGATGGTGGACTACGGGAATGTTGATGGCGGTTACAGCAACATGAGTTACGCAACTGATTGTGACACGTGTAGTTACACGGGGGACGACAGCAACTATCCATCCTACTATAGTAGTAGTCAGGTCACGTGACATATCGAACATGGGTGCTGATTTGGATGATTGACTATATATGGAAATGTTGATGACGGTTACAGCAACAAGAGTTGAGCAACTGAATGTGCCAAGTGAGTTACACGGGGGAGGAGAGCAACTACCCATCCTGCTACAGCAGTAGTCAGGTCACGTGACCTCTCGAACATGGGTGCGGCTTTGGATGATGGGCGACGGGAGTGTTGATGGTGGATACATTGACACGAGCTACACGGCTGAATGGGTCACTCGCAGTTTCGCGGTGTGGGTCGTTTGGAGCAGCTATACCCACAATACTACAACAGCAATAGTCACATGACATCTGGAACATGGGTTGATATGGAGATGTTGGACTATGGATATGTTGATGGAAACAGTACGCTACTAAATGTGACACTGCCAGTTACTATGCGCCGCGAGGCAGTCGTCATTACCCCACTACAGGGGTAGTATAGCCAGGTCACGTGGCATCTCAATCACGGCTGCATTTTGAGATGGTGGACTAAGGTTATATATGTATCATAGCCAATTATAGCCATTCTCATCCTATTAAATGGCCCGGTATTGGTCAAGTCACGTGATCTCTCGCATAAACCAACAAGGGTTCTTCCACCATAATGAGACCCACAACTTAGGGTGTTACGTGCAGGATATACATGCAATGAACCTGTAGTGAGACAAATCGCTAAATGTGAAACATGAATCTATACCTCGATATTAGAGCATCTACTAATCGTAACATAATATCTTGATCTCTCGATCGAAACCATGTACTTCAAGACACAATCACAACAATTGTTTGTTTTTTTATGAAATCCCCAGACGACTACAAATAGCTATTTTGTGAATAAAATACAGATCACATTGAAGATGTGGTATATTATTTGTCTATAAAGGCACAATAAAGTGATTTATTTCTGTTGTAATTCGCGGTAAATCTTTTAGCTGATCTGCTATTTTCCGCGATTGAGGCTGCTAACAAGATAGAGTTCTCCTTCTTGGTGCGCTCGTGGTACCCTCCGATTATTTTCGCGCGGATTTATGTTCTACAAATAGCCAATAAAACTGTCCCACGAATGTCATTAAGAAATTCTAAATAAAATTGATATTACTTGATAGAAAGTTTTCTGGACAGGTGTCCTCTATTCATATATATTATTGTACACAAAAACCTGCTCGGAAGAGACAGACCATCTTTAATAGCCATTAGATGCATCGCGCATGTCTCAAGGGTCTTTTACCCTATCTATACTAAATGTATTCTCCCAGTCAATTAAGCAATATACATCGGAAAGATTTATTATTCATTTGGAGGGATGTTAAAGTGATAAAAAGCAGACGACAGATTAATAACAGTGCAGACAAAGCCCTATATATTGAGGGAAATGTTTGGATAATAAGTTCAACAAACGACCTGTCTGTTGAACTATTGTCTGAACATTTCCTTTGGGATAAGTACTCATCAATGATGTTTTAGTATAGAACGGGTTAACGGCTACCTACTGCACGGTTCCTTATTGAATCTTGTTGTATATTGTATTGACCATAAATATGTTCCCCTAATATTTTTTATACTATTATTCCCAAGTTGAATTATAACTAGAGAATGACTCAATTGTAAATAAAATAATCATTCTGATTTTATTTGTGAATAAACAGATAATTTATCCAACAATTATAAAATTGTTTATTCTTTTTTCACACGAGGAGTATCAGATCTTTTGTAGAAACTATTTTAGTTTAATGTACAGCTACAGTTAAATAAATTCACACATCATGTTTAAAACCCGTACTGATCATTTTTATATTGCCTAACGTATTATACAATAGTTTGATAGACAACAGGCAATACATGTGTCCGACAATATGTGTGTTTTGTTTTTGTTTTTGTTGTTGTTGAGAAGATTAAAGGTACTCAATCCGATCATGCAGACGCACCTAAATTATTATTCCTTTGGCTTCAGGGGTAACAATTATTTGATTCGAGTCGAGGAACCCACCCATCAAAGCTCAGAGTGATCATATATCGATTTTTGGAATTTGTTATTTCTCGAGATGTGTAATAATATGTAACGCAGAAACACGTGTTGAAACCGAGGCTCTCGGACAAAATTGCGGATGAAAATGGATAACACTAAAATCAAGTAGTAATATGGTCAAATTTCGTGATACTTTAGTGTTGAATTTTTTTTGGATAAATAACAAGTTTTGGGAAGAAAAAATGTGTTGTTGTATCTTGATGGTATGGGGACCGTCTGATCTGATTGAGTACCTTTAATCGTTTGGAGTACAAATAGAGAACGTTATAACAAATTCGCCGGCACCATTACGCGTCTATATATAAAGCTGTGGCTACGAGTAGAACTATATATACACAAATTGACCAGACACCATGGTATGTCATAAACTATAAGGTCCAATTTATAGACCCCAATACTATAGTCTAGCAAGGATATTCATTTAACTGAACAGGGAAAGCAGTGTTCATGTGAAGCATATATTTAATAGAAGTTGGAAATATTGTTCACATCATAGCACCATTAACCCTTTACCCAACAAACCGGCCAAAAACGGCAAATAAAGCTGCAACAGCCTAAATTATCTTGGGTCTGTCTCAATAAAACCATAAAAATATGGATATCATTGGAACCGGCTCATTGACCACATTGTGATGGTTACAGTTATGCCCTGTGCCAATGCATTCTCTTATATATGCGAGTCGACCATAGGTCGCCTCGCATATATAAGAGAATGCATTGGCCTAAAAAACACTTTTTACCATTTGTTCTTACATTCTTTAACAATTTTATAATTTTTAATGTGTTAAGCCAATGCATTCTCTTATATATGCGAGGCGACCTATGGTCGACTCGCATATATAAGAGAATGCATTGGCACAGGGCCGTTCTGTTGGGTAAAGGGTTAAAGGACATAAGGCACTCGGGTAAATGGGAAAAATTATATAAGTTTTTAAAGGCCCACTTAATTTGCGAATGTCCAGATTACATTATACACAACATATTACATATTATATACACCCCCCAGATCACATTATACACAACATATTACATATGTTATTACATATCTATCAACGTAATTCGCATGATCACACGAGTTTCCAGGCGTGTGATAATTCTCAGAATTGCACTAGTGCAATCTGTCGACGGAACTATTTCATTCAGTGTTGTTAGACTGGTTATGGCCGTTACTATTATTACTTTTTCAATTACGACAATAAAGAAACAATCGATGAGATGATTCATTCGAGTAGTTTCATTTCAAGAATATGTTTGTCGAGTCACATAATTTAATTTCAAACGCATCATTAAAGATGGGTCAAGGTCACTCGCGGATAGACGGGCTTCCTGTCCGATTGTTGCGTTAACCCTAAAATGCCGTTAAAACTCAATTAAATTCACATTTTCTGTACCGGAGATGTACGATTGTGAGTCCACTTACTATGATACGGAGATATGTAATAAAAATAGAACCGCATGAGTGTCTGGATTTTGACGAATTATCACACTCGATTAGTTGGCGGAACGCGATACCTCTCGTGCGGGACTGCGTCCCGCACTCGAGGTATCGCTCCGCCAACAAATCTCGTGCGATAATTTTGTCAAAATCCAGACCAGATCGAAATTAAGCACAGAACACAGGTCGGTACTTTGATAATAACAACATATTCACAGTTTCTTTTCACCGGATAAGTTGGTAATACAATGTTTTGGAGCTTTCCCATTCAAATGAAATGGTATATATGTGACCCGCCATATCAAATCCAGTCGTAAGTCGGGATTTGTTTACCCTGTGCCAATGCATCCTCTTATATATGCGAGTCGATCATAGGTCGCCTCGCATATATAAGAGAATGCATTGGCCTAACAATTTGTTATCATTTTTTTTAAATAAATGTTTCTTACAATGTTTAGGACATAAAATAAAAAAACACCCATTACCCTGCAGGGAGCCCCACACATATATAGAAGCATATAGAAGAGTGTCGTCTGCTCATGTTTGTCTGGGGCTTTGTATGGGTGAAATTATAAAATTGTTAAAGAATACAAGAAAAAATTATTAAAATTGTTAGGCCAATGCATTCTCTTATATATGCGAGGCGACATATGGTCGACTCGCATATATAAGAGAATGCATTGGCACAGGGTAAAAAAATCCCGACTTACGACTGGATTTGATATGGCGTATATGTGACCTGGTGTTTTCGAAAATTAAGTGAGTCTTTAACCAAATTCACTAGGAAGAACATGGACAAATATATGGACATTGTTCTTATTTTTATAATTGATCGCTCTTCAGTTACGAAACATCGTGTGTTAAAACCTGTGTTATGTAAACATACTGTTCCATTGTCAGACATTTGATCAACAAACAGTTGAAAAATCTGGTCAAAATTACATTACAAACGGTCAGGGCATTATGAAAAATATTCCAGAATGCACATTAACTAAAACTATTTTTTTTGCACTTACATTTGGCGATCTTTGTTGATAAAATGACTTTTACTGAATCAGTATTTATTACATAACAATGGTTTCGACATGAGAAATCTCGCCGGTTGGGAGTTATAAATAGATATAAATAAGAGAAAAAAGCCTATTTATTTCTTGGTGATCTTATAGTGATGATGCTTTACAAACCTTTTTGATTTTTCTCATTTACCCACCGCGAGTTACATGTTTTTCTCGTTATTGAACAATTGATGAGCAAAATGGCCCCTCCAGTGAGATCAACTTGTTTGCAACTGCATGTTAATTGTAATCCCGAGTTTGCTAAACCCCTGTATTGCCATACTGTTTGTACAATACGACCTTCTACAGTGTAATAGATGGAACATGTACTCTTTTAATGTGACAGAGAACACAGTTAATGGCCATGGTTGTACTTTCAGGTTATCATTTAGAAATAAAAGTTACCAAATTTTGAAAATTTCATCAAGAATATACTGGTATAGTATAATGATAGTTTGAATAGGATTTTATCCACAAAACGCACTTGTGCGAGCCAAGCGTTTGTTTGAATGAATCACATAAAGCGTATACAATACGCAAAACACTCAACACCGTGGTGATGTTTTTGGCAGATTTATTCACTGTGACCCATTCAACACCAACATATTGAGTGGTGATGATTAGCGAGAGCTTTTACGGTATGTTGTAGAAAACATGGTACAGTTTTCAGAGGGAGGTAAAGTGGTAACATTTGAATGGGGAATTCAGTGTTAATTTTTGAGAAAAGATTGATCAAACCTTACAATGAGCAGGTGACCATATCATACCTTTTTGGAAAGTTTGAAGACTTATCTAGTGACAACGCGAAGCGGAATTTTTATTTTCATCCCAGGATGGATATCAGTGGACATTATTAAAAAGTAGGTCACCATTGTTTATAATATTGTTTATAATATTGCCATCAAATGTCACAAAACATAAAATGAAAAATCTGCTTTGCGTTGTCACTAGATATATGCTCAAACATTCCAACAAGACATGAAGTATTATTATACGGTTTATAAATATTGAGTAATCTTGTCTTGATAATTAACACTGCTTTCCCCATTTAAATGTTGCCACTTTATCTCCCTCTTAACCAAAGTTCACGCAGTCACTGTCGGATCTCCCAGGCGGTGAGAGTTTTGTTTATCGCGCACTCTGTACGTACTGTACTGTGAATGCCGGCTGATACGGACCCTGGCTCTTACGAACCCTGGCTGATACGGACCCTGGCTTTTTACTGACCTCCGGTTCATACGGACCCTGGCTTATACGGACCCCGACTTTTACGGACCCTGACTTTTACGGGCATCCGGCTCATACGGACCTCAATTAAAATTAAATTATAGTTTTTAAATTAGGTATATTTTTCTTTATTTAAATAAATTAAGATAAATTAAAATACTGACAAAATGCATATCTTCTGGGTCCGCTTGTAAACAAAGCATATAGACGTCACTGGATACTTAGTGCAGCGGCCAAACGTCAAAAGTGGTCGGGTACCCCTACCCACGGTAGAACAAGTTAAATCCAAATTTGTTTGAAGGAGAAATATATACTGTTGACGAAAATGATAGTGAAAAATAACGGAATTGGTGGTGGCTATTGTCAAATCGACGATGAACAATACCCACCTGTCTCTTTTTCCAGAAATTAACGATTTTGGTAAAGCGAGCCTTGCGGCTATGTCCTAAATTATTTGCCCACATTGTTGGTGTTAAAATTACTATATCATACCATATCTCTAGCTGATATGCAAAACGTGTTGGTTAATTTAGATTTTCCTGCCATATGGAGCCGATACATTTATTTTTTGCTGAAAAATAGCTCTTTTTCACAAAACTATTATTTTTCAAACATTATCATTCAAACAGATATTGCAATAATTGCGAAATATTTAATCCATATGGTGTAGTAGTTATCTGACAACCATACGAAGAAAGAAGTTAACATATATTTTGAACGGTTTGCGAGATACTGGATTTTAGCTACCCCTCCCCCAAGCACGTTTCTGGTCGAAAATATACATATTTTTTATAACGACTTTACAAACATTTTCTAATTGATCTTAATGGGACCCAATATGAATCTTGTACTGACCGTTTTGTCCAGAGATACCGTTTAATTGATTACAGATGTGTTCAGGCTTCCAGACCCCCAATTACAACAACAACATATTTTATTCATAACAGGTAATTCTGCATGCATTAACATCGATTTTATAATACTAAAATAGTTGTAATAAACAACACATGACCACCTATATAATTCATATGGCTCAGTAGTGATCTGGACATCACAAATAAAAAGAATTTGACATAAATTTTGAACGGTTTGCCAGATATTGGATTTATGTACCGCTCCCCCGAACGCGTTTTGGTACAAAAATACATATTTATGATAACGAAAAGACATATTTTTCTAAATGATTCTAATGGGCATCAAATCATGATCCACGTAATGAAAACCTGATCCGTAGACAACGCGAGCGTGGTTAAAGATGTTCTCATGCTTCCAAACCCCCAGTTATATGCAACAACACATGTTATTTATAACATGCATGTAATTTTATATTAATATATAGCGACTTTGTAGAACTAAAGTATATGTTCTAAACGACACTTAATATAGACTAACATAATAGTACATAATAAAAACATTGTTGCTGCCATGGTGATTGTTAGAGTCCCTCTAGATCGACCCAAATGTAGAAACAATGGATATTGTATTTTATTATATGCTTCCCCATTAAATAGTGGGAAATTGCCGTGGCGTAGAGCGTTATATCCATCGCCTGGACCGACTCGATGGATAACACTGACCGACTCGATGGGTAACACAATAGTATTACTTTTTCGGAGATTACTTCCGGTTTATAGCGGCGAATCACATTAAGTTTCAAAGCGTATCAATAACAGCCGGACGATTGTTGTAATTATTGATTTTCACGGTTCATAAACTGTTATTTAATTGTTATAATGTTAACTCATTTGTTTTAATATATTCTTATCACTAAATTATGTATACATTAATTTTCTCGCATCATTTCAGAATAAAACAATGGGGACTATTTCTTATGGCGGCTATGCTCGATATTTGTCATTCGGTGGTGAGCAAATCAATTGATAGAATGTAAACAAAATGCAAATGTCGAAGCTTTCTAACAATTTGAAGTGAACTGTAGGACAAAATTAGCAGTTTTGGTGCGGTTTATAGCGCATATAATAAAAATAAAACCTACGGGTTTTGGTTGAATACCCGGATTATCTCATTCGTGGGTGCAAGGAAGTACAGAATTTCCACTCGCGGCTTGCAGCCGCTCGTGGAAATTCTGTACTTCCTTGCACCCACTCATGAGATAATTCGGGTATTCAACCAAAACTCGTAGGTATTCTCTATTTATATCTCAAACTAGTCCGACCAAGGTGGCAAGCGTTAGTTCAAATATGTTCTATGCTTCGAGGTCCCCCTACACTATTATAAGTCTTGGAACACACTAACTGAAAGAATGTGATCTCATTATTAACTGAGGGTGTGTACAAAGGATAGTTATATAAGAAAATACACAATGTTTATGGATGTGTTGGTTCCCGAAATAGTGTAGCACTTTATAAAACGCGGCTGCGTGGCGAATATGAAAGCTGATGGTTTATACAGAAGTAAAGGGATTATAGGGGTACGTAACACCAAATCCGGCCATTTATGGGACCATCTCATTTTTGTCAAAATTCATATGTTCTTCGCATCGTTCTATAAAGTAGAGCACATGCGTGTATTTTGCACTCATCCATGGCTCATATTTATTTATTTGTTGCATACATTCTGTTTGGTATAATATGAGATGGTCTCATAAATGGCAAAATTAGTGTTCAGTATCACTGTTGGGGTGACAGAAATGACTGTCACCACTGACAATATACATATATATTTAGTCTACTATACCTATTTGTATTTGTAATTTTTCATGCGTGTATTGTGAATGACATTATCCTATCCTATCCTATCATTTTAATGTTCAGGTACGAACACCATTCAATAAATGTGTACAAGCCAGAACACAACGGAAATAAGTAAGTTATACATCGTGTTCTCTTACAACAAGTGAGTAACAAACATAAATATTATTTAAAGGGGTACTGTACGCCATTTTCATTAAATTTCCGGTGATAACAACGATCTAATATCGATAATATATAGAAACATAAGTAATTTGAGTCGTAGATGTATTCTGTAAACGCTCAGGTTAATAGGCTATCTTAAAATTTAATAATTTAAAAGTTAATAATTTGATATAAATTGAATTTATGACTGGAGCCATAAAATGGCGTCGACTAAATTACGAATTTCCGTGTACACGAAGTAATCAAATAAAGTAATTGAGGGATACTGGATTGTTAAACCGATCGCACACACGATCGTTTAAACATTATGATGATATGGGGAGAAAACTCAAGCTACTCACTGATTAGTGACGATACAATAACTTAAATGAGAATATGGGACTAGTATGCATATAATATAACTTTAATTTGATTCATTTGGTTGAAAACTGTACAAAAATTACTCGACAGCGACAATTTGTATTTTTGCATTCCGGTAAATTTGCCATCCGTAACACTACTTCGTACTCAACAGACTTTCAAATAATGGAAAACGTGTTACCTTATTCTCCGACTCGGAGACTATAGAAACCAACAACAACATGTTGGGTACAGTATCCCTTTAAAGTTAAAAGGAAATAATCCGAAAGTAAAAAAAGTGAAAGATAAAAATTAAAAAGATATACAAAATTTAGAAGATATATAAAAAATTAAAAAGAAATATAAATAAAATAAATTTTAATTTAATTTGAATGAGGTCCGTATGAGCCCGAGCTCCGTAAAAGCCAGGGTCCGTAACAGCCGGGGTCCGCATAAGCCAGGTCCGTATGAGCCGGAGGTCCGTATCAGCCGCATACCCTGTACTGTAACATAACATGGTTTTTGTTCACTAATACTGCGCACGATCTTGACAATAACATTCTATTCATGATTGGCATAAGAACAAAATATGTCTATATATGAGTAGTCTTTCTGTTTATCGTGGTTTTATCCCTTTACCCAACAAACCGGCCAAAACCGGCCAAATAAAGCTTCAACAGCCTAAAATATCTTCGGTCTGTCTCAATAGAACCATACAAATATGGATATCATTGGAACCGGCTCCTTGACCACATTGTGATAGTTACAGTTATGCCCTGTGCCAATGCATTCTCTTATATATGCGAGTCGACCATAGGTCGCCTCGCATATATAAGAGAATGCATTGGCCTAAAAAAAATCTTTTTTTTAACACTTTTTACCATTTTTTCTTAGATTCTTTAACAATTTTATAATTTTTAATGTGTTAAGCCAATGCATTCTCTTATATATGCGAGGCGACCTATGGTCGACTCGCATATATAAGAGAATGCATTGGCACAGGGCCGTTCTGTTGGGTAAAGGGTTAACAAAATACCCATCGCGAAGGCCACCCGATTCTTAATACGTGCATAATTGACTGCCGCGATAACTCAATACACAGCAATTACACTGCAATAAAATCGATGAAACGGGTCGAAACATGTACACATTCAACGGACGAATTACTGTGTCCGGACAAAAGCACCCCTTTTGTTGATCAATCGAAGCATGTTGTTATATATATTATGCATGTATTCTCAGTAAGACGATATATCCGCAACGCCCGATGATAACAAAGGCCGCGCCAGGTGCTTACCAAGGATGATTCTCACTGGTTATACGATTATGTTAGAATTATTATGGATATAGTGTGTCTTCCTGCCTAAGTTCCTGGGTAGGTATTTATGTTGAGTTGGTTATTACCACATGACTTGGGTACTAAATTACCCAGAGTCGCTTTGCAAGCTAGTATTTAATGTTACCCAGGTCGGGCAAATCTCGTCTAGTTTGTATGAAAATGCAAGTTTGGCGAACTTTAGATAGACATTCATCATGGTTCATGATTATTCGGTGTGAAATTCGTTGGACCATTTGGCGTGCCAAGCTTCATGCAGAGTTCAGTCCCCTACGCAGGACTTGCCTCTATGTAATGTTTCGAATCAATGAATGTTATTGCTATCATAACAACACCCATGCATATATAATTGCAGGAGATACTCGAGCTAGGATTTCTCTTATACCTGAGTTGAGGAATATTCACCCAAATCCAAGATGGCGGCCAAAATGGCCACTAGAAATAGAAAAATCTCCGAAAATCGCTGATTTTAACACCAGTGAGCGTTATTGTCACGATAACTCCACACATGCTTACTATTGTGAGTTGGGAACACTTAGGCGAAGAACTGTCCTTGTACTATATCAAAATAAAAGTCCCCCCAAATCTAAAATGGCGGCCACAATTGCGGTTAGATTTTGAAAAATCACCGAAATTCTCTCATATTCACATCATTGGGCATTATTGTCGAGACAACTACACCCATGCTTATAGTTGAGTTGGAAATACTGAGGTGAAGTAATTACCTTACAACTCATACAATAAATTGTTTTCCATCGATGATGGTGGCCAAATTGGCGACCGAAATTTGAAAACACGCCTACATTCCTTTGCTTTCTTACAATGGGCGTTATTATTTCGCGATTTCTACCCACCATTACATGTTGATATGGAAAATTGACATGAAGTTTTCATTTGAGTTTGGCAATTGATACTCACAGTCAAGTAGGCGGTTTAATTGGCGGCCAGAAATTGAAAAGAAATCGATATTTTCACATACTATTTTCAACTTTTTGTCATAATATCGATATGTATGGACGAAACTGTACATAAACCATGTATTAGTTCAACTTAAAACGTATCAAAACGCATAACATAGCTCGTATCCTTCTGGAAAGTCGAAAACCAATTAATATCGCGATGTGGTATTTCGAAACACTTTCTCCATTAAGCGCCGATAATGGCCGTAACCGTAGGTGCGCCGAATAGTCATATTAGAACAATTACCTGGTAACAGATTGTGATTGGCCACGTTACGTCCATAATTATCTGGACCAGCTTCCATTTCTTTGTCCGATAAATCTAGGTCGCTCACACCGACAAAGTATTCAACACTTCCTGGGAGAAGGGTCCCTCTAATCATAACGTTTCAAACTATTAATTTTCCGGTGTCTAGCTTACGATTTTGAATATTTGCTAAATATGGGATTTGTGCGTCATCTTGAACTAGAAAGGCATATGGTCGATGAATATACAAGCTTACAGAAGGTCATATCTGTGTATGTGTCTGATACCCCATGGGGATAACGACATGTACACCTGGCGAACCAGTTAGCTAGTCACTTCTCAATAGACGGTTCGTCAACTCACAAACTTATCGAACGCATTATATTTATTGTATGCCTCCAATGTGGAGAAGAATATTTATAACATGGTAATCATATATACATGGTTGTTACACAAACTTAGATGTATACACAAGGAAGTGTATTATGCGTTAAGATCATTTTGATTTTCCGCGAATGCATCGACACATGATGAACAGGTAGGAGGATGAGTCAATAATAATGTGGTCCATGTCTTGAAATACCACGTCCAAGCAAGAAGGCACATAGGGTGGAGTCATCAATTGCATCAAGGTAGAGGTATGATGTCACTCCATATTTATTCAGAATGTGTTCCAAGTAGCTATTCCGAAGTTTGACCATGTGGTCTGAGATACAATAACGTATCGCATGAAGGAGCTCATTGTCATAGTTTTTTAAAACAAACATGACACACGGTATTATTTACATACGAAGTTTTGTTTAGCAACAGTGAAAGATTCTTCAATTGTTCGCCATAAGCAGGGTATTTCCTCAGTAGAGACCATATGCTCCAACTTGTTGAAGGGTCGTTGTGTATTTTATGGAAGATATTAAGGCTAGCATCACCGAAACTGAAGCCGACCAGTGTTGCACATAGTGTTGCCACACTGCATGCTGAAATATCGATTTCCATGAAGACTTTGAGGGAAAAGTACCATTTTTCACGAATGAGTCGAGGTAAGAATAAAGGCCATAGTATTGCAATATATCTATGATGTCTGGTACGAAGCCTGTAGTCACGCGATCGAACAGCGTAAGTTGGAATAATTTCAGTAGGAATATTCTGAGGGGTGTCTGCCGATCCTGTGGTAGGTGAATTAAATTGGATAGAAATGCAAGTTTCGTCAAATGTATTTCACTCTCAAGTGGCAGGAGACCAAGCAAACTCAGCGAAATAGTAGTCGGTGTGCGCGATGGAAGAGACTGAATGTGTTTTACACACGTCCGATATGACCTCTCAATTGTGTACGTAGCTGTAATGTTCGGAAGCTCCAATAGTTCACAGCCATACAAGGCTTTTGGTAACAATACTGATTTGAGTAGAGTTGCTTTCGTTATCGGTGTGCACATATTGAGTAGGTTTTTACCAGCTAAGCTGAAATATGACTTTCGCAATTTGTCAGCGACCTGAGAACATCGAGTTGCCATGGACTGAAATTTGCACTGCTTAATGCCAAGGTGTAAACATTCCGCGCTTTCGTCTAATTGTTTATCGCCGAGGAACCATGTTCTTTTGTGTGCAGAATCTTGACGTTTTGTTTCATTGAAGACGACAACGACGCTCTTTGTACATGAGAAGGTGAACCGCCACATCTGGCTATATTTATAACACACGTCAATGAGACTATGAAGTCCAGACTTGGACAAGGAAATTATGGCAATATCATCAGCAGCCGATGGTGCGACACAAGATATATTTCCTACACGTACACCGTGTTCAGATTCCTGTAGATTATTCAGAAGATCGTTAATGTATGCAAGGTAAAAGAAAGGAGAAGTTACAGCTCACTGTCTTGTTCCTTGTAGAATATCAAACGGTTCTGAAAGGGAACCATGGTACATAACACGACTTGTGCAATTTTCGTACATGTTTTTTACAATTCTCAGCATCTTTCCGTTGATACCAAGCTCGTGATGTTTCACTAACAGGCCTTCGTACCACACGCGATCGAATGCCTTCTGAGAATCCAGGAAACAAACAAAGGCTCTTGAATTTAGGTCTCGGGCATAGAACACAGACTCCTGTAGTAAATAAGATGTCATAAGACAGTTGACGCCTTTTTGGAAGCTGTCTCATTCCCTTGGACAGATGTATATCAGCTAAGGAGAAGACCATAATCTACCGAATTGCTGTATGCTGTATGCTTTAATTGTTAACGCTGCAAATTAATGCAGAACATGGATATGTACATATATACAATGGGGTCACTTACATCGTCATCATCATCACCATCGTCAACATCCTCATCGTCATCATCGTCGTCGACATCATCATCATCATATGCATCTGCATCATCATCACCATCATCATCGTCATCAACACCATCATCATCATAAGACAGTTGACGCCTTTTTGGAAGCTGTCTCATTCCCTTGGACAGATGTATATCTGCTAAGGAGAAGACCATAATCTACCGAATTGCTGTATGCTGTATGCTTTAATTGTTAACGCTGCAAATTAATGCAGAACATGGATATGTACATAATTATCATCATAATCGTCATCATCAACACCATCGTCATCATCAACTTCATCATCCGTATTTTTGTCGCCGTCTTTATACATCTTCGTCATCATCTATCGTCATCATTATCCCATCATCAACATCGTCAACGTTGTTATCGTCGTCGTCAATCGTCATCAATGTCGTCGCCAAAATCGCCGTAATTTTTGTTTTCGCATTATCTAGACAAGGTACACATGCTGACTTCTTGACCATGATCCTAAGCAAACTGTGTGACGTCCCGCAGTCATCTCGTCAAATAACTCCAAGCAGAGAAGAACAATATTCGCGGTGCTAGTTTGTGGACATACGCCATGATAGTGGGAATGAAATGGGCCACGGTATGCACCACCCCTACACCTGGTGAATGTTTCAGATATAGATTGTCATGCGTCTCGGTGTTTTTTTGTGTGGTAAGATTGTATTTCCACATCCGTTTCGAAGCCGTTCTGATTCAACTTGACCAGACGTATAATTTTGTCCCGATAATACTATGCAAGCCTCCACCAGAACAGTCGGGTGGACTAAAGGATAATGTCTTTATAGAATGAAGGTATGCGTATGTTTTATCCTCTCTCGGGGTTAGTGTCAGCATGTGGGCGGTATTATTAAAGAAAATGTCAGGAACTTTGGTGCATTTATATCACTATGTATTTAAAAAACAATTTATAGTCTCGACAGCAATGGCTGTAGACGTTGGAGAACTTGACTTTTATGATCATATAGCTTTATATATATAACTTTAGAATATAGTAGTTAATATGCCTCATGTGGGAAAATGGTCGGAATAGTGGTTACCAAGAAATCACTTGGTGTACCCACTGTATGTTGAACTGAATGCAATATCTCATCAACGTAACAATCCTCTGGATGTTCTTCGTGTTGAACATTTCACCCTTGTGTTGATGGCATTTGTTCTTTATGGAACCATACATACCACCACCCAGCGTGAGTATGACATATCAACCAACTATCAAAGGCATCGCCTTTAAGACTACACCCCAGTCTGGTTGGGGCTTACATAGTAGTAGCCAATGGCACACGCCTGCATGGTCCAGTTGATTATAAACGGCTTCCAAACGGATGGGAACATACAATCGTAGCATTCAAGAAAAGCAAAGCCACGCATGAGATCTTGTCTGAATCTAAAACATACACAAAGAAAGGGCGGTGCATACATGATATTATGACATTAGAATGACAGAGAAAAAGTCAGAATAATGCACTGGCAGGTGGACCCAGAAGGCCTTTTAGAAAGTCAACTAAGGAAAAAAGTAAAACGGCTAGGAACGCATTTGTCATAAGAATTTTCCACACAATATAATTTCATGTCCACTATCATGACACATACCCACAAACTAGCACCGTGTGTTGTGAGGTAATGAACATATAGATATATATATATAGGTACAAGTCTTTATTACGTCGTGAATAAGATAAGCAGTGTATACAAATATGATGATCAAGAGTCGCCGCGACACAAAAGTGCTGTTATTGTTGTTTGAGTTTTTAAATGGCTAATTTCATGGGTAAGCCGTGACAATAGTAAGTTTTGAGTATCTTTGCCGATTTCATTAGTAATGTCTGTGGGGGGTGGGGGGGGGGGGGGTCTTGCGGTTGATCGGTCCATTTCCCGGTAACTTTGGCTTGGATGAAAATAATCGCTGCTCTGCGGAGGTGGTGACTCCATTATGAGTAAAAAAATACTACAAAATAGGGAGTGTGCAATTTGACAGCAAATGTGAAAGAAAAGATGGTCACTCACCAATTTCCGAGAAGAATAATGTGCACGAGTCTGTGATGATGAATGATGTACAGAATGTTCTTGTAGTGTTTATTGGAAACAGAAGGGTGTCCAAATCGGATGTTAATGTTTATGTGGAGCTGGATCTGGCCTGCAAGAGGCGTGAGTAATGTTTCTAGCTGGATACACGATGTGAGCTGGTCGTAGTAAAACAATGTGTCCAAAAGGTTGATTCGTCTATGTCAGAAAGGTATGGTATGTGGTCCTGTGTTTCCAAAGGGTTGGGTCGTCGATATCAGATGAGTATGGTATGCGGTCCTGTGTGTCCAAAGGGTTGAATTGTGATTGTCCGATGCAGTGGTCTAGTGTGTGAGGCTGTCTCTCCGTGGCTGGTGTGTAAGGCTGTATCCCCGTGGTTGAGTAGCGGTTTGAGATTGTTTCTGCTTTGTAGTGATCGTTTAGTGGCCGAGACTTCAAGTTGTGTGGTGAGACGTAGAACTGTTCACGGTACCATTAATACTGTGTGAGGTAATGAACACATATATATATATATATATATAGGTACAAGTCTTTATTACGTCGTGAATAAGATAAGCAGTGTATAGAAATATGATGATCAAGAGTCGCCGCGAAGTGAGGTCCCCGAATGGGTGATGCCTGGTATGGGTGATGCCTGGAGAGGTATACTAACCTCGAGATGAGATGAGTCTAGTGAAAGCATGACGTGATGGGATGTGGTTGTTTCTTATATACTATTTGGGATGCATATTAGATGAGGCGTTTGGCAATACACATCGGGATTGGTTCCTCCGTTATGGTCATTTCCCTTGACCATATTTGAGAGCCATCTTCATTGTGTGTATGTCTTCACTGGGAGTAAGACGTATGAGGTTTTGTTAAGAACCTAACACGAATATCTGAGTTTGGGGTTTTATATATTGGGACTTTCGTATAGTTTGAATCAAGTTGTGAGATTATAATGGGTTGTTATCTCACATATGTCCCCCCCCCCCGTGTAAGATTTTTAGTGCAGCGGAAAATCTTATGTAACATCAAAATTATGGACCTAACTGGGGTATTTGTGATCATGTAATGTGGATGAGGCTGAAATGAAGTATAATGACGATGGTGACAATATAGTAAGTCGATCGATACTTTGTAACATTGATTGGGGTGAAGTTATGACTAATACATGTGGAACAAAGTTGTTTTAAAATGATAATAAGCAATATTATGAGATTATGAAATAAATGGTGGGAAAAGCATATATGGGTTGGTATATAAAATGATCGGGCAAGCAGTCATAATGCGTGCTAGATTGATATGTAGGATAAGGTATGATAATAGAATATAGAGATACAAGTATGAGAAGTAATGAATATAACAATACGGTAATAGTGCATGGTATGTTTTGTAAATGATGTACATTGGTGATGTATTATATAAATGCATGTTGTATTGTTAATAAAATCATGATGATATGTATACATTTTGTGATTGTGGTAAATGAGAGAACAAATGTTTCGCATCTGGCGTCAATTGCACAGGGAAATTGTTGAGAGCATGTATCAGAGGTGAAATATTATTTGGAGTGTGGTCTATGATGTTTAGCGCTGTGAATTGGACGGAGGGGCATTGATTAATGTGTTTGTTGATAGGTGGCGAGATCCGTGACCAATGTTATTGATGATTATCGCCGGTCAGTTGTCTTAAAGCTTGGGATTGGCACGTGTCATAATGGCGTTAGTATATACAGCTGTCTGGGTGTGTGTGCAGTAACGAAATTATAATTTGTCTATGGGTTTGTGCCCCTTATAGAAAAAAATGGTATTATTGATAAAATGATCAATAGAGATTGAGGGGTGGGTTATGGATGGAAGCGAGAATCATGGTTTCCATTGTGGCAATTTGTGTAATTCAATAGTCGATTGTAATTGAGTTATTTGTGTCTTGATGGTGATGTTTGATGAGTTCAAAGTTGTATGAGGTTTTGTTAAGAACCGAACACGAATATCTGAGTTTGGGGTTTTATATATTGGGACTTTCGTATAGTTTGAATCAAGTTGTGAGATTATAATGGGATGTTATCTCACATATGTCCCCCCCCCCCGTGTAAGATTTTTAGTGCAGCGGAAAATCTTATGTAACATCAAAATTATGGACCTAACTGGGGTATTTGTGATCATGTAATGTGGATGAGGCTGAAATGAAGTATAATGACGATGGTGACAATATAGTAAGTCGATCGATACTTTGTAACATTGATTGGGGTGAAGTTATGACTAATACATGTGGAACAAAGTTGTTTTAAAATGATAATAAGCAATATTATGAGATTATGAAATAAATGGTGGGAAAAGCATATATGGGTTGGTATATAAAATGATCGGGCAAGCAGTCATAATGCGTGCTAGATTGATATGTAGGATAAGGTATGATAATAGAATATAGAGATACAAGTATGAGAAGTAATGAATATAACAATACGGTAATAGTGCATGGTATGTTTTGTAAATGATGTACATTGGTGATGTATTATATAAATGCATGTTGTATTGTTAATAAAATCATGATGATCTGTATACATTTTGTGATTGTGGTAAATGAGAGAACAAATGTTTCGCATCTGGCGTCAATTGCACAGGGAAATTGTTGAGAGCATGTATCAGAGGTGAAATATTATTTGGAGTGTGGTCTATGATGTTTAGCGCTGTGAATTGGACGGAGGGGAATTGATTAATGTGTTTGTTGATAGGTGGCGAGATCCGTGACCAATGTTATTGATGATTATCGCCGGTCAGTTGTCTTAAAGCTTGGGATTGGCACGTGTCATAATGGCGTTAGTATATACAGCTGTCTGGGTGTGTGCAGTAACGAAATTATAATTTGTCTATGGGTTTGTGCCCCTTATAGAAAAAAATGGTATTATTGATAAAATGATCAATAGAGATTGAGGGGTGGGTTATGGATGGAAGCGAGAATCATGGTTTCCATTGTGGCAATTTGTGTAATTCAATAGTCGATTGTAATTGAGTTATTTGTGTCTTGATGGTGATGTTTGATGAGTTCAAAGTTGTGAATGTAATTAATTTGATGCTGGCTGTGTAGCTATGCACCTTGGTGGTAAAGTTATCATGGCGACAGGAGGTAATATTGTGATTGTATATGGTCGTTTTCTTAGAAGATTGTGATGGCAGTTTACTTGTAAATAAATACATGGGTGATTGTATAGTATGAGTGGAGTGCAATTGACGCATGAAATAGTAGTTCTATCTACCTCGTAATGATAATATGTTGAGCGCGCATTATCATGTGGCGCTGGGGGGGGGGGGGGTATGTATACGATGTAGTCGTGTTGGGGTGATATATTGTGACTTACACATACATGCTAGTCAGGTTAATTTTAGCCTTGCACATGTATGTTAGCACGCGTTATTATGCGGCTTTGGTTATTATGGGTGGGGTGTACAATGGGTTATGGGTAATTGTGTGACACGTTTGTCGTGTTTTGTATGTCACATGTTATTTAATTAGGCCTTTATTGGCCGTTAACATGTACGTTATATTTGGATATTTTTTTTTGTGGAAGGGCGTTCATGTGGTATGGGAAATGGATGTGGAATAGTATATGAGGATCTTATGGTAATTGTGTATGCACGTTTGTCGTGTGTTATAGGTTACATGTTAAGTTAATTAGGCCTTGATTGGCCGTTAACATGTACGTTATTGGGGATTTCTTGTGGAAGGGCGTTCGGGTATCATGGAAATTGGAAGGGGAATTGTACCTCACTAGATATGTGGGGGGGGGGGTATGGTAAGCGTACTAAATCGTTATGGAAGGTTCACCTATCGGTGATCATGTCATAATAATTGGTTTGTGTGGGACACTTGAATTTGACATTATGATACACTTGTGAGGTTGTGAATCTTGGTTAATTGTTTTATCTAGATAGGGCTATCGAATTTAGTGAATAATTATGGATAATTTTGGTTATTTTTGTGATGGATATAAATTTGCTGGATAATGGTTTGTTTATGTGATTACTGATTAATTTATGTAGCAAGATTCTTATTTATTTTATATGATACCTGGTGTAACATAATTTTATTGTATTTATTTATTTTTTGTTGTTGTTGAGGGAAGCAAGTTTTTCGCATGTCTCTGTTTCTATGCGTGTTACTATTTTAAGAGGTGATCAATCTCTTAATATTGAATGTAACACCTTCTGGGCTTTATCCGATACGAAATTCCATGTGTACACTTGTACACAGTGCACACTGGACTTGCTAGCATTGAGTTATTATCTGATGATTAAATGATGTTTAGTGTGTTAATTTATAAGTGGACTTTATGTGTAGATGGCGCGAAGAGATATTGCTTGAATGCGTTTGTTCGTTCAAATAGATATGCTTTTAGTTGTTGCGGAAAATTTAGGGGAACTTATTGAATATGGGAGAGATGTCGGGATTGATATAATATACGCTTTATAGTAAAGAGCGTTAACGTTTTGAATATGGGAGAGATGCCGGGGTTGATATAATGTACGCTTTATAGTAAAGAGCGTTATATGTTTGTTTCGGGGTTTCATGGGTTCAAATAATGTCGGCAAATGTCTGTGAGAAATGAGGTGGGAAATTGAAGAGGTATTCAGTGATGATGATGGAAATGCCGTGGTTTCTGTACCAATAGTTCTAAAATAAAGAGGGTTATTTGGCAGTATTGGGGTAGTGATATTGACGGAGAGATGCCGTGATTATTGTATCACATGCTATATCATATATATTGTCTTGCAGCGTTGGGGGGGGGGGGGGTTGTATACGTTGACGGGGAAATGCCGTGATTATTGTATCACATACTATATAATATATAGTGTCTTGGGGCGTTGGGGGGGGGTATACGTTGACGGGGAAATGCCGTGATTATTGTATCACATACTATATAATATATAGTGTCTTGCGGCGTTGGGGGAGGTATACGTTGACGGGGAAATGCCGTAATTATTGTATCACATACTATATAATATATAGTGTCGTGCGGCGTGCATGTGCTATGTCAATGAATATATTATTGAGTTAAGCATATTGGAAGGAATGATGATGTAACTGAGTTCTGAACGAGAGTTTGACATATGGAAATCCCATTAGTATTTAGAACGCAGAGATAGCAGAGATGCCAAAGGCAGTGATTGACGGAATGGCACGAGCCGTGCGTAATCGATTGGTGAAAGACGCTGCTTGTCAGTAGTTGTACTAAGGATCTATATTACATGCTAATTGGGTTTAATGGCTTCTAGGCTTGAGTCATGATGACTCATCATACATCTGTTATCGAGA
Organism: Siphonodentalium dalli; assembly: GCA_032622095.1. Taxonomy (NCBI): domain Eukaryota; kingdom Metazoa; phylum Mollusca; class Scaphopoda; order Gadilida; family Siphonodentaliidae; genus Siphonodentalium; species Siphonodentalium dalli. The sequence continues at coordinate 110,397,994 of CP136067.1, read as the reverse complement.
ATTGGATTTTGGGAAGCGAAATGGTAGCCTGGTGGTTCTATATGCGATCTGACCATGCACCAGGCCTGGTCAAGATTTTCGCTCTTTTTGCAAGTCCATATTATGAGATGACAGTGTGTCTTCTCTAAATATAAGGGGGTAGGGGCAGGTGTCGTTTTGTGTACCTTTGTGAATAAAACATGTTTTATATAATACTAATAATAGTTATATACACTATCTATCATTAGTGATTGTGAAGTATTTTGGTACATGATTATGAATGTTCGATATCAGTTGTCATCTGATATAAATCATATGTTTCCGTACTTTCGTTTGACCAATTCAATGAGTGGGAATTATTGGATGAAGTAGATTGGAGATTAACTAGCGATGAATCTTTTGGCATGTGTTTGGCGTTCGGTGTATATAATTTACGATGCTGGCTGCGTTTGTTATCTGCCCGACTCGATTTTGTGTCTGACGTAGTATTATAAGAATTTTCTGTCGTAATTAATTTGTGTTTTATGACATTTGGTTCCTGTGATTGGGAACTTGACTGGCGGCTGGATGAAAATTGCGGGGGTCATTGGTTGTCTGTGTTATTAAAATGCTTCGAAGCCATGAGTCTGTTGGCCAATTCAGCCAATGGTATTGAAGAGCTGTCTTCTGTGTTTGATCGCTCAAGTTGAGGGCGTCTAATTGCCGTTGTTTTTAGGTCATCGTCTGATTCCAAAGTAGATTGAGAGTTATTACTATCAATATTGGTTTCACTCGGTGGAAATGCAAATCGATTATGTCGTTTATTCTTTAAATGAGTGGGCCGTTGAGGTGTTGGCCAATCAACAGGGGATGGTTTAATGTGTTTAGCTTGTGATTTTGTTAATTGAGCAGATAGGTCATGTATTAATATGTAAGATATTGGGCCTGTTTGTTTTAAGATGCTCCAAAACGGCTCATATTTAAATGAAAATTTGTGATTTGGTTGGTGGATTTTGTAATAGACGGATTGGCCTATTTTAAAGGCTGGAATAGATCCACATGTGTTCTGTTTGTGATTGCGAGAGGCTGTTTCGAGAAGAGATTTTGTAGTTTAAAAAATAATGTGTTGATTTTGAAGTGTGGTTGCTAAAAAATCATCTCCTAAATACTTTTCTCTGTGAGTTAAAATTCGGTCGATGCTTATCTGTGGTTCTCTAAAAAAGTTAGGAAAAATGGTGAATGTGTATGTACACTGGAACAATAGAAGTTCATTGCTTGTGATGCATAATTTTCTACATTTGCCTGGGTGATTGTTGAAATGATTGATGCTAAACTTCTATGACTCCGCCCACTCTTGCCATTAGACTGGGGGTTATAAAAACTTGTGAGACGGTGATTGATATGGTAATATTTACAAAATTCAGTGAAGGTTGAGTTTGCAAATTCCGAACCGTTATCAGTTAAAATAGATTGAACGTAGCCAAATAAAGTGAAATACTCTGAATTCAATCTTTCTAAAATTGTATCAACCATTTTGTTAGGTAATGCGTATGCTAAAGTATGTAATGAAAAAAGTATGTAATCAATAATAGTTAAGATAAATCTATTTCCTGATTGTGTTTTGGGGGAAAATGGTCCCATAAGATCGATGGCAATCAGTTGTCCTGGCATCGATGGGGCAGTGGCTGGTTGAAGCGGGATTTTTGGATTGTAAGCATTTCGTTGTCGGCATGTATGACAATTGTTTATGTATGTGACAATTTTTGCAAACAACTGAGGTGTGTAATATCTGTTTCGTATGGTCACGTAGAGCGATTGCACCGCTCTATGGCCGAGACTGTGATATTGGGATATAACTTCTTGCGCTATTTTGTCCATTATATATATTCGTAATTTAGGTATGTCATTATATATTGATATATAGTGTAGGATACCATCTTTGAGAATAAAGGTTTTTGCTAATTTTTCGGGTATATTTGTTGATTGCATTTGTTTGATAATCTCGGTGATTGTGTGGTCTGCTGATTGTTCATCTCTTATATTAGTTATAGGAGGAAGGACCAGGCTGTCGTCAAGATCAACTTCTGATACAGTATCCGTTTTCTTTTTTGCTTGTTTATTTCGTTTTGAAAATTCCTGAATATCTTTCATGTCAAGTATATTAACATCCTGTACAAGGGGATTGGTGGGTGGATTTGGGTTGCTATCTGTGCAAGAATTGATGCACGGGTGTGTGTCGGGGTTTATACGACTGCAAAAAATCGGCCGTAACATTGTTCGTGCCTTTATTATCAGTAATTTTTGGGTTCAATGCTGATATTTCCAAAAAAACATTTTTGAATTTTTGTGTTTATCAGATCCTGTTTTTTAAACATGTGGATGAGGGGTAAGTGATCTGTTTTAATCTCTACTTGGGATCCCTCTAAGTAAAATTTAAATTGCCTTGCAAACGTATATATAGCGAATGCTTCTTTTTCCGTGACAGAATAATTGCTTTGTGATTTGTTAAGTTTTTTACTGGCGAACGCGATTGGTAGTTCAACGTGTTTATCATCTTGGCTATTGGCATATTGTGATAGTATTGTACCGATACTATGGATAGATGCATCAACTGTGAGAATGAAAAGTTTGTCGGGATTTGGATAAGCTAAAATGGGGGCAGTGGCTAAGCTTTCTTTAAGCGTGTCAAACACTGTTTGGCATGGCGCATCCCACACGAATTTAGCATATTTAGCTGTGATTTTGATTAAAGGCAATGCGGTGGATGCGAAAGTAGGAGAATATGATCTGTAAAAATTAAGAATTCCAAGTAATCTGCGGACTTCTTTAACTGATTTCGGAGGTGGTAGAGACTTGATAATTGAAATCTTTTCAGGGTCAGGGGACGTGCCCTTGTCGGAAAAATTATGTCCTAAAAATTTGACTTGTGGTTGGCAAAATTTAGATTTTGGTAGTTTAACTATTAAGCCGTATTCCCTGAGTCTGTCAAATAATTTTGTGAGCTGCTGTATATGCGTTTGAGGATCGGAACTATGACAGATCAGGTCATCGACAAAACCTTCTACGAACGGGAGGTCGTGGAGGGCCATGTTCATGAGTTTCAAAAAATACCCTGAGCTCGAGACATATCCCATCGGGGCTCTTTGATAACTGTATTGTCCTTCCGACGTATTCATAGTTAATATGGGGACAAGTTCGGGTTCGACTCCTATAACATGGTAAGCATTTGATAAATCGAAGATACTGAAAATAGTTGAGCCGAGTAACTTGGACGATATTTCTGTAAAACTAGGCATAGACCATTTTAATGGAATGGAAACATCATTGAGTTTTCTCAGATCGATCACCAATCGGTAATTGGGGGTGCCATCGGGGTTGGGTGTGGATTTGCGGATGAGGAGACTGGGAAATCCACACGAGGAATGGGCAGTGGGTTTAATGATGTCTGCATCTAATAATTTTTTAATCTCAGCAGCCATAATTCGTTGTTTGTTAAGAGGTGTTGGATATTTTTTGCAAAAAATAGGTAAAGTATTTGGTTTGAGGTCGATTTTCATTTTAATTTTTGGACAATATCCTATCTTGTTTATGTCATTTGTAAAAACATCAGGGTATTGTGATACTAGTTGCAATATTTGCTGTTTAAGGTGTTGAGGTGCTACGATATCATCGATAGATATAGGTTGAGTCTTGGTGATTGGAGGGTTAACGTCTTGCCGGTCACCTATGGTGTTTATACTGTGGTTGGTTGGCGGAGATGAGTTAATGTTTTCCTCATCGGATGTCGTGCATATCATTTGCTCTTGAGTGCCAAATGCTTGTGCTATTACACGACCTTTCCTAATGGACATATGTGACGCCGATTGATTTTCTATCATGATGCAAATATTTGGATTATTTGCATCTGCTATCGTGTCAGTTACATGTACATTTGGTTCCTGTTCAAAAATGGACATGTTACCTTTACCTATTCGGATTATAGGTGTGTTAAACATATCATTTGGCCCTATGAGTCTGCCTGTTATGATTACGCATGATTGGGGTGATAATGAAATGTTATTTGTTGTTCGGATGAGTGATGCAATGTGACCGTCCCTTAACATTGGGTATAATTGATTCTGAATTCTGAATTTTTCTAGATCAAAGTAAAGTCTAATACTGTGTTGTTTCATAAAGTCGCGCCCTAAAATGCACGGATGGGATAAGGTTGCACATATGACAAATTCGTGTGTAAGAATGAGTTTTCCGATTCTAAATGTGAGATGTGTGGATCCAAAAACTTTCATTGGCGTTCCATCGGCTGATGTGAGTAACACATTTTCTTTAAATAAAGGTGGCCGATTTGGTATGGATCTATAAATGTCGTATTTCAAGCAACTGGTGGTTGCTCCCGAATCTAATAGTGAACGAATGCATTGTTTGTGGATTTTAATGATAGTTGAGCATGGTGTTTGGTTTAGAGCACCATCTGTCATATCACTTGGATATTTAAGTACTGGTATTGTGTGTTGTATGGGTTTTAATGGTGGTATTACAGGGTTAATTGCAGTATTGGAATGTGATTCGCGAGAATTGGTGCATGTTGACTTTCTTTTTGATGATGACTGAGAATTAGTAATTTGTTGGTGCCTTGGTTTTTCAAGGCGATTCACAGTTTTAAATTGAGAAGGAAACTTTAAGTCAAGAAGAGGTAAGATAGGCTTATTGGGAATATTATGATTTCATAGGGGGACACCTGTTATTGCAGTTGGTGGTATGTGTGACCTGCCTGTGGCGAGGAAGATTAAGTGGGCGCCGCGTGTGGTAATTAATATATCGTTGGTTTTGACACTTTGACGGGAGCGTGGGATAATGATTAATGGGCTGCAGCTGTGAATTATAGACTCTATGCTTTTGAGATTAGTATGTTCGATGAGATTTACCATATCTATGATTGTGGCCGCCTATGGTGCTAATTTGATGTGTAATTGGACTCATTGCATTGTGTCTACTTGGGGTTGAATTTGTGTAGGAATGAGTCCTTATCTGTTTAAAAATTGATTATTATTTTGCGCCCGACGTCTACATTGGTCTGTTGTATGGTTATTTAATCTGCAGGATGTACAGAAGAGGGGTCGCTGAGGTGTTGTAGCATATCTTGCATCCAAGGTTTGGATGCGGTTTTGATGGGAGACCCTTGGTGCAGAGTAGGGGTGGTGAGAATTTGAAAGTTGGCGCCTGTGGGGGTGATCATTGATTCGGTGTCTGTCTTTCGATTGGCGGGGGTTGTAAGTGGATTGTGATGGCCCTCTTGGAATGTGCTCGTGGTTATTGTCGATATCCATTGGTTGAGGGGATTGTAACTGTGGGAATTGGTTATAATCATTATGATGTTCACCGTAACATAAGCGATAACGTTGCCGAAGGTTCATTTCGCGTAGGGCAATATCAGTAGCTCTATCAAGCGTTACGGGGTCGTCTTTGAGAAGCCTGAATTTAATACTAGAGTCGCGAATGCCGTCGGAAAAGAATGCTACTAATTGTGTTTGTACTGCTCTTGTATTAATTTCATCGGTAAACGCGTGTTTAGCGAGGGTACGTATGCGTTCTGCAAACATGGCAATTGTTTCCGTATGTCTCTGCCTAATGGCTCGTAATGAGGAAAGGGCCTGAGGCGAATCGTAAACTGAATAATGAACGTAATTGTGATTTCAGATCTGCCCAGGTGAACGTGAATTTTCCGTCCGTGTTATTTTCATTTATGAAGCGTTGAATAAATTCAGAAACTTGAGATTTACATGTTTGAGCGGCAATTTTTATAATAGTCTCATCTTGTGCCGAAATCGCGCGTTAGTATTTTTCGACCGAATGGACCCATTGGGGAAAAGCGTCAGGTTTTCCATCGAAGGGTTCAATAATGGAATTCATACCCAAAAGTGCCGTTATTGTTGTTTGAGTTTTTAATAGAGCGGATAGAATTAGTGAAATGGCTAATTTCATGGGTAAGCCGTGACAATAGTAAGTTTTGAGTATCTTTGCCCATTTCATTAGTAATGTCTGTGTGGGGGGGTCTTGCGGTTGATCGGTTCGTTTCCCGGTAACTTTGGCTTGGATGAAAATAATCGCTGCTCTGCGGAGGTGGTGACTCCATTATGAGTAAAAAAAATACTACAAAATAGGGAGTGTGCAATTTGACAGCAAATGTGAAAGAAAAGATGGTCACTCACCAATTTCGGAGAAGAATAATGTGCACGAGTCTGTGATGATGAATGATGTACAGAATGTTCTTGTAGTGTTTATTGGAAACAGAAGGGTGTCCAAATCGGATGTTAATGTTTATGTGGAGCTGGATCTGGTCTGCAAGAGGCGTGAGTAATGTTTCTAGCTGGATACACGATGTGAGCTGGTCGTAGGAAAACAATGTGTCCAAAAGGTTGATTCGTCTATGTCAGAAAGATATGGTATGTGGTCCTGTGTTTCCAAAGGGTTAGGTCGTCGATATCAGATGAGTATGGTATGCGGTCCTGTGTGTCCAAAGGGTTGAGTTGTGATTGTCCGATGCAGTGGTCTAGTGTGTGAGGCTGTCTCTCCGTGGCTGGTGTGTAAGGCTGTATCCCCGTGGTTGAGTAGCGGTTTGAGATTGTTTCTGCTTTGTAGTGATCGTTTAGTGACCGAGACTTCAAGTTGTGTGGTGAGACGTAGAACTGTTCACGGTACCATTAATACTATTTGAGGTAATGAACACACATATATATATATATATATATAGGTACAAGTCTTTATTACGTCGTGAATAAGATAAGCAGTGTATACACTTATGATGATCAAGAGTCGCCGCGAAGTGAGGTCCCCGAATGGGTGATGCCTGGTATGGGTGATGCCTGAAGAGGTATACTAACCTCGAGATCAGATGAGTCTAGTGAAAGCATGCAGTGATGGGATGTGGTTGTTTCTTATATACTATTTGGGATGCATATTAGATGAGGCGTTTGGCAATACACATCGGGATTGGTTCCTCCGTTATGGTCATTTCCCTTGACCATATTTGGGAGCCATCTTCATTGTGTGTATGTCTTCGCTGGGAGTAAGACGTGTGAGGTTTTGTTAAGAACCGAACACGAATATCTGAGTTTGGGGTTTTATATATTGGGACTTTCGTTTAGTTTGAATCAAGTTGTGAGATTATAATGGGTCGTTATCTCACAGTGTATTGTTATTATCTGCTTGGATCTGTTCGGTGAGACGATTGCTGGACGCCAACAGGATTGTTCTTATGATCATGGCCAAGAAGAAGTGTGGGTATATTATGCATTATGGTCTTCTACACCTTAGCAGAAAGGCATCCGTCAAATGTCAGGCTTTCAACATTCGAAGCCATATACAGGAGTTGTCCGGGTACGTCAGTGCATTATATGAGTGTGTGAATTGATGAACCATATATTGATAAGTGGCTGTTTGGGAAGATCACCAGCTGTACATGTTGTTATCCCCATTAGGTAACCAAAGCTGAAAATACGCAGATAGAGAGGTCCTTCTGAAAGCTAGTATACCTATCGACCGCATACATTTCTAGTTTATCGCACAATATGACGCCCAGATCCAATATGTATCATCTGAATTATACCATAAGCTACCACGAATGAAGCTCGCCAAGAATAAGGATAAGAATTCCCAGCTTTCGAGACAAACATGTGAGTTTGACACTGGCATCTGTGTTGTTTGAAACATTCCGATTAGTGGGACCTTTATACCAAGAAGTGTAGAAAAATGTGTTGGTGTGAGCGAGATAGATTAATGTGACGAAGAGACGGATGCTGGTCCAGATAATGCTGAATACGGTTATGGACGCTTAGTGGAGAATGGATTTCGAAATCCCACATCGCGATTATTGTGGGTTTTCATCCTTCCAGAAGGTTACGACCTATGTTGGAACTAATAGATGGCTTATGTACCGTTTCGTCCAATCCATACATATTGATATTATGACAAAAAGTTGGAAATTAGAATGTGACAATATCGACTTCTTTTCAATTTCTGGCCGTTAATTTGACCGCCATCTTGATTGTGAGAGTTGGCCAAATTCAAATGAATACATGTAATTGTGGGTGGAATTCGCGTAACAATAACGCTCATAGTAAGAAAATAAAGGAATGTAAGCTTGTTTTAAAATTTTGGTCGCTATTTGGCCGCCATCTTCGATTTGGAAAACAATTTCCTGCATCAGATGCAAGGTAATTACTGTCAGCATGTGTGGAGTTGTCTCGACAATAATAACCAATGATGTGAAAATTAGGGAATTTCAGTGATTTTTCAAAATTTGTCCGCCATTGTGGGCGCCATTTTGGATTTGGGGACTTTATTTGGATGTGATATAATGACAGTTCTTCGCCTCAGTGTTCCCAACTCACAATAGTAAGCAGGTGTGGAGTTGCCGTGGCAATAACGTTCACTGGTGTTAAAATAATCGATTTGTCTATTTCTGCTGGCCATTTTGGCCGCCATCTTCGATTTGAGTGATAATTCCTCAACTCAGGTATAACACTGCATGAAAAGCGAGATTTATAAAATATAAATGTTGCATAAATTTAGGACCCTGAATTTATGCATGAATTTATACATACTAAATTCGCATTTATACAAAAATATAAATCTCGCATTTATATTTTTAAATCTCGCATAAATGTTGCATAAATTTAGGACCCTAAATTTATGCATGCATTTATGCATATTAAATTCGCCTTTCTTGGAACAGTGCCGGGGCCAGTAGAGCTATTATGTCGCCAGTGAACATTTATAGCAATGTGGTAAACATTTGGTGTCATTTTAACACTATTGAGTCAAATTACATTCTGACAACGTTTACACACGAAGATATTTTTTTGCATCAGGTATCCTGACAAAACGCCCTACAGATAATGTACCGCTCTCATAATGCAGGCATTCAGTTATACCAAATCAGGTATCATACTAAATAAATCGAGAATTTTATTGTTGGCCCGGCGATGTACATATACCGAATAACTTATAGATGTCGTGCATTAATTTTGCTTATTACTGTAACTGGCCGCCGGTTTCATTCTGAGCCAATAATTTAATTATTACCATATGTCGGCAGCAAGCATACATTGCAAAAACTGTATCAGATAACAGAAATCAGCGTCGGAGATATCGTTCTTTTCCTCTCAACACTGCTACAGTGCAGACGTGTTCCATGAGGCATGAGGCAAGTATTTATATGGATTTGTTTTCGCATGTTCTGTCTAAACTAAGGCATCGTCTGCAATGGGGGTATACTTGCTTGGGTTAGAACATGATCTCCACATCGTTTTTAAATTCCTTTTCTAATTATAAATTTTACCAAGGGTAAGTTAACATATATGTGAATATGAAATAAAGCTATTTCACAATTTATGTTGCAGATTCATTCTTTCATCAATTCGCATCAGTTTAATCGCGTAAAATTGCAATTGTTGTCATGTTAGGGTGATATCATCCTTTGCTAGCATCACATATACATCCATTGTACAATATATCCATGATGTAATCCCGTTTTGAAGTTTTAATCGCGTAAAATAGTGATCATGGAAGGGTGATATCACTCTTTGTCAGTTCACATATAAATTCATTGTACAATATATCCATGATGTAATCCCGTTTTGAAGTTTTAATCGCGTAAAATAGTGATCATGGAAGGGTGATATCACCCTTTGCCAGTTCACATATAAATTCATTGTACAATATATCCGTGATGTAATCCCGTTTTGAAGTTAGAATCGCGTAAAATAGTGATAATGGAAGGGTGATATCACCCTTTGCCAGTTCACATATAAATTCATTGTACAATATATTCATGATGTAATCCCGTTTTGAAGTTAGAATCGCGTAAAATAGTGATCATGGAAGGGTGATATCACCCTTTGCCAGTTCACATATAAATTCATTGTACAATATATCCGTGATGTAATCCTGTTTTAAAGTTAAAATCGCGTAAAGTAGTGACCATGGTAGGGTGATATCACCCTTTGCCAGTTCACATATAAATGCATTGTACAATATATCCGTGATGTAATCCGGTCTTGAAGTTAGAATCGCGTAAAATTATGGTAATGGAAGGGTAATATCACCCTTTGCCATATCACATATAAATGCATTGTACAGTAAGTCCATGATGTAATCCCGTTTTGAAGTTTGAATCGAGTAAAATTGTGGTGATGAAAGGGTGATATCACGCTTTGTCATATCGCATACAAATTCAATGTACAATAGATCCATGATGTTACACAATTTTGAATCCCGTAAAATTGTGTTCCTTGAAGGGCGATATCACTGTTTAGCAGAAAAAAATTCTTATTTTAGTTTTAATATTTTATCGTTTATACTTATTTCCGATGCGATCACTTAATTATTTAATTTTTATTCTTTATTGCAGAGACTACGAAAATTGATGACGGCAAGATACAACTATGACACAAAGTGCCATGTCGAAGTAGTTCATATTATATTTGTGACTGGTATAACCAACAATAGGGCAGCATTTTGTTGGCAAATTACTACACATGGGGATACCAGAATCAGGGCGACACATGTGTATATGTATAGTTAGATATACACATCCGTGTCGCCTTATATGCTGGTTACAAGCCAAATGTCACCATAAAGTAGATTTCACAAATATATATGGATATATATGTTCAAATCCAAATAATTTATACGGGGTATAAATGTGCATAAACTGGAGTTTATAACCAGAATAAATGTAGCTATTTATATATTTATGCAGCTTTATTCAGTGAATAAATTTGCATTTATGCATAAACAGGTCGATAATAAATGTGCATAAACGTACGAATAAATGCCGAGTTTATTCTGTTGAATAAACGTGGGTTTATTCAGTGAATAAATTGTGTATAAATGTCGGCCTTTATTCATGAATAAATTGTGAATAAATGTGCATAAATTTCCGGATTTATGCACATTTATTTATTTTTATTGTTCGTCAACGACTCTTCTAGACGACAAATGTATAAAATCGCGTCAAGATGCAAATATTTCCCACAGAGACAAACGAAAGTTGGTGAAGTGCCCGAAAAATAGCAAATTTCACATTTCGGCGGCCATGTTGGTCGCCATATTGGATTATTGTTTCGGATTTTTGGCTAATTGTAAGGGTTGTATATTACCATAACGAATCGAACGGAAAACAAGACCGCCTGTGACAACATCTTTATTATAACGGCGACCAAAGAGACCTGGTGCATATAAAACATGGCCGCCATCTTGTCTGGAGTCTCTGCGGCCACTTTTTTTTCTCGTTAACAACCGAAAAAAATTAGAGGAGACAATAAGAAAAAAATTAGTGGGGTGAAGTTGAGTCCTGGGGGGGGGGGGCGGTGCAGAGGTCGATCGATATCTCCTGGACTATGTGGTGTTCGCCCACACTGACAGTCGTGTTACCTGGTAAGACGACGGCCAACTTACCTATATAATTGTTACATACAACAAACATGCAAGTAATATGGCACATAGATCATGGCGTGAATCTCTGATCTTGTTACGCTGATAGCCAGAGTAGAGATTAGTGACATGATCTAGATGGCAGCAGGCAATTGGCAAGAAAAGTGACACACATTTCCCAATATTGACCGCAATTTGGTCGGTTGATAACTCTACTGAAGGTGGGTTCAGAATTGGGGAATATAATTAAGATGGCATTTAGACAAGCAAGTTGAAAAATATATTGGGAATTTGTAAACGAAATAACAATTTATCTTTACAGGGATGCTCCATGATGAGGACATTGGCTTTTTTCTGTCGGAGACGGATGCCATACATATGTTTTATGTTGGTTGCCATGTGTTTGTTTAATGTGTACCTTCTCTATAGAAACGGGCCTCGGGTTAGAATGAGTGGCTGGTATAATCTTAAGCGATTTCTCGCTCCCACACATCTGCAACAGCATATAGAAAAACAAGTTCTGCACGGGAAGCCACGCCTAATTCTGTCAGACGCAATCGACATCACGTGCTTCAACGGTTCTGATTGGCTAGATTGCAGGACCTTCTGTCACACAAAGCAGTCCTTCCAGAAAGCCGATTTGATAACAAAAAGCGGCAATATTTCTATTTATATCCACGACCCAAAAGACGACGTTTGGGTTTCAGCAGCTATTGCAAATGATGGCGGCTGGGAGAGTGACATCATGCATATAGTTTGGGACCAGCTTGAAGCGCAAAAGCAGGCTGTGTTCTTAGATGTAGGCTCTCATGTTGGCGAGTACAGTCTGATGTCAGCTAAACTTGGAAGAGAAACATACGCCTTCGATCCACTACTGGACAACATTCAACGACTGTGCATGTCGGCAAAACAGAATAACTTCACTAAGCCATTTCGGATTATATATAATGCAGTCTCGGATAAAATTCAAAAAGTTTCACTTTGGAAAGCTCCCATAAATTTGGGCGGGACTAGGATAACGGATGGCGAAGATATCCATACCGTTCGCCTTGACGATTTGTTGTCGTTCGTGAACTCCAGGACAGTTGTGATGAAAGTTGACGTTGAAGGCATGGAGTTTAACATTCTCAATGGGGGTCGTGAATTTTTCAAACGGAATCGAGTTGTTTTCGTGTCTATGGAATGGTCATTTGCATCGAAAACGACCCATTCGGATATTATTAGTTTCATGCAACATCACGGCCTCCAGCCTTTCGACAAAACACTGAACTACACACTCGACATTTCAAATACGTCGTCATGGACTAGTGATATTTTCTGGCTGCCTGTATGATATTTATACCCCAGTCACTTTGAAAAGCCGACAAACGGATGTACTCTCTGGAAGTACAAATATCATACAGGCAGCCAGAAAATACCCCTAGTCCACGACGACGTATTTGAAATGTCGAGTGTGTATAGTTCAGTATACTTTTTCGTGGTGTTCCAATGATTCAATAACACTGAACTACACACTCGACATTTCAAATACGTCGTCATGGACTAGGGATTTATTCTGGCTGCCTGTATGATATTTATACCCCAGTCTCTTTGAAAAGCCGACTAACGGATGTACGTCTCTGGAAGTATCCATTATATTTCATTTCTACGACGACGCGGCATTCGCAACATGACGTAATAACCGTTTCCAAACATGGAGTGCATTCCTGGCGTGTGTAAATGTTTGTGAGAATCGTAGTATTTTGAAATAGTTATAAATACAAGACGCGAAAGAATAATCAGTCATGCATATCGTTGATTGATAAAAAATCGAAGATGATGTCTCCTATATTGCAATGAGTAAAATTTATTATGGATATATCGCCTGTATTCAGTTTTCCAACAATAGTTGAGTTTGACAATGCGTGAGAAAATTGTCAACGCGTTATTGACCTCAGATCTCTGAAGTGATCTGTTATGCCATAAACCAATGAAATCGCGCGTAGTCTGTGCCACTCTCCAATGAAATTGAGGGAATCCCTTCAAAACGGAACCTAATTTAATAGAGTTCTAGAGACGTACATCCGATATAGGATTTTCGTCGGCTTTCAAAGAGACTGTTAAACCCCTGGTCAAGTGGTGCTGCTAATGTGCTATATATGATGCGGTTGGGTCCTGCTGAATTGCTATGATGTTGTTACGGCAAACCGATGCTGTTAACAAAAAGTACCGTTTTTTTATTATTAATTTGTCTTTTTCGCGGTGTTCCGATGATCAGAACATATCCAGGAAAAGCCATTATGCGTATCAAACTATCAAAAAATATTTATTGAGAAATATTTTTAAAACTGGTTGCATTAGTTGTTGAAAATCGACTATAATCAAGATGAGTATTCATGTCGTTTTAGAAACTCTAGCGCTGGCATTATTATATCTTATTCTTGAATGTTTCATTCACACACTGATTTTTTCTCAAATCGCTCGGATTAGCCAAACACCCCGAAAATGACAACTTTAGATAAAAATAACGGTGCATTTTCGTAACGGCAAGAATTTGCCTTACACGCGTCATAGCGGGACCACCCGCATGATATCAGCAGCACCACTTAGCCAGAGCTGATTTAGAGGATATTACTTGGTTGGTTTGATATTAGGTCCGATATCAGCCTGAGTTAACATCATATCAGCCTGAGACCAAGGTCGATGGCTGATATGAGGATACCGAGGGCTGATAACAGGCCAATAATATCAAACCAACCAACTACTAACCAATTCACTAATTAGATCGCATCTGAGTCACAGTGTGAGATCGACAGCTCTTTCATATAAGTGACGTCACAAAAATCGATATCTGCACATTATCGTAGCAGTTAAGTAGAGTTATGACACTTAGTGATGGCGTAAAACATTGTGTAAAACGTTATACACGGATTAAAATTTTGCCCTAAATATCACACAGACTACTAATATGAACAATCGGATTATCAAACCATCGGAGTCCGACCAATGAACCCTCGGATAATCGAATCATTGCACCAATTAACCCTCGGACTAGTGAACCCTCGGACTAGTGAACCCTCGGACTATCATACAAATGAATGGGATTGAGAAGACGGGGAGAAACCCAAAGAAATATTCCACTCATAGCTTCATGAGAGGGGGCGGCGACTTACTCATTCCAAAAACAAAGTACCATCGGAACTGATTCAATTGCATGGCGATTGGCGCAGCGATGCCTTTATACAAAGAGTATTTTTTATCATTTGATATGGCTGACAAGTTGAGAGTGGCAATAGCCATATTAAAAGAAGTCAATTGAAACTGTGTCGATAACACATGTAGTAGTAGCATGTAGGACATGTATATATTGATTGATTGATTGATTTTTTATGTCGCTTTAGCCACTAAGGCCATATCACGACATTGCCAGTTTTAAATGGTGGAGGAAATCCGCACACTTACGGCTAATCTAACAGAGATTTCAATGGCTGATAAACTCGTCGACCATGTGCGGCAAACCACCGGCCATCGGCAAGTAACTGACAACTTTCCCAGATAACGATTTCGAGTTACAAAGTCCACGATGGAAACATGTGGATTTGAACCCTTATCGCCAGCGCTGGAAGGCGAAACGGCTTGGAGTTGTACCCCTAACCGATTGAGCCACCGAGGCCCCCAGGACATGTAGGTAAAGGATTACAACTATATTTATATTTCAGGCAATATTATCAACGGAATAGAAAAACAGTCATTGTATCAGATTCCATAGCTAAGTATGCATCGATAGATCACACAGTACTGTCGTTTTCTGGCACATCAATATGATTCATCACTAGTCAATTGATGTCAAGAAAGGCATACCTGAAAACCTTTCGCTTCATCATTATACATGTCGGTACTAACGATTTATTTAAAATAGACAGAGAGAAATTCAAAGCAGCATACTGTAACCTCATTTCCAAAAAGACATTTCCATCCAATGTCATCATAATGGCCGCCATCATTCTGCGACAGTGGACCACTTGACGACCGATACCAGAGCCACTGAAATTAACTCCGATTTAAAGGCATTATGCAGGAGACATGCCGTAGAATGTTTTCCTGCATATGAGTACCTTGTACAAATGGTAAGCCCATGCGAGAGTTTAATGCATGGCGTGATAGAGGCTTCAACTCAATAATGCGGGGACCACTCTGTCCGGCACATAAGATAAGATCAGATAAGATAAGATAAGATACGTTTTAATGGTCTTTAAAACACACATTTGTGTAGTACAACCTACATGGATAGATCAAAAACAGGAATACATGGTCTATGTGTGATATACATGTGACAAGTGACAGATTAACACAGATTGTAAAGATATAGAAATTAGAATATCAAATTATTTGAGTTATTACTGGACATTGGTCATCTACGGAAGGATGTGTTGTACCATGTGGTACATCACCACCACCGTAGCTGACCAATGCCCAGCTTGAGTATGGCGTTTATATAGGGTATGAGCCTGTAAATGAGTTTTCCGGCACTAACATGTGGCCAAAAACCATCGGGGATAGCATAAGAAAACAGTCCTAAGATCATTTATTTCCATTATGGTCCCCATCTGCAGGCAACGTTGGGCACACCTTCATTGAGCTAGGGGTACATTTTATATAGTACTTGTAGTGTGTTATGGGGCAGTGTTGATAGCACAACCCACGTTCCAGCTTCTTGTGTTCTTTGGTAGCTTTATAGGGATATATTTGTTCTTTTCCACTCCTTTCAAGGGGTATGGCTCTCCTTGTGGATAGGTGACCCTTGTACTGAATGATATTACTTATTTCAGGGTGGGATTCTTACTGAAGTGAGGTGTTATTGATACTTTACACATACTGGTGTGTTTTACTGTCTCCTTTTGCTGAGCAGGAACTCAGCTTGGCGCTGGGATTTAGTTGGGTGAAATCTTTTTTTTAATTAGACAGAGTAGTCCTTGCATTTAAAGAAAGATAGTATAACTTATATACATCACATCTGCATGTAGTAATTTTAAGTTTAGGTCCGTTCTAGTGGTTAGTGCACACCATTATAATTATTCCACATAGTGTGGTAATTGCAGTTTACCACACAGAGCGACACATTCCGGTCCGGTTAACTTTTAGAATATTCAAACTGTATTTTTTTGGTGAATGTTTCGGGACAACCAATCAGAATATGGGTGGATACACACATGCATGTAATGTCTGTATGTAAAATACATGTATTTTACATGGCCACACCAATAATTGACAAAATTAATCACCTGCGCGCGAGAGGTCAATTTCACCAGTGAGTACTTATAAGCCATTATCAAACAAACTGCCATCAAGAAATTTCAGGCCAGTCATAAACATGTATTCTTTCATGGATGCCGAAATGAGTAATTCTTGTCTGATATATGTTGCTGTTTTCACGAGTTATAATTCATTTCGAAAAGTGGATTAGAGCCGGTCGATTTTATACTTGATTTGTTTCTGTCATTTCTTGGAAACAGGGTCATCCAAAACAAAAATAAAATATGCAGAATTCTTTTATAGGATGATACCGGCTTGTTGAGATTTCTCTGATAATTTGAGAGCGAGCTCATGTGATAACATTAATTCAATTTGAATTGCAAATATTCATTATAGCGCCAAAAAATAATGCAGGTACAGCGTTGAAATTAAAAAGAGTGACACCCCCCCCCCCATTTATATATATGTTTCTCAAGCCAAAGGTTGAACAAGCTCCTACCTGTCACAAGCTTGAATTATAACATTTTCGACCATAATCCATGATTGGGGGAGGGGCTGGTTCTCGAAAGCTTCCAATAACTAAGAGAGTTAATTGAATGTATCAGCCGGAATTATCTGGGCAAGAATTACAATATAATGTTTTACTTAAATATTCCATAGTTGTAAATTTTGCGTATACATGTATAACTGTATAACACAAGAGAGGAAAGGTGACGTAGTTGGGAACTCGTAGCTAGGCAACCCTTTCGCCGAATGAAGATAAACAGCAACACCATGCATTCAAATTTAAAGCTGTATAATATGTTCATAATTATATGAATAGCATAAATTGCTGCATATTAGATTAATCACTCGTAGAAAACAGACATGACTACGATATTTATAAAGCAGGGTGTCAGGACTCAGGGTGCTGCGTGCACACCCCGTCGAGGAAATATGCTATGGTGAATTCGGTATAGCTTCTGGGATAATATAGCTCCCCGTCCATGTTGGGGTTCATATCCCCCTGCGTTGGGGAAGAGGCCACCACTGGTATTAACATCAATAGAATACTGACAATGATTTAAACAGAACGTCGACCATTTCAGTTATCGTGCGAATAATTATTTTAAGCGGCCTGACGACTTCGTCCCAGTCAACGGCTCTTCAACGGTTCAGAGTTTAACTCACTGTGGTAAAACACAGTCGCAATGATTGGGTTGTCAGCGGACACATATTACACGGTGTGTATGATCCATGTAAAACTCCAAATACACGATATTTACAGATATTACATGCATGTGTGTATCCACCCTATACAGCGACATCGTAGCTGCGAAATTCCAAAGCGTTCTATGTTACATTTGTTGGATATTCGTTATTGATGGGTGGGTCAACATGTGTGCGTATAATATGGTGACCATTCATGCACTAGATGAATTTATCCATACTAAATTTACCTGTTCCAATCACTCTGGTAAAATACCAGAGTGTTTTCATCATGGTCTACCAGACTGTTTTTTTTATAAGAGTGTATACCATTCATTACCTTTGTCCTCTCTCTCCTCTACATCGCCAGATCGATAGCTCGTATTATAGCTCCATGCTGGACAATGTAAATCCTTCAGGTGGCGCAAACATATCAAAAGAGTGGGGCTGAAATGGTCATTGTCACCCCCTTTCGTTCAGTTGGGTACACAACTTTTGTAACATTTACATTTGGGTACCCAGCTTTGTTAAAGCAGACTGCAGTACCTATATGTCCTATGTCTACAATTCTTCTCTGCTATTATATTCAAGCATCGTGAGAAATATATATCATATAAACAAGTAATCACTGACGTCGATCATTAATTAAATCACGCTCTGTGTGAGATTTCATAAAGCTGGGTACCCAAATGTAAATTTTACAAAAGCTGGGCACCAAACTGAAAATTTTAAAAAGCTGTGTACCCAACTGAACGAAAGCGGATGACAGTGACCATTTCAGCAAGAGTGGGTGTTTCTCCGTGACAGACTTGTTCCAGATATATCAGACTATTGAACCCTCTATAAATATGAACGATCGGACCATCGAACCATCGAACCAATGGGCCCTCATGCTATCGAAACATCGGACCAATGAACCCTCGGACTAGTGAACCATCGGACTATCGAACCAATGAACCATCGGACTAGTGAACCCTCGGACTACCGACCCATCGGACTAACGCGCATGATGCCCCCCCCCCTGAACAGAGCTTGAACACCGTCTGTGATATTGGACAACTCGTTGATGTGTGTGAATTTTTGAAGCTGTGTACGAGGTACCGACAGTATCTCCAGGGTCATTTCTGCGAGCAAGGATATTAGAGATATTCTTATGTTGCTTTTGATTTAAATGACTGTAGTTGCATGTTGATTCACCAAGTACGACAGGGGTGAATAGGATTATATTCAAAACCAATAAATGTTATCGATGCTTGCAGCCTGGTTGCCAATTCATTGACAACCCAAGTGGTTATGTTACCGTAGGCAACACATGTGTTATAACACATCTCTTTCATGACTGTTAACACCCCTATAACAATGATGTTGAACTCTTAGGGGGAAACATTCATTACAGTACAGAGCGCCGACAAAGAGATGCCGCTTCGCCGCGTGAATCTTTAAATATCCTGTTGATTCACTGGATGTTTCGGTGGCCACTGATCTGCATAAATTTGTTTTGGAGATATATTATTCTCAGATTTTTCCGAGCTTTCGAGCACTGTGGTTGGGTGGCCGCTTCCCGTCATCTATGACAGCGATAGCAGCAATGTTGGTTCAAATTTGCAGTACGGTATGTTGTTTTTTTTAGCATCTGGCATTTTCTAGGACCCACAGCTCCCAAACCTCCAAAAAATATTCTTTTACTTCCAATTTTTTTTACACCCACTCCCACTCGGTCTGTGATCGCATAAAACTCTACTTACATAGCTTATACCACTGGGAAATTCTCTTTTAATCCAAATGACAGTTTAACCAGTTTTAGAAGATATTTAAATAAAAAAAATGAAAATTGAATTTTTGCAAATACTAGTTGATAGATATTTGTCTACCACATATAGATGCATGCGTATAGTTGGGTTCCAGGTCAGTGTGTGGTGATATAATGCTAGGTCAATCTGGGTGGTCAAATTCAACTCCGCTAAATGGAAAATCTAATGCATACATGTAGTGGACATATACAGTAACCCACCAGAAGCTGATAGCTGCACAATGTCATACTAGGATAAGTTATATGCATCCAATTTTACAAAACAAAATTATACCTATCCAGTGAGATATAATTCCCCCTCAAGCTATTACATGAACCGAACATGAGTTTTTCGTTTATTTGGCTGAATGCTGATAGCATTATCTCAAGACAGTGGCTTTCAGAATGCAGACATCAAAAGACCTGTCCATGTCATATCAGTAGCTATTGTTAAAGATATATTATGTACTTATTCTGGTGCGTGAAACTAGTAAGTTAGTATTCAGGCACTATCCCAACTGGAGGAATATAGCATTCTAGTAACATCGCCGAAAATTTCAAACAAATCGACCTCACCAATCAATAGAAAACATCGTCTGAATTACGCGCAATTGTAAATATTTACTTCTCGATTCGGGACGCAACTATCTGTGATAAAAACGATTTCGCCATCGAGAGTCACTGTATTTAATTAATATATACGAATGGCGACGTTTGTTTGTCAATTTCGATAAAATATTTGTAAAAATTACTACTTTGAGCAAGATTATTCTCCATTTCTATTTGATCACCCTACCGGGGTGTTTCACATCACTTTACAAATATTATATCCGAATTGACAACACACACCGTCATTCTTATATATCAATAAAATGCAGTGACTCTCGATGGCGAAATCATTTTCGTTAGTTTATCGCCGATAGTACTGTTGCGTCCAGAATCGAGAAATAAATATTTACAATTGCGCGTATTTCAGATGATGTTTTCTATGGAGTGGTAAAGTCGATTTGCTACAGATTTTCGGCGATGTCAGCAGAATTCCACATTTCCGCCAGTTGGCATAGCGCCTGAATACTAACTTATAAGTTGCATGCACCCGAACAAATCCATAATATATCTTTAACTTTTGTAATGTTTTGAACGCACAATTGTTAAAGAAATATGGCATGCTGTCAAATGACGCCAAGTGTGCTAATCTTCAAAATTGACATTTGTGACTAATAATTTCTTTTTCCTTTTCGTAAAGCTTTGCACATAACACAGTAAAATGTGGCGCCAATGACACCTTCGGCAATATTATGTGTGGTACCAAGAGTTGTGGCCCTTGATTTTGTGACGGAAAAATGAGATTTGTATGCAAAAATGACCAAAATATTGCATTTTCAGACGTAAGGGGTACAAATACCTTAATTTTTCAAGAAATAATATATATGTTTCAATTTGTGATATTTGCAAGACTAGATCATTGTGCAGGATACGCAAAATTCCGTAACTTGTAATGTGAAACTCCATAATTTCTACAGCCAGGGCCCCATACATTCGAGGGGGGGGGGCATATATTCCTTGAAATGTAACTGGAATTAGAACCGAACTCATATAGACAATATATAGATGCCTGCGTGATATCAGGCTTTCGGAACTTGATACATAATGTCAGTATTATTACCCAAGGGGTCATTATCGTCACTTGTTGGTGTGCTGGGTACCGGTACTCAGCGTTAGGAAAAAAGGTGTTTTGGGTACCCAGCTTGACCTTTGTAATGTTTTCAGCACACAATAATATTGTTGAAGAAATATGGCATGCTATCAGATGGCGCATTTATATAGTAATCTTAAACATGACATTTGTGACTAATAATTGCTTTTTCCTATTCGTAAAGCTGGATACCCTACACACTAAGATGTGGCGTCAATCACCCCTTCAGCAATATTATTGAGGTACCAAGAGTTATGGCCCTTGATTTTGTATGCAAAAAAATGACCAAAATATTGCATTTCAGACCTAAGGGGTACAAAAACTAAAAAAATTCAAGCAATAATCTATATGTTTGCTCAAAGGCCTCTGGCTTCCAACATCAACATGGACAAATTCAAACTCTCGTCGTTCACAATCCCAGAAAATCAATCTTTAAATAATGAAGATGACAGATTTTGCACGCTAAAAAAGGCCAGGTATCTAGAGCCACCATGGTTTCAGTATAACCACTAAGTATTCTTATAAATTTACCCCTATTGATAATTCGAAACTGTGGAGTGTCACATAACATGAATTTCATATTCTGTTTATCATACGACTATTTTTTTCTCTATCATTTGATGCAAGAAACAAATTTTGCCTCGGCAGGGAATGGTTAAAGTGAAAGAATTTCGACGCGCGTGGCTGAGACGCGTCACAAACATTACGGTTTGCACGCGGCGATTCCGCACAGAAAATATAGTTCCGCATTTCGTGTCGTTTTACTACTTTCCAAATCATAACCTTTGAAATACGTCGTTTCGGAATGGTTTCATAATAACTAAACAAGAATGCGTGGCTGATTTAAAACACCACAATAGCTTTAAGTACCACTTAATATATATATTGCAAATTACTTTTAAATTCTCCCAACTTGCTCCTGTGTTTGCGCTCTCGTGTCCAGTGTACTGCTCAACTACGTCACAGTGCGTGTTACAAATTCTCCCAACACACAAGGTCATTGAATTCCAAGTGCAAACCCCGGAAATTTCCAATGTGTTCAGAATCAACAGAGTTTATACTCTAGTAGTAGACGATGGAGCAAAAACAACGATAATTTTATTCAACAATAACACCGGATGGATTTATTATATAAATAATAGATTATTTGCCGTGGATTTCAAAATTTCCGACTCCAATGTTCCCGCTGAACAGAGTTTGAATACCGCCTGTGATAAACTGATATGTACAACTTGTTGATGTTGGTGAGTTTGCGAGCAAGGATACTAGTATATAAATATTCTAATATTCTCATATTAAATAATAATGTTGCTGTCCAATGTGTCCATGTCCATAGTTGTTGATTGACTGGATGTTTCGGTGATCACTGATCTGCATAAATTTAAATAATTTGTGTTCGAGGTAGGATCAGGTAGGCTAGATTATTTTATGATAATTTCTTGAATTATATTCTAAATTCTAGGTCAACACGACCGCTTTCAGATTGCTGCTTTCAGCGCACCGTTCCAATCGCAAGATTATCGTTCTCGTATTATTTGCTAAGGAAATCACCGAGGTTTGCCGATTGCGCAACGTTCATGACTGAACTGCGTAAATTCATGCGTTGACTTGTCGCAACACCTCTGATTCGGTGGAGCCAGAGTAAATTTGATTTCATAATTTACATAAAATGTTCATTTTGTGCTTATAGTCATGACAATTTTGGGGACCCACCCATCCGGTCCTTGATCCAAAATTCCCCCCGTTTTTGAATTTTTTCCCCCCATCCATCTTTTGACACCCACCCCCTACTGGCACTAATACCGGCGGTACTATACTATAGTGATCATAGTGGAGTAGCTTAACCCACAATAATGGAAGAATCGTTCACTTCCGGATAGAAGCACCAAACTTCGCACATATATTGTCCACTATATCCCTGATCATAATCCAGCTGGTTCCAGCTTTCGGTTAAGTGGAACTCGTTAAATTCAAGATGGCGCCCAACATGGCCGCCGTTTTTCAGATGGGTCACTAAATCAGTTTGATGCAAATTATAGTGAGACAGTCTTGTCATATGTATACAAATGTATACATTTTTGTGAAGATAAGATAAAATGCCACCATTATAGGGTAAAATTGGAACTCACCGTCCAAGATGGCCGTCAAAATGGCAGCTGGAAGTGGAAAATTTGATTTTTTTCTATATTAGATATCTTTAAGATCAGTTTATGCTGTTTGGTATTGGTTGATAATTGTGACTTTATGTTGGATTGTTCATGTTAACTGACCATTGGAGCAATGAAATATGTCATTCATGGTGTCAGAAACCCTTCTGATCCCTCAAAAATTCGATTTTTACAGAAAGCGGTATAAAATGTTACCAAAAATCACCATTGGGATTTCTAGTCATATTTCATCAAGAAATGGACAGAACTGTGCAATTTTAGTGAAGCATTCCATTTTTTATGCATATTCCAACTCATTAGTACAAAAATTGTCACTTTGGCTCAAAATGGTTGAAAATATGGCGGCCAAAATGGCAGCTGGAAGTGGAAAATTTTATTTGTTTTCTCTAATATCTTTAAAGGGGTACTATACGCCATTTTCATTAAATTTCCGGTGATAACAACGATCTAATATCGATAATATATAGAAACATAAATAATTTGAGTCGAAGATGTATTCTGTAAACGCTCAGGTTAATAGGCTATCTTAAAATTTAATAATTTAAAAGTTAATAATTTGATATGAATTGAATTTAGAGCCATAAAATGGCGTTAATTAAATTACGAATTCCCGTGTACATGACGTAATCAAATAAAGTAATTGAGGGATACTGGATTTGTAAACCGATCGCACACACGATCGTTTGAACATTATGATGATACGAGGAGAAAACTCAAGCCACTCACTGACTAGTGATGACACAATAACTTAAATGAGTATATGTGACTAGTATGCATATAATATAACCTTTATTTGATTCATTTGGTTGAAAACTGTACAAAAATTACTCGACAACGACAATTTGTATTTTTGCATTCCGGTAAATTTGCCATCCGTAACACTACTTCGTACTCAACAGACTTTCAAATAATGGAAAAATTGTTACCTTATTTTCCGACTCGGAGACTATAGAAACCAACAACAACATGTTGGGTACAGTATCCCTTTAAGATCAGTTTATGCTGTTTGGTACTGGTTGAGAATTCTCACTTTATGTTGTACTATTTATGTTAACTGACCATTGGAGCAATGAAATATGCCATTCATGAAGTCAGAAACCCTTCTGATCTCTCAAAAATTCGATTTTACATAAAGCGGTATAACATTTTCCCAAAATCACCATTGTGCTTTCTAGTCATATTTCATCAAGAAATGGGCATAACTGTGCAATTTGAGTGAAACATTCCATTTATTATGCATATTCAAACTCATTGGTTGCAAAATTGTCACTTTGGCTCAAAATGGCTGGAAAAATGGCGGCCAAAATGTGAAAAATGGTAAATATTGCACATGCTGCGTGCCATGCAACCACATACAAGTTGTGGTTGATGACAAAGTTTGACTATTATGTGTTATATAGATTGAATACTAACATTTCTTATGCACCCAACAAATTAATTTTTCATATATATCCCAAACATTATTCTCTGCTGTTCCGAAAAGTTAGCAAATTGTGACCTACTGGGTTATTAAACATGTTACTTAATCAAGTGAAAACTATAGGTTCTAACCGTTCTATTATGGTTGTCCCAGTACCTTATGAGACATGACAAATTCATTTTAAAGTAGGCTCCTGCGAATATTCGATATTCGATTCGAGATTCGATTCGAAAGTCAAATTCGAGTCGAAATTGCCAACTCGAAATTTCGAATATGTTTGACGGAAACGTAAGCTGTTTACGGACAAGAACACATGTCGATCTTAGCTGTTTTTGTGGCATTTAATTCCAGAAAATTATGTATATATACACCTAATAATTCTTATTCTACATCGCGGATGTTCGCATGCTATTAAATATAATTATAGCCAGCAATTAGCCACTATAGGACGACTAAATACGACGGGAATTATATCTTTAAAATGGTAGCAAAAGCTCGGAGATTGCCGATGGACCGACGACGCGAGTAGCTATCGGTTGCTATGAGACTGAGCAACCGATAGCGTTATCCATCGTCTATCCGTCTCAGATTCCGCGTTATGTAATATCGTTGAGACTGTCCCACGTGTTCCCGGTGTTGAAAAGAGCATTTTGGCGGTGTTTTCTTTTGAAGTTGTCTTTCAGTTTCGGAGCTTTCGTTTACACTGGACAAAATGTCGACAGTCATTCATGTTTATTTTAAAGGTACTCAATCCGATAAAACTCCTCTCAATTACTATTTCAATGGCTTCGGGGGTCAAAAATATTTTATTCGAGTCGAGGAAGTCATCAACCAAAGCTCAGATTTGTTAGATATCGATTTTAGAAATCTATTATTTTTCATTATCGGGAATACTTTCTGGCCCAGAACTCAGTCAAAATTGCGTTATTATTACCACTTGATTTTAGAGTTATCCATCCTTGTCTGTTTGAATAGATTTTGGTGTACACATCCCGAGCAGATTACGGCAGTTGAAGGCAATTATTAGTACTCATCTCGAGTAAATAACAAATTAAAAAAATTATTAGTACTCATCTCGAGTAAATAACAAATTTCAAAAATCAATATCTAATAACTATGAGCTTTGTTTGGGTTCCTCGACTCGAATCAAATATGTTTTACCCCCAAAGCCAAAGAAATAGTAATATAGGACCCTCTGATCGGATTGTTGTTGTTGGAATATTTTGAGATGGGGACCCTCTGTTCGGATTTAGTACCTTTAGGCTTTAAACGTGATAAAGCTTCAGGCAGTGCAGGGACTTACACGTGTGATGAATGCAACATGGTGTATAAAACGCAAGCATCTGGGACAACTACCCATCTATGGAATCATCTACCCTGCGACTGTTGTTGCGTCTTCAAGTTTATAACAACGAGTGTTTCCGAATGCCGAATTGCAATTTTGCATGTACATGCAGACTATATAAATTTTGCGTGATTTTAGTTCCGATAATCCGTTTAGTGGTAATGTATTAATTGTTGTGATGGCAGCATGGACGTTTTAATTTGTTTTTTTTCTCTCGACAATTATAAATCGAAGTTAATAGTATCTCAAACGACGGTTCATCGCCACATAAGTTGTGATGGAACTTCATGCATGTAGTTCATAGAACATTTCACAAATCGTCTAATCGTTAACAAAACATGCCTAATTGAGAATAATATATACGGAGTTCTCAAAATATATAGTACTAGCAGGTTAGCCCGCCACCGGCGGCTTGTCCGAAACATGACATTTTTTTAATATTTTTTTTTTAATTTTTAGCTCCACGCGTTTCAATAAGAAAAATTTGTACCCGGTAGCTCCACCCGTTTCCGAGATCTGGACTGCGCATGCGCGAAGCTGGCGTCGCACGTGCTCGGCGACCTGATAAAATTTGTACCCGGCGCAAGATACATTCACATAGCAAATTTCAAGTCGATAGCTCCACCCGTTTCCGAGATCTCGTCTGCGCATGCGCTGCACGGGCGTCGCACGGGCTCGGCGACCCGATAAAATTTGTACCCGGCGCAAGATACATTCACATAGAAAATTTCAAGTCGATAGCTCCACCCGTTTCCGAGATCTCGTCTGCGCATGCGCTGCACGGGCGTCGCACGGGCTCGGCGACCCGATAAAATTTGTACCCGGCGCAAGATACATTCACATAGCAAATTTCAAGTCGATAGCTCCACCCGTTTCCGAGATCTCATCTGCGCATGCGCTGCACGGGCGTCGCACGGGCTCGCCAATACGACAACGACCACCGCCTGGTCAAACTACACACACGTACCAAGTTTCGTCCCGATCGGTCGAGAATCGTAGATTTGTATGAAGTACAACACACACACAAACATAAATATATAAGAGAGATATGTAAATTAGATAGATTGTATCAAAATATATAGGAGATATATGTAAATGATCTACACACCATTACTGGTGTTTGTCAAAGTTTAGTGGGGTATATCAATACTCATTCACGATTATATCATTGAGGTCCGGAGGGTGTGGGCTATCTCTCGAATACACGGAGTTCTCAAAATATATAGAAGAGACTAGCAGGTTAGCCCGCCACCGGCGGCTTGTCCGAAACATGACATTTTTAAAATATTTTTTTTTTAATTTTTAGCTCCACGCGTTTCAATAAGAAAAATTTGTACCCGGTAGCTCCACCCGTTTCCGAGATCTGGACTGCGCATGCGCGAAGCTGGCGTCGCACGTGCTCGGCGACCTGATCAAATTTGTACCCGGCGCAAGATACATTTACATAGCAAATTTCAAGTCGATAGCTCCACCCGTTTCCGAGATCTCGTCTGCGCATGCGCTGCACGGGCGTCGCACGGGCTCGGCGACCCGATAAAATTTGTACCCGGCGCAAGATACATTCACATAGCAAATTTCAAGTCGATAGCTCCACCCGTTTCCGAGATCTCGTCTGCGCATGCGCTGCACGGGCGTCGCACGGGCTCGGCGTCCCGATAAAATTTGTACCCGGCGCAAGATACATTCACATAGCAAATTTCAAGTCGATAGCTCCACCCGTTTCCGAGATCTCATCTGCGCATGCGCTGCACGGGCGTCGCACGGGCTCGCTAATACGACAACGACCACCGCCTGGTCAAACTACACACACGTACCAAGTTTCGTCCCGATCGGTCGAGAATCGTAGATTTGTATGAAGTACAACACACACACAAACATAAATATATAAGAGAGATATGTAAATTAGATAGATTGTATCAAAATATATAGGAGATATATGTAAATGATCTACACACCATTACTGGTGTTTGTCAAAGTTTAGTGGGGTATATCAATACTCATTCACGATTATATCATTGAGGTCCGGAGGGTGTGGGCTATCTCTCGAATACACGGAGTTCTCAAAATATATAGAAGAGAAGAGAAGAAGAGACTAGCAGGTTAGCCCGCCACTGGCGGCATTCGTCCCATGGCTTTGTTTCAGAAACATGACATTTTTGTAATTATTTTGTTTTTATTTATTTTTGTTTTTTATTTTTGAATATGAATTTAATGTTTTTTAAATTTAATATATTTTGTTTCTGAATTGTTTTTTTATTGTTAATTTTTTTTTATTTTAAATTGTTTTAATTAAATTGTAAATTGTTTTAATTAATTTTTTTGTTTCTGGCGGAAAAATTTACCCGTAGAAATCCCCCCTTCCTAGGAACGACAGACAACGCATTCTTTGTTTCGTGAAATCTCTCTACGATAACATTGCATTGAATTTAAAACAAACTCTTCCCGTCGGGAAATCTGTCTTCGGGTCGTTGTTGTTGGCATCACGACTCCCCGAAAACTCTCACATTGCCGAAAACGTGTATTTAGTAATATCGTTGTTGTTGATATCTACGGCTTGGGGGCTATTTTCTTATTTAGCAAGTTTGAGCTCAATCGGTTAGAGTCTATAAAGGACACACTCATATATATGACACTTCCCGTAGGTAGCAAGTTTGAGCTCAATCGGCATTCCCTGGAATTTCCCGTAGATTGGCAGATTCCAGTAGCTTTATAACGGTATATCTAAGGAGAAATCTGATGCTATATTCGTGATTATCTGGGATGATTTCGGTATATACCGAAGGTATATACTGTAAAAACAAAGCGCGCCATCCGTGCTCGCAGGGAATAAATTTCGAGCGATAACGTTTGCGTTCACGTATAACTCTGCAGATGCGAATAACGTTGAATGGGAAACAGACGCTCTTTATAGAGATGCGTCAAAAACAAACGCTCATTAAATAATCACTTGATTAACCCCCGCCGTGCCTTTACGGTGATTTGAGATTGGAGAACGGGTGCTCTGAGCTTCTCTAAACCGCGACCACGGTCGTGTCGGTGGGATTTGACACTTACATAGGAAGTTTGATCTCAATCTTTACACGCGTTTTGGATTCTATGAAGTACACACACATATACGAAGTCTCAAAATATATAGTACTAGCAGGTTAGCCCGCCACCGGCGGCTTGTCCGAAACATGACATTTTTATATATTTTTTTTTAATTTTTAGCTCCACGCGTTTCAATAAGAAAAATTTGTACCCGGTAGCTCCACCAGTTTCCGAGATCTGGTCTGCGCATGAAAATTTGTACCCGGCGCAAGATACATTCACATGCCAAATTTCAAGTCGATAGCTCCACCCGTTTCCGAGATCTCGTCTGCGCATGCGCTGCACGGGCGTCGCACGGGCTCGGCGACCCGATAAAATTTGTACCCGGCGCAAGATACATTCACATAGCAAATTTCAAGTCGATAGCTCCACCCGTTTCCGAGATCTCGTCTGCGCATGCGCTGCACGGGCGTCGCACGGGCTCGGCGACCCGATAAAATTTGTACCCGGCGCAAGATACATTCACATAGCAAATTTCAAGTCGATAGCTCCACCCGTTTCCGAGATCTCGTCTGCGCATGTGCTGCACGGGCGTCGCACGGGCTCGCCAATACGACAACGACCACCGCCTGGTCAAACTACACACACGTACCAAGTTTCGTCCCGATCGGTCGAGAATCGTAGATTTGTATGAAGTACAACACACACACAAACATAAATATATAAGAGAGATATGTAAATTAGATAGATTGTATTAAAATATATAGGAGAGATATGTAAATGATCTACACACCATTACTGGTGTTTGTCGAAGTTTAGTGGGGTATATCAATACTCATTCACGATCATATCATTGAGGTCCGGAGGGTGTGGGCTATCTCTCGAATACAAGGAGTTCTCAAAATATATAGAAGAGATTCAACACACATGATTCGATTCGATATTCGATTCTATATTCGATTCGATTTAGTGAATTCGATTCGAAATTCGATTCGATCAAAATATCCAATTCGCAGGACCCTATTTTAAAGGATGCAGTATGGAATTTCGCCTAACAAACTTCTTTTGAGATTCTGGCCATGTTTTTGAAGGGAAATGGGCATGCACGCCATGCAGAACTTCGAAACTGAGCTACTCTCACAAATTAGAGTCAACAAATTAGCGTCAAATGTTATCAACATTGTTCAACTTAATACATGATGTTTGTAAAAATGGTAGTCAGGGAGTGACTTTGTGGTCACAGATGATGTAAATAGGTATACATGAAATATAATCACGAATGGTGTGACTAGTTACACAAGGAGTGTCTATATGGTCATGTGTGTGGTGTTTATGGTGATATTCAGGTAAACAAGGAGTGCTAATGCATGAGGTGAATACTTATACGTGGAGTGGCTGTATAGTCACTGAAGTGGTGTATGGGTATAACAAGAGTAGCTACATTCCATCCGTGTGTTGTTTATGTATACATGGAGTGACTTTATGATCATGTGTGGAATGTACAGGTGTACATTTGGTGGCTTCATTGTCATGGATGGGTGTATATGTAATTATGTATACATGTGTTGGTTGTATGAAAATGGGTTGGGTGTATGGATACATAAGGAGTGGTTGTATGCTTAGGCCAAAAAACAAAGATTGCTATGTTTCCGTACATCGACCGACCCTAAAAATAAACCGCCGACCCTAATCTTTTTATTGATATATTTTTTATTTTTTACTGTTTTTACTAATACATGCTCATAAATATTGATGCTCATTAGTGTGCAAAACACATGGTTTCTAACATATGCCTGTGAAAAGTGACCATGAAGTGACTGTTAATTGTCTCAAAAGCCCCAGGTGTGTGATGGGTTTTGGATTGATGGGCATGAATTTTGCAATTTTAATTTCATGAGAGTGGATCTCATGCCTGCTTTACCTGTATGCCTTGTTTGGGACTTATGGAACATACTCATGGATTCCAAATAAACATGCATGCACATTTATTATTTTCTTGGGAAATTCTCCCCCTGCACAGTGCTTATTTGAGTCTGCAAGTTTATTAATTTTGAGGCTATGAAAATTGAAATCCGCACAAACTCAAGATTTCTATATGATTCTGATACCAAATTGATGAGCTTATAATTTTATGCATGTACATATTCAATTACATTATGGCATACATGTGAACATTTAAATATTGAATAAAACACTACATGACACATACTACATGTATGTTGATTCCTATGCTTGACCTACATGTATATAGTTGATGTTTTGCTCAAGAGTTTCCCCTGTGCTATTATTTGGGTCTGTACTGTTATTAACTTTCAATGTAATTCCCCCCCTGCACTATTATTTGGGCCTGCACTTTTATTTGGAGCCCGAGAGTACCGGTAGGAACACTATCAACAGACATGGTGTGAGTGTATTTGTATATATACATGTATAGAGGTTATCACCACATATGTTTAAGTAGGGATACATCATACAGCTACTGTTTCCAAAAACCAGGCATGCTAGGTTGGGTGTACTGGCTACCTCCATACAAGATGTAGTCGTCACAATACAAGTATGGTATAATGGCGGTATTATGGGTAAAATTCTAATAAAAGTTAGTGACATCAATTTCGTACCAAGTTTGTAGCCAAATTTATGAAAATGTGGTATGTGAATAATAAATAACATACTTAAGCATGAAGTAAGTTTGATCTTTCATCCATCTTAATGTATATTTCCACTGTATTTATCAAGTAATACTTTCCCCACAACACAAGTTGGCATTTTATGTCACTTCGGTAAAGGTAATTAAATATTTCTGCAGCTGGATAAAAAATATCAAAATAATTTTTTTTTTACCCACCTACCTACCCTAATTTTTTCACTCCGTTATCGGAAACATACTATCTTTTTTTTTGGCCTTATGGGTATAATAATTATAGGTGTACATGGAACGGTTGTATGGTCATGATTGTTGAAATGTATATGCATACATGCATAGATGGATGGTCATTGGCGAGCGTGTTGGTATATATGAAGTGGCATTGTGATCTTAGGTGTATATGGTATGTATGTGCATCTTTGCTGTTGGTGTATTGTCATTAGGGGATATATATATATGTATACAGGGAGTCGCTGTATGATCATGGATAGGATGTATGAGTATACAGCGAATGGCTGAATTGTCATGTGTGTGGTGTATATGCAAGTCTGGAGTATACATATGACCACGTGTTATTGGTGTATCCATTCAATGCTGATGTGTATATGTATACATTGCATAACTATATGGCCATGTGTGGGGTGTATATGTGTATCTTGAGTGGCTATATGCCATGTATGTGGCAAATAGGTATGAGGGAGATACCATATGGCCGATGGTGAGGTCACCAGTGTAAATGGTACGGGTATGTCTTGAAGGATTGTATGGCAATTAATGAGGTGTATACGCACAACTGGAGTGACTCTATATATGGTCATGAGTGGGGTGTATATGCATATCTTGAGTGGCTATATGGTAATGTGTATACAGGGAGTGACCGTATGGCCAATGGTGATGTGATGTGCTGGGTATTGGTATGTCTTGAAGCTGCATGGCTACTGGTGAGGTGTATATGTATACCTGGAGTGACTTTATAGGCATGGGTGGGGTGCATATGTATATCTTTAGTGGCTATATGACCATTGGTGCGGCAATATGTGTATATGGAATAACCATATAGCCGATGGTGATGTGAATTGGTAAACAATGATTGACTATATGACCACGAATGGCTGAATTGTCATGAGTGAGGTGTATATGCAAGCCTGAGTGTATGAATGGTCGTGAGAGCGGGGTATTGGTATATATATAGAACGTCTGTATGGCCATTGGTGATGCGTATATGTGTACTTAGAGTGACTCTGTTGTCATGGGTGTGGTGTATATGTATAGCTTGAGTGACTACATGGCCATGGGTGTGGCAAATATATATACATGGAGTAATTGTATGGCAAATGGTGAGGCGAATATATATACTTGAAGTGAATATATGATCATGAATGGGGTGTAGAGCTATATATAGAGTGATTATACGGTCGTGTGTGAGGCGTAGAAGTATACCTGCATGGTGACTTGTGACTATATAGTCAAGTGCGTGGTGTTCGGTTATACCTATTAAGGCTAAATATGGCTGTACGGTCATGGATGAAGTGTGTGTGTGTATTGTGTAAAAGACGAGTGGCTACATGGTCATCTATGTGGTGTTTATATATATATGGAGCGAGTGTATGGTCATGGGTGGGTTGTGTATGTATATAGAATTTGGGTGGGTATCGCTTTACACAATACCTCAGAGACATGTTAATCGATATAGAGGTAATGTCAGAGAGTTCTACATCCTGATGGAGGTTTATACGCACAATGGGGGAAACGGTTTTCCCGACATTAGTCATTTCGATGCCAATGAGCCACAATTTTATTGTCGTAGCCTCATAATAATGCCCCTTTCAGTTCAGTTTGAAAGTGCTGTCCATTTCCGTACAAAAAACATGGTCTTTATCCCAAAAGAAGTTTTTGACAAAATTCCGTGCTACATCGTTTATAATTAATTTGCCATGCCTCATAAGTAACATGGTTAATACAAAGTGAGTCACAATTTGCTACCTTTCGGAACATCAGAGAATAATATTCAGGATATATATGAATAATAATTTGTTTTACCAAATTTGGTTGCCATTTTGCAAACCATCTTGAGTAATTTTGCCCAAAAACAGATAAGTGTGACCTATTTAAGACAGATCAAGACAATAAACACCTTCGATACCATTTTACTTGAAAAAATTGTCTTAACCTGAAAGGTTAATTTTTGCCGATTTTGATGTCAAGTTTGTGATAGAAAAATCCAATAATTATGGTAATTTCAGTGTTTAAAATAGTAACAATTAATCAAGGTGCATTAGAAATGGTAGTATTCAATATCTATAAGACAGAATAGTCATTTTGTTCATCAACCACAACTGGTATGCGGTTGCATGACTCGCTGGGGCAATATTTACATTTTTCCATATTCTGGCTGCCAAAATCATTTTGAGCCAAATTGACAGTTTGGGTATAATTGAGTTGGAATATTCATGAGAAATAGAATTGGTCACTTAGATTGCGCAGTTCTTCCCATTTCTTGACGAAATATGACTAGAATCCCAATGGTGATTTTTTGTAAATTTTTATACCACTTTCTGTAAAATCGAATTTTTAAGGGATCGGAGTTGGCAGGGAGCCCACGAATGGCATATTTCATTGCTCCAATGTTCAGTTAACATGACCAATATAAAATAAAGTTGCAATTCTCAAACCGTTTCAAAAAGCAGGAACTGATTTGAAAGATATTAGTGGAAAAACGTAAATATTTTTATTTTGGCGTCCATTATGGCGGCCATTTATGATTATCATAGACAAATTGAATGTGGATACAAAGGCGGACATCCATGGTATCGTTAGACAATCTCCAATGTATATATATCATTTACTATAGCCATTATATTCGATACAATATAGATACCCCTAAATATCAAATTTTCGAAATGTCAAGGTCAATTTGAAGGTCAATGGGTCACCAGAAATCCGGTGAAATCTCACTCAGTGTGATCCGACGATTTGGATTAGATCGTCAAAAAATAGTGGTATTTAGGGAAGAATATTCATAGTCATATAATAAATACACATTATCGGTACAGTGGAGTGATATGGGCTGCCGTATCACGCCGATTGCGGTAGCTCGTTTGATGCGGCGATCTGACATCGTCAACGAGACGTGATACTGGAGCCATTATCACTTCACTGTACCGATAAAGCGTTTATAATATGACACATTTTTGGTTCATCCCATGTCACAAAGGGCAAAACTACTTCGTTACAACATCCCAATAGAACAGATCCGTTTACGCTTCAAACGAACAGACCTGATAAATAGTTCCCAACTTCCGGTGACCTAATTTCACGGGATACTGATACGGAATTAAAAGGATACTGATACGGAATTCATAGAATACCGTTACGGCTCACGACCAGACAAGCATTTTCAGACTGCTCGGAATTTATCGCCAAACAATAGTGGTATTTGTAAGGGATTAGTGGTAGTCATATAATAAAATTTATGCTCGGGTCGTGTATATAGGTAACAGGCGGGCGGGCACTTAATCAGCTAAAAATCAACTTTTGCATCATTTGTATATTTCACACCGGGTCCTATCCGATGCGGAATGTCATAACCTTCAAAATGATGTATCAAAAGCCCGTGTGTGATGCCGATGGACTAAACTCCTACTTCTAGTGAGCTTTTTGAGTTTGTCCGCTCTACTAATGTTTCCGTTCATATTCTGACACCATGCATGTGGTTTTCCACGATGAAATGCATACCGTGCAAACTTGACAGCGTGTTCATGAACGTACAGTTAGCGTACGCTCATACACATGAAGTCGCAAATTTACAAGGCATGTTTTACAGGGAGAGGTAAAAACTATCTAGATCAACTATAGAAAATTAGAAATGATATCAAAATTAGCCTGGAGATAGCATGCAATTATCTCGCAAGAATCAAGTATACAAATATTTTAAGGCAATGCGTTACATGTGGAACTATCGAAATTTTACTCCTCGTATCGTTAGCTTTGGTACATATGCATTTTATATGCACGTTGCCGTTCATATTATGGCACCATATGGTTTTCTATGAGAAAATGACCGCCAAAAGTGCCAGTGCATGCATGAATGTAACCTTATAACACTGGGGGTCCATCACTCCGACTCGTTTCTCATTATTTGTTTACTTTCGGCCATTTTGATTATGGAGAACTATACCCTGTCAAGAGAAAATTGTTAGGTTGAGTATTAATTAATGATGCTTTTGTCCCATTTGTTTGGAATGAGTAGGTGGATATTCATATATATAACCTACCACCATTAAAACGATCATTACGATAGGCGTCCCGTTGTGACCCCATGCTGAGGTGATCAGCCAGATTTGGCCTTGGATTTCGTAATCTCCAACTTCGGTAACAGTTTTGAGAAGAACAGAGACAAAATAAACCATGATACTTACGATAATTGTTTTATGCCATCGGTACACTGTCTAATCGCGTTTCAATATCATCAATATCGTCAGCCGTTTATATTTAATCATGCATTTTTGATATTCACACGAGCTCCGACTCGTTTTTTCAAAGGCTCCGACTCTTACAGCTCGAAAAGTGATTGGCTCCGACTCGTTTTCATAGGAAGATCATGGCAAACTTTGCTATAATATAGGCCCTCTAGGGAAAGAATGTGCGCTAATAAATATACGTTACAAGCATGGCGACCGTTTTACACACGTATTAAACATCACAAGCGCCGAAGGGTTTTTTTCCGTGTGAAAAAACAAAACGCCAAGCTTATAACAGATTGCATAACACCAGAGATAAAATACAATCAGTGTTGAGTTTCGGTTACCAATTAAATATGACTGGATTTGATATGGCGGGTCACATATGCCCCAAACTGAACCTCGATCTCACAACGCTCAAGAGAACGAATATAATACGTTCGTTGCTAACAGAACGCAAGTGTCGCGATCACTTAAGATCCGTGGTTCACGGACGGACAAAGAACCTGATCTGAGTCCAAAAATCAGTAACGAGTCGGACCCATTTTGAAGATTTCGTTTTGAAGCTCAAACATACTGAATGTCCTAAACATACATTACTGTAATATTTGATGCTAGAGCCTTTTATTAAGAACATATAACCATATGAGATATAAACCTAAATAGCTTGTAATAAACACGGTGCAAAGTTTCAATGGTAAATCACATAGATATATAAGCGCATTTTTTATATTTTTGAAAAATCGGAAACGAGTCGGAACGAAATCGTCAAAGATCCCAAAGTTGTGAGCCCGCTGATCCCCAGTACTTAACTCCGATAGTTGCATCGAGAAGTAAATATTTTCAATTGAGCGTAGTTCATTCGATGTTTTCTATGGAGTGGGTAGGGTCGATTTGTTGGAGATTTTCGGCGATCCTAATAGAATGCTACATTCCTCCAGTTGGTATAGCGCCGGAATGCTATCTTATCAATTTCACGCACCCGAAGACAATACATAATGCATCTTTAAAACAAGGTTTATAAAATATCACAAAATGGTACGGTAAAGGTACTCAATCCGATTCGATGGTCCCCATATCATGAGATTACAACAAAAACAACAACAACAACAACAACAACAACAACAGCGACGACGACGACGATGAATATTTATCAACATTTTGTTCAACGAAATATGGCCGGAATGTCAAATATATACACACAAAAGCACTTTATTTTAGAGTTATCCATCTTCATCCGCATTTTGGTCTGAGATCGTCGAATTTTTGCCAGGCGGAACAAATTAAATATCTCGAGAAATAACAAATTTCAAAAATTGATACCTGATCACTCTGAGCTTTGATGGGTGGTTTCCTCCACTCGAATCAAATAGTTTTTACTCCCCCCCCCCCCCCCGAAGTCAAATAAATAGTAATTTGGGGTCACTAATTCGGATTATGCATCTTTAATTACCTTTGTGATAACAATATACGTAACAGTGCACCAGTGCAGAGTCGCCACCGCAGTGTGAATTTCTGTTTATTCCGATGCTTTACGGTTTCCATGTACACCATAGAACAATTATGTATACATTCTACACAATATGTTTAATTTTGATCTAAAACAAAATTGTGTTGAAATGACACATGTGTTTGTGGAATTTTCTCAACATTGAATATGAGTGAATATGTGCGTATATTATAGTTAGTAGATGAGATATGTTCTATTGTTCTATTTGAGACATACATCTCGTCAAAAGCTACCTTATTACCAATCTGGCAGCAGCAAAGATTCAACAGCCTAAAATATCTTCGGTCTGTCTCAATAGAACCATACAAATATGGATATCATTGGAACCGGCTCCTTGACCACATTGTGATAGTTACAGTTATGCCCTGTGCCAATGCATTCTCTTATATATGCGAGTCGACCGTAGGTCGCCTGGCATATATAAGAGAATGCATTGGCCTAAAAAAAAACACTTTTTAACATTTTTTCTTACATTCTTTAACAATTTTATAATTTTTAATGTGTTAAGCCAATGCATTCTCTTATATATGCGAGGGGACCTATGGCCGACTCGCATATATAAGAGAATGCATTGGCACAGGGCCCTTCTGTTGGGTAAAGGGTTAATAACTTTGTACTGCACTGTGTTTGTGTCAAAACTTAAAGATAAATGTGTAGCATAAATGCACCATGCAGGGTGAATGAATTGACGGTATACAGAGAGAGAGAGCGCGCGCGATAGAGAGAGAGAGGGATAGAGAGGGAGGGGAGAGCGAGGGGAGACGGAGGGGAGAGGGAGGGAGTGAGAGAGAGGAGAGAAGGGCAGA
The DNA here is from genome assembly GCA_032622095.1 of Siphonodentalium dalli. NCBI lineage: Eukaryota > Metazoa > Mollusca > Scaphopoda > Gadilida > Siphonodentaliidae > Siphonodentalium > Siphonodentalium dalli. The sequence goes on along the minus strand of CP136067.1, from coordinate 110,359,315 downwards.
GATAGAGAGAGAGAGAGAGAGAGAGAGAGAGAGAGAGAGAGAGAGAGAGAGAGAGAGAGAGAGAGAGAGAGAGAGAGAGAGAGAGAGAGAGAGAGAGAAAAGAGAGAGATATAGAGCACAAGAACAACCCACTTTTATCGCCACAATCCCAATTCAATAGCACAACCTCTATTTGTTTGTCATAAAAATATCACGTATTGTATTGTGCTGTGTGATATTACTGGGTTGCGTTACGGATTCTCCGCTACTTTTATAGGCTAAGGTAAAAATAAGGAAGTTAAATAATCGGACTGAAGCACTGACACTCTTCAATACCCAACACAACTCGGAGTTACTGCCAATTGGAGACAATATATTTGTGTTCTGTGTAATTTCTGATACATGTATGTATACCCGATATGTTTTCTTTTAAATGTGAAATTCGTTTGCATTACATATGACTACATAGTATTGTTTAGTGTCCTGTCCGAGTTTGTGCGCTCAAGATGTACCTTCATTTTGACTTCAGAAAGCTTAGTGATTTTTGTTTCGGTCATTACCCGCAATTTTTAAATCAAAGAATGGCAAGATTGCCTGTAATTCTCATGCTTGGAAATTCACCTGTTTTACCAGACATTGATACAATCGAAAGAAATTTATCTTATTTCATACATATGTTCTATGGTTCATAGAAAAATACAGATAAAAATCAATATTTTTGTAAATAAAACGCATAATTTGATATATATTCACAACATTTGGGGATTTCCCCCCCCACATTATGTTTTATTTCCGCACATAAGAAGAAAATGTCAATGTATTATACAAGGTTGTGTTCTTTGGTCTTGGTGACATACAAAACAAAACATAAACATAAAATGAAAACTGACCCTCGATCCCCTATATTTTATTATCCACAATTTGAGTTTGGAATGAGGGCAGCATAAATCTTGTAAATTTATTATTTGTTACAACTAGATTCGTTATTTCAATCAAAAATTGTCCATGTAATGACAAAACAATCTGAATTTTATGCGGGGGTCGGGGTCGGGGTCGGACAAAAATTCCAGACATGTATGTGGGGTGGTGGGTGTCCGAAGAGCCGACTGTCCAAATGCCCCCCATGATGTTTTAAGTAATTTGGAGTCCTAAAAGCTCAACAAATAGTATTTAAACAATTTATACTACATTTAGACATTCACTGGTGGTATATGTGTCACTTCTGGCAGCATATGGGCCGATATAATCGCATTTTAGCACAAATGACTGCATCACTAGTTCTCATTTCAACAGTATTATATATGTATAACCTGACATACACCTAGGTTACCTAGCTACACACAGTATTAGTTTAAATAAGATAAAATAACTTTCAAAATAAAGATTTATTTTCAATAAAGTAATCAGATATGCTGGTCAAATAACAAGAACAGAAAATGGGGGAATCCAGGATATATATCCTGAAATACCTGCATATTTGAGTGGATACTAGAAGTATATCATGAGTGACGACCGGGTATGTTCATGTAGTCACGGATGAGATAATACAAATATATGTTAAAATATCAAGGTTAAAGATATGCATTGTTGATCATTGTTATTCTTGGACATGTTCTTATGGTTTCCATGTCCTCTGCAAGATTTGGTAACAAAACTTTGATTTCCTTGCATAAATTGTAATACTTACATAGCCCGTCTGTGTTACACTAAATCGGATTGGTCAACTGCAAAATTGGGTCACCCTTTTCATATCCCAATAACACACAGATCGTAAAACGAACACGACATCACAACTTGTTGACCTAATCTGACATAATCATTAAAAGCGGTCAGTAAAATAATTGGGCAGGCTTTTCAAAGTTCAGGCGAATTTTGTATCTAAAGCCTGTTATTTATACCGATCACGTTTGGAAATCTTATATTGGGCTGACTTAATTTGCTACGTGGGCTAGTCTCAAATTCTCGGCAGATTTTGTGAAAATAAATAAGAATACACAGCTTTTTATGGGAATAAATAATCAAAACGCTATATACATATACGAACTGAATGTAGTGGATGTGTGTTATTGTGGGATTCAACTCCGTGGTCGTTGGGACACACATAGAGTGACCCGCTTCATTTCTTAAATTAACAAGGCAATGACAGGCATTATTGTGCCCTATTTTACACAATACCTGGTCCCAATGGCGCTTCATTTATGTCCACAGCATTACATTCCATTTATAGATAATGATTATATAAGTTTGGTGAAAATCGGCGACATAATATTTGTTCATGCACTTTTGGTGCCCCCATCCCCATCGCTGCATCGAATAGGGTCTTTACACAGAGACGTGGCGACAGGGGGGTTTTTGGGGGGGGGGGGGGTGTCTCACCCCCCCAACTTTGGTCAAATTTTTCAACAGTTGGAAATTTCATACCTGCCAAAACATTAGTTGGAAATTTCACACCAACAATCGGTTGAAAATGTTCTTGTAGTCTGACTTTCAAACAATTAATTGGGGGGAATTAATTGTTTTTGGACCAAAATTTGTATAATGACATTTGTTAATATATATGGCCCAAATGACGATGACCCTCTCTTTTACCAAAATATTCGCAAAACCATTGAAGAAATATCTGACGGTAGTATAGTAATATGCGGAGACTTTAATTTAATTCTTGACCCTGATATCGACATGCTTAATTACGTTGCTATAAATAACAAAAAAGCAAGAGATGAAGTACTTGATATGATAGACCACATTGACTTAGTTGATGTGTGGAGAGTTACCAACCCTGATACTCGACGATACACTTGGTGCCGAACAAATCCATCCAAACACGCCCGTTTAGACTTCTTTTTAGTTTCACAAGACCTTATACACATGGTGGAAAATTGTGACATCCAGTTAGGATATAAAACAGACCATTCAGCGATATCGATAACATTTAAATTCCACAGTTTCGAAAAGGAAAGGGGTTTCTGGAAGTTCAATAATTCACTTCTGAAGAATAATGATTATGTGCAACTAGTCATATACGATAACAAGAGTAGTAAGACAATATTCAAAATTTGGCATAAAACATGAAATAGATCCCAACAAAATAGTGTTTAGCATCAATGATCAATTGTTTCTCGACATTCTATTAATGGAGATACGGGGTGCATCCACTCCTTTTTGCTCTCATTTATCAAAACTTCGGAAAAATGTGGAAGCTGAATTGATCGCGCAAATATACCTAGTGTGGTCGTCAGAGGGTTCGACCCGGAAGAAATTGGTATAGAAGCGGTTTTGGTGTCATTCAACGCGGGGGAATCTCGTGTATAACATATCCAAAATCCGCTAAAATCCGCTTTGGGCAAAATTCAGGATCCAACATGGCGTCCAACATGGCTGCCGTTAGTCAAAAGATACTCTGACTGAGATTAATTCGATAACAGTGAGAACAAATGTTGTCATATGTATACAAATGTATACATTTTTGCAAAGGTAAAATGTTGTGCCACCTGTTTATGGCAAAAATGGAACCCATCGTCCCAGATGGCCGCCAAAATGGCGGCCTAAACTAGAACATTTGAAGTTTTTGCCTAATATCTTAAAGATCAATTCCTGTTGGTTGATAATGGTTCAGACTGGCGACATTGATTAGTCATATTCATGTTAATTCATCATTGGAGCAATGAAAGATACCATAAATGGGGTCCCAGACTCATCTACACCCTCAAAAATTCAATTTTACAGAACGCGGTATAAAATTCCACAAAACTCTCCATTGTGAGATTCCAGTCATATATCAACAAGAAATGGACAGAACTGTACAATGTAAGTTGGGCATACCAATATCTATAAATACTCCAATTCAATGAAACCCAAAATGGCGCTTTGTCTCAAAATGGCTGCCAAAATGGCGGTCAAAATATGGAAAATGGCGGATATTGATCACAGTGTCATTCAATCCATTATAAGTAGTGGTTGATAAATAAAATTGACTAAATAAATACGAATGTATACCTCTTTATGATGCCATTATGCTAGCTCTATGTAAAAACTTAAAAATCAGTACCAAAAATGGCCACCCGATGTGAAAAATACTATTTTCTATCACTTCTGTTTATCACTTGTTGCTCTCTGAACTGGGAAACAATGGGTATATTCTTTCAATGATCGTGTCAACTGATCATTACAGCAATGACATTTCTAATAGATTAGATCATAGTTTACTCTGGTCCTTCACTAATAAGTTATAACGAATGTGGTATGAAATTTAACCAAAATCGACTTTGGGGTTCTGGTCACATTTGATATTTAGGGATGAACAGATCTTGTCTACAAAATAATTGATCAAATAGACCAAATAGACAAAAAGAAACAATAAATTTAATCTAATATGGTCCCAAAACGAAAATGGTAGACTCTGCCCAGCTTATGACATAATGGAAGTTGTGAGTGGTGGATGCAGTTGATAGTTGGCTCATATACATGTATGTGGCTCATATACATCAAAACTATTTATTTTCAATCTTTTGGTGGCTTCCCACGGGTTGACAAAATCTCGACTCATCAGTGCTATAATGTCGTATATCCATTTTGGCGGGAAATGAGTATTTGATACCATTCGAATCGTGCGAAAAAATCCAATCCGATGGGCCAAACTGTCCTTGCATTGGATGACAAATATTCGCACAAACCAGTGAAGCAAATGTCGTATCTCCAGCGATCTTTACAATTATTCGTGCTATGATGTCGTATGTTCAACAGCAGCCAATCGGACGCTTCAGGTTGTCCACGTGACTTCTGTTTTGTGTTTGTGAATTCTAAAATGTGTGCTATATGGCAGTATCTCCATGTTAGTCACGTGATCATTTGGTGATTTAAATTTAGTGATTGTTCCACACATTTTTGTATGATGATGCACATGGGTGAATTTTCATAGTGTAGAATAGGCACTTTTTAGTTCATAGACACATGCGATTGCCACCATATTTAGCTTAATCTGCATTTATTAGCACAACTTCATTATAGCACGGAAACGAATCGTCGCTGGCATGTCATATCTCCAAACAAGCTATTGCTTTTTAAAAGAAAACGAGGGAATAAACAGAAAACAATATGTGGTTCAATGAACAGCTAATGTCAGTTTTCATTGGGATAAATACAACAATACGTCATGCTTTGTCAACATTAGGAGAAATGCTGTCTAAAAACTTCAACCTTCATTTTCTCGGAAAGTTGAAAATGTGGGTTACATTATAGCACTGATGCGACGAAATATTAACTATTCGGGCTCGGCCATCATTTTCAAGTTTCAAGCTGGAACTAAATGTAGCCCATGGATTCCCCATTCGACATGTAAGAAAAGTAGTTTTACTCTGATCTCTTCCCAGATATCAACTCTCCGGTAAATGGTGATCTCTTATGTTCTAGAAAATACGTGTGCCAAATACATATATGTATGAAGAAACTATCCCCATACATTGTTTACACATCGACTCCGTAAGTATGTGGAGGTTTTCTTGGACAAGCGGGATTTTCAAACCTCGAAACCGTCCGTACAAACAATAAAAGTTAATAGGAAATGACGTTGGATGTAGGTCTAGAGTACGTCGTCCGCATGAAATAGTTTTCGTGTCATTAATTTGCACATATTTCGTGCTCTGATGAGCATGGGTGAACGCCTTATATGGCAGTTTGATTGTCTAACATCCGGAAAATAACATGTTCATTGTTCACATTTCTTAGACAAACATGTTGTTAATCACCATGTTCATGTGGCATTTCTATCCAATGACAACCTTGAAATGCCAGTTAATCAAGCTAAATGGTTGATACCTTTACGCCTACGGGTCAGATCCAGCCGTGACGCACATTGTGTCTACATATCATTGATGAAATTCACTAAATGTGTAGAAGATATAGGTGCGTCTATATATGTACTAGAATGTTTCTATCCACATGTATATACCCACAATCGCATGACACGGAATTGTCACATAAAGTGTGAAGGGTATACAATGTACGTGCGAATTTTCATTGTTCCTCTTGATATTGAAGAAAATAATTTTACTTTGAAACTCCCCAGCTCCGATAACCAACTTGCCCACCAATTAAATAAACCCCAGATTATTCGCTTTTCCCTCCTGTCCTTTTCACTTTCGCCAGCACTGGAAAACCTATTATAGCCTGATGCTTCCGGACTACCACCGATGCCCATATATTTGATGTTCCGAATAGTCGTTATAAGTAGAAATGTTGACACTGTGTTTTCAAATAATCCAGATTCGTAGCGATTTAATTTCTTTTTAATTAATTTCCAGATAGTCCCTCGTAATAAGTGGACATCGTGTTGGATCCTACATTAGATACTGCTTAGTTGGAACATTTCGGGCTGAACTGATTGTGGTAGTAGATTATTGGCAACATGTTTAATAGGTCTGTCATCGTTAGCTCACAACCGAAGTGTTGTTTCGGCTTTCCTCTGAGCAGAACTTAAATTTCGACAATTTTCGGTGGCCATTTTGGTAGCCATCTTAGCATTTTGAATCGTGATTGGCTACTCATACCCACAAAAAACATTGATTTCAATCAATGATGTGTATTGGTGCCGAATTGGCGTTTTGTCGAATGGGTTTTCGTGAATAACTACATATTTGCCATTTTCATTATTATTGGCGACCATGTTGGACGCCATCTTGAATTCTGTATTTTCCCCAAAGCGGATTTTAGCGGATTTTGGATATGTTATACACGAGATTCTCCCGCGTCGAATGACAACAAAACCGTTTCTTTACCAATTTCTTCTGGGTCTAACCCTCTGACGACCATTCTAAATATCTGCCATTTTCCATATTTTGACCGCCATTTTGGCAGCCATTTTAAGACAAAGCGCCAATTTGGGTTTCATTGAATTGGAGTAATTATAGATAATGGTATGCCCAACTTACATTGTACAGTTCTGTCCATTTCTTGTTGATATACGACTGGAATCCCAATGGCGATTTTTGTGGAATTTTATACCGCGTTCTGTAAAATCAAATTTTTGAGGGTGTATATGAGACTGGGACCCCATTTATGGTATCTTTCATTGCTCCGATGATGAATTAACATGAATATGACTAATTAATGTCGCCAGTCTGAACCATTATCAAACAACAGGAATTGATCTTTAAGATATTAGGCAAACATTTCAAATTTTCGAGTTTAGGCCACCATTTTGGCAGCCATCTGGGGCGAGGGGTTCCATTTTTTCTATAGATATGTGGCATAATACTTTACCTTCGCAAAAATGTATACATTTGTATTAATATGGCAACATTTGTTCTCATTATGTCGAATTAATCTCAGTCAGAATCTCTTTTGACTAAAGGCGGCCATGTTGGACGCCATCTTGGATCCTGGATTTTGCCCAAAGCGGATTTTAGCGGATTTTGGATATGTTGTAGCAGAGATTCTCCCGCGTAGAATGACACCGAGATCGCTTGTATACCAATTTGTTCTGGGTTGACCCCTTTTTTTGCGTACCACGACCACACTATTACCAAACGTTGCTGTAACTGGGAGAGAATTGCACACACATTTTTATCACGGAACGGGTTTACTATTATAGCCATTCTCGATATAAACAGTTCAGTGAACGATGGTCGCAACTCGAAGAACTGACCCATAACCCATCTAGTGATTAATCTATGTTAGCTATGAATTGTACATAAACATCATACTGGTATAACTTTCAATGCACACCGCCTGATGTTATGACATTCAATACGTATATCATAACCATATCTAACAAAATGCTTGTGTATATTTGTCGGCACAGTATATGGAACGTATACAACAAAGGCTATGCGCACGCACTGACGGTTTTGTCTGACTTTTTTCCCCGTTAAATCAATGACAGAGGGCCATGACTTTGATCGCTTGGGAAACTGCCGGACAAAATCGTCAGTGTTAACATATTTTCTCTTAAATCATCACTGATTACTGTTTTATGGCATATGCCTATCATGCATTGTGATCTTAAGCGACGATAAAGCATGTTTCATACAAATTTGTTTGCTTAATCTGAAAAAATCTACACCTTCAGCATTCGTTTATGGGGAACTAGGAATATTCCCCATCACTATGAAAATCAAATTAAGAAATTTAACGTACTGGGGAAAACTTATACAAATGAACTGCAATAGGCTACCATTTATACTGTATTATATATTACTCACTTATTACAACTCATCTAACGTTAACAACCCATGGATTGCAAATGTGCATAAACTGTTAAATGAACTTGGAATGGCGGGTATATGGACCAATCACACATTATCTAGTCTCGACAGATTTAAGAAGTCGGTCAAGTGTAGGTTGGAAGACCAATTCATTCAAGAATGGAGAGGTACAATATGTAATTCAAATAAGTATGCCTTTTACATAATTATAAAACAAGACTTCACCAAAGAAAAATTCCTCTCTTTCGTGAAAAACGACACCGTCCAAATACTTCTGAAATTTCGTACACGCAATCACCACTTACCAATCGAATCTGGTTCATGGATTAACTCAGATTATTCCGATAGACTATGTAATCTATGCGGTACAAATATAGGGGACGAATTCCACGTAATATTGCAATGCCCGTGTTTAAAATACATGCGAGTCAAATACATACACAAATATTATTATTGTCGACCAAATACCATCAAATTAAGTGAACATTTTAACTGTAAACGACGTAAAACCTTGAAAAACCTATCTCTTTTCATTAGACGGGTCCTGATTTTATTCAAAAACTCCTGAGGCATACTATATACGTAATACATTAAAATCCGACATTTGCATAACCATGGGCTGTTCTCAATCAACTGTATTATTGTAATATGTGTAATTTTCACCGCGCACCACTTTTGTAATTTGCACAGAAATTATATGCACTGTATTCCACCGAGCTCTATTGTGTCATATTTGACGATTTGAGTGAATACATAATTGAATTGAATTGGATACACATTGCCGACAGTATCTCTTATTTCTTATTTCCGATAGTATGTGTGCAACAAATAATTTAACTAGATAATAGAATGCGTGATATCAAATTAATTTGTAGAAACTATGTAAGAAATTCGTATATCCCCACCCCGCCCCAGAAAAAAACAACATAAAAAACAGACAAAATTCTTTGTGATATAACGTATATATATATTTAATTTGTTGTACTACTAGTGATCAAAAGTTTTGACTGAAATGGTCATCAGTTGGAAATTTCCAATTTTCCAACCTTATGGTGACAGGTTGGAAATTTCCAACACTTGGAATGCTTGTGTCCTGGTCCCTCCCCCGTGGCCAGTCAAAAACCGCTAGTTAATTTAAGAAAACACTATTGTCATACATTTGGTCAACATTGTCATTGGAATTGTCATCATTTGGAAATTTTCCAACCTAAGTGGGGGGGGGGGGGGGGTGTCAGGTTTGAAATTTCCAACTCTAAGAAGACTTGAGGCTAGTCTTAAATGCTAGGATTTTGCGATTTTCTTGTTCAGATTTCAAAAATTTCGAACACTGGGCCGAACCATGGTCGGCCCGGTGTGTCACTGTCTCTCCCCCGTGACCAATACAAAACTGCTAATTAGTTTAACAAAACAATAGTTTAGTACATTCGGTCAAACTTGTGGACTGAAATGGTCATCAGTTGGAGAATTTTCCAACCTAAGAGGGAGTATGAGGTTTGAAATTTCCAACACTAGGGAAGCTTCAGTTGAGGCCAGTCTAGATGCTAGGATTTGCGATTTTCTTGTATAGTTTTCCAAATTTTCTCACACCGGGCTGAACAAACATGGACGGACAACATTGTCATTGGAATTGTCGTCAGTTGGAAATTTTCCAACCTAAGTGGGGGTGTCAGGTTTGAAATTTCCAACTCTATATATATATAAGGCTTGAGGCTAGTTTATATTCTAGGATTTTGCGATGTTCTTGTTCAGATTTCAAAATTTTCGCACACCGGGCCGAACCGTGGTCGGCCCGATGTGTCATCGTCCCTCCCAATACAAAACTGCTAATTAGTTTAGCAAAACAATATTTCACTACATCCTGGTCTGCATGATGTCTTGCCCGTAGCCGTATGCATTTGTCGGAAATTAAACCACTAGATGTCAGGATTTATGCAATTTTTCAGGTCAAAATATCTGAATGTTCTCTTACCGGGAATAGAGAACAATGGTTTATAAATATATAGGATATTAGGCCTGAGGACTGAGGATCAAGGGGGGGGGTGGAAATGGAATTATGCAAACTTGTCTTTGGTCTGATTCTGATTCAAGGGGGGGGGTGCAATTGGAATTTCCCAAGGTGGACACCCCCCGAACGGAGACCATCTAGCCACTTCCATGTATTTACACCACATCATTAGATTCCTCGTAGCACGGAGATTATTATATATAACTTTGGTGGAAATCGGCGACTATAACATTCTTATGAATGTTAGTGACCACCCATCCCCATTCCGACCCAAAACGGTCTTTAAACCGCGCGATTAGATTCCGCAGATCATGGAGAACAACATGTATCAATTTGGTGGAAATCTTCGCTAAAAATATTTTTTTTATTAATTTTGGTGGCCCCTACCCTTCCCTACCCCATAACTCGAGAGGCGACACTTTTGACATCTTTAAACCACACAATTAGAGTCCTCGTATGGCATGGCTATATACAAGTTTGGTGGCTATCGGCTGCTAAACACTTTCTTATCAAAGTTAGTTTCCCACATCTCTGACCCAATCGGCACCAATTTTAAACCACATGATTAGATTCCTCGTATCATGGAGAAGAACATGTATCAATTTGGTGGAAATTGGCGTTAAAGATATTTGTATCAAAGTTGGTGCAACTCCCCATCCCCCAACCATGACTTAAACGGCTCCACTTTTGGCATTTTAACCCAGTAGACTCCTCATATCATGGATATAGTTATGTATAAGTCTGGCGGAAATCAGCAACATATAAATGTCGTCGATTTTGTTGTCCCTCCCCCTTTTCTGTCCCTGGCACGAACAGGCAACAGTGTCACTTGAAAGTTTTTATCCATTATCTTCCACGTAAAAAGTTACTCCCCTGTTAGACGCCTTTGTAGTAATTTAGACACTCTCCAGCAAATATAGATATAGATACTCCTGAATCACGCCCTGTAATCGGATACAGATAATCGGAGGAAAAACACAGTTCGAAGCAGGAAAAATTGTGGATATCACGCAAAATAATCCCAAGTTTTAACGCAAAACACTGTTTTTGGCGACATTGGTTAATTTTACATCGATGTAGCAATGACTAGTCTCTGATTTTGTATATCACTGGGGGTAAGCTGCTCCGTGGGAAGCGGTTCGCTTGTGATAAAAGCTCCAGTGCGCATGTGAGAAGCTCCAGTGCACATCCGGTCAGAAGAAGTTATTTTATTTACAACATTCAAAGAACACAGATTGAAGGTACGGAATAGAAAAGAATTTCCACTGCTGCTCCCTTCTGCGATAACATATATAACAAAACCAGAGACGTTTTGTCACATATTTGCTCACAATACCCGTTTAACATTGTTGAAAAACATTCCCTATGCATTTACTATAGGAAAATAGCGAAAGTAACCTGGTGAATAGAGCGTATTTAAAAGCTTATTTGAGCGTGAACAATATTGAACAATAAAGCCAATACGTCATCTACTAATCCCCAATCAGTGTCGATGTATTCTGCTCATTTACAACAATGCCAGAAAGCTTTCAAATCATGACAAAAAGCCCCAGTGCCATTGCGATAACAGGTTACACATCGTGTGCGCTTGTGATGAAATAAAGCGCCAGTGCGTAGGTGTCATGGAATCGTAATTGACTTATTTTTGACAGGATAATCAACATTCTGACAACCGAAAACTACAGAAGGTGGTGTGCGCTTTCCTTAGAGTCATTTTCTTCAATTAGCTTGTGTTTTATGTTGTAATTAATATTATATATCATTTATATTATAAATATCCGAATACGAATGTAATTATGATAATTAAGAATTTCGTAATACAAATGATACGAATGTAATTACGATAATTAGACATTAGTATATATAATAATTATAATTACTATAATATAATATTCATATCATTTTCAGTGCATTCTTCACAGAATCATAACACCATATATATAGTGGTGATATGGCTTCGTTAGTACGAATGTAATGATGATTATAAGACATTTATTTTAGTTGGGAATACGTTGAAATCGTATCGATGTGCTGCTTCAGTAAAAGCAAACACTGTATTCATCACACCTTGATGCAGGATTGGGAATGTCAGGGACGTGACTAGAGGGTCTTGGTTTGGGTGGGTGTCAAACTTCAAATTTCCAACTGTATCCCCCACTTTGGAGCACATTTTTTCTCAACTTAAAGACTTTCCTTTTGCACATTCTTGAGCTTGAATATTCTGACTGTTACCTGAAACAGGTCTGTAACTGGTTGAAACTCCAACGATATACCCCCATATATTTGAAAGTATCTGAAATATATGTTGTAAATATGAATGTCTTTCAACTCCGGGTGGAGTGCAAATCACAGGGGTCCGGGAATATATATGATTTTAATTAATTATAGTATTTTGAGAAAATAATATGATAAATTAAAACAAAAAATTTCTGGACCCCTGCATTGCAAATTGAGTTGCCCAATATTGCCCACCCGCAATGAAGACACTCCACCCATAATTATACCTGATTATCTTGCGTTTATTAATTATTATTTCGTTATTGTCATTTCAGATGTATGCGGGTATGGAAGGGTCGCTTATATCAATGGAGGATTCAATGATCCCCGTGGTTTCCCTGCCATTTTCTAACACCAGCACCGCCAAGTTCTTCAGATGCCATGGGTGCGCTTGCATGGTGTGCCGAATTGCACCGCGGCCATTTTCTTGTTTTTCTCGGCAGTGATAACACCTTGTTGTTTCTGAAAAGTTATAAAATGCATCCATAATTGCATGTATTTGGCATTATTTTTTGCAATTAGTTGATTATAATAACTAAAGCATCTTTTGAGAAATGTTTTTGTTGTTGTTGGAATCTGATTATACGAGGGCCACCTGATCAGATTGTCTGCCTTTAATAGGTCATGCATGCCGTTTTCGTGCCAATTATATATAATGGCACATCCATATTGTGTTATGACTTACACAAGCCACATATCGACTATTATTTTGCAAGATTAATTATTCAAATACATGCATGTAATTGTCAATCTCTCACATCGTAATATGCATACATGATCAACCCACTATGTATTCGAAATCAATTAGGCTGACAACAAACGAACAGTTTTAATTATATCCGTACAAATACATATGAATCACACAGGACTGCATGTACATTCAAATACATATCGATTGGAGTATATAATAGGATAAACTATTGGTATATAAGTACTGATAATTCACGGAAACAACACACGATAATTGTCATGTTTTAGGCTCCAATAATGCCAATGTGATTGAAATAATAAATACGAACTTGTTTCGATCGTTTTCACCTCTGCAATTCCCTAAATCTCTTTTAAAATGCGCACTGGAGCCCACCAATCCAGGCGGTCTACGCGCTGGCGCTTTTGGAAATACGAACTGGAGCGTCCACGTGGTGGTGTAAAAATGCATTTTTCTCAGTATTTAATTGTTTGAGACACCAAAGCCAACAACAGTCGCACGGCGGAGATGTTTGTTATAGCAATTCATACGGGACATTATTCAGATTATTTCATTTTCATACACAAAATATCATGTTATTAAGAATTTTCTCGTTACACAATCAGGTTTTGAAGTGATAAATCAGCTGCTTTTGCGTGGTATGGAAATGTGTTCGAATAAATGCGATATGTACATCACAGTTGAAGCATGTTGGTCATTTGTGACCGACGTTCCATAGAATAATGCTGTTTATAAAGATAATACGTACCATTTTCAATACTTCAGTTTCCTTTTTCACAAAATAATCACAGACGCACCGTCGCATTGTAAACTGCGCACTGGAGCTTTTATCACAAGCGAACCGCTTCCCATGGAGCAGCTTACCCCCAGTGTATATGGTGTTTATACTTATAGTACAGGCGAATTAGGGTTGAACCCAAAACTAATTGCAACACAAATGGCAAAGGTGCCTTCATATAGAGTAAGTCAATATATGCAACATACTCAAATCTTAGAGAATAATATTTGGGACAAATAGCAAAATTTCTGTTTCCATGGCAACGAGGGGTGATTTTAACTGAGTGTGGAAACTAGGTGTTAAATTGTGTATATGGCGAAAATTATTTCCATTATCTCAAATATTATGTTGGTTTGTATGAACACCCATTGTTGTCTAACTTTTGAAAAGATGTTCAGCTCTTGGGAAGGTCAAGGTCATATGTAAAGGTGAAGGTCATTGCAAAAAAATGTGTGTTTTTTCCGATACTATCATATAACTTTGACCCACTTGATTGAAATTTGAAGATACTGAGAGACGTGGATATTTTAAAAATAATATTGAGTACACCGTTTTGTGCCGAATTTGGTGGTACCCTTTCGTAATAGACCAGAGACATGGTTATAATATGAATCATACGTGACACGTAGTGGAGCAACCACACATGCTGTATCCCGAATTTTCTTTTCATCACCAACGCAGGTCCCGTCTTAAAAGAATTAATGCTGCACCAGCACAGCTGCCGTCATGCAATGGTTAATGCTGCACCAATGCAACTCCCGTCATAACAGGGTTAATCAGCACCAGCACAGCTCCCGTCATGAAAGGGATAATGATGCACCAACGCAGCTCCCACCATGGAAGGGTTAATGCTGCACCAACACAGCTACCCGCCATGAAAGGGTTAATTCTGCACCAGCACAGATCCCATCATAAAATAATTAATGCTGCACCAACGCAGCTCCGCCATGAAATAATTAATGCTGCACCAGCACAGCTCCCGTCATGAAAGGGTTAATGCTGCACCAACGCAGCTCCCGTCATGAAAGGGTTAATGCTGCACCAACGCAGCCCCCGTCATGAAAGGGTTAATATTGCACCAACGCAGCTCCCGTCATGAAAGGGTTAATGCTGCACCAACGCAGCTCCCGTCATGAAAGGGTTAATATTGCACAAACTCAGCTCCCATCATAAAAAGGTTAATGCTGCACCAGCACATCTCCCGTCATGAAAGAATTAATGCTGCCCCAAAGCAGCTCCCGTCATGAAAGGGTTAATATTGCACCAACGCAGCTCCCGTCATAAAAATGTTAATGCTGCACCAGCACAGCTCCCGTCATGAAATAACTAATTCTGCCCTAACGCAGCTCCCGTCATGAAATAATTAATGCTGCACCAGCACAGCTCCCGCCATAAAAAGGTTAATGCTGCATCAACGCAACTCCCATCATAAAGAATAAATGCTGCACCAGCACAGTTCCTTTCATGAAAGGGTTAATGCTGCACCAACGCAGCTCCTGCCATGAAAGGGTTAATTCTGCTGCACCAACGCAACTCCCGCCATGAAAGGGTTAATGCTGCACCTACGCAACTCCCATCATAAAATAATTAATGCTGCACCAGTACAGTTTCTTTCATGAAAGTGTTAATGCTGCACCAACTCAGCTCCCGTCATGAAAGGGATAATGCTACTGCACCAACGCAACTCCCATCATAAAAGAATTAACGCTGCACCAGCACAGCTCCCGTCATGAAAGAATTAATACTGCCCCAACGCAGCTCCCGTCATGAAAGAATTAATGTTGCACCAGCACAGCTCCCCGTCATGAAAGGGTTAATTCTGCACCAGCACAACTCTCTTCATAAAAGGGTTAATGCTGCCCCAACGCAGGTCCCGCCATAAACAAAATTAATGCTGCCCCAACGCAGCTCCCGTCATAAAATAATTAATGCTGCACCAACGCAGTTCCGTCATGGAAGGGTTAATGCTGCACCAGCACATACCCCATCATAAAATATTCAATGCTGCACCATCGCAGCTCCCGTCATGAAATAATTAATGCTGCACCAGCGCAGATCCCCTCATGAAAGGGTTAATGATGCACCAGCACATCTCCCCGTCATGAAAGGGTTAATGCTGCACCAGCAGAGCTCTCTTCATGAAAGGGTTAATGCTGCACCAAAGCAGCACCCGTCATGAAAGGGTTAATGCTGCACCAACGCAGCTTCCATCATCAAATAATTAACGCTCCACCAACGCAGCTCCCGTCATGAAATAATTAATGCTGCACCAGCGCAGCTCCCGTTATGAACGAGTTAATGCTGCACCAGTGCAGCTCCCATCATGAATGGGTTAATGCTGCACCAATGCAGTTCCCGTCATAAAAAGGGTTAATGCTGCATCAGCACAGCTCCCACCACAAAAGAATGAATGCTGCACCAGCACAGCTCCCATCATAAATTAATGCTGCACCAGCACAGTTCTTTTCATGAAAGGGTTAATGCTGCACCAACGCAGCTCCCGCCATGAAAGGGTTAATGCTGCACCATCGCAGCTCCCATCATAACATAATTAATGCTGCACCAACGCAGCTCCAGTCATGAAATAATTAATGCTGCACCAGCGCAGCTCCCGTCATGAAAGTGTAAATGCTGCACCAACGCAGCTCCCGTCATGAAATAATTAATGCTGCACCAGCACAGCTCCCGTCATGAAAGGGTTAATGCTGCACCAGCGCAGCCCCCATCATGAATGGGTTAATGCTTCACCAACGCAGCTCCCATCATAAAAATGTTAATGCTGCACCAACAGCGCAGCCCCCACCATGAATGGGTTAATGCTTCACCAACGCAGCTCCCATCATAAAAATGTTAATGCTGCACCAACACAGCTCCCATCATAAAATAATTAATGTTGCACCAGCACAGTTCCTTTCATGAAAGGGTTAATGCTGCACCAACGCAGCTCCCGTCATCAAAGGGTTAATGCTGCACCAGCACAGCTCCCGTCATGAAAATGACAATGCTGCACCAAAGCAGCTCCCGTCATGAAAGGGTTAATGCTGCACCAGCACAGCTCCCGTCGTGAAATGGTTAATGCTGCACCAGCACAACTCCCGTAATAAAACATTAATGCTGCACCAGCGCATCTCCCATCGTGAAAGGGTTAATGCTGCACCTACGCAACCAACATGACGTAAATGACGTCACGAGCCGTGGCATTTCATCTCGTTGTTCCACTTCCGTTCCGCAATTTTATACAGTTGCTAATCGGAAGTGACGTGTCAATTTCGCTAAATAGCATACACTCTTTCCTGAATTTCCTCTCATCGTATACAAAATATAAAAACAAATATATGACGTCATTCACCTGCCTAAGGTAATATGATTACGTCAGTACGTGTGGACAACCCAAAAACACGTACGTCCATCTATAAAATGAAAAATGTATGTTTCATATAGGAGTGCCTGTATTTCTGGCCAACTTGGGATATATACGATCACGCCAGTACGTATTGACCGTAGGACGGCGACATGTCACTTTGTGTCCAAAGGTTCGCTAATCCCAAGGTTCATTATACCGAAGTTTCGCCATTCCCAAGGTTCTCTATACTCCTCGATATTCAGAAGGTTTTTATAACTTTTATTTTGAAGTTTCATTCTATATTCTAAAGTTTTGAGAGGTTTCCTTATCATAAGACTCTTTTTATGAAGGAAATAACTAATCCTAATATTATTAGATTAGTAAGCCACATGAACGCTTTCACCGATTACTGCGTCCACAAGTTCCAGCTAGGCGCTACGTTCAACGGTTCATGACTGAACTATACTGTGTATAGTAAATCAGTCAGCTCTAAAATGTCCATTTTCTGATTTCCTTGCCCCAAGTTGAGGTTTGACATGACAGTGTTAGATATTAACAATTAAATTTACTATTTAGAGAAGTAGTTAGTAGATTGAATGATTTGCCGCATGCAGTTGAAACTCTAAGTCTAACCACTAAACCAGTCCAGGTGAAAACAGACTTAAAATTGAACAATAACAGAACAAGTCAATTCGCCGTGGTGAGCAGTCTGCACTTACCAGTCCACATTCCATTCCAGTGACCTTCAATTTTATATTTTTTTCAATCACAGATTCGTCATTGAGTTTCTTTCCGACTGACTGATTTTCACTTTGAACACAGTTCACTTCAACTTCAAAACAACTTAAGTTTTGACAAGTTGTTGTTGTTGTTATTCTTCTTCTTCTTTTGACTGCTTTGACTCTAAAGTCATTCCAGTAATTGGCTCGTAGTGCTATCTTCGCTTGTGCTTTCTCGTTTGTTCTCAACGCCTACGTGCTGTGATACCGTTGTACATTTAAAATACGAGCGATAACAATAACAAGCAATTCCATTTCAAATTTCGCAAACAAGAGAGCGCCACCATTTTGTAACGAAATTACGTCATCATTTCCAACGTTGCTATGGCCTGCCAGGGGACGTAATATTCTAACTGTAACGGTACGGAATCTGGTGAGGTTTGCCGAATGCTATGCGCCCGCGTCAGCTAAATCCACATTAAGCATTTAATTTT
The DNA here is from genome assembly GCA_032622095.1 of Siphonodentalium dalli. Classification (NCBI taxonomy): domain Eukaryota; kingdom Metazoa; phylum Mollusca; class Scaphopoda; order Gadilida; family Siphonodentaliidae; genus Siphonodentalium; species Siphonodentalium dalli. The sequence goes on along the minus strand of CP136067.1, from coordinate 110,340,810 downwards.
GAATAAGGTTGATTTTGTTTTTCAAATTTAATAGTGTTGCTATAGGGAGGCTGATCGAAGAAGAAAAATAAATTCGTTTTATTAATTTGACAATTCTATTCCAACATGGCGGCCACCATAGGGCCCCATAGGTCTGAATCGCCCGGATGTAAAAAAAAAAATTCATGTTGATAGGGTATAGAAATTACTGACGTCACAACTATACTTGCGTCGCTTATGTTACTGTAAAACAACCCTTTGGGTTGTGATAAACAACCACGCTGCGGCGAGCTGGTGGTTGCTATAAGAGAGCGACCAATAGAGGAAAAGGGCCATATTTAAAGAGTTTAATGCAAATTCGTATGTAACTGATTATTATATACCGTTGGAAAGCTTGTGGATTGTCCATTATTATTACCCCTGTTGCAGTGAGCAAAATTGGAAAGGAAAATGTAGATATTATTGTTGCCATGGCAACAGATACTATTTTTGTCAAAAAATGGAAAAAGGTCAAATTTAAAAATATAATTGGTCTGGGTAAGATTAGTTCATATACATATGGATGAAGGTCCTACACAATTTCCCGCCTACTGCTGTGTTTATAGGTCGAGGTCAAACATAAAGGTCAAGGTCATTCGGGACAAGTTGATAACATTGTTTTTGCTCACATCAAAGCAAATACAATAACATATACAACTAGAGGTCTGATTCCATAAAATCGGATATACTTCCATGGTATCGATCTCCAATGGGTGTACTATGTGTGTAGGTTTATTCCTACTCTGTCTGACATTGTTAATAATAATTTAGTGATGCGGACCGGACCGGACCATCTTGGTTGGTCCGGTCCACCACCAAGGCGGTCTAGTCCGGTCCGGTCCAGGCCATTCCGGTCCGGTACACATGCCTGGACCGGTCCAAAACGGTCCGGTCCACCTATAATAGGCTATATGTTAATGAATTATCTGTTTTCTCAAAGTTTTTACCTGTATAGTACACACTATAAGGTTACTGAGTCCAGTGCATTGCAATGAGTCCATACTCCATATATGTTAAAACTTACATTGTTTGCCGATTGTATGCATCATGGTCTGTCTCTGGTTGGATATACTGGGAACGATAATAGTATTTCTAGTTATGCGAACATGCACTAATTAAATGTATTGCACAGATATATAGCTAGGGCCAGAATGTGTTATAACCAATCTAACATGGCACTCAACTGATCGTATGCATGATTCGTATCATACTTATTTTCATTAAACTGAAATTTAAACTAAATAACTATACTGATGACAATTACACAAATATGACTACTATATTAATAGTGGTGTCTTGGAGATTGTGATGGCTGATTGTATAGTTCTGACAATTACAGTTATATACATATGTACAACTACTACTGGGTTAATGTGACTGTCTTTTGTATGTACCATGTATTGTGGTTTGCGTATTTCTTTGATAACAATATAACTGCATGTGAAAAACAATAGAATACCCGATTCGATATCCATTCAAATTGATTAGTTGATGTCATGTTACACTGTTTATGACAAATAGTTCCATACTCATCCAGTTGCATGTTTGCTGCATTGATAGGGTGCTACATAGTGTTGGCCAGTGTAGGATAGTAGTTATTAAAAACAATTTAGAACGAAACAAGCAAATATTTTGAAAATGTTTTCAGAATGCTTAACATTTTAACATTTGGTTTACAGTAACAAATTTGAAATATTTTCAGAATGTTCAACAATTTAACATTTGTTTTATTCCCAAGAATATATATTAACCACTTGAATGCGTCAATACATCGTTGCTAATTGATATGACGCAAATATGCAATAATATTCGCGATAGTTTATTATAACTGAAGTAAAATAGTGACACCCGGACCCTGGACCGCGGACCGGACATATCCAAAGCGGTCCGTTCCGCATCACTTTACTCATGAGAATGTAAATGGTGCTACGTAGTCTGTTTTAGTCTCGAATGGCCATTTTGACCTAAGATTATATTGCATGGTTTTATGTCATATGGTTCGAACAAACGTGGCAGTGTTGGGTTGTTTATCCCAACCTAACTCATCATGTTGCTAAACAACTGCCCACCAGTGCGGTGCCCCAAAACAAACGTTCGGGGGAATCTGCTGAACTTTACCCGATGAAGTGCTGAACGGGATTTTGAACTGGGTCCATCGATTAAATTCCCTCATATTCACATCATTGGCATCATTGGGCATTATTGTCGAGACAACTCCACCCATGCTTATAATTGAGTTGGAAATACTGAGGTGAAGTAATTACCTTACATCTCATGCAAGAAATTGTTTTCCAAATCGAAGATTGCGGCCAAAATGGCGACCGAAATTTGAAAACAAGTCTACATTCCTTTACTTTCTTACGATGGGCGTTATTGTTTCGCGATTTCTATCCACCATTACATGTTGATATGGAATAGTGACATGGAGTATTCATTAGGGTTTGGCAATTGATACTTACAGCCAAGATCGTTGCTAAATTGGCGGCTAGAAATTGATAAGAAATCGATATTTTCACATATTAATTTCAACTTTTTGTCATAATATCGGTATGTATGGACGAAACTGTACATAAACCATCTACTAGTTCAACTTTAAGGTATCAAAACGCTTAACATAGCTCGTATCCTTCTGGAAAGATGAAATTAATATCGCGATGTGGCATTTCGAAATCCAGTCTCCACTTACGCCGATAATGGCCGTAAACGTAGGTGCGCCGAATAGTTATATCAGAACAATTACCTGCTAACAGATTCTGATTTGCCACGTCACGTCCATAATTATCTGGACCAGCTTCCATTTCTTTGTCTGATAAATCTAGGTCGCTCACACCATAAAGTATTCCCCACTTCCTGGGAGTAGGGTCCCTCTAATCATAACGTTTCAAACAATTCATTTTCCGGTGTCTCGCTTACGATTTTAAATAGTTGCTAACTATGATATTTGTGCGTCATCTTGAACTAGGAAGGCATATGGCCGATGAGTATACAAGCTTACAGAAGGTCATCTCTATGTATGTGTCTCATACCCCATGGGATAACGACATGTACACCTGGCGAACCAGTTAGCGAGTCACTTCTCAATAGATGGTTCGTCAACTCACAAACTCAGCGAACGCATTGGCATATGTGGACAACTTCGACAGTGTTTCGAAGGTTGCTAGCTGTCTCATTCCCTTGGATAGATGTCTATCTGCTAAGGAGAAGACCCTAGTGTGCAGACTATCCACACTTCTTAACCATTTTCCGAAGCAAACTGTGACGCCCCGCAGTTGTCTCGTCGAATATCTCCCAGCAGAGAAGAACAATGCTCGCCGTGCTAGTTTGTGGACATGCGCTATGATAGTGGGAATGAAATGGGCCACTGTATACACCACCCCTACACCTGGTGCATGTTTAAGATATCGAATGTCATGCGTGTCGGTTTTATTTGGTGTGGTAAGATTGTATTTCCACATCCGTTTCGAAGCCTGTCTGATTCAACTACGTACACTTTTGTCTGGATAATACTATGCTAGCCTCCCTCAAAACAGTCGGATGGACTAAATGATAATGTCTTTATAGCATGAATGTATACGTGTTTTGTTATCCTCTCTCGGGGTTAGTGTCAGTATGTGGGCGGTATTATTCAAGAAAATGTCAGGAACTGTGGTGCATTTATTTCACTATGTATTTAAAGAACAATTTACAGTCTCGATGGCAATGGCTGTGGACGTTGGGGAACGCGACTATATAACTTTAGAATATAGTAGTTAATGTCTCATGTGGGAAAATGGTCGCAATTGTGATGTTACCAAGAAATCACTTGGTGTACCAACGTCTGTTGAACTGAATGCAAGAGCTCATCAACGTAAAATTCCTCTGGATGTTCTTCGCGTTGAACATTTCACCCTTTTGTTGATGGCATTTGTACTTTCTTGAACCATATATACCACCCAGCGTGAGTATGACATATCAACCGACTATCAAAGGTATCGCCTTTAGGACTACACCCCAGTCTTGGTGGGGCTTTTACAGCAGTAGCCAATGGCATACTCCTGGTCCAGTTGTTTAAGAACGGCTTCCAAACGGATGGGAACATACCATCTTAGCATACAAGGAAAGCAAAGCCACACATGAGATCCTGTCTGAATCTAAAACATAACAAAATAAGGGGTGGTGCAGTCATGGTCCAATTTCATTTCCACTATCATGACACATACCCACAAACTAGCACCGTGTGTATTGTTATCATCTGCTTGGATCTGTTCGGTGATACGATTTCTGGACGCCAACAAGCTTGTTCTTATGATCATGTTCAAGGAGTTTGGGTATATTATGCATTATGATCTTCTGCGCCTTAGCAGAAATGCATCCGTCAAATGTCGGGCTTTCAACATTCGAAGCCATATACAGAAGTTGTCCGGGTACGTCAGTGCATTAGATGAGTATGTGAATTGATGAACCATATATTGAGAAGTGGCTGTTTGGGAAAATCACCAGGTGTACACGTTGTTATCCCCATTAGGTCACCAAAGCTGACAATACGCAGATAGATAGGTCCTTCTGAATGCTAGTATACGCATCGACCGAATACCTTTATAGTTTACCGCACAAGATGACGCATATACCCCATATGTAGCATCTGAAGTATACCATAAGCTATACCACGAACGAAGCTCGCTAAGAATTCCAAGCTTTCGAAACAAACACGTGAGCTGGACAGCGGCATATGTATTGTTTGAAACATTCCGATTAGTGGCACCCGTCTACAAAGAAGAGTAGTGAACTGTTGTTGTGAGTGAGATAGATTAATCTGACGAAGAGACGGAAACGAGTCTAGATAATGCTGAATGTGGCAATTCAGAATAAGCTCAGGTACTGTTGTTTTGATTCTTGGAAGTCATAATATGACTATTCGGCGCACCCATATACGGTTACGGCCAGTATGAGCCCTTAGTGGATAATGGATTTTGAAATGCCACATCGTGATTGTGGGTTTTCATCCTTCCAAAAGGCTACGACTTACATTGGAACTAATAGATGGCTTATATTATGTACCGTTTCGTTTATACAAGTCAATATTATGACAAAAAGTTGAAATTAGTATGTGATAATAGCGGCTTCTTTTCAATTTCTGCCCGCCAGTTTGGCCGCCATATTGACTGTGAGTATCACTTGCCAAAACCTAATGAATAATAATTACATATCAACATGTAATGGTGGGTAGAAATCGCGAAACAATAACGCCCATTCTAAGAAAGTAAAGGAATGTAGGCGTGTATTCAAATTTCGGTCGCCATTTTGGCCGCCATCCTCGATTTGGATAACCATTTCTTGCATGAGATGTAAGGTAATTACTTCACCTCAGTATTTCCAACTCAACTGTACGCATGGATGGAGTTGTGTCGATCTGTGATTTTTCAAAATCTGTCCGCCATTGTGGGTGCCATTTTGGATTTGGGGGACTTTTATTTGTATATGGTAAAAGGAAAGTTCTTCGCCTAAGTGTTCCCAACTTACAATAGTAAGCAGGTGTGGAGTTGTCATGACAATAATGCTCACTGATGTTAAAATCAGCGATTTTTGGCGATTTTTTATTTCTGGTGGCCATTTTGGCCGCCATTTTTGATTTGGGTTAATATTCCTCATCTCAGGTATAAGAGGAATCCTAGCTCGAGTATCTCCTGCAAATATATATGCATGGGTGTTGTTATAATAGCAATAACATTCATTGATTCGAAACATAACATCGCGTTATTAACGGAGATTCGGCTTTGACCTATGATAACGGCATTTGGGAAAACGTAATATCGGACAAAAATATCCCGCAACGAATGCATATTATGGTCCCCATGTGTTCGCCAATGACTCCTCTATATGTAAATGTATAACTTGACGCAATAATTCTAACATTTTCCCACAGAGACAAACGAAAGGTGGTAACATGACAGAAAAATAGGATATTTTCACATTTCGGCGGCCATCTTGGCAGCCATATTGGATTCTGGTGTCAGATTTTTGGCTAATTTGTAAGGGTTGTATATTAGCATAACGAATCGAGCAGAAAACAGGACCGCATGTGCTATCATCTTTACTATAATGGCGATCAAAGAGGCCTGGTGCTTTTAAAAACAAATTGCCGCCATGATGGACGCCATCTTGTCTGGAGTCTCTGCGGCCACTTTTTTTTCTTGTTAACAAGTGAAAAAAATTAGAGGAAACCTTCAGGAAGAAAATTCGTGGGGTGAAGTTAAGTCCTGTGGGGGGGGGGGGGGGTGCAGAGGTCGACCAATATCTCCTGGACTACACCCCCGTGTATGTGGTATCACCAAAACCGAGGGTATCACCAAAGCCGAGAAAATGGGAAAGTCATTGTCACGTATATGATATGGGGATATGTTTGTTTCTCATCGTAAAATGTCCACACGAAGTAGGAGTATTTATCCACCAGTTGTCAATCAGTTTTCCCAGATCAAACCATTTAATATTTTTTGGCGAATTTGTTCAATAGCGTTTTTGCTTTTGCTCACTCAAATGTTCGAGAACATCCACCCGCTAGTATATTTCCTGGGATGCCACGCTTCCAAAACAAATGCCGGTATATAGTTGAATCTGTCAATGAATCATAGGATTGAACAGAATTTTAAAAATGCGTGCTCAATTTCCGCGCGATGTGCACGAGGGACCACTGTTGGTCCAGAAAGATGTTAACGTCGCAGATGAAGATGTCACCAAATTAACGCCGAGCTTCTGTGCAGTTAATATGCGTATAACTCAAGGAGTTCTGATGAGGTTTCCTGTGTTCTTATGTGTAACTGAGACTGATCAATTGGACTGCGAATGTCATCTGAAATATGGATCCATAACATATTCGAAATATTGTGTGCATATCGATTATGAATGTATTGAAATTAATTGAACATCCATCACAGCATTCATATTTGCGATCTCAAAAAGTTGAATGAAGGATAACGCGATGCCTTGATCACACTTAGTGAATGTTGTGTGCATGCAGCTAACCGGATATTCGTTTAGTATATACATGCTTGGAGTTTGTTTATAGACCACACATGCAGGACGACACGCTACGACATATCAACGATTTGTTATAATCATGTTTATTTTAGACTTTATGACTCGTTCCCACTCGAGTAGACCGTTACGCGACAATGAAACCGAATCATCTTAACGAATATACATATATCGTATAGCTACAAACTATACAATTATGGCTTTTTAAAGAGTCATCAGATAATATTCTAACGATTCTATGTTAACCCTAAACATCCGTACACATATGATCGCAATGTGATATGTGTGGAACACATGTGTGCCTTCTTATCTGGAGATCGATGGGCCTCTTTATAAAACTATTCACGATACGCATTATTTAATGTAAAATTATATATAGTCGATTATTAGCCATCGTTGCCATAGAAACTCAAATTTACCAAATGTGTCCCAGTTGGATTTTCCTAAATAAAAGATATCCTAACACAGTAGACATTATCAACTATCCAGTGTATCCAGTTGCAACCTGTAAACACTAACTGACATGTTGTATATGACAAGTGATGCTGTGATGTTTTGTCTCAACAATCGACGACACACATATCACAAGTTTATATGTCTTGTATATAAAAATGCTGTCGCCACATATTTCAAACTCCTATAGTTTCTTAAGCAGATATCGATATCTATCCATTGGTTATCACTATTCGTAATAAATCATAACCAGGACTGTCGAAAATGTGACTAGTAAATGATAAAAATCTGGATTTTTACCAATGACCTTGACCTTCACACATGATCTTGACATTTCAAGGTCACCATGGATATATGGAAATGTTGCCCATTACAAGTGTCTCCATAAACCAATGTAAACGTTTAGGCTCTTGTTAAATTATTCACGATAATCACTATTTAATGTAAAATTTCCATATACCCGATTATTAGCCATCTTTGCCATGGAAACTCAAATTTACCAAATTTATCCCAGTTGGATTTTCCAAAATAAAAGATATTATAACACATAAGACATTCAACTATCCAGTGCTCCAAAAGACATATTAGTCCAGTGCATTTATGAGAAAAAAATGCCAAACCCGGAACTAATTGCAACAGAATTTTTTTTTGCTGGAGTAAGTACATAAACCCTCCATAAACAACATACTAAAAATCGGCAAAAATCGGAAAAAGGGAAATTGGTGAATTTCGTGAAATAAATTTGGGGAAATTTGGTCAAATCATCAATTTGTGGAATTTCATGGATGTTTATAAAAACAATCAAATTCACAAATCCTACAAATAGGATGTGTATTGTGTCGTCCTCAGTTTCCTGAACCCAGTACTGAAAACCAGTCCCAGATTCATTACGTATTTTTCGAGTTGTGTGCCTTCAAAAATGCAAGTTTACCTGATTTCGGCCCATTTTCGGGGCCTCACTTTCGAAGAATGAGCCAAAATGCCTTATTTATGATTAATTATTAAAAAAAACTAGAGCAAACTGAAGGGATTTTTCACTGTTTTAGTAATTTCCTCACTAGATTAAACACAAAATATGTTTAATATGTGCATCTATAATTAAGAAGAAGATTATATTCTCAAACAAAATGTGTGTTCCATTGTATGGACTTAGCCAATTTTGCCTCTGACACTGAACGTGTGTGATGAAATGCAATATTTGAGGTCATGTAACTCAATAATTTAATACCCATATGCCATGCGTTTCTTATAACCTTTTAAGTATGTTGGATTGAACAAATAGTAAAGGTATTAACAGGACATTATTTAAGAAAATCAACTTATGGCCCTTTGAATACTTAGTCTTAGCTTGTTTCCAAAGATGCCAGTTTGAGGCATTTTTGTCCATTCTAAAAGGTTTTGGGCCATAAAAACAAAAACCAATGGGTGTTTTAATGTGTAAAATTATTTGAACTTTGCTCCCACAACACTTAAGTGATAATAAATTAGCCTTACATTGGTTATGCCATAGTATGTCACTAGATTTATTTCATTTTTCAGGAAACGGACTCCAAATTTTAACGTTGGTATAGTGGTAGGAAAAATCACAAAATGCAATCTTATCACCAAATTACAGCCATATCAGATACAATGTTTTCTTCCAGTTTGTGTACATTCCTGTTGCATTATAAAACTGCTTAATACGTTATCGGACGTTGATTTAGAATTTTATGGTTATGTTGTATAAAAACAATCTCAAAATGCCAATTTGACATTTCACTGCCAAATTATGACAACAAATGTTATAGCTCTGTCAATAAACATAAACAAAGGAAATATGAAATTATGCATGGAAGAACAATGTAAGCAGAAGCTGTTAATATAAAGTTTTATGCTTCAAGATGCATAATTTTGAAGTTTTTGTTGATATGCTTTCCCCTACCCCATTGTTCTGCCGTTCAAATTTGGAGAAAGTTACCATAATGATGAGTGAAATCCAGTGACATTCATTGGTATAACCATTGAAATGCTATTTTCTCAACAAAAAAATTATTTAAGAGGACAGATCACATAATTTTACACAATAAACTTTCGTTAATTATTCTGAATATGCCTAAAATCCTTTTAAAATTGACAAAAACGCCCCACAATAGCATTTTCGGAAAAGAGGCTAGACTAAGAGTTCATAGGACCATTATTTTATTTTCTTCATCAATGTATTTGGAAATTACTTCACAATTTCTTCCATCTAGTATTCTCAAAATGTTATGAGAAAAGCAGAGCATATGGATATTAATTTATTGAGTTACATGACCTCAAATATGGCATTTCATCACACAAGTTCTGTGTCAAGGCAAATTTGGCTAAGTCCATACAATGGAACACACATTTTGTTTGAGAATATTTTATTCTCCTTATTCATAGATGCACATATTAATCATATTTTGTGTTTAATCTAGTGAGGAAATTACTAAAACAGTGAAAAAGTAATTAATTTGGCACTAGTTTTTTAAATAATTAACCATATAATACGGCATTTGGCTCATTCTGCAAAATTAAGGCTCCAAAATCAGGTAAACTCGCGTTTTTGAAAGCACACAACTCGAAAAATACTTAAGGAATCTGGGAATGGTTTCCAGTTCTGGATTCAGGAAAATGTGGTCGACAAAATAGGCATGATATTTGTAGGACTTGTAAATTTGAATTTTTTATATACATTCATGAAAATCCATATATTGATGATTTGACCAAATTTTCCCAATTTTTTTTTCACGAAATTCACTAATTTCCCTTTTTCCGATTTTTGCCGATTTTTAGTATCTTGTTTACGGAGGGTATATGTACCAATTCCAGCAAAAAAAAATTCTGTTGCAATTAGTTCTGGGTAAAACCATAAATGCACTGGACTATATGTGTTGCAACCAGTTCACAATGACTGACATGTTGCATATGACAAGTTATGATGTGAATTTTTATCTCAACAATCGACAACATAAATATCACAGGTTTATATGTCTTGTTGTACATAAAACTGTTGTCGCCACATATTTCAAACTGCTATACTTTCTAAAGCAGATATCGATATCCATTCATGTTAACCTTTCTGTGGAACCTGCATTCCGGAGTTTATAAAATAATGTTGGTATCGCTATTCGTAATAAATCATTTCCAGGACGGTCGAAAATATGACTGGTAAATGATAAAAATCCGGATTTTTAACAATGACCTTGACCTTAATACATTACCTTGACATTTCATGGTTACCATGGATATATGGAAATATTGGTCATTACAAGTGTATCAAATCAATGTAAACTTTTAGGCTCTTGTTAAATTATTCACTACGGGCACTATTGAATGTAAAATTTCCAAATACCCGATTATTAGCTATCGTTGCCATGGAAACACAAATTTATAAAATTTGTCCCAATTAGATTTTCCTAAAAACATTATATTCTAATGAAGTACATATTCAGCTATCCAGTAAACTGAAAGGCATTTGTGTTGCAATTAGTTCGGGGTTTACCCCATTTTTCGGCTAGATCGCCTGTACTATTAGTATATTCAATGTACATGCGATTGGCAGTAATTACGTAAAATATTCACGAAGAATCGACAAAAACCTGTGTTTATCCATTTCACGATACAATTACAGTGTTAATAGGACATATACCGGTATGAGGAGAAATCACTCACCGACAACGTGTTGAAATATTATTTGTTCCAGAAATCGCGAACACTTCATGAATCGCCACAAAAGAAATCGATCACTCGAAATTGTTGTTAACGTCAACTTAACGACAGTACGGAGAGGATGTTACCGAGAGTTCGGAGAATGTGTGTTGAATGCTACGGTTAGACCATAGTGCATGCGTGGTATTTCAGCAAGGATTGACAAACCGTGATCGCATTTTATTTAATTTAAAGTTCCTTCAACTTCCTTGACAACAGTATTTCTCTCATGTTGAACGTGGAAGTGCCTTTTTGATTTTTCGTACCCGACCGAATTGGCCGCAAGTTATGGGTTAACAGTGCAGTTTCCGCTCGAGCTGTCGACTTGGGGATTGGAACTTTGGTACATACAGGTCTATATATGCTCCACGATATAGTGCATATCCCTTTTCGTTCGGCCCCATGGGGCGGTACGGTCGGCGGGTGTTACTGTCTGTGTTTTTGCGTACATGCATAGCGAATTGGACCGCATTTCATATTGGTTAATATATTCACTTTCGCTATATATATAGCTAGTTTGACATGATGTCCCTTTCTGTTATCAGACAGCTAGGAGAGGTGCGGACGGTTTTTGTTTTTATTTTGCGTACCTGACGGAACCGGCCGAACGTGGGGGTAAACAGTGGCGTTTCTGCTCGAAATATCGACTTGGGGATTGGAACTTTAATAAATACAGCATGCATGTCAGATTTTCTATTCTGCAATATAGAGCATGCCCTATCTCGTTCGGACTGCTGGGGCTGTACGGTAGATTTTAGTTGGTCCCATTATAGCCGTATATGTTTTGTTAACCAATAATGATTTTATTTCGGCCAATTTGGCCGTTTACTTCATGGCTGCTTTTCATCTGACGTGTGTGTCGGATAAATGATGTGGAGGATTTATGTAAATGTTAGCCCAAACTACATTTCCAAGTAACGATGGCTTTGTTGTTTATTTTGAGGAATAATACCGCGTCAGATGAATTCAGCCCAAATATGTTAACAGTTGTCGTGTCAAACATTCGCAAGTAGGTTATCGTTATTTAGTATTTGTGGATGTCCTTTAACATGGGGAAAATAGACTACTGCGCTTGAACGAGCATGTTAATTTGTCGTTTTTAATGTATCGCAACTTGATAATCAATAACAGAGGCATTCTCTGTCAAATAAGGTCGCTCTATTTACGATACCAATTGGGGAACTTTGTAAATTAAATTACGCGTAAACGTATACCTGCTGCAAATAGAGAAGGTGCCGGAATCGGCGTACTCGCACCAGGGCTAACTCGCCCCAATCGACGCGTGCCAACTCGGAATAAAAGGCCAGCTCGGAATAAAAGATGTATACGGGGTGTTATATGGCGTTTGGTCCGTTGTTTCTCAATGAATATTATTGAAATTTGGTGTATATGTCCGGGCTGGGACATGGAATACAACAACGTTTGAATTGTTTTTAAATTTACAAATTTGTTGATTTTATTCATTTTTATTTTCGTTCCGAAACACACTATAAAGTGTATATAATATAATAACGAGACATACATACTTTATAAACTGTTAACAAAAGATATCAAATTCAATACATGACAAAGATGACTCAGTGGAGTTTATAAAGTGAACATAAAAACATTGAGGTAAGAATCTTTTTAAGGAATGCAAATTTATTTAATGATAATAAACACATAAATTAAAATAACAAACATGAGACATACATGATTTATAAACTGTTAACAAAATATATCAAACTCAATACATGACAAAGATGACTCAGTGAAGTTTATAAAGTGAACATAAAAATATTAAGGTAAGAATCTTTTTAAGCATTACTAAACCGTTTAGCACAGTCCACTTCACTCATCCGATCATCACCAAACTTCATATTTATCTTGATATTGATCTATCAGATGAGAGCTATCAAATATTTTTTTTATTTTATAGGAAAAAATGGTCGCCAGCGGCCATATTGGATTTACGTTATATGTTATCGCGTCATGTCGATATCTAGTATTACTTAGAAATTTCACCTTTCCAGATTCATAATTGCTCCACTGACTGTAACAGATGGAATTATTCCCCCCCCCCCTTCGGATAGAGTGTCACTGAAACTTTATTTTGTCAGACTGTCTGTATAGTCACTGAATATATATGGCAATACTCTGTAATAAGATGTAGCACTATTTTATTTTATATTTACATGCAGTGCTGTTTTTATACAACAATTCTAATCCCCCTAGATCATCATGTGATCGACCATACATCGCGCGAGGACCTGGTTGAATTAAGGGGGTTTTATGGATAACTTCTGTCCTCAAGCTAGATTATACTTATGACATTTAATGGCATGTTTCTAACGTGGAGGGTTAGATATGCTTGAGACACCACCACTCTTCTATTCACACCAAGTTCTCAGCTGTCATATTCGGATATTAGAACCCATAGCCATGATATATGGTTTATTTTGTGTATACTACTAGTAATATTGTTATTTTCAGTACCTTTATATACCAGTACTGTGTATAACAATACATATAAATTAATCCATGTATACATGTATATTGATTCAACGGATTCAGTGGTTTTGTCCATCAGTCTATCAAATTTGCGGGGAAAACATGGCCACAAGCAGTACACCCTGCTAAATTTAGAATTTGAATCAATTGGCGCACCCTGCAGCCAGCTTTTATTGGAGAACTTTTTCTCATGTGGATATTTTGGGTCACCGCTAGGTGTGAGCCATATTTTGTTCTCAAACTGTCCTTGTGAAGACATCACTACCAGCTGTGATCTTGAATTTTACTATTTTTATGGCTAAATAATTTGGTTGATCCTACAGACGACACCCTTTGTCCGATCGTCATCAGATTCCACAATGATCTTCTGGATAACCAGGGTGAGAGTAATCTAATTTTCCCGAATTTCGTTAAAAAACATTACCGCAGGCAGCAATTTGGTATCTTACTGTTTGATCCTCTTTTGCATGACTGAATTGTTTAGCATCTGTGCAGACATATCCCTCATCTGATAGTCACCAAACTTCATATTGATCTTCTGGCTGACAACTAGATGGGAGCTATCGAATGCTTTGAATTTTTTTGGAAAACATTGTCGCCAGCAGTCATCTTCTATTTTGGTTTTTATATACATGTATATCTCTTCATTCGGATAGCCAGTATTACGTAGGTACTTCAACTTTCCGCATTCCTGTCATCATTTGAAATATAAAAATTTACCTGATACATGCACCCTTCAAAATTTGTTTCGTCGTATCTATTTTAATGACCCGTATGGTAATATTGATACAGATATATTTGTCAAACATTTCTTTGTACAATATACAGGTATTTAGTTTGTAACTAAATCTATAAATATATAATAGTAGCTGGTGGACCCGACTTCGTCCGGGATGTTCCCCTCTGATTTTCGGAGAATTGCGCGATTTAACCTCGAATTGACCATTTTAAAGGTGAACGTCATGTCGGGTCACGATTTGACCCGTCCAAAACACTCCCCGGACAAAAGTCACGACAAAAGTACCCGTCGAAATCCGCCCGGCTTTACCCGATTTGACCTTGAATTGACAATTTTGAATGTCAAGATCAGGTCAGGGTCATGATTTGACCCACCCGAAACACTCCTGGGACAAAAGTAACAGTAGGTATTAAATTTCGTTGAAATACTTCCGTTTTACCAGATTTGACCTTGAATTGATCTTTTTGAATGTCGAAGTCAGGTCGGGATCAAGATTTGACCCGTCCAAAATACTCCCTGGAAATAATTTCCCCTAGGTATCAAATTTCGTCAAATCTGTCCGGCAGTTTTCCCGGCCATAGCTAACAGACAAACAGACAGACAAATGTCCAAAATATATATTAAACTAGCTGATGTACTCGACTTCGTTCGGGCTATTTAGGGATTTTTTTGTGATCGCCTCCATCTGGACAGTACCCAGTATATACAGCGTCTGGCCAAACTATTGTTCAATTGGTCCAGAAACATGCCTATATCAGCACGTTCGAGAACATGGTCCCACGTGAAATTGGACCCGTCCATATTGCTCCCGGGATCGAAGTAGTCCTACACACAATTTTTTAGTCGGATCGGTCAAGGTCCAGAAAGATGCATATGAGCGAGGTCAAGTTGACACGTTAAATACCAAATCCGAGTCGGATCAGTCGAGCAGTGTTAGAGTCTATAACACATACACACATGCATTCATGCATACACACATACATTCATACAGACAGGTGTTCCAAAATGTATAATCGATAGCTACAACAATTCTATGGTAGATAGTTCACGGCCGACCTGATGCATGCATCTTAGTTTTCTTGTATATACTTTATAACCATATCGTCCGTTTTATAAGAGATTACAAGTGCCCGGTGGCAGTTCTGGCGTGGTATTTATTGGGCTCATATAATAAAACGAACGCCATGCTCATAACATATTTATAACACCAAGGTGCCGTTTACATGCGCGCGATGAAGTGCTATTATCTATAAAATACTGTTGGGCCAACCTAGCGGGGATTGTGAAATCTGCCAAACGCTGAAACCGCCGAAAGCGACGAAATGTTAAGACGCGCACACATATTGTCACACGAGTGAGCCACCGAAAGCGCCAGAATGAAACGAAATCTCTTTTGATTATTTCGCTTACGGCGGTTGTGTCGTTTGATAACTTCGCCTCGCAGAAACCCAATTAATCAAACGAGATTTCGTTCATACTGCGTTGTTGCGTTCACTTAAAGTGATGTGAAACACTCCAGTAGGGTGGTCAAATAGAATGGAGAATAATCTTTCTCAAAGCAGATATTGTTAGGAATATTAATCCAAATTTAAAACACACACGCCGTAATTCTGATATATTAATTAAATTCAATGACCCTCGATGGCGAAATCATTTGTAGTTGTTTATCGGCGATAGTTGCGTCCCGTATCCAGATGTAAATATTTAAAATTCAGCGTAGTTCAGACGATGTTTTCTATGAAGTGGTATGATCGATTTCTTTGAAATCTTCAGCGGTGTATTGGAATGCTACATTACCCAGGTTGGCATAGCGCCTGGGTACTAACTTATCAGTTTCGCGTATCCGAACAAGTCCATAATATGTCTATAAACGGGTATGTCTGCGCTGAAATGTCCCAGCTACAGTAACGCTACAGTAACGCTCTAATTAATCGACTCCTTAAACACAGCAGAATTATGGGTAACTTTTCAGTATTTAGTCGGAAATATGGCTTGTTGCCATTCATCGGAAAGCTCTCGGTGAGAGCTTTCCTATGAATGGCAACAAGCCTTATTTCCGACTAAATCCTGAAAAGTTACCCATAATTCTGCTGTGTGGCGTCGATTAATTAGAGCATTACTGAATAACAATGGCCTGATAATTGAATCACAATCGCTTTGTACCAATCGTAGCGCCGCGCCTGTCAGTTTCACTGGTGTACCGTTATGTTGGCAAGTGCAGTTGTCAGTACTTTGGTTTGAATTTTGGGGAGGTGGTGGGGGTGTTTACGGACACCAAAATGAATGGTATTATAATAGGTACATATATCCACGGTGGGGAATCACGTGGTTTCGAGGTTGTGAGTACCACGCATTCATAATGTGCAAATGCACAAAACATAATGTACGAGGAACTGACACAAAACATAGCAATTTGACTGTTACGAGCGTATGCTAGTTTATTTTTGAAACAATTTGATACCTTATTTGTTCGGAAATACTTAGTGGATTTCCATAACATTCTGACCAAAGTTGCCAGTCGGAGGTGCGTGGAATACACCAGTCCATACATCTTGGAGAATCCTTCGATTGACAACTTTGGTCAGAATGTTAGAGCAAACAGATGTGAATTTGGACATAAATTAGGTATCAGCTTGTTTGAAAAATAATATAGCATCTGCTCGTAGCTGTCAAAATGATATGTAATTTGTAATATCTTAGTTTATTACCTTTTTTATCGCTTCTGGTTGCGTTTTAGATCTCATCGGTCATTTTGAATGCGTGATACTCATCAACTCGAAATCACGTGATTCCCCACCGTGATACCATCCACGGGATTAAGAGAATCAGTAATAAACTGGTGGAACTAATATTGCGTGTCCCAGAAATTCCATACCTATATCTACCCAATGATGAACGTAATGTAATACCAAGGGACATCTGTATATCTCTCAATGTTCATTTAAATTACTGGAAAAATAAAATTAGCTGACAATGGCATCGCATGGGTAAATGAAGGCCAAAAACAACAATAAAACGTGTGATAATCGGCGATGGTTGGCCGATTTAAATCAATTGATGTATATCAAGGATTTTTATGAGAGAAAAAAAATCGTTGATTTACATCAATTTTTTTTAAATGATGGCAAAAAGTTAAAAACTGCAATATCTAACATGGGTTTTGTAAACTATAACATGAGTATGATTAAACATGATACAAAATTGGATAAGAGATATGAAATTGTACAGTAATTGTCAACCCAAAAGAAACTACATGCATGCTGCATGGTGCGTTGAGTTACTGCTCCAGCAACGGCCTGTTCAGCTTAAAATTGTTAGTATTATTTGTAACAACACTCAAATTCAAATTCAGCACTTCTCATTACACTGATGAATTTCCTTTCCTTTTCTCATTGGAGCTCACATGGACCTAAGTGTATGCATATATTACATGGTCGCTATATGATATATCTGTACTCCCATGATATTTGAGTTTGATAAGTATACAACAGAAAACAAATAATAATATAATTCTGATTAATCCAGCATTGGATATAATAGGCAACATCAGTTCTTTTGGAACCTTCATTTATCAAAGATATTGCACAATTACATATTTTAATAAGAGTTAGAACACAATTTAAAACAATCGATTTAAATAAAATAAATCTGACTTAATTCAAATAAATCGATTTTTTTGTATTTATTTAAAAAAAAAAAAAATCACCTACCCTTGTTCAATCGGCGATGGCATTTCTTTTTCAGTGCATATTTTTCCTCGTCAGAAGCCGGACCTCCTCCACGATATCGTGTTATAAAAGAAAACATAATGGGTAAATATTGAAACTGGAAGCCCTCTTCTCTTTATCACTGTTGTATTTGGGTCGGTTTTATAAGCCTGTAGATCTATATATATTCAATTTAGGAGTCTAAGCATGGATTTGGAGAACACAATTACATGGCATTGGAAAAATATGGCATGTGACATTCGTCTTTTCGCCGACCACACTTCACTCGCACTTGTCATCGACGACCCAAACATAGGAGCGACTATTTTGCAGCATGATACTCAATAATCCTCCAAATGGCTTGTCAAGTTTAATTTAAAAAAAACAGAAACATTGATATGCACTCGGAAACGTATGAAGCTTTTTCACCCATTAACAAACAGCCTTTTGAAGAAGTAGAAACACATAAACATCTTGGAGTTATTTCGAGTATATAGTTGGGAACCCCGTATCGAACAAGTGATGAAAATCGCATGGACACGCATTTCACTCTTGAGAAAATATCGATTCTATCTCGACAGAGCAGCTCTCGAAAGATGTTATTTTACAATGATATAAGGTCAATCTTTGAATATTCTTGTGTTGTCTGCGATGGTTGTAGCCAGCAAGAATCTGACAGCATCGAAAATATACAATACAAGGCGCCTCGGTCTGTCAATAATGTATCTCTTCTAAGAGAAACTAGTTGGAAAAACCCTTAAATCACGGCGGAAAAAACACAAACTAAAATCATTGTATAAAATGGTAACAGGTCAATCGCCTGTCTAGCTCAGAAACCTAGTTCCTCCTACTCACGGGCAGATATCACGACGTGAAACTAGACAGAACAATTCTGTGGAACAACCTATAGACACAAACAAGTTAATCGTGGACACCCTGGCGACTTTCTCAATTCTCTGAAACCCAAACGATAGATGACCCCTAAATGGTTATACCACGCTAACACGCGTGAAGCGCATATTATGCATGCCCGCCTCAAATTAAACTGAACAATCTGAATTACCTCAATTTTAATTTCATTTCCGACCAACCAATGTGTACATGTGGTGAAGTAGAGGACACAGGACATTATATAATCGAATGCCAATTATACAGTGCACAGCCAGTCTTATTTATGAACGAACTATATGATACATGTAACATCACCACCCATATTCTACTACATGGTTCTAATGAACTATCGCAGGAAGATAACACAACGATTTTCCGAGAAGTTCAGAGATACATTATTCGAACTAAAAGATTCAAATAACACTTCGACCACAAAACCAAGGGTTTCCACTTGAACCACACATATGCATATCATCTAACGTCTACATAATGCGACTCATATCGTCAAAACTCGCGTGAGAAATAGAAATATTAATGTTGATGTTAATATATATTCATACAAATCAAAATGATAGTGGTGTCGGCTCGGATGCAAAAAATGCTAGGTCACAAAAGAAAAGTATTCTATAATTCAAAGCAATAGCTTATCATTTACACTCCCCATCTCTACTTCCTATATTGCATATCAGACTCATATAAACGTTTGATATGTCACCTCACACTCTTTAATGTTATACTAAATCTATTTTCAATCAATTTCTTTCTATTACTCCATATGAAAAACAAATATCATTTTGATATATCGATCGATCTAGTCCACACTGTGAGTAGCTGAGTAATATCTACTATGTAATATGTTTAAAAGCATTCTCATAGTGTGGGCTTATTCACACATAACCGGAAACGACCACCATGCATAAGCTTTATGATTGATGTCGGATCCCCTCCATACAACCAGTATTCATACATCATATTTGTACTATACATTTGTTTTTGAATTATATGGAATAAATACTGTTTAAATACAAAATTGCCATAGGGTTCAGAACGACCCACCCATCCGGACCTTGTTTCCTGAAATTTGGTCGCGACCCCCCATCCATGCACTCTCCTCCTCTTGAGCAATGTCTTACAATTAGAATCTAATAAATGTATCAAAGAAACATTTATGCATATTACATGCAGTGGCTATACAGTGCCTCCGCTTTTTTTGTGGGCGTTCACATTGGAATTTCCAACCGCATTCCCTTGAACCAAACTATATTGCCAAGTCTATGAGATACCATTACGGGTTGAAATTGTCCAACTGCACGTAGAGGTGCTTCACAACTGTTGGAAATTTTATGTTTCTAAGGTTATATTTGTTGGCCAATTCTAGTGCAATTATTTGACCAGCAAACGTCGACATTTTATTTCAAATAAATATCACGCCAAATGCAGGTTGAAGAATGTTACTATCAGACACAAATTCAATCTAATAAATTAATATGTTTGATCTGTGTCAATAATGCTTGCCAAAGCGTGGTGGTGGTGAGGCACCCAACCCATGTCGCCACATCTCTGTTACACCTATGTATGCGTATTACGCATTACAAACCTGAGCATAAAATCATTTAGAACATGGCTGAAATGACATAACTGTAACTCCAGTCACCTCTTTGTCACGACTTAGATTTGTTTGTGATCACACAATAATTGTTCTGGTCACTGCAGTTAACTTTCTCATCTGATCGATTTCACGTAAAGCCCCTGCCACACTCCGCTGCGACAGGCCGGCGCTTGCATTGCGCTGAAAAATTATCAAAGCGCCAAGCTAAACGCATTAAGGTATCCAAGAACCGATTGGTGACGCAGTTGACACTGGCTAGGACGGGAGAGGGTCCCCATGATCGCCCCTGAGTGCCAGAGCGCGCGCTTGTTTAATGCATGCACAAAACAAGCGCAGAGGTTCGGCGTTCTGACCAGGGCGCAGTGCTGTCGCCGTGGCAGCGAAAAGCCAGCGACGTGAGCGTCCCGTTGACATGGCAAGGATGCATACAAGCTACTCGTAGTGGCAGTAAGAAACCAATCTTGTCCTCTGCGACTGCAGTAAGCTTAAAACCCATGTCACACTCCGCTGCGATCAGGCCGGCGCTTGCATTGCGCTGAAAAAGTACCAAAATATGAGTAACACGCAGCGGAGTGTGACAGGGGCTTAAACGGTAGCGCGCTTTTATGTTTCAGTGTCGAACAAAATTTCATGGCGCGCATGCAAACAGCACCCTATATAATCAACCCGAGACAAATTTCAATCAATGATGCGTTTCGGTTATCAATTAATTATTGTTGCGGCGACTAATAAAGTGCTTTTGAGATTGCAACCGGCTGATAACGCCCAGATTACTCCGACGGAGTATCAAGTCAAATATTGTACATTCATGGTCCAGATTCTCCTGGGAAACTTGCGATAATCAACATGCGTGGCTAACAACGAATATAAATGACTTTCCGGTCGCTGATCGAACTGAAGTTTTCCGTTAATATTGGATTAAAATTCTTGTATTCCCGCTTATCAGATTTATTTATTCCATGCTTTCGATTTCGAAGTCGGACTTATAATACCATAATCAACTCGCGACCAACGTGAGTTATTGAATGAGGTCAGCTTACCAACATTTATTTACTGCAAATATCTTACAGTCGCTGCCTGCGCTGTACAACGGTATGTCTTGATTAGCGTATTGTGGGGGTGGGCAACTACCAAATGTGTCACAGTTCAGGACAGCAGATGCGGGATATCGCACGCACGCACGCACGCACGCAAGCATGCACGCACATACACACAAACACACACATAGAGAAAGAGCGAGAGAGATATACAGAGGAGAGGGATAGGGGGGGGGGGGAGAGAGAGAGATAGAGAGAGGGGGAGAGGGGGTGGGAAACTTCAAACTTGGGTCGCAGCATATTAAATCAGCGCAGATTTCCAAACTCTTAGCTAGGATAACGTGATCGATGCAAATCGGCGGAAGTTTTAAAAGCACGCCTAATTATTCTGCTGTTTAGTTCAGATTAGTCAACAGTTTGTAAATTCCTGTTCGTGATATACTCTTCACAATATTGGGATGTAAACCGGGTGACCCAATTGGCAGTTGACCAATCACCAAACAGGATTTAGTGTAACGCGGACGGGCTATTTAAATATATATGATTGAAAAGCCCTAAAATAGGGTCACGTTTTGCGTATTATTCATATTTATCCAAGGGCGAGTCATGTGTCATTTCTACATAACTTTATTTAAGATCAAATTTAAAACATATTATGTACAATTTATAAACATTTGTTCTAAGAGTGCAATCCACCAGCGGCAGTATGCATGTACGCTCGATAAATTGTCTAGGGTTTTCCTCTTTAAATAATATTAAAAAAGTCTTAAATATGCGAGAGTCACTGGAGTTTCGTTATATGAATGTAAAAAATACATCGCCAGAATCAGCTTGAATAGCACCCTTATTGAATACAGATGGCAACCCCTTAATCATAATTTCAATTAATAAAAACCCATATTCTCTAAAATATAAATGACATGCAGCAACCGTGGAGACTCATTCATATACTACTAAATGGACTATTTACGACAATAATTATAAACGGCAATACGTGAATCGTCATAACAGTCTTATATATATTTACAATATTTAGTTTCAATTTAGGGTTGTGTCCAACCCGCTCCTCCCATATCTGATATCCATTTGCAAGTTTATGATGGATCCACCGCAGTGTGAATGTTTGTGTGATTGCTGTTGCGTGAATGACTGACAACCGTGTGTGGTGTGTACCTATTTCATGCATATATATAACGTTTATCTATATTTATTTATGCAATAAACATTTAAAAAAATGGATGCGATTTTTTCCACAAAACACACTTTGTGTGAGCCGAGAGTTTGTTTATATACAGCACGTAAAATGTGAGCGATAAGCAAAACACTCCACACCGTGACAATTGCTTTTAAGAGAATGATTCACGATGACCTATTCAACACCGAAATCTTGATTGGCGAGCATTAGCGAGCGCTATACCAGTATCTTGTATATAAACGCCTTGGTGGCAGTCTTAACCAAAGTTCAGTATAGCGGTGTTGAATGTTTTGCTTATCGCATACTCTTTACATTGTACCATAGCATTACTTTTGTTTACATAACACAGCGTCCGAACTTGACACTAACATACAATTTACGCGCTATTTATGATCGATATAAGAACAAAATCTTTCTTTAATGGCGGTTTAACGGAAGTGACTATTTTAACAGCAATACCCACCGCGAAGGCCGTCCGTATCTTTAAAGCTATTATTCAATTTATATAACACAATTACGTATTGTATTCTCTTCAGGATAAGACGGGACGCCGGACGATGAGGCGTGCGACAAAAATCCTTTGGTGTAAAATCATTATCTGTCTGCTGGCGGCCATCTTCCTGCTCTACGTGTACCCGCGGACAAAGGAGCGACGGATGGGTAGTTCTGACGAATCATATCATATCGCCGCAGTGCGGGCGGAAATTATATCCGGCCCAGACACAAACTCAAAAGTTAAAAACGAAAAACATCCCATATCGCCTTCGAGCCACGTGCTTTGTTACAACATTTCTGACTGGATAGATTGTGAAACAAAGTGTCTGACTGAAGACAAATTTCAGCACGCAGTTCTGATAACTGATAGCGGGAATATTTCTATTTGTATCCATAATCCATCGGATGATGTTTGGGTATCGGCGGCCATTTTGAAGTACGGAGCTTGGGAAGCTGACCTGATGCATTTAGTTTGGAATAAACTTCGTAAACACGAGGATTCTGTGTTCTTAGATATTGGTTCCCACGTTGGTGAATATAGTTTGATGGCCGCTAAGCTTGGCAGAGAAGCCTATGCAGTTGATCCTCTTCTTGGAAATGTCCAACGTTTGTACAGATCAGTACAAGAGAACGCCTTCAAGAAGCCATTGCACATTATACATAACGCAGTCTCGGACAAAATCGGAACAGTTTCTCTTTCAGTTTCACGAACAAATGTTGGCGCAACCAAAGCGATAGAGGGTGGGGAAATCAATACAGTCTGCCTTGACAACTTTCTCACATTCGTGGACTCCAAGACTGTTGTTATGAAAATTGACGTTGAAAATATGGAGCACAAGGTCCTATCTGGAGGTCATCAGTTTTTCAAACGGAACCATGTTGTTCTTGTTGCCATGGAGTGGGCATCACATAACACAAATCCTTCTGGAATGGACATAATAACATTCATGAATCAGCACGACCTGGAGGCTTATGATAAAACTCTATCACACAAGTTAAATTATTCAGATCCATCGTTGTGGACAGGTGATATTTTCTGGTTATCTAAATCAAATGTGTCGAAATAAAAAGGTTTTATTGTAACGCTTGATTTTGAATGCGACGTCTACATTGTGTTATACCCAATGAATGAAGTTAATGGAATGAATAATGGATTATATTTCATCCGTCCACTCGAGCAGTCATCACAGCCATAGGTTATCGGATATCGATGAAATTTGGTAAGGATGTTTGTCACCAGGAGGGTTTTGATAGAGGGGTCTAATTATGTTGCTCGCATTTTTCGTTCCAGATCGAGTTATTCCTCTTTTTCATCCGAAAATGATGACTGTTCGTTCGTCCGTCCGAGCAGATTTCTCAACAATTACATATAGGTTAATCCTTTCATTACGGGAGCTGCGCTGGTGCAGCATTAAATATCCCATGTCAGTGCATTCTGTTATATATGCGAGTCTCCCATAGGGAGCCTCGCATGTATAAGATAATGTCATGGCTTACACGGTAAAGGTAACTAGTATTAGGCCAATGTAACGAATCTATTCTCTTATATCTGCGACAGTGGCCATTCGGTCGGAAATTACATGAAATAAAGTTAATGGTGGTTTGTGAAAACAATAGTCTCTATTTTCAAACCAATATACTCCATTTCCAAACCAATAATCGTTCTTGGATTCAATAAGAGACAGTTCCGTTTTAATAGATATAGATTCATAATCAATGTTGACCGATGCAAAATTAATGTTCTATTTTAATTTAATAGTATTCATTGTTCAACTAATATCTAACAACACACAATTAGTAAGATTCGCGCATATTCAATAAACGTACATTCCGTTTCAATAGCCATATTTTCTTAATCAATAAAGATATTTCAAACCAATAGACGATTTCCCACGATCAATGATTATCGTTATAAAACTAATATACCTTATTGTCATTCTTATATTTAAAAGATATAAATTATCACAATTAATAACGTTCGTATTCGAATCAATATCTAATAGAGGAATCAACTATTTCCGGTGAAACCAATGACTAAAAATGCAGAATTAATGGACGTGTCTACAGAATTAATAGCTTCCGTTTACAAACCAATGGACAATTCTTGAATTACTAGTTAATTCTTAAATTAACGCTAGGGGCGCCACCAATCTTAAATTAACGCTAGGGGCGCCACCAATCTTGCTGGAGTCACCTAACCGCAAAATCCGTGACGTCAACATGGGATATCCCCGCTGCCAAAAAAAAAATGCATGTTCTCGAACATTTTCGCGTCAGAAAGTGACCCTGAACATGAAAACTGCGATGATATACGGACTGTGGACTATATCCTGCACCTGTAGCAGATACCGAAGATGCATTTGAGAGCTTGTTTTTAATATTGACCCAGAATGCCGACGAAGATCTGAATTAAGCAACCGAATTTGAGGACTGTATGATGTTGATGTATCACTGTCAGTATCTATAACTCATTCACTGTCACTATTACTGTGATTATCACTGTTCCCAGTGTTGCAGGGATTGTCTGTCAAAATCCGGTGGAAAACTTAGGATGTGTGTGACAAGTACTCACAACAGCAGTATGAATATGATTATGTCAACAATAACAACAACATCTCTAACACCGTAAGATAATCGTTCGATCTACTACGTAGTGCGTACTAGCACTGTACATTGCGACGACTTCTTCTGAAAACACCATTGAGTGGAACCGCTTCGAACAGTCAGATGTTGATTCAGGCGATCGGTAATACTGAATGTCTGAAGGATTTATTAAATATGGATTCTATTTTCTAGACGTTTCATACGAGTGTCGTGGAATAGGAATCTGAACATTGCTGGAGTATTGATCAAGTAAACACGATAGTGCGAAGAGCACTTCAGAACTCAATCATAAGCCAACTAGAACAGAGGTCATGTCAACTTACAGGTTGCATTATACTGTTATACATGCATATATTGTGACCACATAAATGATATATACAACTGCAGTGACTTCTTCATTATTTCAGTATTCGATACCATAACCATGGTCGTTCCATACCATAATTTTTGGTTTTACATACCGGTACGGTACCGGATTGTTTGGTTACTTTTTTTTGGTGTCAGACCGATTCTCCGAAGACCTATTACTACGAAGGCCCACAACTCCGAAGACCCGATTCTCCGACGGTCCATAACTCCGAAGATCCGATTCTCCGAAAGCCCATAACTCCGAAGGGCCGATTATACGAAGACCTATAACTCCGAAGACCTATAACTCCGAAGGGCCGATTCTCCGAAGACCTATAACTCCGAAGGCCCGATTCCCCGACGGCCCATAACTCCGAAGGTCCGATTCTCCGAAGATCCGATTCTCCGAAGATTTTGTTTATCGGGGTATTATCGTTTACTAAATAGTGTACAGTCCAGTGGCGAAGCCAAGGGGTCCCAAAATTCCTACTGCCCCCATTAAACCTCTACTTGCTATTTCAGACAATATGGGTCCCTACCAAAACATGTCCAATGTCATGTAAACGCCCGGAAATCGTTCATGGGGCATCAAAATATTCAAACTTTTCCTACTGCCCCCACCTAAATGGGAATACTGGCCCGCCACTGACTATACACCAGATACAATAACGTTACGTTGTCCCATGAGATGCCAGAGTAAAATGTACAGGGATGAACGGGGAAGAACCTGTGCATGTTAGTCTACTCTGACATTCTTGCAGCGTTTCGTTATAATATACCCGGTGCACACCAGTGGTGGAGCCATGCAGGGTTCCCATTTAGGGGTGCACATTAATTAGCATATGATATGCCGAAAGCATATCACGAAGGCCTGATTTGGGGAGCGCATGAATGGTAGGGGTCGCCCCCAATCGTTGGTCCGGGGGCTCCCCTGGGCAGGAACACGGTGAATATTTGAATGCCTAGGAGGGATTTCCGGACGTTTACATGACATTTGACATGTTTGGGGGGGGGGGGCGGTCTTCCATAGGGCCCATTGACTCCGCCACTGGACTGTACACTATTTAATAAGCGATAAAACATAATCTTCGGAGAATCGGACCTTCGGAGAATCGGCCCTTCGTAGTTATAGACCTTCGGAGTTATGGGCGTTCGGAGTTATAAGCCTTCGGAGTTATGGGCTTTCGGAGTTATGGGTCTTCGGAGTTATGGGCTTTCGGAGAATCGGGGCGTCGGAGAATCGGATCTTCGGAGAATCGGATCTTCGGAGTTATGGGTCTTCGGAGAATCGCTACGTAACCTTTTTTTTATTTCGTACTTTGTAGAAAATCATTTATTTGTTTCCATATGGTGTGACATACATGTAGTAACATGGTACGAAATGACCAATTGATTTCCTACATGGTACGAAACGACCAAACAATAAGGTACGAAACTACCAAAAATATGGTACGAAACTACCAAAAATATGGTACGAAATGACTTAAGACGATACAAAACGTCCTGTACCCATTTATATCTCCCCGGCAAGGGGAACAACCAGACAGTGACCATGTAGACTAGCAGCGGCAACATCGTTGGTTTGATATTAGGCCCTATATCACCCTGAGGTAACCCAACCAGCCTGACGTCGAAGGCTGATATGAGGCTACTGAGGGCTGAAATCAGGCCCATAATATCAAACCAACCAAGTAATACCCTACATGTATCTATTAATTACGGTAGTTCGCCTCTTAGTAACAGTGTAATATTGACAACTCTTTCTAATGAGTGACATCACAAACAATTGGTATCTATGCCTATTCTAACAGTGAAATAGAATTGCACCATGTCAAAGCCATACCGTGTATTACTCAGATCGTGATGTCATAAAATCATACATGTATTACTCTTAATTAGTGATGTCGTAAAATGATATTACTCGATTTAGGGAAAATTGAAGTGATATTCACCTAAGTACAAATGGTTACGTAGCGTTTTTCCGAAGACCCATAACTCCGAAGGTCCGATTCTCCGAAGGTCAGATTCTCCGACGCCCCGATTCTCCGAAAGCCCATAACTCCAAAGTCCCGATTCTCCGAAATCCCATAACTCCGAAGACCCATAACTCCGAAAGCCCATAACTCCGAAGGCCTATAACTCCGAACGCCCATAACTCCGAAGGTATATAACTCCGAAGGGCCGATTCTCCGAAGGTCCGATTCTCCGAAGATCATTTTTTATCGCTTATTAAATAGTGTACAATCCATGGCGGGGGTCAATGGGGCCCTAGGGAAGACCGCCCCCAAAAAACATGTCAAATGTCATGTAAACGTCAGGAAATCCCTCCTAGGCATTCAAATATTCACAGTGTTCCTGCCCAGGGGAGCCCCCGGACCAACGATTGGGGGCGACCCCTCCCATGTATGCGCTCCCCAAATCAGGCCTTCGTGATATGCTTTCGGCATATCATATGCATGATATATCCCCCACATATCCCCAACATATAAATGCTAATTAATGTGCACCCCTAAATGTGAACCCTGGCTCCGCCACTGGTGTGCACCGGGTATATTATAACGAAACGCTGCAAGAATGTCAGAGTAGTCTAACATGCACAGGGGCGACAAGTTCTTCCCCGTTCACCCCTGTACATTTTACTCTGGCATCTAATGGGCCAACGTAACGTTATAGTATCTGGTGTATAGTCAGTGGCGGGCCAGGATTCCCATTTAGGTGGGGGCAGTAGAAAAAGTTTGAATATTTTGATGCCCCATGAACGATTTCCGGGCGTTTACATGACATTGGACATGTTTTGGTAGGGGCCCATATTGTCTGAAATAGCAAGTAGAGGTTTAATGGGGGCAGTGGGAATTTTGGGACCCCTTGGCTTCGCCACTGGACTGTACACTATTTAGTAAACGATAATACCCCGATAAAACAAAATCTTCGGAGAATCGGACCTTCGGAGAATCGGACATTCGGAGTTATGGGCCGTCGGAGAATCGGCCCTTCGGAGTTATAGGTCTTCGGAGTTATAGGTCTTCGGAGAATCGGCCCTTCGGAGTTATGGGCTTTCGGAGAATCGGATCTTCGGAGTTATGAGCCGTCGGAGAATCGCGTCTTCGGAGTTGTGGGCCGTCGGAGAATCGGGTCTTCGGAGTTGTGGGCCGTCGGAGAATCGGGTCTTCGGAATTGTGGGCCTTCGTAGTAATAGGTCTTCGGAAAACCGGTCTGACACCGTACAAATGGAGTTTGATAACATTTTGGACCGATATACATGTACCCTGTAGCCATCTGTAGGAAACTTCCTTCCAAGGGGGTGCTGTCGGAACATACATGTATCAAGGTGGACCCCCTCCCAATGGGAGACTCGTATCCATGCCCATTGAAAATAAATTATAATGTGCAATGGATGAATAGCCAATAGGTTGCTGGCATTTCATACCATGGAAGTTTGACATAGAGATGTTTCGCACCAGGGTTCTGGACATTTCATACCAGTTCCTGTATCATTTCGACAATTCGTACCTTTGAGTATACCGGTATTATTAAAAAAAAAATGACATTAAAGGTACTCAGTCCGATTCGATGGTTTCCATACCATTTTTTGAAATGCCACTTCGTTTACCAGAATCGATTAATGCCCCAAAAATGATGCTAACCAGTCAAATATAGCTGATGGGGTCATTGTCACAAGACTCCGGTCACATTCGTAGCCAGCTTATTATATAAATCGATCACAAATGTAGCCAGCATTTCTACGGCGATCACATTTGTAGCCAGCTTTTCATATTCATGCGAGCCTCAATGAACAACATGAGGTTAGTCTCATTTTTCTGACTTGATGAATGAAAAACAACATAAATTTTAATTTGATATTAGTTCATCTAATAACCTGAGGTTTCCGATCAATGTCGTTATAGCTGCTCGAATTATATTCAATATAAGTTGATAAACGAAGTCAGTTTTGGAGCATGACGTCGATATTTTAGTCACGAACGCGATGACGTCATGTTTCGCGCCATTAAAGCATGGAATTAGAAAAGCTGGCTACGAATGTGATCGCCGGCGAAAAGCTGGCTACATTTGTGATCAATTTAAAAAGCTGGCTACGAATGCGACCGGAGCCTTGTGAAAATGACCCCATCGGCTCAAATATAGTATACAATTGCCCAAAACCTGTTATTTATCAATATTTTGTTCAATGAAATTTTGCGGGTTTGTCAAATATCCGACACAACAAAAGCCACTTGCTTTTTGAGTTATCCATCTTCATCCGTCCTCTTTCGACTTTTTATTGGGCCACTTAAAATTATCGATGGTGAAAAATAATAGATTTCAAAAATCGATATCTGATCACTCTCAGCTTTGATGGGTGGGTTCCTCAACTCAAATCAAACATGTTTTACCCCGAAGCCAAGGAAATAGTAATATTCAAGCGTTAATTCGGATTATGCTTCTTTAACTTTGTCGCGACAATTTCAATTTGTTCATTTTGTTTCGCAAAAAAAAAAGAGAAAGAAATATGTTAACATGTAAATGTCGGGTTGTCATCATCACGAACGTTAAATCATGATCATGTTCGCTTTCATTATGTGAACACGATTAAAATAATTTTTCACATACATGTACGAATGACCATTCATCATTTTTGGGAATCAACGAAACATACCAATATATGGTGTGAAATCACCAAAAACATGGTACGAAACAATTAAATGTGTCATTCAAATCAAGGGTACAAACTGGCCATAGTAGGAAAAATCGTTTGAGCCATCCAACAGACCTGGGTGAATCGCCGGGCGATCGGTCTTCCACAGTAAGGATGCATCTGGGAAGAGGGGAGTCAATCTAATTAACTGTTATCTATAACCAATACTTAAAAACAATAACAATTTATTCTGATTTCTTTTGAAACACACAGAATAATTATTTACTGAGAATATTCAATATAAACATGTACAAATTCTCAAACAAAGGGAATTTCAATGTTCAAGAAATTTAGAGTCCCCTCTTACTATGGGAGGCCCTTTTCACATTTATTATTTATTTGCGCTCAAGCACAAATATTAAGCGCAAATATTTGCGCTTAAGCATAAATCATTTGGGCTTAAGCGAATGTCATTTGCGCTTAAAGGTACTCAATCCGTAAAGAGGGTCCACATCTAAAACAGATTCCAACAACAACAATCCGATCAGAGGGTCCTATATTACTATTTCTTTGGCTTTGGGGGTAAACAATATTTGATTCGAGTCGAGGAACCCATCAAACAAAGCTCAGAGTTATTAGATATTGATTTTTGAAATTTGTTAATTGCTCGAGATGAGTACTAATAACTGCCGTCAATTTGGTAACCTGCTCGAGATTTTACGCCAAAACTCTATTCAAACAGACAAGGATGGATAACTCTATAATCAAGTGGTAATAATAACGAAATTTTGACTGTCTTTTGGGCCAGAAAGAATTCCCGATAATGAAAAATAATAGATTTCTAAAATCGATATCTAACAAATTTGAGCTTTGATGGGTGACTTCCTCGACTCGAATCAAATATTTTTGACCCCCGAAGCCATTGAAATAGTTATTGAGAGGAGTTTTATCGGATTGAGTACCTTTAAGCACAAATATGTGTCTATCAATTTGTTTGCGCTTAAGCGAAAATCATTTGCGCTTAAGTGTAAATGATTTGCGCTTAAGCGCAAATCCCTAACACCCCTTTACTTCCCTCTGATTGTGAATGATGGAGTCCATCTCATAGTATATTATTATGGGCCCATAGTAGTAGCCCATACAGACTCGAAAGTTGAAAAGTCAAAAGCATCTCTGTCTCTGGTGTCCCAAAAATTGGTGCCTCATTCCCACAGCTCTAGTATATTTTTATTAAAGGGACATATCCTGCACAAATATATACCATTTCCATGGTCATAGAAGGGGAATTAGGGGTTACTGGGGACTTGCTTCCCTCGTGGTGTACATGTACTTATTGAATAGAAATAGGGGAAAAACATATTTTCATATTATCAGCACCTCTGTCCCTAAGAATTTGTGTCTCCATCCCAGAAATCTAATACATTTTATAAAAGAGACATATCCTGCACAGATCTATACCATTTCCACGGTCATAAAATGTATCTAGGGATCACTGGGGATTGCTTCCCTCATATGATGGGCCTATATAGACTTGAGTGCAAGCCTGCAAATAGCGTGTCTGTCATTTGCAGAATGAGGTCCACAGAGGGTGAATTTAGTGACGCTACACCGCATAGTGGGCTAGCATCACTAAATTTACCCTCTGGGGATCTCATTCTGAGTAGGGCCCTCAACTGCCATGGCAGTCCTAGGATCAGATTGAAGTTCCCCAGTTGAAGTTGGTGATGTTCACCCATTTGGAGCCTCGATTATGGATTTTATCTTCTGCAAATTATGGGATATAGAAACTTCCCAGATGGGAAAACGAAACTAAAAACAATGTTAATTTGATACCATAGTTACTTCCCAGAAGATGAGGCCTAAGCAGAATGAGGTCCCCAGAGGGTGAATTTAGTTATGCTAGCCCGCTATACAGGGTAGCATCACTAAATTCACCCTCTGGGGACCTCATTCTGCAAATTACAGACACGCTATTTGCAGGCTTGCTTGAGTGATGTGTTAGGCATATGCCATTTAAAATTAATTCAGGGAGATCAATGCATTAATTTCTATTTCCACTTAAGCGCAAATGATTTGTGATTAAACGTAAAATATTTGCATTTAAGCGCAAAAATTCATAAGTAATTGTATGTCATAATTTGCAAAGTTCTGTCAAATTCTTGTTAAAATATGACTAGATTCATAACGGTGATATTTGGTTAAATTTCATACCGAGTTATGTATAATCGAATTATTGAGGGATCGAGAGGGACTTGGGTCATACGAATGACATATATTCATTGCTCCAATTATCTCTTAACATGAGAAATACAAAATGAAGTCACATTTCCGAACCAGTTCCATACAGCAGAACCTGATCTAGAAGATATTAGCGAAAAAACGTCAAATTCCCTCTTTCAGCTGTCATTTTGACGACCATCTTGGGCGGGGAGTTCCAATTTTACCCTAAAAATGTGGCATCATATCTCTCAGAGTCATACGTACTGAATATGCCTAATTTTAAATCGTATATTTCATGGTAAGATTACTTGCGACATTTAGTAAATTATATAACCACGAAACACTCTTTAAATTTGGAAAACCCCTTAAAAGAGGGGTTAAATTGAAATTCCAGCGTGGCTCCATATCTAATACCAATACGTATGTAAATATGTAAATATGTCCGCATATGTGCAAAGTTTCATGGTTTAGTCAGACAAATTAATAATTGTCTTGAAATTTTTATTTAATCTACTCCACTGTGTTATAGTGGACCATAGTGAATATTTATCGTCGTTTTATTTGCACCGATAGTCCAGTGCATTTATGGTTTCACCTCAAAATAATTGCAACACAAAGTTTCTCAGTGGGAATAAGTACTTTAACCCATCACAAATAATATACTAAAAATCAACAAGAATCAAGAAATGCGAAATTGATGAATTTTGTGAAATAAATTTGTCAAAATTTGGTAAAATACTCATTTTATAGCTTTTAAAGGATGTTTATAAAAAACTTCCTTTCACATATCCTTCCATTTATATATCCATTTTGTAGAGTGCACAACCCTGATTACAGAACAGAAAACCTTTCCTAGACACGTTCAGTATTTTTTTAGTTATGTGCCTCAAAAATTTGGAGTTTGTCTAATTTCGGAGGCTCAATTTCTCAAAATTAGTTAAAATCCATTTTTTATGGTCTTGTATTTTAAAAAATAAAGAAAATGAAGGGATTCCTTGTTGTTTTAGTCATTTCCTGTCTAGGTTGTGCACAAAATATGATTTCTTTATGCATCTATGATTGAGAGGACAAAAATATTCTTAAACAAAATGTGTGTTCCACCATTGTATGGACAGCC
Source organism: Siphonodentalium dalli (assembly GCA_032622095.1). Lineage (NCBI taxonomy): Eukaryota > Metazoa > Mollusca > Scaphopoda > Gadilida > Siphonodentaliidae > Siphonodentalium > Siphonodentalium dalli. The sequence continues at coordinate 110,306,532 of CP136067.1, read as the reverse complement.
AAATTTGCCTGTGGTCCAGAACCGGCGTGATGAAATAGCATATTTGATGTCATACAAATCAATAATTATATATCCATATTCCCTGTCTTTCTCACAATCACTTAGTATACATCGTTAAACACATTGTAAAGGAATTTCCCAAATCATGGTGTAGAAAATCAAATTATGGCCCTATTAATCTTTAGAATTGACTCATCTAAAAATGCCATTTTGGGGCGTTTTTTTCTTCATTTTTAAAGGTTTTTGTGTATAAATTGTAAAAACAACGTATGTTTAATGTGCACAATCATTTGAACTTTCCTCCTGAAACACTTTAGTGTTGAAATAAATGCCTTATGTTGGATATGTCAATGAATGTCACTGAATTTCACTAATTTTTCTGGAAACTGATGCCAAATTTGAATATCTGAAAAATGGGGTAGGGGAAACCATATTGACAAAATCTAGAAAATATGGACCTTGATGCATAAAACTTTAACATCACCAGCTCCTGCAAACCTTATTCTTTCATGCAGAGTAAACGGCTTCCTGTTTTGATGTTCATATTTAGAGCTACGATCCTTTTTGTTGTAACTCAATGGCGAAATGGCGAATCATTATTTCGGGCTGGTTCTATATAACATGCTGATAAAAGTTCTAAATAAACATCTAATAATGATTAAAGTGCTAAACTGTTTACCATGCAAGAATAATCTGCACAAACTGGAATAAAACAACCCTCTGTCTCCAATGACTAGAATATGGTGACAAGATCATAGCCTTTGTGATTTCACCTACCCCATTATCAACATTCAAATTTGGAGTCAGTTTCTTGAAAATAATGTGAAATCCAGTGACTGTTGGTTGGCATAACCAATGTAATCATATTTTCCCCAACACTAAGTGTATTAGGAGGAACGTTAAAATGATTTTACACATTAAACACTAATTGTATTCATTGTTGTTTACTATTTGTGCACAAAAAAAACTTTAAAATGGACAAAAACACCACAAAACAGTCCAAAATGGCATTTTTGGAAAAGAGTCAATACAAAGGATTCATAGGGCCATAAGTTGATTATGGCACATATGTGTTTAGCAATTTACAGCACAGTGTATTTAACCTAGTATACGTAAGAGGTTATGAGAAATACAGGGCATATGGATATCAATTTATTGAGTTGTATGACCTCAAATATGGTATTTCATCACACCAGTTCTGTGTCACAAGGCAACACACATTTTGTTTAAGAATATTTTTGTCTTCTGGATCATAGATGCATAAAGAAATCATTTTTTGGCACAATATAGTGAGGCAACTAATACAACAGTAAGATATCCCTTCATTGTTCTCTAGTTTTTAAAATACTAGACCCTAAAATATGGATTTTAGCTAATTCTTCAGAAATTGAAGCTCCGAAATTAGACAAACTCCCAATATTGGAGGCACATAACTCGAAAAATTCTCAACGTATCTGGAAAATGTTTTCTGTTCTGTAATCAGGATTGTGTACTCAACAAAATGGATATATAAATGGAAGCACATGTGAAAAGAAGTTTTTTATAAACATCCTTGAAAAGTTATAATTGTTTTTATTTATTTCACAAAATTGATCAATTTCGCATTTCTTGATCCTTTTTGATTTTTAGTATGTTGTTTATAATTGGTTAATAGACTTATTCCTGCTAAGAAACATTGTGTTGCAATTAGTTTGAGGTTTGGCACTTTATTCTCATAAATGCACTGGACTAATAGGCAGGAAGATCCTTATGAACATGCGAGGGAAAGATGTTATGAGTTATGTATTCAAGCGAACATCCCAAGCAATAATAATGAGTGCTCTGTCTCTCAAGATCGACAACGACGTTGTACACATCGACCCACAACTCTTGTTTCAGAGGCTTATCACTGTTGCCAAAGCGCTGACCAGAGGTGATGTAACCTGCTGTGTCAGAGTTTTAGGTAGAACAGGATTTCATTTACATACACTATCACCAGGTGCAGTGTTGGAAGGGCTTAATTTGGAACCAACTGATTGGGGATGGCAGGTTAAGGATGGGCGGCTTAATCCTATCAAATGTGAGGAACCACCAGCTCCAAAAGAACTACTGAACATCATTCGTTGTAAATGTAAAACGGACTGCAAAAGCAATAGGTGCACATGCCTTATCAGAAAATCAGAATGATCTATCCAGACTTATTATTTTTTCAAAATTCTATATTTTTTTAATGAATTTCTATATTTTTTCTCTTTTTTCACTATTTTGCCACAAGATATGGACAACTTAGTGTCATTGATACCACAACCTGGCCCAAAATTGATGGAAAATCCCATTTATAACTGACTGACAACAGTCCAAGTCCAACTATGGCAATTTTCTAATGCAAAAACATGTAGTGAAATCCATTTTTCTCTGATTTCTTGCCATTTTTACATCTTTTCACCCTAAAATATTTTGATTATTTTGATTATTTGCTTGTAGTAACAACATGAAATAAATCCACAATTGTGGATATAACTATATAACAATAGTTTCAAGCCCAGTTATGACAATTTTACAACTGCATCAAGAGTTATTGTAGACTTCCATTTTTCACTGAATTTTGGCAAATTTTTCAACTTTTTGACCCAAATTTCGAAAATTTAATCAATATTTATAGAATAAAATGATACAAAATCTTGGATACAACTGTACCACAGTTTATCATTGTGAAAATATAACAATTGTATGTTTACATCAAGAGTTATTAACAAAAAATGTTAATCTCCATTTTTCACCAATTTTTCATCATTTTCGCCACTTTTTGCCTCAAAAAGGCCATTTCGCATGTTCAGATTTTTGTTGATTTTTAGCTGAGTATACTCTATGATGTTCCCAACCAAAATAAAACAAAATCTTTTGTGTTGCAATTATTTTGAGGTTCAGCCCTATTTTCTCATAAATGCACTTGACTACGAGTGAACTACTGCAAATCGTCACACTGACATGACATTGGGAATTCCCATGTTTATTTATATATTTCTGACGTCACATGAATACAGTTTCTTCAAACATCGCCATCAGAGACCCCTAGCGTTCTTTCACGTTTTAATCATTGATTTCGAATTCCTAATCATTGGTTTGACCGGAAATAGTAGATTGCGCAATTATATATTGAATTGAAAGAACGTCATTAATTTTGCATTGGTGATAATTTATATCTTTTAAATATAAGAATGACAATAAGGTATATTAGTTTTATAACGATAATCAATGCTTGTGAAAAATCTTCTATTGGTTTGAAATATCTTTATTGATTAAGAAAATATGGCTATTGAAACGGAGTGTACGTTTATTGAATATGCGCGAATCTTACTAATTGTGTGTTATTAGATATTAGTTGAACAATGAATACTATTAATACATTAATTTTGCATCGGTCAACATTTATTATGAATCTATATCTATTAAAACGGAACTGTCTCTTATTGAATCCAAGAACGATTATTGGTTTGGAAATGGAGTATATTGGTTTGAAAATAGAGACTATTGTTTTCACAAACCACCATTAACTTTTATTTCATGTAATTTCCGACCGAATGGCCGCCCATATATGAGACTCGCACATATAAGTATACATTGGCACAGGGTTTTCGTAATTAGAAAACTACCAGTATTTTATTTCATCAACATTTGGTCAGACGTCAGTTGTGATGCGAAATATATCTGGAGCAAATCTGCATTCAAAGCTGAATTATACTAAAAAGGCTATCTGCCATTATCAACTGATAGTAAATTGCGATAACCCCCGATGCACTGATTGGAGAAACACCAATGCACTCGCATGAATTATACTATATAAGACCCATAGCTAATTGACTCACCTTTATATCCCATCATCATATCTACTGCAATCACCAATTACGCATTCAATAAAATAGCTTAGGTATGGACCAGAGACAGATACACAACTTTAAATCACTTACATGTTTCTTGCATTATATACGTTGATTATATAATCAGGCCTTGATAATCAAATCTGCGCCAGGGAATGTCAGGAAGACAGTCCTCGATATTATGACATCCATTGGTGATATACTGTTATACAATCCTTATATTATAATTTAACGTTGGGCTGCATAATTATGCCACGAAAACAGCTGGAGTAACCAATTAAACGGTATCCATAATAGACAATGGGTTTTAAATATAGACCGGGAATTCCCAACTGAACCCTAATATAAACGGGTTGATTTACCGAAACGATGGGCGTATACTGATTGTTTTCAATACTGTAATAGATACAGATTGTTCGGGTGATCCAGGGTGATCAAGCCAAAAATTGTGTGTGTTGAGTGCTTGGAGTATGTGATTTGGGGGGGGGGGGGGGGGGGTTACCCCGGGATGGTCGAAAGGGCTGTAGAGTAGGAACCCTTTTATACCCTGGGAATGCATTCACTTTTATGGTCACGCACATGGCACATGGCACGCACAGAGACGTGCCGACATTCAACAGTTGGAAATTTCATACCTGACACAACATTAGTTGGAAATTTTACTCCAACAATAGGTTGAAAATATTCTTGTAGTTTGATTTTCAAACTATTTATTGGGGGAAAAATATTGTTTTTTGACCAATATTTGCATATTTTCCTACTAGTGGTCAATATTTTGGACTGATATGGCCATCAGTTGGAAATTTTCCAACCTTATGGTGTCAGGTTCCAACACTTGGATAGCTTGTGTCCTTGTCCCTCTACTGTGACCAGTCAAAAACTACTAGTTAAGTAAAGAAAACAATATTGTCCTACATTTGGTCAACATTGTCATTGGAACTGTCATCTGAAGGCTTGAGGCTAGTCTAGATGCTAGGATTTTGCGATTTTCTTGTTCAGATTTCAAAATATTTCAAAGACGGGCCGAGCCATGGTCGGCCCGGTGTGTCATGGTCCCGCCATGTCCAATTAAAAACTGCTAATTAGTTTAAGAAAGCAGTATTTTACTACATTTGGTCAAAATTGTGGACTGAAATGATCTTCAGTTGAAGAAATTCCAACCTAAGGGAGAGTATGAGGTTTGAAATTTCTAACACTATAGGAAAGCTCAAGGCCAGTCTAGATGCTAAGATTTTGCGATTTACTTGTTTAGTTTTCAAAATTTGCTCACACCGGGGCGAGCAACGATGGTCCTGGTCGCTTGTTCGTAGCCGTGTGCATTTGTCTGTAGTTGGGCTACTATAGATGTTAGGATTTATGCAATTTTCAGGTTCAAATAAATATGTGAATGTTCTCATAACGGTATATAGAACTATGGTTTATGGATATATAGGCTATTAGACCTGAGCAATGAGATGCAAGGGGAGGTGCAAATGGAATTATGCAAAACTTCTGTTTGGTCGGATTCAACCGGGGGGGGGGGGGTGCAGTTGGAATTCCCCAACATGGTCACCCCAATGGAGACCCTCTAGCCACGTCCCTGCCGCACGCACTGCATTCATCTAAGATGGGACGCATTGAGTTGCTGGTGACCGTTCATATGACAACTCGCATGCAGACTTCACAACCGGAAGTTAAGGATCATGACATCAGCAGTAAATAAATGTCGCTGTCAATTCGCAATGAATAAACTCAAGAATAAATATGATTTATACCAATGAAATACGGTACTAAACTACGTTGGACGAAAGTCTTCAAACTGACAGTTTTACGAATGAGGCGATGATGTTATAGGTGAAAACCTAACTTCATTACAACACTAGTATAGTGTGCACATAGTGACACACACACACACACACACCCCCCCCCCCACACACACATACATATATATCATTTATTCTTGTCAAGTCTCATGATTGTATCAATAAAGTGAAAATGAAAAAGCTGAAATGTGCAATGAAAATGTTTTATTTGTTTTCTCGCAGACATTCGTGATTTCAGACAGTAAACTGAGCGCATACCCTAGTTGGGTATATTTCGAGAAAATCCATTTGGAAAGTTTGGCAAAACTTGCTGCTGACCATCAACAATGTGTTACTAAAACCAAATTAGTGAAAAGCAGTCGGAATTGCAGATCGTAACAGACATGAACGAATATTAGCAATATTGACTGTTGACAGGTTTGAGAACATTAACTACATGTACCCTGATATATCGTGGTATATTCTTATTGCAATTTCACTAACTTGAACTTGAATTATAATTTTTATAAAATTATGAAATATAATGTGATAAAAATTCAAGAAATTATAGTTGACCATGCAAACAATGTGTTCCAATCCCCCCTGTGAACATATAGTAGAGTCGCTTATGTCCGATTTTTGGCTCCCGTGGGAAATTCATGAACAAATATAGAGACCATGTTTATGAGCCAGTATATGGTTTCTACTTCAGAAAAAAAAAATTGTTAGACCCCCTGGGGTCGCGACTGGGTGGTCTGATGACGTCACAAAGATGGCCACCATGCTAATGTTGTTAAGTTCGCTATTGTTTGATTTCAAATATGTAAATATAATTCTGATATAAAATATATGACTATACTTTTGTACAGTGTATGGTGGGACGCCATGTTATATTTTTATATAACAAATTTTCCTCTCGATCAAAGATGACTGCCAAAATGGCGACCGGAAGTGTGAAAATTAAAGATTTTCCATACATGTCGCCTACATCATTTCCGATTGTATCGAACTGGTGACGATTAGGGAAAATACTTCTCTTAAATCATAATAACAAATCACTTAGGCATCACATTAGTTGATATCTTGAATCATAACCTTGATTGTCTTCTCTAAATGCGATGATTTAAAGGAACTGGTATGAATTTTCGCCAATATATATATTTTTTATTTTCTAACGATTTCCTTATAGAAATTTAGTATTAATCGATGATAGAAATTAGTAGGATCATTACATAAGATATCTACATCTAACTGGATCCAGAATATGTCAACTTAATCCAAGATGGCTTCCAACATGGCGGCCAAAATACGATAATACGCAAATTTTACCCTATTTCAGCCTATTGCGTTTCTGTCATATAGAAGGTGAATGTAGCAGACTAATTGGCTACTTCCAAATAAATAATCGACATTTTATGACACATTCCTATTAGTTGTCTTACCACATTGACTCAAAATGCGAGTTCATATGACAATTATTGTTCAAATAAGCATCGTGAAAATTCGCCAAACATTATATTTGTACATGTATACGTCAAATAACATGTCCACCACAGGAGAACGATATCTCGGTGTTAGATATATGAATTGCGCAACGGCCCTAGCAAGTCCTATGTGCTATGTATTTAATGAATTGTTAAAACATTCCTATTTCCATGACGAGTGGAAGAGAGCAAACGTTTGTCCCATCTTTAAAAAAGGAGATCCAAGTATACCATCGAATTATCGTCCGATTTCATTGCTAAGTTGCCTCTCAAAAATATTTGAGAAATGTATATTTCGACATTTATCAAAATGCTTATACGAAAATAAGCTCCTAACAGATTTACAATCGGGTTTCACTCCAAATGACAGTACCGTATTCCAACTAACAGACATATATCATTATCTTATTTCATCTTTAGACGAAGGAAAAGAAATAAGGTGTCTTTTCTGTGACATCAGCAAAGCTTTTGATAAAGTTTGGCATAAGGGATTATTGGCCAAACTAAGTAACCTAGGTGTGTGTGAAAACACATACGACATTTTGAAAAATTATTTGGAAAATCGACAACAAAGAGTCATTTTGGAAACTACCCAGTCGTCTTGGAAATCTGTGGAATCTGGTGTCCCCCAAGGGTCGATACTGGGTCCCTTACTATTCTTGATATACATCAATGATATAGCAGACGATATAACAAGTAATATCCGAATTTTTGCAGACGATACCTCCCTTTTTCTAGCAGTAGAAGATCCCATAATGGCGGCTGACGTCACAAGCAAAGATATATCGAAAATACATGATTGGTCTAACAAATGGCTCGTTAAATTCAACCCATCCAAAACTGAATCCCTCTTAGTTAGCAGGAAAGAAATTAAACCTAGCCACCCCCATCTCAAAATGGCAAATCAGCCAATATGCGAAGTAGCGACACATACACACCTAGGTCTAATCTTCAGTTCCGATGGTAAATGGAAATAACATATAGCAGATATTGAAAAACGAGCTTATAGTAGGCTGTCCCTGCTGAGGAGGCATAAATTTAACCTTGACAGGAGGTCACTAGAAAGAATATATTTATCATCTATTCGTCCTGTCCTGGAGTATGCCTCCTCAGTTTGGGACAACTGCAGCAACGAAGAAGCTAATGAATTAGAAGAAATCCAATACGAAGTCGCAAGAATCGTAACTGGCGCGACAAGAAGTTGTAGTAAAGAGGGCTTACTCCACGAAACTAGGTGGGAGACACTTACGAATAGACGCCGAAAAACCAAGCTAACCCAATTTTTCAAAATGGTGAAAAAGTCAACACCCGCCTACCTATACATATATGTTCCCCCTATATCAGGGAGTCTAACAAATTACTACTTCAGACCTAAAGACAATAAACCGGTTTTTTTTAATACTGAATCATATAAGAAATCCTTTTTACCTGCAGCTGTGAGTCTATGGAATGATCTACCACCGGAGGCTAAAAACTGTGAAACCATATCGGACTTCAAATCTTTTCTTAATACTGACTTCGTCGTGAGCCCCTGTTACATGGAATTTGCTTACACAAGCCGAAGTCAAATTTTTCATTGTCGACTACGACTAGGGTGTAGCAATCTGAACTACGACTTATATCTCAATAATTTGCAAGACAATCAATATTGTATATGTGGCGAAGTTGAAACAGTATCATACTTCTTGCACTATTGCCCAGTCTTTGAAGCCGAGAGAGATATATGTCTCAGCAACCTTAATAATTTGGAAACAAAAACACTCTTAGAAGGTTCAAAATCACTTCCCTTATCCAAAAACATTGAGATATTCGCTAACATTCAGAAATATATAGAACTAACTGGCAGATTCAAGCCATATTATGCACAGACCTGCTGTATGCGATCTTAGGCTATGTATGGAACAAAAACACATTAAAATCAAAATTAAACTAAGTGTAACATCAATCCCAAAAGTACCCTGCCAAAACCTGCTACGATTGAGGGGGGGGGGGGGCTATCAGGCACATTATAATTAACAATAACAATAGTAATTTCTTGAGCTGTATACATTCATATACATCGAAATGTACATTCTATTTTTGTCTGTATGAAACGGTCACCATTCATTATTTCATACGTGTAGGAGTCTCCTACTAGGAGATGGCTTAAGATAAGCATTATGCTTGCTGCCAAATCCCATTATAACCATCAATATCTCTCATCATCATACCGTGACTTTTGTACATTATATTGGTTAAAATAAAATATGTTTAAACTAAATTAGGGGTATATCGTATATTCTTTGTAAGCTCAAATTATTATTTTATTTTGCGGTATTTCATTTCGAAATGACTAAAGGGCGTACTTTGGCACGCAATAGCGATGCTCTTGTTTTTGTTTTGCTATTTTCATATTGTCCGGATAATAACTCCGGTGAATAATAACCGATTGGAACGAAACTTTGTACGAGTAATAAACATTACATTATTGAGGTCGAGTTCCAATATCGCTCCGGAAGATGCTTTTTTTTAGAGCTATAGTCATTTTCAGACATATAAATTGCCATTTTCGTGTTGTCCGGATATATCCAGTTAATATAAACTAATCCCAACTAAACTTGACATCAGGAATATCCAGCATATTGTTCGAGTCAAGTTTGAATGTGGTTCAGATCTGCGGAATTTTGACGGAGCTATCTCCCTTTTTCGACTTTAAAAATATCAAATGATTCCACTTAGAATCAGCCGATTATTATTCCATCATGTACAAATTCTACACGCATTGTGTTTTTTCTCAGTTTGTCTCATGTGGTTGTTGTTGTTGTAGCACACTTGGCGGCAGGTTTCATGACGTCTTGATTTATGTATCTTCAGGTTATACTTGCATTTAGTTTTAAATCCGCAAATCTCACATATCGTTTCGTTGTCCACCCCGTAACAGACTCTACTGCTGGTGCGATCTCAAATGATGACATTTTGGACAGAATTAATACCTCGTTCGCAATTTGTGCCATTTACACATGCACGCGGTACATGTAATCGCTTTTGACGGACATCATGGTGTGGACATGGTGTTATCTGACTACTGACCTGAATTGCAAATAGGAAGGCCATTATAACCCCAGTACATGAATGATGTGCTAAGGCCATTGCTGGTGAAATTATTGGCAGCAACGAACGTTTGTTCATGCCCCTGCTGTTTCGGCTAATATTTAAAAAAAATGTTGATGACCCGACCACCTCCCAAAACCACAGCGCTCCATATAGAGCATTTTCGAATATTCTATTCATAATAATCGTGAAATGTGTCGCAAAGGCAAAATTATGTCACTTGTCCTTGTAGGATAACCCCATGTAAATTCAAGAACAAACCCATTAATCTACATGTATGTCCAATTTAAACAACTGACATTTGTTCAGGATGCAGCGGTCCTGGCCGTTTGACATCTGTAAAAGAGTCCCATTGCTAAACACACCCCTTGAATCAAACAAGAGGATTCATAATCCCAGAATCTATAATATGAAGGAAAAATTATACTTATATTGAAATGTTAATTGAGAGGAGCCGAATGTGTAACCCGTGCAGTAGAGCAATTATTACCCTCCTTATTCGAATTTTATAGGAGTTCCGAGCAGCTGAGGCTGCGATGTAATGCTTAATAAGTTACAAACAAAATTTGCCATAACCCCTTTTGTATATTATAGATATCATATAAATTTCAAGTCAAGCTGGAGCAATTGATCTCCTTAAAAAAACCTGGCCTGACTTTGTTTCATCACATTTCATTGTAGCGAATAATTACCAGGGCATCGGCTTACAAGTCAGTTCATCTTAAATGTAGTCAGTCGATCGTATATATTTCGTTTGTTGACATTAATTTTATCGAAAAACAAAACACAGTATCTGTCAATTTCTGGGCTACAAAGTTGTTACTTTCTGTTAGGCGACAGCGCCAATTCGCACGACAGTAAATATAATGTGATTTGTAATTTGCCGTACACTAGCATCGAACGTTTAAGAATGATTGTGTGCGGGTGCGCTGACAATTGCCACATTGATGACTCAAGAAAATTGAAGAGGTTGTATTAAATAAGGGACATCTTAGCTCTCATCGTTGATATTTTCCCGTGCAGGAACGCACTATCATTGAACAGTACTCCATGTGCGTTGAACCGTTCAACGATTCGTCGATACTCCACCAAGAGCCATTGTATAGCGAACGTATTCAACGAGAGACTTCGTCAAAATTATTACGCATTATAAATGAAATTGATAAAATTCTAATATATAGTGGTATACTATCAAGAGGACAAAATTGGTAAAATTCCAGCATAATTTCCGGTGTCGGTCATGCCAAATTAATGCGGGTTTTTTTTTATACGGTGTACTGCTGTGTGTGGGATTTGTTTTAGCAACACATCCCCCCCGGCCGTACCAACATTTAACATTGTATGCATGATCACACTCTAAAATGAGCGTCGGGGGCATATGCAACGCTTGGCGTTGCAGTGGTGATTTTATCACATACGATAAGATTCAAGTCTAGTGACTTTTGTTGAAGATGAGATGTTCCAAATTAAAAATTAATGGGCACCATCCCTCAGTTTACTTGCTCACATGCGCATACGGAATAGATAATATTCATTTCGAGCTGTCTCGCATGTATAACTCATGTAGTGTAATGAGTATATATACATCGACACAAATAGAGCTACAATTAATGCGATATATTAATAGAAGACTTTCAACATGGAAACACGTGATGGATCAAGAATTAAAACACATCCAAATGAGAAATGAGCGACAGTTTGAGAGCCTATCGAGATGATAGCAGATACATGCTGGGTGCTTAATTTCAGAATTTTATTTGGCAATATGACACACCACACAGGAATTTATTGGGTTTTTACTTATGTTGGTTAGCTGCGTTAGAAGAATCTTATTTATTAGCAGTTGGCATAAACGATGTATAATCCGAATTAAAACTCGCAAAATTACTATTTCCTTGTCTTCGGGGGTCAACAATATTTGATTCGAGTCGAGGAACTCACCCGTCAAAGTTCAGAGTGATCAGATATCTATTTTTGAAATCTATTATTTTTCACCACCGATAATTGTTAATGGCCCAGTAACGATCGACGAGAAGACGGTTTCGGACCATATTGCGGATGAAGACGGATAGCACTAAAATCGAGTGGCTTTTTTGTGTCAGTATCTGACAAACCGGAACAAATTCGTTGAACAAAATGATGATAAATAACATGTTTTGGGCAATTTTATACTATAGTTGACTGTGGTTAGCATTATGTTTGGGCAATTAATCGATTGTGATAACTGTAGCGGTATTTAGAAAAAACGTTGTTGTTGTAATCTGATGATATGGGGAACATCGAATCGGATTGAGTACCTTTAAAAATTCATCGAGAGAATAACAAGATAAGCCACCCGATCCGCATAGACTTATCAGATATAAATACGTAATGACGGAAATTCTTTACCATCTATAGATACGTAATTGTGGACCGTATACGCCTATCGAGCCCACTATTACGATTTATATCTCTTAATGATGGTCTGATCACGGGCCCACCATTATGACATCTAGAACACTAATTGTAACCTTATCCAGAGTCCATTATGTTTATCTCTAAAACTGTAATAAAACCCAACGGATAGTTTTGTGTGTATAGCGTTTATGGTCATTGCCTTGTGTGTGTAGGGTGGGGCAATATCGGCATCTCTATGCATTGAAGTGTGCATATCTATACTAGTTAAAGAGTGGGTATGAGGTATAAACGAATCGATGCATGGATGTTTTTAAATGAATGGTTGAAAAGGACCCGTTTTGAGTACACGTCTTAAACTGATATACATTACCAATCGACATCAAATTAAAAAAAAATGTTGCGTATTTCCATGAAATCTTACGCGTGTATGCTTCCCAATCTCCTATATATTTTGAAGACCTCTGTATGTTTGTCTGTATGTTTGTCTGTAAGTTTGTTTGTCATTTATACAAATCTACGATTCTCGACCGATCGGGACGAAACTTGGTACGTGTGTGTAGTCTGACCGGGCGGTGGACGTTGTCGTATTGGCGAGCCCGTGCGGCACCAGCTTCGCGCATGCGCAGACGAGATCTCGGAAACGGGTGGAGCTATCGACTTGAAATTTGGTATGTGAATGTATCTTGCCCCGGATACGAATTTTATCGGGTCGCCGAGCCCGTGCGACGCCAGCTTCGCGCATGCGCAGACGAGATCTCGGAAACGGGTGGAGCTATCGACTTGAAATTTGCTATGTGAATGTATCTTGCCCCGGATACGAATTTTATCGGTTGAAATTTGGTTTTTGAATAGCCCGGACAACGTCGGGCTCATCGGCTAGTCTCATATATATTTTGAAGACCTCTGTTTGTCTGTCTGTCTGTCTGTCTGTATGTTTGTCTGTCATTGATACAAATCTACGATTCTCGACCGATCGGGAAGAAACTTGGTACGTGTGTGTAGTTAGTTTAGTTTAGTTTAAACATATTTATTACCAATAAGTATATAACAATACAGATTGGCATTGGGATTGGAGGACAAGTGCGATCCACTTATACATAACCCCCTCTCCCAATTGCCGTTATAACACTGATACATAATAATTGGGGTTGTCAACACAATAGGTATAACATATTTACAAGTGTATACATACAGTATATCATTTTATATTATTTGAAAAATAGTTTGTATAGTCTCACCACCCCACCAATTCTAAATAATTTCAATAATGATTTCAAGTAGCTGTTTTAAATGTGATACATGTACCTCATGGTGCATTGTTAACATTTTTACAATTTGCATTCAAATGATGCGAGCGTCTTAATAGAACTTTGTCGGATTTTCCTCTTGAGTTGTATCTCGTAAGTAATTTTGCACAGCTTTAAAGATATGTTCATTTTCTAATTGTTTTAAGTTCGGGTCCCCAAATATTAGTGTTTTAACTGAATGTATATTAAAGCGCAGAAGATTATTACGAAGTGTAATTCTTTCTTCAAAGTGTAGGTGGCATTCAAAAAAATAGTGGAAAGCATTTTCTACAGAATGTCCACATCTACATGTAGCAGAAATTGCTATATAATTTTGAAGTTTATCAGCTTGTAGATTACTACATTCACACCTCAGTTTACAATGAAGGATGTTCAATAGCCGTTTACCATATGAAAAAATATGTTGGTGGTTTTAATGGCTTAGTTACTAGTGCTTTCTTGAACCTATCGAGTGGAATGTTTCTTTCTTTTTTTTCATCCAATTTGTTCCAATCCATAACGCATGTGGGGAAGAAAGTTTTATCTGTTCTTTTGCTATTTGAAATGGGACGATTTAAATTTGATGCATTTCTCAGTTCGTAATCACATTTATCCTTAACCTTTGACGGAAGAAGCTGAGTTAAGTAGGCGGGGGCTTTGCCGTTTGCAATATTGTAAAATATACTCATTCGTTTAACATACCGCCTACTTTCCAGCCCTCTCCCATCCGAGTTCAAAGAGCAACCTATCATGGGGGACCGATTTTGTACAACCTGTAACTATACGTGCAGCTTCGATTTGTATATCATCTAGTCTTTTTAATAGATAGTCAGGTGCTCCAAACCATACACAACTAGCATACTCCATTAATGGACGGACGTGAGATAAATATAATATTTCGAGAGTCTGACGGTTAAGAAGATATTTCAGTTTTCTCATTTGGGAAAGTCTTGCATAGGCTTTAGTACATATATTTTCGATATAAATATTCCATGATAAATCTTCTGAGATGTCAATACCCAGGTGTGTGTGACTGTGCGTATAATCAAGGGTAGCTCCATTGAAAACTATATCTGGTTTTATAATATTTTCTATACTTGTAAACAGCAGTACTTTAGTTTTGGCACTATTAAATTTGACTATCCACTTTTCAGCCCATTCATTGATTTTCCGCATGTCATTATTTATCGTCGATTCTAAAGTTTGTAGATCAGAGTTTGCATTCATGAGACATGTATCATCGGCAAATAGTCTAGCTCGGGATTCTAAATTGTCCGAAATGTCATTTATATATATGAGAAACATAAGAGGCCCGATTACGGATCCTTGGGGGACTCCTGCTGTTATAGGTGCGTATTTGGAAAAACTGGAGTTAATTCGTACGCGTTGTTTGCGATTTTCAAGGTAGTTCACAGACCATTTAAGAATATCTCCTTTAATACCATATTTATCGAGCTTATGTATAAGACCACGATGCCACACTTTGTCAAAGGCTTTGGAAATATCACAGAATACTGCACATGTCGTATCACCTTTATCAAGCGCTTCTACTATATTATGAATAATTTCTATCAGTTGTAGTTCCGTTCCATGACCGGGAATAAAACCAGACTGGTGCGAATATAAGAGATCTCTGGATTGCAAATGTATAAACATTTTATTGTGAACGATTCTTTCGAGAACTTTTCCAACACAACTGAGAAGTGAAATGGGTCTGTAATTATTTGGATCTTGTGATTTTCCTTTTTTGAACAATGGTATGACATCAGCACGTTTCCATGTGTCCGGAAAACAACAGCTCTTCAGCGATTTATTAAATATTATTTTGAGTGGTTTGCATACTGAGCTGTGGTTTTCCTTTAACATTTTGTTACTGATACCATCCGGACCATTGGCTTTATGTGTAGATAAAGATTTGAGAATAGTCGAAATTTCATCTTCGGATGTTTCTATCGAGCTTATATTTGATGCTGTTCTATTTGCGAAATTGGGAATGTCAGATTCCGAACTGTCTATGGTGCTATTCATTATAAACATTTTGTTCAACAGTTCAGCCTTTTCTTCATCAGAATCATAAAATGAGTTGTTAAACTCTAGAGTTGGGATTTTACTCTTATTAGAAAAATTGTTAAGCAGCTGTTTCACGACATGCCAGAATTGCTTTGGACCTGTGTTGAGTTTCAAATTTTCATCCAGATTTAAAAAATATTTCTCTTTTGCAAATTTTTTCATGTTGTTTATCTTATTTCGAATTTGTTTATACTTGTCCCAGTGCATTTGTGTATTTGATTTTAAAGCTTTCTTTCTTAAGCGATCTCTTTTTCTTATATTTAATCTAATAGAGCTATCAAACCATGGTTTATCATTTGTCCTAATTGTAATTGTTTGAAATGGTATATACTTTTTTGCAATATTAAGGAACATGTCTGTGAAAATGGTTACCATTGTATTTACATTTATGTTTGTGCCTCTTTCAGATAAAACATCTGTCCAATTTATTGCATGGATCTCTGCATTCATATTTAAGTAATCACCTTTGGTATAATTCCATACCTGACGAATGCATGTCTCTGATTTACGATTGGGTGTAAGTAGTTCTATGGTGGTCGCATAATGGTCTGAGTGGCCCAGATCAATAGTGGATGCGTTAACGAATGATAGAGTATCACTTAACAAAATTGGGTCGATCAAGGTCGAGGAGCTTCCAGTCACACGAGTTGGGTTGGTGATAGCGTTCGTTAGAGTCCATCTACTTTTTATATCGTGCAATGGTCCTGATTGTTTCAAAAGGTCACAATTTAAGTCACCGACAATAATCAGGGAGGGATTTATCGAAAGAGCGCTTTCAACAGAGGATTCTAGGTCTTTCCAATATGATTCTATACATTCCTTCTCTGATCGATAAGTCACACATAGCAGAATTTTTTGTTTCGAACCAATTTCGAACCAGAGTATTTCATCATCAAAGTCGAGTTGAGGAATATGTTTAAATACGAGACCGTCAGCAAAGTAAATTGCTAGACCACCTCCTCGTTCGTTTCTATCCAATCTAATTGGCCCCTGATAATTAGGAAGCAATATTTTTTCGCTTGGAAAACCAACATTTAAATGGGTTTCTGTAAAACAAACAATATCATATTCATCAATATGCTCAGTTAGTTTGGACAATTTGTGTCTTAGACTTCGGACATTATAATGGAAAATTGATAATGTCTCCTTCTCACGCGGACCTGGATTTTTATGCACGTCATTGCTCAAAATAATCAAAAGCATACTTATTAGAACTGTACGAACAAGTAATTTTTGCATGTGTCCGAATTTAGGCAATTTAATGTTTGAAGTATTACCACGCCGAGTTTTGGAAAATTTATCCACATTGCACCTACTGGTACGTAAGTTGAAAAGCCCTATCGCCTGCCTATATTGCACTAGATTTGATGTCATGGCGGATTAAATTGGAAATAACTCACGTTGCTGTTTACAGGCAGGCAATGGGGTATTGTGTACGAAACCATATTCGTGACAGCGTTCGCTACAAGTGTGTTCGTTAGAAGAGTGTGATGAGTGGTGAGACAAACAATCATAAATTCGAAATACAAACAAAAAACAAGATACATGTATGTATAAATAAACATATATAAGTACATATTTTGCGTGATCATGAAAATGACACGCTTGTTCCCGGGTTGATTAATCACTATAAATTATGAAGCAAGCCGATTATAAAGAATTCAGTATGTTAGAATTTATTTTGTGTTCGTTAGTCTTAGTGCCAATCGTTGTGGAATATATTGTATTATTACCTTTAATCCCTCTACAATTTAAATGGCATTTCAATTTCGATGAGAATTTCAAGTCGCATTATTTTAATTTCACATTATTTTGAAATACATAATGTTTTTGAACTGGTCACAAAATGTACCCGTTTGGGACATTTGTACAGGCATACTAATTTGTGCTGTTTTTTGTTGTTGGAGCAAATAGAGTTACCTCCTTCATCTCGGCAAATAGGGTTTCCACCTTGATCTATTCATTTGGGCCATAATACTCAGATATTCGTTTATTATAAATGGTCATCGTTATGAGACTCTTCCCCAGTCAGTTTGTAATACAGGGGTGGATGGAATATTAATATAATAATAAATTGGTAAACCAAATCCGGACATTTACGGGACCACCCCTACACACCCAACATACTCAAAGCCAGACCTAGTGTGCAGACCCCCTTTAAATTCATATACGGTACATTTATAAAGCAAACACACATAATAATAGATATAATAATGAACATAATGAAAATGGCTGTTCCTGAAACTATTTTGGTATCTGATTGTCGCATATAACTCCGATGTGTGCGGCCATGACCTTTAGTAGACGATGGCAAATTATGACGAGGGATTGCATGTGAGTTGCTTATTTGTTATTTAGGTCAGGACACCTTTTGTGGGACACGATATTTCTGGTCCATGCTTTGTCAAATAAAGTGTCTGGAGCTGAGACTTGAGTAGAATATTCATGTTTCTTTATTTTCTCCGGTTTTCTGCGTTCGTTCAAAATGTGTGATACTGGATGTATTACTGCACAGTCTGTCTGTCTGTAGACTGGGTGTATGACTGCATGGTGCAGTTTATACCAAAAATGGACAGAGATGGTATCCACATTTAATTTCGGACTGGTCTCGTGGTAGTGATTTCGTGAGTATGTCGGTACAGGCACAGGGGTTTGACAAGATGATAGTAAATAAAAATATAATTTGTAATTTAATTTGAAATATAATTAAAACAATTAAAATAATTAAATAATTAAGTAATTAAATAATTTATTTTAATTATTTAATAAAATAACCAAATAATTAAGTAATTTAAAATATATTTTGTACACTTGTGTATTTATTATTAATAGTATTTATTATCATTCTGACAAACTCCTGTGGCACAACTTGATCTGATTAGTACTTTGTGCGACCCACTGTAGATGCTTTTGACTGAGGAAAAGTATACCATATCACAGTAGCCATGGAACCCGACCAACAACTTCCCCCAATGAATAAATCAATAATTACAACCACTGATTAATCAATTAAGGAAGCCATCGATCAAGTTTCATAATTCTATATCGGTTAGTGTTAGCCATATCCAGTGATGCCGATACAAGTTTGCATACATGATTATATAATTTTGCTGCCCGTTACAGTTCTTTCATTGGTAATAGTAATACTCACATATAACAGCATAAGAACCATAATATTACACACATTGTACATACTAAGTTATGCATATAGATATGTGTAATCAAGT
This sequence comes from Siphonodentalium dalli, assembly GCA_032622095.1. NCBI lineage: Eukaryota > Metazoa > Mollusca > Scaphopoda > Gadilida > Siphonodentaliidae > Siphonodentalium > Siphonodentalium dalli. The sequence goes on along the minus strand of CP136067.1, from coordinate 110,287,340 downwards.
AATTGCTTAAATTTGTTTGGGGTGGGGTGATGGTCCCTAAATTTCTTTTATTTATTAAAGATGCAGTTGTTTTGGCTTCCAGTCACAACATTAGTATAAGGAGAATAAAAATAATTTATAAGCAATTAGATATGTTGAACGTATGACATCTGTATCTTTTGGAATAATATATAAAATATAAATGTTGATAATAGGCTCGTGGATATGTAGTGTTAGGGATTTTGTTCCTAACTGGACTATTATTTATTTAAATATCTATTTGTTATATATTTATGTATTTAAAAATATTCTTATTATTATTATTATTATTTTTTTATTATTTTTTAACAATTACTATACACAGGCTGACACAGATCATGTTAACCTTATATAATATAATATATATATATATATATATATATATATATATATATATATATACATATATATATATATATATACATATATATATATATATATACATATATACATATATTATTTATATTATATTTATTTATTATTTAAATGTTTGTTTTGTTTTTATTTTTATTTTTTACAATTCATGATGTCATGAATGTCCTCTTAATTCTGACTTGAAAACAGATTTCATAAGAAGTGACTGGAAACCTAAATACACCCTTAGATGCTACATAATATTTTAATGTGATGGAACTTGTAATGGACAGCAAAAACACTAACATTTAATGCATAAAAAATTATGTGAATCCGTATAATATGGTGGGGTGATGTTTACTAATTTTAATATGTAATCTATATGCGACTTACATGATTTTGTATTCATACATACACATGTATGCATATGTACACATGCATACACACATTTGCATACACATTTGTACTCACACATACATCAAGTTGGGTGTTTAACCCAAACAGACTTAGTACAGTATAGCTTTATGGATTATGTGATGTATAGTATAGTAAATTCCACTAATAATTCTCAGAATTGCTTACATCAAACTGGGGGTTTTACTCAAAACATGATGCATAATAAAATTCCACAAATAATTCTCAGGATTTATGGCACAAAGTTAGGGATTTTTCCCAAACAGACTTAGTATGGTATAACTTTATGGATTATGTGATGTATAGTAAAATTCCACAATTAATTCTTAGAATTTCTTACAATAAGTTGGGGGTTTTAATCAAACTGACTTAGTACAGTATAGCTTTATGGATTATGTGATGCATAGTAAATTCTACAAATATTCTCAGAATGTTTACACAAATTTGTGGGTTTTTCCCAAACTGACTTAGTACAGTATAGCTTTATGGATTATGTGATGTATAGTAAATTCCACAATTAATTCTCAGAATTTCTTACAATAAGTTGGGGGTTGTACTCATACAGACTTAGTACAGTATATCTTTATGGATTATGAGATGTCTAGTAAATTCCACAAATAATTCTCAGAATTGCTTACATCTAATTGGGGGTTTTACTCAAAACATGATGCATAATAAAATTCCACAAATAATTCTCAGAATTTATGGCACCAAGTTAGGGGTTTTTCCCAAACAGACTTAGTATAGTATAACTTTATGGATTATGTGATGTATAGTAAATTCCACAATTAATTCTCAGAATTTCTTACAATAAGTTGGGGGTTTTACTCAAACTGACTTAGTAAAGTATAGCTTTAAGATTATGTGATGTATAGTAAATTCTACAAATATTCTCAGAATTCTTACAAAAATTTGTGGGTTTTTCCCAAACTGAATTAGTACAGTATAGCTTTATGGATTGTGTGATGTATAGTAAATTCCACAATTAATTCTCAGAATTTCTTACAATAAGTTGGGGTTTTACTCAAACAGACTTAGTACAGTATAGCTTTATGGATTATGTGATGTATAGTAAATTCCACAAATAATTCTCAGAATTGCTTACATCAAATTGGGGGTTTTACTCAAACATGATTTATAATAAAATTCCACAAACAATTCTCAGAATTTATGACACCAAGTTGGGGGTTTTACTTAAACAGACTTAGTATAGTATAGCTTTATGGATTATGTGATGTATCGTAAATTCTACAATTAATTCTCAGCATTTCTTACAATTAAGTTGTTTTTTTCCCCAAACTGACTTAGTACCCAAACTGACTTAGTACAGTATAGATTTATGGATTATGAGATGTATAGTATATTCCACAAATAATTCTCAGAATTTCTTACAATAAGTTGGGGGTTTTACTCAAATAGACTTAGTACAGTATAGCTTTATGGATTATGTGATGTATAGTAAATTCCACAAATAATTCTCAGAATTTCTTACAATAAGTTGGGGGTTTTACTCAAATAGACTTAGTACAGTATAGCTTTATGGATTATGTGATGTCTAGTAAATTCCACAAATAATTCTCAGAATTTCTTACAATAAGTTGGGGGTTTTACTCAAACAGACTTACTACAGTATAGCTTTATGGATTATGCGGTGTATGATAAATTCCACAAATAAATATCATCTGAAGTTTATGACATCAAGTCGGCAGATTTTGCTCAGATATAAGTAGTGCATTATATCTTTATGAATTTTGTGATTGAGGTATGTGCCATAGCCACTTTTTTGAGTCAACAGATTTTGTATGGTACATATTTAGATTTTTGTAATGAGATGGGGCTCGTTATTACCAATATGTTATTATTGTATAGAAAGTAATGAAATAGACATTATTCTGCCTAAGATATGACAGTTATTACAAAAACAATGTAAACAAAACATTGGTGTATACAATATGATGAAATGAATATTATATAATAGATTTATTTACATTTATAATCAATTTCTGCATAACATTTGACAATACATGTGCATACACTACAGTATAATATTAGTGTTAGTAATATGTTCAAATATATTTGCCTTATTGTATATGGAATATGACAGAGTTATCAAATGTTTTTGTTTTTGTTTTTCACTTTTTGAGGAGTAAAGAAAATTTAATATCTTAATACATTCAGCAGTATTGCTAGTTTGAAAATTTTTAATATAGTAAACACATTAATGTTACTAATGGTCAAACATATACTATTTTGTTATTGGATAATTGAGTGTTATCAATTATTCACTCAAAAAGAAAAACAAAGAGCTTGCTAGTACATTTCCACTGTTTGAAATTTTATAACACTAGTATAATATTTTGTGAAGCAATATATTGTCATTCTCAGGTTTAGCTGAAAGTGTTTATGCACAGTATAGTAGGTTTGATAATTACTAAATTATATACAACAATATGGATGTTTGTCTTGCATCGATGGCTACACTCTGATGGTGCTGTCATACAAATGTCAGTTTCTATGGCCTAATAAGTGTCAGACTCATCACCAGAGTATTCTGGAGGACCACCAGGGAGCTGCAAATCAATGTCTTTTGACATGTCAATCATTATTTTGGGCAGATCATCACCAAGTTTATAGAAAATCTTTCCATCCCATGACCAGAAGGAATGCACAGCTCTTGTTTTTCTCAATTCTGATAGTTTTTTTTATTATGGTTTGTCTCTCCCTTGTCAGATCTTCCACAATCATCACTTTTGAGATGTTTTTCAGTTTTCTTCGGGAAAGCAGAATATGCTCTTTCACATCGTGATCAACAAATCTGCATATTAAGTTTACTACTTTGTTTTGTGTAGGATTATTTGAGCGATTATTTTGTTTTATAGCTGATACAGGATGAGCCCTAACAATGTCTCTTTTCTCTATATTTATATCCAGTTTTGTTTTGAGAAAATCTATTATTTCTTCTTTTGATTTAATTTTTCTTGGATCAGTTGTACCGTGTGGCACTGGGAAATTTAGAAATCTTAAGCTGTTTCTTCTGCCATACATCTCTGAGTCTTCGAATTTCATCTCCATTTTCTTTTCAAGTTCATCAATTTTGTTTGTTAGTTTAGTGTTTATGTTTTTTTGTTGTTTTAACTGGTCCTCCATAGCTTTCATTTTCTTTTCATGGGTCAGCATAGAACTATTTACATTTTTAACAATAATATCTGCCATGTCCTTCATTATTTTCTCAACTGCACTGCATACTCCTTCTGCAACCATAGCTTTTATTTCTTTTCCCAAACATTCCATAGACATTCCAGATGCTGTATGCATTATATCACTACTGAAATCATCTGAGTGTTCTCTTCGTCTCTGTTGTCTAATTTCAAATGGGGAGGTATCATCTTTTGTTTTCCTTTTATTTGAATTTTCAACATTTGAAAAAGTATTATTTATCTGAGAAGAATCATGAGCATCTGGCACCGTGTCTATTATTTCATGCCTTATATGATTGCCATCATTGTTTTCAATAGCAGAAGAAGTATTTGGGGTTGATGCTGCCTCTGACATATTTACATCGAAATTTGGTGACTTGTTTTCTTCTGACATTTTTTCCGGCGAAACAACTAATTTTTTATTTTACTTTCACCTTGGAATAATCTCATCGCTTCTTGTGTTGATTGTTCATGTAAGTATACTCTTTGATCAGCCTGTTATTTTCATGTTTTAACCCGGGAACTTCGCATGCCTTTGTTTACAAGATTTTACCCATTGGCGCCGAACCGATTTCGATGAAACTTGGTATGTGGGGGTACTTTCGGCCGGGGAGTGGCATGGGCCTATTAATTTGCCCGTGCGACGTGACCTTGACCTTGAAATCGGGTCATTTCCAGGTCGAACGCCCGAGTATCACGTGATTTCGATGAAAATTAGTGTCTGGGGATACTTTCGTATGGGGAGTATCATAAGCCTATTCGTTTGCCCGTGTGACGTGACCTTGACCTTGAAATCGGGTCAATTCAAGATCAAATCGCGATTTTTTATGGGATTTTGACGGAATTTGATACATATGGTTACTTTTTTTCCACTGGGTGTTTTGGACGGGTCAAATCGTGACCCCGACCTGACATTGACCTTCAAAATTATCAATTCGTGGTCAAATCGGGTAAAACCGGATGGAGGTACTTTTGTCGGGTACTTTTGCCTGGGCAGTGTTTTGGACGGGTCAAATCGTGACCCCACCTGACCTTGACCTTCAAAATGGACAATTCAAGTTCAAATCGCGCAATTCGCCGAAAAGCAGAGGGGAAACAGCCCGGACGAAGTCGGGTCCACCTGCTAGTTACGATATAACATATGAGATTAAGGAACACGGACAACAAAGATTAGTTCCATTCCTTATTCCTTATTCAAAAGTTGTACAAGGTAAAACAAAGGGTATTATATGGTGCCCACAATGTATCCCCCCCCCCACGCACCCACCCCGATACAAAAATGCCGTCATCCAGAGGGATTCAAATAGGGCACCAATGTAATTTCTCGGCCCCTTAACCGATTTAGGTCAAATAAAGGATGCTATAGATTGCACCAAATCACTCTTTCCAAACACCCCACCCCCATCCAAAAAATGGCCGCCGTCCAGATGAGTTCATATAGGGTACCCCTGTCATTTCTCGGCCTCGGCCGATTTAGGTCAAACAAAGGGCGTTGTATAGTGGCTCCCAAGCCAATCTAAAGATATATTAATAATTGCGTTTCAGCGCAATTCAATTGCGCTTCAGTGCAATTGATGAAGCGCAATTGAATTGGACTGAAGCGCAATCAATTGCGCTTCAGCACAATTCATTTGCGCAATTATTTTCCCATATATGGGAACGCCCACTTGTATTTGGGTCTACAAGTGGATCATCATACAACACACTTTGTTTGACATAAATCGGTCAAGGGGCCGAGAAATGGCATGGGCACCCTATTCAAACCCCTCTGGACGGCGAACATTTTGGATCGGGATGGGGTGTGTGGGATGTATGACGAGTTCATTGAGGGGAACTCATAACAATGCCCTTTATTTAACCTAAACCGGTCAAGGGCCGATAAACGGCATATATGCCCCATTTGAAACCCTCTGGGTGGCGGCCATTTTGGATCGTGGTGTGGTAAATATTTAGATCGGCTTAGGGCCACCCTACAATTACACCCTTTGTTTAACCTAAATAGGCCAATAAATTGCGCGAGTGGCCTATTTGAACCCCACTGGACGGCGGCCATTTTTGGATCAGGATGCATAGGTGAATATTTAGATCGGATAGGGGTCATCCTAAAACACCATTTGTTTGACATTAAACGAAAAAAATGGCACGAGTGCCCTATCTGATATCCATTGGATGGCGGCCATTTTGGATGGAAGTGGGTTCGTCGGGTTAATTAGAAAGAGGGCCACACAAAACCTATTATTTGATATAGGTTTATGAAACCTAAATCGATTAAGGGTCTAGGGTTGACATGATGCCCAATTTGAACCCATCTGTACAGCGGCCATTTTAGACTGGGGTCGGGTGAACGATGTGAATATTTAGATTGACTTGGGGCCACACGCAACATCCTTTATTTGAACTAAATCGGGTAAATGGCCATGGGAGCCCTATTTGAACTCCTTTTGATTCTTTGAATCTGGAAGGGATGAATGGGGTGAATATTTAAATTGGCCGGGGCCATCATACAACGCCATTTGTTTGACCTAAATCGACCAAGAGGACGAGAAATTGCATATATATGTACCCTATTTGAACCCCTCTGTGTGGCAGCCATTTTGGACCAGGTTGGGGTGTGTGCAAAGATTTGATTGTAGGACACCCTAGAACGCTATTTATTTGACATAAATCTGCCAAGGGACCTATGCCATATTTGAACCCATCCGGGTGGCGTCCATTTTGGATCGGTGTAGTGTGAATATTTAGATCGGCTAGGCGGCCACTCTACAACACCATTTGTTTGACATATACCGGTCAAAGGACCGATGCATGAGTAGGCCTACCTATTTGAACCCCTCTGGAGGGCGTCCATTTTAGATCAGGTAGGTACATATTTAGATAGGCTTGTGAGTCATCCTACAACACCGCTATGGGGTCACCATACAATACACTTTGTTTGACCTAGATTGGTCAAGGGGCCGAGAAATGGCATGGGTGCCATATTTGAACTCTTCTGGACAGCGGCCATTTTGAATCGGGGGTTGAATGGGGTAAATATGTGAATTTGGCCTCCCATAGTTACATTGTGCCCCCTTCCGCCTCCCACAAGGAACTGTTTTCACACCCCATAACCCTATCCCATTCCAAAAATTGCCGCCATCCTGGGGTTCAAATGGGCACCCATAGACTACCGTAAGCCGGAATCTAACGAGTGAAGAAAGTCTACCAGAATCAGTTATCGGCTTGCCATAATATTTATTTGAGACGTCATGGACGCTGGATGAGCTTGTCCACATCAGAATCAGCGATTTGCAAGCTCACGTGATATGGATACTTGACATGTGTAGTCACGTGATTTCTCATCGTACAAAATGGCTTTTTATACGTTTACCACGCTTCACAAATTAAATTCTTGTATTTCACTTCACATCGGACGCAAACAAACGTACTTGAAGAACCAGTCGATGTTTCAGGATCAAGAAATCGGAGTGTAAGTATTTGCTGTAGTCAATAACTCAATAACTGGGAAGTCGGTAGTCCAACAAATTAGACGATTCGGATTAAGACCTATTTTAATATTTGGACATTTATGAAAGTATGTAGCCTTAATGAAGTTAATCCCTTAGAAGGGTTAAGATAATCGTAAATGTCCAAATATGAAAAGTCTCATTCGAGATCACTGAATAAAGATCTGATTGCAAAATGCTGACCCCCCCCCCCATTACAACACTTGTCCAGGTAATAGGTATGTTGTCGTGGTTGCAGACACGCTGTACGATCGGGTGCGGACATTAATTTAATGGCTGCATGACCCGTGTACACGCCTTGGTGTGTGCACGTTAAAGAACGCTACTGGAGTCACCACAGGGTTATAAAGTTACTCGGCCGTGGTAGCACCTGGACCAGTGTGTCGTCTACAACCAGAATTGGTTCCTGCACTGTAATACATGTATCTACAGATACAGAACTTCGGTGGAACTCAATAGGCCTAGCAGGTCTGGCAATCGTGAATGCCCGTGATTGTGAAGTGGCGAAAAATCAATACAACTTAGTGTCGGCGTACACGATCTCGGCTGCCGGATAAATCGGGGACAACAGGGATCGTGTGCGCCCACACTTTGGGCCGGTTTTTGTCGGATTCGATTTAATCTGACCGATCAAACTGAGTTTGATTTCACCTGGAAAATCCGGCTCGTGACGATGGCAACACGCATGTTTTGCTTGTCGCATGACCGTCACGTGGCCAAAACCTCATTCAAAATGTCAGAATAGTTAGCAGCAACCGCTATTCGAAAATAAATAAAGAATTCTGATCAATCGACTCTTTGCATGACTAAATCCTTTGGCATAGGCTACAGGTCGTAGCTTTGGTCAGATCTTCATGAAATTTGTCATGTATGCTAACAATGAGATGTAGATGGGAACGAGTCAATTTGGGGTCATTCGGCCAAAAAAGATGGCTGTCAGCAGCCATCTTGGATTTTACTCTTTGCATGACTAAATCCTTTGGCGCGGGCTACAGGTTGTACCATTGGTCAGATCTTCTTGAAATATGTCATGGATATTAACAATGACATGTAAATGGGAACGAGTCATTTTGGGGTTAATCGGCTAAAAAACATGGCCGCCAGAAGCCATCTTGGATTTCAAAATTCAATCAATTAGCACAGGCTACATGTCGTACTGTTTATCTGATCATCATGAAAATTGTCATGGAGATTAACAATGACATGTAGATGGGAACGAATCATTTTGGGGTCATTCGGCAAAAAAACATGGCCGCCAGCAGCCATCTTGAATTTTACTCTTTGCATGACTAAATTCTTTGGCACGGTCTACAGGTCCCTCATCCCTCATCTCTTTGTAACAAACTTCATATGGTACTTTTGACTGACCTTTAGATTGGAGCCATCAAATTTTTTCGATATTTTATTGAAAAACATGGCCACCAGCAGCCATCTTGGATTTTACTCTTTGTATGACTAAATCTTTCGGCACACCCTACATGCCTTCTGCCTCATCGGATTGTCACCAAACTTCACAGAGATCTTCAGGGTGACCTCAGATAGGAGCCGTTATTTTTAGCTCAACTTACTTTGTAAGTTTGAGCTATTGCCATGGGTTGTCGTGTGTGTGTCTGTCAACAATTTCCTTTTGCGCGGGCTACAGGTCGTACCTTTGGTCTGATCTTTATGAAATTTGTCATGGATGTTAATAATGACGTGTAGATGGGAACGAGTCATTTTGGGGTCATTCCGCCAAAAATATGGCCGCCAGCAGCCATCTTGGATTTTACTCTTTGCATGACTAAATCCTTTGGCGCGGGCTACAGGTGGTACCTTTGGTCTGATCTTTATGAAATTTGTCATGAATGTTGTCATTGACATGTAGATGGGAATGAGTCATTTTGGGGTCATTCGGCCAAAAAACATGGCTGCTGGCGGCCATCTTGGATTTCAAAATTAAATCCATTGGCGCGGGCTACAGGTCGTACTGTTCCTCTGATCATCATGAAATTTGTCATATATGTTAATATTGACAAGTGATTTTGGAGTCGTTCGGCCAAAAAACATGGCTGCCAGCAGCCATCTTGGATTTTGCTCTTTACATGACTAAATCCTTTGGCGCGGGCTACCGGTCATAGCTTTTGTCGGATCTTCATGAAATTTGTCATGGATGTTAAAAGTTACATGTATATGGGAACGAGTCGTTTTGGGGTTATTCGGCCAGAAAACATGGCCACCAGCAGCCATCTTGGATTTTGCTCTTTACATGACTAAATCCTTTGGCGCGGGCTACAGGTCGTAGCTTTTGTCGGATCTTCATGAAATTTGTCATGGATGTTAACAATGCCATGTAGATGGGAATGAGTGATTTTGGGTTTGTTCGGCCAAAAAAACATGGCAGCCAGCGGCCATCTTGGATTTCAGAATTCAATCCATTACCAACAGTCTACAGGTCGTATCTTTTTTCGGATCATTATGAAATTTGAAATGGATGTTAATATTGACATGTAGTTGGTATTGAGTTATGATGGGGTAAAAAAAAACATGGCCGCCAGCAGCCATTTTGGATTTTACTCTTTGTATGATTAAATCCTTTAGCACGGGCTACAGGTCGTACCTTTGGTCTGATCATCATGAAATTTGTCATGAATGTTAACATTGACATGTAGATGGGAATGAGTAATTTTGGAGTCATTCGGCCCAAAAACATGGCCGTCGGCAGCCATCTTAGATTTACTCTTTGCATGACTAAATTCTTTGGCACGGCCTACAGGTCGTACCTTTGGTCGGATCATCATAAAATGTATCATGGATGTTAACAATGACATGTAGATGGGAATGAGTAATTTTGGGATCATTCGGCCCAAAAACATGGCCGTCGGCAGCCATCTTAGATTTACTCTTTGCATGACTAAATTCTTTGGCACGGCTTACAGGTCGTACCTTTGGTCGGATCATCATAAAATGTATCATGGATGTTAACAATGACATGTAGATGGGAATGAGTAATTGTGGGGTCATTCGGCCCAAAAACATGGCCGTCGGCAGCCATCTTAGATTTACTCTTTGCATGACTAAATTCTTTGGCACGGCCTACAGGTCGTACCTTTGGTCGGATCATCATAAAATGTATCATGGATGTTAACAATGACATGTAGATGGGAACGAGTCATTTTGGGGTCATTCGGCAAAAAAACATGGCCGTCAGCAGCCATTTTGGATTTTACTCTTTGTATGACTAAATCCTTTAGCACGGGTTACAGGTCGTACCTTTGGTCTGACCTTTATGAAATTTGTCATGAATATTGATATTGACATGTATATGGGAACGAGTCATTTTGGGGTCATTCGGACAAACAACATTTCTGCCAGTGGCCATCTTGGATGTCAAAATTCAATCCATTAGCACGGGCTACAGGTCGTACCTTTGGTCTGATCATCATGAAATTTGTCATGAATGTTAACATTGACATGTAGATGGGAACGAGTAATTTTGGAGTCATTCGGCCAAAAAACATGGCTGCCAGCAGCCATCTTAGATTTACTCTTTGCATGACTAAATTCTTTGGTACGGCCTACAGGTCGTACCCTTGGTCGGATTATCATAAAATGTCTCATAGCTGTTGACATTGCAATGTAGATGGGAACGAGTCATTTTGGGTTCATTCGGGAACAAAACATGGCCGCCAGTGGCCATCTTGGATTTCAATATTCAATCCATTAGCACGGGCTACAGGTCGTACTGTTTGTCTGATCATCATGGATATTAATACTGACATGTAGATGGGAAACGAGTAATTTTTGGGTTGTTCCGCCAAAAAACATGGCCACCGGCAGCCATCTTAGATTTTACTCTATGCATGACTGAATTCTTTGGCACGGCCTACAGGTTGTACCTTTGGTCGGATCATCATAAATTTTGTCATGGATGTTAACAATGACATGTAGATGGGAACGAGTCATTTTGGGGTCATTCGGCAAAAAAACATGGCCGCCAGCAGCCATTTTGGATTTTACTCTTTGTATGTCTAAAATAAACCCTTTAGCACGGGCTACAGGTCGTACCTTTAGTCTGATCATCATGAAATTTGTCATGGCTGTTGAAATTGGAATGTAGATGGGAGTCATTTTGGGGTCATTCGGACAAACAACATGGCCGCCAGCGGTCATCTTGGATTTCAAAATAAATCCATTAGGACGGGCTACAGGTCGTACCTTTGGTCCGATCTTTATGAAATTTGTCATGAATGTTGACATTGTCATGTAGATGGGAACGAGTTATGTTGGCGTCATTCGGCAAAAAACATGGCCACCAGCCACCATTTTGGATTTCAAAATTCAATCCATTGGCGCGGGCTACAGATCATACTGCTTGTCTGATCATCATGAAATTTGTCAAGGATGTTAATATTGACATGTAGATGGGAACGAGTCATTTTGGGGTCATTCGGCCAAAAAAAGTGGCCACCAGAAGCCATCTTGGATTTAACTCTTTGCATGACTAAATCCTTTGGCGCGGCCTACAGGTCGTATCATTTGTCAGATCATCATGAAATTTGTACTGGATGTTAATAATGACATGTAAATGGGAACGAGAATTTTTGGGATCATTTGGCAAAAATACATGGCTGCCAGCGGCCATCTTAGATTTTACTCTTTGCATAACTAGACCTTTCAACTTTCCACATTCCTAATCACTCCATTGACTTTAACACATAAAATTATTCCCTTTCCAAGTTGAGCTACAGTGTCATTGACACTTTCATTCAAACTTCATATGGTTCTTTGGGGTGACCATCATGAATTTTACGCTGTCCACGGTGAATCCTTTGGCACATCCTGCAAGCCCTTATCCGATTGTCACCAAACTTAATATAGATCTTCAGTATGACAACCAGATCAGAGCCATAAAAAAAATTCAAATTTGTTTGAAAAATGGCCACCGTCTTGGAATTTACTCTGGATTATTGTGTACAAGGATTATTATTGTATGATTAGTGAAGGATTATTCATAACTTTGTTTTCATTATCATTAAGGATCCTGGAACTCAAAGAGCTACATATATATATATATATATGGATAATAATGTGAGGGACCAGAATTTGATCAAGATATTATCCCAGAGATAGCTGAAAACTGATAAGGTATACATACTGTCTATCATGATATGTGGATACAGTAATATAAATGAATAATTTTTAGCTCAACTTGACAAAGTCAGGTTTCAGATGTTTGAGCTATTGCCATGAGTTGGTATCCGTTGTCCGTCAGTCCGTCCATCCATCCATCAACAATTTCCTTTGGCACACCCAACAGTGAGACCTCTACATGTAGATGGGAACCATCAATTTTTTCCGAATTTCATTAAAAAACTTGGCAGCCAGCATTAACTTTGATTTCAAATTTAAATCCATCAGCACACTTTGCATTCCACATTTATTGAAGAAATGTTTTGATAATGTACAGGCATGTTTAGGATCGCATCTAGCTTGGAGCTATAAAATTTGAAGGATTTTTTATGAAAAACATGGCCGCCATCTTTAATTTTACTCTTTGCTTGACCAAATCCTTTGGCACACCCTATAGAACATATCCCTCATCTGATCGTCACCAAATTTCACATGGATCATCAGGGTGACCTATAGATGGGAGCCATCAATTTTATGTGAAATCTGTTAAGAAAAACATGGCCGTCAGCAGCCATCTTTAGATGAATAAATCCTTTGACACACCCTACAGACGACATCCCTCATCAGGTCATCACCAAACTTCATATGTCGCTTCAGGGGTAACCAATAAAAGGGCTAGGGATGAATACAGAGATTTTTTGGGGAACCCTGTTTTCTGACCATGATATGCTGTGTGTGCATGTGTACATCCGACAATTCCCACTAGCACGTGCTACAAGTCCTTTGGTCAGATCATTTTGAAATTTGTCATAACATGTAGCTGGGAACGGGTCATTTTAGCGGCCTTTCGGCAAAAAAACATGGCGGTCAGTGGCCAAAAATCAATCCGTTAACACAGACTACAGGCCTTACCATTTTTGGCTCAATTTGACGCAGTTCGGGGAACATCGTTGATTAAAATGTTGTAGGTTCAAACATGGTATGCAATTATACCCGGCATTGTCTGACATCCGAAATAATCAACAACGGAAATGGTAATCAGTTATCGGCTTTATCAACAGTTCATCGTTCATAGGAATAATCATGATGTCCATACATTATCGATCGGAATGGCACATTGAAATGTCCCTCAACTCAGATCACACTTGAAAATTTATCCCAACATTTGTTTACCCATGTCTGGGTTCGAACCTTAGATGATAAGTAAATGAATAATTAATTTTTTTTCATTCTCATCAGGGTTCATACATATCATACACATACATGTAGATGGCAATGGATAATAAAGACACAGACCATAATTTGATCAAGATATTTTTCCAGACAGAGCTGAAAACAAATTAGGTATATAGAAAATCTTAACATAATGTTTGGATAGAAAAAGTTAATGAAGCATTGTTCTTGCTTACATGTAACCATCCTTCACATTTACTGCCTGTGTAGATACAAGAGCATATTTGAGAATTCATTTTATATAGGGCACTGCCAAGTTACATGTAGGGGATATTTAATTGATTCAAATTAGAATGTATAATTGTGAATTGGTTGGGATACACGAATTAGGGACCTGCGAATAATCGAGATTCGATTCGATGTCGATATCAGGCACCCGATTCGAGATCCGCTGATTCAGATATTTTTGAATCGGTGTTATACTTCGGTGTAGTTTCGTTTTTTGCGTCTAAATAACACATGCCAAATGACCTGAGCTCATAAAAATTAAAGCAGAATACTGTATACACCCGTCAGTAAGCCCATCCTCAAAGATAAGCCCAGTCTGGGTTTTTCCCCTAAACAAAACGTGGGGTGGTTCTCGTAGATAAGCCCACCCCCATTTTAGAGCATTTGGAAGGTGAATACAATCATGTATCTATCCTGTAGAATAGGAGAAGATACTATTATTTGTTCCAGTTTTTCTTAAATAATAAAGATGTATAATAGTATAGTATACACTTGTGTTAATATCGTTGTGAATTATACATATCTTATTCTATTCTTAGTTATTAGGTCTGTCAAAGAGGTACTATATCAATAAAATCAAAGGATGTGCCACTTATTGTTCACACCTCTATCAGAGTAAATCCAATGGGATGTGGAGCAATGACTTGGTGTTTTTGTAGTATCCTTTGATAATGCAGAGGAGGATGTAAGTTCACCTGCATCACACTGTTGTGTTTTTATGTAAATACCCATACCATAGTATGGTAAACATAATGTTGACGTCCGGATTGACCACTCGTCATTCGTCCGTCTGTCCGTCCGACCCTCTGTCTGTCCGTAGACACTTTACGCATGGTGCGATAACTCAAATATTTTCTATCTGATCGGAACCAAATTTTGTATATGAGTTTCTCAGACCAAAATACAGATCGATATGGGTTTAATCCGAGGTTTTTTTTACGGAGTCATGGCCCTTTTTCGACTTATAATTCATGGATGCTACGATAACTAAAAACAAAAATTATCTGATGAGAACCAAATTTGGTATGTGAGTTTCTCTATCTAAAATACAGTTCGAGTTCGAATATGGGTTTGATCAGATTATTTTTAATGGAGTTATGGCCCTTTGATATAGAATTCATCCATGCTTCGATAGATCAACCAGTTATCGTCTGATAGGAACCAACTTTGGTATGTGAGTTTCTCAAAAGACAGATCAAGTTTGAATATGGGTTAGATCCTGTTTTTATACCAGAGTTATGGCCATTTTTAACTAAAGATTGAACAGATTCGATATTTTTATGCTTATCATGTAGAACCATAGCAGCTAACACTGGTGATATCAGTTAGCACTGAGAGAGAATACTGTAGATTAACTTGTATTATTGGAAATTACAGTTATTTTTAGCCATCATATTGTCATTGCACAGTGGAAGGTGTAATTGGACAGAGAACCATCTGTTGTTTATTGTATTTCCATACAGCTCTCTGGTTTATTATCAATGCAATGTTCCAGTGACATACCTGTACCTAATTTTATTGAGTTAAAATTGTTAACCCTTGTCATCAATTTATGCTTTTGTATATTTTTCATGTAATCATTCTCCTATTATATCCCTTTCACTTGTATGGATTTTTGTGGTTAAATGAACCCTTAATTCACAACATTCTTTATACTTAGCAGAAATACCTTTCATCTGATATATCTAATTTTATTGAGATGTATGTAAATTTTGTATGTGAGTTTCTCAGCCCAAAATACAGATAGATTTCGAATTTGGGTTTGATCCATTTTTTTATATTTTAAACAGAGTTATGGCTTATGGATTTTCGTGTCTGAACTGAAACTAGCTGATCACTATCGCCAAGGTATGAGTTAAACATCTCACGATCGGCCTCTCGTTATAAGAAATTACTTGATTAGTAAGCATTAGTGTAGCTACATTAACTTGTGAACTGATCATACAGCCCTATTGTTTTACAAATTAATACAAACATTTACAACCTTATTCAAATTGATCCAAAATGTGTAGATCTATCTATCACTGTTTCTGGTTAATATCCTGTGATTTTATTTTAATAGTATAAATAAAACACATTGTAATACGACCCTGCCTAACTATGCTTAAAAGCCATGTCCTGATTGGCCAATGGCCCGAGTTACCATGGCTATCTCGTTCCAGTTTTGTTGTACAATTCTACTTTTTCCAATTGTACCACGAAAAAAATCGGTTTATTCAGATCGCCGCACGCGACTTTTCCCGTCTTTTCTAACTCCGCGCAAACGGGGCATCAACGGAGTACACCCGCACCCGCAACCCTTTGAATTTTGCTACATCTTGACAATCTTGCGAATTTTCTAGCGATTTGTCGCTTGAAACCAGTTTGGTTGCCAATGAATATGGTCCAAATGATGTTATGTTATATTGATATATGTTACGACCAAAGAAAGTTACTTAATAAGTATATTAAATGACAAAATAAATCCATGGGATGATGGGGCCGGGCTGTGCATTTGTCGATTCGAATCTCGATCATATTCGATATTTCGGAATCAAGTTGAAAATGAAAGCGTGTGTTCACCAGTACAGAAGGGCAATAAGATTAGTTTAGTAAACTAGATCACTTAGATCGCTTTTGTGTAAGGAAAATGGTCCATAGTCGATGATCATATTCATGTTGTCCCAACAACGTTCAAAACAGAAATGACGGCAATGTGAAGAGAGTGGTTCGGGGGGCTAGCCCGGGATTGTCGAAAGGGCAATCGTATTTCCTGTACAATTTAAATGAAACGCACGGGCGCCGCTGAAAACACATCGTTTTTTAGCCAATCACAACGATTATTTCTAGAAGAGGTGCCTCGAAAAGTCAACGGGGGAATTTCATAACAAGACAAGACATTACCGGAGTACTCAATGCAAAGAAATCGAGTACGAATTACACCACGAAATGTTTTCTCACCTGAGACCGAAAAAGCGCAGTATTTCGTTGACTATTCAGTCGAATTGTGACCATAAACTTTCAGTCGTATCACAAAAGAAATAAATACACGGTGTATCGGTGTGTATGGTCAAGTTGTACCACAAAAAACTGATTGTAGGACTCCGCTACGCGTCGTCCTACAATCAGTTTTTTGTGGTACAACTTGACCATACACACCTCTACACCGTGTATTTATTTCTTAATTATTATCCTTATTCAATAAAAAAAATATGGTATTGGTATAAAACATGATGGTAGGTTGGCACCTGAAGGCTAACTTAATTTTTGCACGGGACGGTCCTCGTGAGTAAGCCCAGTACTCACTTTTTGAGCAAAAACATGCACGAGCCCCCGGGCTTACTGACGGGTGTATACAGACGTACATGTAGACGTGCTTATGCAAATTATTGCTTCGATCGCAACCTGTGACGCTGATCAATCGCCGCGTATATTTGTAATCTGTATCGACACTGTCTATATTGTATACACGGTGCGTGATTGCTAGATGCGGAACTCATTTGATTACATTATGTTTAGAACTTCATATATCCAATTCAGATTATAATCATATGAATAAAATTCAATCTCAGCCACCGTTATGAGCGACAAAACATAGATTGGAATGAACAGTGAGAGACCTTAAAACAAACAGTCTATTACATTCTTAAACAGGCGTTATCATGTGCGACGAGTTATCTGCAACACTGCTGGCAAAATTCCTATAAATTTCCTACTTTCAGTTTCTGTTTCCCGATAAATCGAGCACGTTGCACCAAGTTTCTATGCGTTGAATCTTGTTACTAGTAATAACATTTAACACTTGTAACTTTTGTCTGTTTTCTGGGACCCCCTCTGTCAAGACAGGTACTGTGAATATGTGATGTAGGTGTTTGACCTATTGTGGTGTGAACAGTTTAAAAGATAACTACCATTGGTATCGGACTACAACAATCATATAGCTAAACGGTGAACCCATGTTCACTTGTGTCAACTCTTTATTATCTTGATTAAAGTGACTTCCATTCCATGGGGTTTGTGATACGTTGAATGAATTGTCTTCAAGTGTCTTACTATCACTTCTTGCATCATATTCGCCATGACACAGCTAGATAGAAATGCAATGCAACATATCCAAAACCCTCCATGAGACTGAGAGTGACTCGCCAATGTCATGATTTTTCAAAACAAAACAAAAGTTACAACGGATGTTTAAGGAGATTAGCATTGCTATATAGTATCTAGAGAACTTTTGCAGTTTTTTAGCTCAACTTTACTTTGTAAAGTTTGAGCTATTGCCATGGTTTGGTATATGTCGTCTGTGGGTGTGTTTGCGTGTGTGTGTGAGTGACTCATCAACAATTTCCTTTAGCATGGGCTACAGGTTGTACCTTTGGTTGGATCATTATGAAATTTGTCATGGATTTTGACATTGACATGTAGATGGGAATAAGTCACTTTGGGTCATTCGGCAAAAATACATGGCTGCCAGTGGTCATCATGGATTTCAAATTTCAATCCATTAGCACAGGCTACAGGTCGTACTGTTTGTCTGATCGTCATGAAATTTGTCATGGATGTTAATATTGACATGTAGATGGGAACGAGTCATTTTGGGGTTGTTCGGCCAAAAAACATGGCCACCAGCAGCCATCTTGGATTTTATTCTTTGCATGACTAAATCCCTTTGCACGGGCTACAGGTCGCAGCTTTGGTTGGATCATCATGAAATTTGTCGTGGATGTTAATATTGAAATGTAGATGGCAACGAGTCATTTTGGGGTTGTTTGGCAAAAAAATATGGCCGTCAGCAGCCATCTTGGATTTTACTCTTTGCATGACTAAATCCTTTGGCATGGGCTGCATGTCGCAGCTTTGGTTGGATCATCATGAAATTTGACATGGATGTTAACACTGATATGTCATTTTTGGGTCATTTGGCCAAAAACATGGCCGCCAGCAGCCATCTTGGATTTTACTCTTTGCATAACTAGGCCTTTCAACTTTCCACATTCCTAATCACTCCATTGACTGTAGCTGTCTGTAGCACATGAAATTATTCCCTTTCCAAGTTGAGCTACAGTGTCATTGGCACTTTCATTGTCATGATACACTGAAAGACACAATGGTCGACAATGTCAATCACTAGCTGATTCGATTCGAGATTCGATTCGATGTCGATATCGGGAAGGAGATTCGATATCGAGATTTGATTCGCTGCAAAATCCCCGATTTGCAGATCCCTAACACAAATCCCTGTTGTGCTATGATAAATATCATTCAGGCTACTACTACCGGGTATATCCTGGAAGCTACCAAACTGATAAATACATTTCCATGTCAGGGCTATTACATATATCAAAATTTGCATGATATTCAATATCATGCATATATTGTATTCATGACACAGCCTGAGCATCTGTAATTCTGTAGGGATCAACGTTTTATTTGTTTGTGACTGGGTAGTAAACAATTTTACCCCAATCAGCACCTACATATATTTGAAGAAAGTAGACTTTATAACTGTGTGATAAACTGTAATTTCAAAGATGCTATACAATAATCAACTTCGACAAACTACTTTGTGTCATCAGAGCAAATCAAAAAAGGGTTTTGTTTCATTGGGCCCCATCACATTGGATTTAAAACTGCACATTGATCGTTTTTATAAACATTGTTAAAACAAAAAATACTCATGTTACAAGAATATAACTAAAATATGCAACAAAATATCTAATTGGAACAACTTATTTTATAAGTGTAATTTTTGGCATTGTTTTCAATATATGTTTGCTTATTTAGTGAAACTGTAGTTTGAGCATGATTAGACCATAAATTAGGTGTCTACAGTTACTCAAATTTGCCTGGTTGTTAGGTTAGAAAAATTGAGCTAATTGGTTGGTTGGTATAATTGTAAAGTCGGAATCCTGATACGGGGGCCGTCTGCAAGTGAATATGTGCTAGAGTAGATGTACAGGACGATTTAGGTAGATTGAAATGCATGAACATTGAACCAATATCCATTTGAACCCTTTCTATTTAAAGCTTATGAAATTCAAGAGTACTTTTACCAACAGTTATATGTATCAATCGCTTTTACTATAAGTGGGTACTGCAAACTAAATCCAGCCATTTATGGGACCATCTCCTGTTATACTCAACAGAATATGTGCAACAAAAGGATGAATTTGAGCCTTGGAAGAGCGCAAAATACACTTGTGTGCTCTATGAACAATGTAAACAGCATGGTAATTGTAATGAAAATTATTTAATGACTCGGAAATCTGTTCTCTTGTCTTGACTATCTTGGGGCTTAATAGCTTTGTGGGTGCCAATTTTTGTTTTAATACCATAAAAACATTATATGTATGTAATACCTACACTATGTTATCAATACAATAATAACAAGTTATATTAAGTCATCAGATTGCAAATCTTGTATCGTTTAGGTGTGCTCTACTTGATACATGTAAATGCTATATTAAAACTACACCAAAGTGACATATGCTGCCATATTCCAGCAGTCCAATCATATGGTCAACGTCACTATGAACAAATTGACATCTTATTCTAAATATGGGCTCAGGTGATCATACCTTAGCATTTTGTATGACAATTATATAAGTACATGTATTCATAATTTCTTGTTCTATTAAAATCAGGGATGATGACAACAAATGATAAAGAAAGTAACCAGAGTTTGGTCAAGATATTATTCAAGACATGGTAGGTGAAAGCTGATAATGTATAAGGCCAAAAAAAGGGCTTTGGTTCTCAGGGCCGGATTAGGCCTTTTTATTGCAATGCCTGATGTTATGACAAAAAACATTTAAAATACAAAAATAAAAAATTAACAAAAAATAATAATATTTTTTTGTATTTCATAAACATGTCCATAGTAGATATGAGATATGTGTTGAATATTAGCATGCATTGAGCTCTAACATGCAATGTGTTATAAAGTGACTTGCATGCTTACAACATGAAGTAGATGACTGCAATTAAGAAAATGATTAGCTGATCCTCATGCTCTTCTTACAATTAGTCATTGTGATCTAACTTACACTAATTTTAACTCCATACAATTGAAAGGCACAGGATTGAATTCAGGATCACATATTAGAATGGGGAGGTATCAGCTTTTAGAAAACAATAACAATATTGAATGTCAGGGGCATTGTATGGTGTTAGGTAATCCCAGTCTTAGACTGATAGTACAATGTCATTTTTATGTAAGATTAAATGAGTTTATATGCCTAAAAGTTCCCTCTACATTTCTGGTTATTACTAGACAGAGGAAGGTATCTTTGTTCATGCTAACTATGGGCAGTAAAAAATAAAAATAAAACCCTCCCTCCCTCATTGATTTGAAAAAAAAATTGCCAGAGAACCAAAACTCTTTTTGTTTGGCCTAAAGGGCATGCCCGTCTCTTTGAAAAGCCAATAAAAATCCTAACGGATGAACGTCTCTAGATTAGTACATTATATTTCTTTTATATGATAACACGGCATTCCCAACACGATGTAATAAACCGTTTACAAATATGGAGTGCTTTCCTGGCATAGTAAATGTTTGTGAGAATCATAGTATTTAAAAATAGTTATAAGATGCGAAAGAATAATCAGTCATGAATATCATTGACTGATTCAACAGTAGTTGAGTTTTACATTGCATTGGAAAATTGTCAACAAGTTATTGCATGATATCTGATCTGTGAAGTGATCTGCTATGCCAATAACCAATGAATCATGCATAGTCTGCACCGCCCTCCAATTAAATGGAAGGAATCCCTTCAAAACAGAAACTAATTTCATTAGAGATATAGAGATATACATCCGTTAGGATTTCCATTATCTTTTCAAACAGACTGCATACATGCCACCATATTGTGGTACTGACTATATAAACAATGCCAGAACTCAATGTGATAAATGGTCATACATTTTTGTTGGCGGATTCCATTTTTATGTGTACCCATACCATAGTGTCGACGTCCGGATTGACCACTCGTCATTCGTTCGTCTGTCCGTCTGTCTGTAGACACTTTACGCATCATGCAATAACTCAAATATTTTAAATCCAAACGGATCCAAATTTTGTATATGGGTTTCTCAGGCCAAAATACAGATCGAGTTAAAATATTGGTTTGACCTGAGTCTTTTTTTTTTCAGAATTATGGCCCTTTTTCGACTTAGAATTGACGCATTCTGCCTTAATTCAAACATTTTTTATCTGGATGGAACCAAATTTGCTATGTGAATTTCTCAGCCCAAAATACAGATAGAGTTCGAATATGGGTTTGACTTTTGAATTCATTGTATTATTTCGGCAATCAAATAATAAATAACAACTTGCGAAAAATGGACATGCTATCAGTAAATCTCCTAAACATATATTTACTTCTCGAGTCCAAATTTGACCAATTATGGCATTTACCAGGACATTCACGCAGACTGCTTCAAGTAATGTTTTCTTTTGTTTTAATACTAAGACATTAATATAAGGCAACTCGAGTATACTACCATTGCTGTTACAGATACTTTAATGAGGAAATACACACTAAAACTCATCATATTCTAAGCTATCTGTATTTTAGAGTTATTATACATTATCATTGGCTTCTGTTACAGTAGATTGTTTATCAACTTTGATTCACACATGCAGAATCTCATCACGTTTTTTTATTTCTTCAATGATTTAGCAAACTTATGATTTTCTAGCTGTACACACCATGTACGTGTGCCGGTTCTCAATAACTATCAAAGACAAATAGTCAAGTAAATCATGTTTTGTACAATGTCAGGATAATGTCAAAATACATCCTCTGGTCATACTAATGATCAACATGCCATGGTGAGGTAATAGCATACATATTCACAGTGTGTTAGTCTGTACTCAAGGATTTGTCGTATTTCCGATTTATGCTACGCCTTTCTTCCAATTTGCATCATTTTTTACCAAAAATACCAATGACATGTGTACAAAATCTGTCAATAAAAGTGGTTAAAGTGATGTGAAACACACCTGTAATGTGATCAAATAGAAATTGAGAATAATCTTGCTCAAAGTAATTATTTTTTTATAAATATTAATCCAAATTAACAACACACGCCATCATTCTTATACATTAATTAAATACAATGACTCTCATACTATAGTTGACTGTTGTTAGCATTATTTTCAGGCGATAAATCAATTCTGAAGCAGCATTTCAAAAATTTGTGTTATTGTTGGAATCTGTTGATATGGGGACCATTACGTCGGGATGAGTAACTTTAATGTTCAGATATTGTAGGGGTCCAAGATTGAGCCAATCAGTAATGTACATAGCAAATTCAACATCATAGGCAGACCAACAATTGGGAAGCTGGTTCTAATACAGTTAACCATGGTTTTGTGACAACCAAGTCCTGCTTTGTCATGGTATTTAGACCCCTCATGATGAAATCAGTTTTAAAATTGTTTTTTCTAAATAAATATGTGTAAGTGTGTAAAAAGCCACCTGCCAAACAAATTTTAAGCCACTTTTGTCATGTGGCCAAGCAGCCTTTTATTTGTTATTTATTCAAAGAAAATTAATATTTTTTCTAATTCATATTATATAATGTCAAAATAGTTGTGAAGTTTATATATCATAGTTATGGCTATAGGCCAGCTCATCAAAATCATTATATCTACATCAGATTATCCACATATCTTCAAATTATCTTCTATCTGAAACATTACTATCTAATTCTCCCTTTTTCTCCCATTGGTCTGATATCAATTTTTCTAATACCAACTGTATTACAAAAATAAAGCCAACTGTGAACATCAAATTGTCTGGAATACATCGCACTTAGTCCAAGCACACTCACGCTGTGGGCTCGGTCACACCATAACTGGCGAAGACACATATAAGCTATCAGCTTGTTGTTGAATCCCCTCCATACCATACATGTAACTTGTTATTATATTGTACCATAATTACTTTATGAATTATATGGATTAAATACTGTTTACAGTTACCTCTACTTTCAGATAGGATCAACTTTATCTTCTGAACTGTGAATGTCAGCAAGAATAATCTTCACCTGGGACGATACTGGTGACATAGTGATACAGAAAATCTGGAAGGCCTTGTATTGACACATTGCTATATTTTGCAGAAAAAGAAGAATCAAGCCAATGTTTGGAGGCTTTTCTGATAGACAATTTAAAATCTGCAAAATATATTATCATATGATTTTTATATTTATATACACCATACCTTGTAATCAAACAAACAGCTAGATCTTCATGCACAATTTTGAACTGGGTGTTAACTCTAGATTTTGTTGATGACAGTGTCATTTTGTAAATCAAGAGCCACCCTTGTGTTCATTCACTTGCATATATTGTCTTTGTTTTTGCACAACTGCATCTAGTAATTTGCTACTTTCTAAAGCATTCCAGCTAGTATTTCCAGATTTTAGTTTTGAAAGTTATAGCAATGCTCCTTGTTTCAAAGTGACTACATTTAATCTGAGGCATTGACACCTATATACATGAAAGAGAAAATGGTTCTTGCAGAAATAGTAATTCTGATCAGTCACATGCTTTTTATATGCCTGTTTGAAGAAAAAAAATGTTGTATTTCGTAATCGGTCTGTTCGAGTCCCTCTGTCTGTCCATCCATCTGTCTGTTAATTTGTTCTTGTTTCTGACGGTTAACCCCAGCTTGGATTATCTGAACATAATTATGTATGTGTTTTTCCCAGCTAAAATATACAGACCAAGTTCGAATATGTGTTCCGTCATATTATTTTTAAATGAGCTACGGTCCTTTTTCGACTTAGAAATTGCCTAATTTCTTAACATTTTGTTTTCTTGTCGGTAACTCTAGTGGGTATTATTTTATCTGAACCAATGTTGGTATTTGTGCTTCCCGGTTAAAAATAGAGACCAAGTTCGAATATGGGTTCCGTCCAATTATTTTTACATGAGTTAAGGACCTTTTTTATACGCCCTTTTGAAAAAAAGGTTGTCTCCAATATATTTTGAGACTTCCGTATATAAATATATGTGTGTGTGTACTTTATAGAATCGAAAACGGGTTGACCGATCGAGACCAAACTTCCTATCTAAAGGTCAAATCCCACGGGAATGGTCGTCGCGGCGTTTTGGAGAAGCTCAGAGCACCCGTTCTCCACTCTGTCACAAAAACGGCACTGCGGTGGTTAATCAAGTGATAATTTAATGAGCGTTTGTATATGACGCGTCGCTATAAAAGATTGTTTGTTTACAATTCAACGCAACGTTATCGCTCGAAATTTACCATCGAAAAAATTTAATTTTCTTCATCAAAAACATAATTACGTGTTGGACTCTGTCATTTTAAGAATATATAAGTATTACACACATACACACCAAGTCTCAGCTTAAAATTTTGAAAATAAGAGTTTTATCAACATAAATCGATTTTAATGGGAAATCCTATGTTAAAATTTAGCATCGATAAAATTTAATTTCTTCCATCTAAAACATAATTACGTGTTGGACTGTGTCATTTTAAGAATATATAAGTATTACACGCAGTCACACGAAGTCTCAGCTTGAAATTTTGAAAAATAAGAGTTTTATCGACATAAATCGATTTGAATGCGAAATCCTATGTTAAAATTTAAATATTATTTTCGATACACTGTTAAAATTCTATGGAAGCAAAGTGGTCAACTCGGGACGGGTCAACCGATTAAGCCCAAACTTGCTACCTACATGTATGGGTACCTTTGTCCCGAATGTGTCACGGACGGGTCAAATCGTGACCCCGATGTGACATTGACCTTCAAACTGGTCAATTCAAGGTCAAATTGGGTAAAACTGGCGGATTTCTGTACTTTTGTCCGGGGAGTGTTTTGGACAGGTCAAATCATGACCACGACCTGACCTACAAAATTGTCAATTCAAGGTCAAATCGGGTAAAACTTGCTGATTTTGACGAAATTTGGTACAAATGCAGCACAAGTGTCTCGGAACCTGTTGCAATTGCTATTTCGAACAAAGCCATGGGACGAATGCCGCGGGCTAACCTGCTAGTATTATATAAATGGGTTGTCCATCCATCTGTCCGTCCGCATTTGGTTTCCGGATGATAACATTAGATTGAATCGAGTGAACTGAACCAAATTTGGTATGTTAGTTTACCACCCCAAAATACAGATCATGTTCGAATATGGGTTTTGTCCGCATAATTTTGACTGAGTTATACCCCTTTTGCGACTTAGATTTTACCTGATATGCAGTTTCCAGATGATAACTTTAGATTGAATTGAGTGAACTGAACCAAATTTGGTGTTCAGATCAAGTTCAAATATGGGTTCTGCCTACATGATTTTGCAGGTCAAGTTCGAATTTGAGTCCGATCCAACCATTTTTGCCAGAGTTATAGGATTTTTTTATACCCCCACTTTCGAAGAAAATGGGGGGTATACTGGATTGACTGCGTCCGTCCGTCATGCTTTCTCCCTCTGTGTCTGTCCGTC
Organism: Siphonodentalium dalli; assembly: GCA_032622095.1. Taxonomy (NCBI): domain Eukaryota; kingdom Metazoa; phylum Mollusca; class Scaphopoda; order Gadilida; family Siphonodentaliidae; genus Siphonodentalium; species Siphonodentalium dalli. The sequence goes on along the minus strand of CP136067.1, from coordinate 110,260,822 downwards.
CGTCCATCCGACCTCATAACTCGAACAACTATGAACCAATTTTTTTAATTTTTGGTACGCAAGCTCCTTAGGACTGCCTCTCTGTATGATGCTAATTTGTTTTAAAGTTACGCCTCATTTTCGACCTATTTCGACATAGAAAATTCTGTCCCACTTAATAACTTTAACAAAAATGAACCGATTTCAAAAAAATTTGGTATACATGCTTCTCACAATACCCTTTCTACATGATGCGGCTAGTGATTGGCTCAGACTGTTTTTCGTAATATTACACTTCATTTTCGACTTATTTTGACTTAGTAAATTCTGTCCGACTTAATAACTTTAACAAATATGAACCAATTTGAATAATTTTTTCTGTACAAGCTTCTTGTGACACCATATCGATATTATTAGTCCGAATTTTTCTTTAAAGTTAAAAATCTATTTTGTTGGGTTTACGGATAATGCGGGTTGAATTTGCCATGGTGGGGGTATGCTAGCACTCGAGTGCACACCTCTTGTTTTGTCTGAAAATAGCCGAAAATAAATATTTAAAAGTTTTTTTGGGGGATTTTCAGTCACACTTGAAGTTATTGTGTTTTATTTTTTTTATTATTTCATCTTAAGTCAAAGCTTTCAACCAAATGAATTAAACCTTGCCCCACTCTACTCCAGAAAGGGCGTATTATGCCCACGCTCCGACGGCGTGCTCTTGTTCAACTTTCTATTTGCCCAATTTCACAATTTTTTTTTCTCCAACTGATAGCTCCTGTTTGGATTATTTGAACTGAACCAAAGTTGGTATGTGTGTCTCTTTGCAAAAGATACAGGCCAAGTTCAAATATGGGTTTCATCCAATTATCTGTCCTGTATCTCCTATGTTATTCATCTGATCATATTGAAATTTATAGCAAATTAAAAACATGGTATTATTAAAGTGCAGCATATTGTGGGACTTATTTATCCCAATGTTTTATAACCTTTTGAATGTTACTTGATCGAAAAAATTACCATTTTGAAAAATCACACTTTCAACTTTTACACTCGTGTAGACCAAGACTTGTCGGTCCACAATAGCTTGAGATATCAGTTGTGTTGATGTCTTTTTGGACCCAGTCAAGTGCTATTGCTCTTCTATAACAGAATTTCTTCTATAACAGACTTTCATTAAAAAGTCGTACTCTATATAATTACATGTGGAGCCTGGATATTCATGTGAACTGTTGAATGTGATTAGTCATCTGACATGTCCACGATTAATCTGTCTTCATACTGATGTATCAATTACTATGATAGAAAAAGGTATTTAAGTGAAGATTTGATAGATTATTATATTGTTTACACACATTTTCTGATAATGTGACACATTCAAATTCTCTGGAAAACAATGGTTTGTTTAGATAATCTTGTTGCTTTGACATTCAACAAACTTCTGATATACGATTGTTTTATATCATCATGCTTGGGAAAGAATGCCCTTTATGTTCATATGCACAAAGCGCTAATTGACTTAATCTGAAGACATGCCAGCAAGATAACTCCCGCCCTCGATTATGGGCGTAAAGTCTGTTATAGAAAAGTAACTCGGTCAAAAACAGTATCAATCCAACTGATTTTCCAGGCTGAGGAGACACGGTCTAACACTTGTGTTTATGGGTTATTGGGTGATCAGTGATTATTAAAGTGTCATAGACTTATTGCTGCATGGGATTTTCTTGAACTTGATAAGAGCCTAGCATTTTATTATTGGTTCATTTTGTTTTATCGGGATGGTAGTTATACATGCGTAGATCTTTCTGTACCCAATTTTCACAAACTGCATTGTGGGTGTACATGTACATGTAGATGTATCACTAATTAATAGTGTCACATAATTACGCCATGAATATGTATGCATATTATACGGTATTGATATCAAACTCGATCGAAATTAGTGATTAACTGAAAACTGCATAATTAGTTTTGCCCATACACATAACTGTATTTACTTAAATTAATAAAACATAACCGAAATGTACATATATATATTAATTATACAACCTGAGAATTGCACATGCGATTTAAATTTTCGTGTAACATACTTAAACTGAAATTAATCAACACTGTATAGCAATAATGTCTGGATTGACTTCGCCATGGATTTATTAAAGGCAAACATTGCCATAAAGCAGCTATAAGAATGTGTGTTTCACCGAATGCGACATGAAAACTTGGCCAAATTTCAAGGAACTGGCTGTGCGAAACACTGCATCCAAATTTGGCAGTGTAATTGACATCAGCCAGTCTCTTGTAAATGAGGTTGCTTACTGAAACACCTATTTTACAGACGACGTGTATTATGGAGTTGTTTACCTTCAACAGATCTATTGTGTTAACCCTTGCTGGTCCTCCATATGGGATATGGTTCTAATCGAGTGGTTGCAGTGAACCAGATATTAGAGCGATTCGAAATCATGCACATAAAACAGCATGACAACTGGTCAATTTGTCGAAAATCCCATGCAGTAATAAGGCTGGTGACACTTAACCAACAGTGATCACCCAGATAATCCATCAACATATGATTCTGTTGAGCCTCAAAGTTGAGTGTGATATTGTATACGCCTGTTTTGGGACATATTAATTATGTTCTCTGTATTTTTTATCTTAATAATAGCTATATATTTTTTAAATGTAGGAATTTGAATTCCTCTCATCAATTTTCACCAGAGTTATGGCCATTTTTGTTGGAATTTGCACTTAATTTTAGTTTCCGGATAACTTTTGCAAGTCTGAATAGAATGGAATTAAATTTGGTATGTGAGTTTATTAGCCCCAAATACAGGTGAAATTTCTTATTTGGATTCCGCTTGCTAATTTCCACTTGAGTTATGGCCCATTGTTGAAATTACCACGGGTGTATTTGGCCACGTCCTAGAAATGCTCTTGTTGAAAATTGCAAATATATCCAATCAAGCAATATTCTGACAGAAAGCTAGAAAACCCTCTGGTTAATTATCTCTCACAATGTGTTACATTTTCATGCTCTCAATTTATGCAAATTATCAATACGAATGGATATACTGTGTATTATATGAGGGAGGAACTTAATTTTTTCAGTTATTTATATATTATATATCATATTGTTGCTGAATCCCATGTTGTTTTTAAAATTTTGTATACAAATCTTACACAATAAATTTATCTTGAATTAGAGTATCTTGCTTTATTGAATATGTCTTCTCATGGGTTATCTAAAAACCTTGAGCTCTGGTTATCAGAAATTAGTTCCAAACCGTCTTGTTGGTGTGCACCCTCATATACTAAATAAAGATTTAATGCTGCACGGACAGAAACTATGAATATTGAAGCAGTTTAAAAAATAGTAATATCTTAATTTGGTATCTGCTGCTCTTATTTTATTAAACAAAGAAAATTTCACATCTTGTACACTCCTATCTAATTGACACTGTGAGCCACTAGCCTTGAGCAAAATGAAATAACAATATATTTTCAATAATACAGTTGTATTCTTTATTTAGCTCTTAAAATGGGAATGGGTCCTGACGCAAGTTACAGTTAAGCCACTTTTGTCATAAGCATTCATATTCGCATGCATGCGAGGTGTTATTGTAATTGCAAATAAAGAATAATAGGATTTTCTTTTATAGGGAATGTCAGATTACAAGAACTCAAATCTTAACATTCCTCAAGTTGACTACTCATTGGCAAAATTTAATATCCAGTTATCAAAGGGTTGGAGTGTGTCAACAGGGAAAAAGCTAATTATGCTTTCATAGTTGACAAACTATATCAGGGCTGTTTACTGATTAAATTTGTTTATCTCAGATTTAATGAATTGTGGGACATCGATCTCCTGATAGTATCCAGATTGTATAACCTGGACATGTCAATAAGAAATGAGAGTTTGTTCAGGAACATGTGAAGATATCTTGGATATGGTGTCAAATTAATCGCACCCCTAAAATTCATAAGGAGTTGTGAGTTATATTCCATTGGCCATATTGAAGAGAGCCAATTAACTCTAGCAATTCCTAGGGTGGGTGAAGATACTCGGATACTTCGTAGCTAGGTACCTACGGTGAAGGTAACTCCACTCCAGTCAATGAGTTCGGGACCAGGGTGATGAACCAACTAAATCCATGCTGGACGTCCCAGAAAACCCATTCGACTCGGTGAAGAATTCAATCATGACACTCCAAATTAAAATCAAATTAAATTAGATTATATTATTACAAACCCTAATAGTTATGGGAGGCCCTTTTCACATTTATTATTTATTTGCGCTTAAGCACAAATACCTAACATTCCCTTACTTCCCACTGATTGTGAATGATTGAGTCCATCTCATAGTATATTATTATGGGCCCATAGTAATAGCCCCATACAGACTCGAATTTGAAGAAAAAAAAAAACATTTACATATGCATAGCATATCTGTCCCTGGTGTCCCAGGAATTAGTGCCTCACTCCCAGAGCTCTAGTATATGTTATTAAAGGGACATCTCCTGCACAGATATATATATATATATATATCACTTCCATGGCCATAAAAAGGGAATTAAGGGTTACAGGGGGCTTGCTTCCTTTTTATGGTGTACGTACTGACTTGAAATAGGGAGGGGGACCTATTTTCATATCAGCATCCCTGTCTCCAAGAATTTGTGTCTCCATCCCAGAGATCTAGTATATTTTATAAATAAGACATATCCTGCACAGATCTATATCTCTTACATGGTCATAAAAGGGATCTAGGGGTTACTGGGGGATTGCTTCCCTCATATGGTGGGTTTATATAGACTTGAGTGATGTGTTTAGGCCTGTGCCAATTAAAATTAATTCAGGGGGGAATCAATGAATATTATTTTTTATTTGCGCTTAAGTGGAAATTATTTGCACATAAGCATAAATAATTTGCACTTAAGGGCAAATTATTTGCGCTTGAGCACAAATGATTTACGCTTAAGCGTAAATATTTGCGCTAGCACAAATATTGCGTAATAAATATTCAACAATGAACGGATACCTGTCTTAATTTTCAAACTATTCCAATCTTCACGTCAGCAGTCACCTACCTCAGCGGAGAGTTTCTACTTTAAATTTTTTTTTATATATATATATATATATATATAATTATATATGTATATTGACAGGAAACAGGTGCGATGATGAGCATAATATATAGGCCTATAGTCGAGCGATGTGCCAGCCTCGCATTCGAATTGTCATGAACGTGACATTGTCAGTATAGATCTAGATTTGCATATAGCGTATAGTAGTTCAATGAGTTGAGTTGTTCACTAAGTTTATAACATGTCACTAACGCTATATGCACGTGCAGATACGCACAATGAATTTCGTGGTTTTTATCTAACACTAATAAGTAGATCATGTCATGAATCTCAACTTTGTCTACGGTCGTTTGACAGCTATAGTAGAGATGCATGACATGACATAACTTATAAGTACTCGGGGCACAGGATATTTCAGTCGGGATGATTATTATGGCATACCCCAGTCTACAGTTGGGATATCTGCAATGGTCAGCAAGCCCAGGTCACGTCGAGGGATCGCAGCACCTGCATCTATATATAGTCCTATGGGTCGAAAAATCATGCATGCATGGCGACACCCTTGGCATTGCAGTAGCTAAGGTAGCCTATATAGGCCTATACATATATAGGCCATCGTGTGCGTATATAATTTAGCTTTATTGTGCCTTTATATTTGCATCTGCACACTAACTTGTAAATAATGTACATAACTATATATACCGGTAGGCCTACATGTATGATAATTTTTTCACGCTCACTGAAGCAATTAAGCGCATTTGAAGCAATGGCACTATATGTAGACCTATACTGAGTCCGTGCTTACATTTCTCTGATATAAAAAGGCGTGGTTTTAGAAAATATAAATTATATTAATATCACAAGACCTTTCAATATAAACTCATAGGCCCCTATTGTCATCGCATCGGGCGTCAGCCCATTAGTTTGCCTTTAGTTGGTTGGTTTAAACATATTTATTGTAACTCAATTTACAAGGGATTGGGGGACAAGTTTGTTGGTTTAACCATCGATCTATATTATAATATTATTATTATTATATCTTTATTTTCCTCCATTTAATGAAGAGTCATAAATAATGATACAAACAATAGTACATGTAATATGAACATACAATGATCCAAGGTAAACAAGAAAATAATATAGTAAACAGAATTATACAATACATGAGTATGATGTAGACGAGTGCTCGCACTCGAATGATTATATACATATGAGATTGTAGTGAGATTATGATAATAGTGATGATTAGTGATAATGCAAGTGGCAATGTTGGTGGTGATAATGGTAAGGAAGATGACTATGGCGTTTAACAATGGTGATGATTATTATGCCGACGACGACGACGATGATGATGATGATCATGCTGATGGTGATGGTGGCCGTGATGATGATGATGATCACATCGAAGACGATGATGATGATGATGATGATGATGATGATGGATGACGATGACAATGGTTATGATGATTATGATGACGACGACGGCGATAATGATTAAGATGATGATGCAGATGGTGATGATGATAACATCGAAGACGATGACGAGGATGATGATGATGACGACGGCGATGATGATGAAGATGGTAATGCTGTTGGATGTGATGATAATGATGGCAATGGGGATGAAGACTTACGGTTAAGTATAGTATAGCTGTCGATGCTAGCTTCAGCCCACTTCATATAATATAGTCAAGATGTATATAATTGTATACCGACACACCGTGTTACCTCATATTTAATCATAGTAATGTCTGACTGATTTGGATTGTTCAATTGACTAGGGTGTATTTCTCTGCAGGAATGCGCTGTACCACAGCCATAATTTTGCAGTAATTGTTACCATAAAGTTGAGAAAGGCGTCAATATCATCAAGTGTTGTATATATATCGCTAGTACCATGAGCCAAATGAAGCAAGATCATTTCGTCCATTGAAAGACCGTCAATAATAACATAGCAGTCTACGCCATAACGATCAATGATATCAAAACACATATTGTTTCGTATTGTTGTCAGGGAACTGCATTCAATGAGAACGTGCTGTACTTTATCAAGATATGTTTTAAGACAGTTAGGGCACTGGATTGGTGACTCGTTTAAGTACGTGGTTGCGTCGATCACAAGAGCTGTAGTTAGATAAGAATGTTTATTGTATGAAAATTTTCTACAGAGTCGCCAAAGATCAGACATGCTTAGGTTTGCATGTACATTCCGAAACCGATTGAATGATGTGTCCATGTCTGTTCTAATTTTCCAATCTGACTCGGTTACGTTTCGAATATTGTTTCTCGTTAGTGCCTTCCATGACTCTTTCGATGGGAATAATCCAGACCTGATGTAATCAGATACTGCATTCATCAGGTTGTATTTCTCGAGTAATGAGAACACTTCGCTGATAAAAGTGGTTGTCGGGTTCAATGAGTGAATGTAATCAAAGAGCCTAGTCTCAAAGATTGTTTTACATGCTTTTCCAGGCTTTAGTCGACAAAGGGATCCAAAGAGTGAAATCTTTTTGGCATCAATACTAACTTGTAGTGGGTATATTCCTAGCAGGCCAGTAACGACATCGGTCCTGCATCGGACAGGTAGGCCTTGAATACGCTTCAAGCAAAATCTGTGAACTCTTTCAAGCTTGATTAAGTTTGAATTTGATAAGCCACAGAGAAATTCTGAACCGTACAGTCCACGAGAAAGTACCACTGATTTATATATCACCGTTGAACTCTGAGGTGTTATGCCTCCTGCGTACAAACCAGCAGTGCTTAACATAAGATATGTTGACCGAAGTTTTGAGCTAACACTTTCTGTAAGAGTATTTGGAAAGTCACTTTTATGCAATGGTATGCCCAGGTGCGTTATTGAATCAGTTTTGTTAACTGCTATGCCATTTAGTGTCCATGAGCGATTGATGGAGGCATGTTTAGATTTCTCATTGAATACAATTACCTGACATTTCTCCTGGTTATACAAATATCGCCATTGCTTACTGTAATGACCACAAATATCACATAATTTATGTATACCATATGATGAAAGGGAGAGGAGGGTCATGTCGTCTGCCTGAGTTGGAGACGAGCAGTTGATACCTCGCAGCCTGAAACCAAAGTTCGATTGTTCGAGCTCACTGAGCAAACTGTCTATGTAGATGGCGTAGAAAATCGGAGCGAGGGTACTTCCCTGTCTTGTTCCTTGATTGATAGGTATTATACGGGATGTAAGATTTTCGTGGCGTACAGTACAGTTCACACCAGTTAAGAATTCGTTGAATAAACGTAGAACACCACAATTTGCTCCGCGTTGAAAAAGCTTGTAGAGAAGGCCATTGATCCAGACCGTATCAAATGCTTTACGTACATCAAGAAAACATGCGAAGAGACGTGAATCATTTTCCTCTACATACGAAATGCTTTCCTGAATTATGTATGATGACATAAGAAAGCTTACGTTTTTTTGGAAACCGTGTTGTAGAGGGTGCGTTTTTATCAGGTTAGGGGCGTTTCTCTCCATGCGGTTCAGAATGATTCTTTCGAGTATTTTGTATATGACTGGAAGTAGGGTGATGGCTCGGTAGCTGTCGAACTTTGATTTCGATTTGCCCCCTCCCTTGTACAATGACACAATAACACCAAGTTTAGCTTTTTTGGGAATATATGAAAAACGAAGCATATATGAGAACAGCTTTGCTAAGTGCATCTTTAAACGATGTCCACCATATATGATGTGTTCATAACATAGTAAATCAGTGCCTGCAGCTTTGCCTGTTTTCAATGTTTTTATGACTGTTGTCAGTTCTTCTATGGACACAGAGTATGTTATTATGTCGTCATATGACCCACGTTCGGGATCATTTAAGAGATTAGACACGATTTCGTTAATATCGTTAAAGAAAGAATTGTCGAATTCGTCGGACTCAAGTGGGGAGTATAAAGTTTCATAATAATTTGCCCATGCATCAGTTATTTCACTGCGAGTTCTTATCGTGATGCCATCAACCTCAAAAATGCTGCTATTTGTTTCTTTTCGCTTAGATTTAACCGTGTTGAATTTTCTAAAAAATAGTCCCTGATCAATTTCGGCAGCTTGGTCTAATTCATTATTCTGGTCAGCCATGAATTTCGAATTGCATTTGCGGAATTCTTTTCGAAATGATCGCTTTGTTTCTTTATACCGCGAGTAACTTTGGTGTGAGTGCCCTCTAGGCCTTCCCTCTAATAACCATGTACCACGACAAGAGCGCATTTCTTTGTGCAGTTGCTTTAGTGTAGTATTCCAGTATGGTTTCAGAAAAGGCTTGAATGATTTTTTTGGGATTGCAAGCTCAGCTGCATTTTGAATTGCTACCACGGTTTTATCGTAAACAATGTCAAGCATTTCAATATCAGACACATTGCAAACAGGTAAAGCTGCTTCTATTTTAGATTGGTAGCACAACAACATGTTATTATTAGCCCGAACGGTTCGCCAGTCCCATGCCGGGCACCGCGTTTCAATGTTTGTATTTAGTCGATCACAGGCAATCTCCATAAGGATTGGCCTATGGTTAGAAGTGTTTTCCTCGTTGTCATCAAGCACCACTACTCGACGGACCCTATGAAATTCATCATTATGTATCAATATATGATCGATGATAGTCCCACATGATCCGTCCGCGGGGACGAACGTTGTGAGACGATCTTCACACAGAATTGAATTATTGGCGGACATATATCTACGAGCATTCAGCATATCCCGAAACCACCTGTTACGCGAGTCTGTTTTTTCAAGATTTCCGTTGAAGTCTCCAATAAAAATTACTTTACCTAGTGATGAATAGGCTATTATTAGATCAGATACTTTTTCAAGATATTCTTTATAAAACTCGACAGAATAGTTTGTCGATGGAAGATAGACTTGGAAGATATAAAGATAGTTGTATTCTGATAGGTGGATTTGAATTCCAATAATTCGATCGTCATAGCACTCTATGGCAGATATCACGCTGTCTAATCGTTTGTGCCAGAAGATAGAAACACCACCTTTGTATCTGCCGCGTTGTAAAGGTAGTCTATGCGAGGAATCGCAAACAGCTAAGTACGAATAGTGTTTGCTAATAGCCTCAAGAAACGAAACATTGTGTTCCGGCAGCCAGTGTTCACTAATTCCGAAGATGTCTATAGTCTCGTCGGATAATAACCGACTGAGGTAGCTACTGCTACCCATTATGCCTGTGGCATTCCAAGTGCCTAATTTTAAAGAACATGTTGTAGAAGACATTATTAACAGTTGTTGTTTATAATGACAGTGAGTTATATATATATAATATAGCTCTCAATAAAGTAATAGATCTTATCTGTACTGATTCTATGTGCTAAAATGAAAGTATATTAATACACTAGAGTTATTCTTCTTGTTCGGCTAATCACCGCCGCTCATATTGATACTATTTACACCAAGACTGTTTGTATGGTGGTATGTAGATCGCCTGGGATCGTCATACGAATGTCCATGCGAGTATGATCTTCTGTAGGAGTCATTATTCTCGAAATTTGGTTTTGACATCCAATAACGACAGAATGCATTACCATGCCAGAAGTAGTTGTCAAAGACCATATAAACATCATCTCGGTGCACGTTGATTCTCGCTGACACGAAGTTCGAATTGTTGCGGCTTCTCAGTATCCTCACAATGGAAAAGCGTACACCAAAGTGATTCAAGTGGTCCTCCATGTTTTCAGTTGTTGTGTTAGCCGGTAGATTACCGACAAACACGCGTTTTGTTTTAATGGGACCACTGTTTCTGTGACGTCTCTCTCCGTTGCTATTGTTTTGAACAGAAGATCGTGCACTCTGATTTGGTGTCCTACTCGTATTACTATGGTCGATATTGGTACGCGTACTGTTTATGTTGTTGTTGTTGTTGTTGTTGCTGCTGCTGTTGTGATTTACATCGGCCGAGATTTTGTCGACTGAGTTTCCATTGGCAGCATTCCCTTGGTTAATTCCTTTCATGAAGCATTTAGTCAGTGCAGTTCTTCCCGCAAAGCTGAAATGGATTCCTCTGCGATCCTTCGTTCTGCTTTTGTACAGCTCATCCCTAATTCCATTCGCGGATGAAAACACTTCAGCTGTGTCCACAAATTCAAAATTTTCATTTCGATCGCACAGACCAGATAGAACGTCGTTCACAGCATACACTGCAGAATTATGGTCATCGGTTTCAGGATCATGACCATAACTCTTTCTTTGTGGCACACTGTATAGAAGAATCTTGGCGTTTGGCAGTAATGAGGTAATTTTGGAAATAGAGTCTGTAATATTCAAGACAACTGGGGTTACATTGTACTTGTGTCTTGTGATATCGTTAGTCCCGAGGTGAATGAGGACAGATGTCACATTACCCAGCGCTTTCCCTACCACATGATCTTGCTCTACTGACAACAAAAGATCAGATATTTCACCATAGCTGGCTCCACTCACAGAAAAGTTATTGACAGTAGGTTTTTCGAAGTCAATCCCAGCGCAATTACTTGCGCCCAAAATCACAGTTTCAACACTACACGCTCCTGATGGAACAATGTCACCAGATCGGTTAGATTTGGAAACATCTATTGAATTGGCATCTTCTTTAGTGTCGATACATGAAGCAGAAAGTGAAGTAGGTGAATAGATCATAGATGGGTCCGAAGATATCGACATATTCTGGAAGTAAGCTGGTGATTTGATTGCCCTTATAACATTATAGGAAAACTTGTTCAACTCGCCGAAAATATGAGAAGAGAATGTATTCAGGTCGCTTGTCCAAGCTTCGCGACATTGTTGTTCACAGTTATGGTCACTTTTGTTTGATTGCTCCTGTTGTTCATTGGAATTTTTCACAGCTTTCTCTACTGTTTTCATCCGACCCTTCATTGAATTGTATATGCCTTCTTGTGAGGCTATTTTCGTCACCGTGTCAGTCATGCATTCGAACATATTATCCATTACTTGGCGCATTTGCTTAATGTCACTTTTAAGTCTGACCACTCCCGTACACTTGTCACTCTCGATTCGCTCACATGTTAATTTTGTCACAGTCGCATCATCTTCAAGTTCTTGCATCCTTCCCATCACGTCTGTCATCGCAATTTCTAACGATTCGAGTCGACCATTCATTTTTGGAATCGTTTCAGTCAAGTCGTGTTCTATGTGTTCGCATGTTTGCTTCAATAAAGAAACCACACTTGAGATATCCGATATCGTTGGCTGTAGACTATTCTGGGTGGTTTCAATTATGACATCAGTGCCGTTATGGATATCGCAGACGTAGGTCGCGTTTTGTGAACCGGATGTAGACGGAATCGAATTGTTGGTAGGTTTCCCATTGGGTTTCCTCACAGTTTTTGACAGCTTGGGAGCACTCAACATTTCCTCTATGTGGATTGTGCTCTCATCTAATAAACACTGGAATATGTTATAGACGTCGTTTCCAAGCTTTGTTACAGAAGTTCCCTTTGCAGAATTCGTCCTACGTTTTAATATAGCATCTGGACTAATGTGAATGCACGGATGTTTTATTGCGGAGAATAGTGTCTGCCGAATTGACTCCAGAATCAGTTCACATCCACCACAACACGAAACTGCTTTTCTGATGAATTCATCTTTGGTTGATGTATGGATATCTGTTAACATCCGGCTCAGATAAGGTGAGATCGCCTTGTCGAGTGATCCATTACACACACGTGCTGCAAAGGCGTCGTAAGCGGACTGATTTGGGATATCCAAAGTTACATATTGTTTACCATTTTCTTGGGGTTCCACAGAAAATTCATGTACTTTAATAGTTTGTATTCTGTTAATAAGTATTGTTGAGTCCTGGTCCGGTATTGCATTGTTTTCATCCAGCTCCCCTTCAGATAGCATATCGACTTCATAAGGATCTTGAGCCATGTACGATCCTTCAAAACCATTGAGAACTAAGTCAGCTTTTGTTAGCAGACCATCCATTACGTATTAGTTAATTGTGACAATCAGTTATAACAGTAAACTGGACGACAAGCAGTTACGTTGGATGTCGACAGCGCCATGATGATCCATAATAATTATTGATTGAGTCATGAGTTGTTTTCAGAAGTACCGGATTGTCATAGTGAGTAGCTCAAACAATCTCGTCTGTATGATGTGGGTGAAAGATTGGGCTGACTTGCTGGGCACCGACGAACAGAAGCTACCACACAGCAGACGAAATTTTGGGCGTATATGGAGTTCAAATCAAAACAAACAACATGGTGCGATTCGAGGCGATTTCAAAGTTGACGTACCGATAATGTCGAATCTCCAGCACTGTCCTCGAAAAGTCTGCAATGCACATGTTATATTGAATGAATACACCACTCCTGTCGAAAATATACAGCCGATCCATTGAAAGTATGACAAATATTCAGCATAAATACAGAGCGAAGTAAAGCACGTCCATGTTATTTGATGACGTCAGTCGGGATGATTATTATGGCATACCCCAGTCTACAGTTGGGATATCTGCAATGGTCAGCAAGCCCAGGTCACGTCGAGGGATCGCAGCACCTGCATCTATATATAGTCCTATGGGTCGAAAAATCATGCATGCATGGCGACACCCTTGGCATTGCAGTAGCTAAGGTAGCCTATATAGGCCTATACATATATAGGCCATCGTGTGCGTATATAATTTAGCTTTATTGTGCCTTTATATTTGCATCTGCACACTAACTTGTAAATAATGTACATAACTATATATACCGGTAGGCCTACATGTATGATAATTTTTTCACGCTCACTGAAGCAATTAAGCGCATTTGAAGCAATGGCACTATATGTAGACCTATACTGAGTCCGTGCTTACATTTCTCTGATATAAAAAGGCGTGGTTTTAGAAAATATAAATTATATTAATATCACAAGACCTTTCAATATAAACTCATAGGCCCCTATTGTCATCGCATCGGGCGTCAGCCCATTAGTTTGCCTTTAGTTGGTTGGTTTAAACATATTTATTGTAACTCAATTTACAAGGGATTGGGGGACAAGTTTGTTGGTTTAACCATCGATCTATATTATAATATACGTCGATGGTTTAACAGTACTGTCTTCGAGGAACCGTCTCATTTTATAGGTAGGCTATATACAGTCCTCGTCAATATACAACCATGGGACCGCGAGCCGCGGGACGATAGGCCTATATACGTGCAAACTTGAAGCATGGATGATGATTCGAAAAATTGCAAAACTTGTAGGCCTATCTGCACAATCATAGCCAGACAGTCTATTTACTGCATTAATTTGCGTAGAGCTGGAGGTAGGCCTACATATACTGGTAGGCTTATAGCTACCCCAGTCCCATATAGATACATTTTATAACTTGAATCACATTGCACACATTTAGGCCATAAGCAGCAATATCTGTCGGCATCATGGGGACTATATGCCTATGTAGATTATTTTTTAATTATATATGGCGATAGGCCTATTAAATTTGAGCTACACATATGTATAAATGTAGCCCTATGGCGATCGAGATACACGCATTTGCACGAAGTCAAGTTTGTATATTGCATGTCGCTACCTGTATATATGGGCCTAACTATGACACATGCAATAGATTAGTATAGCATTTAGTAACTTTTTATGGGTTTTATATATATATAAATCATATTAACTTGTTTATATATATATAATTTTGTAGGTCTTTAACTTTAGAAGGCACACATTGCAATTTTATTTAGTAAAACAAATTTTCTCGTTCTCAAAACTAGGAAATAAGCTGAAATTTTATAACCGGCTTGTGCAATACGTCACGCATTTTGCGTACACATGGAGCTGAAAATTTCACACGAATTTTTAGAAACTGTTATTATAAAATTGACGATATTAACCACAGAGGTGATGAACACATACTGACTGGGTGGCAACTTGTTTCCAACCAACCAAAGAATGTACATGACGGGTGAGTATGTGTTATTATAGCTCGATGGTGGTGATATTCGACTCATAAATTTGAACCTAATTAAGTCACATAATTTCGTCGTACTTTTGATAATAATATACTAGGTATCATGACTTTTGTAAGTTTGTCAGTTTGTGATTGAAGGTGAACATTTGACTTGTGAAATTGTGTTTCATGATAAAGAGAGTTCACTGAGGCTAATGGGGTCGTTGTCGTAACGTTTTACATAAATGCACACCAGTCTCAGGCTCGCGTAGTGTCACGTGACGGGCCATTGTCGTAGTATTTTCTAAATAAATTCACACGTGTTGATATTTTTTGTAAGTTAATTTTCTTCCGTTCATCGATCAAACAACCATGCAGTTCTTTCGGTTCCTGTTTAATATACGATCAATATGTTACCGATGATCAATTTTATTGCAGTTTCGTCATTGACATTGTGATAAAAGAATGACTATCAGAACTTCGGAAGAAAAATAGTTATGAATTGAAGCAGACAGCAATTATTTATGGCAACATTTCAATCTCGCGGTGTGCATTTATGTATAAAACGTTACGACAATGACCCCATTAGCTTCACTGAGTTTACCAATTGTCTGAGTTTTGTGATCTGATCTGAATCTGAGATCTCGCTATGCATTTCTAATTGTCTCCTCCCCTTGTAATAATCGATGCATACATGTTATCGCTGCAGTGAATTTATCTGCCAAGGCGAACCATCACGTCGAGTTGAAGAGGTGAGATCATTGTAACAAATAAGCCGCCGCAGGCGTCGAGTTTGATCAGCGATCAAAACTCTTCAACTGGACATGATGCGAAGCCCAAATAAATCCATTGCAGCAATAAGAGGTTTATTATGGTATATGACATGATTTTTATTTAAAAAGCACAATTATGAAATGAAACCACATATGTAGGCCAATAGTAACAAGGATAAAGAAGGAACCATTGTTGTATAATAAATCGTCCGGCTTTTTTACGTCACAACCATTCATTCTTTGTTGTAATTTTAATAGTGACTTTGAATGTTTTTGCTTCTGTTTGTCAGAGCAAAGAGGGTCAAACAGTTTTGTCAAACTGGTTAGCACATCGGTGTCTTCATCGCTATGAAATCTGCACAATGCACACCTATTACTAATTGCTCCAAGCACATTGGGTCGTATAACAGACATGGGTTTTATATTATATACGGATCTACAGATTGGATCAGTTCTGTTGAACTTGAGTATAAGAGATGGCACCATAACTGGCTGGAATTAGGTATAGTCTCCCTTTAAATAACAAATAGATTGTTGTATATCATTTTCAACATAGCATATCAACACCATGACCAAAGTTATTTGTACTTTACATACATAATTTCATTCCAAAATAATTTATTTGCCCTTATCCTTTCAGAATGGTGTATATGCATGCAGTTTAATAGAGTTCTATGCACAGACATATAGGTTTTGGAACTGCTGGCTGTAAAATGTAAGTGATTATTCCTAGTTTCAAACACAATTAAAGCAGACATTCATGACAAACATTGGTGGATTTTATTAATTACTGTCGGCCTGCAATGGGCAAATTGAAGGAAATGATTATCCCAGACGAAGAAAATTATGAAATAAATATAGTTTGTTAGTGTACTTGAATATGCTCCAATGGGCCACAGTGCAATACTCCTCAATAGAACATGCTCAAACTACATTCATTTCTTAAATTATTTTTATAATAAATTAGGATCAGGGAACAATCCAGGGCTGATTTGAAACCTGTTACTGGTGTGGGCGCCAGAACTCTGGAAGGCCAAATGTCCAGAAATTCCTAGCGGAGATTATTTATTTAATCTGAATAATTATGAATTATAATAATAATAATATATTAGTATGATACAAAAAGTTTAAAGAAATCATGAGATTTGCCAGGTGTCATTGCCAGGTTGTCCCTGCCATCACTATATAATTATTGGTACCGGTGTAACAGGATATCTCCCCCCTGGATATCTCCCCCCCCCACCCTGGATATCTTCCCCCCATGTACGACTAAAAAATAATTTCACTCATTTGTTATCGTTTGGTTCTGAAATGGCCAGAACAATGTTTTTTGAGATTAGAATTTTTTTTTTTTTTTTTTTTTATTTAAAAAAAAAAAGTGACAAAATTATTGTTTTCACGAATTTGATTGTCTGTTCATTGGCCGGAAAAATGTTTTTTTTTAATTCAATTTTTGTCTTTTCTTTCAAATGTCCAGGCTTGGATATTCCACCACGCCCCCCCCCACCCAGCACCTACATGACAAAAAAATCATCTTATGGTTTTATCGCTTATTTTGCTTTATATATTCATGAGTCAGGGTTTGGGTGGGGGGAAGATGTCCAGGTCAGGATATTTCCCCCCCCCCCACCCATCACCTACATGACAAAAAAGTAATCTTATGGTTTTATCGCTTGTTTTGCTTTATATAGTCATGAAACAGCGAGAAATTAACTTCTTCTGAGAACAAGTTTTTTGAGTCAGGGTTTGGGATGGGGGGAAGATGTCCAGGTCAGGATATCTTCCCCCCCCCCCCCACCCAGCACCTACATGACAAAAAAATAATCTTATGGTTTTATTGCTTGTTTTGCTTTATATAGTCATGAAACAGCGAGAAATTAACTTCTTCTGAGAACAAGTTTTTTGAGTCAGGGTTTGGGGTGGGGGTCAGGATATCTCCCCCCCATCCAGCACCTACATGACAAAAAATCTTTACTTTCTCGCTGTTTCATGGCTATATAAAGCAAAACAAGCGATAAAACCATAAGATTATTTTTTTGTCATGTAGGTGCTGGGTGGGGGGGGGGGGGAGATATCCTGACCTGGACATTTCCCCCCTTTGTCATGTAGGTGCTGGGTGGGGGGTGGGGGGGGGGGGGGAGATATCCTGACCTGGACATATCCCCCCCACCCCAAACCCTGACTCAAAAAACTTGTTCTCAGAAGAAGTTAATTTCTCACTGTTTCATGACTATATAAAGCAAAACAAGCGATAAAACCATAAGATTATTTTTTTGTCATGTAGGTGCTGGGTGGGGGGGGGGGGGGGGGGGAGATATCCTGACCTGGACATACCCCCACCCCAAACCCTGACTCAAACAACTTTCTCTTGGAGAAGCTAATTTATCGCTGTTTCATTACTATATAAAGCAAAATAAGCGATAAAACCTTAAGATGATTTTTTTGTCATGTAAGGGGGGGGGGGGGGGGGGGGGGTAGAATATCCAAGCCTGGACGTATGAAAAAAAAGAAAAAAATTGAATTAAAAAAAAACATTTTTCTGGTCATTTCATGATCAGACAATCAAATTCGTGAAAATACTAATTTTGTCACTTTAAAAAAAAAATAAAAACAAAATTAATAAAAAAAAAACATTTATTAAAAAAAAACATTTTTCTGGCCATTTCAGATCCAAACGATATCATATGAGTGAAATTATTTTTTTAGTCGTACATGGGGGGGGGGAGATATCCAGGGTGGGGGGAGATATCCTAGGACATCTCCCCCCCCCCGGGGGAAGATATCCTGGGGGGGGGGGAGATGACGTGTATTGATGACCGGTATTGATGGTATGACCTTTTATCGGATTATTTTCAAATTTTGTATATCGATTACTCATGAATATACAGGTAAAGTTCAAATTTTGGTTCCATCCCCCTTTTTTACCGGAGTTATGATCGTTGTTGGCTTATAATTTGACCTTTATTTTGGTTTCCGTGTGAGAGCTTAGCTTTAGTTATCTCACCGGCGGGAAAACAGTTTCACCATCTCTACCGGTTAGCATAAGTTTTTTTTCATAAACAAGTTATGAGGCCTCGGTCTGTCATATTAGCCTTCGGCCCATATGGCAGACATCGGCCTCATAACTCGGCCAATATGGAAACAACCTATTAATGACTTATATTATTAACTTCTTCACTGCTGAATGATGTTGTGTGCAAAGCCATTGACATTATAGTCCGATCATGTACTTCGAAAAATATAACAGCAATATCGAAAAACATTATCACTGACTCCGTAAGATGGCTTTTCTCATTCACAATCCTGGAACATCATACACTTTATCAAACATCCAGATACAATTGTTCCCATGTACTAATTTCTTAATTCCTGTTTTGAATAATGAGCAACTGTATTCTGTAGTAGGTCCGTACTCATACTGGTATAGTCTATATTGGTATTTTAGTAATTTCCCCCATGGGCCTGTTGTACTCACATGTAGCAGCCAAGAGATTAATAGATTGTATTTTTTTTAATCTTTCAGTTATTCCGAATATGACATAATTCACATGTTAGCTTGGACTATCTAGCATTATCACATGAGTCGGAGTGACAGAAAGAAATGAACAGATAGCAACTCTCTTACAAGTGCGTATAATCTAATTGAATAATTCAGTACTAGTGTATGGTATATATTGACAGAACACAACACGCCTCTTAACTCATTGAGTGCCAGGTCTCCTGAGGGGAATCGATATCTGTACGCCAGGTCTCCTGGGGAAAAAGAACATTATTCACACTAACTACATATTTAGTTTGACTATTCAATATAGGACAGAATCGAATTGACAGCAGGCATTGCTAGTATAGGCCCTATCCATGACCTGCTTTTAAACTCCATGTCCGGTACTCGGGGGTCATCATAGGTCAAAAATTTCATGTTGCCAAGGCAACGAGGACTTAAAATTGACACCGATTGACTGAAATCACAAAGTTGTTGTTTTGTGTGGCCATCTAAATAATTTATTCAGTGTAGTTTTAGACATTAATTTTGCTGGTGGAATAACATAGTAATTTAGATAGGATTGGGGGGGGGGGTAATCGGTGTGACTAAACGAATTTTGTGAATGGGATGACGTTTACAATGAACACTCTCCGAGAAAAGCAGATTATTAAATTGAAAACTATTTGGAAATGCATTGTTTCGTTCTTTTTGGCCTATAATATTCGCACTTGCCGCGGTGGGAGGTATTTCCAGTTTGTACTGTATCTAGGTGACAATGCCACATATTAGTACATCGGATTAACCCGGTGACGATTATATCCGATTCAGCGCATCGACCTCCCCCCCTTCCATACCAAATTTCAGTTCGATATCGTAAATAATGTAGGAGCAATATACTAACAAATTTTTT
This sequence comes from Siphonodentalium dalli, assembly GCA_032622095.1. Classification (NCBI taxonomy): domain Eukaryota; kingdom Metazoa; phylum Mollusca; class Scaphopoda; order Gadilida; family Siphonodentaliidae; genus Siphonodentalium; species Siphonodentalium dalli. The sequence goes on along the minus strand of CP136067.1, from coordinate 110,240,681 downwards.
CTATAGAAATTCTCATTGTAATTTGGCGAACCCCTTAAGGTACAGAGTTTGATTGACATATTGTGTACGTTGTCGACATCAGCGTTCCTGTGTCGTTTGGTGTCAAACCAAGTTTACGATGGATCAGGGCATGCCCGACTTTATAGGAATCGACATTTACGCAATTAAAATCGGTTTCCAATTAACAGATATGTACGCTGTATCCGTTGACCTCTTAGAGAGTTTGAACTCTGCAAGTCTAAGTCACGCCCACAGATCACATCAATTTTCACCACCTGTTTTCATACGACTGTATCTCCTAAACGCCTCGACGTGCGGAGCTGCCCGATGCGTCATTTGAACGGAGACATGCTGGGCTATACCCCGATGTACAAGTTGAATCTGCGCATGCGCGTATATACAGACCCCCCCACTTGAAAATTAAACAAACGCTTCTCCCAAAATGTGACTTGTAGTATGCAGGGTTCTAATCATGTGCAAACAGATTGAAATTGTGAGATTGGATTAGAAGGCAGAATGTTACAAACGGTGTGTGTTGGGCGACGAGATATCTCGTCGCCGGCGCTCAGATGGTGTTTTTCGGGCGATGAGATATCTCGTCGCCGGCGCTCAATGAGTTAAGGGGGAGATACATATTTTGCATAAATCCAGTCAAAAATGGCAAGAGATTTTCAACAAACAATTTCTCTGGATCTATTTGGCAAAACAATCTTGAATTTCACATATATATGGTCATCTTCATTGTGTTCTGAGCAATTATTAAGACACAACAAAACAATGTATTATAACATAAAACATTTGAGAGGTTGAAAATATTAATTTAATTTTCACCCCTTTTGGTACCCAGAACTGTTAGAATAATTGTGAACCCATGACCCACAACTCATCTCAGCCCAATTGTTCATTGATCAACAGCCATGGCATGAAAATCCTCAAATATTGATAATTTTGTATGGGGTACTTTTCGTTCTTAATGAAAATAATCATTAAATTAAGTATAATAAAGTCTCATGATCTTGAGATATGGTCTCATGGATATATGAAATGCACTTTTGAAAAAAAACTATTTTTACAGAAGTTCTTGACACATGAAAACAGTGAAATTTTAAATCTTTTTCATGCCATATGGCATAAAAGTAAAGTAATTGAGGTTATAATATCAAATTGGTCGATGGTTCTGAAATATTGTGTAACAATTATCACTTAAACCAAATTTCACAGAGAAATTCCTACCAGATTTTGAGAAAATTGTATACCAGACTTTCATTTTTGAGGCACGCGATCGCTCTTGCGCACCATCGCGCGCCTGAAATTGAAAACCAGCGAGCGATCGATTGCACACCTAGGCCAAATACAGAGAGCGAAGTTGGCCGAACCTGATAACGCTATTTTCAGTGTCTACCCAGACGAGATTGGTTAATAATGTGTCCCATTTTCCGTTTTATTACCGCGTTGCGAGAATGCCTGTATGATGTGTCGCGAGATCAAAGGTGCCGCGACCTAGTTACCAATTCCACAACTTTCCATTCACAGTGCGGTGTCAATCAACCCGCCCGATGTTTGATCACCGACACCAGTAAATTATTTGAGGTCACACGGTGTCGAATGCACTATCTGTCTGGATGATTCGTTTAAGCTAAAAATACATTTGAATGATTTATATGTATGGCTTATGACGTCACATAAATTTCTGGAAAATCAAAGCGAGACCACGTGGCCGGGAGATGTTGATATTATTCTGTCAGCATGGAATCGGAGTATTAAATTTATTCTTTATTAACCCTTTACCCAACAGAACGGCCCTGTGCCAATGCATTATCTTATATATGCGAGTCGACCATAGGTCGCCTCTCATATATAAGAGAATGCATTGGCTTAACACATTAAAAATTATAATATTGTTAAAGAATGTAAGAAAAAATGGTAAAAAGTGTTAAAAAAATATTTTTTTTGGGCCAATGCATTCTCTTATATATGCGAGGCGACCTATGGTCGACTCGCATATATAAGAGAATGCATTGGCACAGGGCATAACTATAACCATCACAATGTGGTCAATGAGCCGGTTCCAATGATATCCATATTTGTATGGTGTTATTGAGACAGACCCAAGATATTTTAGGCTGTTGAAGCTTTATTTGGCCGGTTTTGGCCGCTTTGTTGGGTAAAGTGTTAATAATTATGAATTACAATTAATATAGGAGCATGTACAATATAAAACATAGTGTGTGACATTCACTTGTGCTTATGGATAGTGGATTAAGCAGTGTTAAACCATCAAAGAGATTCACTGGACATCGCTCGTGAGTTACATGTAAACTACCGGTAATTCAATTTACACGCATTTATGAATGTGTTTCCGGCAATCCGCTGTTTATTTTATCTTGATAGAAACTGCGCGCCTGTGCCCAAAACCCAGCGAGCGAGACAATGCGCGCCTACATTTTCTAAAAATGAAAGTCTGGTATACATAGACAGAATCCATTTTGAAATACCAGGAAATTTTGGCAAAATGTGCGCCTGACCCGTAATCAAGAATCTTTTATCGAATGAATTGTGGATGATGCATGGATATATTTCACGAAAGAGAAATATCCGCAACAAGTTTGATAAATGATTTGAGATTATGATACAAGTTGTGTTTGTATTTATTCTTTTCAGTTGTGTCAGATAATCAATGACTGTCACCTTCGTTGATACTATAGCTACCTCTATTGTGATTTATGTCTGATGAATAACGTGTAATGATCGGGGCATCACCAGAAGCAGATTATTGAACTTATTTAAGCCATCTTACTTGGCGACAATGTCAACAAAAATAGTTGTAGAGGTATACAATACTATGCATTCAATAGCTGGGATTCCATTGAACACAAGTGCCTTATGTCAATGGGTGTGGAATAATTATACTAATAACATTTATACACCAATGCCATTTGAAAAAAACTGTATTATGTAATCAGTCTCTCCATCCATCCATATGTCTCTTTTGCCATCAGATGTCCTTCTGTGAACCTTTGGTTTCCGGATCATAACCCATGTAGTTCTTGAACTAAATGCTATAGAGGTCCAGGAAGCCCATTTTAACCAGAGCTTCAATCGCCTTTTATACGCCCTTTTGAAAAAAGGTCGTATTATGGAAATGGGTTGTCCGTCGGTCCGTCCTGATGATAACTTTAGTTAGAGTGAACCAAATTAAATTTGGTATGTGGGTTTACTAGCAGAAACGACAGGTCAAGTTCGAATTCTGGTTCCGTCCGCCAATTTTCACCAGAGTTATGCCCCATTTTTGACTTTTTTGACTTAGAAAACCCCTGAAAGTTGGTTTCCGGATGATAAAACTTTAGTAGAGTTAATCGGATTCAAACCAAATTTGGTATATTACTTTCTCGAAGCAAAACACAAGTCATATTCGAACTTGGGTTCTGCCCGACCATTTTTGGCAGAGTTATGCCCCTTTTTCGACATAGAAAATTAAGTTTTTCTTGTTTTTTGGTTTCCGGATCATAACTTGATTTTTGATTGTTTATATGCAAAACCCGTTTTTTTGTGGATCACTTATATCAAAAACAGCTCAGTTTGGATTTTGGTTTAATCCGATAATTTTTGCCAGAGTTATAGCCCTTTTTTGTCCGCCGACCCGACATATAAAACCCCAAAAGTTGGTGTCCGGATGATAACTTTAGTAGAGTTAATCACATTTAAACCAAATTTGGTATGTGTCTTTCTCCCAGCAAAACACAGATCAAGTTCGAATTCGGGTTCCGCCCGCCAATTTTCACCAGAGTTATGTTCCTTTTTTACTTAGAATTTTTGCCAATTTGAGGTTTCCGGATGATAACTTTAGTAAATGTGTACTGAATGAAATTATATTTGGTATATGTAGGTTTACTAGCACAAAAGACAGATCAAATTCGATTTCGGGTTCCGCCATGCCAATTTTTATGCGCAAACAACGGTCGTATCAAGCCAACGCTTAGACGGCGGACATGAGGTCTAACAACCTTTTATTCAACTTAGATTTCACCTGATTTGCGGTTTCCGGATGATAACTTTGATTGAATCGAGTGAACTGAACCAAATTCGGTACCGGGTATGTTAGTTTACCACCCCAAAATACAGATCAAGTTCGAATATGGGTTTTGTCCGCATGATTTTGACTGAGTTATGCCCCTTTTTCGACTCAGATTTTACCTGATATGCAGTTTCCAGATGATAACTTTATATTGAATCGAGTGAACTGAACCATGTTTCAAACGAATGAATTAAACCGTGCCCCACTTTACTCCAGAAATCGCGTATTGTGCCCACGCCCCGACGGCATGCTCTTGTTTAAAAAAAATTTCCAGGTGATAACTTATACATGTATGTTATATGATATGAACTGAATGGAATGAAATTTATGAATTTTGACAACCATAACATATGGGTCGACAAGTTAAATAAGTTAGAGACCTTTTTTACTTTTTTAGAAAGAGGAAGGTATCTTTGTCCATGCTTACTAGGCGCAGAAAAAATTTAAAAATAAAACCCTCCCCCCCCCCTCATTGATTTGAAAAAAAAATTGCCCGAGAACCAAAAGACTTTTTTTTTTGCCTAAATATGATTATTTAATTTCTCAAATTAGATATTTTTCCCAAATAAATCAATTCCATACTTTCGAGTATTAATTGTATTGAAACAAAACATTTATCTATTCAATTCTATATTTTTCAGGAGCTGAGGAATGATGGAAGGTGGGACCTTCAAAGACATTTTACATTTTGAATCATGGTCTTTTTCAACAAGACTAAGGCTCAGCTGATATTCTTCATTCTAATGCAGTATGATCAATTTGTATTGAAATATTTTAGTTATGAATCACGTTGTATATTTGATGTTGATGTTTTTATAATGCAAATGACATGTTTACACCAGTGACTCAAACAAAATGCCCAGTAGAGTGTTTTGAGTAAATTTTGCAATGATGCATGCATGCATATGGTTGTTCCTATTAGGCCCCAAACAATACCTGTGTTTAGGGTTACATGGTGCAAAATAATTAACCTAGGTAGGTAGGGAATTTTTGTTTCTTCAAATTTGTTTATTCTGCATTCCATTGGGTCACTGACAGTTCAATCTAGAAAGATTCACAATTCAGATTAATTGAAAGGTTCAATACCAAATATTGTTATCTTGAATTAGTCAGAGCACTAGACTAGTAAAACTTCTAAACATTTTTATAGCCTCATATATGTTGGAGAGGTTTGGAAATGGATATGATACCTTTAGATGCCCTTCCCACTGAGCAAAAAATAATTATCTGTGTCTACAGTCCAATAAAACTTTTGGGTAGGCACTCTTTTCTAGGTTGGGTAGGGAAACCCTAAACACAGGTATTTTTTTTTTGCCCTAAGGATACCAATGTTAAGATTTAAAATTAATATTTTATTAAAAAAACACAAAGTTATTGGTACAGTAGGAATATGGCCTCACTTGTAATTTTAATGGTCATGGATCGATGGAGACCTAAAGTTACTCTTTTACAAAAATATTTGCCAACACTGAAAGCTGAGTTACGAAGGCCATTATATGATAATTTACCTCACACCCACTATCAAAACTGTTTCCTAACAAGTTAGACTTCAGGAAGCCCTTTGTTTGACAAAAATATGTCAATTAGGACCCATTTAGCAATGTCATGACCGGATAGTATGTGTTTTGTTTTCGACTGATTGAATACAAGCTTTAATATGATCATACGCAAGCGTAATTAACAAACCAAAGCTAAAACAATCACGTAGGGGTTTCTGCATGTAGTGTTTAAAACAATTCTTGTCAAAATCGCTTTATAGATTCCCACCAAATAAGATTCACATGCAAGACTTATGTTTGGTGGTGTAATTAAAAATAGATATATATGTTGTCGATAGTGCATGGAACTGAAACTAATGGTTGTATTATCGCTTCAGATACGCAGGCTGTTCATATCGGTCATAACATGTCATCATGTCGATTTCAACGATAGTCGACAAACAACGTCATCGTGTAACTTTCACCATTGACCGAATTTGCATGGAACTGAATGTATCTTCTGCTTTGTTCATAAGTATGTGTTTTCATTCTATTCAAGAAAATAGAATATATATGGATTATCAGATGCATGTAAGTATGCAGACTTATGATAACAATCAAATCCATTTTATCTTATTTCCTTTCGCACGGTTAGTCTCTACAGAACCATGCAGTATTGATCAACTGCTGTGCATTAGTTGGAAAATAAAGCTTTGAGATACACGTAGATCGTGTTGAGTTGTCGTGCTTTTGGTTTATTAAAAAAAATATTAGAACTTCCTAGGGTCCGATGATCTGATCCAGTAGAGTGCCTGAGTAGACCCGTTAGAAATTCATTATGGACCTACTTTCCCTGATAAATAAAAACAAACAAATGATTTTATAATCTATTTTATATTTTGGAAGATCTGTTTGTTTGTGTGTGTGTGTGTGTCTGTGTGTGTGTGTTCGCAATGAACTCGAAAACGGCCGACCCGATTTCGATGAAACTTCGTATGTGAGGATACTATCGGTCGGGAAGTGGCATAGGCATATTAATTTTCAGATCCGAGGTCAACTTTTCACGTGCCGATGTCAAATCTGTTTTTACGCCGTTTTGCGCTAATATATTTCAGTTCGGTGCTCACAAATCGATTCGATATAGCGCGAATAATAAATTGCCAGTCATATAATTTGCACGGTTAGAATCTGTGGCGCTTCCTCTTTCCAATGATGTATCACACTACCTTAATTATCGGGAAGAACGCAGGACCATGCTTCGCTCATCGAAAAACATTCCGTAAATATATTACGCCGTCAACAGATCGTGACGTGATCGCGTTTAACTCTTAACCGGCCGATGTCGCGTTAACTCATCACCGGCCGAGGTATCCGCAAATGACATTGGGCAATATATATATCTCGGAAACGGGTGGAGCTATCGACTTGAAATTTGGTATGTGAATGTATCTTGCCCCGGATACGAATTTTATCGGGTCGCCGAGCCCGTGCGACGCCAGCTTCGCGCATGCGCAGACCAGATCTCGGAAACGGGTGGAGCTATCGACTTGAAATTTGGTTTTTGAATAGCCCGGACGAAGTCGGGTCACCTTCTAGTGTTTATATAAATAGGAGAATGTTGCATGTCGACTGAATTGGGTTGGCCTTTTGACTGCCGCTACGAGTTGGCTTGTAGTAAACGGTTCCATGGGGACTGCTATTATGAGTTAACTCGTAGTAATGTCCATACCACATAAATAATAACACAAACCACAAGGAATGTTGGTGTATGCGCCAAAACATGGGCACCGATCCCATTGATTGATTTTATATGTATAAACACAATGGTTTGAGATACGATTCCCACAGTCCGAAAATGGGGTGGGGTCCAGTTAGAAATCTTGGTAATATACTCCAATTCACCAGGACCTCTTCTGTACGTCCCTGAACCATGATATACATCATGATATACATGTGCAAATAGACCATTCCAGGACAAATATTGAGGGATTTGGTTGCATAAATGCAGTAATCAGTTTGTTCTGGAATGTTCAGATTTCATTTGAAGCTATAGGCCTATAACTGATCATACACGTACCCATGGTTTGGAGATGGGTGCAAGCCACTGGCAGGTCCACTAAATACATATGCTTTGCTATGTAACATAAAACAGAACAACACTTATATGTGTGTTGAGATTAGTTAGAATTTCGAACTCAGCACCTTGGTCGAGTGCGCTAATTTCTAACTTACCTGATTATCAGCTTAGGTTCTATGTTTATTACACATCTCTTACTAAAATACATGTAGTACTATAGTATTATCGGATATAGTGCCTGAGGCTTCTGGAAACTGCTGTTAGCCCTACTTCAAATGACTGATCAAGCAGATACACATGGCTTGTTTACCCATGCATGCAAGTTCATTTCCCTGTCAATGGGTGTAAAAGTGTGTATATATAAATGAATTATCATGCTTTATACAATTTTTGTCGATCAAATTCGGGTCAAATGAAAGATGAAACGTGTTATAAAGCTCCTACGAGATAACTCGTTGTCGGCACTTGGGATGACACTCACCAGTGGTAATCGCTGGTGCCAGCTACGAGTTATCTCGTAGGTAAATACATGTACATATGTTATTGACGTTTTATGCGACGTAGTCTGTACCAATAATCATATATAAATTAATTTACCATGTCTTATGCACGATATGCTTGTACATGTATAGCACTCCTCGTCATCTAAGCCACTGACAACGTAATTGTATTTACCTACGAGACAACTCATAGCTGGCAGCTGCGATGAAACACTAAAAAATTCCGTCCCAGTTGTCGACTACGAGTTATCTCGTAGTAGCCTTATAACATGTTTCAGCTTCATATAACCCGATATTGGTCGAATCATTACTCATACATACGTAAAATATCAACTACTATCTGCAAAACATCAAATTCCATGTTGGCATACGGGATGGAATTACCCATTGGTTTTCGGCAGTGAACGTGTTAAGCCCACCGATCTACTGTGCGACATTCGTGCTCCCCGAAATTCAAAACAACATTGTCGTATTAGATAATAATTGGTGACAAATCAGATGTAGTCTATCTACGACCCAAAGCGTCTGGCTTTGGTTCGTCATTATATGCCCCATGGTTTCAATTTCCAAAAGACAAAAAGGTAGGTGGCAATTGTTGTTGCAAATTGTTTTTTTTTTGTTGCAAATAATTTTTTTTTATAGCAATTTGCTAATTGATAATCTGTACCACGAACCCTGATTAAAAGAAAATATGATTGTACATTGTAGTGACCACTGGTTGGTGTAAAAGACTCCGAGGGCAGGCGATATTTGCAAATAATTGTGTGACAATTTTATATTTTTGTCACATTGTGTCATTAAAAATGTTTGTTTGTAATTAATGCACACATAACCCAGTGGGACTGTTGGTCAGTATGTCAGAACATGCTTATATTCTTTAATATCGACTAGAAGAAATACTGAAAAAAGTTAAGACCTGCCTGAAAAACATGTAATTATGTTTGAAAGTGGACCAAATCATAGACTTAATGATAGCATTCCTGGTGCCTCTGTAATGACATGATACAAATGTTGTCTTCAAGTTTTGTTAAGACATATTGTGGACTTGTTAGTTAGTACTCAGGCACTATGCCAACTGTGGCAATGTAGCATTCTACTAACATCGCCGAAAATCTCAAAGAAATCGACCATACCACTCCATAGATATCATCCTCTGAACTATGCATAATTGTAAATATTTACATCTCGATTTGGACGGAACAATCGGCGATAAACTAACGCAAATGATTTTGCCATCGAGAGTCATTGCATTTAATCAAAATATAAAAATTATTGTGTGTATGCTGGAAATTTGAATTAATATTCGTAAAAATAACTACTTTGAGTGCTATGAGCAAGATTATTCTCTATTTCTATTTTATTACCAAACCAGAGTGTTTCACATCACTTTAAATCAGCCAACCAAGTTGCAACACAGCTCAGTTACATGCACATGCTTAATATTAGTGTCCAACTTGGTGTCGCATATATATGGTTGTGTTCTTTATTCACTAATAGAGATAATCATACTCAGAAATGATGCAGCTGATGTAAGCTCAGTACGCAACTAATTAATATAATTAAACAATATTTATTTCCTAATTAATCTTCGGCAAATTTGCTAATTGGAAAAAAATTGCATCATATGCTGTCTAAAATAGATAGAATTTGCCCAGACTGCTTCATGTTCAGACCAGGGATCCAGACATTTTATCAAGAAATTGTGGTAAACAATAATAGTAGAACAACTTAAAGGTACTCAATCCGATAAAACTCCTCTCAATTACTATTTCAATGGCTTCGGGGGTCAAAAATATTTGATTCGAGTCGAGGAAGTCACCCATCATAGCTCAGATTTGTTAGATATCGATTTTAGAAATCAATTATTTTTCATTATCGGGAATACTTTCTGGCCCAGAACTCAGTCAAAATTGCGTTATTATTACCACTTGATTTTAGAGTTATCCATCCTTGTCTGTTTGAATAGATTTTGGTGTACACATCCCGAGCAGATTATGGCAGTTGAAGGCAATTATTAGTACTCATCTCGAGTAAATAACAAATTTCAAAAATCAATATCTAATAACTCTGAGCTTTGTTTGGTGGGTTCCTCGACTCGAATCAAATATTTTTTACCCCCAAAGCCAAAGAAATAGTAATATAGGACCCTCTGATCGGATTGTTGTTGTTGGAGTCTGTTGAGATGGGGACCCTCTGTTCGGATTGAGTACCTTTAATTTACAAACCTAGAAGCATATCACTTGAAAAAATACTGCTATCTGTTCTGTAATCAAGATGGTATTTTGAAATACATGCACTACCACAAAATAGAAGGACATAAGAACTTGATTTTTTCCCTTTTCTATTTTCCTTTTCTTGGTTTTTAAGATGTTAATTGTTTATAATGGGCTTATATACTTATTCATGGAAAGAAAACTACTGTTGCAATTAGTTCCGAGTTTGGCATTTTCTTTTCATAAATGCACTGAACTGATTGGCTTGGTTAGATCAGTATAACTAGATTTTTTTTTCACATCACATATTTCAACTTTTTAAAATTTTCGGGGTAATCGTATGGGCATGGTAGTTTTGTTAAATTTCAATCAAATAAACGTTTATATTTTTCAATGATAAAGCTTATGAGACTCCCATCTGGTATTTACATGTAAGCTTATGTGATGTCAAAGTAATCTATTAGAATATTGTTGAAGGTTCATGTATGCCCAAAAACTTTCAGTCATTAATGACAAAATCAGTAGCTATATATGACATGTTGCACAATCATAAAAAGCCAGCATATTTTACATAAATACTATATCGTGTGGCATACTTGTATGTGTCACAAGGTGCCAATTCATTCAGCCGGCCAATTTTCACCAGAGTTATGGCCTTTTTTGTTGGAATTTGTACTCAATTTTCATTTCCGGATGATAACTTCTGTAAATCTGAACTGAATGGATTGAAATAATGTAAGTGAGTTTACTAGCCAAAAATACAGGTCAAGTTTGGTTCCACCCATTACGTTTTGCCAGAGTTATGGTCCTTGTCGACTTAGAATTTGTCGATAGTTTCGGTTTCCGGATGATAACTTTAGTTGTCTGTCTGTTTTCAAATTTTGTATGTAGATTACATGGATTTGGGCTGCCCATATTTGCCGAAGTTTATGGTCCTTGTTGACTTTGCCAATTATTTATGGTTCCCTGGTGATAACTTTAGTTTCAGTTATCTGATTGTTTTCAAAGTTTGACGATTATTTTGGTTTCCGGGTGTCTGTTCGTACTAAAACCAGCTAAAATATTGGGATAGCAAGATGCTAGTCTTAGTACAAGAACATCCCATTACCATTTGTTTGACATAGTTTATGCGTTAGTGACCAGCTCACATAAAACCACAATTAAATGTAATCAAATATCACAATTGCAACAATAAATGGGTTTATTCCACAGAAGACATATTTGTTCTGAAAACCACATCAGTTATCAATTGAAAGCGGTAATTATACCCCCCCCCACCACAACAAAGTTAGGGGGTATACTGGAGTCAGCTCATCCGTACGTCCGTCTGTGGACTCAAATTTGTCCGGAGTTTTTCTCTGTCGTTTTTTCAATTTCAGTGAAACTTGGCACAGACATTAACCGCCATGTGAACCTTTGCGTCTGCTGTTAGACATTTTTTGTGGAGTTATCCCCCCCTTTTTATACACCCACTTTTGAAGAAAATGGGGGCTATACTGGTTTGACTACATCTGTCCGTCACGCTTTCTCCATCCGTGTGTCCATCTGTCCGTCTGTCCGACCTCATAACCCGAACAACTATGAACCGATTTCATTAATTGTTTGTATGCAATCTCCTTAGGACTGCATGATGCTAATTGCGGTTCGGTCCGACTTTTATATTTAAGTTGCGCCTCATTTTCGACTTATTTTGACTTAGAAAATTCTGTCCGACTTAATAACTTTAACAAATACATGTATGAACCGATTTCAATAATTGTTGGTATACATGCTTCTCATAATACCCTCTCTACATGGTGCGGCTAGGGATTGACTCAGACTGTTTTTCGTAATATTACACTTCATTTTCGACTTATTTTGACTTAGAAAATTCTGTCCGACTTAATAACTTTAACAAATATGAACCAATTTGAATATTTTTTTCTGTACAAGCTTCTTGTGACACCATATCGATGTTATTAGTCCAATTTTTTTTTTTTAAATCTTTTTTGTTGGGTTTACGGATAATGCGGGTTGAATTTGACATGGTGGGGGTATGCTAGCACTCGAGTGCGCACCTCTTATTTGACTTAGAATATTTTTGCAACATGTATAATTTTGTCAGAGCTTTTATTCCTACATTGTTAGGTCAATTTTTTTTTTAACTTGGCACATATATTTAGTACCATGGGAACCTGTGCACCTGCGATTATGACTACTGTCCGACATTCTTTGGTGGAGTTATCCCCCCTTTTGAACTTAGATTTTTTTTTAGTACCATGGGAACATGTGCACCTGCGATTACGATGTATGTCCGACTTTTTTGTGGTGTAATTCCCCTTTTTCGACGTGCATAATTTTGTCCAAGCTTTTATTCCTATATTTTGTGGTCAATATGTTTAAGATTAGGGTTAGGGTTGTGCACCTGGAATGGCAACTATTATTTTATTATTTTAACTAAATGTTTACTGACATGTGAAACATCTTAGTATTTTAAAAAACACAGGGGGTATCCTTGGTCCCATTGGGACAGTCACACCTCTAGTTTAATGAGTCATTTACTGCAGCGTTCACATATTTTTAAAAGTATGACCTCACAAAGTGACATCAGCATATTCCTGAGAAAATATTCTAGCAAACATAATAAAAACCACGTGGTTGTAAATTGAATTAATTCTATCACTTATACCTGGTAATTTGTAAATTTAAAATTGCTTATATATCGTGAGACATTCTGTGTAAGAAATGTTTAACTTATAAGTAATATAGGACCATCTACAATAAAAATAAACACTTAATAGTGATGGGAATATTAACAGGACACAATGTTTGAATAAGGGTGCATTCAATTGTTATGGGCAAAATCAATTGACTGCACATAAGATGGATTTAGCTGAGACTGCTGAGTGCATTACAGAACACTTCGACTTTCAGCTAAAATGTAAAATAAAAGATGTTAGTCCTAATAAACCGGAATTTTCTATATGTAATATAACATGAAAGTTAGATTATTATACACCATTATGACCATAAGACCACCTTCGCTGTGGTCACAGGTTAGAAGATGACCATGTTGCTATGGGTAGTTATGCCGATTCTTCACTCATTATTAGAATGGTTACATTTCTAAATTGCTTTTAACATAGAAAATGAATTTCCTGCTCATGATGTACAGATATGTGGGTTACTGATTTTCAAGTTGAATGAAATGGAAATGTATGATCGAAGGGAACCCTTATCAATGACTAAATTATGTTCAATATATTTTTCTGATATACCGCTTTACCGAAGTATAGAAAATAACAATCAATTTTCAGTGTATGATTTGCTGTTCCAAATCTTGACATTCTTGTTAAATACCATATTTACATAAAAGTTTAATAATGTACATAATTTGATATTCTGAAATCGACCGCAATGTAACAGATGTAAGCATAATTTCAGGCTTCAAAATGCAATGATGTTTTGAAAAAGTTAATACATTTCATTGTACTGCACTTAGGTCTTAACAAATTAAGAAATACTGAGATCAATGACTAAATTACATTGTTCTCTCTTCTTTATCAACTTGAATGATGTTGTTGAATATTGAATAATACAATACTTTGATGAAGTAATAAAATCCTTTTTTTTATTATATTGTTTTAGTTTGTCTTCATTATTCCATCAAAACTAATGCATGCAATACCCGTTTTGGATCAGGATATGGTAGTATATACTGCCATGAAATATATCATGTATATATGGATTGTTGTTAAGAGCAGGGTGGGTGGGGGTGATGTATATACATATGTCAATATAGGGACATAGATTATAAATAAGGGCCCTTAGGCTATACATCTGTATGATGAATGATTACGTCATAGTACAATATATAGTAGGCAAATTTAATGACCACACGTACTCACTCATCATTGATATTTATCATATAACAATTTGCCATTATGCCATACATGTATATCTGGAGCAGGCATCTGTTAATTTGCTGCACTAGTATTTTCAAAGGTACTCATGCTGATCAGATGGTCCCCATATTACCACGTTACAACAACAATATTTCTTCAAAATACACTTTAGTTATCAGAATCCATTAATTACAACAAAATAATTCAAACCACTGTCAATTGTGGTATAAACTTTCCAAAAATGTATTATCAACATGTTCTTTAAAAATTGGCTTTATTATCAACACAAAGCCACTTGATTTTAGAGTTATCTATCTTCATACACAATTTGGTCGTTTTGAAAATTATGGCTATACAGTTATGCTCTAATTAATCGACTCCTTAACCACAGCAGAATTATGGGTAACTTTTCAGGATTTAGTCGGAAATATGGCTTGTTGCAATTCATCAGAAAGCGAAAAGTTACCCATAATTTTGTTGTGGTTGAGGAGTCGATTAATTAGAGCATTACTGTATGCCATGTTGAGGATTTAGTCATGTAAAAACTATATTCCAAGATGACTTCAGTTATACTGTTTGGTGGATTCGCAGTACATTGCTCGAAAATGTTAATGACAATGCATATAATCCGAGAGATGATAGTGTAACCCTGATCGCCAGTGATTTAACCTCGCCACAATAATTTTCGTCCTTATTTTCCACTTCCTGCTGCCATTTTGGCGGCTTTCTTTGATGGAGAGTTCCAATATTAACCTAAAAAGGCACTATTATATCTTTGCTTCTTGAAGCAGCCTGCTTCACAAATCAAAGTGTCAATGGTCGATTTGGAAAGGGAATAATTTCATGTGTTACAGTCAATGGAGCGATTAGGAATGCGGAAATTTGAAAGGGCTAAGTAATACTAGATTATCACCACGAGATACATAAGAAGATGGTTGCTGACGGCTATGTTGTCCAATGAAATTCAAAAATATGTAAAAGCTTCCATCTAGTAGATCAATATCAAGTTTAATATGAAGTTTGGTGATGATCGGATGAGGGAAGTGCACTGTAGGGTGTGCCAAATGGTTTAGTCATGCAAAAATCCAAGATGGCTGCCAACAGACATGTTTTATGCCGAAAGACCCCAAAAATGACTCCTACCCATGTACATTTCATGTACAGCCAAGACAAATTTCATGATGATCCGACTAAAGTTACGACCTGTAGCCCATACCAAATGATTTAGTCATGCAAAGAGTAAAATCCAAGATGGCTGCCAGCGGCCATGTTTTATGGCCGATTGACCCCAAAAAGATTCGTTCCCATCTACATGTCACTGTCAATATCCGTGAAGAATTTCACGATGGTCCGACCAAATCTACGACCTGTAGTCCATGCCAAAGGATTAGTGATGCAAAGAGTAAAATCCAAGATGGCTGCCAGCAGCTATGTTTTATGGCCGAATGACCCCAAAATGACCCATTCGCATCTATATGTCAATGTTAATATAAATGACAAATTTCATGATGATCAAACAAACATTACGGTCTGTAGCCCATGATAATAGATTGAATTTTTTAATCCAATAT
Organism: Siphonodentalium dalli; assembly: GCA_032622095.1. NCBI lineage: Eukaryota > Metazoa > Mollusca > Scaphopoda > Gadilida > Siphonodentaliidae > Siphonodentalium > Siphonodentalium dalli. The sequence continues at coordinate 110,224,883 of CP136067.1, read as the reverse complement.
GGCCGCTGGCAGCCACGTTTTTTGCTGAATTACCCCAAAATAACTCGTTTCCCATTTACATGTCGATGTTAACATCCATGACACATTTAGTGATGATCTGACCGAAGATACGACCAGTAGCCTGTGCCAAAGGATTTAGTCATACAAAGAGTAAAATCCAAGATGGCTACCAGCGGCAATGTTTTATGGCCGAATGACCCCAAAATTACTCGTTCCCATCTACATCTTAATATTAATATCTACGAAAAGTTCATGATAATCAGACAAGCAGTATGGCCTGTAGCCCGTGCTAATGGATTGAAGTTTGAAATCCAAGATGGTCACTGGCGGTCATGTTTTTTTACCAAATGACTCGTTCCCATCTACATGTCAATTTCAACAGCAATGACAAATTTCATAATGATCGGATCAAAGGTACGATCTGTAGCCCGTGCCAAAGGATTTAGTCATGCAAAGAGTAAAATCCAAGATTTTTAGAGGAACGACCCCAAAATTACTCGTTTCCATCTACATGTCAATTTAAACATCCCATGACAAATTGATGATCAGACGAACAGTACGACTTGTAGCCTGTGCTAATGGATTGAATTTTAAATCCAAGATGGCCACTGGCGGCCATGTTTTTTCCCGAATGATCCCAAAATGACTCGTTCTAATCTACATGTCAATGTCAACAGCTGTGACAAATTTCATAATGATCCGAATAAAGGTATTGCACGTATGCTGTATTGTTGACACCACGCACACACAGACGACGGATACCAAGCCATGGCAATAGCTCAAACTTTACAAAGTAAAGTTGAGATACAAATATATAATTTTCTCACTAATTTGCATCCTTACGAAAAAAAACATGTCCATGTTGGACGCCATCTCATCATGTCTGGTGACTGTTCTGACACGTTTTGTTTCGTACAAACATTGCTTAAAAGTTGAGGGACTAATAAGGAAGACAATTAGTGGGGTGAAGTTGAATCACGGTGGTACAGGGATACCCTATCAGCTCCCGGACTAATATTGTTTCAATTTTGGTCCAATTACCATTCGCATAATGCTACTCAGAAATATGCTCAGAATGCTTCTCAAGCTTCTACATTTTCCAAATTTTTCCCGGGGGACACCCCAGGCCCCAGCCTGCGAGAAGGGTCTACGACCCCTCTCGCGCATTCCCTAAAACCTAGCGGCGCTATTTTTTTTTTACCTCGTTACTATTCCCGCCCGAAAAAAATGCATTTAAAAAAACTGATTTATCATTTTCTGTGAAAAGTTTTGTGTGAAAATTAATACTGTAACAGCCGGTTGTAATGCTACCACCCTCTCGCGCACTCCCTAAATCCTAGCGGCGCCATTTCTTTTTCTTTCTTTCTATTCCGCCCGAAAAAAATGCATTTTTTAAACCTAGCTGATTTATCATTTTGTGGGAAAACTTTTTTGTGAAAATTAATACTCTAACAGCCGGTTGTAATGCGACCACCTGTAGCATGTGAATTTTGTCATACAAAGAGTAAAATCCAAGATGGCTACCAGCGGCCATGTTTTATGGCCGAATGACCCCAGAATGACCCGTTCCCACCATCAAGTCAATATTAACTTGCACGCCAAATTTCATGATGATCAGACGAACACTCCGGCCTAACATTGCTTAAAAGTTGAGGGACTAATAAAGAAGAAAATTTAGTGGAGTGAAGTTGAATCATGGGGTGCAGGGTTACCCTATCAGCTCCCGGACTAATATTGTTTTAATTTTGGTCCAATTAACATTCGCATATTATGCTACTCAGAAATATGCTCAGAATGCTTCTCAAGCTTCTACATTTCCCAAAATTTTCCCGGAGGAGGCCCCCCGGACCCCCGCATGCGATAAGGGTCTACGACTCCTCTCGCGCACTCCCTAAAGCCTAGAGGCGCCATATATTATTACTTTTTTCTATTCCGCCCGAAAAAAAAAGCATTTTAAAAACCTGATTTATCATTTTGTGGGAGAAGTTTTGTGGGAAAATTAATATTGTAACAGCCGGTTGTAATGCTACCACCTGTAGCCTGTGAATCTAGTCATACAAAGAGTAAAATCCAAGATGGCTACCAGCGGCCATGTTTTATGGCCGAATGACCCCAGGATGACTCGTTCCCACCTACAAGTCAATATTAATTCCACGCCAAATTTCATGATGATCAGACGAACACTCCGGTCTAACATTGCTTAAAAGTTGAGGGACTAATAAAGAAGAAAATTAGTGGGGTGAATTTGAATCATGGGGTGCAGGGGTGTCCTATCAGCTCTCGGAATAATATTGTCTTAATTTTGGTCCAATTAACATTCGCATAATGCTACTCAGAAATATGCTCAGAATGCTTCTCAAGCTTCTACTTTTCCCAATTAAAGCCTAGCGGCAGCATTTCTTTTCCTTTTTTCTATGCCGCCCGAAAAAAAATGCATTTTTTAAAACCTAATTTACCATTTTGTGGGAGAAGTTTTGTGGGAAAATTAATATTGTAACAGCCGGTTGTAATGCTACGACCTGTAGCATGCGAATTTAGTCATAAAAAGAGTAAAATCCAAGATGGCCACCAGCGGCCATGTTTTATGGCTGAATAACCTCAAAATGACTCGTTCTCATCCACAAGTCAATATTAATTTCACGACAAATTTCATGATAATCAGACGAACACTCCGGCGTGTCTTCTGCTAATGGGTTGAACTTTGAAATCCAAGATGGTCGCTGGCCCCCATAGTTTTGGTGTGAAATGACCCCAAAATGACTCGCTTACATCTAAATGTCAATGTAGTCAGCCATGGCAATTTTCATAGGGTACGGCATGTAGCCCGTGCACCGTGCTTATGTATTTACATTTCTTAATACTCAAAAACAAGATGGCCGATAGCGGCCATGCTCTTTTTCCGATTGGCGCAAAAAATACTCGTTCTCTTCTTCATGGCAATGTCAAAATACATGACAAATTTCATTATAATCACACAAATGGTATATACGGCCTGCGTGGCCAATTGATTGAATTGTGAAATTCAAGATGGTGGCTGTTGGCCATGTTTTCTTGTCGATTTACCTGGATTTACCCCAAAATGATTAATTTCTCATCTACATGTCAATGTCAACAACCATGACGAATTTCATAACGACCAGACCAAAGGTGCGACCTGTAGCGCATATATCATCCATGCTAATGGGAATTGTTGACGGACACACGGAGGACGGACATGAACCCATGGCGATAGCTAAATCTTGATAAGTCAAGTTGAACTTTAAAATTGTATATATAGCGACCAGTTGGTTGCCCTCTCACAGTATGTATTTGCCCGACCGACGTCATAGCAATTCAGCAGGACCTCCAGCATCATAACATATTAGCAGGACCACTTGATCAGGGGTAATACCCCCACTCAATTTTATATTCGTTAGGTTTTATTATATATGTATTGATAACCGCATAGCCAACGCAGTTAGGTTACAATTAGTGTTCTATATGTCATAATGGTGGGCCCGTGATCAGATCATCATTAAGAGATATAATCGTAATAGTGGGCTCGATAGGCGTATACGGTCCACACTTACGTATCTATAGATGGTAAAGAATTTCCGTCATTACGTATTTATATCTGATAATTCTATGCGGATCGGGTGGATAAGCGACAGTTGAGTCTTCCTCTATGTCTTCTGCACGATCAAACAATCTATATATGTAACCATCATGCCGCTGTGAGGTTTCGCCAACTTATATCATGCTGACAAATCTTAATCGACACAAAACGTACACGGTTATATACAGTTGATCCCCTATATCATACACTTCCTCCTATATGTTTGTCGTGGATTCGTTGCTTACCACATGAACGGCTGTGCTCCGTGCTTATATAGCTGTTTGGAATTCGTTCAAGCGCTTATGTGAATGTTCGCCATCCACTTGAACGTCGATGCGTTTCGTGCTTATAAATAGTTGTTTGGAATTCGTTCGCGCGCTTATCTGAATGTTCGCCATCCATATAAGAGGTTTTGAAACGTAAGTATTCTGCAAAAGTTGGTTAAATAACACTTTCATGACTGGAGCTTCCTGACATTTTATGATAATCCTGTGCCAATGCATTCTCTTATATATGCGAGTCTCCCATATAGGGAGCCACGCATATATAAGAGAACACATTGGCCTAACAATATTTACCTTGCTCTTGTAAGCCAATGCATTCTCTTTTACACCCGAGGCTCCCTATATGGGAGACTCGCATATATAAGAGAATGCATTGGCACAGGATCTTTAATGTTGCACCAGTGCATGCAGCTCCCGCCATTACAAGTTTTAGTTTGGCTATTATATTATCCGTGCATTTGTAAAGAAGTACTCATGGCTTCAACTCCCAATCACAAACAACATAACATTCTAAGTTAAAGGGGCGCTGCACGCGACTCTGATAATTTATTATACGCATTCCACTTCCTCAACGGACAATATGTGACCCGCCATATCAAATCCAGTCGTAAGTCGGGATTTGTTTGACCCTGTATCAATGCATTCCTCTTATATATGCGAGTCGACCATAGGTCGCCTCGCATATATAAGAGAATGCATTGGCCTTACAATTTTTGTTCATTTTTTTTAAATAAATGTTTCTTACAATTTTTAGGACATAAAATAAAAAAAACATCCATTACCCTGCAGGGAGCCCCACACATATATAGAAGCATATAGAAGAGTGTCGTCTGCTCATGTTTATACAAGAATACAAGACAAAATTATTAAAATTGTAAAAAATTGTTAGGCCAATGCATTCTCTTATATATGCGAGGCGACCTATGGTCGACTCGCATATATAAGAGAATGCATTGGCACAGGGTTAAAAAAAATCCCGACTTACGACTGGAATTGATATGGCGGGTCACATATGCTACAAATGATTTAATTTCAGTCGAGGATGCATACTGAATACACACGCTTACTGACAATAACCATGCAGAAAAAGCAATCACGAAATATATGACATCAAATTCATGACACCCGCTGGTGATTTATCAACAATATATTAAAGATGCATTTTCCGAATTAACGCTCCCAAATTACTATTTCGTTGGCTTCATGGGTAAAAAATATTTGATTCGAATCGAGGAACCCACCCACCAAAGCTCAGAGTGATCATATATCGATTTTTGAAGTTTGTTATTTCTCGAGATGTGCAATTATTTGTGGCCCAGAAAAGAGTTGTCAAACCGACGGTCTCGGACAAAATTACGGATGAAGATGGATGTTATATACTTACTAGAGCGACCTGACAAAACATAATAGGATGGACACAGGGGATGTCCCGCATCAATGCCATTTGTGCGAGAAATCATTTACTCAGTCGGGGTCACATAACGAGACATACGAAGATTCACACGGGGGGGGGGGGGGGGGGTCGCCCGTATCAATGTGATTTGTGCGATAAATCATATACTGAGTCGAGTAACTTGACCAAACATAAGAGGATCCACACGGGGGATCGCCCGTATCAATGTGATTTGTGCGAGAAATCATTTACTAATTTGAGTCACAAGATGATTCACAAGGGAGGGGGGGGGGGGTGTCGCCCGTTTCAATGTGATATGTGCTGCGAGAAATCATTCATTCAGTCGAGTTCCCAAGCTAAACATAGGAGGGTTCACACGGGATCAATACGGCCAAATTTCTTGATAATACGGCCATGTTTCGTTGAACAAAATGTTGATAAATAACACGTTTTGGGAAATTTGATACCATAGTAGACATTGGTTTGCATTATTTTGTTGCTATTAATCGATTCTGATAACTAAAGCGTATTTTGAAGAAATGTTGTTGTTGTATCTTGGTGATATGGGGACCGTCTGATCGGATTGAGTACCTTTAAAATTAAGGCACGGATGACCTTCGTTTTAGTTATACATTAGAAATAACATGCATGTACTAAATAGAGGATCTCACATGAGTTTCTATTTTATACGGAATTTATCAACCGAGTTCACTAAATTCGATTTGAGCCGAGGTTTACCGAGGCTCAAATAGAATTTAGTGGACGAGGTTGATAAATTACGTATAAAATAGGACGAGTGTGAGATATTTTTTATCACATGATCAAATAAACGCGAAGCAATGCGAAATATCCATCGAAAACAACGATAATAAACTGCAGCGATCGCAAGTCATTTGAAGAACGATGTGACGTCATCGCACGCGCTGATATTAAACGTGTCTCTTATCGATAATTATGAAACTGCTTTTATGGGCAAATTATGTGATAATAGTATTTATCATATGACTCAATCATTATTTACGTTGGAAAGTATGTCATAAATCAATTTCATATCAATTACTAGTTCATATCACCTTCCGATAATTTGATTGGTTTGTTGACAAAAGTGTGTTCTGATTGGCTGAATGGCAGCCGGGGCCGAGCCGCATCTCTAACTAAATGCAGGTCAAATTCGTGCGCGTCAATCAACGCGATGCCGAAATTCTCGCAATTATAATCTTGAAATATATAGTTTTGGACATTGTTATACGATAAATAGAATATGTAATTCGTATTTATCTAATAAACATACGATATAATGTCACAAACTGAGAACAGAATAGCGCACTATATCTTCACGTGCATATTATTTCTGCTAGTTCACCAGGTGTAATTGGGCTTCCGGTGCAATGAAGTGACGTCACATTAACCTTTTGCTGCCGATGTCATATAGCTATTTAGTGATTTGTGTGCGTTTTGGACATCATAATCAATTTATAGGTGTCATATGATAAATAGAATATGTAATTCGTGTTTCTCTCATATGATATTTATGAAACTCGTCACGAATTTTCATAAATATCATATGAGAGAAACACTCATTTCATATCCTCTATATCTAATATAATATACTAATAATATATAATGACAGTATGAATGCGATGTTATCCACAAAATACACTTTGTGTGGGCCGAGCGTTTGTTTATATACAGCACGTAAATAGTGAGCGATAAGCAAAACAGCGTTCAGACGCGTATGTTGCGTTTGTCCGTACATTGCGTTGATCCGTTGTCTGCATATGCGTTAAGCCGTTCACACGAGCGCGTATGTTGCGTTTGTCCGTACATTGTGTTGATCGGTTGTCTGCATGCGTTAAGCCGTTCACATGAGCGCGTATGTTGAGTTTGTCCGTACATTGCGTTGATCCGTTGTCTGCATGCGTTAAGCCGTTCAGCTTCCGGTAAATAATTGGAGCCAATAAGATCGAATTGGGAAAAAATGCAATGTTGCAAATCAATCGATCTGTAATAAATTAATTCTACGATAATGTCAAACCTGCCAAATCCAATAACTAACACTGTATAATGACATAAATACAAGTATAATTGCCTTCGCTTCGAACACAGCCGCCATCTTCCATCGATTGAAAAAAAAGAAGTGACACGACGAACGCCATATAAGGTATGCGCTATGCTTTACGTGCGTTGAACATAGAATATCTCCGTTGTGTGCGTTAAAGGTACTCAATCCGATAAAACTCTTCTCAATTACTATTTCAATGGCTTCGGGGGTCAAAAATATTTGATTCGAGTCGAGGAAGTCACCCATCAAAGCTCAGATTTGTTAGATATCGATTTTAGAAATCTATTATTTTTCATTATCGGGAATACTTTCTGGCCCAGAACACAGTCAAACACACCACTTGATTTTAGAGTTATACATCCTTGTCTGTTTGAATAGTGTTTTGGTGTACATATCTCGAGCAGGTTACGAAATTGACGGCAATTATTAGTACTCATCGAGTACATTAAATACTAATATGTCTGATATACTGTGATTAATTGTTACTATTGTCACCACTGACATTACCAGAAATATTGGATTTCTCTCTCACAAACTTGACATAAATATCGGCAAAAATTCACTTTTCAGGTTTGGACCATTTTTTCAAGTAAAATGTAAATATCTTTGGTATTAGAGGTGTTTATTGTTCTCGTCCATCTTATTTGTGTCACACTACGGTGTTTATAGACCAAATTGCCCAATATGGCTTTCATAGTGGCAACAAATTCGGTAAAAAGTGGATTATTTTTTACATATATAACATTATTCTCTGACAACTACATGTTCTATTCTGGTTGTCCCAGTTTCGTATGTGCCATGGCAAATTCATTTTAAAGTTGCATATGGGATTTTGCCGAGAAACTCTTTTCGTGATTCTGGCCATATTATTGAAAGGAAATGGGCAGAACTTAGATACGGATAAGAGACGGAACTGAGATGAACCATAATCTGTGGCTATTCTGGCCCGTTAGGATAAAAAAAATGATCAACTGGATACATGGTTGATCCCAAAGTGGCAGTCATGGAGCTACTGTATGATCAAAGGTGATGTGAATAGGTATACAGGGAGTTATTGTATGGTCATGACTGATGTGACAAGGAGTGACTGTATGGTTATGAGTGGGGTGTCCATGGTGAGATGTTTAGTTTATACAAGGAGTGGATGTATGGTCACGTATGAGGTGAATCGGTATACATGGAGTGAATGTATGGTGTATGGTTGTGTGTACCCAGTACGGGAATACCCGATGTGGCTGTATGGGCATTGGTGGTCTATGTATATAACGAAAGTATATAGATACATGGTCGTATGTGTGCTGTTTATGTAATATATGGGGTGACTGTAAGGCCCTGGGTGGGATATATAGATGTACCGTGTGTGACTATTGTGATAGGTGGGTGTATGTGTATACATGTGCTGTCTATAGGATCATGGATGGGGTGTGTATAAATAGGGAGTTATTTTATGGTTATGGGCAATGTGTATATTAGTGATGCGGACCGGACCGCTTTGGACCGGTCCGGTCCGCGGTTCAGTGGTGGACCGCGGTCTGGTCCGGACCGGGTGTCACTGCTTTTTGCCGCCGGTCCGGTACTCTCCGGTCCGGTCAACTGTTTTACTTCAGTTATAATAAACTATCGCGAATATTATTGCGTATTTGCCGTCATATCAATTAGCAACGATGTATTGACGCATTCAAGTGGTTAATATATATTAAACGTTTGATGCCACGAAAACAATGTATAGATGTACTTTGTACATGTCACTTTCCTTATAATGAAAGTGCCAGTGTGGGCGGCCGCCTGCTTTGATGTCGCCGATTTCCGGCCGCCTGGTTTGTTGTCGCAGACTCCAGACAAATCGTTTTCAACAGTGTAGCGATCATGTGCTGCCGATTGCCGAAAGTCAAAGGGTGACTGCAGGTGTCGCACGAGCCTGTTGAGATATCAAAGTTGGTGAATGATGATTGACAGCTACAAGAAAAGAATGGATTTGAGCTTTTCCAATCACAAGCATGAACCCACATATACACTCATGGTTCCATGAAACAGTTATATAATTATAACTCATTCAAGTTTATTCTGTCAACATTCTCACATCGCCGTATTAACGATTACACATTCAATAATTAACATAAGCGTTTCTATTGTTCATTATGATCGAGGCTCCCCCGGAAGTACTCGAAGAAAGCGAATCGAATATAGTTATGGAACGGTCGACGGTTAATTCCCCTGAACAAGGAGCGACTTCAGGGACCACAACGTTCCACAGAAAGAGGACACTAAAGGAGTGATACCACTTGAAGTTTGCTGCGCCCGTGTATGGTTATTTGTATTCACTGCAAGAAGACAAGACTGTTGTGTTGCGATGTATCACGTGCGATGAATATATCAAGAAGGGTGGCGGTGGACAAAGCAACTTGAAAAAAAAACATTTTAAAAGACATCACAAGGATATCCATACGAAATGTGATCCTCAAAACGTGTTCGGACTTTATTGGGTTTCGTTAACCGAAATTCACCACCACCAACCGTGTCATCTTCTCATTCTGCTTCTGTTACTGTAAACCAAATGTTAAAATGTTAAGCATTCTGAATTTTTTTTCCAAATATAAAAATTGCTTGTTTCGTTCTAAATTGTTTTTAATAACTACTATCCTACACTGGCCAACACTATGTAGCACCCTATCAATGTGACAAACATGCAACTGAATGAGCATGGAACTATTTGTCATAAACAGTGTAATATGGCATCAACTAATCAATTTGGATGGATATCGAATCGAGTATTCTATTGTTTTTCACAGTTATAATTATCGAAGAAACATGCAAACCACATTACATAGTACATACACAAGGCAGTCACATTAATCATATAGTAGTTGTACTTAGGTATATAACTGTAATTGTCAGGACTATACAATCTGCCATCACAATCTCCAATACTCCAATATTAATGTAGTAGTCATATCAGTACACATTTGTATAATTGTCATCAGTATAGATATTTCGTTTAAATTTCAATTTAATGAAAATAAGTATGATACGAATCATGCATACGACCAGTTGAGTGCCATGTTAGATTGGTTATAACACATTCTGGCCCTAGCTATATATCTGTCCAATACATTTAATTAGTGCATGTTCGCATTACTAGAAATACTATTATCGTGCATCGTTCCCAGTATATCCCACCAGAGACAGACAATGATGCATACAATCGGCAAACAATGTAAGTTTTAACATATATGGATTCATTGCAATGCACCGAACTCAGTAACCTTATAGTTTGTACTATACAGAGTAAAAACTTTGAGAAAACAGATAATTCATTAACATATAGCCTAGTATAGGTGGACCGGACCGTTTTGGACCGGTCCAGGCATGTGTACCGGACCGGAATGGCCTGGACCGGACCGGACTGGACCGCCTTGGCAGTGGACTGGACCACCGTCCGGTCCGGTCCGCATCACTAGATATGTGTACCTGGAATGTACCTTTACGGTCATGATTGAAGTGTATATGCATACCTGGAGTATGCTGGGTGGTCATTGGTGAGCGTGTGGGTATATATGGAGTGCCCTTCTGCTAACGGTTGGGATGTACATCTATATATGTCGAGGATGTATTATCATTGGTGTGTGTACACGGAGTAGCTATATGATAATGGGTGGCGTGTTTGAGTATACTGTGAGTTGCTGAAATGTCGTGTGTGAGGTAGACTGGTACCCTGTCCCAACTCCAGCTACTCGCCCGTAGGGACAGGGATAGGCTAAACAGAAAGTGGAAATTTGAGTTGTGTTTCCGGTTTGTGAGACATTGTTTTAAAATAGAAAAGCACATTTCAACATCGGTACGTTTTTCTTACTTTAATAATACAAGACGCAAATATATCACTTTGACAACTACTCAATCAAATTGAATAGAGTGTTTTTCACAGGAATCGACTAACCCCGATCAACGGCAATAAGTTAAATAGTGCGAAATCATGTTTTTGTAGCTTGGATATTTGGAAACTCTGATGTCAACAAACACCCCCGGTAACCGGTTACATCAATTTTGTGTCGAAGTTTGCTGCCTCATGTCGCATTTTATTAAGTAAATTCGTCGGGGATATATTTACGCTCATGTTGATACCAAAATTAACACAAGGGGTCAATGTGATTTGCCTGGGTGCACCTTTTACCATAAATTGCCAAACTTGGCTATACCGTCCCATGCTCTGACAAGTTGGTCAGTCTGTACAACATACATTTAAGGGGTTTATTTACATTACTGATAAAACAGGTATCTCCTTCACACATATATGTCAATATAAGTTGATGACGATAGTTTTATTTGTTCCAAATAAGTTTCGTGAGGTACTAGTAATCACACCCCCCGGCTATAATATTGTGGTCATTTTAGTACCAAAATCATATTTTGAGGCAGATATATTTTGTTTGCGTGATGTCACTCATTTGAAAGAGTTGTCAGCTACAAAGAGGCGATCTAATTAATAAATATGATATTACTTGGTAGATTTGACATTAATTTATTTATTTATTTGTGACAGTGACCCCCGCACATGTTTTATTGGTGACACAGTGACCCTGCACGTGTTTGACATTCAGTCTCAGGCTGATATCGGACCTGATATCAAACCAACCAAGTAATATCCTCTAAATTTCAAGCCTAAAATTAAATAAACCCAGTTAACTGCATACCATGTTGTTCTGATAGAAACTATTGCCTCAAATAAAAAAATGGGTCCCTATTTCAGAAAATTAATTGCTTATTTTCTATTGATTAAAAATCTTTTCTGTATTAACCTTTCCATGACTGGAGCTTCCTCAAATTTTGTGAAAACCCTGTGCCAATGCACTCTCTTATAAATGTGAGGATCCCTTATAAAAGAGAATGCTTTGGCCAAACAATATTTACCTTGATCTTGCAAGACAATGCATTCTCTTATATATGCGAGGCGAGACAGTGTCAATAAATTCACCCTCTGGGGACATGATTCTGCAAATATCAGACACACTAAATCCGTGCTTGGTCTGGGTATTTATTAAGGTAGGTATGGGGGACCTCAAACAGTACAGTAATGCTCTAAGTAATCGACTTCTTAACCACAGCAGAATTATGGGTATAAACTTTTCAGGATTTAGTTGGAAATATGGCTTGTTGCCATTCATCGGAAAGTTCTCCCCGTGAGCTTTCCGATGAATGGCAACAAGCCATATTTCCGACTAAATCCTGAAAAGTTACCCATAATTCTGCTGTGGTTAAGAAGTCGATTACTTTAGTGCACATGAGTGAAATAATCACTCTTTGTATTTATCATGTGTAACATGTGTAACAATTTTTCAGTGATAGGCCCGATCGAGAATCAAAATATTTTTCTGATTTCATTATCATTCGATGTGACTCTGCAAGGTTAAAATCCACCTTTTTCCCTATCTGTACAAATGAATGGAACTCAATTAAATTAACTATTCACAATCTCGCTCATGCAATATCGTATTAACCCTTTACCCAACAAACCGGCCAAAACCGGCCAAATAAAGCTTCAACAGCCTAAAATATCTTCGGTCTGTCTCAATAGAACCATACAAATATGGATATCATTGGAACCGGCTCATTGACCACATTGTGATAGTTACCGTTATTCCCTGTGCCAATGCATTCTCTTATATATGCGAGTCGACCATAGGTCGCCTCGCATATATAAGAGAATGCATTGGCCTAAAAAAAATCTTTTTTTAACACTTTTTACAATTTTTTCTTACATTCTTTAACAATTTTATAATTTTTAATGTGTTAAGCCAATGCATTCTCTTATATATGCGAGGCGACCTATGGTCGACTCGCATATATAAGAGAATGCATTGGCACAGGGCCCTTCTGTTGGGTAAAGGGTTAACTCTGTAGACGTATTTCTTTATTGGAACCCCGAACTAACTGATACTGAGAACAGTGATATTTTTAAGGCTGTACACTCGTATATTAGAGATTCCGGTCGATTTGAGAGAACCTAACACATTGTCCATGCCATTTTACACTTAAAATCTACTACTTATAATAAAATATATTCTATATTTCCTATGTAATATATATCCCATATTCTTGATATATGATTTCATGATCAAATGCTATTTGACTCATTTGTTGCAAGCCTGATTATAGCGTGTCTGTAATTTGCAGAATGCGGTCCCCAGATGGTGAGTTTAGTGACGCTATCGCGCATAGCGGGCTAGCATAACTAAAGTCACCCTCTGGGGACATCACTCTGCTTAGGCCCCATCTTCTCTGGAAAGTTTCTTCATTATCAAATGTCTATAGAATCTTAGATTCTAATTCTTTTTTAGTTTAGTCACTGTTGCTCCTCTGTTCCCCGAAGATCATTCCTGTCCCGTGTTATGTTTCACTTCGATTTTGATCGTGTTCCCCTTCAATTCCGATTTTGAAATGTTTTTGGAAGTTGAAAATGTGGAAAAACGAGAACAAATGCCTGGCAGACGAGTTTGTTAACATGTATTTTGGTCATTTTGAGGGTGAACAATGAATACAGCTCATGTCGAACTGTTATTTCACTCTTATTTGCGTTCAGGTGGCATTTCATCTAATTCGTGTGTTAATGCAATGGAGAAATGTCGAGTTGATTTCTTGCGAACCAGCTGACATATCGTAATGGAATCTTCAGATTTATAAAAATTATGTACCATTGGTTATACATGCAGAAAATCAGCACGTTCGTATATGCTTCCATGTGAAAAATGTAGGGCAATTTCACCCGAAAATGTCCCACTACGATTTTTGTTTCCGTGATCACTTCTTTGCTGTTCCACTTATTTGATGATTAATGAAATGTCTGAGAGTGTAAAACGCATCGGAATCAGGTCCTATTTCCTCCTACTTCGACAACCCGTTATTATACACACATGTAGTCCGTGGGCCAATTCTCATAAAGCCTCTAGTTTAGAAGTTGGCTGCACCCCCCTCCAACAAAGGTTTTTATATATCAAATTAAAGGTCATTATATGACGCATCTGATTTTGCTTGTTGCCAGCTTCAGAATGTGTCCCAAAGTAGATTTTTAAGGGAAGAATCTCCTAATACTAAAGTAAAATAAAAAATTCTTCTAGTACAAGTGCCAGCGTATAGAAAATTGACTGCGGTTATAAAGTGAACAAGACATCGTTTATATTAATTACAGATCACCATAAAACAACATGTGATACCACACTGGACCAATGTATACATACGCTAGTTCGAAAAAAATGCGATAAATATTTTGAAATTGCGAAAAATTGCTTGGATTTTTAAAATTATTGTCACATATAATTGGCTATAACTTGTGAAAGACATGGGCTATTGACGGGCAACATATCTGAAAAATTGCCCCAAAGACATAGCAAAACAATTTGGATAATGGTATGCCAATTATATTTTTGTGAAAATGCGCTGTGTGCATACACTTAACCCCACCCCTAAAATATAATTTTCGTAGAAAAATGAATTGTATAGTTTACACTTAGAATGCCACATGCAAAGAAGGCTTTAGGGGCATAAAATGAAACATAGTAGCGACTGATGAAGTGGAATTTTAAACAACCTTGTCCGAACGTGTTCTAAGATGAAAATTTGGGGGAAAATGGTGAAAAATGTTTTGTTTTTTTTACTAATTTCTCAAAATTTTACAACATTGTGATTAAATTTTTATAGGGGTATGGAAAAATAACACGAGGATACTGGTCCAGAATTTGTAAATTCATAAAACATCACATGATCACTTTTTTGTCAACTATTTCATATTTTTATTTAAATTTTTGTGCAAAGCCGATTATCTATTATATATTTTGGAAGATCTGTTTGTTTGTGTGTTTGTAATCGATGGACTCGAAAATGGCCCAGCCGATTTCGATGAAACTTGGTATGTGGGGGTATTTTCGGGTCAGGACCAACATAGGCCTATTAATTTGTCCGTGCGAGGTCAACTTTTCACGTGCCGAGGTCAAATCTGTTTTTACGCCGTTTTGCGCTAATATATTTCAGTTCGGTGCTTACAAATCGATTCGAAACAGCGCGAATAATAACATGCCAGTCATAATAATGACACTATGAGAATCTTTCGTGTTTCCTCTTTCCAACGATATATAATATGTATGTATCCGTTTTAGTTATCTGCCTCAATTATTAAGAAGAAGTGGTACGATCTTCTATCAGGGTAAAAACAATGCGTAACTTCTATGACGTCGTTAGAGGTCATAAAGTTAGATCACGTTAACTCTTCTCCGGCCGATGCATTTGACTGTTTCAGACGTCTTGGCGATATCTCGGGCACCGATGGTAATTTATCTTTACGTTGAAACTTGATAATTAATGAGCGTGTGTATATGAGGCGCGTTTATATACTTCAGTGGAAATCAAATCGGGTTAAACTGGCGGATTTTTACGGACGAAATTTGATGCATAGGGTATCTCGGTATCCGATGGGCCGATTTCCCGGTATCCGCTGGGCCGATTTCCACCATTTTTGGGGTGTTGGTCCACCTGACATTGACCTTCAAAATGGTCAATTCAAGGTCAAATCGGGTAAAACCGGATGGATTTCGACGGGTACTTTTGTCGGGTACTTTTGTTCGGGCACTGTGTTTTGGACGGGTCAAATCGTGACCCCACTTGACCTTGGCCTTCAAAATAGACAATTCAAGGTCAAAGCCCGGACGAAGTCGGGTCACCTTCTAGTATATATATATATTTCAACTGGTCACATATGGCTACTAAAAACTGATGATTGAGACTCACGTTTACAGGGAGTTATTTTCTTATTTTGTGGCGCATTTTGTGACACTAGACACAAATGACGATATATACAGCTTCGGACACTTCATATTTGATCATTCTTTTAAGATGGCGTCCAAAACGGCCACCAACATCGAAGATTTTCAAACTTACCGATACAAATTTAACTGGGTTGGTCATATGGGATAAGGAATTGTTCATTAAGAATTGCTTTCACTGGTGCTCCTCAACAAACTAAAGAACTCTAATATCTTGTCCCAACTAATGTATTGTGATGAGTAATTCATTGACGAAAATGCCCAATATCTGTGCTCGTTCTCGGGTAGCCATTTAAGTCAAAATTGGCACTACTTCGGTTATTTAATTCAGATATCCTCACATTTCATACACCAGTGCAACCTGACATGTCGGCGGCCAAATAACGCCAATTCGCATGAATCATTGTAGCCAATAAAATCGCAGTAGTTCCATAACTGCATTTTGATATGGATGAAGTGTCATCGATGCGTTGTTGATGTGTAGGACTTTCGGGCCCCTCACGTAACGACCACCGATGGCCGTCATGGAAAACCAATCCCATACAATCCCATGCACCCATATATCTCATGCACGGTAACTATGCTTTCTATACCGGTACTTCTTTTACGGGGTCATTTGAGGGAGACAAGCAGAACTCCCATGATTTGATTATATATTAGCGCTGGTGGACGGACCGGGCCACCCGGGGCGATCCGATACACTGCATGTCAAAAGGTTCAGTACTTTATAGGATTTTTTGGAAAATGTTTGACTCTATTTAGCTGTCATGGTTCTGCCCAGATTGTGGGTATATATTCTGGGTCAACTTAAATCATTTGGATTTGTTAACAATACGAAGATTATAATAGTAGCATGGCGTTTATCTATAATACGAACCCGACGGGCACGAAAGCGACAATGAGAGTGGACTGGCCGATCACGATTACGCCTGAATCTTGCTACATCATTGGTTATAGATTCGTTTTATGCATGTGCATATTGGTGCTGACCATTCCCGCCCTGCGTCCAGGGGATAACATTATTTACATGACACTCAAACGGGCAATAGGTAAAGGGACATACTTTATGGACAACTCATATCGCCATGCCTAGTGTTATCATATAACCATAAACATGTATCTCGTGCATTATAGACGGGCTATGGTTATATATGCCACACAACGTAGGGCTATATATGGAGTCCAAGTTGCATAGTGTTATAAGGACATGGCATTCCAGAATGGGTGTGAGTTATTGTTCCAAGTAGTTGCCTGATAGTTTGCACGAAAAACGTGTTGCTTCAGAAGGCTGGTGTTATTGTTCTCGTTTTACAACAGGAGAACATTCATCGTAATTCATCGACTTGAATACATGTCGGCTTGTCACATAAAGCACATACACATTCTTGGCAGGATGTTAGTGGGTCATCATTGATATTAGTAGATTGTTGAAGTTGTTGCATAGTATGATACATTGCACTTCTTTTTCAGCAACATTATGCTACCTTTTTCCTGCGACCCGAGAATACAATCCTGGTTTTCAGACACGGCTTCACATATTCTGTGTACATGACACAGTTCCAGATAATGCCAAATATTTATCAGGTGGTGATAACAAAGACTCCTTGATATGTTTCTATTTTTCCTGAATGGTCGAGTGCAGAATCTACATGCTGTTTCAAAAACACTAAATTATGTTTGCCATTGGGTCGAATGTCACGTGATACGGTCCGTCAATATCAACGTTCGCTTAAAGTTAGTTCCTGATCTCTTGCTAGTATGTTACCATGATGCAGCGGATACAAGTATACTGTTACATGTAGACAATGCAGCACGATTCGGTCGGAAGCAAGTTATTGTTTTTTATTCCCCTGACGAACATGTTATGTTTCTCGATGAATAGGAGCTAGGATAATTCTTCATACTGAAAACAAAAATTGGTCATGTGACATTTCCGTGAGCGACATATCGGAGAGTTTAGTCCAAGAGGTGTGTAAAACCTTGCTACCAATTCACGAGTTGACGGGTTACGACATTCACAAACACCTATAAAATGAAGCCGTTTGACTTAATAGTCAAAATCAGTAAAATGTGATGCGAATTTTGTGCAGTTTGTGCAATCTATTAATGTTGACGATGACACTATATATCCTACCAAGTTTGCATGTGGGCTATATTATAATGGGCCATAATGTCAATTCGACAAATAAACACACCCGTTCTTATGTTGTATAACCGAACACTGGAACACATCTTCTACAGCCAGCAGACACAGACTCCTTAAAGGCACGTGAGGCCTTAGTTGTCGAAAATATTCATATTTGTTCAAATCACCGTAAACAGAAAAACATTAAAACGCATACAGTTTCGTTCATATATACCATGACCATCGCGTAAACAGCATGTTATCATAAAGATTTACTATATTTTACCTAAGCAAGAGCCTGATTGTGTTACAGAAGACAGCACAATGCTGCTGGCTAATCACACACAAATGGCATAAACGCTCTTTATTCGTTCCATATCAGGAATTCACCAACAAAGAACGCGCTTTATGTTTACCATCATAATATAAACAAACACCAGAAAAGTTACTTTTTATGATTTTGTTTACATAACAATGGTCAAAGATATGACAATAACATACTGTTTAAGCGATATTTCTTATTTGTATACGGACAAAGTCTGTCTACATTTTGTTGTTCTTTCTGTTTGTGGCGGTTTTTGACGGGTGGAAATATTTTCACAGGATACCCACCGCCAAGGCCAATCGTACCTTTAAGAAATCACATTAACACATCTTCGTGCGAACTATATCAGTGATTGGCACATCATACTAACTCCCCAGCCTGGTGTGCCATGTCCTGACAGCCATGGCTGATCGCTCTTTGATTGAGTCCTACAAACAAGGTCGGATTATACTTCCACCCGATCTACTGTGACTACTGAGCCTTGGCTGTAAAGATTCATATGAATCAAACAAATGATCTTGTTTCACCGCAGACTAACCATGTAACGATGTGAGAATGTCTACAATAACCGAAATATTGTAAATTTTGATGACTCATATGATGAGCAGAGTGAGAGAAATCAACTTATAGAATAGGACGTAGTAGCATGCCTTGAAAACTGTTTGGCAACACAATATTATATACTGCAAAAGTCATTTATTTATTGAAAAAAAATCCTCTGTATAACAACTAATTTCGTTAATATAAAATATTTAACCTGAACACAAGAGATAGGCAACTTGAAATTGGAGGCCGGTAATACGGGCATACAATTTCAATTTCTTCAGAAAAATTATATAATTTGATATTACTTATCTAAACTGACACAAAAGGCACATGTTAGTGATGATTGTTTAAAAATTTCTATACATTGACTTTTATCAAGTATTCCCCAATAAATGAGTATCTATAGTCCTTAAGACAATCAATTACTCATTAGTTTAAATTAAATGAAACAATAGTAGGGTTCTTCGGTTTGTTTACGTTACTAGTGAACTCATGATTAACATTTTCCTTGTCCCCAGATAACGAACTCAGTCACGTCTGTGGCGGAAAGCGGGCGAAACTTCGATTTTGTTGGCCGCTTTGGATGCCATCCTAAACTTATTGTCAAATATGGAGCGTATGTAATGCCATATCCATTTTGAGTTGTGATCACTGTCCCGATATGCGCGGCACAAATAAGAAAATACCGTTCTGTATAACGTAAGTCTCACACATAGTCATATGTGTTCAGTTGAAATATATATATACTAGCCGATGAGCCCGACGTTGTCCGGGCTATTCAAAAACCAAATTTCAAGTCGATAGCTCTACCCGTTTCCGAAATCTGGTCTGCGCATGCGCGAAGCTGGCGTCGCACGGGCTCGGCGACCCGATAAAATTCGTATCCGGTGCAAGATACATTCACATACCAAATTTCAAGTCGATAGCTCCACCCGTTTCCGAGATCTCGTCTGCCCATGCACGAAGCTGGCGTCGCACGGGCTCGGCGACCCGATAAAATTCGTATCCGGGGCAAGATACATTCACATACCAAATTTCAAGTCGATAGCTCCACCCGTTTCCGAGATCTCGTCTGCGCATGCGCGAAGCTGGTGTCGCACGGGCTCGGCGACCCGATAAAATTCGTATTTGGGGCAAGATACATTCACATACCAAATTTCAAGTCGATAGCTCCACCCGTTTCCGAGATCTCGTCTGCGCATGCGCGAAGCGGGCGTCACACGGGCTCGCCAATACGACAACGACGACCGCCTGGTCAAACTACACACACGTACCAAGTTTCGTCCCGATCGGTCGAGAATCGTAGATTTGTATTAATGACAGACAAACAAACATACAGACAGACAGACAAACAGAGGTCTTCAAAATATATATGAGACTAGCAGGTTAGCCCGCCACTGGCGGCGTTGGTCCGAAACATGACTTTGTTTTCGCTTTTCAATGAGTTAATCGTGCCTTTTTAAGAGAAATTATTGTACCCTCCCTAAAAGAGGTATGATTTAAGGTACATCGGGCGGAAAAAAACTGACCCGATGATGTCGTTGTTGTTGGCATTCAGGGCTTCGGGTCGTTGTTATTGGCATCACGGCTCGGGGCTACCCGAAAAATCTCACATTGCCGTATAGGGAAAATAGGATTGCGTGTATTTAGTAATTTTAACTAATTATTTTCTCGCCAACAATGTCGTTGTTGTTGATATTTACGGCTTGGGGGCTATTTTCTCGCCAACAATGTCGTTGGCGTTCACGGTTTTGGGCAGTGGAAGTCCCGTCAGATTCGGGACGTATCACAGTGCCTTGGATTCAATTAAAAAACTGACCCGATGATGTCGTTGTTGTTGGCATTTAGGACTTCGGGTCGTTGTTGTTGGCATCACGGCTCCCCGAAAAATCTCACATTGCCGAAAAGGGAAAATAGGATTGCGTGTATTTAGTAATTTTAACTAATTATTTTCTCGCCAACAATGTCGTTGTTGTTGATATTTACGGCTTGGGGGCTATTTTCTCGCCAACAATGTCGTTGGCGTTCACGGTTTGGGGCAGTGGAAGTCCCGTCAGATTCGGGACGTATCACAGTGCCTGGGTTTCACTTAAATTTCAGCAGCCATATAGCTGCGTCAGTTAGCAGGAATTGTGGTGTGTAAGTTTATACTTTAAAATCTGAATGTTTCGGAAATAGACTAAGATTTTCAGCCGTAACAAAACATGTATACATCAGAATTCTATATTTTGCGAGGTATTAGCAAGTTTTGGCTCAACGGGTTTAGCAGTTTGAAGTGAATATGGATATAAAAATATACATATACAGATATAAACAAATGTAGAGTTATTCCTCTTGGATCGCGAGCGAATATCAACCCGATTAACCCCCGCCGTGTTTGCGGTGATTTTATTGATTGGGAGTGGAGAATGAGTGATCAGAGCGTGTCAAAAATTTGACGTGTGCGATCCCCGTGGTTTTTTTACACTTATATACGAAATTTGAGCTCAATCCGTCCAGGCGTTTTCGATTCCATGACGTACCCACATACACATATATATATATACGGAAGTCTCAATATATATATATATATATATATATATACATATAAATATATATATATATATATATATATATTGAGACTTCCGTATATATATATATATATATATGTGTGTGTGTGTATGTGGGTACGTCATGGAATCGAAAACGCCTGGACGGATTGAGCTCAAATTTCGTATATAATTGTAAAAAGCCACGGGGATCACATATTTATATATTTATATACCATTCCGATCGACACATGGCCATTTCGATAAGAAATGAGAATTTGTTCACGCAAAATATGAAGCAATGAACACTCATACTGAGTCCGTGCCTCCATAACTCTGACATATATATATATACGCCAGTACCAGTAATCGTATGGTCACAGATGCAATTTCGGAGGAAGTGCATTGACATGTTTCCAGAATGGCAGATCAAGAATTTCGAAGGCAGTGGGTTCGAATCATGTTCAGACTGATACGCTTCCTAACTCTCGGTGAAAGGGCTTCCTTTTTAAGGATGTCCCCGTAGCCGAGGTGGTTAGATGGTGGATAAGATCATCACAGTCTGGGCTAGACGAGGTTGTCGCGGGTTCGAACCCCGGCATGGATGAAAATCGGGACCGGTTTTCAAGCTTGATTTGGTTTGGGAACATCTCGATGTACCATTCCGATCGACACATGGCCATTTCGATAAGAAATGAGAATTTGTTCACGCAAAATATGAAGCAATGAACACTCATACTGAGTCCGTGCCTCCATAACTCTGACATATATATATATATATATATATATATATATATATATACTAGCAGGGTTACCCGGCGTTGCCCGGGTTAATGTATGCTGTGGATATTTGTTGGGAATAGAGAATGCTCTTGCTTAAAGTGTTATACGTTTTCTCATAAATTGTATATTCAAATAGCATCACAAAACATGGTTATTACAGTCATGGAATATAAGTAGTGGCTCACTCACATTGTCAATTGTCATTCTGTTTATCGCGATTAATCCGTTCCACCAATAATGAAGTATTTATTTATTTACAACTGCGTATACATTAGACGTTATAATATGATACATGAACATCATAAACACATTAGTTCGATAAAAGATGATAATTGGGTTTTACATATTGAGATGTATCAATCAATCAATCTAGTGAGTTGGACTAAGATCTCGAGGACATCTGGCTATCATATCTCCATGAAGATACAGATGTTTCAAAGAAATTTCCAGGTGCTCCTCTGTTCATGGTGCTATATATTGGCTAAATATTCTTAGTTTAAACGAAATGTTGCTGCGCACATATATCAGCTACATGTGCCAGGCACAGAGCGAGATTTTGAGTTGTTTATGTCAGTCGATGAGTCTGTTCTAAAACCCTTCTCAGATGTCCGTATTGGTAGGATCCTGAAAAGTCTTGTGCTACTAACTGCATTTTCTTGTATATCAGAAGAAACTATATTTGACTGCACACTGTGACCACTATTTTTGAACAGGCCTTCCATATCTCTTGACAAATTGTAACTTTTTGTGGAAACTGTATTGAATGAAACAGACTAAATTTTGTTATTATATATATGCAATCCTCTGACGGTTCGAGGTCTCTCAGTTTGCACGAATATATGTATCTCTTCAATAGAATGATAAATATACGTTTAATGCTTCTTCTAGTTATCTCTTTTTGCTAGCTCATTGTGTGAATGCCTTGATTGCAATTCCCATATAAATATGACTGTTAAGAAGATATAATTGTTCAAGTGACTTATGTGGGTCACCATATGTCGGGATTGTGAAATGTGAACGCCCAACTACTTAAAATGATATGGAGATGGCCTGGTGACTGTATATAACTTATATGTGGATATCGGCGAATAGCAATCTTATCAATGATAGTGCATATCCGCTCGCCATCCGTGACACAAATGACACCAAATGTGATTTAATTCATGGTATTTCATTAGAGAAAAACGGGTATGAATTTGGTGGAATTTGGTTTATTAAATCAATTGTTGATGCAACGCTGACTCAAACAACGCCATATTGCGAAGGTGATTATGTATTCGTTTGGAATTGTTCAAGTGACTTATGTGGGTCACCATATGTCGGGATTGTGAAATGTGAACGCCCAACTACTTAAAATGATATGGAGATGGCCTGGTGACTGTATATAACTTATATGTGGATATCGGCGAATAGCAATCTTATCAATGATAGTGCATATCCGCTCGCCATCCGTGACACAAATGACACCAAATGTGATTTAATTCATGGTATATCATTAGAGAAAAACGGGTATGAATTTGGTGGAATTTGGTTTATTAAATCAATTGTTGATGCAACGCTGACTCAAACAACGCCATATTGCGAAGGTGATTATGTATTCGTTTGGTGGAAATCAGCGACAAAACTATTTCACCATATTTTTTTAATTTCCCCTCCCATCAACAGCATCATTTTAGAAAATTTTAACCCGCACCATTATCTTCCTTGTAAAAAGTCACCCTCTTAGAACGCCTTGGTGCAATCTCGATTGTACCGCGTGAAGTTATATATAGAACGCACACAGACAGACAAAAAGACAGACAGACAGCACGATTTTATTTCTTGTATCATTTGAGAAGAACGTGTCTGAATTTGATGGTAATTGGTACTAAAAATATTTTTTATCAGTTTTGGTGACCCTCCCGTCCCTATTTCGCGCTCAAGCTGCACACACTAAGACTCATTAGAGATTAGAGATGCATATATATGAAATTGGTGTAAATTGGCGAGTATACAAATTCGTATCAAACTTAAGGTCCCCATATCTCTCACCCATAGGGCACCAATTTGGTGTATCTAAACCACACGATAAGATTCCTCGTATCACGGAGAAGAATATGTATCAATCTGGTGGAAATCGGCACTAAACATATAGATATAATTTTTTGTGTCCCTCTCATCTCTATACACCACTGACTCGAATGGTCCCACTTGTGACATCCTTAAACCACACGATTACACTCCTGATATCATGGAGATGATTGTTTATAAGTTTGGTGATAATCGGCGACTAAACAATTTTTTTTATCAAATTTGGTGCCAATCCCTCCCTCTCCATATCTCACTCAAACAGCACCACTGTGGCGTCGTTAAATCACGATTAGATTCCTCGTATCATGGATAAGAACGTGTATCAATTTGGTGGAAATTGGCGCTAAAAAATTGTGCATCAATTTTGGTGCCCCTGTCCCTTTCAATGCAACCCTGACTCGAATGAGGCCACATTTGACAGACGACTAAACAATTTTTTGTTATCAAATTTGGTGCCAATCCCTCCCCTCTCCATATCTCACTCAAACAGCACCACTATGGCGTCGTTAAATCACGATTAGATTCCTCGTATCATGGATAAGAACGTGTATCAATTTGGTGGAAATTGGCGCTAAAAAAATTGTTCATAAATTTTGGTGCCCCTGTCCCTTACAATGCTCCCCTTCCGTTCATCCCTGACTCAAACGACGCCAATTTTGACATATTTAAACCACACCGATGGATTCTTCATATCATGGGGATGATTATATGTAAGTTTCGTGGCAATCGGCGACAGAAAAAAAAATCTCCCCCCTTCCGGGCACCCTGACGCGAACGGCGCGACTTTTGCCATATTTAAACCACGCCATTAGATTCCTCATATTATGGGGATGATTATATATAAGTTTGGTGGCAATCGGCGACAATTTTTTTTTCTGCCCCTCCCCCTTTTCTGCCCCTGACAACAACGGCGTCACTTTAGAAAATTCTAACCCCGACCATTATCTTTCTCGTAAAAAGCTACTCCTAGTAGACCCCTTTGGCATCATCTAGATGGTCCCCTGTGAATTTCTATAGAACACAGACAGACAGACAGACAGACAGACAGACATTCGCAAATATAGATATATATATATATATATATATATATATATATATATATATATATATATATATATATATATAGGTACGATTTTTCACGAGGTTTATTGCGACGCTATCAGGCGTACAAATTTGCGGTTTTTATATACTAATTCAGAACTCGAGAACCGTTTGACCGATTAGGCTGAATCTTCGTATGTGGAACTATTTTGACCCGGGGAATATTTATACGCTACAGACAAGTTCGTGCTGCGTGATCTTGACCTTCAAGCACTTTACATTGAACGCGCATTCCGTGGAGTAATGGGGATATCCATTTGAAATTTAGTTTGTATAGGTATAAGACGGAACACTTTTATCTACATGGTCACATTCCAAACAGTATTCCCATCACGTGCAGTTTTGAGAAATGTGGCCCGACCGGTTCCCATATTACGCCATTTAAAGTGGCGACGAGTAAATATCACGGCATAACTCGTCATGATTTTTATAACGCAGTCATAGTGAACCATAGCAAACAGGATTTCCGCTACAAGCAATCCAGATTTCAAGAAATGGGATCAGGACGGGTCAAGAAATAGAGTCGGAACCCCGGAAATTCATATATAATACGCCATTTAATGTGGCGACGAGTAAGTATCACGGTATTACTGGTCGTGATATTGACAACGCAGCCAGGGTGAACCATTTCAAACCTGATTTCCGCCACATGCAGCTGAGATTTTCATAAATTGGGTCAGGACGGGGCACGAAATAGAGTCGGGATCCCGAAAAATTCATATATTACGCCATTTAAAGTGGCGACGAGTAAGTATCACGGCCTTACTCTTCGTGATTTCGACAACACAGACATGGCAGACAATTATGTACAGGATATCCGCCACACGCAGTTCAAATTGTTAGAAATGGGGTCAGGACGGGTCACGAAATAGAGTCGGGACCTCGAAAATTCATATATTACGCCATTTGACGTGGTGACGAGTAAGTATCACGGCAGTACTCTTCGTGATTTTGACAACACAGGCGGGGCAGACAATTCTGTAAAGGATTTCCGCCACACGCAGTTGAGATTTTTAGAAATTGGGTCAGGATGGGTCACGAAATAGAGACGGGACCCCGAAAATTAATATATTACGCCATTAAAATATGTGACGAGTAAGTATCACGGCGTTACTCTTCGTGATTTCGACAACACAGGCAGGGCATGCAATTCTGTACAGGATTTCCGCCACACGCAGTTCAGATTTTAAGAATGGGGTCAGGACGGGTCACTAAATAGTGACGGGACCCCGAAAATTCATATATTACGCCATTTAATGTGGTGACGAGTAAGTATCACGGCCTTACTCTTCGTGATTTCGACAACACAACCAGGGCAGGCAATTCTGTACAGGATTTCCGCCACACGCAGTTCAGATTTTAAGAAATGGGGTCAGGACGGGTCACGAAATAGAGACGGGACCCCGAAAATTCATATATTACGCCATTTAATGTGGTGACGAGTAAGTATCACGGTCTTACTCTTCGTGATTTCGACAACACAGGCAGGGCAGACAATTCTATACCGGATTTCCGCCACCACTGAAAATTTAAATACCATCATTACCAACCTGAAAGTGGAGTATGACAGAAAGTTAGAGGCAGTAAAAGATGAATGTGAAAGTAAGGTGTTTGACGCAGAAACTAGAATTGACCAGATGGATGACCAAATGACTCGACTCGCGAGTGAAGTTCAGGACAGGGATAATGATATCGCACAGATGAGAGATGAAATTAAGCAGTTGAAAGACAAGCATAACCGCTTGGAGCAGCAAACCAGGAAAGACAGCATACGTGTATTCGGGGTGGGGGATGACAGTGCCAAAGAGACAGTAGACCAGTGCGAAAAGAAGTTAGTGAAAATCTTTCAGGACAAATTACATCTCCCCATTGAACAGCGCGATATAAGCATCGCACACAGAATTGGCAAATTTGATACAAAGCAAAAATTTCCCAGAAGTGTTATATGTCAGTTTATATCCAGGAGGGCAAAGAACGACATTATTCGAGAAAGGAAAGCATTGAAGGGTCAAGGAATTGTTATCAAAGAAGACCTGACTGATACTAACAGTTCACTCTTGAAAAGTGCCAAAGAATCATCAGCTGTCGAAGATTCCTGGTCAGTTGGTGGGAAAATTTATGTTAAATATTCAGATAAATCAAAAAACATCAAACAGATCTCAAAATTAAGTGACGTATAAATTTAGAATTTTTCAATATTGCACATATATTCAGTCCCTGCATATTCTATATTGTCAGCATAGTCTACCAATTAATACCACATTCACTGAAATAGCTTGAATGTTATAAGTTATGATATTGGAATAGAACAATATGAACTTTTGACTCTATTAATTCCACCAAAAGCAAACATATTTTACTTTTCTTGTCTCAAAACAGATAATCTCAGCACACTCACTGAAATAGCTTGAATGTTATAAGTTGTGATATTAGAATAGATCAATATGAACTTTTGACTCTATTAATTCCACCAAAAACAAACATATTTCACTTTTCCTGTCTCAAAACAGATATACTCAGCATATGAGTATGTATGTATATGTATTTATATACATGTATATATAGATATGTATATAGCTATATATATATATATATATATGTATATATATATATATGTATATATTTATAAAGATATATGTTATGTCACAAATTTTTTATATGTGTTCGATGCATGTGCGACCTGTCTGTTCAATCACCCTTCAATACAATACATGCGCTACGATTGTGTGAGTTCCGTAAATATCATATGCCCTTAAATAATGCTCGACCGGTCCCTCGATGTCGCTTTAACACTTTTCACATGCTACAAGTATGTCACGCCCCTCAAACAAGATATTTTTCCTTTAAATATCATATACGTTAAAATAGAAAAAGTCTCCCAAATATAATTTGTCACTTTAATCCCTGATGCACAAATGAATTTACACATATGTATGATCAGAATTATACAAAGCGAATCATGCCATAAACTTCCTAAGACGGCGCGTTATTAAATAAAATTGCCTCATGAATGCCATGTGCCACTTTAAGTTACCTACCAGTAAGAAGGAATGATGAAAACTCAAATTGTATTTATTAATGGAATCATACATGTGACCTGTATGTTCAATGACCCTATAAATTAGTACCATACATGGGCTACGATTGTGTGAGTTCCTTTAAATATCATATGTTCTTAAATATTGCTTGACCTGTCCCTCTATGTCCCTTTAAGGTCTTTCACATGCTACAAGTATGTCACGCCCCTCAAATACCATATTTTCCCTTAAAATAATTAATATCATATACGTTAAAAATAGAAAAAAGTTTCACGAATGGAATGTGTCACTTTAATTTTTGATGCAAGATTGAATCAACACATATGAATTATCGTATCATACAAAGCGAATCATGGCATAACACATATGTGTTATTGGAATCTTGCAGTTCAAATTTTAAGAAATGGGGTCAGGACGGGTCACGAAATAGAGACGGGACCCCGAAAATTCATATATTACGCCATTTAATGTGGTGACGAGTAAGTATCACGGCCTTACTCTTCGTGATTTCGACAACACAAGCAGGGCAGACAATTCTATACCGGATTTCCGCCACCACTGAAAATTTAAATACCATCATTACCAACCTGAAAGTGGAGTATGACAGAAAGTTAGAGGCAGTAAAAGATGAATGTGAAAGTAAGGTGTTTGACGCAGAAACTAGAATTGACCAGATGGATGACCAAATGACTCGACTCGCGAGTGAAGTTCAGGACAGGGATAATGATATCGCACAAATGAGAGATGAAATTAAGCAGTTGAAAGACAAGCATAACCGCTTGGAGCAGCAAACCAGGAAAGACAGCATACGTGTATTAGGGGTGGGGGATGACAGTGCCAAAGAGACAGTAGACCAGTGCGAAAAGAAGTTAGTGAAAATCTTTCAGGACAAATTACATCTCCCTATTGAACAGCGCGATATAAGCATCGCACACAGAATTGGCAAATTTGATACAAAGCAAATATTTCCCAGAAGTGTTATATGTCAGTTTATATCCAGGAGGGCAAAGAACGACATTATTCGAGAAAGGAAAGCATTGAAGGGTCAAGGAATTGTTATCAAAGAAGACCTGACTGATACTAACAGTTCACTCTTGAAAAGTGCCAAAGAATCATCAGCTGTCGAAGATTCCTGGTCAGTTGGTGGGAAAATTTATGTTAAATATTCAGATAAATCAAAAAACATCAAACAGATCTCAAAATTAAGTGACGTATAAATTTAGAATTTTTCAATATTGCACATATATTCAGTCCCTGCATATTCTATATTGTCAGCATAGTCTACCAATTAATACCACATTCACTGAAATAGCTTGAATGTTATAAGTTATGATATTGGAATAGAACAATATGAACTTTTGACTCTATTAATTCCACCAAAAGCAAACATATTTTACTTTTCTTGTCTCAAAACAGATAATCTCAGCACACTCACTGAAATAGCTTGAATGTTATAAGTTGTGATATTAGAATAGATCAATATGAACTTTTGACTCTATTAATTCCACCAAAAACAAACATATTTCACTTTTCCTGTCTCAAAACAGATATACTCAGCATATGAGTATGTATGTATATGTATTTATATACATGTATATATAGATATGTATATAGCTATATATATATATATATATATATATATGTATATATATATATATATGTATATATTTATAAAGATATATGTTATGTCACAAATTTTTTATATGTGTTCGATGCATGTGCGACCTGTCTGTTCAATCACCCTTCAATACAATACATGCGCTACGATTGTGTGAGTTCCGTAAATATCATATGCCCTTAAATAATGCTCGACCGGTCCCTCGATGTCGCTTTAACACTTTTCACATGCTACAAGTATGTCACGCCCCTCAAACAAGATATTTTTCCTTTAAATATCATATACGTTAAAATAGAAAAAGTCTCCCAAATATAATTTGTCACTTTAATCCCTGATGCACAAATGAATTTACACATATGTATGATCAGAATTATACAAAGCGAATCATGCCATAAACTTCCTAAGACGGCGCGTTATTAAATAAAATTGCCTCATGAATGCCATGTGCCACTTTAAGTTACCTACCAGTAAGAAGGAATGATGAAAACTCAAATTGTATTTATTAATGGAATCATACATGTTACCTGTATGTTCAATGACCCTATAAATTAGTACCATACATGGGCTACGATTGTGTGAGTTCCTTTAAATATCATATGTCCTTAAATATTGCTTGACCTGTCCCTCTATGTCCCTTTAAGGTCTTTCACATGCTACAAGTATGTCACGCCCCTCAAATACCATATTTTCCCTTAAAATAATTAATATCATATACGTTAAAAATAGAAAAAAGTTTCACGAATGGAATGTGTCACTTTAATTTTTGATGCAAGATTGAATCAACACATATGAATTATCGTATCATACAAAGCGAATCATGGCATAACACATATGTGTTATTGGAATCTTGCAAAGTGCTCCGAGCCAGACGCTTCTTAAGATGGCATGTAATAATATTATAAAAAATCGTCTCATGAATGTCGTGTGCTGCTTTAACCCAGGCTGTAGGAGCAAATGATAAAAAAAAAACATGCATGTATTCAAAACTGGAATCATACACAGAATACCATTACAGACGTCTAAGATTTCTGCGTTAAAATTGAAAAAAGTTATATGAATGGCATGCGTCGCTTTAATGCTAGATAGAAAAAATATACATGTATTTAATGCTGGAATCATACACAGAGAACCATTCCAGACATTTAAGATTTTGCGCATCAATAGAAAAAGGTTTTGTGAATGCCATGCGTCGCTTTAATCCTGGATACTCGAATGAATCATCATATACAGTAATGCCCTAATTAGTCGACTCCATAGCCACGGCAGAGTTGTGGGTGGCTTCTCGGGATTTGGTTGGGGGTATGGCTTGTTGCCATTCATCTGAAAGCTCTCGCTGAGAGCTTCCCTATGAATGGCGGCGGGCCATGTTTCCGACTGGGTCCTGACGGTTGCTCGTGCTTCTGCTGTGGTTGCGAGGTCTATTGCAATGGTCGATTTGGTACAGTCGGGTCCTTAACACTTTGCACATATCTAATTATTATTATTTTATTTATTTATTTTTGTTTTTTTTTAATAATATTTTTTATTTTTTATTTTTTATTTTTTTTTGCTCTCTTAATATGAAATTAATCGATTACTTTCGAAAAAGATGATCCTTTATCTGACTACCTTGAACTTATACATAACTATGATATTCAATGCTCTATTATAATTTATATATAGGTTCTTTATTTATACGTGCACTAGATATCTAGAATTTTCCATATTGGCCTACCATGATATACTCATGAATCGTGATGAATGGCATACACTGCCTATTACCTTTGTATATCTACATGTACGTAGTACAAATGAATCTACATATACATAATTACAAATCCCATGATGGGTCACAAAATCTTTTGTTTTACTCGACTATTACACAACACACCATGTATACCAGACTTAAACTGGATGGTGCTCTATTATAGAAAAAATACCCATGATATGAAATGTGCCACTTTAACTGTGAATGTATGAATGAATTGACACATACGTACTATAACTAATGTATGTAAAATTATTTGACGCACCAAATTTGTTTGTATTTACTGGTGTTTAGATTACAATGTATAGATAAAATGTCTCATGATGGCATGCATGTAGGGCATTGTAGGCCACTTTAAATACCCTTAGCTATGCGGATTAACCAGCACATACATCCCATGATGTGTCATAAAAGTTTATATATGACATGTGTCACTGTATTGGAATAACACTCAAAGCATTATGTCAGACTTAGAACCCTGCTTTAATATAGAAAAATGCCATGTGCCACCTTACCCCTTGGCCTTACTACTTAATAAATAGAGCATGGCTTGGAGGCACATTCTCAGCTAAATGGGCGCAATGCGCAATTTTCGTGTCGCTGTTGATTTTCGGAAAGAAAACGGGTGACATATTTGACATGCTATCCTAAGTTTTACAACATAAGATCATATCAAATGAATAAATATCACCACTGGCTCATAACGCCTCTTCCTGCGCGTCCACGTTACATCATGTCGTCTATATGGACCCAAAACACGCTGTCGCAAGATGTATGTGAAACGTCGCGACCAGCCGATTCCGCGTTTTTACCATCCGCTGCGGAAGGTGATATCGCCGATTTAAACCACAAGACACGTGCGTTAGCACACGTGCATAGACACTAAACCCTGGATAATTTCCACAGTTTTATGACGTCGGGATTGGCTGTCGCAAAAATATGCGACAGAATACGTTACCGACGAAATAACTCATACATGGCTCTTGAAATTGTTTTTACAACATGGAATACTCAGTAAAAGTGAACAGGAAGGCCATACATTATCTATGTAATGACCACTCAGTTCAGTTTGCCGTCTAGTGTTCGAAGGAATTCCATAAGTAATGCCACTTTAGAATGGTACGGAAATTTTGCGACAGATACGTTACCAAGCTTTTACCCTGCATCTCCAAAACGGTTGGGAGTAGTTTATTTACTCATACTCAGTTGTTTGCATATTACATATAGTTTATTATACACATCGCATATTTAGACCAGTTGGAAGTTTTTATGAATTGCCACTGAAATAAGTGTTTGATTCCGACATAATACGTTACCGACATAATACGTTACCGTTTCTATTATAAATCCACTGTAGCAATCTAAGCCATAGTTATTTACAGATTTACAAGAATCGTGTAAAAAATCGGTGTTTTAACAGCGTCACTATCCCTGAGAAAGGATTGTGACGCTGGGAGAGCTTGCTCTTGTTGGCCATACTTCGCTCTTGAAAATCAGTAGGCTATCGTATAATGCTATGTAATATGGCAATTTTGAGCATGGATTTGGACAAGCTTCGTGAATAATGGTCGAACTCTCAGCGGCTGTTGGTCTATATATAGGCCTATGTGCGCTCAATATGGTGTAGTTTGTTGTATTTTCCCATATTGCGTTTGGCAAGTAAGGGTTAATAAACGCGCACGAGAGACCAAAGCAGCGTAGTTAGCAGACACACCCATGTCTGTACGCGATTTATAGTATTTTGAAAGCGAACATCCAAGTGAAGCTGAGAACTGACTCCAGTTGTAAAGGTTGGCAGGATTGTCCAGGTAAGTACACAGCATTACTAATTCCCATGTTTTATTAAAGGTACTCAATCAGAACAGAGGGTCCCCATCTCAACAGATTCCAACAACAACAATCCGATCAAAGGGTCCTATATTACTATTTTTTTGGCTTTGGGGGTAAAAAATATTTGATTCGAGTCGAGGAACCCATCAAACAAAGCTCAGAGTTATTAGATATTGATTTTTGACATTTGTTATTTACTCGAGATGAGTATTAATAACCTTCAACTGCCGTAATCTGCTCGGGATGTGTACACCAAAATCTATTCAAACAGACAAGGATGGATAACTCTAAAATCAAGTGGTAATAATAACGCAATTTTGACTGAGTTCTGGGCCAGAAAGTATTCCCGATAATGAAAAATAATAGATTTCTAAAATCGATATCTAACAAATCTGAGCTTTGATGGGTGACTTCCTCGAGTCGAATCAAATATTTTTGACCTCCGAAGCCATTGAAATAGTAATTGAGAGGAGTTTTATCGGATTGAGTACCTTTAAGGACAAGGGGGTCGATACAATTTTCCTCCATTTACCATCACTCTGAAGTCTGACCAATTAATCCCATTTATCCAACAATGGCATCGATGTCGCCAAGGGTGGGTCGGCAATGGATTATTCTTTCAATTAAAACCATGCATGCACAAACGCCCATCAATTCCATTTCTACATCCATAGCATATAAAATAAATATGTTACCCCTGAATATTGTCACCCAACAGCGTCAAAAATCCAGGTACACCCCGTGTACGTGGTATCGCCAAACCCGAGGGTATCACCAAACCAGACCATGCGGTTTTGATAAATGAACATATCTTCGGTCAGATGAAACTATATAACTCTCAGTTAAAGGTACTCAACCCGATAAAACTCCTCTCAATTACTATTTCAATGGCTTCGGGGGTCAAAAATATTTGATTCGAGTCGAGGAAGTCACCCATCAAAGCTCAGATTTGTTAGATATCGATTTTAGAAATCTATTATTTTTCATTATCGGGAATACTTTCTGGCCCAGAACTCAGTCAAAATTGCGTTATTATTACCACTTGATTTTAGAGTTATCCATCCTTGTCTGTTTGAATATATTTTGGTGTACACATCCCGAGCAGATTACGGCAGTTGAAGGCAATTATTAGTACTTATCTCGAGTAAATAACAAATTTCAAAAATCAGTATCTAATAACTCTGAGCTTTGTTTGATGGGTTCCTCGACTCGAATCAAATATTTTTTACCCCCAAAGCCAAAGAAATAGTAATATAGGACCCTTTGATCGGATTGTTGTTGTTGGAATCTGTTGAGATGGGGACCCTCTGTTCGGATTGGGTACCTTTAAATGGGGTGACATCCACTATTAAAACATAACTTCGCAAAGCGGAATATCCCCTCAATGAGATAGCGACCACAGCTTGCTCTCACCCGATAACTTTAATAGAAATTCCGACTCATTTCCGCTTTTATCATAAATAGTAGACACATTCTGACGTTAGGTGGTTCGTTTGAACGATAATTATCAGTCGTAGATGGCGGATAATGTGTGTATCAATAGAAAAATATATGTTTAATTAACCATAAAATTGTCCAACCTGCAGAGCGGTTCGCAAAATACTAGCTAAGTCCAAGTGTGGGTACCCATCATAACTTGGGGTATCAAAGCCGCAGATCGATCCTGCAATGAAATGTCGCCAAACCAGAGCTGGGATGTCAAAGATGCGAATGATATGCTTCACATTTTGACCGTTTCTGCTTGAAAATATCCCAATTATCATTCGGACAGACCGGCACATGGATCACCTTTAGGGTGTGGGTGCATGCGCAAGAGTGAAAGCATGTATGTTTGTTTGTGTTTCATATATGTTCTGATGTCATTAACAGTATAGGCTATGATGTGTTAAATCAGTGTAACTCACAAGTTAGCAGGGACGTGGCTGGAGGGTCCATGTTAGGGGTGTTCACCTATAGTTTCTAAATGCACCCCTTCCAGTAATTTCTATTTGCACCCCATGTTAGGTTCGAGTTTTCATCGAGTTTACAACGGGTTCTTCCAACATTCGCAAATATAGATATAGCGAGTATTGCAGCATCATACAATTAATAGCTACGTGGGGTTCATGATCGAGATTCCAACGTTTCAGCCCATAAAACACCTGCATGATAGCTCGACATCTCGATGTTATGCATGAAACGGTCATTAAATCGCAATGTCTCATGTACTCGATTTGTTCTTTGTTGTGTACGCATATATTACCTGCACCAACGAAGCGTCATTTTCCCCTCCCTTAATTTCCATATGATAGAAACACTCGTCAAGCATGCACGGATAAGCATAATACCCTGTATATCCAGGTATATCATGGACATTACGCAATTCGAAGTATCTCCATGTGAGATGAATTATTTAGCCCTTTCTTTATACTAAATGGAATAATGACATTCAATTATAAAAAACTGGTGTAAGGGTGTATTATATTAATTCTGAGGGATTTTCAGGTAATATGAGCAGAAGAAAGATACAAATATACACTATGACATTTTCATATAATGGGGAGGTTTAGATTGATAAACCTTCTAACGTGGCCCTTCCAACATAACTGGCTATTAACCGAGAGCCTGCTGGGTTTTATTTACACAATCGCGTACGAAAGGTTTGATGCCTCAAATGTGTTACACCCCAGGAATGTTCAAATAAATCAGATTTTCTAGGTTCCGTATTCCTCCAGAGACCCCACGCCCCCCATAATGACTATATTTGCACTTATGAGTACGAAGCTGATTTTTATAATATTAATAGTGATCCAGGAATCACTGATCAACAATACACAATTTCTGAAAAGCAAATCACTTCTATTTGCACAAAGCTATACTATAATTTATATATGCATCAGATGAGTGTCAAAAGCAACATAAATATTATCCAAATATATCCAATGAGTGTCCAATCCCACTTACCGAGGGTCCCAAACCACCCAAAGAGTGTAAATCCACGCAACGAGTGTCTCAATCCAACATCTTAGTTAATATGCTATACCAAACAAAAAGTTCATAGATTGGTGTCACAAATCAGCCAACTAGAGTCTCGAAACGCCCAATATGTATCCCAAATCAACCCCACTAGTGTCCCAAATCATCCAAATGGTGTCCAACCCCGCTCAAATGAGTGTTCCAAAACATCCCAAACAACTCAACGAGCGTCTCAAACCATAAAATTGAGAACCCCAAACCATCCACTGGGTGTCCCACGCCATTTAATGACTGTTCATAACAATCCAAATGGGTGTCCCATGTATCCCGACGATTACCTCAAACCATCAGAATCAGAAGTGTCTAAAACAACTGGTGTCTCCTGCTTAGTAGGAGTCTGACGAAATAGAGAAAATACAGTACGAAGCCGCGCGAATCATAACAGGTGCCACCAGATCGGTTAGTAATTCCACGTTATTAAATGAAACTGGATGGGAAACTTTGAAAGCGCGACGAACTAAATATAAACTTAAACTATTCTACAAAATGATTAATGGCATGTCTCCTACATATCTGCAAAATCATGTTCCTCGCACGAATATTGCAATATCCGGAATAAAAACCAGACAAGCAGACGCTCTCAGAATCCCCGAATTTTACTCAGAAACCCATAGACGCTCTTTCATCCCCTCGACAACAGAGCTGTGGAACAACCTCGACCATAGCGTAAATATGGAATCGTTAGCTTCGTTCACAAAATCGTTAGAGACCAACCGAACTAAAATCCCCAAGCACTTTAACTGCTCACATTCGCGCCATTCTCATATTCTACACGTAAGACTACGGTTGAATTGTAGTAACTTAAACTACCACAAATACGCGAACTTCCTAACTGACAACCCGTATTGTGTATGCGGTGATCTCGAGGACAGCGAACATTTTCTACTGCATTGTATAACATACTCTATACAGAGAACCGCATTGTTAAATACGTTATCTGAAAAATGTGACCCAACAACAGAAATACTTCTACGTGGGTCATCCGACCTTTCATACGAAACCAATTCTATAATCGCCATAGAAGTTCAAAAGTACATAAAGAATACCAAACGTTTTTCTTAAATGACAATCCCACATACGAGTCTGGAAAAACAAAACAAAACAAAACAAAAAACAAACAAATGTGACTGATGATTGATACGCCGCGAAGAAGAAAACACCACAAGGGTTGTCCGTGTATTGGGGTGTCCTCATCAACAGCAAACCATACCATTCCAAATTCTATACTTTCTTTTCCTCCCTAAAATCTATAATCTAATTTGATACATCCGTCATACGATTTCATACCTCTTTTCTATCTGAAACAAATCGCATTTCCTCTGTATCCTCACTAACACATTCAAGTTAATATTACGTTTATACTAACACCACCATCCTCCATAGTTCTACGTTAATACAAGAAAACTGAAATATCCTATCGTCACCCCCTTCCCACCACGCGTGCATATAATATAATCTCTTTCTCGACGAGCTTGTTATCAACACCTGATAACAAAGACTCATCCTTTGATATTGGCTGCTCCCGCATGGTGGGATGGGGTAAATCATCCACGGAAACGACTCATATAAGCACATACGCTTGCTGTCGGATCCGATCCATGAAATCTTGATTCATCCTATATTTGTAATTGTATATATAATGAAATTACATGGAATAAATACTGTTTAAACTAACTGGTGTCTAAATCCATCCCATGCAAAATGTCCCACAACCCAACCTATGAGTGTCCCAACTAGTGTACAAAACCATCATCGAATATCTCAAACCAACCAGCTAGTGTATCGTGGTTTCGTAAACCAATTGGATGGGATGGAACACACTTGATGGTCTTAAATACTCTATTGAGGCTTTTGTACGCTATTTTGGATGTATTGAGATGACAATTAGCAAATTGTTTGTGTTCCAGTTGGATCACCCCCGTGTACGTGATATCGCCAAAATTGTTTTCAAAGAAAAACCCGCATATTTAGGGTGTCAGATCGGTTTTCCGAAGACCTATTACTACGAAGGCCCACAACTCCGAAGACCCGATTCTCCGACGGCCCACAACTCCGAAGACCCGATTCTCCGACGGCCCATAACTCCGAAGATCCGATTCTCCGAAAGCCCATAACTCCGAAGGGCCGATTCTCCGAAGACCTATAACTCCGAATACCTATAACTCCGAAGGGCCGATTCTCCGAAGACCTATAACTCCGAAGGCCCGATTCTCCGACGGCCCATAACTCCGAAGGTCCGATTCTCCGAAGGTCCGATTCTCCGAAGATTTTGTTTTATCGGGGTATTATCGTTTACTAAATAGTGTACAGTCCAGTGGCGAAGCCAAGGGGTCCCAAAATTCCCACTGCCCCCATTAAACCTCTACTTGCTATTTCAGACAATATGGGCCCCTACCAAAACATGTCCAATGTCATGTAAACGCCCGGAAATCGTTCATGGGGCATCAAAATATTCAAACTTTTCCTACTGCCCCCACCTAAATGGGAATCCTGGCCCGCCACTGACAATACACCAGATACTATAACGTTACGTTGGCCCATGAGATGCCAGAGTAAAATGTACAGGGGTGAACGGGGAAGAACTTGTCGCCCCTGTGCATGTTAGGCTACTCTGACATTCTTGCAGCGTTTCGTTATAATATACCCGGTGCACACCAGTGGCGGTGCCAGGGTTCCCATTTAGGGGTGCACATTAATTAGCATATGTGGGGGATATGTGGGGGATATATCATGCATTTGATATGCCGAAAGCGTATCACGAAGGCCTGATTTGGGGAGCGCATACATGGGAGGGGTCGCCCCCAATCGTTGGTCCGGGGGCTCCCCTGGGCAGGAACACTGTGAATATTTGAATGCCTAGGAGGGATTTCCTGACGTTTACATGACATTTGACATGTTTTTTGGGGGCGGTCTTCCATAGGGCCCCATTGACCCCGCCACTGGACTGTACACTATTTAATAAGCGATAAAACATGATCTTCGGAGAATCGGACCTTCGGAGAATCGGACCTTCGGAGAATCGGCCCTTCGGAGTTATAGACCTTCGGAGTTATGGGCGTTCGGAGTTATAGGCCTTCGGAGTTATGGGCTTTCGGAGTTATGGGTCTTCGGAGTTATGGGATTTCGGAGAATCGGGACTTCGGAGTTATGGGCTTTCGGAGAATCGGGGCGTCGGAGAATCGGGGCGTCGGAGAATCTGACCTTCGGAGTTATGGGTCTTCGGAAAAACGCTACGTAACCATATTTAGATAATTTAAATAATTTCGGCCAAATTTATGGACTGAAATGGTCACCCACTGTGTAGGAACTGTTACATCGGAAGTCGTTCTATCGCCGATTTGTGATGGTTCTTGACTGATTTGTGACGGTTCCTGATGATCCAAATTATACATTTTCGTGAGTTTTTGACAGTTAAAACGCAATTTTTGAGCCATCTAGGTGATAATTCGATTCGTTTTTCCATTCCCCTCATAATCTATGGTCCCAAATAACGTAGTCATAATGAAAATCCTATTGTGCGAGTAATAACAACGACGAAAACTGCGAATTGTGATATCTCGATCGAGTCGGTTCTCTCCCAATTTAATCGGTTCTGTCCGGGAAATACGATGACTATTATTTGGAAGGATACGTGAAAATAACCAAGTGAAAACAACGAAATATCAATTATGTTGAATTTACACCACTTATGATCAATTTTGGTGAGTTACACTGCCTTCTTATACATGTAATTATGTATCAACGGTAGTAACAGAATCGTTCACTTTATTGTGACGCAAAGCATGCAATTTGACATAAATGGTCAATGTGAACTGCGATGACTGATTTTTTCCCCCAACAAACCAATCATAATGGTCGACTGATTCAAAATGGCCGCCACTTTTTTCAATATGGACGCCACTTTTATTTTCAAAATGGCCGCCACTGTTTTTTCAAAAAGTCGCATTTTTCAGCTTTTATTAAACTTATACGAACCACGTGACTTCCATTCCTTATTCGAACATGGCAGCCGCCCACGCAGAGCGGTTCATGTAGGTGACCCATTCCATTTCTCGGTTCCTTTATATATTAAGGTCAAACAAAGGGTGCTGTAATTTACCCCCCCCCCCAAGACGCAGTAAACAGTCACCACAAACCCCATCAAAATTGACGGCGGTCAACTGAATTTGGATCGGGGGAGTGTTTATGGTGTCTTGTGGACACATGTTTTAATTTCATTTTGTCCACAGTTGTCATTTCACATTGATGCAATATGAACGATAAAGTGAGTCCTTGTCGATTTAGCCAGGCCGTGTACCGGTATATAGTTTGTAATTAAGTTCGTTTTAACTCTATCTTGGGCTTACTTGTGCAATTTGGGTCATTTATATAAATGCTTCGTATACAAATTAGCAGCTAAGCATATACAAGCGTATTCACATTTCACTCGATGATATTTTGGATTCGAGCGAAATGAAAACTATACTTAATAAAATTAAATAAATACACATAAAACATGGTCTATTCCAAATATGTTGGTGCACAACTCCATGACAAAACATCACAAATTAATTAAAAGCGTTTATGTGCTTATTGCTTGGTTGTTTTATTTGTTCAGTCGTTCCTTGTTTACGTATTATATAGTTATTAAATAACATTTGATATTTTAATTTGATTTATTTCATTAGTTATTCCTATGGGATCAAAATGGTTGGAAACTAAACATTGTAATCAGATGTAATCCAAAGTAATCAGTTACATTTTACTAAAGTAATGTAATCGTAATCAATTACATTTGAAAAATATTTAATCAATAATCGTAATCATGTAAATCAAAAGTAATTGTAATCGTAATCAATTACATTGGAATGTAATCGCCCCAACCCTGGCTAGAATTGAACACATATCCCACCTAAAACTTTCAACAACAGACCTTCATTTATCAAATAAAGTCACTTGGTGGTTTGCGCTCCAAAATAGGCGTGAAATTCGTATTTTTTAAACATACATGTATATATCGTAAGCTCAAAGCAGTATCTCACATGTGATCCGTGTATTTATGGAATGCTCGGCAGCTTCAATAGACGTCGTGCCTGACATGCCAGGAGTTGTTTATTCATTAGGAAATGCGTGTTGGTTGTTTCTTGGGAAGGTGTATATATACACGATTGCGTGGACTAGTCGATTGTGATCACTTGCTTTCATATTAAAGAGCACGGCTGATGTGTGCGTCAATGTACAATCATGTAACTGACTTCACAACGTTCATATATATCACGTCGAGACCCCATCCATACCACGCAGACGTCAGATTTAGCCTATATAAACAATATTGAGCGTATAAGTAGCACCTACCCACTACGCAGTCACTGCATGCTTAATTGTTAATTGCATGCACATTTAACAGTATTAAACTTGTACATTTGACATGATATGGAATAAAATTGATTGTCTTAATGTCAAATGAGTATTTTATGTTTAATGTATAGCTTGTGAGCACTTAATGTATGAAGCGACATAATACGTTACCACCGTGAACGAGACGCATGCTAATAGTAAAATCTTGATTTGAATAGACAGCCATCGCAGATAATATACTTCCAAATACATTAGTTTATAATATCATATAATCATATATCATTTTGAACATGCATGTCCGCCACAATACATATTTGCTTAATTTCCAAGGATTGAGAAGAGAATGAATTAGAGCACTAGTTTTGTGATCTTGAAGGAGTTTCAGATCATTTTAATACTTTGCAAATCCGAATGCAATCTCGATGTGTTATACATAATGACGTTAGCCTAGTCGGCAGTGGTAACGTATGTAACGTATTCTGTCGCATGGGAAATTGGAGGCCCATATTTCCATCTGTTGTATGTCAGGGGATAATTTGTTAAAACGTCCGCCAATACAGATTTCAATTATATGGATACTCTACTTCAAGAAACTAACCGAATTGGCTCTTATGGTTAACTTCGATTTTTCGGTGAAACATCATGTCCATTGGGCCCACTTAGCTGAGAATGTGCTTGGAGTGAAATACGCCGATATAGTGCATAGTGAGGTTGTGTATTTCACGACGCGAAGCGGAGTGAACTACACAACCGCACTATGCACTATATCGGCGTATTTCACGACAAGTCATGCTCTAATTATTATATTGTATCGAACAAATTCAGAAATTAAAGGCAAACCAGTGGGCAAACACCATTTTTTTTAAAAGAAAAAAAAATAATATGTAAATTTTTTTTTTTTTTAAATTCCTCTTTGTTCAGGTTTGTTTGTTTGTTATTTTTTAATTAATTCTTTTTAAATATTTTTTTTTTCAATGTTTGTTTTCCTGTTTTTTTTAAAAACTTTGGCTGCCTGTTTGTTGTTTTTTGTAATTATGTTTTGTTGTTTTTTTTAATTATTTTTATTTGTTGTAAATGTTTATTTATTGTTTGTTTATTTTTTATGTT
Source organism: Siphonodentalium dalli (assembly GCA_032622095.1). Lineage (NCBI taxonomy): Eukaryota > Metazoa > Mollusca > Scaphopoda > Gadilida > Siphonodentaliidae > Siphonodentalium > Siphonodentalium dalli. The sequence continues at coordinate 110,181,572 of CP136067.1, read as the reverse complement.
TGTTTTTTTAAAATTCCCCTTTGTTCAGGTTTGTTTGTTTTTTTAAATTAATTTTTTTGTTGCCCGACCTGTGCCTGTGGTGACCAGTGACCAAACTCAAGAACATTTAGACCAATGTCAACACATTTCAACCACTTACCCACTCTTAATTGGTGCCCGGACGAACGAAGAATGTATTAAATTTGGTCATTTATTAGTATAAGTCGCTCTTGTACACGGAACTATCAGAATAATTGAGCCGCGAAATTATTGATTATTTTCGAACCGAGCGGTCACGTGACTCTGATCGGAAGCAAAGAATTTACGGCTACAAAAAAAAGTGTACCCAACTCCGGAAACATGAACGTATGATTGGTGTTATTGGGCCATGAAAATCTGCAGTAGCGTGTTTTTTTCAACGCTTAGTATACAGCATAGGGGTATTATTTATTTACAAGAGACAGCTAAAACAAGCTGTAATCGGCAAATTGTATTCTCGGTTCATTTTATTAGTTGTTCGGGTACGGCAACCGATCACACGTTTTAGTGTTACCGGTATAGGAATGGGGTATCGCGAACTTAGGAAACGCAACGGGACTCCAGAGAAAACCTTTGTAATTTTGATTTAGCAGTAGGAAACTACTATTTTCAACTTTTACTAAGTTCAGACAATTGATGTTCGCCTTACTGAAGCTTTAATTTGGATCAGCGGCGAAATAACAAGTAGTTTCAGAACAAAGTTTGATGTAGTGTTCGTTACTATTTTTAGTAGTCAAAACTACATATGCATAGTGCACGATGGGAGAGACTTGAAGGCGTAGTATACAACTACGACTAATAGAGTCGAGTAGCCAACCAATCGGAAAGCTTGATTTCAATAACAAAGTCACACGAGATACAATATATACATATAGGCCTACACATACATGTACTGTATACCTCTTTGTATTTACTGGAATCATGATATCAGTCAGTATTATTATCTTTCCACATTACTTGTTGTATTTTTGTATATACTATATAGATAACCACAAATAAGGTATTATAATATGTCTAAAGGACAAAACAGAAGATATGCATTCATGTGCATGTACACAGGTATATAAACATACACAACTTCAAATTGGCTATACCGGTATATATAGTAATTATCAATTATTAATTATTAATACTTACTTCACATTATGGTAGCCTACATATTGTACATTGCATTTGTTCATAATGGACATGACTGAAACGTACGCCTTCAACTAATGATGTTTGCCAGTCAACTCAATACTGGGTCAATGGGTTAATCACCTGCAATGGATGCATATTGTAGCTACCGGTACCACGTGTTTTAGTCGAATCCATTCGTATAGCATTGAAGGCATGTCTTTGAACAACAAGTGCTTAACGTTTCCTCAATCCGAATGAATGAATGAATGTAAACACAGAATAACTTATATAACAAACGAGAATAGAAATTAACTCAAATTTGATGTCTTCCTTGCACATGACTCACGAGGGAACGCAGCGAATTCCCGAATACGAGGTCGTCGATCTGACCTGCAGGCTGTGACGTTTATTGTTATTGAAATAACTATGTCATGTTGTGGTACAGTCAGGTCCGAAACATTCTGAGCCCAATTATGTGCACTCCATTAAGACGAATTAATTAACGAATTTAGACTTTTTCAAAGATAATCAGAAGTCGGTATATCACACATGTACATACACTCATGTATGCATTTTCGTGCTGTATTAATAATACGTTCTTGTTTATGTATTTTCAATATATTGGCTTACCCTCATGCATTTAGCCATAAAGGCCTATGTTTTATCATTTTATGGAGTTATCTCTTTCTATCATGCTATAAGTCCTCGTTGCGAGTCAAGATAGACTACACGTCATGTCACAAATATGCATTTTTCGGCAATACTCACATGAAAAAATAACACGTGGAACTTAGAATTTTAATTAACCGTTGACTGAATCGTATTCGAGGACTTACTTGAAACATATATACCCGCCGAATACAACACATCATTAAAATAATATGTACTTCATATTACGGTTAGCTCTTGTAACAATGCACGGACTATACATATTCATACTTGCATTTTTAATTCATTCTGAAGTGGAGGGCATATATTTCATTCATTCCATTATAGGTCATGTCCATGGCTACACATAACGTAAATCTGAGTGAGGTTCGGGATTCTGATGAATATAACTTTACAATGAAATGGAACGAAACGGAACAGGAAAATGACGATTATTTTAATTCTGCTATTAATACCTGCAATGAATGTGCATACATTTCACCATCACATGCTATAGATCAACCAAATAAAAAATCTAAATTTTCAATATTCAGCCTCAACTGTCGAAGCATTAACGCGAATTTCGATTCATTGTGTAATCTCCTGTGCGACTTAAAGTCGAATACTAATTCATTCGACGTTATAGCTTTAACGGAAACATTCAAAATACGGCAAGCATCACACTTTCAAACACCGGGATATCACCCTATGGAATTCAAGTGTAGAGATGATGACGATGATGGTAGAGGTGGTGTATGCCTTTACATAAAAGAATCAATCCACTATAAAAATCGACCCGACCTTAGTGAATTTATTCCACACGTGATAGAAACAATATTCGTGGAAATTAACCCAGGAAAAAATGACTCTCGGATAATTGGCTGCGTTTACAGACCAAATACCGCACCAAAGGCCAACATTGATCAATTTTTGAAAAAATTTGACGATATTCTAGAAAAAATTAATAACCACAAATCATATATATCAGGAGACTTTAATATTGACCTCCTCAATTTCAACTCGCATACAAAAACGAATGATTTCATAAATAACATTTTCACAAGAGGATTCGTGCCAAGGATAACTAAACCCACTCGAATGACTGATCATTCAGCAACTCTTATCGATAATATATATACCAATAATCTACAAGGCGAATGTAAATCTGGTATAATCACATGCGATGTATCCGATCACTTCGGCATATTTTATTCAGAATCTAACCAAAAGAGACAAAACAGCCCCAATAATAACGAAACTATCACTAATCAAAGAAGTTTTAGTCCTGATAACATAATTAGATTCAAAAATCTTTTAAAATCTTGTACCTTTGACTCCGTTACACCTTGTAGAAGTGTCGACCAAGCATATGAAATCTTCTTAGATATCTATATGAATGCATATGAACTAGCTTTCCCCATCAAAAGTCGACATATACCCAAAAAATTCATAAAACGCGAACCTTGTATGACATCTGGATTGATTAAGTCTAGTATTGTTAAGAACCAGCTATATTTACGCAAATTGAATAAACCCATGGAAACGAACGTAAATAAATATTTGAGTTATCGTACCTTATATAATAACTAATCAGAAGGAGTAAAAATATATACTATACAAATATTCTAGAAGTAAATAAAAATAACTTAAAGAAAACATGGGAAATACTTAAGGGTGCATTGAAGATAAATGGAAACACAAATAATAGCCCAAAGACCTTTACTGAAAACGGAATAGAACTTGAAAATTCCAAACTCATATCGGAAAAGTTCAATGACTTTTTTTCAAAAATTGGGCGGGAAACTAGCCAACTCAATGAAAATGAAAATGACTCTCATTTTACAGATTTTCTTCATAACCGCAAAATAATTCCGACCTCTATACAGGAGATCATCCTCACATGTTTCTCTATGACTGGGAAAGTATCAAGGGATTTCAATGGTCTATCAACTAAACTTATCAAGGAAACAATTGAGGTGATAGCCCCAGCATTATTGCATATTTTCAACTTGTCCTTAGAGCATGGAATAGTCCCTAACAAAATGAAAATTTCTAAAGTAGTCCCGATCCCAAAAAATAATATCACTCATGAAATTTCCAACTACAGACCTATCAGCATTCTTCCAGCTATCTCTAAACTTCTCGAAAAAATAATGCATTAACGATTATTAGACTTCTTAAATGAACAAAACATACTCTATAAACACCAATACGGCTTCCGTCCTAATCATTCAACCTTCCATCCTGTATTACACCTCCTCGATCAAGTTGTCTCAAATAATGACAAAATGACAAGAGATTCCACTTTAGCTCTATTTCTCGACCTCTCAAAAGCATTTGACACGATAAATCACGATATTTTACTCCATAAACTAGATCACTATGGTATACGAGGCACAGCATGGTTTCAGAGCTATCTGCAAAATAGAAGGCAATATGTTGAACTCAATGGTATTAAATCTAAATTAACGGAAGTGACGTGTGGAGTGCCCCAGGGATAAATTCTGGGACCGATAATTTTCTTAATATACGTTAACGATATGTCAAATTCGACAACCATGGATATCTTATCATACGCGGACGATACGACTCTAGTAACTGGTGGAAAAGATGGCATCCTTGTAGAAAGTTATGTGAATAATGAGTTACGCAACATATTTGCTTGGTGCTGTAGCAATAAGTTAGTGATCAATACTAAAAAAAGCAACTATATGCTAATACACCCAGAGAACAATGATGACAAATGGAACTTTATAAAGGTTTACTTAAATAATACAGAACTAAACAAGGTAGGAAATCTTGAGCACGAATCCTCCACAAAATTCTTAGGAATCCATATAGATGAAAACCTGACTTTCAAAAAACATGTGTCCTCTGTTTGTTCTAAAATGGTGAATGCCATATACCACATCAATAAAGTTAAACACTTCTTTCCTGGTAGCTATATATAGCGCACTTAAAACATTATATTATGCTCTAATACAAAGCCATCTCGTTTACGGTATTCAAATATGGGGACACGTCCCTGCGGTCAAAACAATTTTCATGCTTCAAAAACGCGCGATGCGAGTTTTATGTAATAAGAAATATAGAAGCCACACAGAACCTCTCTTTAAAAAAGAAAATATACTCAAAATCTACGACATCCACAAAGTACAAGCGGCTGTTTTCATGCATGATTGGTATCATATGCGCTTAATAGAATCATTCACCGACATGTTTACCAAACGCAAAACCGGACCATAAACCCGGCAAAAAACCAAGAACATCTTGGTCCCAACAACTACCATTCCATTCTTTTCCAACTATATGGAACAATTTAGATAACGATTTTACATCATACCAATCCAGACACACATTCAAACGGCGTTTACATGCCGATGGCATTAAAAAATATGCTGCAACAATTAAATGCAACAATCAAAGATGTCCCGACTGTGTGGTAGCTCGTCAATAAGTGACTTCCCCAATATCGCAATCATCAACCTCACTCAGCATATTCCTACTCGACTTTCAAGGAACATCCCACTGACAAGAAAGAGACAAACCATCGAGTAACCAATAAGCGATTTATCTAGACGTATACCCTCCATGTATATAATCCAGTTAAATGCAACCATTGTGTGATACATAATTATATAGCCGTGCATTGTACAAGAAATCTTGACCGCCTATCGTAACATCTTTTCTTCTTTAAGGGGATGGCAGTAAGACAGTCTAGTCTGACTATGCCATCCCCTCGAATATACAATATAATATTTGTCAAATGTATTATTCATTAATATGTGTATATTGAAATAAAATATCCTATCCTATCCTATCCTATCCTCGTCGCCACATTAAATGGCGTAATATGTGAATTTTAGGGGTCTCGACTCTATTTCGTGACCCGACCTGACCCAATTTATGAAAATCTCAACTGCGTGTGGCGGACATCCTTTTACAGAATTGTCTGCCTTGCCTGTGTTGTCGAAATCACGAAGTGTAAGGCCGTGATACTTACTAGTCACCGCATTAAATGGCGTAATATATGAATTTTCGGGGTCCCGACACTATTTCGTGACCCGTCCTGACACAATTTCTGAAAATCTCAACTGCGTGTGGCTGAAATCCTGTACATAATTGTCTGCCCTGCCTGTGTTGTCGAAATCACGAAGAGTAAGACCGTGATACTTACTCGTCACACATTTTAATGGCATAATATGTAAATTTTCGGGGTGCCGACTCTATTTCGTGACCCGTCCTGACCCAATTAAAAAAAATCTCAACTGCGTGTGGCGGAAATCCTGTATAGAATTGTCCGCCCTGCATGTGTTTTCGAAATCACGAATAATACGGCCGTGATACTTACTCGTCGCCACCTTAAATGGCGTAATATGTGAATTTGCGGGGTCCCGACTCTATTTCGTGAGCCGCCCTGACCCAATTTCTGAAAATCTGAACTGCATGTGGCGGAAATCCTGTACAGAATTGTCAGCCCTGCCTGTGTTGTCGAAATCATGAAGAGTAAGGCCGTGATACTTACTCGTCACCACATTAAATGGCGTAATATATGAATTTTCGGGGTCCCGTCTCTATTTCGTGACCCGTCCTGACCCCATTTCTTAAAATCTGAATTGCTTGTGGCGGAAATCCTGTACAGAATTGCCCGCCCTGTCTGTGTTGTCGAAATCACGAAGAGTAAGGCCGTGATTCTTACTCGTCACACATTTTAATGGCGTAATATATGAATTTTCGGGGTTCCGTCTCTATTTCGTGACCCGTCCTGACCTAATTTCAAAAAATCTCAACTGCGTGTGGCGGAAATCCTTTATAGAATTGTCTGCCCCGCCTGTGTTGTCAAAATCACGAAGAGTACGACAGTAATAAGTTTACTCGTCGCCACATTAAATGGCGTAATATGTGAATTTTAGGGGTCTCGACTCTATTTCGTGACCCGACCTGACCCAATTTATGAAAATCTCAACTGCGTGTGGCGGACATCCTTTTACAGAATTGTCTGCCTTGCCTGTGTTGTCGAAATCACGAAGTGTAAGGCCGTGATACTTACTAGTCACCGCATTAAATGGCGTAATATATGAATTTTCGGGGTCCCGACACTATTTCGTGACCCGTCCTGACACAATTTCTGAAAATCTCAACTGCGTGTGGCTGAAATCCTGTACATAATTGTCTGCCCTGCCTGTGTTGTCGAAATCACGAAGAGTAAGACCGTGATACTTACTCGTCACACATTTTAATGGCATAATATGTAAATTTTCGGGGTGCCGACTCTATTTCGTGACCCGTCCTGACCCAATTTAAAAAAATCTCAACTGCGTGTGGCGGAAATCCTGTATAGAATTGTCCGCCCTGCATGTGTTTTCGAAATCACGAATAATACGGCCGTGATACTTACTCGTCGCCACCTTAAATGGCGTAATATGTGAATTTGCGGGGTCCCGACTCTATTTCGTGAGCCGCCCTGACCCAATTTCTGAAAATCTGAACTGCATGTGGCGGAAATCCTGTACAGAATTGTCAGCCCTGCCTGTGTTGTCGAAATCATGAAGAGTAAGGCCGTGATACTTACTCGTCACCACATTAAATGGCGTAATATATGAATTTTCGGGGTCCCGTCTCTATTTCGTGACCCGTCCTGACCCCATTTCTTAAAATCTGAATTGCTTGTGGCGGAAATCCTGTACAGAATTGCCCGCCCTGTCTGTGTTGTCGAAATCACGAAGAGTAAGGCCGTGATTCTTACTCGTCACACATTTTAATGGCGTAATATATGAATTTTCGGGGTTCCGTCTCTATTTCGTGACCCGTCCTGACCTAATTTCAAAAAATCTCAACTGCGTGTGGCGGAAATCCTTTATAGAATTGTCTGCCCCGCCTGTGTTGTCAAAATCACGAAGAGTACGACAGTGATAAGTTTACTCGTCGCCACATTAAATGGCGTAATATGTGAATTTTAGGGGTCTCGACTCTATTTCGTGACACGACCTGACCCAATTTCTGAAAATCTCAACTGCGTGTGGCAGACATCCTGTACAGAATTGTCTGCCTTGCCTGTGTTGTCGAAATCACGAAGTGTAAGGCCGTGATACTTACTCGTCACCACATTAAATGGCGTAATATATGAATTTTCGAGGTCCCGACTCTATTTCGTGACCCGTCCTGATCCCATTTCTTAAAATCTGAACTGCGTGTGGAGGAAATCCTGTACAGAATTGTCTGCCCTGTCTGTGTTGTCGAAATCACGAAGAGTAAGGCCGTGATACTTACTCGTCGCCACTTTAAATGGCGTAATATATGAATTTTTCGGGATCCCGACTCTATTTAGTGCCCCGTCCTGACCCAATTTCTGAACATCTCAACTGAATGTGGCGGAAATCCGGTTTGAAATGGTTCACCATGGCTGCGTTGTCAATATCACGACCAGTAATACCGTGATACTTACTCGTCGCCACATTAAATGGCGTAATATATGAATTTCCGGGGTTCCGACTCTATTTCGTGACCCGTTCTGATCCCATTTCTTGAAATCTGAATTGCTTGTAGCGGAAATCCTGTTTGCTATGGTTCACTTTGACTGCGTTATCAAAATCACGACGAGTTATGCCGTGATATTTACTCGTCGCTACTTTAAATGGCGTAATATGTGAATTTTCCGGGTCACGACATTAGTTCGTGAACCGGTCGGGCCACATTTCTCAAAACTGCACGTGTTGGGAATACTGTTTGGAATGTGACCATGCAGATAAAAGTGTTCCGTCCTCTTATACCTATACAAACTAAATTTCAAATGGATATCCCCATTACTCCACGGAATGCGCGTTCAATGTAAAGTGCTTGAAGGTCAAGATCACGCAGCACGAACATGTCTGTAGCGTATAGATATTCCCCGTGTCAAAATAGTTCCACATACGAAGATTCAGCCTAATCGGTCAAACGTTTCTCGAGTTCTGAATTAGTATATACAAACCGCAAATTTGTACGCCTGTATACGCCTGATCGCCTGTACGCCTGATCGCGTCGCGATTCACCTCGTGAAAAATCCTACCTCATTTTCATTTCTCATTTTTCACATTTATTTTTCAAATTTTAATCTTAGATCACATTCAGACACCGTTATTTATAATTCCCTTCATCACTCTCTATATCGTGTCAGTTTATGCTTCTAAAACCAACTTGACATGCAGCATTCTAAGTGTAAACTACATGCATCGTTTTTCTGCAAAAGTTATATTTTAGGGGGTGGGGTTAATTTTACGGTCATATCACATTTTCACAGCAATACTCTTGGCATTCCATTATTAAAATCGTTTTGGTTTGTCATTGGGGCAATTTTTTAACCATGTTGCTGATCAATAGCCCATGCTGTTCATTTATAAGTGACAACGTTTTTCAAATTCCGAGTAATTTTTCGCGATTTCAAAATATTTATCGCATTGTTTTCTAACTAGCTCAGAAATTGGTCTAGTTTTATATCTCGTGTCATTTTATGATAATTACGATATATTGTGCAGTTTATAACTGCAATATTTTTTTTATGCTCTAACACTTGTATTCGAGAAAATTTTCATTTTATTTTAGGGGTAAGAGTTGTATTCCCTGAAAAATCTATTCTGGGACACTTTCTGAAACGGGCACCAAACAAAATCTGATGCGCCATATGACTACCTTTAATTTGATAAATAGAAACGTTTGTTGGAGGGGGGTGCAGCCAATTTGAAAAATGTCTTGCTTGGCCCACGGACAAATGAGCTTGATTAGAGCGAAAACTGAGCATATTGGATGGTACAAAGCCGATATTCTTATATAACTTAAAATCAAGCCTATTTGTTTTTAGTCAGATAACCGATGTTGTCCGTGTGAAATCTTCCCAAAAATAACTGTCGAAGTAACATCAACCAGTCCGGCTTCATCTTCATAGAGTTCACCAACCACGTGCGGTATAAGATAACGCATCTATGCTGTATTATCACATGTTGTGTTTCCCCATGGCGAATTTTGTTTATCGATACCCACGTCCATAAAGCCTCGATTGGTTCAGTTTTTAATAAAGCCTTATTGCAGTGTACATGTACATCTTTCATCGGTGTGTTTTCACGTACACGCCCTTTGCACTGGGACTGTTATTATCGTCGTTCGCCGGTTTGATAGCTGACATGTTTTCATTCAAATGTTATGCACATGGTTTGTGGGCGAACTCCAATGCATTCACTTCCATTGATACACATTGCACCATATTCTTTGATCAGCAAGATTATTTCCTCTGTGGGATGCACTTCAATAGCATGGAGATATGCTGTCTTTGACCACTAGTGCTTCACCCGGCAGTAATAGCATCAGTAATTCTGAATTATGAATTAATATTACCGATATTAATTTGTAGAAATTATACGTACTAAATTATGAATATTCAAAAGATACATATGACTTTGAGTGTCTATATGAGTGGGAATATTATGGAGAAAGTTGAGTGATATAAATCGGCCATTTGCCCAATATTTGTTAACATTTTGTCGCTGTTAAATATATAAATTACTAAAACCTTCATTTCGAAAGGATTCCATGTGAAAATTCAATGAATATCTGTCTTGGAAACCGATAAGAAGTGGAACGTGCTGTATTTATGGAGCTAAGACGGGGAGCATTTGTTAACTAAGAAGTGGAACCCATGTGGTTGGTCGAAAATCTCTCTATTGGCCATAAATATAACTCTTGAAACAACACAGGTCGTGAATTGGTTGTAAATATGTATTATATCGTTATTTCACAATCGTAGGTTTTAGGACTATTTTATGCAAGAGCCCTTTCCACTATTTTGTCGGTCACTGAAGAAAAATGTGAGATTTGTTAGTGATTGGTGTCATTGTCGGTATGACAAAGAACATGCAACCAAATAATTTCCATACATAGTCGTTGAGTATTATCTACGGACGACAAATCTGACTTCGATAAATTATTGTCCAGCTCACCTTTTTTGCGCGGGTACCTCCATCTTGTCCAAAAATCGATCAGAAGATAAACAACAATCGTCTTCGAAGTGGAACATGAAACGGGACAGGAATGATCTTAGGGGAACAGCTGAACAACAGTGTTAGTGTCTCTATATACCCAAATTGTCAGACGACACTTTGCATAATCGAGGTTCCCAATGGGTGTACATCACAATATTCACCAGTTGGGAACTTCAATCTTAGTCTATGTCTCACGTCGCAGATGAGGTCCCCAGAGGGTTAATTTGGTGATGCAAGGCCACTATGCGGGATAGTGCCACTAAATTCACCATCTGGGGACGTCATTCTTCAAATGACAGGCACATTAAACTCAGGCTTGATTTGGTGGTCATAAACGCGTAGGATCAGAACTTTCAACAAAGTTGGAAAGTCTGATGACCCAGTAATTAGAACATTGCAACACAAGGGCGTGATGTAATATAAATTTGCCTTAGGGATGGGTTGCAGTGTTAATGTCTAAGTTGGAGATTTCTATACCGTGACTATATGTAACCTCCACACGAGTATGCTGTATACAGCTAGAGACTTGGTGACATGGGGTTTGGGAGAAAATTCAAGTTGGAAATATCAATCCTGACACAACATTAGTCGGAAATGTTACACCACCTATAGGTTGAAATTGTTCTCATTTCTAATCAGTAATTAGTGGGGAACATGTTGCTTTTAGACCAACAGCAATATATTTTTCTACTTTTGGACAAAATTTTCGTCTGAAATGGCCATCAGTTGGATATTTTTATGGGGGGGGGGGGGGGGGTGACAGGTTGGAAACTCGGCAGTTTGAGGCATTGGTTGGAAAGTTCCATTCCAACCCAAGGGATGCTAATAGAATTTCGCGAATATAGGAGTTTAAGGGGTGCAGTTATTTCAAGGTGTACAGCCCAATGGAAACCCTCTAGCCACGTCCCAGAATATTGTTTTTAGTGCAAAATTGTTATTATATACCAATTTGGGAGAGGGTAAAATTCTAGTCTCTCCAGAATTGAGATTTGTTTTGTCGTTATTAAGGAGATTCTCATTTGGATTCTTCGGGGGGGGGGGGAGGGGCTACAGGGGGAGTGGGATTCGAGTGAGTGCATCATCCACCAACATAACTGAAAACTTTACCATACTTTTCTGAGACACTTCCCCCAACAGAGACTCGCATCCGACCCCTGCGCTTTGGCCTCTATGGCCACGTTCCCGAGTCCATATTGGGCTTGTACAGTAATTTTTCAGGATTTAGTCTGAAATATGGCTTGTTGCCATTCATCGGAAAGCTCTCACTGAGAGCTTTCCGATGAATGGCAACAAGCTATATTTCTGAATAAATCCTGAAAAATATACCCATAATTCTGCTGTGGTTAAGGTGTCGATTATTTAGGGCATTACTGTAATTGGAGACAAACAATACCCCGATCACCGTTGATTGGTGTTCTTTGTGCTTTATTGTTATCCTGCAACATCTTGTTCGTGTGTCTCGAAGTGTGTTATCTGGTAGGTAGGACATAACGCAAAATATAGCTGGTCATTACCTTAACAATAACCTGGGGAATATTTTAATATTCCCATGTTACTGTTATAAGATAAACACCAGCCCTTGTTGCCAACGTGGGGTAGTTTAGATACTGTGCTTGAGAAAACTATAGAGAACATGACGGCTGGGGGTTAAACATATATTATAACATGTGATGTCACCCAAAGCTGAATCGTTCTTCTCTGCCCACTACATCCATTCACACAATAAACCCACATACTATTCCCAGATTCTTAACAAACAACGTATATATAACAACATATTTATTTGTTTACTATACATTTGTTCAACATTTCAAAATCGGGTCGGAGTGACCACCACGGAATGTTTTGCGATCAATTTACGTCGTTACAAACAAACCAGTCTAGTTTTCCCGCGCACCTGTACATCATTTCTATCTGAATACTGCAAGAACACCATTATTTGCAGACAAGGCAACTATCCATGAAATGGGATGCATGAACCTCCAAGGCACATCAATATATTAATAATTTCAACAGGACATCGAGGCTGTATCAACCTCTAACGAGAGGTGACGCCGACCACACGTATATATAGACACACACCAGTCCGATTATATCTCGCCGACCACACGTATATATATATAGACACACACCTGTCCGATCATATCTCGCCGACCACACGTATATATATATAGACACACACCAGTTCGATCATTCCTCGCCGACCACACGTATATATAGACACACACCTGTCCGATCATTCCTCGCGACCACACGTATATATAGACACACACCTGTCCGATCATTCCTCGCCGACCACACGTATATATAGACACACACCTGTCCGATCATTCCTCGCCGACCACACGTATATATAGACACACACCTGTCCGATCATATCTCGCCGACCACACGTATAATATATAGACACACACCTGTCCGATCATATCTCGCGACCACACGTATATATAGACACACACCTGTCCGATCATTCCTCGCCGACCACACGTATATATAGACACACACCTGTCCGATCATTCCTCGCCGACCACACGTATATATAGACACACACCTGTCCGATCATATCTCGCCGACCACACGTATATATATATAGACACACACCAGTCCGATCATTCCTCGCCGACCACACGTATATATAGACACACACCTGTCCGATCATTCCTCGCCGACCACACGTATATATAGACACACACCAGTCCGATCATATCTCGCCGACCACACGTATATATATATAGACACACACCTGTCCGATCATTCCTCGCCGACCACACGTATATATAGACACACACCAGTCCGATCATATCTCGCCGACCACACGTATATATATATAGACACACACCAGTCCGATCATTCCTCGCCGACCACACGTATATATATATAGACACACACCTGTCCGATCATATCTCGCCGACCACACGTATATATATATAGACACACACCTGTCCGATCATTCCTCGCCGACCACACGTATATATAGACACACACCAGTCCGATCATATCTCGCCGACCACACGTATATATATATAGACACACACCAGTCCGATCATTCCTCGCCGACCACACGTATATATATATAGACACACACCTATCCGATCATATCTCGCCGACCACACGTATATATATATAGACACACACCAGTCCGATCATTCCTCGCCGACCACACGTATATATAGACACACACCTGTCCGATCATTCCTCGCCGACCACACGTATATATAGACACACACCAGTCCGATCATATCTCGCCGACCACACGTATATATATATAGACACACACCTGTCCGATCATTCCTCGCCGACCACACGTATATATAGACACACACCAGTCCGATCATATCTCGCCGACCACACGTATATATATATAGACACACACCTGTCCGATCATTCCTCGCCGACCACACGTATATATAGACACACACCAGTCCGATCATATCTCGCCGACCACACGTATATATATATAGACACACACCAGTCCGATCATTCCTCGCCGACCACACGTATATATATATAGACACACACCAGTCCGATCATATCTCGCCGACCACACGTATATATATATAGACACACACCAGTCCGATCATTCCTCGCCGACCACACGTATATATAGACACACACCTGTCCGATCATTCCTCGCCGACCACACGTATATATAGACACACACCAGTCCGATCATATCTCGCCGACCACACGTATATATATATAGACACACACCTGTCCGATCATTCCTCGCCGACCACACGTATATATAGACACACACCAGTCCGATCATATCTCGCCGACCACACGTATATATATATAGACACACACCAGTCCGATCATTCCTCGCCGACCACACGTATATATATATAGACACACACCTGTCCGATCATATCTCGCCGACCACACGTATATATATATAGACACACACCAGTCCGATCATTCCTCGCCGACCACACGTATATATATATAGACACACACCTGTCCGATCATATCTCGCCGACCACACGTATATATATATAGACACACACCAGTCCGATCATATCTCGCCGACCACACGTATATATATATAGACACACACCTGTCCGATCATATCTCGCCGACCACACGTATATATATATAGACACACACCTGTCCGATCATTCCTCGCCGACCACACGTATATATATATAGACACACACCTGTCCGATCATATCTCGCCGACCACACGTATATATATATAGACACACACCTGTCCGATCATTCCTCGCCGACCACACGTATATATAGACACACACCTGTCCGATCATTCCTCGCCGACCACACGTATATATAGACACACACCAGTCCGATCATATCTCGCCGACCACACGTATATATACATAGACACACACCTGTCCGATCATTCCTCGCCGACCACACGTATATATAGACACACACCAGTCCGATCATATCTCGCCGACCACACGTATATATATATAGACACACACCAGTCCGATCATTCCTCGCCGACCACACGTATATATATATATAGACACACACCTGTCCGATCATATCTCGCCGACCACACGTATATATATATAGACACACACCAGTCCGATCATTCCTCGCCGACCACACGTATATATATATAGACACACACCTGTCCGATCATATCTCGCCGACCACACGTATATATATATAGACACACACCTGTCCGATCATATCTCGCCGACCACACGTATATATATATAGACACACACCTGTCCGATCATTCCTCGCCGACCACACGTATATATAGACACACACCTGTCCGATCATTCCTCTCCAAATCGTGCAACAACACCACTATTTTTTTCCAAAAAGGCAACTATCCCTCAAATGGAATATAATTAACCACCAAGGCAATTATTGATCCTTTCTTTCCGCTTCGTGCAAGAACATCATAAATAACCAAGGCAATTATTGATCATTCCTTTCCGCTTCGTGCAAGAACATCATAAACCACCAAGGCAATTATTGATCATTCCTTTCCGTTTCGTACAAGAAGATCATAAATCACCAAGGCAATTATTGATAATTCCTTTCCGCTTCGTGCAAGAACATATTAAACCACCAATGCAATTATTGATCATTCCTTTCCGCTTCGTGCAAGAACATATTAAACCACCAAGGCAATTATTGATCATTCCTTTCCGCTTCGTGCAAGAACATCATAAATCACCAAGGCAATTATTGATCTTTCCTTTCCGCTTCGTGCAAGAACATCATAAATCACCAAGGCAATTATTGATCTTTCCTTTCCGCTTCGTGCAAGAACATCATAAATCACCAAGGCAATTATTGATCTTTCCTTTCCGCTTCGTGCAAGAACATATTAAATCACCAAGGCAATTATTGATCATTCCTTTCCGCTTTGTGCAAGAACATCATGAACCACCAAGGCAATTATTGATCATTCCTTTCTGCTTCGTGCAAGAACACCATAAATCACCAAGGCAATTATTGATCATTCCTTTCCGCTTCGTGCAAGAACATATTAAATCACCAAGGCAATTATTGATCTTTCCTTTCCGCTTCGTGCAAGAACATATTAAATCACCAAGGCAATTATTGATCTTTCCTTTCCGCTTCGTGCAAGAACATATTAAATCACCAAGGCAATTATTGAGCATTCCTTTCCGCTTTGTGCAAGAACATCATGAACCACCAAGGCAATTATAGATCATTCCCTCCCGCTTCGTGCAAGAACATATTAAATCACCAAGGCAATTATTGATCTTTCCTTTCCGCTTCGTGCAAGAACATATTAAATCACCAAGGCAATTATTGATCATTCCTTTCCGCTTTTTGCAAGAACATCATGAACCACCAAGGCAATTATAGATCATTCCTTTCCGCTTCGTGCAAGAACATATTAAACCACCAAGGCAATTATTGATCTTTCCTTTCCGCTTCGTGCAAGAACATCATAAATCACCAAGGCAATTATTGATCTTTCCTTTCCGCTTCGTGCAAGAACATCATAAATCACCAAGGCAATTATTGATCTTTCCTTTCCGCTTCGTGCAAGAACATATTAAATCACCAAGGCAATTATTGATCTTTCCTTTCCGCTTCGTGCAAGAACATATTAAATCACCAAGGCAATTATTGATCATTCCTTTCCGCTTTGTGCAAGAACATCATGAACCACCAAGGCAATTATAGATCATTCCCTCCCGCTTCGTGCAAGAACATATTAAATCACCAAGGCAATTATTGATCTTTCCTTTCCGCTTCGTGCAAGAACATATTAAATCACCAAGGCAATTATTGATCATTCCTTTCCGCTTTGTGCAAGAACATCATGAACCACCAAGGCAATTATAGATCATTCCTTTCCGCTTCGTGCAAGAACATATTAAACCACCAAGGCAATTATTGATCTTTCCTTTCCGCTTCGTGCAAGAACATCATAAATCACCAAGGCAATTATTGATCTTTCCTTTCCGCTTCGTGCAAGAACATCATAAATCACCAAGGCAATTATTGATCTTTCCTTTCCGCTTCGTGCAAGAACATATTAAATCACCAAGGCAATTATTGATCATTCCTTTCCGCTTTGTGCAAGAACATCATGAACCACCAAGGCAATTATTGATCATTCCTTTCTGCTTCGTGCAAGAACACCATAAATCACCAAGGCAATTATTGATCATTCCCTCCCGCTTCGTGCAAGAACATATTAAACAACCAAGGCAATTATTGATCTTTCCTTTCCGCTTCGTGCAAGAACATCATAAATCACCAAGGCAATTATTGATCTTTCCTTACCGCTTCGTGCAAGAACATCATAAATCACCAAGGCAATTATTGATCTTTCCTTTCCGCTTGGTGCAAGAACATCATGAACCACCAAGGCAATTATTGATCATTCCTTTCTGCTTCGTGCAAGAACACCATAAATCACCAAGGCAATTATTGATCATTCCCTCCCGCTTCGTGCAAGAACATATTAAATCACCAAGGCAATTATTGATCTTTCCTTTCCGCTTCGTGCAAGAACATATTAAATCACCAAGGCAATTATTGATCATTCCTTTCCGCTTTGTGCAAGAACATCATGAACCACCAAGGCAATTATAGATCATTCCTTTCCGCTTCGTGCAAGAACATATTAAACCACCAAGGCAATTATTGATCATTCCTTTCCGCTTCGTGCAAGAACATCATAAATCACCAAGGCAATTATTGATCTTTCCTTTCCGCTTCGTGCAAGAACATCATAAATCACCAAGGCAATTATTGATCTTTCCTTTCCGCTTCGTGCAAGAACATCATAAATCACCAAGGCAATTATTGATCTTTCCTTTCCGCTTCGTGCAAGAACATATTAAATCACCAAGGCAATTATTGATCATTCCTTTCCGCTTTGTGCAAGAACATCATGAACCACCAAGGCAATTATTGATCATTCCTTTCTGCTTCGTGTAAGAACACCATAAATCACCAAGGCAATTATTGATCATTCCCTCCCGCTTCGTGCAAGAACATATTAAATCACCAAGGCAATTATTGATCTTTCCTTTCCGCTTCGTGCAAGAACATATTAAATCACCAAGGCAATTATTGATCTTTCCTTTCCGCTTCGTGCAAGAACATATTAAATCACCAAGGCAATTATTGATCATTCCTTTCCGCTTTGTGCAAGAACATCATGAACCACCAAGGCAATTATAGATCATTCCCTCCCGCTTCGTGCAAGAACATATTAAATCACCAAGGCAATTATTGATCTTTCCTTTCCGCTTCGTGCAAGAACATCATAAATCACCAAGGCAATTATTGATCTTTCCTTTCCGCTTCGTGCAAGAACATCATAAATCACCAAGGCAATTATTGATCTTTCCTTTCCGCTTCGTGCAAGAACATATTAAATCACCAAGGCAATTATTGATCATTCCTTTCCGCTTTGTGCAAGAACATCATGAACCACCAAGGCAATTATTGATCATTCCTTTCTGCTTCGTGCAAGAACACCATAAATCACCAAGGCAATTATTGATCATTCCCTCCCGCTTCGTGCAAGAACATATTAAACCACCAAGGCAATTATTGATCTTTCCTTTCCGCTTCGTGCAAGAACATCATAAATCACCAAGGCAATTATTGATCTTTCTTTACCGCTTCGTGGAAGAACATCATAAATCACCAAGGCAATTATTGATCTTTCCTTTCCGCTTCGTGCAAGAACATCATGAACCACCAAGGCAATTATTGATCATTCCTTTCTGCTTCGTGCAAGAACACCATAAATCACCAAGGCAATTATAGATCATTCCTTTCCGCTTCGTGCAAGAACATATTAAACCACCAAGGCAATTATTGATCTTTCCTTTCCGCTTCGTGCAAGAACATATTAAATCACCAAGGCAATTATTGATCATTCCTTTCCGCTTTGTGCAAGAACATCATGAACCACCATGGCAATTATAGATCATTCCCTCCCGCTTCGTGCAATAACATATTAAATCACCAAGGCAATTATTGATCTTTCCTTTCCGCTTCGTGCAAGAACATATTAAATCACCAAGGCAATTATTGATCATTCCTTTCCGCTTTGTGCAAGAACATCATGAACCACCAAGGCAATTATAGATCATTCCTTTCCGCTTCGTGCAAGAACATATTAAACCACCAAGGCAATTATTGATCTTTCCTTTCCGCTTCGTGCAAGAACATCATTAATCACCAAGGCAATTATTGATCTTTCCTTTCCGCTTCGTGCAAGAACATCATAAATCACCAAGGCAATTATTGATCTTTCCTTTCCGCTTCGTGCAAGAACATATTAAATCACCAAGGCAATTATTGATCATTCCTTTTCGCTTTGTGCAAGAACATCATGAACCACCAAGGCAATTATTGATCATTCCTTTCTGCTTCGTGCAAGAACACCATAAATCACCAAGGCAATTATTGATCATTCCCTCCCGCTTCGTGCAAGAACATATTAAACCACCAAGGCAATTATTGATCTTTCCTTTCCGCTTCGTGCAAGAACATCATAAATCACCAAGGCAATTATTGATCTTTCCTTACCGCTTCGTGCAAGAACATCATAAATCACCAAGGCAATTATTGATCTTTCCTTTCCGTTTCGTGCAAGAACATCATGAACCACCAAGGCAATTATTGATCATTCCTTTCTGCTTCGTGCAAGAACACCATAAATCACCAAGGCAATTATTGATCATTCCCTCCCGCTTCGTGCAAGAACATATTAAATCACCAAGGCAATTATTGATCTTTCCTTTCCGCTTCGTGCAAGAACATATTAAATCACCAAGGCAATTATTGATCATTCCTTTCCGCTTTGTGCAAGAACATCATGAACCACCAAGGCAATTATAGATCATTCCTTTCCGCTTCGTGCAAGAACATATTAAACCACCAAGGCAATTATTGATCATTCCTTTCCGCTTCGTGCAAGAACATCATAAATCACCAAGGCAATTATTGATCTTTCCTTTCCGCTTCGTGCAAGAACATCATAAATCACCAAGGCAATTATTGATCTTTCCTTTCCGCTTCGTGCAAGAACATCATAAATCACCAAGGCAATTATTGATCTTTCCTTTCCGCTTCGTGCAAGAACATATTAAATCACCAAGGCAATTATTGATCATTCCTTTCCGCTTTGTGCAAGAACATCATGAACCACCAAGGCAATTATTGATCATTCCTTTCTGCTTCGTGCAAGAACACCATAAATCACCAAGGCAATTATTGATCATTCCCTCCCGCTTCGTGCAAGAACATATTAAATCACCAAGGCAATTATTGATCTTTCCTTTCCGCTTCGTGCAAGAACATATTAAATCACCAAGGCAATTATTGATCTTTCCTTTCCGCTTCGTGCAAGAACATATTAAATCACCAAGGCAATTATTGATCTTTCCTTTCCGCTTCGTGCAAGAACATATTAAATCACCAAGGCAATTATTGATCATTCCCTCCCGCTTCGTGCAAGAACATATTAAATCACCAAGGCAATTATTGATCTTTCCTTTCCGCTTCGTGCAAGAACATATTAAATCACCAAGGCAATTATTGATCTTTCCTTTCCGCTTCGTGCAAGAACATATTAAATCACCAAGGCAATTATTGATCTTTCCTTTCCGCTTCGTGCAAGAACATATTAAATCACCAAGGCAATTATTGATCATTCCCTCCCGCTTCGTGCAAGAACATATTAAATCACCAAGGCAATTATTGATCTTTCCTTTCCGCTTCGTGCAAGAACATATTAAATCACCAAGGCAATTATTGATCTTTCCTTTCCGCTTCGTGCAAGAACATCATGAACCACCAAGGCAATTATTGATCATTCCTTTCCGCTTCGTGCAAGAACATATTAAACCACCAAGGCAATTATTGATCTTTCCTTTCCGCTTCGTGCAAGAACATCATAAATCACCAAGGCAATTATTGATCTTTCCTTTCCGCTTCGTGCAAGAACATCATAAATCACCAAGGCAATTATTGATCCTTCCTTTCCGCTTCGTGCAAGAACATATTAAATCACCAAGGCAATTATTGATCATTCCTTTCTGCTTTGTGCAAGAACATCATAAAACACCAAGGCAATTATTGATCATTCCTTTCCGCTTCTGCAAGAACATATTAAACCACCAAGGCAATTATTGATCATTCCTTTCTGCTTCGTGCAAGAGCACCATAAACAAGGAAGTCAATTATTGATCATTCCTTTCTACTTTGTGCAAGAACATCATAAAACACCAAGGCAATTATTGATCATTCCTTTCCGCTTCTGCAAGAACATATTAAACCACCAAGGCAATTATTGATCATTCCTTTCTGCTTCGTGCAAGAACACCATAAATCACCAAGGCAATTATTGATCATTCCCTCCCGCTTCGTGCAAGAACACCATAAACAAGGAAGTCAATTATAGATCATTCCTTTCCGCTTCGTGCAAGAACATCATAAATCACACATGCAATTATTGATCATTCCTTTCCGCTTCTGCAAGAACATATTAAACCACCAAGGCAATTATTGATCATTCCTTTCTGCTTCGTGCAAGAACATATTAAACCACCAAGGCAATTATTGATCATTCCTTTCCGCTTCGTGCAAGAACATCATATACCACCAAGGCAATTATTGAGCATTCCTTTCCGCTTCGTGCAAGAACATCATAAAACACCAAGGCAATTATTGATCATTCCTTTCCGCTTCGTGCAAGAACATAGTAAACCACCAAGGCAATTATTGATCATTCCTTTCCGCTTTGTGCAAGAACATCATAAATCACCAAGGCAATTATTGATCATTCCTTTCTGCTTTGTGCAACAACATCATAAAACCACCAAGGCAATTATTGAGCATTCCTTTCCGCTTCGTGCAAGAACATCATAAAACACTAAGGCAATTATTGATCATTCCTTTCCGCTTCGTGCAAGAACATATTAAACCACCAAGGCAATTATTGATCATTCCGTTCTGCTTTGTGCAACAACATCATAAATCACCAAGGCAATTATTGATCATACCTTTCCGCTTTGTGCAAGAACATCATAAACAACCAAGGCAATTATTGACCAGTCCTTTCCGCTTTGTGCAAGAACATCTTAAACAACCAAGGCAATTATTGATCATTCCTTTCTGCTTCGAGTAAGAACATCATAAACCACCAAGGCAATTATTGATCATTCCTTTCTGCTTTGTGCAACAACATCATTAATCACCAAGGCAATTATTGATCATTCCATTCAGCTTCGTGCAAGAACATATTAAACCACCAAGGCAATTATTGCTCATTCCTTTCCGCTTTGTGCAAGAACATCATAAATCACCAAGGTAATTATTGAGCATTCCTTTCCGCTTTGTGCAAGAACGTCATAAAAAACCAAGGCAATTATTGATCATTCCTTTCCGCTTCGTGCAAGAGCACCATAAACCACCAAGGCAATTATTGATCATTCCTTTTCGCTCTGTGCAAGAACATCTTAAACCACCAAGGCAATTATTGATCATTCCTTTCCGCTTCGTGCAAGAGCACCATAAACCACCAAGGCAATTATTGATCATTCCCTTCAGCTTCTTGCAAGAACACCATAAACCACCAAGGCAATTCCAGACTTTTATAATTAACAAGCCACCTGGCCAGGCTATATTAACACATCCAACCAACGCATTCATGTGATAAACAGGTAAATGAAACGATGAAGCACAATGTAAATGTAATGAAGGATGAGTTCCGCAATTTCACAACAAAAGTGACAAATAACCTTCAACAATTCGTCGAGTGCGTGAGTATATCCATGGCAGATGTATCAAAGACGCAACGAGACATAGCAGAAACATTAAATGAGTTGATGAAATACGACACAGAAGATTCATATCCGGACGAAAAAGATAATCATTCTGAGAAAAGTTATCATTCCAGTGCTCAAAATGAAGAGAGATATCAGCGAGATGTCCCGTTAAATGAAAACAGGCAAACACACCAGCAAGGTACCCATTACACAGATGAATCACAGGATGACTACTTCTTCTACAAGCATGACCATCCAATTAAAACTTCACAAGTGTATCTCGGAGGATTCGCCGATTCTGTGACCATTCACGATATAAAGAAACACCTCATGTATAAAGAAGCCAGATTCACTGTTATTCGCATGCTAAGAGGTAACTGTGCTCGAATCAATGTATGTGATTGTGATATAGACCATGTTCTCGCCCCACGATTTTGGCCTCGTGGCGCAATCTGCAGGATGTGGGTACACAAAGATTAATCAATTCGGTTATTTATCTGTGTATAAACCGTGTTAACTGGCGAAGTATGTCTAAAATTATTGCACTATTAGCTTTGGCCTTATGTGTGTACATAACATGTTTTAGCAATCATAACGCTTGTTGGTCACAAATTAAAATTAACTGTAACGGAACAATGGGAACAGCTAATCTTAACATGATTACCTGGAATGCAACAGGTGTAATGTCCTCTGGGTATTACTTGAGTCAATTGCTCAAAAGTGGTGTGCATGACATAATAGGCCTGAGTGAGCACTGGCTCTATCAATGTGATACAAATTTTCTCGGTTCGCTGGACAAGTCTTATGAATATTTTGCAGTGTGCGATTCCCGTCAACGGATTCCAAATAAAAGAGGGAGACCCAGTGGTGGTGTCGCGCTGTTATGGCACACTCGAATTACGGAACGTATAAGTCCGCTTACAATAGAAGATGACAGAATAATAGGAGTACAGTTCAAAATAACAGACAACTGTTTTCTATATATATTACAGGTATACCTGCCTTCTACAAATTACTCGGCCGAATATTACGATGAATACACGAAAACACTTGGCGATATTTGTGATATGTACAAACCGCATGGTAATGTGATAGTGATGGGAGATTTCAATGGCCAATTCGAGAAATTCGATGAACGAAACATGGCATTCAAAAGACTTGTCAAGCGAATCGAAATGGTGTCTGTGAATTATACATTCTGTCAAGATTGCCCGCGCTCCACGTGCGTCCCTTTTGGTGATGGTTTATACGATGGAACGACTGTTGATCATATATTGATCCCATCAACTCTTGTTCCTTTCATAAGAGAGGTACATGTTTTAGACGATGATGCCATCAATGTATCCAATCACAGACCAGTTACTTTGAGCTTGAGCGTTGAACTGCGATATCGACACATAACAGAAAGCGCCGAAGAACGCTGTGTTATAGATTGGAAAAAAGCCAAATCTCAGCCGGAAATCCTTGAAAATTATAAACGAACTCTTGATTTAGAATTAAACTCATTTGACACATTAGATAAACAGGAAACCGATACATGTATACTATACGATTCAATTGTAAGTGCAATATCAAAAGCTTCCGTCACAACCTTACCGAATAGGAAATTCAATAAACGGTTGAAACCTTTCTGGAATGAAAACTTAAAAAATATGCACAAAAATATGCGGACTCTCCGGAAAATTTGGGTGAATAAAGGCAGACCTCGCGCAGATACTCATTCGGAAAGTTACACGAACTATAAACTTGCAAAATGTGATTTCCGGAGAGAATATAGAACAGTTTCTGTTCAATACTTGGCCGAACAAAACAATGAAATCGATGAGCGTGCACAAATTGATCAGAACTATTTATTTCGCGTATTACATACGAAGCGTCAGAAAAATCATATAGATAAGAACGCATTTTTCTTTTATGAGGGACAAACTCTTCGTCATGATCACGAAATTGCGGAAGGGTGTGCATCTTACTTTGAGAAGTTATATTCGCCGTTGTACATACCGGAGTTTGATAGCCAACACTTTAACAACGTGAACGAATTCGTTACGCGATTGGCCGATAGCGATAACAATGATGATAAGAACATTGACATACTCTTTAGGGTCACTCCACGTGAAATACTTTCGGTGTATCGCAACCTCAGCTTTGGCAAAGCAACTGGTTGGGATGGCATATCGAATGAGCATTTAATATACGGAAGCCAGAAGTTAACTCAGACGGTATCGAATCTCATGACAGCAATGATTCAAACACAAATAGTCCCACCACATATGAAACGTGGTGTAATCATAACGCTACACAAAGGCGGTTCAAAAGTCAGAACTGACTTTGATAGCTACAGAGCTATAACTCTGATGCCCACTCTATACAAGCTACTCGAAAAAAATTTACAAGCTCGAATTGAAATATACGCTCCAAAATTACTTAATGTACACCCGCTTCAACACGGCTTTCAGAAGGGAATAAGCGCCACGATGACGTCTTATGTAATGAAAGAATGCATTGCATATGTATCTGAAAGTAAACAAAAGCTGTATAGCTTATTTGTAGACGTCTGGAAAGCTTTCGACACCGTCTGGATTAACGGATTGCTATACAAATTGCACGCATGTGGTTTCAAAGGAAATTTATTTTGTTTGATACGTGAACTTCTGATCAACGTAACGTGTTCTGTTCGTCATAATAACGTTTTTTCCAGGTGGTTTGACGTGCGACAGGGAGCCAGGCAAGGGGGTATCCTCTCCCCTTTGTACTATATGATCTACGTGGACGAGTTAATACATATTCTTGCAAACTCAGATTTTGGCTTAAACATGCTCGGTGTAAATTGTACGTCCCCAACTCATGCAGACGATATGGTTCTGCTGTCTCTCAACAAATCTGGGCTATCAGCGCTTTGCGATATTTGCTACGACTACAGCAAGAAGTGGCGGTATAAATATAACCCAACAAAATGCGCTGTAGTAGTCTTCAATGAAACTAAAGCAGAATTTTTGCGTCAAAATCGAATCTGGAAAATAGGTACCTCAGATATCACAGAAAGTACGAGCATCACTCATTTGGGTATTTCTATTGATAAATATGACTTTAATGGTATATTCACTGATCATATATGCGATAAGACTCATAGCACGTTCATGATGCTAAACAACGCCGGCCTTTATCCGGGTGGTATGACACCAAAAAGTTGCTCATTAATCTATTCGTCAGTAGTTATACCTAAAGGTCTCTATGGTTCAGAACTACTATGGAATCTAAACCAAAATCACATTGAACGACTTGAGAGAACACATAGATTCTGCTTAAAGTATTACCAGGGCCTTCATCGTCGTACAAAAACGGTTATAGCCCAAGGATTGGTCGGAACCTCGTCAATGCTATCACTTATTGAAAAACGTAAATTGTCACTTTTCGGTTCATTGTGCAACTTAACATCTTCTAAAACTGTGAAACAAGTATTTCTCACGCGCTTATATCAGTACATAGTTGGCACTACATGTTCATCATCAAGTTACATGTTTGACATCATTGACACTCTTAACAAATATGACATGACCGAAGCTCTTGAAAACTACATCGAAAATTCAATATTCCCTAAGAAATCCACATGGAAATGTGCCATAAACGAATCATGGTCAAAAGTTAATAGAGAACATTGGGACATGAGCGTAAATGAGGATACTCGACTTGCCAGGTTCGCTGCCGTCCATCCAACGTTATGCATGTCCCGGCTATGGGAAAATTGTCGCATATACCCAGCCCATAAAAAATCATATCTACTTATTGCACGCCTTGTTTGCATACTGGAAACAAATGCGTACTATGTGACAACAAACATAAAGATCTTGTAAAACATGCCTTCAAGTTAATCGAATGTTCTTCCATTTGCGACGATCGAAATACCTTTGAATTCGATCTACTAAACTTGTTTCATGTAGACATTTATATGCAATATGACAAACTGGATGTAGAATCCAAAACGCGCGTTCTACTAACATGTCTACATGAAAACATATACTGTGCTCCCGAAGAAGAAAATAAACTAATAGATTTTTTCGTGAACAAAGCTGCATTCCTCTGGAGAGTATATGTTGATCGACTGACGCCAAGTCCTGACTAGATCTCCCAAACCTTCATATAAACTCGATCATAACATGCAGTTATAAGCGTGTTCGTAATTGTTCATACCACATGTATCTGTGTATTGTTTTACCAGTAAGTACATTTGTATGTATGTATGTTTGCCGTTTGTTTGGTTGTTTGTCTCGTATGCCTGCTTGTCTGACTGTCGTCTGTATGTCTGTAAGTAGTGCTGGGGAAATGGTCGGCTCCGAGTCGGTAAGACTGCACAAAGGCATTGGCGTTTGTGGGTCTTCCAGAGAGAGAGATCCCTGATTTGGGTCCAACTCCGGCTTGGTCGTCTCGGAGTATGCTATTTCTCTGTCTGTAGGTACGATATGGCTGTAGAATGGAATGTCTATTTTATGTAGTGCATGAGTGTGTGTATATGTGTAGTTGGTTCGTCATACATATTGAGACATGTGTTGTAGATATGTTTGTAATCCTTAATTTTTAATACACTGTGTTATGTACCAAATTTGTGTTTGTTCTCATAATGTAACATTTATATATGAATCTCCATATATGGAGGATAATAAAGATATATATATATATAACTTTTAAACAAACTTCTCCCCATCGGCTAACTGTAGCCAAATCTGCATGAAATCGGATCCCGAACACGATATACCGACTATTGGGTCGACGTCAGGCCGACGTCGTTGTGCTGTCTGTGGACCGATCATTGACATTATCTAATGCTTATACATCAGTATAAATCATCTCAGCCTTCTGAATATCACACGCTTTCGTCCAAATAGAATGACGGCGCCGACGAGGCTAAATTTCCAACAGGAAACCACTATCGTTATATGCATTCATCCAATAAACCCACATACTATTCCCAGATACTTAAGAAACAACCTATAGATAACATTTGTCCAACTTTGCTAAATCAGGTCTGAGCGACCACAAAACGACCAACTTGAAGACGTCTAATGTCCAAGAGATTTGGAAATTGCACGCAAGGCGTCCTCTGCACTCTATTTAAGTCACTTACTTGACAGAATTGAACGTATATGTGTGTGGAATTTCGGAACACTTGTTAGAATCTAAGGATGTTGATTTCTTTCAAACGATTCATAAGGATTACGATTTTATGTCGTCTGATTTTTCCAAGAGCCTCCCAATGCAAAAGGGGAGAAACTCTGGACGGTTAGCCCTGTGTTGGAAGAGAGATAAATGACCCGCAGCAGTTTCACAGCTCGATATTGACGATGACCGTGTAATTTGCATACAAATTCGTACATGCACAAGCTATGTCTACGTACTTCAAGTTTACCAACCATCCACTAAACACTCTGACGTTGAATTTACATAGAATTATTATGTTTTGTGTTCATGGTGATTTTCATGGGAGATTTTAACGCTAGTGTGCAGAGGCGCGATGTCCGCGGCTCCCGCTTGAACAGATTTCTGAAATCAATTGACAGTGTTTCTATGAACAATAACCATGCTGGTAGTGACTTATCTGCTGGCTCCATTATCGACCACCTTTAATGTGAAGTATCAATTGAAGATGTGTCAAATCTGTCCAACCATAGTATAGAGCACTTACTTTGTTTGGACATCTCTTTGTCGCCATCTTCGGGCGAATTAAAAGTAGTAACCACCTTCGGTACATGTATAACTGGAAACGTTTCAGATCGGACGAAAATTTGTTTACGGCCTACCTGGATGACCTTAGTTGTAGCTTACCAAATTATCAATTAAAAAAATATTTCTGATATTGATCAATTGTTTGTGCTATTCGTGTTTCGGCTGACAAATTGTTCCACAAAAATCATTCACAATTGGTATACAGGCAATACATAACTTAAAGTATTTAAGAAGTGCAATTTTTGCTCAAATGGCTGCCATTTAATCCGCTATTTTGAATTTACCTATAATATATAAGATAATGTTGTCAAATGTATACAGTCTGATACATGTCCGACCAACATAGCTACAAACTGAGCAGTGTTTATCGCAGTTACTGGTCAACCGCAATTTACAATGGCTTAAAATGGGAGGAAAACAGGCGTTTTCGCCAAAATGGTTGCCATGTCAACCATGACACATTTCCAACTTGGCATGATATCCAAAATTACTATTCATGTGCCAAATGTTGCACGTTACCATAACATGCAAATTTTTTCATCTTTCCGCCCCACTAATAACATCCCATGTATAAAACTCCTGTCACACTCAGGCCGGCGCTCTCACTGCGCTGCAAAAGTACCAACATATGAGTAACACGCGGGAGGAGCGCCGAAAACTGTCGAAAATAGTCAAACTTTTAAAACAAAGTATGCTCCTATTGCGTTCCTACTTTGTCAAGTCTCGTGCTCTTAGTGCGTTCAAGTCGCTGCCATTGTGATGCTAGTACGTTCGCAAAACGTTCTCTGCGCGGGCGCGGAGAGTATAGATAGCGCCTCCTGCGTTCTCCAGTCATAGTCAGTTTTTAAGTTGTGGGGAAAATACCTAACACTCCGCAATAGATTAGCTGTCCGATTAAACTACTGTCATCACACTCCGCTGCGATCAGGCCGGCGCTTGCATTGCACTGAAAAATAATCAAAGCGCCAAGCAAAGCTCAGTAAGGTATCCAAGAACGTATTGGTGACGCAGTGGACACTGGCTAGGACGGGAGAGGGTCCCCGTGATCGCCCCAGAGCGCCAGAGCGCCGCGCTTGTTTTGTGCATGCACAAAACAAGCGCAGAGGTTCGGCGTTCTGGCCAGGCGTAGTACCGTTGCCATGACAGCGCAAAGCATACTAACAACGCAATGACAACGACTTGAACGCATTAAGAGCGTTTACGACGTGGAGGAAACGCAGTGAGAGCGTATGAGAACGTGAGACTTGACAAAGCAGGAACGCAATGGGTCGTAAAAAGAGCGCGAAAACGTGATAAGCGGGATAGGGGCACAGCTTGTCACGCGCGCCGCATGTATGACTGGTGGGGAGTTTCTCGTTTCGCGTGCGAGCTGACATTATCAATGGGTGTTTTATTAGTTTTATTTATAGAATGGGAATTTTTGGGAATATTTAAAAGTCAAACTGCGAGCTGGAGGCCGAATCCCGTAAAAGGTGCTTGTAGTTGAGGAAATTAAATTTCGTTTATTGTGTTAATCAACGTTGATTAATGTTGATTTCTGGTTTGTGGTAAACTATATGTGTATTACAAATGAAAGAAATTTCTGCAGCCCACTGGGGGGTTGTGGTCGGAGACGGTCGAGTCGACCACCGGTTCGTTAATTTGGTGCTGGTTGTTATTGTTATTTAACGGAATTCTGAGTTGGTCATTCGCAAAACCAATATATTTTATATTCTACAATTACATTCTTGGGTTTATAATATATGATCTTGAGCGCGTTACCATTTCTGACATTGGTTCTCTTGTTTTAACAGATTGAAATTTCTGACAATTTTCCGCGCTTCCACTGTGCGTTACTCGTATTTTGATACTTTTTCAACTCAAAGCAAATGCCAGCTTGATCGCAGCGGAGTGTGACAGTGGTATGAGCAGACCGCATTTCAAAGTGGGATCGTAGTGTAAACCTGCTGTAAATGCCGGAAGAACGCCATGTATAACGATTGGGCGTAAAGCGAGCGCCAGAGTCGCAGTGGCAGCCCAATGTGGACGTTCTATGAGCGGGAACAAGTCCATAACACCCCATGCCAGCGCAGAAAGAGCGCAATAAGTTTTGGACAGAGCCTCATTGAGCGTATTAAGGATTGGAAAGGCACGTAGGGATAATTTGATTAAGCTCACTGTAGTCGCAAAAGACAAGATTAATTTCTTGCTGCGACCACGAGAAGCTAATATGCGCTCTTGCTACGTACACATAACGCTCACGTCGCTCGATTGGAGCTTTGCTTTGCGCTGTCACGGCGACAGTACTACGTCCTGGTCAGAACGCCGAGCCTCTGCGCTTGTTTTGTGCATGCATAAAACAAGCGCGGCGCTCTGGCACCTATGGGCGACCATGAAGATCCTCGGCCGTTGTAGCCAGTGTCCACTGCGTCACCAATCGGTTCTTGGAGACCTTAGTGCGTTTAGGTGGGCGCTTTGATACTTTTGCAGCGCAATGAGAGCGCCGGCCTGAGTGTGACAGGGGCTTTAGGATGATTGTGGCCCATTTGCGTATACAAGTTATGAAATAAAATATGTTATGAAATAAAAAATGTCCGCTCAATATGTGACTTTTGTGGCGTAGTTTACGAATAAGAAAAAAGGTCCGAATTGTGGAAAAAATTGATTCCATCTTGACTATATATGACCTGTGTGTTCTCAAATGTGGAACATATACCAGATATCAAAAGTTTCTTTTGAAGTTTGTTCAAGTTATCATTTAGGCATCACCAATATGATGATTCTTAAGAGGAACAAAGGTGCATAACTCCATCAAAATCATTGAACCATTCCAACATTCCAACTTGACCTGTGTTTTCTGAACTGTAAACCGTTTACCCACTAACAAGAAATTCTGTTCAAGTTATCATCCGGATAACCGAAATTATTTCTAAGTGTGAAAAGATGCATAACTCTGTCAAAAATCATCAGGGCGTGATCCATTTTCGGTCAAACGTTAATTAGTAATAATTACATACCAGATCGAACAACCTTAAACAAAACTTGATTTATAAGTCGAGCAAGAGGCAGAACTCAGCCAACAATCAACGATTCAACGTACCATCACCAAATCAGAAGACGACATGGCTGTGTCTTTCCAAATATGGATAACGTACCAGCTACGTATAAACAATTCTGTCTAGCGTTAGTCGTCAAGTTGTCATCCCAAAAAATTGTGGTTTCTAAGTTTAAAAGGGGCATAATTCCGACTGATAACTGCATCAAATACTATCAGACCATAATCAAAAGCGAACTTGATGTGTATCTCAAATGCGATCCACATGCCAACATGTTATGTCAAAAAATCATCTTGAACTTATCAACCGCAAAACCGGACAAAGTTGAGAAAGGGGCACACATCCGGTTAATAATGACCGGACTTTGAACAAATTCAAATATGACATGTGTGTTTTTACAACCAATACACACACGATTGAATATATAGTGAAATATACTTAATCTGTGTTCACTATTTACCTGGCGATTTATTTTCACTCGGAGTAACACGGTCTTGTAGCTAATTGGTCAGTGGGCTGATTGTGTGAAAACCCAGCGGGCGACATGGCTAGCTAGTACTTATATGACGACCAATTGTCACAATACCCACCATAATAAGACGACACACCTACTATGCCATCGCTACTGTTGTGTCCGCAGCCAATGGTTGTTTCAGGAATCAAATTTTACATTTATAAAAAAAGCTACCGATCCAATAAAGCTACATTAATGTGTGGCCTAGCGGTCTTTTATTTTCCCCCGACATTCCGTCGGAGGACAATAGTAATGACCCTCGTCAGTGCGTCCGTGTGTGCGTGGGAACGTATGTCCGTGCGCCCGTCCGGAACTTTGTCAAAGCCTGCATGTATTCTGTCATTTTAAACTTGGCACACATATCAACCTGCATGGGAACTTGCGCACTTGCGATTTTGAGTTTGGTCGGGCTCACTTTGGCGGTTATTGCCCTTTTTCGACATAGAATCGTACATCCTGGGACGCATTTTTGTCCGAGTCACTATTTCGTCATTTGCCAGTCATTTTTTTTAAATCTTGGCACATATAACCATAATGGGAAACTGCGCACCTGCGACGTTCAGTTCAGTCGAAGTCCTTTTGGCAGAGTTATTGCCATTTTTCGACATAGAAATGTTTTATTGTAAAATCCTTTTAATTCGTGGGGGTCTGTTGTTCGTTGATTTGATGGTTTTGCTGATCCACGAAAACAACAACCAACAAAATAGTCGACTCTTGCGTTGAATGAACAAAAAACCCATATAATATACGAGATGGCAATACAGATCGGACATTAAGGTCTGTTTTCTAAAAGCCGTAAAATGTATGTATAGAAAAACACAGCAGACGAGATGAAGCGTAATCGTTTTCAATAATTATCATTCATTCACCGAAACGAATTTGATATGCTACATCATCTGATCTCGGCTATCATAGTTTATATCACAATGCTCAATTTTAAAAGACTATTTGGTTACCAGTAATCACGTGCAGACTACATACTACAATAAATACCTACTTGGCCAAAGTTTGAAATGAAGCTTGTAGCTATTATGGTAATGTTTACGTGATGTGTTTTCAGCGCAAGAATACCTTGGGCAGGGATGTGGCTAGATGGTCTCCGCTGGGGGGGGGGGGGGTGTCCACCTTGGGAATTTCCAACTGCACCCCCCTTGAGTCGGAATCACACCAACACAACTTTTTGCATAATTCCATTTGCACCCCCCTTGTACCTCATGCTCAGGCCTAATTTCCTATATATTCATAAGCCATGCTTCTATTTTCCCAGTATGAGAACATTAAGATATTTTAACCTGAAAATTTCCCCCAAAAAAGAGCTAGTGATCTAATTCCAGACAAATGCACACAGCTACCGACAACAGACCAGGAAACACCGGGCCGACCATGGTTGTTCGGCCCGGTGTGAGAAAATTTTGAAAACTATACAAGAAAATCGCAAATCCTAGCATCTAGACTGGCCTCAACTGAAGCTTTCCTATAGTGTTGGAAATTTCAAACCTCAGGTTGGAAAATTCTTAAACTGATGACCATTTATGTCTACAAGTTTGACCAAATGTAGTAAAATATTGTTTTGCTAAACTAATTAGCAGTTTTGTATTGGCCATGTGGATGGGGCAATGACACACAGGGCCGACCATGGTGCGACCCGGTGTGCGAACAATTTTGAAATCTGAACAAGAAAATCGCAAAATCCTAACATCTATACTAGCCTCAAGCCTTCCTACTGTTGGAAATTTCAAACCCTACACCCCCACTTAGTCGAAAAACAATAAATTCCCCCCAATAAATTGTTTTATAATCAAACTACAAGAACATTTTCAACCTATTGTTGGTGTGAAATTTCGTTGTGGCAGGTATGAAATTTCCAACTATTGAAAATATAGCTCTCTGCTGGGGGTGAGACACCCCCCACACCCCCTCTAGCCACATCCCTGACCTTGGGGTCTAATTTCACAGTAGTACACACATAATTTTTGTCATGCAGCTGCTACTGTAGGACTTGTTGATATGCATAAAAATGATATCTGATCCACGAATTCATGTACCGGCGAAAAAAGGGGGATAACTCCACCAAAGAAAGTCACAGACGTCAGAATTGCAGGTGCACAAGTTCCCATGGTACTACATATCTGTTCCAAGTTTAAAAAAATTGACCTAAAATAATAAAAGCTGGGACAACATTAATAATGTTGTGAAAAAATTTCTAAGTTGAAAAAGGGGGAAACTCCACCCAAAAAGTCTGACATAATCGCTGATATGTGTGCCAAGTTTCACGGAAATGATAAAAAAAACGACTCAGAAAAACTCAGGACAAATTTGTGTCCACGGACGACGGACGGACGACGGATGGACGGTCAAGCTGATCCCAGTATACCCCCACAATTTTGTTGCGGGGTATAATAAAACCTTCTGTCGAGTTCTGGGCTATTCAGAGACCCGGATTCCAGTTTTCACTCATTTATTATTAAAAACGTATTGCCGTGATAACATCAGAAGCTGCCTACATATGTCCACCAGCACATTATTATATTTATTAATTATATCAAAAACATAAACTATAATTTAATAAAACTGGGAATTGCTATAATAAGAAATGTCTGCATTAATGTTTACTACCTTGTAAGTGATGATTCCACAATTATCTCATGTTTCACACAAAACAGCATTTTTTTACCCGAAAATCGAATCCCAGAAAATTGGACCCGATAATTATCTTATGGTAGGTGAACATGATCACACTTTGTTATTTAGTTAAATTCCTAAACAGAAATAGAGGAAAATGTTATTCAGGCAGTTGGATTCAATTTTTCACTGTTTTCATTTACGAAAAAGCCTATTTAACCCAAAAAAATTAAACAATCGTACAACAATTCATTTGAAGGTAACAACCGCATGTTATGCACTCTATCAAGACTAGTATGTTGATATAGTATTCGTCTTGTTACTCTTCCACATAATTCAATTCGACTAATGGCCGATTCCATAGTGCCAGTTGATATATAGAAATAAGTGAGGGGGTGTGTTGTTCGGATAGCTGGATTCCATTTTTCACTGATTTTATACAAAATAAAAACAAATAAACATGGTAACCATTGATCCTGCTTTATTCCAACAACGCCTTATCATATATATTACTTACAATTGAATTGTTGACAAACGAAGCTGTTTTTTTTTTATAAATGGCATGCATAATAATTAATGATGCATATCATGTTGTGATCGATCCCAGAATTCTCTAATGTTTCACAATAAAACTTTTTTTTACCCCAAAAGCGAACCATACCCCAAAATTATCTTACAAAATGTGAACATGTCCCCCTCTATTGTTTAGTTGCGTTCCCATCTAAAAATAGACTATTTTACCCCAAAATCAGAAATCGCTCAATATTTCACAAGAAGGCAACACCGGCATGTTATCTGTTGTACCAATGTGAAACTTTTGATACATAACTAATCTTGTTACTCTTTCACATGATTCAATTCGAATAAGTGCCGATTCCGGTCCCGCTAATACACGTGTAGGGCCTATATAGAATTACAAGGGGATGCTACTCAGAGTACTCAATTCCAGTTTTTACTGATTTTATTAATTCAAATCAGATTACCCTGGTAACCATAGAACCTGCCTTATTCCCAAACCGCCTTGTTAATTTATTATCTACATCTAAAACTTAATTTTTTAACATTGAAACTGGGATTTATTTTTTTAATTAATGATGAATAAAAAAGCGATTTTTACCCCAAAAACGAACCCTAGAACATTGACATACTCCAAAATTATTTGACAAAATGTGAACATGTCCAACCTCTATTGTTTAGTGGTTTTTGCATCCAAACATAGATGTAAATATTATTTAGGCAGCTGGATTCCATTTTTCACTGATTTGTTTCACGAAAAAACCTATTTTACCCCAAAATAAGAAATCGTACACAACTACACGAAAAGGCAACACCGGCATGTTATCCGCTGTATCAATACGGACATTTTGATATATAATTCAGTTTACTCTTCCACTTGGTTGAACTCGAAAAATAACGCCCGATTCTGGTCCCAGCTGCTCCACTATAATAGACCAAGTTCAAAAGATTGTAACAATGCTAGTGGGGTGGTTGCAACGCCGTGTATGTGACACAGGGCTATCTGGTATGTTCAGGCTGATAACTACCTGGGGTATATAATAATAGTTCAAAAGTTAAACCTTGCTCAGTTGATTGAGTCAAGGGGTATTTTGCCTACTGCAAATGTAGCACAATTTGGTTTCACAGGTAACCGATTGAGTATAAATACTTAATAGTTCCATCAAAAGACGATTCCTTTTTGAATATGCAATTAAATTTACCTTTTTTATTTTGGAATTAACTGAATTTCCCACATTAGCACCCCCGTGTACGTGGTATCGCCAAAACCGAGGGTATCGCCAAAACCGAGAATATGGGAAAGTCATTTTCACGTGTATGATATGGGGATATGTTTGTTTCTCACCGTAATACAGACATCGAGCATCGTATGTGTATGTCCACACGAAGCATGAGTATTTATCCACCAGTTGTCAATCAGTTTTCCCAGATCAGACCATTAAACAAATTTTGGCGAATTTTTTCAATGGTGTTTTTGCTTTTGCTCACTCAAATTTTCGAGAACAACCATTCACTAGTATAGTTCCTGGACTTCAACGCTTCCAAAACAAATGCCGGTATATAGTTGAATCTGTCAATGAAGCATAGGATTTGACAGAATTTAATAAATCCTTGTCGTTCTAAATATCCGCGCGATATGAAGGGACCACTGTCGGTCCAGAAAGATGCGAACGGCACAGATGAAGATGCGTCAAACGCCGAGTTTCTGTGCAGTAAATATGCGTATTACTTAAGGAGTTCTGATGAGTTTTCGAGTGTTTTTATGTGTATCTGAGACTGATCAATTGGACTGCGAATGTCAACTGAAATATGAATCCATAACATATTCGAAATAATGTGTGCATATTATATAATGAATGTATTTCAATTGAAATTAATTGAACATCCATCTCAGCATTCAGATTTGCGATCTCAATAACGTGAATGAATGATAACGCGATGCCTTGATCACACGCACGTGAATGCTGCCGTTCGCATGCATGCAGCTAATCGGATATTCGTTTACTATTAACATGCTTGGAGTTTGTATATATACCACACATGCCGGACGACACGCTACGGCGTATCAACGATTTGTTATAATCATGTTTATTTTACAGACTTTATGACTCGTTGCCACTCGAGTAGACCGTTACGCGACAATGAAACCGAATCATCTTATCGAATATACATATATCGTATTGCTCCAAATTATGCAATTCTGGCTTTTTTAAGAGTCATTAGATAAAATTGTAACGATTCTTGTAACATCCGAACATTTATCATCACTACCAAGTACCAAGTACCATAAGTACCAAGATATTTCAACACGTGCATATTATTGAAATTGAAACCAACAACTCTTGATACAGTCGAAATAAACAAGACCACGTGTTGCAAATGTTGACCAATTGAACAGTGCGTGCATACAGGTCCACTGGCCAAGCAACCTCGACGAATTTATGACGTTATTTGATTGAACGATAATGTGATTGTTTTGAGTGACAACGTGTCACAACGGCTGTATATGACTTGGTTGTCGGAAATAATATCAAACTTTTGCGGTCGTTTTAATTGTACTGTCTACTTTGGCGGTTCTCTTGTGAAATAACGCGTGGCATTATAAGAAATAAATATTCATATTAAGCCTATGCAGTTATAAGACAAATTTACCATATAACCAGGGGGGGGGGGGGGTCGGAAAAAAATTTCAGGCACGTATGGCATTTTTTCCCTTTCGATCATTTTTTGTACCCACCCACCCCCACCGCCAAATTTTTTTCAGTTTTTTTCCGACCATTTTTGACACACATCCCCCTTTGAACACTAAAACAGAGATTTGCGGGGGGAAATTCACTGTAAACAGCTGTATATGATTTTCTGTGCATACTATTTATCATGGATGTTAACATGGACATGTAAATAGGAATGAGTCATTTTGAGGTCATTCGGCCAAAAAAACATGGCTGCCAGCGGCCATCTTGGATTTCAAAATTTGCAACAAATACAACACGATAACTGCCTGCAGTCAGTTTACCAGTTACAATTACATTATTTCTCTCATTCAAAGTGGTTTTGAAGCCCAACTCATTGCCAAAACACTAAAAAAACAAGCAGGAAATGTTTTTTTTAGTTGCGGAAAAAATTGCTTGTTGGTGGCTTTGACCACCTACCCACCCCGGCATACGTGCCGGAATTTTTTTCACCCCCCCCCCCCCCTGATATAACCGGCTGTGCGCTGTATAATTTGTTTTCAAACTTTTCGGTTATAACTGCAGACCATTAATCGAAACAAGAGTCATTTCTGACCTCGTTAAACTAAGAATGATAACGTTAAAATATTGAATCTACCAAAACGATAACACATGTATATCCCGTACGATGACCTCATGTAATAGTTCCCAAGATGATGGAGATTTATGCATAATTTCATTTAGATTGTTATGTGCAAATCTTAGCTATATTACTTTTTTTCAAAATAAGTGAAAAAGAATAATTCTAGAACTTAACAAGCCGAAAACTAAATCTGCGAACAATACGAATTGAAAGTCATCGTGACGCTGAACATCCATAACAATTTTGGTTAGAACCATAAACCAAACTGAGGACGGAGACCCTGATAAGATAAGATTAATTTCGGTTAAAAATACATATCAATTACAGTATATGCAACATATACGATAACATAATGACGTCTTGTGTAAATATTATGCCCACAAAATATGTGGTCCTATGGGCTAAATTAGAAAAGTTATAAGCTATTGTGTAATTTACATGTGCACATAACAATCATGGCAGTATACACATGTTCCACAGTGAAGTGTTTATTATAAATAGCAGTAACTTTGTTGTGTGTTTGTTCATATATGTTCGGATGTTTAGTGTGTTAACATAGAATCGTTTCAATTTTATCTGATGACTCTTAAAAAAGCCAGAATTGCATAATTTGGAGCAATATCTGTAAAATAAACATGATTATAACAAATCGTTGATACGCCGTAGCGTATCGCCTGGCATGTGTGGTTTATATACAAACTCCAAGCATGTTAATAGTAAACGAATATCCGATTAGCTGCATGCATGCGAACGGCAGCATTCACGTGCGTGTGATCAAGGCATCGCGTTATCATTAATTCACGTTATTGAGATCGCAAATCTGAATGCTGAGATGGATGTTCAATTAATTTCAATTGAAATACATTCATAATATAATATGCACACATTATTTCGAATATGTTATGGATTCATATTTCAGTTGACATTTGCAGTCCAATTGACCAGTCTCAGATACACATAAAAACACACGAAAACTCATCAGAACTCCTTAAATAATACGCATATTTACTGCACAGAAACTCGGCGTTTGGCACATCTTCATCTGTGCCGTTCGCATCTTTCTGGACCGACAGTGGTCCCTTCATATCGCGCGGATATTGAGAACGACAAGGATTTATTAAATTCTGTCAAATCCTATGCTTC
Source organism: Siphonodentalium dalli (assembly GCA_032622095.1). Taxonomy (NCBI): domain Eukaryota; kingdom Metazoa; phylum Mollusca; class Scaphopoda; order Gadilida; family Siphonodentaliidae; genus Siphonodentalium; species Siphonodentalium dalli. The sequence goes on along the minus strand of CP136067.1, from coordinate 110,141,653 downwards.
ATTGACAGATTCAACTATATACCGGCATTTGTTTTGGAAGCGTGGAAGTCCAGGAACTATACTAGTGAATGGTTGTTCTCGAAAATTAGAGTGAGCAAAAGCAAAAACACCATTGAAAAAATTCGCCGAAAAATAATTAATGGTCTGATCTGGGAAAACTGATTGACAACTGGTGGATAAATAATACTCATGCTTCGTGTGGACATACACGTACGATGCTCGATGTCTGTATTACGGTGAGAAACAAACATATCCCCATATCATACACTTGAAAATGACTTTCCCATATTCTCGGTTTTGGCGATACCCTCGGTTTTGGCGATACCACGTACACGGGGGTGATTAGGAAATGAATGTATTGGTAGGGTTTCTGAAAAAACATTCACCTACGCAAATTGCTTCTTAATTTAACCGCATGTCTAGTGTTAGCACCAATAGAATATGTGAACATCTTCGTATCGATCTATGTCCGGTTAGTGGTGTCGCATGTTTTCATTTTTCAAACAATGGTGTGCGTCAGCAGCTATCAAACGGTGTGTTCTTGGGTATTTTTACCCCCACACTTTATTATATTGACTGTAGTTTCTTGCCTGAATATCACAAGTAGCTAGACAGAGCATCCAACAACGGTTATTGGTTTTTCATGTTCCAAACAATATCTAGTGGAATGTTTTCGAGACATATCGGCTTCGATTGATTCCACTTTGGACGGCAGTTTCTCGATTGAATAGAGGAAGAAGCACTCCGCAACTCCTGTATATAGGGTGCATTCTGGAGTTTTTGTGAATAATGAGATAAAGTTCTGAATCGTTGTGCTGGAATATTTTGCTCAATGAAAATGAACTTGCAATAAAGAAGCCTTCATTGTCATGTGGTGAGTACCAATTGAATATAAATGAATGGTTAACAGTGTTTTATTATTCGAACAATCTCTGTCGTGGGTTCCCTGCCCCCATCTCTCGCGGTAGCAGCTATCAAGTGCTCGACCATGAAATGAATCTCTACTCTGGTTATCGTCCGTAGAGATCATTTTCCACCAGCACAAATCCTTGGAACTTTATGAAGTTTTGACAAGGAACCTTATAAAATCGAAAAATAACGCGGGGAATATATTTCTTAGTTATTCCCTAATAATGCACTTCACTGTAGGTGAAGGTCCCAACTCTAAATTTCATGATTTAAAGTGATGTGAAACACTCCGGTAGGGTGGTCAAATAGATATTGAGAATAATCTTGCTCAAAGTATTTTATTTTTACGATTTCAATACAAATTGACACCACACACCGCCATAATTATATATTAATTAAATGCAATGACAAATCATTTGTGTTAGTTTATCGCTGATATTTGCGTCCAGAATCGAGATGTAAATATTTACAATTGAGCGTAGTTCAGACGATGTTTTCTATGGAGTGGCATGGTCGATTTCTTTGAAATTTTCGACAATATTAGCTGAATGCTACATTCCCCATGTTGCCATAGCGCCTGAGTACTAACTTATCAATTTAACGCGCCCGAACAAGTCCGTAATATGTCTTTAAATGAATGTGTGAGCGATTTTGCCTCTACATTCTAAGGAACATATAAAAACTAAGAAATATATTGCCACTGTTATTGTTTCGATTTTATAAGGTTCCCTGTCAAAACATCAAAAGGTCCCAAGGTTTTGTACTGGTGGAATATGATCTTTACGGGCGTTAGCCATAGTATAGATTCACGGCATGATCTAATCAAGTTCATGACATATTGCGGACACCTTTGTGGCCCCAATCGATTTCACTGACTAAATAGAGCGAGGAGTAGTCCATTCGAGGGGATAATTCCAAACTCTTGGCGTTTATTCGAATAATGTTCTTCTATGTTCGTGAACGACATGGTTACTTACAGACAACTCTCACAGCTTAGCGATTAAAACGTTCAATGATATCCCCATTGTTCGGCAAACGCCATCCATACAAATCAATCGCATGGACTCACAATGCCACACGGTGTAATGAAATAACCGCGTGTTCACTGGGTAAAAAAAAACTGAAGCACTGGTATTTTGTAACCATTTCGACTTGGACTTGCCCAAATGAAGATATTGTAACAGGTCCGGACAGTGCTGGTGGATAACTGACAAAACAACTAAAGAGAAGTTGATAATTTATTCCATACACATATCTTTAGAATATCAACTTTAACAGTATAACAAATATATAACAAATAACTGACTAGATTCAATATTTCACGTTGTGGCCATGACTATATTCCAATATCCATTTCATATTAATATAAATTCTGTCTTAGATAATATATAATGATAAAATATATAGGCTAACTGACACGTTTCAAAAGTGTCAGTAATAACTATGATAAATTAAGATGTGTCTCTTTAAGACAAACTGTGAAATTCCAAAGAGCTGCTTTAATCATATTTAACCCTTTACCCAACAGAACGGCCCTGTGCCAATGCATTCTCTTATATATGCGAGTCGACCATAGGTCGCCTCGCATATATAAGAGAATGCATTGGCTTAACACATATTAAAAATGATAAAATTGTCAAAGAATGTAGAAAAATATTATAAAAAATGTTAAAAAATGTAAGAAAAAATTATAAAATTGTTAAAGAATGTAAGAAAAAATGGTCAATGCATTCCCTTAATATATGCGAGGCGACCTATGGTCGACTCGCATATATAAGAGAATGCATTGGTACAGGGCATAACTGTAACCATCACAATGTGGTCAATGAACCGGTTTCAATGATATCCATATTTGTATGGTGTTATTGAGACAGACCGAAGATATTTTAGGCTGTTGAAGCTTTATTTGGGCGTTTTTGGCCGGTTTGTTGGTTAAAGGGTTAAAGGGTACTGGTATATTATATATGTTACTAAATACTAGAGCGTGATCAGAAGTGTCACGTTAATTGACACATTTAAAGAGCTTTAATAGCCATATGAATAGAGGTGTCACTTTCAATCATTACCTTACTCGTATTTAAATTCGCGCAGTACTATTTTTCGCGCACCCATCGGTGCGTGAATTTAAAACTGAGCGAAAAATGGTACGATTGCTGAATTTATACCAAAACCGCGTGGGGAAATAAGAGGGTTATATATGTTTGTGAGTTATATAACAATGTATTATCGAAGATTGGACTGATTTCATTCACGTGCGGACAACCATTCTCAATATGAAGTATATAAAGCGATAAATAATTGTAAAATCGACTTTCAATGCTTGTGAAATACACATATTCCAGGGTGAATGTGCACGAAAGCATGTCTCCATACCCACAACCCCGCATGGAGTGGCACCTTGGTCATTTATCAGTCTCAGTTAGTGATGTGAACCAATTATTTAAAATACAAGCAATCAATTTTATCTAAAGTCGGCAGCCTACGTGGTTTTTAGTTTTACTTCTTTCGATCTCAATGTTTTGATCTCCATAATAGTTTAAATACCAGAATAATTACTTAAAGCATATATACACCATATTCGCAACAAAGCTATAATGTAGTTACGTTCTACTCGACGTAAATTTCCGTCGTGATGGTCTTTCACACACACGTATATTTAGGAGCGATACTGTTATCAAACACAGGACCTTTTCTAAAATATTTTTGTCAGTTTTGAATTCGCGCAGCATAATGCGCGAATTCAAAGTGCGCGAATTTAAAACTGAGCAAAAAATAGTACTGCGCGAATTTAAATACGAGTAAGGTAAAAACTATTTAAAGTGTGTTCATAGAGTAAGCAATTCAGAGGGTCACTTTAAATCATCAGCATATTTAAAGAGTGTTCAGAGTAATAAATTTAGAGGGATGTGTCATTTAAATAATCAGCATATTTAAAGAGCTAAAGAGCGTTTAGTATCATAAATTCAGAGGGGTCACTTTAATAAGTTATAATTTAGAAAATGAAATCCATGATAATTTAAGTTAGAAGAGTCGCGCTGGTTCATATCAAGAAGATGGATGGGCGAATAAATCTACCCATTGATTCCTGAACAACTGAATGGATTTTGAAAAATATTACCCCCTTATATGCCAGGAAAAGAAGGTAAGCAAGAGGCCAATTGGCGTTCTCTGGGTGGAGTATTCCATTCTGACCAATCAGGCAACGCGAAACGAATCAGAATGGATGACACCACCACCCGAGAGAAACAATCAAAACGCTCCTTTCTTATGCCTTCCTTCCGGGAAAACTACCACGAAAATTTGAAATATAAAAATACGAAATACAAATAAAAAATATGACAAACAAGCTATTGAAGAGAGTATATTTTGGGAGGAACAAGAAGCAGATTACTATTTTGATAAGAAATTAAGCCATAAAGTAGAATATGCTTGAAAAAAATAGCCAAAACTTGTGAAAGATGCACACACAAAATTAGAAGATAGCTAAGCGGCAACGAGGCAATTTTATCACATTATTTACCTGTCAAGGCAAATGTGTGACCATCACCAGGAAAGTGGTCACATGTGTGTGTGTATGTGAGGTGGGGGTCTCACCCACAATTTTGACAGCAATTTTCAAATACATGTTCGTGAGCGACAAGTTACCAAAGACATGCATCATTCTTGAATCCTCGACCCATGACCTCTTAAAATATACGGAACCTGACGGGCTTCGTCGATTGCACGACGAGGACTTCATTAAAGATCTATGTTTCGCATGAGCTGACGGTGACATTCTAGAGCACAATTGACCGCACCCAATACATGTAGGATCAACTGGACAGATTGTCTATATTTTTCCCCATATTCAGATTCAAGTATTTACCATTCGCCACACATAAGGCATAGCAGGCGATTACATAGAAATATAAATAAACATGTAGCTGAAAATAAAGTGCATGACCATTGAATTGACCAATGCATTATTTATATGTTGGGGATGTAGTTACATGTATCTGAGAAACTGTCGGGGGGGATTACACATTTATAAACAAATTTCAAGTGTTGTTACCTGTATCAAGGAAAATGTCGGGGATGGGGTATAGTTAAATGTATTAAATAACATTTGGGGGTGCGTAATTTTCGGGTTGCTGCAGATAAAACGTAACCTCACCGTCCTCCTATTAGCTTTTTCGGTCATAACTAGCAAGGAAGCGGACACAATTTTAATGGCACGTTTCGCAAAAAATCCAGCCAAAAATGGCAAGAGATTTTCAACAAAGAGTTTCTCTGGATCTATTTGGCGAAAAATCTTGAATTCCACATACCACGTCATCTATCTCATATATATTTTGAAGACCTCTGTCTGTATGTATGTTTGTTTGTTTGTTTGTTTGTTTGTCATTTATACAAATCTACGATTCTCGACCGATCTGGACGAAACTTGGTACGTGTGTGTAGTTTGACCAGGCGGTGAACGTTGTCGTATTGGCGAGTCCGTGCGGCGCCCGCTTCGCGCATGCGCAGACGAGATCTCGGAAACGGGTGGAGCTATCGACTTGAAATTTGCTATGTGAATGTATCTTGCCCCGGATACGAATTTTATCGGGTCGCCGAGCCCGTGCGACACCAGCTTCGCGCATGCGCAGACGAGATCTCGGAAACGGGTGGAGCTATCGACTTGAAATTTGCTATGTGAATGTATCTTGCCCCGGATACGAATTTTATCGGGTCGCCGAGCCCGTGCGACGCCAACTTCGCGCATGCGCAGACCAGATCTCGGAAACGGGTAGAGCTATCGACTTGAAATTTGGTTTTTGACCAGATCTCGGAAACGGGTGAAGCTATCGATTTGAAATTTGGTTTTTGAATAGCCCGGACAACGTCGGGCTCATCGGCTAGTCTATACTATATATTTTGAGACTTCGTATATATGTGTGTATGTGTGTGTGTGTGTACTTCATAGAATCCAAAACGCGTGTACAGATTGAGCTCAAACTTCCTATGTAAGTGTCAAATCCCACCGACACGACCGTGGTCGCGGTTTAGAAAAGCTCAGAGCACCCGTTCTCCAATCTCAAATCACCGCAAAGGCACGGCGTGGGTTAATCAAGTGATTATTTAATGAGCGTTTGTTTTTGACGCATCTCTATAAAGAGCGTCTGATTGCCATTCAACGTTATTTGCATCTGCAGAGAGATATACGGAACATACATTAAATTTAAAAAACATTTGTTTCTGACCAACCCTGCGAGCACGGATGGCGCGCTTTGTTTTTACAGTATATAGTTATATACCGAAATCATCCCAGATAATCACGAATATAGCATCAGATTTCTCCCCAGATATATCGTTATAAAGCTACTGGAATCTGCCAATCTACGGGAAATTCCAGGGAATGCCGATTGAGCTCAAACTTGCTACCCACGGGAAGTGCCATATATATGAGTGTGTCCTTTATAGACTCGAACCGATTGAGCTCAAACTTGCTAAATAAGAAAATAGCCCCCAAGCCGTAAATATCAATAACAACGATATTGCTACCTACGGGGAGCAACGTTATTAGCATCTGCAGAATTAAGCAGAGAGAAAGTGCTTTCCTATTTTTAGAACGCAACACGTCGCGTTGGTGATTGAGGATCACAACGGGGTTAATTGACTGTCCGCTCTTTGCGACGATGAGGTTCACGGCGGGGACTATTGACCAACACTCACAATTTCGTCTTTTGCATCAGATACCAACACCTCGACCGATCGGGACGAAACTTGGTACGTGAGTGTAGTTTGACCAGGTGGTCGTCGCTGTCGTATTGGCGAGCCTGTGCGACGCCCGTGCAGCGCATGCGCAGACGAGATATCGGAAACGGGTGGAGCTATCGACTTGAAATTTGGTATGTGAATGTATCTTGCGCCGGGTACAAATTTTATCTGGTCGCGGAGTCCGTGCGACGCCAGCTTCGCGCATGCGCAGACCAGATCTCGGAAACGGGTGGAGCTACCGGGTACAAATTTTTCTTATTGAAACGCGTGGAGCTAAAAATTAAAAAACAATATTTAAAAAATGTCATGTTTCGGACAAGCCGCCGGTGGCGGGCTAACCTGCTAGTCTATACTATATATTTTGAGACTTCGTATGTGTGTATGTGTGTACTTCATAGAATCCAAAACGCGTGTACAGATTGAGATCAAATTTCGTATGTAAGTGTAAAATCCCACCGACACCGCCGTAGATGTGTTTTCGAGAAGCTCTGAGCACCCTTTATCCACTCCCAGTCATCGAAATCAGCTCAAACGGCACGGCCGGGGTTAATAACGTCATTATATATATATATGAAGTCAGAGTCTCCAAAGTTATACCGGAACAAACACGTGTTTACGTCGTCTTGGGGGTTCACGATGGGAGTCTGACTTCAATGCAATGTTATCGCTCGAAACACGTGTTTACTTCGTGTTGAGGTTCACGATGGGAGTCTGACAATTGTTATCGCTCGAAATAGTACATTAGGACGGGAACGGCTGGACAGATTGAGCTCAAACTTCCTATCTAAAGGTAAAATAACACGTACGATGTCGTCCACGCGTTTTCCAGAAGCTCCGAGCACCCGTACTCCACTCCCAGTCATAAAAATCAGCTCAAACGGCACGGCCGGCGTTAATAACGTCATTATATATATATATACGAAGTCAACGTTATTAGCATCTGCATTGAGTGCATTTCCTAGAACGCAACACGTGTTTTACGTCGTCTTGAGGTTCACGATGGGAGTCATTTCAATGCAATGTTATCGCTCGAAACACGTGTTTACTTCGTGTTGAGGTTCACGATGGGAGTCTGACATTTCAATGCAATGTTATCGCTCGAAATATTATGCAGAAAGGCAGATCTCGGAAACGGGTGGAGCTATCGACCTGAAATTTGCTATGTGAATGTATCTTGCACCGGGTACAAATTTTATCGGGTCGCCGAGTCCATGCGACGCCCGTGCAGCGCATGCGCAGACGAGATCTCGGAAACGGGTGGAGCTATCGACTTGAAATTTGCTATGTGAATGTATCTTGCGCCGGGTACAAATTTTATCGGGTCGCCGAGTCCGTGCGACGCCAGCTTCGCGCATGCGCAGACCAGATCTCGGAAACGGGTGGAGCTACCGGGTACAAATTTTTCTTATTGAAACGCGTGGAGCTAAAAATTAAAAACAAATATTAAAAAAATGTCATGTTTCGGACAAGCCGCCGGTGGCGGGCTAACCTGCTAGTCTATACTATATATTTTGAGACTTCGTATGTGTGTATGTGTGTACTTCATAGAATCCAAAACGCGTGTACAGATTGAGATCAAATTTCGTATGTAAGTGTAAAATCCAACCGACACCGCCGTAGATGTGTTTTCGAGAAGCTCTGAGCACCCTTTATCCACTCCCAGTCATCGAAATCAGCTCAAACGGCACGGCCGGGGTTAATAACGTCATTATATATATATATGAAGTCAGAGTCTCCAAAGTTATACCGGAACAAACACGTGTTTACGTCGTCTTGGGGGTTCACGATGGGAGTCTGACTTCAATGCAATGTTATCGCTCGAAACACGTGTTTACTTCGTGTTGAGGTTCACGATGGGAGTCTGACAATTGTTATCGCTCGAAATAGTACATTAGGACGGGAACGGCTGGACAGATTGAGCTCAAACTTCCTATCTAAAGGTAAAATACCACGTACGATGTCGTCCACGCGTTTTCCAGAAGCTCCGAGCACCCGTACTCCACTCCCAGTCATAAAAATCAGCTCAAACGGCACGGCCGGCGTTAATAACGTCATTATATATATATATACGAAGTCAACGTTATTAGCATCTGCATTGAGTGCATTTCCTAGAACGCAACACGTGTTTTACGTCGTCTTGAGGTTCACGATGGGAGTCATTTCAATGCAATGTTATCGCTCGAAACACGTGTTTACTTCGTGTTGAGGTTCACGATGGGAGTCTGACATTTCAATGCAATGTTATCGCTCGAAATATTATGCAGAAAGGCAGATCTCGGAAACGGGTGGAGCTATCGACCTGAAATTTGCTATGTGAATGTATCTTGCACCGGGTACAAATTTTATCGGGTCGCCGAGTCCATGCGACGCCCGTGCAGCGCATGCGCAGACGAGATCTCGGAAACGGGTGGAGCTATCGACTTGAAATTTGCTATGTGAATGTATCTTGCGCCGGGTACAAATTTTATCGGGTCGCCGAGTCCGTGCGACGCCAGCTTCGCGCATGCGCAGACCAGATCTCGGAAACGGGTGGAGCTACCGGGTACAAATTTTTCTTATTGAAACGCGTGGAGCTAAAAATTAAAAACAAATATTAAAAAAATGTCATGTTTCGGACAAGCCGCCGGTGGCGGGCTAACCTGCTAGTCTATACTATATATTTTGAGACTTCGTATATATGTGTGTATATGTGTGTGTGTGTACTTCATAGAATCCAAAACGCGTGTACAGATTGAGATCAAATTTCGTATGTAAGTGTAAAATCCCACCGACACCGCCGTAGATGTGTTTTCGAGAAGCTCTGAGCACCCTTTATCCACTCCCAGTCATCGAAATCAGCTCAAACGGCACGGCCGGGGTTAATAACGTCATTATATATATATATGAAGTCAGAGTCTCCAAAGTTATACCGGAACAAACACGTGTTTACGTCGTCTTGGGGGTCCACGATGGGAGTCTGACTTCAATGCAATGTTATCGCTCGAAACACGTGTTTACTTCGTGTTGAGGTTCACGATGGGAGTCTGACAATTGTTATCGCTCGAAATAGTACATTAGGACGGGACGGCTGGACAGATTGAGCTCAAACTTCCTATCTACAGGTAAAATACCACGTACGATGTCGTCCACGCGTTTTTCAGAAGCTCCGAGCACCCGTACTCCACTCCCAGTCATAAAAATCAGCTCAAACGGCACGGCCGGGGTTAATAACGTCATTATATATATATATATACGAAGTCAACGTTATTAGCATCTGCATTGAGTGCATTTCCTAGAACGCAACACGTGTTTTACGTCGTCTTGAGGTTCACGATGGGAGTCATTTCAATGCAATGTTATCGCTCGAAACACGTGTTTACTTCGTGTTGAGGTTCACGATGGGAGTCTGACATTTCAATGCAATGTTATCGCTCGAAATATTATGCAGAAAGGCAGATCTCGGAAACGGGTGGAGCTATCGACCTGAAATTTGCTATGTGAATGTATCTTGCACCGGGTACAAATTTTATCGGGTCGCCGAGTCCATGCGACGCCCGTGCAGCGCATGCACAGACGAGATCTCGGAAACGGGTGGAGCTATCGACTTGAAATTTGCTATGTGAATGTATCTTGCGCCGGGTACAAATTTTATCGGGTCGCCGAGTCCGTGCGACGCCAGCTTCGCGCATGCGCAGACCAGATCTCGGAAACGGGTGGAGCTACCGGGTACAAATTTTTCTTATTGAAACGCGTGGAGCTAAAAATTAAAAACAAATATTAAAAAAATGTCATGTTTCGGACAAGCCGCCGGTGGCGGGCTAACCTGCTAGTACTATATATTTTGAGACTTCGTATATATATATGTGTGTGTGTACTTCATAGAATCCAAAACGCGTGTACAGATTGAGATCAAAATTCGTATGTAAGTGTAAAATCCCACCGACACCGCCGTAGATGTGTTTTCGAGAAGCTCTGAGCACCCTTTATCCACTCCCAGTCATCGAAATCAGCTCAAACGGCACGGCCGGGGTTAATAACGTCATTATATATATATATGAAGTCAGAGTCTCCAAAGTTATACCGGAACAAACACGTGTTTACGTCGTCTTGGGGGTCCACGATGGGAGTCTGACTTCAATGCAATGTTATCGCTCGAAACACGTGTTTACTTCGTGTTGAGGTTCACGATGGGAGTCTGACAATTGTTATCGCTCGAAATAGTACATTAGGACGGGAACGGCTGGACAGATTGAGCTCAAACTTCCTATCTAAAGGTAAAATAACACGTACGATGTCGTCCACGCGTTTTCCAGAAGCTCCGAGCACCCGTACTCCACTCCCAGTCATAAAAATCAGCTCAAACGGCACGGCCGAGGTTAATAACGTCATTATATATATATATACGAAGTCAACGTTATTAGCATCTGCATTGAGTGCATTTCCTAGAACGCAACACGTGTTTTACGTCGTCTTGAGGTTCACGATGGGAGTCATTTCAATGCAATGTTATCGCTCGAAACACGTGTTTACTTCGTGTTGAGGTTCACGATGGGAGTCTGACATTTCAATGCAATGTTATCGCTCGAAATATTATGCAGAAAGGCAGATCTCGGAAACGGGTGGAGCTATCGACCTGAAATTTGCTATGTGAATGTATCTTGCACCGGGTACAAATTTTATCGGGTCGTTGAGCCCATGCGACGCCCGTGCAGCGCATGCGCAGACGAGATCTCGGAAACGGGTGGAGCTATCGACTTGAAATTTGCTATGTGAATGTATCTTGGGCCGGGTACAAATTTGATCGGGTCGCCGAGCCCGTGCGACGCCAGCTTCGCGCATGCGCAGACCAGATCTCGGAAACGGGTGGAGCTACCGGGTACAATTTTTTCTTATTGAAACGCGTGGAGCTAAAAATTAAAAAAAAATATAAACAAATGTCACAATTAACTCATTGAAAAACAAAAAATGTCATGTTTCGGACAAGCCGCCGGTGGCGGGCTACCCTGCTAGTCTATACTATATATTTTGAGACTTCGTATGTGTGTATGTGTGTACTTCATAGAATCCAAAACGCGTGTACAGATTGAGATCAAATTTCGTATGTAAGTGTAAAATCCCACCGACACCGCCGTAGATGTGTTTTCGAGAAGCTCTGAGCACCCTTTATCCACTCCCAGTCATCGAAATCAGCTCAAACGGCACGGCCGGGGTTAATAACGTCATTATATATATATATGAAGTCAGAGTCTCCAAAGTTATACCGGAACAAACACGTGTTTACGTCGTCTTGGGGGTTCACGATGGGAGTCTGACTTCAATGCAATGTTATCGCTCGAAACACGTGTTTACTTCGTGTTGAGGTTCACGATGGGAGTCTGACAATTGTTATCGCTCGAAATAGTACATTAGGACGGGAACGGCTGGACAGATTGAGCTCAAACTTCCTATCTAAAGGTAAAATACCACGTACGATGTCGTCCACGCGTTTTCCAGAAGCTCCGAGCACCCGTACTCCACTCCCAGTCATAAAAATCAGCTCAAACGGCACGGCCGGCGTTAATAACGTCATTATATATATATATACGAAGTCAACGTTATTAGCATCTGCATTGAGTGCATTTCCTAGAACGCAACACGTGTTTTACGTCGTCTTGAGGTTCACGATGGGAGTCATTTCAATGCAATGTTATCGCTCGAAACACGTGTTTACTTCGTGTTGAGGTTCACGATGGGAGTCTGACATTTCAATGCAATGTTATCGCTCGAAATATTATGCAGAAAGGCAGATCTCGGAAACGGGTGGAGCTATCGACCTGAAATTTGCTATGTGAATGTATCTTGCACCGGGTACAAATTTTATCGGGTCGCCGAGTCCATGCGACGCCCGTGCAGCGCATGCGCAGACGAGATCTCGGAAACGGGTGGAGCTATCGACTTGAAATTTGCTATGTGAATGTATCTTGCGCCGGGTACAAATTTTATCGGGTCGCCGAGTCCGTGCGACGCCAGCTTCGCGCATGCGCAGACCAGATCTCGGAAACGGGTGGAGCTACCGGGTACAAATTTTTCTTATTGAAACGCGTGGAGCTAAAAATTAAAAACAAATATTAAAAAAATGTCATGTTTCGGACAAGCCGCCGGTGGCGGGCTAACCTGCTAGTACTATATATTTTGAGACTTCGTATATATATATGTGTGTGTGTACTTCATAGAATCCAAAACGCGTGTACAGATTGAGATCAAAATTCGTATGTAAGTGTAAAATCCCACCGACACCGCCGTAGATGTGTTTTCGAGAAGCTCTGAGCACCCTTTATCCACTCCCAGTCATCGAAATCAGCTCAAACGGCACGGCCGGGGTTAATAACGTCATTATATATATATATGAAGTCAGAGTCTCCAAAGTTATACCGGAACAAACACGTGTTTACGTCGTCTTGGGGGTCCACGATGGGAGTCTGACTTCAATGCAATGTTATCGCTCGAAACACGTGTTTACTTCGTGTTGAGGTTCACGATGGGAGTCTGACAATTGTTATCGCTCGAAATAGTACATTAGGACGGGAACGGCTGGACAGATTGAGCTCAAACTTCCTATCTAAAGGTAAAATAACACGTACGATGTCGTCCACGCGTTTTCCAGAAGCTCCGAGCACCCGTACTCCACTCCCAGTCATAAAAATCAGCTCAAACGGCACGGCCGAGGTTAATAACGTCATTATATATATATATACGAAGTCAACGTTATTAGCATCTGCATTGAGTGCATTTCCTAGAACGCAACACGTGTTTTACGTCGTCTTGAGGTTCACGATGGGAGTCATTTCAATGCAATGTTATCGCTCGAAACACGTGTTTACTTCGTGTTGAGGTTCACGATGGGAGTCTGACATTTCAATGCAATGTTATCGCTCGAAATATTATGCAGAAAGGCAGATCTCGGAAACGGGTGGAGCTATCGACCTGAAATTTGCTATGTGAATGTATCTTGCACCGGGTACAAATTTTATCGGGTCGTCGAGCCCATGCGACGCCCGTGCAGCGCATGCGCAGACGAGATCTCGGAAACGGGTGGAGCTATCGACTTGAAATTTGCTATGTGAATGTATCTTGGGCCGGGTACAAATTTGATCGGGTCGCCGAGCCCGTGCGACGCCAGCTTCGCGCATGCGCAGACCAGATCTCGGAAACGGGTGGAGCTACCGGGTACAAATTTTTCTTATTGAAACGCGTGGAGCTAAAAATTAAAAACAAATATTAAAAAAATGTCATGTTTCGGACAAGCCGCCGGTGGCGGGCTAACCTGCTAGTACTATATATTTTGAGACTTCGTATATATATATGTGTGTGTGTACTTCATAGAATCCAAAACGCGTGTACAGATTGAGATCAAAATTCGTATGTAAGTGTAAAATCCCACCGACACCGCCGTAGATGTGTTTTCGAGAAGCTCTGAGCACCCTTTATCCACTCCCAGTCATCGAAATCAGCTCAAACGGCACGGCCGGGGTTAATAACGTCATTATATATATATATGAAGTCAGAGTCTCCAAAGTTATACCGGAACAAACACGTGTTTACGTCGTCTTGGGGGTCCACGATGGGAGTCTGACTTCAATGCAATGTTATCGCTCGAAACACGTGTTTACTTCGTGTTGAGGTTCACGATGGGAGTCTGACAATTGTTATCGCTCGAAATAGTACATTAGGACGGGAACGGCTGGACAGATTGAGCTCAAACTTCCTATCTAAAGGTAAAATAACACGTACGATGTCGTCCACGCGTTTTCCAGAAGCTCCGAGCACCCGTACTCCACTCCCAGTCATAAAAATCAGCTCAAACGGCACGGCCGAGGTTAATAACGTCATTATATATATATATACGAAGTCAACGTTATTAGCATATGCATTGAGTGCATTTCCTAGAACGCAACACGTGTTTTACGTCGTCTTGAGGTTCACGATGGGAGTCATTTCAATGCAATGTTATCGCTCGAAACACGTGTTTACTTCGTGTTGAGGTTCACGATGGGAGTCTGACATTTCAATGCAATGTTATCGCTCGAAATATTATGCAGAAAGGCAGATCTCGGAAACGGGTGGAGCTATCGACCTGAAATTTGCTATGTGAATGTATCTTGCACCGGGTACAAATTTTATCGGGTCGTCGAGCCCATGCGACGCCCGTGCAGCGCATGCGCAGACGAGATCTCGGAAACGGGTGGAGCTATCGACTTGAAATTTGCTATGTGAATGTATCTTGGGCCGGGTACAAATTTGATCGGGTCGCCGAGCCCGTGCGACGCCAGCTTCGCGCATGCGCAGACCAGATCTCGGAAACGGGTGGAGCTACCGGGTACAATTTTTTCTTATTGAAACGCGTGGAGCTAAAAATAAAAAAAAAATATAAACAAATGTCACAATTAACTCATTGAAAAACAAAAAATGTCATGTTTCGGACAAGCCGCCGGTGGCGGGCTACCCTGCTAGTCTCATATATATTTTGAAGACCTCTGTTTGTTTGTTTGTTTGTTTGTTTGTTTGTCTGTCTGTCTGTCATTTATACAAATCTACGATTCTCGACCGATCGGGACGAAACTTGGTACGTGTGTGTAGTTTGACCAGGCGGTGAACGTTGTCGTATTGGCGAGCCCGTGCGGCGCCCGCTTCGCGCATGCGCAGACCAGATCTCGGAAACGGGTGGAGCTATCGACTTGAAATTTGCTATGTGAATGTATCTTGCCCCGGATGCGAATTTTATCGGGTCGCCGAGCCCGCGCGGTGCCCACTTCGCGCATGCGCAGACGAGATCTCGGAAACGGGTGGAGATATCGACTTGAAATTTGCTATGTGAATGTATCTTGCCCCGGATACGAATTTTATCGGGTCGCCGAGCCCGTGCGACGCCAGCTTCGTGCATGCGCAGACCAGATCTCGGAAACGGGTTGAGCTATCGACTTGAAATTTGCTATGTGAATGTATCTTGCCCCGGATACGAATTTTATCGGGTCGCCGAGACTGTGCGACACCAGCTTCGCGCATGCGCAGACGAGATCTCGGAAACAGGTGGAGCTATCGACTTGAAATTTGCTATGTGAATGTATCTTGCCCCGGATACGAATTTTATCGGGTCGCCGAGCCCGTGCGACGCCAGCTTCGTGCATGCGCAGACCAGATCTCGGAAACGGGTAGAGCTATCGACTTGAAATTTGGTTTTTGAATAGCCCGGACTTGAAATTAGGTTTTTGAATAGCCCGGACAACGTCGGGCTCATCGGCTAGTCTATTATATATTTTGGAAGATCTGTGTGTGTGTGTGTGTTCGCGATGGACTCGAACACGGCTGGACCGATTTCGACCAAACTTGGTACGGACACGTAATTCGACCCGGGAACGAACATGGGTCCGCCATTTGTCCGTGCGGCGTCACCTTGACCTTCAAAACTCATATCTCGGGATCCGCAGTGCTAACACGCCGGAAATTAGCACTGCGATGCAGGGAGGATAACTCTATATTCATACGTTGACGAACGTAAGCAATTTGCAGGCAACTACGCATCGTGTATTTTCCCCAAAATTATAACATTTACAATATATATTGTCAATTTGCAGGCTATTAAGAATCGTGTATCTATCCCAAAATAAATCATTTACAATTTCTGATATATAAATTTTGTTACAGCTGATATTCTTAGGTCTATTGTCGATAGATTTATTTTTTGTATATTTACACCACGCATAGGCTCAAGTTGTTTACATTTACCCCGCGGGTCTGGAATCTCATCCAAGAGTCCATTTAGCTGAAATGCTATTTCGCTGTTGGAATCTACCGGTGGCCCCAAACCGTCAATGCCAACAACATCGACATTGTTCAACTTTGACGGCGAGAAAATAATTAGTTAAAATTTACTACACAAAAATCTAATTTATCTTTACGTTGAAGCTTGATAATTAACGAGCGTGTGTATATGAGGCGCGTTTATATACTTTAGTGGAAATCAAATCGGGTAAAACTGGCGGATTTTTACGGACGAAATTTGATACATAGGGTATCTCGGTATCCACTGGGCCGATTTCCCGGTATCCGCTGGGCCAATCATTCAACAGGGTACAGAGACCAGTCACCACACCACACCACACAATTTGGTTGAAATCGGTTCAGGGGTCTGGGAGAAAAATCCGAACTGACAGAAAGACAGACAGACAGAATTTTTTTGTACCACTTTTTACCATTTTTTCTTACATTCTTTGACAATTTTATAATTTTTTCTTACATTTTTTTACATTTTTTATAATATTTTTCTACATTCTTTGACAATTTTATCATTTTTAATATGTGTTAAGCCAATGAATTCTCGTATATATGCGAGGCGACCTATGGTCGACTCGCATATATAAGAGAATGCATTGGCACAGGGCCGTTCTGTTGGGTAAAGGGTTAACAGCCATCAGGAAAATTTCCACTCACTACCAAAGTTTCAACTCTTTTTTAGTCCTTGACGTTTAAAAATCAGGCGGTTCAAATATTTTATACCACGAAATTTGATAACTTGTTTGGACCACATAACAAATTGTACGACCCATCCCTTAGAAATGTGTGGTCATTCTGCGTTGGGGACAATTCATGTCGGTCATCAGCTGCAATCAGTAGTTCATATTTTAGAGCAGAATGCCATTATTACTATATTTCCCCCATTTTTGGTAATCCAAAGACTGGCAATTGAAAAGTTCAATGGTTATAATATTGTTCGAGGCATGCTGTCCAAACAAACAATTCGTACGGGCTCATTGTCACAATGTATGTAAGCGAGATCACGAGCTTTATATATACCACATCGATAAAAGAGTAACAATTAATGCTCTTTACATTTTTCAATCTGGAAAAAAGTCGGATCATCGGTTTCTAAATTTTATGAATTGAACTCGTCTTCCCGTGGCATCTACAGTTCTTATCAACGTGTTTCACGTATATGTACATTTATCGACCTATATTTTGATCCCAAACACATAGTCGGTTTCAATGTTATGGGTGAGACCAGCATTCACCATTTGACCGCTTCCTTGATTATGGTCACACCTTTGCCTTGCCATGTTAATATCTTCATTTGGGTTGTATCACCCCAACTTTGGTTTACATTTCCAACATTTGGACATTTTATATCTCACACAACAGTTAAAGTAGTTGGGAAAATTTACACCAACAATAGGTTGAAAGTGTTCTGGTACTTTGATTTTCCAACGAATAATTAATGGGGAATTTGTTCTTTTTAGCAATATATTTTCCTGCTTTAGCTGGCTTTTGGACTGAAATGGCCATCGTTTGGAAAATTTCCAACCTTGCTCTTGTGTCAGGTCGAAAATTTCCAACAATTTGAGAGCTTGATGCCAGTCTAAACTGCTAGGATTTTGCAGTTTTACAGGTTCAGGTTAAAACAAAATTGCAACACTGTGCTGAGCGGTCCCTCCCCGGCAGCTAGTCCAAAACTGCGAATCAATTAAAAAAGACTAATAACCAATTTAAAAGTCAAGGGTTGTAATTGGTATTATACGAACTTGGTGAATGTTTCTCGGTTCAAGAGGGGGCACCTGAAATAAAAAGAATATCAGCAACGAGAGGGAAACAGGCAATCACTTAAGAACAATAAGCAGAGCATAACAAATAAATATATGAAGTACGCTACTCAGTGACGCCGCACAAGAGGGCATGAAGTTCCTAGAGAGGGAGGGTGGTATATCGACACGCATGATTGGCGTCTGACGTAGCATAATCCAGTCGGCGGAAAAAGCAATTTTATGGACAGATGTAAAACGCGGATTTGACGTCCAGATGATCCGGAACAGATCACACCGAAACACGGACTGTTGTACGGACGAAAAGGATCAGATCCGTCACCATGGTCCCATAAATCACATCGAACCTTATCGGCCCTGGGTGGATTAAATAAAAAAAGAATTTTAAATTTACATTTTGTTTTTTAAATATCAACATGTTTAAACGATAAAAATGTAGCAAAAAACAACGACCGAACATCTAGAGACTCAATAATAATTTAGCACTATTAATCGATTTTTCAAAAGCCTTAGTGACTCACTGTGGAATTACAGATCTGACAAACATCTGTTTGCGTTGGTTCTTGGATGACAGATAGCAGTGTGTATATTTAAAGAATACTTTGTCTGGATATTTACAAATAAACTGTGGTGTGCCACAGTGATAGTCATTAGGACCTCTATTATTCCTGATGTATGTTAGCGAAATGGGAGATGCAACTACCCTTCCTGTAATTTCATTTGTTGACGACACAGCCCTATATTCATCTAATTGTGTGACATCACCAAGGGACATCACAATTTCATTCATTCAATTTATAGAACATTAAAATTCCCGCGCTATAACCTTTTACAGACTACAGGCATCTGACAGTGTAGAATTTTCTCCAGAAAAAACCCCCACATTTTTGGGTACTATCTGACAAGGGTATTCGTCCGCTAGTTATCAGTATTTAAGGGGGGGGGACGACAATTTCTTCTACTTTGATGAATCTATCTGAGGCGAACGTTGGTGTATATATATTTATGTATTTTACGTATATCGTACCCAGCATAGGACAAAAGTACAGGCCGTGAGATTATATATCCGTTTTTAATTGTTGAAGCGTTCGCTCCCGCAAAAAAATATACGTGTATATATCACAAAACAACGCGTTTTATCAAATTTCCGAATACTCGGAACCCAATCAATTAACATGGAACGTAAGACAGGAATATTATTACGAATAGAGTTACCTTACCAAAGATAGTATGATTCTATGGTGATTCCCACAAATCGATGTATGCCAATATCTCTCCCGAATTTCGCTTTTAAAAACAAAAACCCTCGTATAATCACCTTACCTATATACAAAGGTTTCATTGAATGCATGGGAAACCTTTTCGCGGAATTGATCTACGTTTAGTACGGCCATATCAATGTTCAAACTTGTTTTTAAAGCGCACATTCCGATTTATCAAACCAACAGCTATGGGCCTATATGGTCTCTGAAGAAAATACAATTGGTCGAGTTGCAGTAGCTATATGACAGTGCTTATAATCACTGCTTTACCAGGGGGGGGGGTGAAAAAAAAATCCGGCACGTATCCCGGGGTGGGTGGGTGGTCAAAGCCACCAACAAGCAATTTTTTCCGCAAATAAAAAAAAAAAATTCCTGCTTGTTTTTTTAGTGTTTTAGCAATGAGTTGGGCTTCAAAACCACTTTGAATGAGAGAAATAATGTAATTCTAACTGGTAAACTGACTGCAGGCAGTTATCGTGTTGTATTTTGTTGCAAATTTTGAAATCCAAGATGGCCGCTGGCAGCCATGTTTTTGTGGCCGAATGACCTCAAAATGACTCATTCCTATTTACATGTCCATGTTAACATCCATGATAAATAGTATGCACATAAATTCATATACAGTCAAAAAATGGTCGGAAAAAACTGCCGAAAACGGAAAAAAATTTGGCGGTGGGGGTGGGTGGGTACAAAACATGATCGAAAGGGAAAAAATGCCATACGTGCCTGAAATGTTTTTCCGACCCCCCCCCTGGCTTTACGAGTAAATTACTACTCCAATCTTTCATATCAATTGATGCCACTTTAATGTTTTCTATCAGTCATGTGCAACGGTTATTATTGTATTGTATTCATTTTAATGTCGCACCTTTTAGTGCACCGTGATATTCCGTGAAATCATATTAAATACAGCTGGAAACGAACTCGTGGTTAGACTGTGCTCAGCAATCAACACTAACATATATTTGTCAATTCTGTCACACACCAGCGGATGAGATACCATCTTTCTTCTTCGGATTGAACTATCGAAGAACAACATGCAATACGAATAACTGACCAGTTTCAGACTATCTAGTCATCGACATAACATCACATCGCTGCCATGTAACTATTCGGAAATTAGTACTATAGGAAGCAGGGAGCTAATTGTGTTCCAGAGTCTGGAAACGAGTGCACCGTGGAATGCTAGAGGTTAAGATAACTGAAAAAAATGGCCTTCACCTGATACATGTGACACGTTATTAAAGGACGAAATCTTGTTTATTTGATTTGTACATCATATCTAAATAATAACAGGTGAATTAATGGGGGAATGGATTTTTGTGAGTGGGAAATTTATTTAACTAGCTGGTGTAGTTCTGGTTTTGTTCTGTGGGATAGCCCTGTCGTACACTTGGGGATTTATTTTAAAAAGTATATGGGAAACCATTCAGTTCAGTGATTCCTATAACTATATTTGTAAAGCACACCACTCAATACTATATAGTTATAATTAAAGACACAGGTGGCCTTCGAGGTGGGTATAACTGTAAAAATAGTCACATCATCTAAAAAGAATATTATATAATACACATAATATTGTTCCTACACCAGCCATAATTATCGCGTACATTGCATGTTATTGTCACGTTTATAAGCTTTGTTACGTAAACAAACATCAAAAACGTTACAGAACCATTTGTTTATAGCCAAACATTTGGAACTACCGGATCGTCCAATGAAAATGTTCCGTTGCGCTGTGGAAGGCGAAGATAAAATTATTGGTGCCACCAACAATCGCATTCAAATCAAAACAGGGGGTGTAAATGGAATTTTGAGAACCTGGGAGTTTAATTTTCGGAGGGGGGGGTGCAGTTGGACATTTCAAGGTTGGACATACCCAAGCCTTGAAATAGTGTGACTGTCATTTGCAGAATGAGGTCCCCAGAGGGTGAATTTAGTGATGCTACCCCGCATAGCGGGCTAGCATCACCAAATTCACCCTCTGGGAACCTCATTCCGCTGAGGTGTAAGCAGAATGAGGTCATCAGAGGGTGAATTTGGTGATGCTTGCCCGCTATGCGGGGTAGCATCACTAAATTCACCCTCTGGGGACCTCAAATGACAAATGACAGACACGCTATTTCAAGGCTTGGACATACCCAACAGGAACCCTTTGGCCACGTCCTTGTCTGTTGTGATTACCGGGCGAGGTTGATGTTTTTCCAGTGTACACCTGTCCAGTGTTACAAGTGTACCTTCATTCGTTTCAGGCTACAGCATGTACTGCACACAGTTGAGGGCACGGTGGTCCATGCGTCTGATATTGGTTGCTGTTCTTACGTTGGGAACCTACATGCTGTTTGTCGTCAACCGTCGTAAGCACGATCTAGTATCAAGGTTCGCTAATGGGCCAGTTGTGGAAAAAGAGGGATCACTGGAACCAAAGGCAAATAAAGAATCAAAACATTCACAGTCTCATTCAACGATCTTAGATGTGGAACACATGCCGACTGCAAAATTGGATAATACAAATATTTCGAAACCAAGACCAACTTTGTCAAAAACACTCGACTTATTCTGCTTCGATGGTTCAGATTGGTTAGATTGTAAAACACATTGCATCCCGAACTTAAACTTCCAACGCGCTAATCTGACGACAGACAGTGGAAATGTTTCTATTTTTATCCACAATCCTGCTGCTGATGTTTGGGTATCAGCAGATATTCTGACTAAAGGATCATGGGAAGGCGATTTGATGCACATCGTTTGGACTCAGCTTCGTAAACACGAAAACGCTGTGTTTCTAGATATAGGATCACATGTCGGCGAATACAGTTTAATGGCCGCTAAGCTCGGAAGGGAAGCATATGCACTTGATCCTAACAAAGCAAACATCCAGCGGTTGTGTCGGTCTGTTCAAAGTAACAACTTAACATCGCCTGTCCGGATTATATATAATGCCGTCTCAAATAAACTTGCAAAAGTCTCACTTTTACCGTCCGCTAATAATGTGGGCGGGACTAAATTGACAGAAGGCGGAGCCATTCAGACAGTGCGTCTCGATGACCTTTTGGTATTCATTCGTTCCAAGACGGTTGTGATCAAAATTGACGTAGAGGGCATGGAGGATGAAGCATTGTTTGGTGGTGTAAATTTCTTCAAACATAACAATGTAGTGTTCATTGCTATGGAGTGGGAACAACACAAAATCACGAAGTCTGGTTTACAGATAATTGACTTCATGAGCAGTCGTGATTTAGAACCTTATCACAAAACTCTGAAACACAAATTGGACGCCCGAGAACGGGCGAAATGGGATGGAGATATATTTTGGTCAGCGAAGTCTAACCCAATACTAACTTGACGATTGGTCTGTGTCCATGCTACAATGTCCATGCAGAGTTCAGTCCCCTGCTACGCAGGACTTACCGCTGCCAGCACCTACACATAATGTGAAGAAATCACTCATTTATTTATTTGAGACTTGTGAAGGTTACAATTCATTCTGCATTATTCTGACAAACAAAGCTGCCAATATTTGATTGAAAATTGTGTACATCAAGCCAGAATGAATTGCAGCTCACAAAACACTTCAATGTCAAACATTTAAAAAATACACATGCTAGCAGCGGTCAGCCATAGCGTATCGAGGGAACTGAACTCTGTTTTGCAGCTTGGCCCATGCCATATAGTTTATTACACAGCCATTGGCGTCATACATGTAGACACATGTATTCAACGGAATCCCAACCATTGATTACACATTATTGTACGTGTATATACCACAAGTGGATCACATTTATACCACACGTGGAAACATTTATACCACACGTGGAACACATTTATACCACACGTGGAAACATTTATACCACACGTGGAACACATTTTTATTGTATACCCAATGGCTTATTTCTCCGAAATACAGCAAAATACAGCAGATTTCAAAACGTTCAATAAACAAATGTGTATTCCCATATAAAAATGTACCTGGGTAAATCCACCCAGGTTTTTTGGGCCGAAACCCAGGTAAAATCTATCTACCAAGACATCCACCAACCATCAAGACCCCGCGAAACCTGGGTTTTTACCATGATTTACCCACCTGAAACTGGATAAAAACCCTGGTATTGATAAACCTGGGTGTAATTACCCAGGTGACCACACCAGGTGTACCCTACCTGGGTGTTTCCCACCCAGGTGTACCCTGGTGTTTCCTACCTGGGTGTTTCCCCACCCAGGTGTACCATGGTGTTATTCTCCCAGGTGAACCCTGATGTTTCCTACCTGGGTGTTTTCCACCCAGGTTACCTTGGTGTTATTCACCCAGGTGTACCCTGGTGTTTTCTACCTGGGTGTTTCCCACCCAGGTTACCTTGGTGTTATTCACCCAGGTGTACCCTGGTGTTTCCTACCTGGGTGTTCCCACCTAGGTGTACCTTGGTGTTATTCACCCAGGTGTACCCTGATGTTTCCTACCTGGGTGTTCCCCACCCAGGTGTACCTTGATGTTTCCAACCCAGGTGTACCTTGGTGTTTTCTTACGCCGGTGTACCTTGGTATTTTCTTACCCAGGTGGATTTCCCATTGAGATGCACCTGGGTTAGAAAACCCCAAGGTACACCCAGGTAAGGAAACACCAAGGTACACCTGGGCAGGAAAACACCAAGGTACACCTGGGTAAGAAAACACCAAGGTACACCTGGGTAACAAAACACCAAGGTACAACTGGGTGGGAAACACCAAGGTACACATGGGTAGGAAACACCAAGGAACACCTGGGTGAATAACACCAAGGTACACCTAGGTGGGGATACCAAAGTGAAATGATGAGGATGGCAATGAAGTAGATTTTGATGGGATGCAGGGGTATTGTTATCAATGGAGTTGTTTTAGTATAATAGAACATTAAGGAAATTGATTGTGCAGCAATACAAGTTTATTCAAGGACAACAAACTAACTAAAGATAAAATACATGTATAGAAACACATGTAATATATAAATATATAAACTCATTAAACTGCATGGGTTAAAACTTACTGACAACAAGAGTTGGGTTAAAATTTTGATTAAAAAACACTTGCAAAGTCCCTCTTCATACATGTATATGGTATGTTAGGCAAGTTACATGTACATGTAGTTGCAATGTATACCGGTACTTGACATACCGGTGGATACAAAAATCATTATTTTAGTTCCAATGTCATTTACCAGAATACATGTAGATGTTGTACCTTGCAACTACATCTACAGTGAGGTAGATTTGTCTCATTTAAACTTTCTAAATGGTGTTCTCCCTTTGAATGACATAAACTAATGTGAGTATACACATGAGCTGTGGTGTGAAATACACACCAAAAAATTATTTCTTAGTCTGAGGACATGTTTCCTGTCATTATCTTACTGCTTACAAATATAGATTTGTAATAATGTGCTGTAATGCTCCAGAAATAGTCATATTTTGTCCTGGTTCATAAGAACATATTATTTCTTAGTGTTAGAAGAACATGTTGTCTATTATTATTTGACTCATAAACCCCCAAATGTACATGTAAACAGAACATTTGGGAAAGAGACACACCATCTTTATCCTTTTTTATATCAGTAGCAATATTGATCAGATAGCAAAATATGCTATAAAAAATAGATTTCAGATGGTAGAGATTAAACAATCACATTAATTTCACCAACTCGAAACAGTTAACATACCCTGTAGAATACAGACTATGAGCAAGGAGGGTGTCACACACCCCCCCCACCCGCTTTGGTATGTGATATTCAAACCATTTTCAGGTGGTATGCTATATACATGTACATACCCAATGTTATCTGGTACTAGGATTTCACACGGCAATATAACCGGCATTCACGATTCAGCAAAAAGGCTAGTATGCAGATAAAATAGCAGAAAATTATACAAATTTTGAGTATTTTCCAGCTTAAACAGACCCAAGTGATATATTTTTATCTAATTCAGTCTAATGGCTCTTGATATGTTGATGTTTTGGATACTATTTCAGCAAATGTGAGAAAAAGTGGCTTCATTGGGGCATCAGCTTGTCTGAAAAATATATCAAGGTCCCCTAAATCCGATACTACATTTCAGAACAATCCAACCAGTGTCCCATGAAATGGTGGATAATAAACTATCATACCAAATTTGATTCAGATTTGATCACACAAACTAAAATTATGATGCGGAAACCAGAAATTAACACGATTCTAAGTCGAAAAAGGGCCATAACTCTCGCAAAAAATATTCGAACTTGACCTGTATTTTGGTCTGATAAACTTACATACCACATTTGGTTCAGATATGATCACACAAACTGAAGTTATCATCCGGAAACCTACAATTTTCAAAGTTTAAATGTCTATTAGGCGACACCAATTTTTAAGTCTGGTTTACGAACATGTGGGCTGATGTGAGAAGAACTAAAGTAGATGCAGGAGGGAAAAAAATAAAAATAAAAAAAATTGTCCCCCCAATTTATATCAAGTAAATCTTGAAATTTTACATAAATTTTACAAAAATTGTGAAAAAAAACTTTTCGAATGAAATTCTGAACCAAACAAGACATTTCTTGTCATGAAATACATAAAAATATGGATCTGCAAATGATCATAAGCAGAACCGGATGCGACAGCACATGAAAATCAGTACGCATGTAATTGTTTTTGGGACACAAAAGTTTAAAAAAAATTCATAAAATGGAAAAAAAGTTGTAGGAGGTGTTCGTAAACCGGACTTAAAAATTGGTGTCGCCTTATGTGTATATAACTCATATAGCTAACTATTAAAGGTGCTCAATCAGATTCGATGGTCTCCGTATAATTAGATTCCAACATCAACATTTTTTTTAGAAATGCTGCTTCAGTTATCAGAATCGATTAATTGCCCAAAAATAATGCTAACCACTGTCAACTACATGTATAGTATAAAATTGCCTGATACGTTATATTTATCAACATGCTGTTCGACGAAGTTTGACCTTATTATCAACACAAAGCCTCTTCATTTTAGAGTTATCCATCTTCATCCGCAATTTGGTCTGAGACCGTCGGCTTGTCAAATTTGTCTGGGCCACTATTAAGTATCGATGGTGATAAATATTAAAATTTCAAAAATCGATATCTAATAACTCTGAGCTTTGATACATGTAGGTGGGTCCCTCGACTTGATTAAAATATTTTTACCCCCCCCCCCCGATTCCATATATATGTAAATAGCAAATGAGGGGCACTTAATCGGATTATGCAACTTTAAACTGTATTTGAATTTAAAGATGCATAATCCGATTAAGGGCCCCCTGAATTAATGCTCGCACATTACTATTTATTTGGACTTGGGAGTAAAAGATATTTGGTACGAGTCGAGGAACCCACCTATCAAAGCTCAGAGTTATTAGATATCAATTTTTTAAATATACTATTTTTCACGATCAAGAATTAATAGTGGCCCACGGTCTCGGACCAAATTTCAGATGAAGATGGATAACTCTAAAATCAAGAGGCTTTCTGTTGATAATAAGGCCAAATTTTGTAGAACAACATGTAGATAAATAACATATGTCAGGCAATTGTATTCTTTAGTTGACAGTGGTTAGCATTATTTTAGGGCAATTAATCAATTCTGATACCGTAACTGAAGCAGCCTTTCTAAATACAAATGTATGATGTTGGAATCTGATTATATGGGTATCATCGAACCGGATTGAGTACCTTTAAAATGAACTGTATCCAGTATAAACATGTTAAACCTGATAATGAATTAGAGCATGCAGTCCCTGTTGACATGCGGTATCCGCTGGTAATCTTACCACAGTAATATGTGTTAACTGTGATAACCAAGTTAATTGTTTTTACCACAAAAATTCTGAATTCTATCTAGACATTTTGAAACAATAACAAAAAATTCTGGTGTGGTTACAATGTCAACTTTAAAACAAAATTCATATAAACATCGCATGAAAAATACAGCCTAACTGCAAATGTGAGGTGGACCACATTCTGCGGCGGTATAACTGACTGTGGTTGATCGCATGAACACGCCTGAATACTGCAGTAATACCCGGTGGTCAACCTTTATAAGGCGAGTTGATTAATTAAAGCATAGCTGTAATTTTACATGTAGGTTCTATAGACTTTGTTGGGAAAGAGAATATAGCTGTGCGACAATGGATGATATTTCCCCACCTCAGCATGTGTCGAGCGCAGAAAAATATACCAAACATACTGGTAGTCTGTTAATCCTGATGAGCTAAGTTAGAAATTTTTCAATCGAAACCTCATAAAAAAAAATATAAATTCAGTTCTCAATTTTCGAACACTTCTAGGAAATTGTTCAAAAATATTGTTAAAAGATGCCCATTCGATTTGACACTGTAAATATACCCTGTTCAAGTGTTCCTGCTAATGTGCTATGATGCGGTTGGGTCCTGCTTAATTGCTATGAATTGCACTACCCGCATCATAGCAATTCAGCAGGACCACCAGCATCATAGCATATTAGCAGGACCACTTGGCCAGTGGTAAAATACTAAAATAGTTTGTTTTCCATACGGATATGTGTTTTCAAATAATCATGTAATGATATCTAACATACATGTATATGAACCCATTTATAGGTTTTATTCATCACGGCCAGATAAACTTTGTAAACAGACAGTTTTACCAAACTTAGAATTTTTATTAGGTGCTTTCATTGTAGCTGTAATTACTAGTATTAAAAGAGTGCTCAATAAAGTTTGTTTTATCATTTATGCTCATTTGGAATTTGGATGCTATTTAATTCTGTTTATCTATATAATTGGCTGCACTGCTAAAATTTGACTCATTTCAGTCATTTGATGTCAGTACATGTAGTTGTCCATCGAAATGGCGAACACAACCAAAGACAAATTACAAGAGGAAAGACAACAAATAAATTTGATGTGCACTAAAACAGATACAGTAGTGCCCTAAGAAATCGATCCCTTAACAACAGCAGAATTATGTTTAACTTTTCAGGATTTAGTCGGATATATGGCTTGTTGCCATTCATCGGAAAGCTCTCTCCGAGTTACCCGGAATTCTGCTGTGGTTAAGGAGTCGATTAATTAGAGCATTACTGTAGTTACAAATGTATGTTTAGCCTCTTGTGAAGTGTTGTGTCACTAATAAGATCTTTAATTCACATACACATACACATGTACATGTACTATATACCTGTTCAAGCGTTTACAAGTGTCCATCATCGAGAAACTGACCAAAAGTTTTGGTAGTATATAATATAGGCTAGCACTGCACCTGGGCTACATGTACATGTACTGTAAGTGATTATAATGTACTATTTTTATATTCTGCCGTGAAAGTGTTGCTGAATGAAATTTAAGTTTACCCCGATATTCTAAGTCCGCTCGACTAAGATGGAGTTTTTCTCGAAAACTGATATCTGAATATACATGTCGTCTTCCACTGGTTGGTATTCCCTCTAAATTGACTAATTTTAACTGATTAGATTAGCCCTGGTATGGAAAACTCTAACTGTTATAGCCCGATGAGCGGTTTACTGCGGTGATGATATGATGACCAGCGTTGTGCATGGCATATGTTGATCCAGGTAAGAATGCTACCATACATTCCAAACATTCATTAAATATCTTATTAATAGTAACCCAAACTACACAAGAGACTAGTATAACTAAGATTGGGCTCAATTAATGATGTGACACTTTCAGTACTTCATTTACTAGTAGCCTGGTACTGGTGGGCCTGGCAACAGATACTTGTTTGGCGTGTTTGAGGCCTGTGGCACAAGGGCAGCAGGATCAATTCAAATTTCTCTTATTGTAGTGTAGTACATGTACATGAATAGTACCGGTAGTACAGCACACAAAGAGGTATATATAGTACCGGCACATGTACATGTATTCTCTCTGTTTTCACACATGTTTTTTTTCAATTTAACATGAGTCTTTTATGACACACACTAAAGTGAAAGTAGGCCTACATGTATATAATGTGCACACAGTATACCGGTACATGTACTGATATATTACATTGCAATACAGTCCGAGTACAATGATTTAGCAAAATTATGAATATTAGAATAACAACCTTTTGTACAAACAGTCCTGACAATGATATTGCATACGGTAGTCCTATAAACCACACCAGAGAATAGCAAATGTCGGTCAGTGACCAACTTCTTATGTTTATGCAATCGATACAATCAGGTTCTGCTTTTGATGTCCATTTCGATATTTGTGGTGTGTTCTTGTGCAAAAATATAATTCTAACTAATGCGCCAAAAATCAGGTTTATAAATTTATCCATTCTTGAGCAAGAGCAACTCGTAAAACTTGTATGGTATAACATTCCAAACTGAGTATTTCTGCTATCGAACCATATGATAATAATGTTGAACCGGACATCGAAATCTGAACCGCATTTATGGATTGCAGCACGCGATGTTGAATAAACAGTTATAGAGGATATACAGTAATGCTCTAATTAATCGACTCCTTAACTACAGCAGAATTATGGGTAACTTTTGGGTTTTCCGATGAATGGCAACAAGCCATATTTCGGACTAAATCCTGAAAAGTTACCCATAATTCTGCTGTAGTTAAGGAGTCGATTAATTAGCTCTAGAATTACTGTAACATGGTTTATAATATACAAATGTATACTGTATGGGAAACATCAGAGGTTAACAAAGTAAAAAAACAGTTGATTTGTTCTTTATTCTTGTGGTTATATACACATACATGTATTCTAAAAATAAATGTCCTTTACAACGTGGATCAATGAAATGCGGTTGTTGCATTTAAAATGCATTGAGGGTGCATTGTGTCACGCCACTTTGTAAATGCCTTAATGACAGCATTTAAATTAAATGCACTGCATTGGGAATAATCGCAGTCGCATTGAAATTACCGATCATTGCGCCGAAAAAGTATACTAGTATGAACACCCAAATAACGTTACAATAGTGTATTTTGCAATTTTAGTTTTAATTTTGTTTAATTTAAATTCACATCTGAATAATTCTGTGTTATTTTCCCACTCCTGGTTTACATGTATATGTTCGGAATCGGATATTCATGATGTAGTTTTCCATTCAAAATGGAATAAACATAAATAAACACTCATTTCTCATTTTGATTCTAGTAACAAGTCTTGATTCCCTGTAGAAAGTGAAACACTAACATGTTGATTATTGCAAAAAATCTGATGGATTTTAAGGCCTGCATCAAGACATTTGTTTGTGAATAAATCAAGGTAAATGTGTTAAAATATGAACGCATTTACAAATGCGTTGCTCCAAAATCGCAAAGTAGATTCGAACATGTGGTCGCTTTTCTAAGAAATTTGTGAGTGGTCTGTACATGTACATACATGTAAGTTACTTGACCAACTACACGAGGAGTCGAGGGACACAATCAATGAGGACGTTTGTACTAAAAAATATTTTTTAACGCAAGGAACGAACACAAGGCCAATTTCTTAATTTATATTATGAGCCAACAAGACAGATCGTAAATCGCTGTTATATGACAATATATGTGGCCATCATAATGGTCGACAGGCATGACGCCAACAAAAACCAATGTCAGGCCAATATAAAGAAGTCGCTACTTATTGCTGGTGGAACCTATTAAAGGCATCGTTCCATTTCGTTAATAACAACTTACATGTAACATTCACCTCCACCTCTTTACTCTTGGGCTCCAAATAAACATGCATGAACCAGCTGCATGCACGTTTATTATTTTTCTTGGGAAATCCCCCCCCCCGCACAGTGCTTATTTGGGTCTGCACGTTTATTAATATTTTGAAGCTATGAAAATTTAAATCAGCACAAATTCTAGATTTCTATATGATTCAGATGTAAAAATGATCAACACGTCTACATTAGTTACTAGCTAAACAAGACATTTTGTCATATGTGTATACTTTACTGTGAACTTGCGTTTCTTCCGTTCTCCATGAACGGATTCTCAAAATGTTTGGTTTTCCAAAAAACAAGGATTCGAACTGTCTGAACTGAACTCCATGCGTTCGTTTAAATAGATGAATAAATAGTGGGAAAGACATACAATCCTAGTTCATAATGAATTTAAGTATATAAATATAAATAATAAACGGCGGATTCAAAGTGGTCATGGGTTTTGACCGCGTTAAAAAAATCAGCAAACTCCGCATGAACCCCGAAGTTTGCTGATTTTTTCTCGCGGTCAAAACCCCATGACCGCATTAAAACCGCCGTTCATTTCTTATATGAATAACACAATTTAAGATTGGTGAATTATTTCTTTTGGTTAATTTAATAAACGTACAGGACCAAATAACGATCGTACAGGTGGGAATTTTACCTCGATTTTAATAATCGTACATTAGGCACTCAAGAGTACATATTCAAGTATGTGGCAAACCAAAAAAACACCACATGATACATACATGTACCTGTACTACATGTTGACTCGTATACTTGAACCTGCTATAAAAATTATTTGGTTAACCACAGCTGATGTTTTGCTCAGAGTTCCCCCTGCACTATTATTTGGGTATGTACTTTTATTAACTTTCAATGGAATTTCCCCCCTGCACTATTATTTGGGGCCTGCACTTTTATTTGGAGCCTGAGAGTAAGTTGCATTGACATTTATTTTCACGAATTACCATGCCAAGGCCAAAGAAAAAAGATTGTATGTTTCCGGTAACATAGCGAAAAAATTAGTGTAGGTAGGTAGGGAATTTTTTTTATTTTATTTTATTTTGATATTTTTTATCCAGCTGCAGAAATATTGAACTACCTCGACCAAAGTGACATAAAATGCCAACCCGTGCCATGGGGAAAGTATTACTTGATCAACACAGTGGAAATAGATACAGATACACACCCACCATGTCTGTTGATAGTGTTCCATAAGTCCCAAACAAGGCATAAAGCAGGCAGGAGATCCACTCTCAGGAAATTAAAATTGCGGAAACATAGTATCTTTTTTCTTTGGCCTAAGGAACATTGCAACTGGTTTGAAGTAACATGACCGCGTTGCGTCAACACTGGAACTGCATTGATGGTAATTTTCAACATGGTCTCACTGAGGTTCTATCAAATATAAATACTAGTATGGTTGAGGGAGACAATTATTTTGAGAATATGTGAACCTGTGTTAACATGAGCCTAAGGCGACACCAATTTTTAAGTCTGGTTTACGAACACCTCCTACAAAATTTAACTTTTTTTGTCCCAAAATATTTTACACGCGTACTGATTTTCATGTGCTGTCGCATCCGGTTCTGCTAATGATCATTTACAGTTTCATGACAAGATATGTCTTGTTTGGTTTGAACAGAATTTCATTCAAAAACATTTTTTCACAATTTTTGTAAAATTTATGTAAAATTGCACGATTTACTTGATATAAATTGGGGGGACAATCTTTTTTATTTTTATTTTTTTCCCTCCTGCATCTACTTTTTTTCTCCCCACATTATCGTAAACCAGACTTAAAAATTGGTATCGCTTAAATATCATCTGATGGAGTCAAAATCATTGAACCGTCACTTTTGCATGCACATGTAGTCTTGATGTTGAGTCTGGCTTTCATCATTTTCATTAGTTTTACTGTTATCCACCAAAGGTTGAGGTGTTATGGAACAACTGTATGGCATCGTATACTGTTATCTTCCGAGTAAATATGGAGTCTCTAATTATTTTATCAGTCACGCATCTACTCATCAAATAGTATAACCCTTAAATATTTGTAGTCCAGGTGATCTCGACTGCACAGTACATGTATAAACATTCATCTGCAGTGTGTTTTAAATTTCTTTGCCGTGTAACAACTGTTGTCCCAAGTTTCAATGCCTTGTCCTCCTGGTATGTAGGGATTACCAATTTACCATTACCGTGTTTTAATTTGCAATTTTGATGATGATGCTCACTTGTTGATAATTTTCTTTGTCGTGTAACAACTGTTGTACCAAGTTTCTACGCCGCGTCCTCCTGGTATTTAGGGATTACCGGTGCCTTTAATAGTGATGCATCATTGCCAGTTAATGTACATTAGAGTGGAACTGAATTAACAATGTCACATTGACACAGTACTCAGTTAAGACCAGTAAAACAGCAAAAGTAGTATTATTGTACAGCAGGCTTTATATCACTATCAGTACTTACTACATGTACAGACCCCTTACTATCGTGGATCAATCTGAATCTGAATGGTTACGCTGCAGATCCCAATTCTGGTAATTTCGCAGCGGGCGAGAGAGTCTCAGATCTTTTCCTTCAGCGCACTCTTGAAGGAATCCACAGGCTGTTGTTGTAGGATTAGGGATTCCTCCAGCTGATTCCAGTCGCATATAGTTCGAACAAATGTGGAATTAGCAAATTGAGCTGACACGTATGGTATAGCCTCGTAACACTGACTGTTGTTCCTTATTAGGTGCCGAGGAATTTGGCTAGTGACGTAGCCTGTCAGAACTTTGCTCTGCGATCTAAGACGCCTTGTTTCGGGTGTAAAGTATTGATTTGGGGGTATAGCCGGGAACAATCCGCCCACCATCTTACTCATGAATCCCAGCCGATTTATTTTCCGCCGTTTCTGCAATGTTGGTAAATCTAGCTCGTAGAGGATCTTGGTCATATATCCATCTTCTTTGCTCTTATAGTCTCTTTTAATGAAACGGGCTGCTCTACGCTGGAT
Organism: Siphonodentalium dalli; assembly: GCA_032622095.1. Classification (NCBI taxonomy): domain Eukaryota; kingdom Metazoa; phylum Mollusca; class Scaphopoda; order Gadilida; family Siphonodentaliidae; genus Siphonodentalium; species Siphonodentalium dalli. The sequence continues at coordinate 110,107,515 of CP136067.1, read as the reverse complement.
TCTTTCCAGCTTGTCGATGTGATTTTGTTGGTAGGGGTCCCAGATGGTGTCTGCGTAGTCCATGATCTTCAATTTCAAACTTCTCAATTCTTCTTCTTCTGGACAGGTGCATGAATAGGCCACTGGCACTACATCGTGCTTGTACCGGTACCACAAATTCAATTTTGAGACAATATTTTGGTTATGGCCAGATGGCCAGGTAGCTGAGGTACTGTTCAATACTATAGTTGATCCGCTTCGTTATCGTAACTTAATTCTTACTGTTCCGGGAATTGAAATATTTTTGTCACATGAAATTCAGTCTTTTTCGATATTTGCGCACATCCATGCGGAAAAATCGGCGAATCTTATATATAAGTCCACAGTTTATCCGTTTGTAGCCAATACACCATTTCCTTCTGTCAATCCGCGTTGATTCGCGACAAAATTAACTCAAAACACCACAAGGAATTATCCGCGCTTCATTTTGAAGAACGGTAACTAAAAGTTAAGATTGTAATTTGGCTGCAGAAACGAAACGAAACGAATTTTGAAACACAATAATTGTATTCACTAATATTTTCCTGTTGGTATATGGTCTACTATAGTATATGCAATCATTTATTTGAAATAATAAGTATCACTTAGAGAATAATTCTTACTGATAATTAGAAATATCTTTATTTTGTATCCCTTTAATATTAAATAATGGCCCTGAAAATTGTCTGTTTGTCAGTTTAATGTTCACTAATTATAGCTAGGCTGTTAGATAAAGTATGATATTGCTTCATTTGTCCGGGGTAGTGTATTGTCATACTGTCATAATAAACTTCAAGTAATAAGGTAACTACTCGTCAATGATGCTTGAATACATAAATGATTAATAAGGTAACAACTACCAGTCAATGATCGACGTCTTAATATAGAAAGGTTTTATAAGGTAACTAACTACACGGCAATGGTACTTATTATAGAAGGTTAATAATTTAACTTCTTGTCAATGATGCTTTAATATAGAAAGTGTTAATAAGGTAACTACCCGTCAATAATGCTTTAGTGTAGAAATGGTTACTAAGGTAACTACATGTCAATGATGCTTTAATAAAGAAAGGGTTAATAAGATAAAGTTCTACACGTCAATGATGCTTAAATATAGAAAGGGCTAATAGGGTAACTACACGTCAATGATGTTTTAATATAGAAAGGGTTAATATGGTAATTACACGCCAATGGTGCTTTAATATAGAAAGGGTTAATATGGTAACTACCGTCCATGATGCTTTAATATAGAACTGGCTACTATGATAACTACATGTCAATGATGCTTTATTGTAGAAAGGGTTAATAAGGTAACTAATCACCAATGATACTCATTATAAAAAGGGTTAATAAGGTAACTACCTGTCAATTATTGCTTCAACGTAGAAAGGGTCAATAAGGTAATTACACGCCAATGGTGCTTTAATATAGAAAGGGTTAATATGGTAACTATCAGTCAATGATGCTTTAATATAGAAAGTGTTATAATATGGTAACTGCACGTCAATGATGCTTTGATACAAAAATGGTTAATAAGGAAGGTAATTACCCGCCAATGGCGCTTTAATATAGAAATGGTTTATAATGTAACTACTCACCAATGATACTTAGTATAGAAAGGGTTGTTTAATGTAACTACCTGTCAATTAATGCTTTAATATAGAAAGGGTTAATAAGGTAACTACACGCCAATGATACTTAGTATAGAAAGGGTTAGTAAGGTAACTACACGACAATGATACTTTAGTATATAGAGGGTTAATTAGGCAAATACCCGTCAACGATGCTTTAATATAGAAATGGTTAACATGGTAACTACACGTCAATGATATTTCAATAAAGAAAGGGCTAATAAGGTAACTACATGTCAATGCTGCTTTAATACAGAAATGGTTAATAAGGTAACTTCACGTCAATGATGCTTTAATATAGAAAGGGTTAATAATGTAACAACTCATCAATGATACTTAGTATAGAACGGGTTAATAAGATAACTACCCAGCAATAATGATGCTTTAATATAGAAAGGGTTATAATAAAGGAAAAAACAAGATGGCGTACTAAGTTTGTAACAAAAAAGTTGATGGGAATTTAATGACAATCTTGTAAATTTCAAAGGCATCATACATCAGGAAAACACACACAAGGCCAACGATAATAGACGGAAACTTGTATCTAAAAAAGTGAGTGACACCAACGCCATTTTTCAAAGAAAATCGGTGAATTATCTAGCTCGCATATTTTCGTGGTAAATAACCAGGCGCGAAAATGCCAGACAAACGCCAACAAATTTCCACGTCCAGTAACGACGAAAGCTTCAACGCTGATAACAAACAACCTCTCAAAAATAGGAAACCCGCAATAGCAGCAAGTAAAAAGCAGAAAATCGACACCATTGCTTCATCAAGCCAGCAAAAACTGAACTTTAAACCAGAAAATTCTACAGGAATCGAAGAGAGTCTAGCACTCATCAATCAAAAGCTAGACAAACTGGTCACTAAAGAACAGTTGGATGAATGTATAAAACCACTCGTGAGAAGGGATGACCTTGACAAAACGATGGATAAATTAAAATTAGACTACGATCAGAAAATAAAGGACGCCAGGGACAATTTTTCTGGAAAATTGTTTGACATTGAACAAAATTTTGACTCATTGAGGGATGAAGTGAAATCTCTGAAACGCGACTCTGATGCGAAAGATGAAGAAATGGTGAAACTAAAAGGTGAAAACAAAAAACTGAATGAAAAGGTGAACAATCTTGAGCAACAAACAAGAAAAGAAAGTGTGAGAATCTTTGGCCTTGAAGGTGATTCTAAAGATGAATCCAGACTTGACTGCGAGAAAAAGGTAGTTGAAATGTGCAATAAGAAACTAAATCTAAATATCACCCTTGCAGACATAAGTATTGCACACAGATTGGGTCAGTATGTTACTAACCAAACATCACCAAGAGCAATGATTTGCAAATTTGTGTCCAGAAGGTCTAAAAATGGCATAATTGCTGCAAGGAAAATCCTAAAAGGCACAAGATTAGTAATAAAAGACGACCTGACTCAGATGAACAATGCTCTGCTTAAAGCATCTAAGGATGCCCAGAGGATTCAAGACTCTTGGACTGTAAATGGAAAAATATTTGTGAAATATTCAGATGCAGGGAAGAGAAATAAGGAAGTTAAATAACTTTCTGACATAACTATGTAAATCCCAAATGATACCATAAAGTAATTGTTCATTTGGTGTTGAATGCTGACACACATCATTGTAAATTATTGTGTGACACCCACCCATATATTGAATGTCTGCTCATAATGTGAATTCCAATATAAAACCCTCATATTATGTAATGACTGTAAATGGAAAAAATTGTGAAGAATTTAGATCATGTGAAGAGAAATAAGGAAGTAAAACCAATTTTGAAATATAACTATGTAAATCCCAAATGATACCATAAAGTAAATGTTCAGTTGGTGTTGAATGGTTACATATATCATTGTAAATTATTGTCTGACACCAACCCATATATTGAAAAATGGCTGCTCATAATGTGAATTTCAATATAAAACCCTCATATTATGTAATGACTGTAAATGGAAAAAATTGTGAAGTATTCAGATCATGGGAGGAGAAATAAAGAAGTTAAATAAATTTATGATATATAACTATGTAAATCATTTGGTGTTGAATGCTGACATACATCAATGTAAATTATTAAAAAGTAAATGTTCATTTGGTGTTGAATGGTGACATATATCATTGTAAATTATTATGTGACACCCACCCACACATTGAATAATGTCTGCTCTTAATGTGGATTTCAATAAAAAAATACCTCATATTATGTAATGACTGCAAATGGAAAAAATTGTGAAGTATTCAGATCATGGGAAGAGAAATAAAGAAGTTAAAAAAAATTATGATAAATAACTATGTAAATCCCAAATGATACCATAAAGTAAATGATCATTTGGTGTTGAATGCTGACATATATAATTGTAAATTATTGTGTAACACCCATATATTTAAAAATGTCTGCCCATAATGTGAATTTCAATGTAAAACCCTCATCTAAGTAATGACTGTTTATAGAAAAATATTTGTGAAGCATTCAGATGCTGGGAAGAGAAATAAGGAAGTTGAATCAATTTCTCATACATAACTATGTAAATCCCAAATAACACCATAAAGTAAATATTCATTTGGTGTTGAATGCTGACATATATCATTGTAAATTATTGTGAGACACCCACATATTGAACAATGCCTGCTCATAATGTGAATTTCAATGTAAAACCCTCATTTAGGTAATGACTATATATTGACAAATATTTATGAAGTATTCAAATGCTGGGAAGAGAAGTGAGGAAGTTAAATCACTTCCTGATATATGACTATGTAAATCCCAAATGATACCATAAAGTAAATGTTCAATTGGTGTTGTACGCTGACATATATCATAGTAAATTATTGTATGACACCCATATATTGAATAATGTCTGGTCATAAGGTGAATTTCAATATAAAACCTTCATTTAAGTAATGAATGTATATGGAAATAAACTGTGAAGTATTGAGATCCTGGGAATAGAAATAAGGAAGTTAAATCAATTTCTGATACATAACTATGTAAATCCCCATATATTGAATAATGTCTGATCAATATGAGAATTTCAATGTAAAACTCTCATTTAAGTAATGACTGTATATGGAAATAAATTGAGAAGTATTCAGATCCTGGGAAGAGAAATAAGGAAGTTAAATCAATTTCTGATACATAACTTTGTAAATCCCAAATGATATCATAAAGTAAATGTTCATTTGGCGTTGAATCCTGACATATAGCATTGTAAATTATTGTATGACACCCATATATTGAATAATGTCTGCTCATAATGTGAATTTCAATGTAAAAGCTTCACATTAAGTAATGACTGTATATGGAGAAATATTTGTGAAGTATTGAGATCCTGGGAATAGAAATAAGGAAGTTAAATCAATTTCTGATACATAACTAAGTAAATCCCCATATATTGAATAATGTCTGATCAATATGAGAATTTCAATGTAAAACTCTCATTTAAGTAATGACTGTATATGGAAATAAATTGAGAAGTATTCAGATCCTGGGAAGAGAAATAAGGAAGTTAAATCAATTTCTGATACATAACTGTGTAAATCCCAAATGATACCATTAAAGTAAATGTTCATTTGGTGTTGAATGCTGACATATATAACTGTAAATTATTGTATGACACCCATATATTGAATAAGGTCTGCTCATAATGTGAATTTCAATGTAAAACCTTCATATTAAGTAATGACTGTATATGGAGAATATTTGGGAAGTATCCAGGAAGTTAAATCAATTTCTGATATATGAATATGTAAATCCCAAATGATAACATAAAGTGAATGTTCATTTGGTGTTGAATGGTGACATATATCATTATAAATTATTGTGTGACACCCATTTCAATATAAAACCCTCATATTGTGTAATGACTGTAAATGGAAAAAATGTGAAGTTTTCAGATCAGGGATGAGAAATAAAGAAGTTTAATAAATTTATGATATATTACTATGTAAATCCCAAATGATACCATAAAGTAAATTATCATTTGGTGTTGAATGGTGACATATATAATTGTAAATTATTATGTGACACCCACCCATATATTGAATAATGTCTGCCCATAATGTGAATTTCAGTGTAAAACCCTCATCGAAGTAATGACTGTATATGGAAAAATATTTGTGAGGTATTCAGATGCTGGGATGAAAAATAAGGAAGTTGAATCAATTCCTCATACATAACTTTGTAAATCCCAAATGATATCATAAAGTAAATGATCATTTGGTGTTGAATCCTGACATATATCATTGTAAATTATTGTGTGACACCCATATATTGAATAATGTCTGCTCATACTATATATTGAATTATGTCTACTCATGATGTGAATTTCAATGTGAAACCCTCATTTAAGTAATGACTGTATATGGACACATATTTGTGAAGTATTCAAATGCTGGGAAGAGAACTATGGAAGTTAAATCAATGTCTGACACATAACTATGTAAATCCCAAATGATACCATAAAGTAAAAGTTCATTTGGTGCTGAATGCTGACATATATAATTGTAAATTATTGTATGACACCCATATATTGAATAATGTCTGCTCATAATGTGAATTTCAATGTAAAAGCTTCACATTAAGTAATGACTGTATATGGAGAAATATTTGTGATGTATTGAGATCCTGGGAATAGAAATAAGGAAGTTAAATCAATTTCTGATACATAACTATGTAAATCCCCATATATTGAATAATGTCTGATCAATATGAGAATTTCAATGTAAAACTCTCATTTAAGTAATGACTGTATATGGAAATAAATTGAGAAGTATTCAGATCCTGGGAAGAGAAATAAGGAAGTTAAATCAATTTCTGATACATAACTGTGTAAATCCCAAATGATACCATTAAAGTAAATGTTCATTTGGTGTTGAATGCTGACATATATAACTGTAAATTATTGTATGACACCCATATATTGAATAAGGTCTGCTCATAACGTGAATTTCAATGTAAAACCTTCATATTAAGTAATGACTGTATATGGAGAATATTTGGGAAGTATCCAGGAAGTTAAATCAATTTCTGATATATGAATATGTAAATCCCAAATGATAACATAAAGTGAATGTTCATTTGGTGTTGAATGGTGACATATATCATTATAAATTATTGTGTGACACCCATTTCAATATAAAACCCTCATATTGTGTAATGACTGTAAATGGAAAAAATGTGAAGTTTTCAGATCAGGGATGAGAAATAAAGAAGTTCAATAAATTTATGATATATTACTATGTAAATCCCAAATGATACCATAAAGTAAATTATCATTTGGTGTTGAATGGTGACATATATAATTGTAAATTATTATGTGACACCCACCCATATATTGAATAATGTCTGCCCATAATGTGAATTTCAGTGTAAAACCCTCATCGAAGTAATGACTGTATATGGAAAAATATTTGTGAGGTATTCAGATGCTGGGATGAAAAATAAGGAGGTTGAATCAATTCCTCATACATAACTTTGTAAATCCCAAATGATATCATAAAGTAAATGATCATTTGGTGTCGAATCCTGACATATATCATTGTAAATTATTGTGTGACACCCATATATTGAATAATGTCTGCTCGTAATGTGAATTTCAATGTGAAACCCTCATTTAAGTAATGACTGTATATGGACACATATTTGTGAAGTATTCAAATGCTGGGAAGAGAACTATGGAAGTTAAATCAATTTCTGACACATAACTATGTAAATCCCAAATGATACCATAAAGTAAATGTTCATTTGGTGTTGAATGCTGACATATATAATTATAAATTATTGTATGACACCCATATATTGAATAATGTCTGCTCATAATGTGAATTTCAATGTAAAACCTTCACATTAAGTAATGACTGTATATGGAGAAATATTTGTGAAGTATTCAGATGCTAGGAATAGAAATAAGGAAGTTAAATCAATTTCTGATATATGACTATTTAAATCCCAAATGATACCATAAAGTAAATGTTCATTTGGTGTTGAATGCTGACATATATAATTGTAAAGTATTCTATGACACCCGTATATTGAATAATGTCTAGTCATAATGTGAATCTCAATGTAAAACCCTCATTTAAACTCTATATGGAAATATATTGTGAAGTATTCAGATCCTGGGAAGAGCAAAAAGGAAGTTAAATCAATTTCGGATACATAACTATGTAAATCCCAAAAGAAACCATAAAGTAAATGTTCATTTGGTGTTGAATGCTGACATATATAATTGTAAATTATTGTATGACACTCATATATTGAATAGTGTCTGCTCATAATGTGAATTTCAATGTAAAATCTTCATACTAAGTAATGGCTGTATATGGAGAAATATTTATAAAGTATTCAGATGCAAGGAAGAGAAATAAGGAAGTTAAATCAATTTCTGAAATATGACTATGTAAATCACAAATGATAACATACAGTAAATGTTCATTTGATGTTGAATGGTGACATATATCATTGTAAATTATTGTGTGACACCCACCCATATATTGAATAGTGTCTGCTCATAATGTGAATTTCAATATAAAACCCTCATATTGTCTAATGACTGTAAATGGAAAATAATTGTGAAGTATTCAGATCATGGGAAGAGAAATAAAGAAGATAAATAAATTTATGATATATAACTATATAAATCCCAAATGATACCATAAAGTAAATGTTCATTTGGTGTTGAATGCTGACATATATAAGTGTAGATTATTGTGTGACACCCATTTATTGAATAATGTCTGCCCATAATGTGAATTTCAATTTAAACAATGATTCCAAAAAGTAAATGTTCATTTGGTGTTGAATGCTGATATTATAACTGTAAATTATTATGTGACAACCATGTGTTGAATAATGTCTGCTCATGATGTGAATGTCTTTGTAAATCCCAAATGCAAAAGATACCATAAAGTAAATGTTCATTTGGTATCGAATGCTGACATATATGATTGTAAATTATAATGTGACACCCATATATTGAACAATGTCTGCTTATGGTGTGACTTTCAATGTAAAACCCTCATAATAAGTAATGACTATTTGTAAAAAAAAATCCATTTATTACCCACCCAAAAAGAAAATAAACCCAACCTTACTGTATTATATCACACATATACAATTTGACCATGTTCAATCCAAGCAGCATAAACTTCACAACATTGTCCAGTACACTAAGGTTGTAAAACCAAAAAATATGATCGACCCTCCCAAAATCAACAAACTTAAAATGTTTGAATAATACGCTAGATTGTGAGCGCACCCTTAGGATCAGGGGTTACGGTGAAGTTGGAAATATTGGTTTATTTTGAGACTCACATTGTCACTAGTCATGTAGATTAATGAGAGGGGTTGCATTACTACCGGCACGGTCCAGTGCACTGCTATAGTCTTCTTATACACAATACCATATTAGAATAATCCAAGAAGAATCATACGTTGATAAACTTCATTCGACTTCAACATCTATCAGAACACAACGCGAGTTTGTCGAACACAATAACGCTTGAAAGCAATACCAAGCAGTGGGTCAAATCTATCACCACCTGATGGATAGAACATGTCAGTTCACATCAAACTGCCACATTTATCCCGTGAAACACGATGGATTTCATTGGTAGGTCAGACACAAATTATTGTGACCCTAATCATACCAATCTTACACGTCGTGACTTTGTAATATTCCGATTCCATGTAATTTTTGGCCAATTTGCATACGCAGGACTACGCGTACATGATCCAACTATGAAATCATGCCGTGTGTTTTTTTTCTTCTTTTCATTGTTTGTATCCCCCAACATTAATATTAACCAACATGTATATCAGTCACCAGATTAGTTCAACATGTTTGCCAATATTATTGGGTCTTCGTTAACAGTATTGTCTATCGTGTCTTATATTAGCCTTTGCTGTATATATATATAATGTATACCTCCTATCAACTGCTTTGTTTACATATACTCATGCTGTGAATATTTATGCTTTTTGAATTAATATATATGTATGACAAGGATGTGCGAGAAGGGACGACAAAGAAACAATACTTCTGTGTGATTCAACTAATTGGAAAATTAAAAACCAGGGGCAAGCGATATAACTCTAAATTTAACATAGGCACTATTGATGGGTACCGATAGAATAACTCTTGGTGAGCTCCAGGGTGACAATTACAATTTCGCATCTATTTATAAGGGAGATGACTGCGATGAAAGCACCATTTATGACATAATTAATCATTCTTCAGAATATTACGCTCCATCAAAAATAAAAGAAAAAATACCATCTAATGGGAAGACGAAGACCTTTCTGGGTCTAAACTGTCGAAGTTTGAAGGCAAACTGGAACTCGTTTGTAGATCTTCTCTGCAACATTCAACCACAGTCATGCGGAAACTTATTCGATGTTATCGCACTCTCCGAAGTCTTTAAAATTAGAGATACTCACTCATTAGAAGGGTACCACCCCTTTGAATATAAATCTAGACCAGATGATGACGATGGACACGGAGGCATCGGACTCTTTATAAAAAGCAATCTAAAATATAAACTGCGTCCTGATCTGTCGATATTTATTCCCCATGTAATCGAAACTTTGTTTGTAGAAATACACCCAGGAAAGAATAATTCGTATGTCGTTGGATCCATATACAGACCAAATAGTGCTCCATTAGCTGACATCTCGGAATTTTCGGACCAACTTGATAATATTATCATAAAAATAAACGAATCTAATTCTAAAGCATATCTTATAGGTGACTACAACATTGACTTATTACACACAAATAATCATAATAAAACCAGTGAATTCGTTAGCAAAATGTTCGAACGAGGATTTATACCATTGATAACCAAACCAACGAGGGTAACTGAGTTCTCAGCAACTTTAATTGATCATATATACACAAATAACATATCAAACTGTAAATTCACCAGCGGAATAATACTAACAGACGTTTCCGATCACTTTGGTACGTTCCATATTGAGACCAATACTACATGCGAAACATTGTCAGAAAATAACTCAACGCTAATACCAACTCGGATAATGTCAGAAAACAACTTCAGAAAGTTTAAAAGTATACTAAACAGCTATTCGTTTGAAGAAGTATTCAGATGCCGAGATGTTAATCTCGCATATAACTCGTTCCTTAATATTTATTCACTTGCTCAAGAGGAGGCATTTCCCTTAATAACCAAAAAACTGCCAAATAAATATATTAAACGCGAACCTTGGATGACAACGGGTCTACTAAAATCGTCAATAGAAAAACATAAAATATATATAAAAAAATTAAAAATTCCAACCAACCAAAACATTGACAAATATAAGAATTACTGTCGAATATACAATCAGCTAAGAAGAAAATGTAAAAACCAATATTACGACCATGCACTAAAAGAAAACCAATCTAACATGAGACGAACATGGTCAATATTGAAAGACGCATTAAAGATGTCTCATGACACACTTAAAATTCCAACTGAATTCCTAGTAAATGGAACCACGAACATAACCGACCCAATATCGATAGCATGTACTTTCAACAACTACTTTTCAGACATAGGTCGAAAAATTAATAGCTCAATTTCACCTCGACCAGGTTTGGACTTTACAACTTACTTATCGAATAACAACAAATCGAATTTCTTCATGTTTCCTACAAATTCAGATGAAGTGCTCAAGTTGAGTTCAAATTTATCCAGCAAGTCATCTACGGACTTCAATAATGTTTCTGTAAAGTTAATGAAACGAACAATTAATGAAACCGTCGACCCGCTAACCCATATTTTCAATCTTTCCTTCACACAAGGTGTTGTACCAGAGCAAATGAAAATTTCAAAAATTGTGCCAATCTATAAAAACGGTGATCTCGATCGAATTGAGAACTACAGACCCATCAGTATTTTACCAGCATTCTCCAAAATGCTGGAAAAACTAATGTATCAGCGGCTATCATCTTTTTTGACCAAGCATCATATACTACACGAAAACCAATATGGTTTTCGTAAAAACCACTCTACTGTCCACCCCCTGATCCACCTTCTAGACGAAGTTGCGAATAGCAACGACAAAAAAACCCGTGACTCAACATTGGCTGTCTTCATAGACCTATCAAAGGCATTTGACACAATTAATCATGATATTTTACTCCACAAATTAAAGCACAATGGAATACGCGGCTTAGCATACGAATGGTTTAAAAGCTACCTATCGGAACGAAAACACTATGTTAATCTTAATGGAGTTAACTCTGGAATGTTGGCAATGAAATATGGTGTACCACAAGGGTCCATTCTTGGACCCTTGTTATTTTTAGTTTACGTTAATGACATGCCGAAATGTACGTCCATTAAACTCTTCTCATTCGCCGATGACACTACTATGTGTACATCAGGAAATAACTGTGGCAAGATGCAGAATACAATTAACGGAGAACTAGAAAAACTTTTTAGATGGTGCTGCAGCAACAATCTATCAATTAATGAGTATAAGAGTAAATACATGCTCATACACCCCCAAAACAATGACTCAAAATGGAACGATATAAGGATACAACTGAATCGTAAAGAACTTACCCGTGTTGGAAACCAATACAAAGAAAAATCTCTTAAATTTCTCGGAGTGATCATAGACGAGAACCTCACATTCAAGTATCATATATCCATGATGAAAAAAAAATTTCTCATGCCACATATTGCTTAAACATGGCAAAACGATTTCTCCCCAAAAACGCACTCAAAACCCTTTATTTCGCTCTCATTCACAGTCATCTCATGTACGGCTTAATAATATGGGGCCATGCAACTATAACAGGATCATTATTTAAGTTTCAAAAGAAAGCTATACGCATTATATGCAAGACGAAATATCGTAGCCACACCGAACCACTTTTTAAGAAGGAAAAGATTCTCAAACTGCACGATCTATATCATCTCCAAATCGCATTATTTATGTACAATTGGAAAAATAAAACCCTGCCATCATCATTCGAAAAAACATTCAAATATACACCCATATCTACAACTAGACAAGCCGGAAGCTTGATGATGACAAAACCGAGAACAAATTTCTCACTAATACTTCCAAAACACGCTTTCCCCAATGTATGGAACTGTTTGAACGCTTCGCTCAGAAATTCTCCAAATAAAACACAATTCAAAAAGTCTATCACCAATAATCTATTATCACAATATAGTAATGATACTATATGTAAAATTCGAGAATGTAAATCGTGCAGAGTAACAACTTGAAATCACTGACCTTGTTATTGACATGGCCCAACAAGTATGAGTCACCCAGGCACCCTCACCTTTTTGGGGCGATGTAATAATACGTATATTTTCAGGCACGCGTACATAATTAGCTTAGCCCCAACACTAAACACATATTCGAATGTCAGACTGCCCTACAGGATAAGAAGACTTACCACTGACAAACCCTTCCACGCTCATCCTTGTTGTAAATACTCATTATTCAGCAATGAACGCTATCTCAATCATACATGTAATGTTATATTACAGGGGTGGCAGGAAGACGGCCTGTACTGGCCATGCCACCCCTGCACATGTAAATATGTATACATATAATTATATAACACTGTATTGTATTAATGTGCAAATAAACATTCAAACATTCAATAAAGTAACTACAAGTCAATGATGCTTTAATACATAAATGGTTAATAAGGTAACTACCCGCCAATGGCGCTTTAATATAGAAAGGGTTAATAATGCAACTACTCACCAATGATACTTAGTATAGAAAGGGTTAATAAGGTAACTACCTGTCAATTAATGCTTTAATATAGAAAGGGTTAATAACGTAACTACACGCCAACGGTACTTAGTATAGAAAGGGTTAATAAGGTAACTATATGCGACAATGATACTTTGGTATATACAGAGTTAAGGAGCCAACTACCCGTCAATGATGCTATACTATAGAAAGGGTTAACATTGTAACTACACATCAATGATATTTTAATATAGAAAGGGTTAATAAGGTAACTACACGTCAATGATGCTTTAATAAAGAAAGGGTTAATAAGGTAACTTCACATCAATGGTGCTTTAATATAGAAAGGGTTAATAATGTAACTACTCACCAATGTTACTTAGTATAGAAAGTGTTAATAAGGTAACTAACTACCTGTCAATTAATGATTTAATATAGAATGGTTAATAAGGTAACTACACGCCAATGATGCTGTAATATAGAAAGGGTTAATAATGTGACTTCAATGCAGATTATACAGTTTAACAAAATGCCACAGGTGTATATATCCGGGTGAACACTGTAGTAAATACCTGGGCGAAACCCTGGTTCTAAATTATATCCGTAAAAACCCGGGTAAACTGGGGTTTATACCTAACATATATAGAAAACACCTGGGTAAATCTATATAAATCCCTGATTTACCTGGGTGTAGCCTGGGTGTGACCTGGGTGGAACCAGGGTAAAACCTATATGTACCGGGGTATACCTAGGTAAACACCAAGATTTACCCAGGTACATTTGTATATGGGTTGTTCTTGAACAATACAAACCTATTACGCCAACAACGTCACTGGCGACGTCAACTTTAATAGAAAATGTCTTCGCTAAATTATGGGGTATAGTCTACATTAAGCACACGTTTGTTCAATTAAATACAACAGTCTCGACCTAAATGTTAGTATGTTACAAGTTGCAATCTTCAGAGTGTGCAATAAACACAGAACAACACAGTTGTGTGAACATGTTAACGTTATTGTCGTGCCGCGAGGTAATACTCGAACCTCCGGTTCTCGTTTTACCATCGCGTCACAAACTCGTGCAATAACGTTAACCAGTTCACACACTTGTGTCGTTCTATCTATATACCACACGTGGAACACAAGCCTGAACTGCTTCGAGTTGACATTGCTGTCAAGGGTGATGACCTAAATAACGTCAATGGTCCGCTTCGAGTAATGCTCATATAATTAATGGGTTTTCGTCAAACTTAAAGGTACTCAATCCGATCAGAGGGTCCCCATATCATCATGATACAACATTTCTTCAAACTACGCTTTAGGTATCAGAATCGATTAATTGCAAAAAAATAATGCTACCCACTGTCATCTATTGTATCAAATTTCCCAAAACGTGTTATTTATCAACATTTTGATCAACGAAATATGGCCGTATTATCACTTGAGAATTCACGAAATTTGGCCGTATTACCACTTGTTTTTAGAGTTATCCATCTTCATTCGCAATTTTGTCCGAGACCGCCCGTTTGACGACGTGTTTCTGGGCCAAATATAATTGCACATCTCGAGAAATAAAGAACTTCAATAATCGATATCTGATTACTCTGAGCTTTGATGGGTGGGTTCATCGACTCGATTCAAATATTTTTTACACCCGATGCCAAAGACATAGTAATTTACGAGCGTTAGTTCGGATACTGCATCTTTAAACCACAATAATGGTAGTAATATATCAATAGTAGTCACTGTCATGGGTCAAACTTATCCGTCACAAGGGTGTACAATAAATGCAGTAAACATTTCGAAACATAATCAATAAGCTTCCATCGGAGCCAAGCTCCATGCAGAGTTCAGTCCCTTGCTGCGCAGGACTTACCACTGCCGGCACCTATGTGAAGAAATTACTCATTTATTTATTTGAGACTTTTGTAGGTTACAATTCATTCTGTATTATTCTGAGAAAATGAACTGTCCATATTCATTTGAACATTATCTAGATTCAGATAGAATGAATTTTAACTGACAAAACACTTCAATAACAAGAAATTATGGCATTGAACCTCGTGTTAAAAGGACGACCTGCACTCGGTCTATCCAGAACTATATGTGATGACTTGTATGATATGAACGTCAAGATTTAAATAACCATACATATTACATGAATATTTATGATATTTCGACTGGCCCACAATCTCAAATTGGGTGAAATTTCAGTTACAAATACCCTCATCCCCTTCGGTTGGAAAATCCAACTAGGGATCCAAGGAGTGAAAATGTCGGTTCGGCCCTCTCACAATTTGATTACAACCACATGGAGCTACGTTATTTTGGTTTCCACCCACCTGGAACCATTGGGAACACACACTTAATATTTTTTATTTCAATGATATTTTCAAAATAATTAATCTGATCTGAAGTGGATTTTTTGTCTCATTTGACTTGGATGATCGTTACAAAATTACCCCCAGTCATTTAGTTTTTTTTAAAGATATAGCCTCGTTGGAACACCGGGACGTGTATATTCATAAAGGCGCTATTAATTATGTAAGTGATCTTGTGATCTCGCAGTACATGGGCGTAGCCAGTAAATTATGGGCTTCCGCCATGTGAACAAATCGGGCGACCTGTCAGTTCTGCATGATTCGGTTATAAATAGAAATAATTATATCGAATTTTTACAGCTCATGAAATTATCCCCCTTTAATTTGCTTACACGGCAATGCAGGTTACTCTGGTATATTTACATACTAAGTGTGATTATCACTAAATCAAGCATTCTGATTGGTCGGCGCCCACGTGGCTAGTTGCAATTATTTATCGGTGAGCGCGCAACAGATCATAACTGCAGCCTCATAATTACATCGACGCGTCATAGGTTTTGGAAAGACGAACGCGTAATGTTTTGGGCGCATTTGGACTCGCGCAGGATTTACTTAATAAATCATCGGGTTTCAATATAAAGAGAAATTATTCCTGTTAACTTTTGCCAAGGGTGCTATGGATATTTTGGTCCGGTGATAGAATATTGTCATAACGTCTGGAATCCACGCCTATTAGGACAGTCGCGAGCTTTAGAAAACATACAGTGAAGAGTGACTAGACTGATTCCCTGGTTGCGGAAGTATCAATATAGTGATCGATTGATGATACTAAATTTATATTCGCTCAAATACAGAAGGATGCGAGGAGATTTGATAGAAGTTTACAAAATACTGAAAGGCTTCTATAACATCAACCCATATTCACTATTCAGAAAAGAAGATTATCAGCAAACACGGGGTCATTCCTGGAAACTTCAAAATTTGCAAAGTACACGAGACGTTCGAAAGTACTTCTTTTCGAGGGTAATTTCCATCTGGAATAATCTAACAGAAGAAATAGTCTCCACAGAAAATATGATGACTTTCAAACAACTGTTAGATATTCACTTTTCAGACATCAAGTTTGAAAGTGATTTGGATTAAGTATTGTGGTTTTTAAGCATACATGCTTACAACGCTTTGAACTAAGAGTCGGTCAGACTCGTTACGTGATTTATTTTGATTTGATTTGATTAGACGGTGTTGATTTTTTTTATTGGGAAAGTTTCCACAGATGTCAAGCTCACATAATCCGAAGGCAGTTTGAACAGTTTCCATTTGACCTCTGATGCAGATCAGCAAACGTTAACATTGAAGCCTATGGAAAATATTTACACCAGTGTAATCTAAAGGTATTTATCCAGTTCCTGATACCATGTCCCAAATCCCATTTGTAAACACACATGTAAGTCATCCAATTGAATCACAATGGAGTAAAGTCATTTTTATGACATCTACAATGCTAAGTTATCTGAAAAATCTAAGTCTGAGAGGTTGTTCGGTTGTCGTGTGTGGACAGGTCGGACGAGAAAGGGCGGCTATGGGTATCTGTATGTCAAGTTCCCACCCAACAGAAATAATCCTACGTCCAGTAATAATTCTGAGCCCGGTGAGCCGAGGAAGGGTTGGGGAGCCCACCGTATATCGCTCATCATACGACACAGACTAGCCATGTCTCCACCCGTGTATTACCCCGGCAGCCTTGAATTGAGTCACATATGCCATAGAAAGACGTGTGTCAATGCTGAACACATTATTATGGAGAGCCATGAAACAAATGTTGAACGACGCCATTGCGAGGGACAGAAATGATACACTAGGGCACATACACCCTTTTGTCTGATTTGAGTTAAAGAGAAAGGTACATTTCACCTCCTCGGTTTAACCCTTTTCCACTTGGATGACTTAGTATATGTGTGTTCCATAAACTGTCTGGGACATGATTCAGGTGGAATCATGATATCTTTCTGATAGGAAATTTCCTCACTATATGTTTATCGTAGAAGGCATATAACTTTGGCCTCCTGTCCACACTTGCCCGTTTGGACTTTTTTGTCATTTTATACGATCTCAAGTCATTTCCAGCCTTCTGCACGGCTGCATGTCTTTTCGAAACTTTTGATCTTGGGTGAATCTCACAATCAAGTTCTTTACACAACACAGAGATGGAATTCCCACTGCCTACATTTGTGGAATGGCAAGCTGAATCTGCACGACCACTAACATTTCGGGTAAATGTCACATTTTTGGGCAGCGATACCCGAATCGCTCTGTTGAATGCTTCGGCTTTTTGCGTGTTCATGCCAAGCAAAGTCTTGTCAATCATTTGTGGACACAGTCTGTTGTCAACACACTCCGTGAGAATATCTGAACAGTCCGAAGTTTTATTGACCGTAAATTTGGGTCCTAGCACAGTTTCATTTTTAACGATCCAGTTGGATTTTTTCGTTCCCATGCACAGATATGAGTATTTTTTACACATAACATGGGAGTTTTGGAAACATTTTACTATTGCTTCTTTCACTTTCAGTAAATGTTTCTTCATTCCTTCAGCGTTGGCTTTGAAATGCTTTCTCGCAGTTGTTAATTCACCCTGACATCGATCAGAAATGTTCATTGCGAGTTTATTTATCAGTTTTGATTTGCTTTTTAGGTCAGGTGCAGCGATCAGAGTCGGCAGCATCTTATGGTTTTTGATGAATTTCCGATGGTTTCTCGAGACATGAGCTGAATCCAGTTGATGAATTGGTCTGGTCGCTGTTGCTCCTTCGTCAAATAGAGATCATCACAACATTTGAAGCCCGCCGCATCTGGATCAGTAACAAGGTGACCAATCTCGATATTGCTATTGGTTTTCATTTTACCAAATGCCTCTTTCGCCCATGTTCTCTCATCGCCAATACTCTTCTCAAGTGGAATCGTTGCACAACAGTCTTTCCCACATGTGTGATTATCACATTTATTCAGGTGTTTGCGTTTCGAACAAAGTTTGTTGTGCACCACAAGTCCAATAATGTCATGTGACGGCGTTAGATTTTCAACAACACTGTATATAACTTGAGTGGTTGGTTGAAAAGGATTTCTGCCACTCCCAGAATAAATCGGATTGTTATAAAGTCCGACGGCCTGTGCATCGATGATATGTGGACTCATCTTTCCTTCAGTTTGTTGCTTACGTATGAGTTCCGAACGTCTTTCTCGGAGATCCTTTTTATTTATTTCCTCAATTTTTGGTAAACTTTTATTCGCTGTGCTCTGATTTGACTTTTCGGCTGGAGGGGGAATATTAGCCCTCGCACATATGTGTCTGAACCCTTCTGCTGCAATGGGTGTTTTAGATAATCCGACGGAAAGTCCAACATTTGGTTTTGCTGGTCTCCTGCCACGGTTCCCTGTTATACTTTCATCATACAGGTTGAAAATTTCAGATTTAAAATCACAACACGTGCAAATCATTTTCTCTCTGCGTCCAATTCCACGAATTTCCTCAGCGTTCATGTCCCAGTATAGGAATCCTGTACACGTGGGTTTACTTGTATTTGCCTTATGTTTTTCGAAGGAAGAGTTCCACATCATCGCATTTCGGCGTATATTGACCACCCTGTTCGATCCGCATTCGCGTTGCCAACCACTGATACATCTCTTGTCTGGGCTATCATCTATGAAAATAAAAAAAATAAAACACAAAATTTTACTCTTTGAACCATATATATTAAAGGTACATAAATATCGGTCTAACTGTGAGATATGTTTTTTCTTTAAAAACACTGCCTGCTCCAAACAGTCCTTTGAATGAATAGTTAACTAATGCACTCACAGTGCTGCAATTTCATTAATATATTATCTGCATGCAAAGCAATGTTATACCTGTGCTCTTTGCAATTAATGACCCAATTCACATGAACAGACGAAGGGGAGTAACTCTATTTGCAAATTATAAGGCTGAAAACCTGTGTTTTGGCTCAGGGTAAAGTTTTCAAAGCATTGCCTGCACAAAGAGTTATGGGGCTTGTCAAATTAAATGTTTATTTGATGCAGGAGGACACAGCTGAGATTTTGAATTTTTTTTTTAAAGTCATACGCTTGATTTTAGAAGATCAAATCTATATGTTTAATTTATTGATATTATAATGCTGAATTTCATACCCCCCATTTATTATCTATATGATGAAAAGAACATGCGTATACCACTGTTTGCCCTGTGGAATATTGTGAGAGATGTTTACCTTTCATTTTGTCTTTCAGGCTCTTTGTTGTCAGATTGACCCTTCCCTCTTGGATTAAGACTGTTTGCAACAGGCCGAATTTGATGTGCTCTCACAGAGTTTGGCTTTTCGAGAATGTCCAGTGATGTAATGATCGTTCTTTCGCGTAAATGTTTCACCACTCTGTTATCCACATATGGTTGTCGCTTGACTATATACAACTGTTTGTGTCCTCGTTTGAATGTAAGGGAATTATCGCGTTTAAACTTCATTGTCTCACAGATTACAAAATCCACTCAACAACCCTGTTACATTAACAGCATTAATTTGGAAACTGTCTCTTTTCGCGAATATATAACTTCCAGAATTTTTACAATGAGAAATGATATTTGTCTCGTGAAATGATGACAACTAACCGTTCGGAGATCAGCACCTTGCTTTTAAGGAGTTTTGAAATTAATGATGCTTGAAAATGTCTGCCAATCTATCTGTTGATATATTACTACTTTATCAGCTGAATAACCATGTAGTCATTATAACCTCATCATTGGCACCCCCTGTCCAATGTTAGTTAACGACATTTGATACTGTGAGACAATATATTAGGGATTCCTTCTAATTGGGATTATAGCAGACATTACAAATTTTAGCACCATTTTCAATCAGGAAAATTCACCTGACCCAGAGTTAAAACATCGTTGTCTGAGCTCATTGTTTAAATAATTTTCCACTTAATGTTTTTGGGACAAGTAGTAATTGTTCTTCAAAATTATGCCAAGTTTACTGACTAATGAACCCTCCACACTATTTATTTTTTCAAAGTAAAGGCATTTTTCATGTGAATCTGCAGCTGGTTTGCATAGGGTTAAATGAAACCTGTGCATATCTGTTCCTGTGGAGAAATTAAATTCATGGGGCACAACAGATGAAAGCCAAGTGACAACCTGATCAAATGAATGTGGTATAACTTCTCATGCTTTATTAGATGCATCATATTATTAAATTAAACTCAAATGCAACCTGCATTTTGGCTTTTTATTTTGAATTAGTGTATTATTGGGGGGGGGGTCCAATTAAAGGGACACATGGCGTAAAAAACAACATCAGTTTAATAATTACAGTCAAACTTGGTTAAGTCGAACGTCGTTAAGTCGAACGTCGGTAACTCGAATACCCCACTTAAGTCGAAGCCATTGCCTGGTCCCGGCTGAGCTTGTGTGTAAAGCCAATATAGTGGCGGCTGTAAGCTGATGGGGTGTGCAAATTTGGATAAAAGCATGAAAATTGGTACACATATAGAGTAGACTATGGGGGTTCAGTTCGAAGCGAGACCCAAATTGGCAGACCCCCTCATATGACCTTGAGGTCAAGGTCAAGGTCATCAACATGAATTTTCACTATAGGTTGTCTGGAATGTGCATAAGGGAGCTAAAAATTATGCATTGTGAATATTATTCATTACTTCACACTGGGGAGACATAATATGACTAACATCATAATTTTGGGGGCTTCATATGAGAGTTGGAATGTTTTTGGTGACCTTGAACTTAAAATTGTGCCATGTTGTCAATTATCACTTGGGAAAGGGGATGGTTTAGGTGTATCAGGTTAGATGTTTTATTCAAACATATTGCAACAATCATAATTATATCCAATATAGGTGGGGGCACAAAGTGGCTCAGTTGGTAAGGTATGTGTTGCATAAGACAAACATAAGCCATTCCAATTAGTGATGGTGAAACTGATTTGAATCAGCTGGCACACAGAGATTCATGTACATGTAGGCTAATTGGGAAAGTTTGTCAATTGCTTTCCTGTGTTCAGTGATTTATTCTCATTAGATATATTCTCTTCACAGCCTCTTCTCCACCTTTAAACCTGACCTGATATGCCATGATGTGACATAGCAGCTAAAACGACCATTAACCCCAATAAAACAAACAAACAAATATCAGTTTCTTAAATTGGAATGATGTGCTTACATACCACTAAGTGAATGGTGTTAGTTGGTGTTGATTATTTTAACACTATCAAATACCTTATTAGGATGAATAAAAGATCCAATGAGAAGAATTGGAACCCATGCCTCACCAGCACACGGCACTTATCAACTAAGATACACCATTTTTTAACATAATTATTTTCATCCCATTAATATTGTATTGTCATAAGCTAATACAGTTCAGACCATACGCTTGTCGCATGTAGTACTTAGTCAAAATGTATACCTGTTTTGAAAATTAAACTGAATAAAGTCAAGTCGGCGATTTATCGAAATCATATTCAACTCCTAACAGCATGTTTCAAGATCTGTCATCAATGTGTTTTGAGAAAGAAAAAAAAGATGTTTTCAGTCATGAGTGCCAATACCACAGCCAGTAAGTGTTGGGGCAAAATACCAATTTGATGAAAGAAGGCATTAGAATGGTACCCATCTCTGTGATAAATAAATAACCATTTCTACTGATTTCATTGAAAGAGGTGATAATGGCCAGGTTCAGCCAAACATTCGATTAACTTGTAACATGTGCTACTGTGTCCCAGGATAAGAATATATTGTCATTGCTAGATATACGTGTAGGTCATGCTTTTCACAGCTGTTAGAGTACAGTGACTTCTCTTGACATTGACCACCACAATACGGATATATAATATGGATAATCTAGACATCAATAGAGACAAGAGCACTGGCGTCCCAATTTCGGGATAGATACGTAGAATACACTGCCCCAGATGACTCGCAAATTCCTCCCAAATCCAACGACACAGGTAAACTAGAGTAATAGTCATATACCGGTGTATGTTATCTGGTCACCATTAAAACTGTGGCACTGTGACTAATCAGTCCTATGTTTCGCTATGCCACTACATGGGCTATCCTAGATGCTGATGATCCGAGGCCAAACAAATGTATGGTTTGCATGGATATGTGTTATTATGTGTGGTGGGTACTTTAGCTGACCAATTAATGCTGGAACAGTTATTTGACCCCTGCTTTCGTCCACCACGATGGACATGCACCCAGTTCCTAGATACCACCCACTACTTTGGGAACTATTGAGGTACCGGATAACATAATATGGGGAGACTATAGACATCCAGTTCCCCGACATCGCTGTACTGTTCTGGCAATCTTACCAACAACTTTCTGAATACCGACACTATAATGAGACGTTTGGACTCTCTGTTTATTCTGATAGACTATTTGGAAATTATATGTGTCATTAAAAAAGTATCAAACAGGAGTCAAAATTTGACTGGTGGACGATCAAACCGCCGCCACCAGTGATAGACATAATCCACATAATGATGAAATGAAGGAAACCAAAATGAATATAGCACTGGCAGTGCAACTGGAAAGGAAAGCGATACAGGCGCGTTGCCCCCCAGATGCATGCCATAGATGCATTGCAAGTAATTGATGTAATTTGACAAGTCGCGCCATGAGAGACAGATGTGAGCGATACAGGCGCGTCACACCTGTCCACCACAGTCGACGTAGGACAATTTTTTATTTTATTTTTTTTTCATGTGAAGGATGTAAATATGTGATGAAAAACCAAATTGGATGGAATAATATCGACAACAGAAGTTTGGAAAGGTGAGCGATACAAGCGCGTCACCAACTTTTGGTATCGACATCAACAAAATAGACATGTTCCAATATAATATATACTGGTGAGGTAGATGGGGTGGTGGTGGGAAAACTTTGAATATTATCTGCTCTTTCCTGGCGACAGTGCGATGTTTACTTCTCTGCTGTAGTCGCAGCCAGAAAAGAGAAGGAATCCCGGGCATCCGCTCCTCTTGATAAACAAAGTAGTCTTCCGCGCATGAAAATAGTTCCATCTTAGTTCTGATCAATTATTTCGTAAAACAGGATATTTACTTAACATTATCTTTTAATATGTCAAACATTATATATCATACTTATTTTATTGTTGTTTGCTGTAGTATTCTTAGTAAGAAGTAATCTAAGGATTTTGCTTGATAAGATGACATTCTGCGAGTATACGCTTGCAGGTGTTTACTAATTGCAGCTGGTCGCCGCATAGCAGATTAAATTACCAATCTAAAGATCGCCGCATTGCAGATTAAATTACCAATGGGTTGGGTTCCATAAATAGCTAAGACAAGCGGTGCCTCTCTTACCGTTATTTATGAACCCCAACCCTCCAATAATTATAGGTTATAAAAAACAACAGCGACATTTCCCGTTTGGACTCTCTGTTTATTCTGATAGACTATTTGGAAATTATATGTGTCATTAAAAAAGTATCAAACAGGAGTCAAAATTTGACTGGTGGACGATCAAACCGCCACAGAGGGATCGATTGTTGTCGTGACAACAATAGAACCATCTCGGCCACCCAGGAAAAGGAACGGAGGCCCAGGAAGAGAACAAACGGGGATAATCAAAATTGAAACTACATATGTACAAAACTAAAACACAAATCTAATATGAGGTTATGCAAGATATAGGATGACCTAAGTAAATGGGAAAACAACTCCTCTCCAGCCAGAGACGCCCAAGCCAAGTCAGTAGCAGGAGAGGCGCTGCTTCCCCCTGGCCATGTGAATATAAAGAACAGGTACATACGGTAATATAAGGCATGGTCAAATGATGGGACAGCCGGCTTATACACAGTCAATTGAGACTGAAACAGACCGAGACCTTACAGGGGGATTTGACGAATATATTTTTTGAACGCATCGGTACGCCAACGACCAAGTCCAAACGGGAAATGTCGCTGTTGTTTTTTATAATCTATAATTATTGGAGGGTTGGGGTTCATAAAATGAGATACGGGTAACCTGCCACTAATGTGAATATCCAGTAATTGTACATGTTATGCGGTCCATTGATGCATAGATATACTAGTATATTGGCCACACCTAGCTGATGACCATTTCACACATTGTCTACCAAATCGGAGATGTAAACACCAGAGAGCCAGCCTTGCTTGCTCTAGGATTCAGTGGCATAGCATTTTGACACTCTAAACAAGCAATGACTGCGAAAAAGATATTATTATAGCATTGCTATATGCACATTTCTTTCAAAACTAAACTTCCTTTTTTCAAGAGAAAACCAATCAATGTTACCAACAGGGTATATCTGAGGAGTTGGTGAATCAAATGGTATGCTATATCACAATGCTAGTCTCTAGTTCGGCGACCAGAGTGATGGCCAGTAGAGATATACCACACAACAACCACAAGTCTCTAACCACACTGCTACAATTTATATGACACAGTATATGTCTGCTCGTGTCCAACATGGGGTGATTTTAGCACGATAACTGTCTGACCTTTCAAAGGACCAATTTCATGAGTGTGGTGAGATCTCAACATACACTGGGAGCAAACTTCTTTTTTTATCAATAAGCTCATTCTCAATTGATGTACGAGTAATCAGAATTAGCACAAAACATGCAGGTATGATATATATATATATATATATATATATGTATATATATTACGGTCTCTTGTTTTTAGTAGGGAATATGTCTATATCCAATGCTCTTGTATCCACACTCTAGTTCTGTCTTTAGCATGACTTAATCTTTCGTAACAAGTTTTGATGCCAATAACATGATTGGTGATATTATATTCTGGACAACAGATCTCATTTATTGGGTGTGCATGTAATGGTAGTCATATTCTCATAATTGTTACCAAATTGAATGCATGTCGGTTCAACATATTTTCAACATATAATCTGTCTATAAATTGCTGACATGTTTTTTTACTGTCCTTTAATCCTGACCAGAGAATCGATTACCATGTGATCATGCCAAGTTTTTTCCACTGCATGTAGTGCTTATGTGTCAAATAGTTGGGTAATACATGTATTGTGCAATGCGTTGGGTGACTAAAATGTGCAAAATGTTACTTTATAAAAGTAACATATTTTTTGAAAAACCCTCTGAAACCCTTGTTATCCATATACTGAACACATGTGCCTAAATGTATAACTTGGTGGCATCATGTTGGCATTTTATTTTGTGACTTTACAGGAATATTG
This sequence comes from Siphonodentalium dalli, assembly GCA_032622095.1. Lineage (NCBI taxonomy): Eukaryota > Metazoa > Mollusca > Scaphopoda > Gadilida > Siphonodentaliidae > Siphonodentalium > Siphonodentalium dalli. The sequence continues at coordinate 110,081,539 of CP136067.1, read as the reverse complement.
AATTTTTGATCTTCTTACCAACATTTACTGAAATATATGTTCATTAATTGATAGAATTCCTGAGATTTCAGTAGTATAATATATTTATGTAATTTCGGACCAATATCGAGGAATAATTCAGGCTCAGCTCACACCATTAACAATTTTATAAAAATGAGTTTTGACCTTTGACCTTGACATCAAGGTCATCTGTGTGAATTTAATGCTTGGGTCTCACTCTTGTAATGTAGCTGATATATATGCAATACAATGATGTGGAATGTGGTGGCATTTAGTGAGCATGTTAAATAGTTGGGACTTTATATTCATTTGTTCATGGAATTTTTGCAATTATTCGGATGAACAACTGACTTTTTGAGCTTCAATATGAAAATTTCTCAAGATATTTGTAGATTTTGTTATAAAGGTGACTAATATGGCCTATTTGAAGTCATATTTATGTAATTTTGATATGTATAAGTAATTTGTTGTCTTAAATATGTTATAACTCATACCGCCAGTTAAAAATTGAAATTTTGACCTTTGACCTTGACCTCAAGGTCATCAAGGTCACTTTCACGCTTGGGTCTCGCTCTTATATTGACCCCCATATAATGAACTATGTGTATACCAAGTTTCATGCTTTTATCCAATTTTGCACACTTTGGCCATTTTTGGGACCTTAGAGCCTCTACTAATATAATAATCACGGTTAAGTCGAAGGTGGATAAGTCGAAATTCCCGCTTAAGGCGAAACGAAATTTAGTCCCACCAGCCAGCTTATAACACTAATTACTATGGTTAAGTCGAAGTGCCGTCGGCGACGCATCGCCACGTGATTATAACTAAGTGTGCTTATTCAATTGCATAAAAAGCTGGTAAGTTTTCTAGAGTCTTTGTCACAATGCATTGTTTATTTAACGTATTAATGAAGTGCGTGGGTCAATTTCCACCGTGTGAGAATTAGTAGTGTTTGAAAGACGAATTGAAAAATCTTATTTAAATCGCTTGATATAGAGAATAATTTCATTCAGTCATGTCTTCCCAAAGCAAAAACAATGTTCCAAACGAAGTAATGTGCCATCCATCTGGCGACGGAAAGAAAATATGGATGTTAAAAGCATCGAAGAACGGCCTTTTGTCGCGATCGGTGGCAAAAGAACGCAAGATGACGCAATATATGGCTGTGACGATGTAATGTGATATTTGATGACGCAAGCAAACACGGCCGACGACCTAATGCAAATGCTGGAAATCAGCGATAAACTGATGAAAGTCTAAATATATGCAGAAACCGCAGTACTTGATCACCAGTCATTTCCAGTCCTGAATCCTAATTTTTGTAAATACTATTCATTGTAATCACTTCCTGGTCACATGTACTTGTGTTGTCTCTACCGCGAGTTTGTTGCTTTTTTTATCATATTACATTATTCAATAAATAATCAAAACAAATATCATCTTGCCTGTTGTATGTGATCAACATAGTTGCTGACTATTGATCTGTGCGCGAGAATATAGCGTGCACAGGGTTGAGAACAATTATTTTCGGGTCGAAATGAATTCGTCTGGTTGGAATTTGCGGTCACCAAATGGTCGAAATGGTTATGTCGAACACATGGATAACTCGAAGTAACCCCAACGGTCCCTTGCGATTCGACTTAACGAAGTTAAGTTTCAACATGGGTTATGCAAAAAAAATATGAAGAAAGGCCGCATGGCCCTTTAGGTTACACTGGTGTAAATACTATAAGCAGCTCTCCCCTGCGGTTGCGGGAGGAGTACAAAGTTTCACAGTTAAAACACTCTGGGCTGTGATTGGTTGCATGAATTAAAAGTGAACTGTTGACAAAAATTCAAGGAATCATTTTCCCACAAACATCATTTGCCAGAGGCCCATTAATTAAAGGTGAAGTCTGTTGTGGCTTTTTATAAATTTTAAGTGTGATTCAAAAAATTACAATATTTTTTTAGTGCGGAACTGACCTTATATAGTTATGAAAAAACGAAATATTTGAAGTGGATTCCCTGATAGACGGGGTTGATTTTGTATTGACATTGAAGCCAGCATCGTACGCACGTGAAATTACCCCTCTTATGTTAAATTGAATTAAATTATGTTATTTAATAAATTTAAATAGGATATGTTACAATATATGCATATTTATATCTGTGTATGTGCTATGTGTGTTGGTGTACGACCATGTTAATTATCGAAATAAAAGATTTTAATTTGTTTATGCACGTTCCCCGTGCTCATCGGGCAACGCTTACTAATTTTAAAATGGATAGTGGATAGGGAATAGAAACGCTTTGTTCTTCGTTGAATTCCAGTGTCGTTTCATAGAGAGGCTCCAATTAGAATTTGGTATTATGCAATGGTTGTTTGTATACACATTTATCTAGTAAGTGTAACATAGTCAGTCTGGAGACACCAAATTACCCCTTGGATATACCTAATGCCATCCCTGGATATACCCAACGACACTCCTGGTTATAACCAACTTCAAGAATTAGGATACCAGAATTCGGTGAACGTGACCCAGCGAACAAAGAGCTCTTGATAACTGCCGAGTGGACAATAGACCTCTGTGCCCTCTAGATTATCGATAACACCTTGACACTCTAATCTTGAGGGACCACACACAGAAACCCAGGAATGCTGGATAAAGAACAAGACCCTCTGTCCCTGGAGGAACCAATGAAGAACTCTGAAGAAATCACCTGACTATGAGAACATCAACGGCTATATAAGCAACCGCTGCCCAAGCAGTATTCGCCTTCGCCTTCGCTTTCGATATTCTAACTCAGTGCCTTATGTACTGCTTTCGATTTTCGTTGGACGTCCGGGAGTCGCCACCCTAATGTGGGATTCCATTTGGTTAGGATGTTGATCTATTTTATAAGTTGCTAAGTAAAATACTGACATTCAGTATGAAGGCCATTTTGTTGTTACTTAGATATATACATAAAATACTTTAAAATGTTAAATGCTTGTTTGTTGAGAACTTACATCACCCAAAAAGAGAACACAACGTGAAGCCCCTGTATTGCCACAGGACGACGAACTGGTGCCGTGAGCAGGATAACAGAACCTGCCACGGATATGGATAAATACATTCTAACCATGGTGAGTTTAAATTTGTAGTTATGGCAAACTTTCAGACAAGCAGTTAGGTTAAATGCAAAAGTAAATTTGTTTAAACAAAGAGGTGTTTGATAGTAAGTTTCTACTAGCCTTGATCGTATAGTTTATCTTCTGTTTAAACACGTCGCTATCTACTCATGAGTGCTCCAGACCCAAGCTCTACTTTACCCCTTGACATCGAATTGTTTGTCGACGAAGACGGCGAAATTTGGATCAAATTTATTTACCCAAATGTTGAAGAACAGTGGTTTGTGTCTATTGATGTACTAGTATTTTTATTGGATAAATGCCCTTTCGGAAGAAGTGTAATCTCTGTAGGCACGTCTGTATGTCAGTTACTGAGTTAGCCCATCACAAAAGTAGATATCACCCCAATGCATGGTTCATGTGTCGTAACTGTACATCTATAGGTTCGACCCTGCAAGTGTTAGTGGCAAGACATAGATTGTTTGGTCTTCATTGCAGTCCAATGCGTGTGTCCTTGGTCTATATTCTTAGACATTCAGACTATAGCTGCACGAGATTCGATGCCGTCAGCGATTCATGTTTTGAGCCAGAGTCTCGGTTGGAGTGATTTTATTGTTATTGGTGCTTGTTAATTTTACCTTGTCGTCATGAGTATTAATGCTGATATTCAGCCTGGTGGACCCATTCAGCCAGAAGAATGGAAGGGATTTCTGGAACACATAACCCATAGGTTATCTGGTTTTCAGGACGCACTCAATGCCCAGGTCACTGCCGTGAACGTCCAGTCAGTGACAAATATAATTCCTATTTATTCGGGAGACCCGAAAAAGTTCCATGAGTGGGTTAAAAACATTGACAAATTCATTCAGTTAACCCAGTGTGGGGAGGATAAGAAACCTCTTGTAACGTTCCAAACCTCTCAAGGCCCTGTGAGCGATTATATTCACAGGTACCTGTCAACTCACCAAGACCCTTATGATTGGGCTGATTTAAGGAAAGAATTGACTAGCCGTTTTGCGGAAGTCAGTGATGCCTACCATGCGTTCTCATTATTGAGAACATTGAAGCAAAAACCTGGAGAAAATGTCCAGATGTTTGCTGAGCGATTGCTCAGCATGGCAGAAGAGGCCTATGATGGCCAGAGCATGAATACCAAGGCTGTACAGTTGCAGCTGGTAGGTTTTTTCACAGATGGTCTGTCAAGCGACAGGCTGAAATTGACTGTGATGCGAGGGAACAATGATAGACTGCAGGCAGCAGCATTAGCTGCAATGAGGGAAGAAACCCTCCAGAAAGATTTGACTTAAGGAAAAGCCCACAAAGAGCTCCCAGAGTGTATAGATCAGAGGAGGATATGGAAGTCAGTCACTTCCGTTCGGGAGGCTGTTTTAAGTGTGGCTCAATGTCACACAAAATTAGGGACTGTCCCCAGAAAAGAATAAGTATGGTTAGTGAAGATCCATACAAAGACTTTGTGTGCTATGGGTGTGGCCAAAAGGGCCAAGGGTCATGGTAGACCCATTCAACAGGAGTTCCGCAGAAACTGGGACGATAGAAGACCGAAAGGTCATGGTCGCCCCATCCGAAATTCGGAAAACTAATAGAGTCTCTCTCCTGTGAAGCCAAGGGGAGAGACGGGGTTAAAACAAACAAAATTTGTCTTTTGGGAAATCCAAATTCATGTCTTATGAAAATGTGAAATATAGATGTTTGATAGACACAGGCGCTGAAGTTTCTCTTCTGCATGAAAGGGTATATAATTCCCTGAAATATAAGATTCCTCTGACTAAATCAAGAATTAATTTAGAATCTGTTAACGGGCAAAGTTTGTTGTCTCTTGGTCATTTCACATTGTCTTTCAAACTTGGTAAACTCAGGCTATCCCATAAATTTGAAGTTATTTCCTAGGTAAAGATTTCCTCAGTGACCATGGAGTAAGGATATATTTCGACCTTAAAATGATTAGAATTAAGGGACAATATATACCCTTGGAGCAAGACATACATATTTCCTCGCTAGCCAGAGCGACCAAGAAATGTAAGATACCAGCTCAATCTGTGACTGTTTGTTCAGCGCAGATAAAGAGGCATGGTTATATATCCAGCCACCAGACTATACATTTGTCAGAGTGTAACCGAGGTGTAGTTAACGACCCTGGTGTGTGTATTGCAGACACATTAGTTAGTGTAAACAAGCACAATAGGTTCCCTGTCTTTATTATCAACAACTCAAATAAAACGTATAACTTGAGGAGAGGTCAGGTCATTGGTAGTGCTAAGAGTGTGGACTCGCATTCAATCAACATAGTAGACACTTCAAGGTCAACAGGAGATAGCCAGGAGAAAGAAAATCATAACAAGATTAACCCCGAGCAAGTGAGAGTGCCAGATGAACACAGAAAGAAGTTGATGTCCCTACTTTGCAAAAATCGTCGTGTATTTGCCAATAAAGACTCAGAGTTAACACAAACTGATACCATAGAGATGTCTATAGACACTGGAGATGCAGAACCAGTAAAGCTCCGACCATATCGAGTCCAACTAAATAAAAGGAAAATTATCGACAAAGCTCTTGATGAAATGCTAGCTTCAGGGATAATTGAAACAAGCTGTAGTGCATGGTCAGCACCTGTAGTAGTTGTCGATAAGCGTGATTCAGAAGAGAAAAGGTTCTGTGTTAATTACCGGGCGATTAATAAGGTCACTAAAACATTCTCGTATCCGCTCCCTGTCATAGATGATATATTAGCTATACTTGGAAATGCCAAGTACTTCAGTGCTTTAGATTGCCGTTCTGGTTTTTGGTCGGCAAGGGTTAAAGAAGAGGACCGAGAAAAGACTGCTTTCGCAAGTCACCGAGGTTTATTTCGGTTCAAGGTTATGCCTTTTGGGTTGAAGAACAGTCCAGCTTATTTCAGTTTATTAATGTCTAAAGTGTTAGAAGGGTTAAATTCGTTCAGCATATCTTTTGTTGATGACATTTTGGTGTTTAGCGACTCACTGGAGAGTCATTGGCATCATCTCCAAAAGGTAATTGATAGGTTAAATCAGCATAACCTCAAGCTGAAGCTGAAGAAGTGTCAATGTCTGAAGTCAGAGACGAAATACCTTGGTTTCGTGATAAATGAACATGGCGTTAAGCCTGACATGGATAAAGTCAAGGCCATAAGGTCAATGCCACCCCCACCAGTGTGAGAGAAGCTAGATCCCTTATTGGTGCCACCTCCTACTACAGAAGGTTTATCAAGGACTTCTCTGGAATAGTCGAGCCTATAGTAGCATTATCTCGAAAACATGCCAGATTTCGATGGGACTCGGCGTGTGAAGACAGTTTCAATCTGTTGAAGAAAAAACTTACAGAGTCACCCATTCTAGCTTATCCAGATGTCAACAAACCATATTCGTTGAATACTAATACTGATGCTAGCAACCGATGTGTTGGCTCGTTATTAACACAGCCACTTGACAAGGAAGATCACCAAAACCCAGATCAACCATGGAAAGATGAGAAACCCATTTATTACTTATCTCACAAATTGACAGAAAGCCAACAAAAATGGTCGACCATCGAAAAGGAAGCATTCAGCATATACTATGCTCTCCAAAAACTTGACCCCTATTTACATAATGCTGAGTTTGTTATCAAAACAGACCATCGTCCCCTTAGTTATATTTTTAAATCCCCTATGCAGAATAAGAAAATCCAGCAGTGGGCTCTTAGTATTGCTGGATACAATTGCCAGATTGAATACATAAAAGGTTCAGATAATAGTGCAGCTGATCTCCTGTCTAGAATAAGAAGTGATGATAAACCAGGGGAGAGCCAATCGTCCTCTGAAGAAGAAATGAATGTTGACGTTAATGATCACACGTACCAAATTGGGTACATTAACACTAATCGTGTGGATCTCAAGCCATTTGTTTCTTGTAAATTGGGAGAAAATGAGAAACTAGAAGAAACAGAACTTTGTTTCAAAGAAATTGATGGAGACTTGGACATGGCAGAGGAACATAAAAAAGATGATGCTATTCAAAGTGCAAGAAATGAGATTGATGCAGGAAAGCCTTGTAAAGATGTCAAAAACCCCATAGTAATTGATGACGTATTGTATTACATATCCAATAATACAATGGATGATCCAGTTGTACGTCTTTATGTTCCATTTCATCTTAGAACAGCTGTTCTAATACAGTATCATGACAAGATGGGACATATGGGTATAGATAAGACCTATGATGCAGTTAGACTGAAATATTATTGGCCGAAATTTTACCAAGAAATTTATCATTACATTAATAAATGTGTCATATGTCAGAAGCGATCAGCTCAGTCTGATAAACTTCCTTTACAGGAAACTGATTATGCCCCATTTGCTTTTAGCAAAGTTGCTTTAGATTTGTCTGGTCCATACTCTAGAACTTTGTCTGGGAACCAGTACATAGTCGGATTTATCGATTTATATTCTGGATGGGTAGAAGCATTTGCAGTTCCTGATAAGAGCAGCGAGAATATTGCACACCTTATTCTCGACGAGATATTTCCGAGATATGGTGCAATGATAGAATTGCTAACCGACAATGGAAAGGAAAATATTGGTAGGAAAGTTCAAGAAACTCTTCAAGCTCTCAACATTCATAATGTGAGAACTTCATACTACAGACCCCAGAGTAATGGGAGGATTGAGAGATTTCATCGTACAATTCATGACATCTTGTCTAAAAGAGTACAGGAATCACCTGAAACATGTGATCTCTATTTAAATCAATGCCTTGGTGCAATTATATTTCATAAAAACGAAAGTACTAAGTTCAGTCCATTTTTCTTGCTGTATGGTCGAGACGTTTGTCTTCCTTTAGATTCTATTCTAAAGCCTCATAAGCGTTATTTTGGAGAAGATCAACATCAGATAGCTTTGCAAGAACAGCATAAGTCATTTCGTCTAGTACACAAACACTTGAAAAAGGCTAAGATGAGACAAAAGAAGTATGCCGACACGAATGCCACACTAATAGAATATTCCATTGGTGACCCAGTTTACTATAGAAATCAGAAGAGGAAATCCAAACTTGATGACAGGTGGAAAACACATTTCAGAGAAGCTGACGCACCAGCTAGACCCACAAGACAGTGTACATTTGAGGTTTCACCTGAGAACTCAGAATCGAACAGTGAGTCCAGTGATGAACAGGAACCCCTAGAAGGTCACACTGATATTAAGAAGAGCTTAGCGTATAGACGTGCACGTAAAGAACGTGATGACTCTTCATCAGAAGAAGATATTCCTTATATGGAATTGAGAAATAGGTTGGTGAGGAGACAGCCAGAAGTGCCTCGAAGGAGAAAAGATAAACCTCTACATCATAAGGATGATGACCCTGAAAATAGTCCTATGGAGGACTGTGATGATAATATAGATCAAACTATGCAAATTGATCTCGTTACAAAGGACAAATCGTATGACACAGATGGCAGAATGAAGATGAAAAATCTACTTGACGCTATTGGAGATTACTTTAAGTGTAATCAGGGCCCAAGTAGGCAGGCTTCAAACATTTATAGCTTACACCGAACGCCAAGAAATACACTAGTGCCAACTTGTTGAAGACGGTCTGCGAGTTACAACCCAGCCGGAGAAGGCGACCAATTGTTTTCAAAATCCTTAAATTGCTGGTGGACGACCCTCAACAAGGTAAAACATACAGTGAAAGACGCTCATCGGAGCTGGCGACGGAATGGTTGTAGAGCAGTTGTATATAGATTAGAGAATTTGTTTACACACATAAGTGTACTGTAAATTGAAGGACTATCAGTACACAAGTCGACATGTGTTATCTGTTTAGACTGTTTGCCCGATCTAAGACCCTGCATCTTAGAGAACTGTTCAGAAGTATGCATATGCACCGGAAAAGTGCATTACCGCCTTAAAGTATTCCACGTTATACCTAACTTCTTCGACACACTCTTGATGTTTTTAGGTAGAGCATATCCATGCTATTTGGAGAATCTTCGTATCTACTTCCAGATGGTGTTGATGTTCCTGCTTAACCACGATTATGCCACGCATAGTTACCTGGTTAGAGACAATGTAGTCTTTGAAAAGGTGAAGGATACTTCGTCAACTCTTTCCCATTGGACAATTACATTGATACTCGATCTGCGACCTTACGATAAGTTCTTAGAAGAATTATCCACTGACATAGATGATGCTGTAGGGAATATTGAAAAAATCAGATCCGACATGCCACCACGGTTTGTGAATAATAATGCTCTTGCTCTAGCAAATGCCAGTTCCCAGCAAGCAGCTCGTTGGGAACATATGAAGTGGCAAGGTGTACACTTCTTGGGGTTATTTCACGCCCTTAGCCGAGAAGTTAAAGGTCTAAGAGAAGTACACCAGAAGAACATTAACTCCTACAAGGAATTGCGATCACTACATCGTCGCCAAAACAGAGCAATTCTCCCTTTTATAGGAAGTGCTCTAAGTTTCCTATTCGGAACGGTCAGTGAATCAGATTTGAGTTCAATTCGACGAAACATCAAAGCATTAGCGAAAAATCAGAAAGTTATTAGTCACATAGTACATGAAAGTCTCACCTTGTTGAACATTTCTCGGAAAGAAATTACTGAGAACAGAAATACCATAAATAATCTTGTTGAAGGATTAAAGACACTTGACGAAAGAATGGCGGAGATGTACAAACAGTTGACTTCTCGACTTGATTCACTGGAGTCTCATATACTTATATATTCGAAGATGAATCTTTTAGTGGATGAAATAGAACAAATTATCACTGAAGCAAGATTTTACTATGAACACTTGAGAATGCAATTCAATATGTTGAGTGCTGGAAAATTGTCACCCAGTCTCATATAACCTGCTGAGCTTCGGAAGTTGTTATTTCAATTGAAATCACAGTTACCTAAACACTTAGAGTTTTCAAGAGATCCTGAAAAGGATTTATGGTCGTTTTACAAATACCTTACATGCGCTACGGTCCTAGAAGAAGACCAAGTGCTGATTATTGTTGATATCCCTCTTATAGATCTTGGTGGAAAATTTGAAGTCTACCAGATTTATAATTTGCCTGATCCATGGAGCATGTCCTCAGTGACCCAAAATGATGGATTAAGTATGATTGCAAATTATCAGTTGGAATCAGAAGCATTTGCTATTAACGCCCAGAGGACTAAGTTCATTCTCATGTCAACCACAGAATTATGGGATTGTAACCAACCTGGTCTTAATTTCTGTTATCTTAGAAGTCCTGTTTATCCTGCCAAATCTAGGAAGTATTGTCTTCTAGCATTATTCCTTAATGAGGACAGAAGCGTTATTGAGAAAGTATGCCATATTGACGTTAAATTGAATGCTCGATTGCCTCATTCTGAATATCTATCAGAAGGACTGTGGATTGTTACCACTGATAGAACCATAAAGTTTGCAATATCTTGTGAAAATTCGAAACAAGAAACCTCTACTTCTACAATTAATCCTCCATTTGGTGTTATACAACTCAAATCATCGTGTTCTGCTACACATCCATAGGTTCAGTTGATCCCTTATTTTCATGGTGCTGAAACAATCCGCTATGTTGATTCTGATTCAACATTCGTTCCATTATATTCTAGTGATTTGAAGTTGTGGAGTAAGTTTCATACAACAATGACCCCTAATAAGTCTTTGGTTTTGCCTAAGAAACTCGAGAAGGTGCAAAATATACCCATGGATTATTTGATTGATGAGTTATCTCTATTGGATGACATAGACGAGAGTGATAATTCTATCCCTATTTGGATGTATTTAGCTATTCCTTGTGGTGCAGTTATTTGTATATTGCTGCTAATTATTATGATTAGGCGTAAATGTCTGAAAGTGCGTCATAATTATAAATTTAACTCCTATCGTTGTAAATATAAACCACATGTAAAACAGAAGGATGGCCAATTGGAGATGATGGAAAACCTGCCAGTTGGTGATGTGAAGGTCAAGGTACTGCCTGCGAAGGAGCCATTGAAGACGTTGTCTCTTGGAAGACATCCTGATGCTACGGGAACAGGAGAGAGTGGATCTCCGACGTCTGTTGATGTTGAGGCTCAGTCGAAGACGTGCGGTATACTTACTTTTGCAGATGCATCCTGACTTATGTATATCGACTTGTATTGGATCGTATGGAAAATTTTATGAAGAATTTTCATTTGCGAGGGGGCGTATGTAACATAGTCAGTCTGGAGACACCAAATTACCCCTTGGATATACCTAATGCCATCCCTGGATATACCCAACGACACTCCTGGTTATAACCAACTTCAAGCATTAGGATACCAGAATTCGGTGAACGTGACCCAGCGAACAAAGAGCTCTTGATAACTGCCGAGTGGACAATAGACCTCTGTGCCCTCTAGATTAGCGATAACACCTTGACACATCTAATCTTGAGGGACCACACACAGAAACCCAGGAATGCTGGATAAAGAACCTCTGTCCCTGGAGGAACCAATGAAGAACTCTGAAGAAATCACCTGACTATGAGAACATCAACGGCTATATAAGCAACCGCCGCCCAAGCAGTATTCGCCTTCGTCTTCGCTTTCGATATTCTAACTCAGTGCCTTATGTACTGCTTTCGATTTTCGTTGGACGTCCGGGAGTCGCCACCCTAATGTGGGATTCCATTTGGTTAGGATGTTAATCTATTTTATAAGTTGCTAAGTAAAATACTGACATTCAGTATGAAGGCCATTTTGTTGTTACTTAGATATATACATAAAATACTTTAAAATGTTAAATGCTTGTTTGTTGAGAACTTACATCACCCAAAAAGAGAACACAACGTGAAGCCCCTGTAGTGCCACATAAGATTAAATCATTCAGTTATACTTCTACCAAAGCTGGTAAGAACCGCCACTGCGATACACGATTTAGTGTGTACATACGATACTCTCGCGAGAATGTGACTTATAAAACTGAATTTAATGTCCATAAAATACAGATTGTTCAGATGGACTTGATTGAGACATTCAAGCAGGTGTACAATGTCAGCCTTGACAAATTCTTCGAGAGAGGCCTGTGCGCAAATACCCGTGGACACAGCCTGAAATTACAAATGCCGAGGTCAGAAAAAGACATAGGAAAATACTTCTTTGCACAAAGGGTGCACACAGGGTGATAATCGTCGAAGTCGTCGAAGTCGAGACCCTTGGCGAATTCAAAACATGATTAGATGCACACCACTATGATTGTAAGTACCAGTTCTACTCATAAATTTTGACGGAAGCTTTCCGATAAATGGCAGCAAGCCATATTTCCTACTAAATCCTGAACAGTTACACATAATTATGTTGTGGTTAAGCAGACGATTAATTAGGGCATTACTGTATATCAACACATCACACAAGCATGTTAGGTATTGTGATGAAATCAATTGCAATCGCATGGAATCATTGTTTGTGTTTTGAGTTCGAAATATCACGTCGTGCATTAAATTCAACCTCTGATTGGTCAAAAATGTCTCGTGGGATCGTTTTGTTTATAATGTTTTCTGTCACGTCTACGGGTAGATCATGTCATGAATATCTATTATGGCTAACGCCCGCAAGTTTGGACAGGGAACCTAAAAAGTCGAAAAAATAGCGCGGAGAATATCGTTCTTAGTTTATATATCTGTTACTTAATAATGTACTTCATTGTAGGTGAATGTCCTAACTCAAAATTGCATTTTCTGACTTTTGTGAGCCGATATTGCAATAAATATCGAATTACCCAGGAGAAATTCCATAATTGTAAGCGACGCAAAGCAAAATCACTCACAAATTTACTTGAATCGTGAAATTTCGAGTTGGGACCTTCATATACAGTGAAGTACATTATTAGGGAACAGATAATAACTAAGAAATATATTCCCCGCGGTTTTTTCGACTTTATAAGGTTCCCTGACAAAACTTCAAAAAGTTCCAAGGTTTTGTACTGTGGAATATGATCTCTACATGCGTTAGCCATAGAAGATACTCATGTCAGGATCTAGTTTTCGAACAGAATTCGGAATTTTCCAGCCCTGCATAAATAGAGACACATGGAATGTTTGGGGAGTACGTCGCCATGACTTTTACCCCTATACATGTATAGAATAACATAAATGAATTAATATATTTTTAAAGTTATCCCTGGCGTTTAGTCGCACATATACCACTCGTCGTAAAAGTTGTTATAAAATATCTCCAGTTGTCATCGAAGAGTTCCTTGAACTGTTGAACCGATTCACAGTTTGTAATCACTCTCTGTGAAAAAAAAAATAGTTCCGAATAGAATAACAGAAATGAATTAATATATATTTTAAGTTATCCCTGGCGTTTAGTCGCACATATACCACTCGTCGTAAAAGTTGTTATAAAATATCTCCAGTTGTCATCGAAGAGCTCCTTGAACTGTTGAACCGATTCACAGTTTGTAATCACTCTCTGTGAAAAAAAAATAGTTCCGCACATCTTTGAAAATTATGCATCTTATTGATGCGTAAATCCACGTGTTCCTTTGAAGTGCGTCTTCAAAAAATATATATGTCTATGTTGTACAATCCGTGTGTTAGCTTGAAAACTTATATCAAAACCCCTCCCCCGATTTCGCCTGTATCTGAGAGACATGATGAGGACACATTTCACAAGACGATTTTGATATAATAGATTCCAGAATTTAGCTATCATTTTGGTAGCTCGCATTTCTATTGCTCACGAATCTTTTAAGGTATCCAATTTGGATCATAGTATAGCATATAGTGTCCACATGAACAGTCTGTATGTAATTTGTGATCACGCAAATGATTCCTTGATGACTGTCACAACATATTGCACGGACCCCATATACCACTGCCGCTGTGTACACCGCGTTGGAACTGGCATACATGTCGTAATATGACCTCTTATGTCACATCTATGTGTTTGATATGAGTGAATAAAATATTTTTATTTTAGCCCTGACTGCTACTCTTCGTATGGAACTCGGCGATGAATACCACCTTGTTGTGACCTGCCTTCAGTTAACTGCCATCAGAACGAAATATTTGAAGCCTACTAACACAACCGACCGAACACAATTAAATTGCATGACCTCTTCGATACAAATAACAGAATGATCATAGTAAATCTATTAATGTATCTAAAAAAAAGGCCCAAACACTAATGATCCACTCCTGACGTTCAACGAAAAATGCCAAACCTCATACAACATATGTACAGGGAATCGTCACACATACATTATATACCACTAATAAATATACCATAGTACTACCATACACATATTTATATCCATGCATATGAACGTTACATACACATGTACAGGTACACCCCCCTCGATGATATTCATATGTAATACTTTCTTCTGTGTATTCCCCATATTTGATATGTATATGACAATAGTACTCATGCATGTCAAATTAGACAAGGAGTTTATAACAATAAATTGAATTGACTCTGAAACAGTAACTATAGACCCAGAATTTGTCTTGTGTATATATAGAAACGGGAAATGCCCGAGAACCACCAGCGTAATTTATCAAAATACAGAACTTTTGGAATGGATGATTTGCTAGGATTTCGGAACTCGTTTATTGTGAAGACGTAACTTATAAATATATATATTTATTATGTCAGCTCTCGCGATTAGCCAACGAGCGTCGATAAATACTGATGGTGTATGAACCCATATTAGTTCAGTGACCCCATATGAAATAAATATTAGGCGCTCATCCACCTCGGGGATATTTCTGGTGTATTTTGGATCCAAGAAAATATATGTGTCATTATTCCCTCTCCAGGTGACACCTTGCCTCTGCTGATGCCTGGACTAATGTTGATTACGACATGGCACTTACTTATGCTCGCTACTCAAGCTTTCGGTTTTCAGTTGGTCACCTTGAATCACTCTCCCAAACAAATCGCCATGTTGAGTGTTTAGCTTATTGGACACTCTTTATGTATTGTACATAGGTTTGGTAAAGTCCGAATTTCAATTAGAGTTCAATGTGAGTTTCGTAATTCTCCAATACTTTTCATACACATGGTCTGACTCATCGCCATGCTCAGCAAAGTTAAGGAGTGAACAATAAGGAGCCAAACGGATAGGCTTCATATAAACCTTATTCCGAAACATGTGGGTTAAGGCTTAACCAAAGCACTCAAATATGGACCCCGGTTCAAATTTGGGTAATTTTTTAAATAGAGAAAAAATGGCACAAACTTCACACGAGAAGCCAAAAACAACTATACGTATATTATATATAGTAAATAACCATTATCGTGTGACAGAAATTGGAAATATGTGATACTTCCGAACTGAAATCTGACTTTGTGCACACGTACAGTGTCTGTTGTTGAAAAATTTCCACAGCAAACCTGAATCCTGGTTGGAGAATTCTCTGTCAAGAATGCTTTGATGAGAAATCCATACATTATAGCACAAAACATGATTTAATTCTCATGTTTTTGAACGAGTGATTGAATTTTGAAATGACAATCAGATATCACACAGCAGTATCCATTGTAAACTTGCCGGTGGGAATTCATTGAGTAATCTCTTGATTAATCCTGATTGGGATTTGGACCATGCTAGCCATGTTAAATTATAAGCTGGCTTGATGAGGGAATCTGACCTTGCACAATTACAGTCACAGTCAAATCCAGGTGTTTGCTTTCTGGTGAAGTTGAGCCACAACACATACCCTGGCTTTGGACAAATTTAATTAAATACGTTTCTTATGGAGTTCTCCTGAATCCTGATTTACTTTCTTTTATTGAAATTAGCTGACCGTTTTGTCTGTGCGTGCGCAGACAGTCAAGAGTGTGGTTGGTAAGTATGTGCTATATTTTTTTTTAATCTGCTACTAGTATAGTGTTGTTAACTACATATGATACATTGATTGTTGTTGTCTTTTAATTTTGTGACGTTTTTTATACTTTTCTACCAATTTAAAAAATTGATAAACATATCCATTGAAGCCATATTGGGCTGGTTTGGTTAAATCTTAATAGTTCGTGACATAAGTATACTTTTCTGAATCACATTAGCTAGTCACCATGATGGTTCGTTCCTGGTAAGTTTTGTGTCATTTGAGCGATCACAAACTCACTTATATTAGCATCTTCACCTCGTTTCGGTTTTCCGCATTTTGCATCTCGCCATTGGTATTCATCACCAAAAAAACGCAACATTACACAATAAAATTGCTTTGATTTACACAGTAAGAAGAAGAATAAACTATATGAATATCGATAATGTATTGGAACATGTATCAATAACACTTAATAAGTTAATAGCAGCTAATTTTGGCTTGACATTTTTTTGTTCAGGTGTTTTTAATTTTATCATGTACCAATGTTCCCTATTTTAGATTTTCGTCGGTAAAATTAAACTACATCAAACTGCTTCACTACAAATGATTTTGGGGTAATTATTTAGCTTAACTGATTAAAATTGGCACTTGCTTTATATGTATGCCATTTGTTTTTCATTTTCTGGATTTTTTCGGTTTGTTTTGTTAACGCACCTTGCCTAACTTTGTGTATAAAAAAACAATGAAACAATACGCGGTCACCAGCATCGCCTTGTACTAACCGCATCATAGCAAAACAGCAGGACCCACCAACATCATAGCATTTCTGCAGGACCACTTGACCAGGGGTGACTTCATTTAAGAACCATATATATTTTTCTTGATACGGTACTACTCAAGTATGTGGGTAGAGGCTCTCTGTTGGGGGGGGGGGTGTCCACCTTGTGAATTCAAATTGCACACCCTTAAATCCTAAACATCTGGTGGTCCAGCTCCAGATAAATTCACATGGCCACGGGTAAGAGCCCGGTGTGAGAAAATTTGGAAACTGCATGAGCAAGAAAATAGGGAAATACCTAGCATCTAGATTGGCATCAAGCCTTCCTATAGTGTTGGAAATTTAAAACCACATACCCCGTTATGTTGGAAATTTTCCAATTGATGACCAAATGTATGAAAAAATTGTGTTCTTAAATTAGTAGTTTTTGACTGTCCACAAGGGAGCAACCAAGGACACAAGATTTCCAAGTGTTGGAAATTTCCAACCTGACACATCCCCTAAGGTAAGAAAATTTCTAAATGAAGGCCATTTCAGTCAAAGATTTTGACCAAACGGTAGGTAAATATGAAAATGTCGGTCTAAAAATAAAAAATTCTCCCCGAATAATATGTTGGGGGAAAAAACTAATGTTGGTGTGAAATTTCCAACTTATGATGTTGTGTCAGGTATGAAATTTCCAACTGTTGAATTTTTTTTAACAAAGTCGCCACATCCCTGGTACTACTACAAAGTAGTACTGGTACCTTTACTGGGAAAGTATGAAAATGAGACAGGTTCATAATAATGTGTGGTTATTTTTGTTTAAAATTGATGAAATAACAAATCAAATTCAACAAATAAACATACATTGTATTATAATGGCATGTGCGTACAGTACATTTATATAACATATCAAAACATACAGAAGATAAGACAGACCAACAGGTCCCAAAAATGCAATGTATATTATGCAAATGGCATTTTCATCAAAACAATATCAATTTCAGAACATTTGCTGCTTTCTGCAGATTTGTGTTATTTCTCTCTCGGAGTCCCCCCCCCACATATTTGTAAGTTTGCGGCACCATACAAATCAATGTATATATCAGGCTCCAGATTACCTACCGGTAGATAAAGTTTTGGGCAGGTTGGTTCAACTGTGTATAATCTGGTTAGTTGGCAATGAACCCTGTACATGCAGTTTAGTTCTTTTAAGATGATACAGGCTTTGCGATTTCTGGTTAACAATTGTTTAGTGGTCAGTTTAATGAATCTCGTTCCCCAGTGTATACCTCGGTGACAAGTATCCAAAGATTTGTTGTCTTGAGTATGTCCTTGAATGGACTTAGACATTTTGGCAGAAAAAACATTTTGACGTCAATTTTTTTTAAATTCAGAAAAAAAATCATGTCACAATGATTTTCATTTTTTCTCAATTTCGTTATGCTTGAGGGTCAATATACTACCACATCATACTAAAATTTCTCAGATTTTTGCAAATTTTTGAAAAAGGTGTGAATATGCTACTTATATGGTGTCAAGAACATTCGCATGACATTCCGCCCCTGGATAGGTGTCCTGCCAATTTACCATGATGTTGGTGGCTTCTGTCGAATTGCTATGATGCTGGCAGGACACACTGATGTCGTTTTTGACTCGTTAAGAACAAGTATCATTCTTTCAAACGTGTTGATTTTGGTGGTGTTCGTAATAAAATGCTGGTCAGTCGTGAGTATGTTAAAAATAATTTATTCTATAATCCAGGAACTATTATATCTCACTATTAAATTGTCCAAAGGGAGATTGTATTTCAGTTGTAAATTGATTGGTCATCTTTGAACCTCTGTCTGTGTACACTTGTAAGAAAATGATATTCCTATAAGGGGAAATTGGAACCTTTAAACTTATTAAACGCCTGTGTCTCAGTCTGGGTCATACTGAATCATCACACATGTGGGAGCAGGTGCATGGTCTCCTGGCTTGACCAATCGGTATGACTAAATGTTGAGACAAAGGAAATCAGCTTATAGCATTTCCATATTCATAGCAGATAGAGAGAGACTCTTCCACCCTGACTTCCATATAAGTTGTAATACACATAGCTCAGTGACTGCTCGTGTACATGTTTACTTGTATTACTTATATTGAATAAATATCATTTCTAAGCATTTTTACTGGGAGTGCTACACATAATCAAATATGGCTATTCGCATCTTTTTTCGAAACACCATCGTAGACATTATTAATATTGTTTCAATTTATATGTTCTTAAATGTTTCATAAAGGCACATGCTTTCTATCTAATTGGTCGGATCAGCCGAACACCGTAAAAATGACAACTGCAGAAAAAATAACGTAACATCATAAGTTTGCCCTACCAACATCATTGGAATTCAGTAGGACCAGCATTTTAGCAGGACGAGTTAAGCTTCCTGGTGCATTCTCTTTCAGTTGATTTCATTGCAGATATAATTATTGGAGCGAAGCAGTATACATTCAATAATTTGGATGTCTTATTCTGGTCTATGTCTAATATTGCCTATTTTAATCAAATCGTCATCATAACCAAGCCTCGAAATAGCGAGCGTGTCATTTGCAGAATGAGGTCCCCAGAGGGAGAATTTATTGATGATACCCCGCATAGCGGGTTAGCATCACCAAATTCACCCTCTGGGGACCTCATTCTGCTTACAACTCAGCAGAATGAGTTTCCCAGAGGGTGAATTTGGTGATGCTAACCCGCTATGCGGGGTAGCGTCACTAAATTATCCCTCTGGGGACCTCATTCTGCAAATGACAGACACCCTATTTCAAGGCTTGATCATAACAATAACAATGTTCAAATATAATAGCTGAATCTAATTACAAAAGTGGAATGCAGAATGTGCCAGACCAGATAAATATTACCAGGGCGAAGAATCTACGTCATCAATCAAGTCTCTAACCCAAAGTGTTTTTTAGCTAACATTTGTTTAACCCTTTACCCAACAGAACGGCCCAGTGCCAATGCATTCTCTTATATATGCGAGTCGACCATATGTCGCCTCGCATATATAAGAGAATGCATTGGCTTAACACATAATAAAAATGATAAAATTGTCAAAAATAATGTAGAAAAATATTATAAAAATTGTTTAAAAATGTAAGAAAAAATTAAAAAATTGTTAAAGAATGTAAGAAAAAATGGTAAAAAGTGTTAAAAAAAAGATTTTTTTAGGCCAATGCATTCTCTTATATATGCGAGGCGACTTATGGTCGACTCGCATATATAAGAGAATGCATTGACACATGGCATAACTGTAACCATCACAATGTGGTCAACGAACCGGTTCCAATGATATCCATATTATGTATGGTGCTGTTAGTGAGACAGACCGAAGATATTTTAGGCTGTTGAAGCTTTAGTCCAGGAGATATTGGTCAACCTCTGCACCCCCAGGACTCAACTTCACCCCACTAATTTTCTTCCTTAAGGTCTCCTATAACCTTTTTCACTTGTTAACAAGAAAAAAAAGTGGCCGCAGAGACTCCAGACAAGATGGCGTCCATCATGGCGGCCATTTTTTTTAAATGCACCATGTCTCTTTGATCGTCGTTATAGTAAAGATGATATCACATGCGGTCTTGTTTTCCGCTCGATTCGTTATGCTAACATACAGCCCTTACAAATTAGCCAAAAATCCGACACCAGAATTCAATATAGCGGCCAAGATGGCCACCGAAATGTGAAAATATGCTATTTTTCTGACATGTTACCACCTTTCGTTTGTCTCTGTGGGAAAATGTTGGCATCTTTGCGTCATATTATACGTTTATCATATAGAGGAGTCATTTTCGACCACATGGGGACCATAATATACATTCATTGTGGGATATTTTGTCCGATATCACATTTTCCCAAATACCTGTATAATAGGTCAAAGCCGAATTTACGTTAATAACGCGATGTAATGTTACGAATCAATGAATGTTATTGATATAATAACAACACCCATGCATATATATGTGCAGGAGATACTCGAGCTAGGATTCCTCTTATACATGAGTTGAGGAATATTTACCTAAATCCAAGATGGCGGCCAAAATGGCCACCAGAAATAAAAAAATCGCCGAAAATCACCGATTTTAACATCAGTGAGCATTATTGTCATGAAAACTCCACACCTGCTTACTATTGTGAGTTGGGAACACTTAGGCGAAGAACTTTCCTTGTACCATATCCAAATAAAGTACCCCAAATCCAAAATGGCGCCCACAATGGCGGACAGATTTAGAAAAATCACCGAAATTTCCCTCATATTCACATCATTGGGCATTATTGTCGAGACAACTCCACCCATGCTTACAGTTGAGTTGGAAATACTGAGGTAATTACCTTACATTTCATGCAAGAAATGGTTTTCCAAATCGTAGATGGCGGCCAAAATGGCGACCGAAATTTGAAAACTAGTCTACATTACTTTACTTTCTTACGATGGGCGTTATTGTTTCGCGATTTCTATCCACCATTACATGTTGATATGGAATAGTGACATGAAGTATTCATTAGGGATTGGCAATTGATATCGCTGCTAAATTGGCGGCTAGAAATTGAAAAGAAATCTATATTTTCACATCTTAATTTCAACTTTTTGTCATAATATCGGTATGTATGGACGAAACTGTACATACATCATCTACTAGTTCAACTTGAAGGTATCAAAACGCACAACATAGCTCGTATCCTTCTGGAAAGATGAAAACCACAATTAATATCGCGATGTGGCATTTCGATATCCATTCTCCACTTAGCGCCGATAATGGCCGTAAGCGTAGGTGCGCCGAAAAGTTATATCAGAACAATTACCTGATAACATATTCTGATTTGCCACGTCACGTCCATAATTATCTGGACCAGCTTCCATTTCTTTGTCTGATAAATCTAGGTAGCTCACACCGATAAAGTATTCACCACTTCCTGGGAGTAGGGTCCCTCTAATCATAACGTTTCAAACAATTCATTTTCCGGTGTCTATCTTACGATTTTAAATATTTTCTAAATATGATATTTGTGCGTCATCTTGAAGGCATTTGACCGATGAGTATACAAGCTTACAGAAGGTCATCTCTATGTATGTGTCTCATACCCCATGGGGATAACGACATGTACACCTGGCGAACCAGTTAGCTAGTCACTTCTCAATAGATTATTCGTCAACTCACAAACTCAGCGAACGTATTGGCATATGTGGACAAATTCGACAGTTTTTCGAAGGTTGCTAGCTGTCTCATTCCCTTGGACAGATGTCTATCTGCCAAGGAGAAGACCATAGTGTACAGACTACCCACACTTCTTGACCATGATCCGAAACAAATTGTGTGACGCCCCGCATTTGTCTCGTCGAATAGCTCCCAGCAGAGAGGAACAATGCTCGCGGTACTAGTTTATGGACATGCGCCATGATAGTGGGAATGAAATGGGCCACGTTATACACCACCCCTACACCTGGTGCATGTTTAAGATATAGAATGTCATGCGTGTCGGTTTTATTTGGTGTGGGTAAGATTGTATTTCCACATCCGTGTCGAAGCCTTTCTGATTCAACTACGTATATGTCTGGATAATACTATGCTAGCCTCTCTCAAAACAGTTGGATGGACTGAAGGATAATTTCTTTATAGCATGAATGTATGCGTTTTTTGTTATCCTCTTCAGTGTTAGTGTCAGTATGTTGGCAGTATTATTCAAGAAAATGTCAGGAACTGTGGTGCATTTATTTCACTATGTATTTAAAGAACAATTTACAGTCTCAATGGCAATGGCTGCGGACGTTAGGGAACGCGACCTTTATGGTCATATAGCTTTATATATATAACTTTAGAATATAGCAGTTACTGTCTCATGCAGGAAAATGTTCGCAATGGTGATGTTACCAAGATATCACTTGGTGTACCAACGTTTGTTGAACTGAATGCATGAGCTCATCAACGTAACATTCCTCTGGATGTTCTTCGCGTTGAACATTTCACCCTTTTGTTGATGGCATTTGTACTTTCTTGAACCAAACCACCCAGTGTGAGTATGACATATCAACCAACTATCAAATGTATCGCCTTTAAGACTACACTCCAGTCTTGGTGGGGCTTTTACAGCAGTAGCCAATGGCACACGCCTGGTCCAGCTGTTTAAGAACGGCTTCCAACGGATGGGAACATACAATCTTAGCATACAAGGAAAGCAAAGCCACACATGAGATCCTGTCTGAATCTAAAACATAACAAAATAAGGGGCGGTGCAGTCATGGTCCAATTTCATTTCCACTATCATGACACATACCCACAAACTAGCACCGTGTGTATTGTTATCATCTGCTTGGATCTGTTCGGTGAGACGATTGCTGGACATATTCAGCCATATTCAGAAGTTGTCCGGGTACGTCAGTGCATTAGATGAGTATGCGAATTGATGAACCATATATTGGGAAGTGGCTGTTTGGGGAGATTACCAGGTGTACACGTTGTTATCACCATTGGGTCACCAAAGCTGACAATAGGCAGATAGATAGGTCCTTCTGAAAGCTAGTATACGCATCGACCGAATACCTTTCTAGTGTATCGAACAAGATGACGCATATACCCCATATGTAGCATCTGAATTATACCACAAACACGTGAGCTGGACACCGGCATATGTATTGTTTGAAACATTCCGATTAGTGGCACCCTTCTACAAAGAAGTGTAGTAAACTGTTGTTGTGAGTGAGATAGATTAATCTGACGAAGAGACGGAAACGGGTCTAGATAATGCTAAATGTGGCAATTCAGAATAAGCTCAGGTACTGTTGTTTTGATTCTTGGAAGTCATAATATGACTATTCGGCGCACCTATGTACGGTTACGGCCAGTATGAGCCCTTAGTGGAGAATGGATTTTGAAATTCCACATCGCGATTTTTCATCATTCCAAAAGGCTACGACTTACATTGGAACTACTAGTAATATATGGCTTATATTATGTACCGTTTCGTCTATACAAATCGATATTATGACAAAAAGTTGAAATTAGTATGTGATAATATCGGCTTCTTATCAATTTATGGCCGCCAGTTTGGCCGCCATACTGACTGTGAGTATCACTTGCCAAACCCTAATAAATAATTCTTACATATCAACATGTAATGGTGGGTAGAAATCGCGAAACAATAACGCCCATCCTAAGAAAGTAAAGGAATGTAGGCATATTTTCAAATTTCGGTCGCCATTTTGGCCGCCATCTTCGATTTGGAAAACCGTTTCTTGCTTGAGATGTAAGGTAATTACTTCACCTCAGTAATTCCAACTCAACTGTACGCATGGATGGAGTTGTCTCGACAATAATGCCCAATGATGTGAATATGAGGGAATTTCGGTGATTTTTCAAAATCTGTCCGCCATTGTGGGCGCCTTTTTGAATTTGGGGTACTTTTATTTGGATATGGTACAAGGAAAGTTCTTCGCCTAAGTGTTCCCAACTCACAATAGTAAGCAGGTGTGGAGTTTTTATGGCAATAATGCTCACTGATGTTAAAATCGGTGATTTTCGGCGATTTTTATTTCTGGTGGCCATTTTGGCCGCCATCTTGGATTTGGGTAAATATTCCTCATCTCAGGTATAAGAGGAATCCTAGCTCGAGTATCTCCTGCACATATATATGCATGGGTGTTGTTATTATATCAATAACATTCATTGATTCGAAACATTACATCGCGTTATTAACGTAAATTCGGCTTTGACATATTATACAGGCATTTGGGAAAACGTGATATCGGACAAAATATCCCGCAATGAATGTATATTATGGTCCCCATGTGGTCGAAAATGACCCCTCTATATGATAAATGTATAACATGACGCAAAGATGCCAACATTTTCCCACAGAGACAAACGGAAGGTGGTAACATGTCAGAAAAATAGCATATTTTCACATTTCGGCGGCCATCTTGGTGAATTCTGGTGTCGGATTTTTGGCTAATTTGTAAGGGTTGTATATTAGCATAACGAATCGAGCGGAAAACAAGACCGCATGTGATATCATCTTTACTATAACGGCGATCAAAGAGACATGGTGGCCGCCATGATGGACGCCATCTTATCTGGAGTCTCTGCGACCACTTTTCTTCTTGTTAACAAGTGAAAACAGTTAGAAGATACCTTATTGAAGAAAACTAGTGGGGTGAAGTTGAGTCCTGGGGGGGGGGGTGCAGAGGTCGACCAATATCTCCTGGACTACTTTATTTGGGCGTTTTTGGCCGTTTTGTTGGGTAAAGGGTTAAAACATATATAAACGTTTGTCTGGTGGGATATACATGTACTAGTACATGAGCTGTGGAAATTCACAAACATCAGTAATCGTTAAACAGTCACATATATAACTGAAATTTACAAGGAAAATGTCTATCGATTGTGCTTCGATTTTGAAAATTCAAACACACCTCAACCATTAATTAAAGGTACTCAATCCGATCAGACGGTCCCCATATCATCAACAATATTTCTTCAAATACGCTTTAGTTATCAGAATCGATTAATTACATCAAAATAATGCTAACTACTGTCAACAATCATATAAAATTTCCCAAAACGTGTTATTTATCAACGTGTTGTTCAACGAGATATGGCCGTATTATCACTTGAGTATCACGAAATTTGCCCGTATTACCACTTTATTTTAGAGCTATCCATCTTTATCCGCAATCTGGTCCGAGGCCGGCGGTTTGATGACTCTTTTCCACGCCACAAATAAGTAGACATTTCAAGAAATAAATTTCAAAAATCGATATCTGATCTGATGGATGGGTTCCTCGACTCGAATCAAATATCTTTTACCCCGAAGCCAAAATAAAAATAGTAATTTGGGATCGTTAATTCGGATTATGCAACTTAAGTAATCTTCGTAAAATGAACACAATCCCTTTCACTAGTAAGTACAATGATTACTGCAACAAACATCTAGCTCAGTCACTGCATGCGTTCCTGTCTTCCTGATATAAGCTATCGGAAAGTCTGGAGCAACAGCTTAGGGATTAGGTCTTCCGGCCGCCAGCAGACCCCCAGCGACGAAGTTCATCACGGCTCCAACAAGGGGCAAAACAGCGGAGTACGCAAGGTATTGTCCCCACATTTCCGAACCTGAACGCATAGTCGCAAACAAAATGACGGCGATGACGACGATGAGTCCTGCAATGAGAAGTACAGCTTTTGTGATGTTATGATGATACATAGATATGGATACCAGTCTTTAAAGGTACTCAATCCGATTAAACACCCCTAAATTACTATTTCTTTGGCTTCGGGGGTAAATCAATATTTGATTCGTGTCCTCCCTTGAATGGAGGAATAAACAATCTCTCTTGTATAATAGTTGAGATGCGTATGAATTAAGGACTTTGGTAACATATACACATTTGGGATTGGCCCTGTTGTTTTGGTCATACCCTCTGACCATATTTGGGAGCCGACTTCCTTGTGTGTAGGACTTGGCTGGGAGTAAGATGTGTGAGGTTTCTGCAAGGAACCGAGCACTGGTATTCGAGTTTGGGTTCTGCCTAATTGAACAGTGATAATGTGATATAATATACAAGTACGGTAGTGTTATATCATATAGGGTTGCACGGTATTTCGATAATATACCGTTTATTCGATATCGTTCTGAATATCGATAGAAACCGAATTGATTATTCGATATATCGAGAACGTCGGTTTCCATTTCAAGGTTTCGAATAAAGTTTTTGAAAAAATGGTCGTATCTATCATTGGAAATCAATGTGGCTTGTAACGAAACTCGCAAAATGAAATAAAATGTTATGGGATATAATAGAGCTATATAATGGGACATTTAGTTTCGTATTTGTGCACCTAATTAAGGGAGTATGCCTTGGGATTTCACTCACAGCTTGCAAGAGTCAGTCGCGGTGTCGCTATTGCATAGGATCCCGGGAATAAAAAAGGCCGCCCTTGGTCTGAATTCAAAGATTGGTGTTAACTGACTGTGGCTGGATTGAAATTACATACGTCGCACCTCATGTGCATATATTTACACACTAAGTGTTATTATCACTAAATCCAGCATTCTGATTGGTCGGCGCCCACGTGGCTAGTTGCAGTTATTTCTCGGTGAATGCGCAACAGCGTATAACTGCAGGCTCATAACAACATCGATACGTCATTTGGGTTTGGAAAGACGAACGCGTAATGTTTTGGGCGCATTTGGATTCGCGCAGGATTGACTTAATAAATAATCGGGTTTCAATTGTTCCTGTTAACTTTTGCCAAGGGTGCTATGGGATATTTTGGGTTTGTTTTGTCACGATACAATTTTCGATTTAAATACATTTACAAAAGTGGCTTTTTCGCTAAATGTATATAAATATAAGGATTAACTGTCATGTGGACTGTTTTTATGGAGATGTAACCGTGAGGTAAGTGGCCACAACTTGTATGTAAAACCCGAAGGTTATGACCACTCACCTAGCGGTTACATCTCCATAAAAACAGTCCACATGACAGTTAATCCTTATATTATATCAGCTCCACACACCGGAGTTCGGCTTAAATAAACACAATACAATGGGGACTTTGAGTATGGTAGCACTATGTGGCAGTGACAACGAAACAAAATTGCGTCAAGCATGAGTTCGCTATAATACTTTGAGAAAGCATAAAACATTGTTATATAATTATGTAGTTGATGTCCATGTTAATTAAATAAAAGTATACAGTAAATATTAATATGTGTTGTTAATTCTTTCAAAATACGAAACTATGTCATATTTGGCGATTCGATAGCAACGCACACTTTTCGTTCGTAGCTCCGAAGGATAACTGTACGTTGAGAAAATACTCAGATATTCTGCCTTGGATGTTTTATTCGGTATTTAGTCATACCGCGATATCTTAAAATATAATGTATTCAATATACTTTTTTCATTACCGTGCAGAACTTATATGTTCTTGAATCAAGTTGTGGGAATATAATGGGACATGGGTAGTTACGTCACGCTTTAGTTGGTTTGTACTTAACCAATTGTATAGTAAATTGATTCCATCGTATACATTGAAATGTTCTATTATTAATTTTGAGGGGTTTTCAGAAATTATTAGCAGACGACAGACAGACTAAAATTAAAGATACTACAACAGCAGAAGGATTCGTGTTCATTGGTGAGGAATTTTTCAGATAATAAGATTAACAAATGGACTATTGTATATATACATTTGTTGAACTTTTATTTGAGAAAATTCATATTCACTGGTGTGAAATATTCAGATAATAAGTTCAACAAAATGGCTTACGTGAGTTTAACTACTCGTCAATGAGTATTTGATAATGGAAGGATTAAGAGTGGATACACACTTGGGTGTAATTTCTCTATGTAAAATGCATGTACGTCAGATGGTCACACCAACTATATAAAGCATGCATCACCTGTGTGCGAGCGGTTCATCGTCAACAGGCTAGACCAGTGAGTATACGTTATAAGCGATTGTCAAACTGCTATCAGGAAATTTAGGCCTTCATTAACATGTCATTGCTCGCGGATACCGAAATGAATAAACTCTATCTGATATCCGGTATTTTGTGTTGGATTTTGTGTTGGTTGCCGTTGTCTGGGTTATTATATTTCCAAGTGCATGTTGGAATTTTGACAAAATTCTGGGTTAAGACAGGGATCGAAAAAAAATCCATGATACAAAGTCCGAGTGGGTGGAGGTCTAAGCACACAGCAGATTTTACCAATGCCGTGTATTTTTTTCCAAAACCACGTTCAAAAACAAATTATGAAAACCAAAATAAATTAATATAATTGTTCATGCTCACATAATAGACCCAAATAGAAAATTACTCAAGGGAAAGGGACCTCAGTTCAATATCTACTTCTTTTTGTTGCATACAGTCCCCTCAAATTCCATATCCTTGGCTTGGCTTCAACAGATGAAAAAACGATGATGAAACCTAGATCAATAGCGGACTGTAGATCTATGAAAAACGCATACACAGAAAATTCCGGGGCCAAATTCACCCACCTTATTAATGATATTAGTATACTTATTTTAAATGCGATGAGAGATTATATTCAAACACACGCGAGATACACAACAACAAACAATAGCGTCATTGGATTATCTAGTATGCGGGCCACACTCAACGATAGTTAGTAAATTTCCCAGGTCAACCACTATAATTGTTTGTTATCAACATAATCCGCACCAATAATCCAACCGCGAGACCAATAGCTACCACGAACATGCACACACAGAAGACACAATGTAACACACAAACCGACAGGATGAAAGTTAGTCCGGAATTGGGACAATGATAATTGCGACTCATTCACTGACCGAATTGATCCAACCGCGGGGAATTAACTTTACTGGTATATGACGTGGTTCGCACGTAACTGTATACAAACAAGAACACGGTACAGAAAGGCGCGAAAGATCTACAGACGCAGGGAATAGAACAAACATGTAGAAAATTGTATAAACTGACACAACGTGATATTACACAACAATTTTGAATGATATTTATGAAGAAAGCACACAATTTAAAGGGTAAGCTTAGTAGAAAATTTTGGCCAGTTATCAGAAAATTAGGCGTAAAATGGAACAACCCCAATCGAGTGGATTTTAAGAATACTTTGAATCCACGGTGAAAAGTTGCGAACAAATAATATGCCAAATCTTATTAATAATTGTGAGATTCCGCCAGCTCTGAAATTAGATTCGTCCCCTCTAAATAACGAAATAACTTTAGCGGAAGCAGAAAATGGAATAACAAAATTGAAGAATAATAAAGCACCAGGTTACGACTCGCTAGTAAATGAAATGATTATGAGTAGCTGCATGGGAAAAGATTGGATTTGTACACACAAACCTTTTTAATGAAATACTCGATTCAAGGGAGATATCAGCATACTGGGAGATTGGGATAATACGCCCCTTTTACAAAAATAAAAATTACCAACTGAACCCTGATAACTACTACAGAAAAATCACCGTATTATGTATGCTATAAAAATTACTCACGGGTATACTTACTACCCAAAGTGAACAACTTGCTGACCACCAACGTAACCCAAACAGAGGCACAGGCAGGCTTCCGCAAAGATTATTCAACAATAAATCATACTTTCTTTCTTATTATTGTTAATAGTAACCACATGATTTTCGAGTTATCCATCTCATACCCGCAATTTGTCTGTTTGAAAACGAGGTTCTGGCCCACATCTCCAAAAATTAACAAACTTCAAAAATCGATAAATGATCACTCTGAGCTTTGATGGGTGGGTTCCTAGACTCGAATCCAATATTTATTACCCCCAGAGCCAAAGAAATAGTAATTTAGGAGCGTCTAATTGGATTGAGTACCTTTAATATGTATAATACGCATGCATGTGCACTATGATTACGTCAATATTTATGTTATATACGTCTATATTATGTCTGCATATATGACGAACTGAGATTAATTAAATTCTGATTCTGCATCAATACAATCTGAGTGTAATACCTCGGTCGGGTATTTTCTCGTATCATATTTTTCATTGGTAAAACTAATCACATAGGGAAAACCTGATATTTTTTGGCTCGCACATGTGAACACGCCATTACTGGTTGGAAAATCAAACCATCAGTAAAAATTCAGCTTATTTTTGCTGTAAAACTTACAACTAATGTTTTTTGTCAGATATGAACTTTCCAACTTTTGAATTTTTTTACCAAAGTTTGGACGAGACGCCTGTAGCTATATACGTCCCCAATCGTGTCCACGTTCTACAGATCAAATATCACATAACAAAACTCACCGCTTCCGAACGCAAAACACATTGAAACTGTCTGTAGAATGGACCTATCTGCCATTGGAGGAACGAAGAGATACAGGCAGAGTAGAATGACATCAAGGATGGACAGAATTAATCCTATCGTCGCAAGTGCCTGGCATGCCTTGAATTGAGCTCCGAAAAGGTCAAGGTAAGCAGCAGCTGAAAAACAATGAAACGTAATACACAAATAACTGTCTGTTTTTCTTTGTACGGGGTGGGTGGGGTGGGATGGGCCATATGGAACACCTAGGAATTAGCATTAATTTGTAATATTAAGGGCTTGATTTATTATTGGTTTGTTGCATGCAGAGTCGTGATAAATATATGTGGATTTAAAAATAATATATATTGTTATTATGCATATGTTTGTATATATAATAAAAAGTCAATGATTTAGAAACGAACAGCAAACGCAGACGGAAAGGGTCATTATGTATACTAACTGCAACATTAATCATTATTGGTATAGTAAAATAGCCATATAAACATGAAACTATTTAATCAAATATTCTAAATATGACCAGCGGTGTTTGAATTGGTTATATCGACCTTGGTTATAGTAACAAACCCGCTCGGCTTGCTAACATGAGCATAATTCTCTTTTTAATCAAATAAGCAAGCTTTTATATATATACTTTAACCCTGTCTACACTAAATGAATTCTTCCATTAATTAAGTAAATTTAAACATATCTTATTAGCATAACATGATACATAGACTTGGGGATTGGAGGACAAGTTCTTAAAAATTTGGTAACTCATGTTTTCAGTGATTACAGCCTATACTGGCACGGTATATTATAAATGCGGACAGGTTATAGCTATCAAACCAGCCATAACCCATATAGCTCTGGAAGGCACTACATCAATCACCATAAAATAACTTAATCATGCATGTAAATATGTTCAGCTGTCATCTTATAAGCATTTTGTATCTAAATCGACTGTATTGGGAGAGGGGCTTCATAAGTTGAAAAAACTTGTGCCCCAATCCCTTTTGTATTATTTACAAATAAAATACGTTTCAAGTAAAAAAAAAAGCGGACGGGTGTTCAGGTATACATAATAAATGCAGACATACAGAAAAACATAGCATACCAGAGTAGCATGATTCATATTAATTGGTGGGAAATGTTCAGATAATAAGTTCAACAAACGACCAATGGTAAGGCAACTACTCATCAATGTATATTTAGTATAGAAAAGGCTAATCCAAAGCAGTCGTTGTCATAAATTTTAAGTTTGTTAAAAATCTATGTTAAAGACACTCCTTATGGAACGAAATTGATGTGAACTTTACACTCTATTATCAATTGTCTATTGAGCTATCTTCAATTTGATTGGTCGGCAGCTACGTAAGATAAGCCGAATTGTAGCGTCAACTTCAAACCCCATGATATTTCTGGGAACCATACAGCAATTGTTCGTAATGCGCAGCTGCCTCGATTCCGAGAAATCACATTGTCGCTTGCGAGTGTCAGGTTACAATACACCAAATGATGTACATAGGCCTCAGTGTTAACAAATCCCGCTGGCCTATATTCGCAGCAAAGCTTTGACCCTGCACGAGTATTTGAAATTAAAGAAGGTCCTTTTAGACACGCAGAAATGTGCACAAAAGTACTTGTAAACGTGGTGGATCACACTGCAGCTTGACAAACGTCACACTACCCTTAAAATTGAGAAAAAAATGACATCGAAAAAAACACAAACACCTCCCATACATTATTCGCCATTTGCACAGCCACAACAGTTTACCATGTGGCTATATTTGATGTTTCTCGACGGGAAACACTTTTGTGCATTTTTTCGTGCACTTTTCATCCATGTATCATTGACCATTCAGCTGCCAGAATTGTTTTTATGCTGATCCTAGCTTGGGGGTCCCAGGGGAAATCACTCTACTAATTTGTATTTGGTGTATTGTAACCTATAATGATCAGTGGAAGGTAAAGAAAGTCGCCCAAATGATGTTATATTGCGTCCATTTATATACCCACGTCAAAATAAATAAATTTGATTCGAAATATGTCTGTGTTCTTACTTTATTAACCCTTTTCTGTCACCACCTATAGGTGAATTTGCAAAACAATTACTTTGACTTGAATGTCAATTTTTTTTCATTTTAGCTGAATATTGGCAAAGTAAACAATGACGATATACATACAGGTTGTCGATCTGATAGCTTGTAGATGCCACTTCCAGAAAATATGCCATACGATTCGCTAGGCGAATTGGGCGCACTTAGGTTTCACATTGGGCGCACCTACACAATTTTCGGAAAAAATCGACAGAAAATCTAAATTGTCCCGTCACAAGAATATATTTATTGGCCGAAATTTGTGCACGTTCGATAGTCGAACCATTTCTGCAAACTTCCATGGTAGGCTTTTTTGTCAACCTGTCATATAACAGGGGCAATTCAACTTAGTTTGACCCGAATCGGGTCCGATTTTGCATCATATTTTAGGGTACGGTCCATCTGACGTCACGCTTTACTCTCATGTCGTGCTCAAACCCGACAAATCTGCCTTGTCGTTCATCTAGGATGTCGGACGCCAACAAATATGGTCTCATTTTCATTAAAGGGACACCATTGGGCCAAAAAATATGTCGAAAATGGTAATTTTCGGTTCTACAGCGAGAAGCAGAAATAGCATCAGAGGGGTTAATTTCTAATTTTATTGGACGGCTCCGGCGCCAAATAAGCTGTCGTATCGCGTGCTTTATGTTTCCAATTTGTTTCATGGGCATAATGATCACGGGGCTTGTTTCAGAGCAGAAATATGAAAAACGACCATTTTTCACTATAGGTTACAATACACCAAATGATGTACATAGGCCTCAGTGTTAACAAATCCCGCTGGCCTATATTCGCAGCAAAGCTTTGACCCTGCACGAGTATTTGAAATTAAAGAAGGTCCTTTTAGACACGCAGAAATGTGCACAAAAGTACTTGTAAACGTGGTGGATCACACTGCAGCTTGACAAACGTCACACTACCCTTAAAATTGAGAAAAAAATGACATCGAAAAAAAACACAAACACCTCCCATACATTATTCGCCATTTGCACAGCCACAACCGTTTACCATGTGGCTATATTTGATGTTTCTCGACGGGAAACACTTTTGTGCATTTTTTCGTGCACTTTTCATCCATGTATCATTGATCATTCAGCTGCCAGAATTGTTTTTATGCTGATCCTAGCTTGGGGGTCCCAGGGGAAATCACTCTACTAATTTGTATTTGGTGTATTGTAACCTATAGTGATCAGTGGAAGGTAAAGAAAGTCGCCCAAATGATGTTATATTGCGTCCATTTATATACCCACGTCAAAATAAATAAATTTGATTCGAAATATGTCTGTGTTCTTACTTTATTAACCCTTTTCTGTCACCACCCATAGCTTAATTTGCAAAACAATTACTTTGACTTGAATGTCAATTTTTTTTCATTTTAGCTGAATATTGGCAAAGTAAACAATGACGATGTACATACAGGTTGTCGATCTGATAGCTTGTGGATGCCACTTCCAGAAAATATGCCATACGATTCGCTAGGCGAATTGGGCGCACTTAGGTTTCACATTGGGCGCACCTACACAATTTTCGAAAAAAATCGACAGAAAATCTAAATTGTCCCGTCACAAGAATATATTTATTGGCCGAAATTTGTGCACGTTCGATAGTCGAACCATTTCTGCAAACTTCCACGGTAGGCTTTTTGGTCAACCTGTCATCTAACAGGGGCAATTCAACTTAGTTTGACCCGAATCGGGTCCGATTTTGCATCATATTTTAGGGTATGGTCCATCTGACGTCACGCTTTACTCTCATGTCTTGCTCAAACCCGACAAATCTGCCTTGTCGTTCATCTAGGATGTCGGACGCCAACAAATATGGTCTCATTTTCATTAAAGAGACACCATTGGGCCAAAAAATATGTCGAAAATGGTAATTTTCGGTTCTACAACGAGAAGCAGAAATAGCATCAGAGGGGTTAATTTCTAATTTTATTGGACGGCTCCGGCGCCAAATAAGCTGTCGTATCGCGTGCTTTATGTTTCCAATTTGTTTCATGGGCATAATGATCACGGGGCTTGTTTCAGAGCAGAAATATGAAAAACGACCATTTTTCACTATAGGTTACAATACACCAAATGATGTACATAGGCCTCAGTGTTAACAAATCCCGCTGGCCTATATTCGCAGCAAAGCTTTGACCGTGCACGAGTATTTGAAATTAAAGAAGGTCCTTTTAGACACGCAGAAATGTGCACAAAAGTACTTGTAAACGTGGTGGATCACACTGCAGCTTGACAAACGTCACACTACCCTTAAAATTGAGAAAAAAATGACATCGAAAAAAACACAAACACCTCCCATACATTATTCGCCATTTGCACAGCCACAACCGTTTACCATGTGGCTATATTTGATGTTTCTCGACGGGAAACACTTTTGTGCATTTTTTCGTGCACTTTTCATCCATGTATCATTGATCATTCAGCTGCCAGAATTGTTTTTATGCTGATCCTAGCTTGGGGGTCCCAGGGGAAATCACTCTACTAATTTGTATTTGGTGTATTGTAACCTATAGTGATCAGTGGAAGGTAAAGAAAGTCGCCCAAATGATGTTATATTGCGTCCATTTATATACCCACGTCAAAATAAATAAATTTGATTCGAAATATGTCTGTGTTCTTACTTTATTAACCCTTTTCTGTCACCACCCATAGCTTAATTTGCAAAACAATTACTTTGACTTGAATGTCAATTTTTTTTCATTTTAGCTGAATATTGGCAAAGTAAACAATGACGATGTACATACAGGTTGTCGATCTGATAGCTTGTGGATGCCACTTCCAGAAAATATGCCATACGATTCGCTAGGCGAATTGGGCGCACTTAGGTTTCACATTGGGCGCACCTACACAATTTTCGAAAAAAATCGACAGAAAATCTAAATTGTCCCGTCACAAGAATATATTTATTGGCCGAAATTTGTGCACGTTCGATAGTCGAACCATTTCTGCAAACTTCCACGGTAGGCTTTTTGGTCAACCTGTCATCTAACAGGGGCAATTCAACTTAGTTTGACCCGAATCGGGTCCGATTTTGCATCATATTTTAGGGTATGGTCCATCTGACGTCACGCTTTACTCTCATGTCTTGCTCAAACCCGACAAATCTGCCTTGTCGTTCATCTAGGATGTCGGACGCCAACAAATATGGTCTCATTTTCATTAAAGAGACACCATTGGGCCAAAAAATATGTCGAAAATGGTAATTTTCGGTTCTACAACGAGAAGCAGAAATAGCATCAGAGGGGTTAATTTCTAATTTTATTGGACGGCTCCGGCGCCAAATAAGCTGTCGTATCGCGTGCTTTATGTTTCCAATTTGTTTCATGGGCATAATGATCACGGGGCTTGTTTCAGAGCAGAAATATGAAAAACGACCATTTTTCACTATAGGTTACAATACACCAAATGATGTACATAGGCCTCAGTGTTAACAAATCCCGCTGGCCTATATTCGCAGCAAAGCTTTGACCGTGCACGAGTATTTGAAATTAAAGAAGGTCCTTTTAGACACGCAGAAATGTGCACAAAAGTACTTGTAAACGTGGTGGATCACACTGCAGCTTGACAAACGTCACACTACCCTTAAAATTGAGAAAAAAATGACATCGAAAAAAACACAAACACCTCCCATACATTATTCGCCATTTGCACAGCCACAACCGTTTACCATGTGGCTATATTTGATGTTTCTCGACGGGAAACACTTTTGTGCATTTTTTCGTGCACTTTTCATCCATGTATCATTGATCATTCAGCTGCCAGAATTGTTTTTATGCTGATCCTAGCTTGGGGGTCCCAGGGGAAATCACTCTACTAATTTGTATTTGGTGTATTGTAACCTATAGTGATCAGTGGAAGGTAAAGAAAGTCGCCCAAATGATGTTATATTGCGTCCATTTATATACCCACGTCAAAATAAATAAATTTGATTCGAAATATGTCTGTGTTCTTACTTTATTAACCCTTTTCTGTCACCACCCATAGCTTAATTTGCAAAACAATTACTTTGACTTGAATGTCAATTTTTTTTCATTTTAGCTGAATATTGGCAAAGTAAACAATGACGATGTACATACAGGTTGTCGATCTGATAGCTTGTAGATGCCACTTCCAGAAAATATGCCATACGATTCGCTAGGCGAATTGGGCGCACTTAGGTTTCACATTGGGCGCACCTACACAATTTTCGAAAAAAATCGACAGAAAATCTAAATTGTCCCGTCACAAGAATATATTTATTGGCCGAAATTTGTGCACGTTCGATAGTCGAACCATTTCTGCAAACTTCCATGGTAGGCTTTTTTGTCAACCTGTCATCTAACAGGGGCAATTCAACTTAGTTTGACCCGAATCGGGTCCGATTTTGCATCATATTTTAGGGTATGGTCCATCTGACGTCACGCTTTACTCTCATGTCTTGCTCAAACCCGACAAATCTGCCTTGTCGTTCATCTAGGATGTCGGACGCCAACAAATATGGTCTCATTTTCATTAAAGAGACACCATTGGGCCAAAAAATATGTCGAAAATGGTAATTTTCGGTTCTACAACGAGAAGCAGAAATAGCATCAGAGGGGTTAATTTCTAATTTTATTGGACGGCTCCGGCGCCAAATAAGCTGTCGTATCGCGTGCTTTATGTTTCCAATTTGTTTCATGGGCATAATGATCACGGGGCTTGTTTCAGAGCAGAAATATGAAAAACGACCATTTTTCACTATAGGTTACAATACACCAAATGATGTACATAGGCCTCAGTGTTAACAAATCCCGCTGGCCTATATTCGCAGCAAAGCTTTGACCGTGCACGAGTATTTGAAATTAAAGAAGGTCCTTTTAGACACGCAGAAATGTGCACAAAAGTACTTGTAAACGTGGTGGATCACACTGCAGCTTGACAAACGTCACACTACCCTTAAAATTGAGAAAAAAATGACATCGAAAAAAACACAAACACCTCCCATACATTATTCGCCATTTGCACAGCCACAACCGTTTACCATGTGGCTATATTTGATGTTTCTCGACGGGAAACACTTTTGTGCATTTTTTCGTGCACTTTTCATCCATGTATCATTGATCATTCAGCTGCCAGAATTGTTTTTATGCTGATCCTAGCTTGGGGGTCCCAGGGGAAATCACTCTACTAATTTGTATTTGGTGTATTGTAACCTATAGTGATCAGTGGAAGGTAAAGAAAGTCGCCCAAATGATGTTATATTGCGTCCATTTATATACCCACGTCAAAATAAATAAATTTGATTCGAAATATGTCTGTGTTCTTACTTTATTAACCCTTTTCTGTCACCACCCATAGCTTAATTTGCAAAACAATTACTTTGACTTGAATGTCAATTTTTTTTCATTTTAGCTGAATATTGGCAAAGTAAACAATGACGATGTACATACAGGTTGTCGATCTGATAGCTTGTAGATGCCACTTCCAGAAAATATGCCATACGATTCGCTAGGCGAATTGGGCGCACTTAGGTTTCACATTGGGCGCACCTACACAATTTTCGAAAAAAATCGACAGAAAATCTAAATTGTCCCGTCACAAGAATATATTTATTGGCCGAAATTTGTGCACGTTCGATAGTCGAACCATTTCTGCAAACTTCCATGGTAGGCTTTTTTGTCAACCTGTCATCTAACAGGGGCAATTCAACTTAGTTTGACCCGAATCGGGTCCGATTTTGCATCATATTTTAGGGTATGGTCCATCTGACGTCACGCTTTACTCTCATGTCTTGCTCAAACCCGACAAATCTGCCTTGTCGTTCATCTAGGATGTCGGACGCCAACAAATATGGTCTCATTTTCATTAAAGAGACACCATTGGGCCAAAAAATATGTCGAAAATGGTAATTTTCGGTTCTACAACGAGAAGCAGAAATAGCATCAGAGGGGTTAATTTCTAATTTTATTGGACGGCTCCGGCGCCAAATAAGCTGTCGTATCGCGTGCTTTATGTTTCCAATTTGTTTCATGGGCATAATGATCACGGGGCTTGTTTCAGAGCAGAAATATGAAAAACGACCATTTTTCACTATAGGTTACAATACACCAAATGATGTACATAGGCCTCAGTGTTAACAAATCCCGCTGGCCTATATTCGCAGCAAAGCTTTGACCGTGCACGAGTATTTGAAATTAAAGAAGGTCCTTTTAGACACGCAGAAATGTGCACAAAAGTACTTGTAAACGTGGTGGATCACACTGCAGCTTGACAAACGTCACACTACCCTTAAAATTGAGAAAAAAATGACATCGAAAAAAACACAAACACCTCCCATACATTATTCGCCATTTGCACAGCCACAACCGTTTACCATGTGGCTATATTTGATGTTTCTCGACGGGAAACACTTTTGTGCATTTTTTCGTGCACTTTTCATCCATGTATCATTGATCATTCAGCTGCCAGAATTGTTTTTATGCTGATCCTAGCTTGGGGGTCCCAGGGGAAATCACTCTACTAATTTGTATTTGGTGTATTGTAACCTATAGTGATCAGTGGAAGGTAAAGAAAGTCGCCCAAATGATGTTATATTGCGTCCATTTATATACCCACGTCAAAATAAATAAATTTGATTCGAAATATGTCTGTGTTCTTACTTTATTAACCCTTTTCTGTCACCACCCATAGCTTAATTTGCAAAACAATTACTTTGACTTGAATGTCAATTTTTTTTCATTTTAGCTGAATATTGGCAAAGTAAACAATGACGATATACATACAGGTTGTCGATCTGATAGCTTGTAGATGCCACTTCCAGAAAATATGCCATACGATTCGCTAGGCGAATTGGGCGCACTTAGGTTTCACATTGGGCGCACCTACACAATTTTCGGAAAAAATCGACAGAAAATCTAAATTGTCCCGTCACAAGAATATATTTATTGGCCGAAATTTGTGCACGTTCGATAGTCGAACCATTTCTGCAAACTTCCATGGTAGGCTTTTTTGTCAACCTGTCATATAACAGGGGCAATTCAACTTAGTTTGACCCGAATCGGGTCCGATTTTGCATCATATTTTAGGGTACGGTCCATCTGACGTCACGCTTTACTCTCATGTCGTGCTCAAACCCGACAAATCTGCCTTGTCGTTCATCTAGGATGTCGGACGCCAACAAATATGGTCTCATTTTCATTAAAGGGACACCATTGGGCCAAAAAATATGTCGAAAATGGTAATTTTCGGTTCTACAGCGAGAAGCAGAAATAGCATCAGAGGGGTTAATTTCTAATTTTATTGGACGGCTCCGGCGCCAAATAAGCTGTCGTATCGCGTGCTTTATGTTTCCAATTTGTTTCATGGGCATAATGATCACGGGGCTTGTTTCAGAGCAGAAATATGAAAAACGACCATTTTTCACTATAGGTTACAATACACCAAATGATGTACATAGGCCTCAGTGTTAACAAATCCCGCTGGCCTATATTCGCAGCAAAGCTTTGACCCTGCACGAGTATTTGAAATTAAAGAAGGTCCTTTTAGACACGCAGAAATGTGCACAAAAGTACTTGTAAACGTGGTGGATCACACTGCAGCTTGACAAACGTCACACTACCCTTAAAATTGAGAAAAAAATGACATCGAAAAAAAACACAAACACCTCCCATACATTATTCGCCATTTGCACAGCCACAACCGTTTACCATGTGGCTATATTTGATGTTTCTCGACGGGAAACACTTTTGTGCATTTTTTCGTGCACTTTTCATCCATGTATCATTGATCATTCAGCTGCCAGAATTGTTTTTATGCTGATCCTAGCTTGGGGGTCCCAGGGGAAATCACTCTACTAATTTGTATTTGGTGTATTGTAACCTATAGTGATCAGTGGAAGGTAAAGAAAGTCGCCCAAATGATGTTATATTGCGTCCATTTATATACCCACGTCAAAATAAATAAATTTGATTCGAAATATGTCTGTGTTCTTACTTTATTAACCCTTTTCTGTCACCACCCATAGCTTAATTTGCAAAACAATTACTTTGACTTGAATGTCAATTTTTTTTCATTTTAGCTGAATATTGGCAAAGTAAACAATGACGATGTACATACAGGTTGTCGATCTGATAGCTTGTAGATGCCACTTCCAGAAAATATGCCATACGATTCGCTAGGCGAATTGGGCGCACTTAGGTTTCACATTGGGCGCACCTACACAATTTTCGGAAAAAATCGACAGAAAATCTAAATTGTCCCGTCACAAGAATATATTTATTGGCCGAAATTTGTGCACGTTCGATAGTCGAACCATTTCTGCAAACTTCCATGGTAGGCTTTTTTGTCAACCTGTCATATAACAGGGGCAATTCAACTTAGTTTGACCCGAATCGGGTCCGATTTTGCATCATATTTTAGGGTACGGTCCATCTGACGTCACGCTTTACTCTCATGTCGTGCTCAAACCCGACAAATCTGCCTTGTCGTTCAACTAGGATGTCGGACGCCAACAAATATGGTCTCATTTTCATTAAAGGGACACCATTGGGCCAAAAAATATGTCGAAAATGGTAATTTTCGGTTCTACAGCGAGAAGCAGAAATAGCATCAGAGGGGTTAATTTCTAATTTTATTGGACGGCTCCGGCGCCAAATAAGCTGTCGTATCGCGTGCTTTATGTTTCCAATTTGTTTCATGGGCATAATGATCACGGGGCTTGTTTCAGAGCAGAAATATGAAAAACGACCATTTTTCACTATAGGTTACAATACACCAAATGATGTACATAGGCCTCAGTGTTAACAAATCCCGCTGGCCTATATTCGCAGCAAAGCTTTGACCCTGCACGAGTATTTGAAATTAAAGAAGGTCCTTTTAGACACGCAGAAATGTGCACAAAAGTACTTGTAAACGTGGTGGATCACACTGCAGCTTGACAAACGTCACACTACCCTTAAAATTGAGAAAAAAATGACATCGAAAAAAAACACAAACACCTCCCATACATTATTCGCCATTTGCACAGCCACAACCGTTTACCATGTGGCTATATTTGATGTTTCTCGACGGGAAACACTTTTGTGCATTTTTTCGTGCACTTTTCATCCATGTATCATTGATCATTCAGCTGCCAGAATTGTTTTTATGCTGATCCTAGCTTGGGGGTCCCAGGGGAAATCACTCTACTAATTTGTATTTGGTGTATTGTAACCTATAGTGATCAGTGGAAGGTAAAGAAAGTCGCCCAAATGATGTTATATTGCGTCCATTTATATACCCACGTCAAAATAAATAAATTTGATTCGAAATATGTCTGTGTTCTTACTTTATTAACCCTTTTCTGTCACCACCCATAGCTTAATTTGCAAAACAATTACTTTGACTTGAATGTCAATTTTTTTTCATTTTAGCTGAATATTGGCAAAGTAAACAATGACGATGTACATACAGGTTGTCGATCTGATAGCTTGTAGATGCCACTTCCAGAAAATATGCCATACGATTCGCTAGGCGAATTGGGCGCACTTAGGTTTCACATTGGGCGCACCTACACAATTTTCGGAAAAAATCGACAGAAAATCTAAATTGTCCCGTCACAAGAATATATTTATTGGCCGAAATTTGTGCACGTTCGATAGTCGAACCATTTCTGCAAACTTCCATGGTAGGCTTTTTTGTCAACCTGTCATATAACAGGGGCAATTCAACTTAGTTTGACCCGAATCGGGTCCGATTTTGCATCATATTTTAGGGTACGGTCCATCTGACGTCACGCTTTACTCTCATGTCGTGCTCAAACCCGACAAATCTGCCTTGTCGTTCATCTAGGATGTCGGACGCCAACAAATATGGTCTCATTTTCATTAAAGGGACACCATTGGGCCAAAAAATATGTCGAAAATGGTAATTTTCGGTTCTACAGCGAGAAGCAGAAATAGCATCAGAGGGGTTAATTTCTAATTTTATTGGACGGCTCCGGCGCCAAATAAGCTGTCGTATCGCGTGCTTTATGTTTCCAATTTGTTTCATGGGCATAATGATCACGGGGCTTGTTTCAGAGCAGAAATATGAAAAACGACCATTTTTCACTATAGGTTACAATACACCAAATGATGTACATAGGCCTCAGTGTTAACAAATCCCGCTGGCCTATATTCGCAGCAAAGCTTTGACCCTGCACGAGTATTTGAAATTAAAGAAGGTCCTTTTAGACACGCAGAAATGTGCACAAAAGTACTTGTAAACGTGGTGGATCACACTGCAGCTTGACAAACGTCACACTACCCTTAAAATTGAGAAAAAAATGACATCGAAAAAAAACACAAACACCTCCCATACATTATTCGCCATTTGCACAGCCACAACCGTTTACCATGTGGCTATATTTGATGTTTCTCGACGGGAAACACTTTTGTGCATTTTTTCGTGCACTTTTCATCCATGTATCATTGATCATTCAGCTGCCAGAATTGTTTTTATGCTGATCCTAGCTTGGGGGTCCCAGGGGAAATCACTCTACTAATTTGTATTTGGTGTATTGTAACCTATAGTGATCAGTGGAAGGTAAAGAAAGTCGCCCAAATGATGTTATATTGCGTCCATTTATATACCCACGTCAAAATAAATAAATTTGATTCGAAATATGTCTGTGTTCTTACTTTATTAACCCTTTTCTGTCACCACCCATAGCTTAATTTGCAAAACAATTACTTTGACTTGAATGTCAATTTTTTTTCATTTTAGCTGAATATTGGCAAAGTAAACAATGACGATGTACATACAGGTTGTCGATCTGATAGCTTGTAGATGCCACTTCCAGAAAATATGCCATACGATTCGCTAGGCGAATTGGGCGCACTTAGGTTTCACATTGGGCGCACCTACACAATTTTCGAAAAAAATCGACAGAAAATCTAAATTGTCCCGTCACAAGAATATATTTATTGGCCGAAATTTGTGCACGTTCGATAGTCGAACCATTTCTGCAAACTTCCACGGTAGGCTTTTTGGTCAACCTGTCATCTAACAGGGGCAATTCAACTTAGTTTGACCCGAATCGGGTCCGATTTTGCATCATATTTTAGGGTATGGTCCATCTGACGTCACGCTTTACTCTCATGTCTTGCTCAAACCCGACAAATCTGCCTTGTCGTTCATCTAGGATGTCGGACGCCAACAAATATGGTCTCATTTTCATTAAAGAGACACCATTGGGCCAAAATATATGTCGAAAATGGTAATTTTCGGTTCTACAACGAGAAGCAGAAATAGCATCAGAGGGGTTAATTTCTAATTTTATTGGACGGCTCCGGCGCCAAATAAGC
This sequence comes from Siphonodentalium dalli, assembly GCA_032622095.1. NCBI lineage: Eukaryota > Metazoa > Mollusca > Scaphopoda > Gadilida > Siphonodentaliidae > Siphonodentalium > Siphonodentalium dalli. The sequence goes on along the minus strand of CP136067.1, from coordinate 110,037,654 downwards.
TGTCGTATCGCGTGCTTTATGTTTCCAATTTGTTTCATGGGCATAATGATCACGGGGCTTGTTTCAGAGCAGAAATATGAAAAACGACCATTTTTCACTATAGGTTACAATACACCAAATGATGTACATAGGCCTCAGTGTTAACAAATCCCGCTGGCCTATATTCGCAGCAAAGCTTTGACCGTGCACGAGTATTTGAAATTAAAGAAGGTCCTTTTAGACACGCAGAAATGTGCACAAAAGTACTTGTAAACGTGGTGGATCACACTGCAGCTTGACAAACGTCACACTACCCTTAAAATTGAGAAAAAAATGACATCGAAAAAAACACAAACACCTCCCATACATTATTCGCCATTTGCACAGCCACAACCGTTTACCATGTGGCTATATTTGATGTTTCTCGACGGGAAACACTTTTGTGCATTTTTTCGTGCACTTTTCATCCATGTATCATTGATCATTCAGCTGCCAGAATTGTTTTTATGCTGATCCTAGCTTGGGGGTCCCAGGGGAAATCACTCTACTAATTTGTATTTGGTGTATTGTAACCTATAGTGATCAGTGGAAGGTAAAGAAAGTCGCACAAATGATGTTATATTGCGTCCATTTATATACCCACGTCAAAATAAATAAATTTGATTCGAAATATGTCTGTGTTCTTACTTTATTAACCCTTTTCTGTCACCACCCATAGCTTAATTTGCAAAACAATTACTTTGACTTGAATGTCAATTTTTTTTCATTTTAGCTGAATATTGGCAAAGTAAACAATGACGATGTACATACAGGTTGTCGATCTGATAGCTTGTAGATGCCACTTCCAGAAAATATGCCATACGATTCGCTAGGCGAATTGGGCGCACTTAGGTTTCACATTGGGCGCACCTACACAATTTTCGAAAAAAATCGACAGAAAATCTAAATTGTCCCGTCACAAGAATATATTTATTGGCCGAAATTTGTGCACGTTCGATAGTCGAACCATTTCTGCAAACTTCCATGGTAGGCTTTTTTGTCAACCTGTCATCTAACAGGGGCAATTCAACTTAGTTTGACCCGAATCGGGTCCGATTTTGCATCATATTTTAGGGTATGGTCCATCTGACGTCACGCTTTACTCTCATGTCTTGCTCAAACCCGACAAATCTGCCTTGTCGTTCATCTAGGATGTCGGACGCCAACAAATATGGTCTCATTTTCATTAAAGAGACACCATTGGGCCAAAAAATATGTCGAAAATGGTAATTTTCGGTTCTACAACGAGAAGCAGAAATAGCATCAGAGGGGTTAATTTCTAATTTTATTGGACGGCTCCGGCGCCAAATAAGCTGTCGTATCGCGTGCTTTATGTTTCCAATTTGTTTCATGGGCATAATGATCACGGGGCTTGTTTCAGAGCAGAAATATGAAAAACGACCATTTTTCACTATAGGTTACAATACACCAAATGATGTACATAGGCCTCAGTGTTAACAAATCCCGCTGGCCTATATTCGCAGCAAAGCTTTGACCGTGCACGAGTATTTGAAATTAAAGAAGGTCCTTTTAGACACGCAGAAATGTGCACAAAAGTACTTGTAAACGTGGTGGATCACACTGCAGCTTGACAAACGTCACACTACCCTTAAAATTGAGAAAAAAATGACATCGAAAAAAACACAAACACCTCCCATACATTATTCGCCATTTGCACAGCCACAACCGTTTACCATGTGGCTATATTTGATGTTTCTCGACGGGAAACACTTTTGTGCATTTTTTCGTGCACTTTTCATCCATGTATCATTGATCATTCAGCTGCCAGAATTGTTTTTATGCTGATCCTAGCTTGGGGGTCCCAGGGGAAATCACTCTACTAATTTGTATTTGGTGTATTGTAACCTATAGTGATCAGTGGAAGGTAAAGAAAGTCGCCCAAATGATGTTATATTGCGTCCATTTATATACCCACGTCAAAATAAATAAATTTGATTCGAAATATGTCTGTGTTCTTACTTTATTAACCCTTTTCTGTCACCACCCATAGCTTAATTTGCAAAACAATTACTTTGACTTGAATGTCAATTTTTTTTTCATTTTAGCTGAATATTGGCAAAGTAAACAATGACGATGTACATACAGGTTGTCGATCTGATAGCTTGTAGATGCCACTTCCAGAAAATATGCCATACGATTCGCTAGGCGAATTGGGCGCACTTAGGTTTCACATTGGGCGCACCTACACAATTTTCGAAAAAAATCGACAGAAAATCTAAATTGTCCCGTCACAAGAATATATTTATTGGCCGAAATTTGTGCACGTTCGATAGTCGAACCATTTCTGCAAACTTCCATGGTAGGCTTTTTTGTCAACCTGTCATCTAACAGGGGCAATTCAACTTAGTTTGACCCGAATCGGGTCCGATTTTGCATCATATTTTAGGGTATGGTCCATCTGACGTCACGCTTTACTCTCATGTCTTGCTCAAACCCGACAAATCTGCCTTGTCGTTCATCTAGGATGTCGGACGCCAACAAATGTGGTCTCATTTTCATTAAAGAGACACCATTGGGCCAAAAAATATGTCGAAAATGGTAATTTTCGGTTCTACAACGAGAAGCAGAAATAGCATCAGAGGGGTTAATTTCTAATTTTATTGGACGGCTCCGGCGCCAAATAAGCTGTCGTATCGCGTGCTTTATGTTTCCAATTTGTTTCATGGGCATAATGATCACGGGGCTTGTTTCAGAGCAGAAATATGAAAAACGACCATTTTTCACTATAGGTTACAATACACCAAATGATGTACATAGGCCTCAGTGTTAACAAATCCCGCTGGCCTATATTCGCAGCAAAGCTTTGACCGTGCACGAGTATTTGAAATTAAAGAAGGTCCTTTTAGACACGCAGAAATGTGCACAAAAGTACTTGTAAACGTGGTGGATCACACTGCAGCTTGACAAACGTCACACTACCCTTAAAATTGAGAAAAAAATGACATCGAAAAAAACACAAACACCTCCCATACATTATTCGCCATTTGCACAGCCACAACCGTTTACCATGTGGCTATATTTGATGTTTCTCGACGGGAAACACTTTTGTGCATTTTTTCGTGCACTTTTCATCCATGTATCATTGACCATTCAGCTGCCATAATTTTTTTTATGCTGATCCTAGCTTGGGGGTCCCAGGGGAAATCACTCTACTAATTTGTATTTGGTGTATTGTAACCTATAGTGATCAGCGGAAGGTAAAGAAAGTCGCCCAAATGATGTTATATTGCGTCCATTTATATACCCACGTCAAAATAAATAAATTTGATTCGAAATATGTCTGTGTTCTTACTTTATTAACCCTTTTCTGTCACCACCCATAGCTGAATTTGCAAAACAATTACTTTGACTTGAATGTCAATTTTTTTTCATTTTAGCTGAATATTGGCAAAGTAAACAATGACGATGTACATACAGGTTGTCGATCTGATAGCTTGTAGATGCCACTTCCAGAAAATATGCCATACGATTCGCTAGGCGAATTGGGCGCACTTAGGTTTCACATTGGGCGCACCTACACAATTTTCGGAAAAAATCGACAGAAAATCTAAATTGTCCCGTCACAAGAATATATTTATTGGCCGAAATTTGTGCACGTTCGATAGTCGAACCATTTCTGCAAACTTCCATGGTAGGCTTTTTTGTCAACCTGTCATCTAACAGGGGCAATTCAACTTAGTTTGACCCGAATCGGGTCCGATTTTGCATCATATTTTAGGGTACGGTCCATCTGACGTCACGCTTTACTCTCATGTCGTGCTCAAACCCGACAAATCTGCCTTGTCGTTCATCTAGGATGTCGGACGCCAACAAATATGGTCTCATTTTCATTAAAGGGACACCATTGGGCCAAAAAATATGTCGAAAATGGTAATTTTCGGTTCTACAGCGAGAAGCAGAAATAGCATCAGAGGGGTTAATTTCTAATTTTATTGGACGGCTCCGGCGCCAAATAAGCTGTCGTATCGCGTGCTTTATGTTTCCAATTTGTTTCATGGGCATAATGATCACGGGGCTTGTTTCAGAGCAGAAATATGAAAAACGACCATTTTTCACTATAGGTTACAATACACCAAATGATGTACATAGGCCTCAGTGTTAACAAATCCCGCTGGCCTATATTCGCAGCAAAGCTTTGACCGTGCACGAGTATTTGAAATTAAAGAAGGTCCTTTTAGACACGCAGAAATGTGCACAAAAGTACTTGTAAACGTGGTGGATCACACTGCAGCTTGACAAACGTCACACTACCCTTAAAATTGAGAAAAAAATGACATCGAAAAAAACACAAACACCTCCCATACATTATTCGCCATTTGCACAGCCACAACCGTTTACCATGTGGCTATATTTGATGTTTCTCGACGGGAAACACTTTTGTGCATTTTTTCGTGCACTTTTCATCCATGTATCATTGATCATTCAGCTGCCAGAATTGTTTTTATGCTGATCCTAGCTTGGGGGTCCCAGGGGAAATCACTCTACTAATTTGTATTTGGTGTATTGTAACCTATAGTGATCAGTGGAAGGTAAAGAAAGTCGCCCAAATGATGTTATATTGCGTCCATTTATATACCCACGTCAAAATAAATAAATTTGATTCGAAATATGTCTGTGTTCTTACTTTATTAACCCTTTTCTGTCACCACCCATAGCTTAATTTGCAAAACAATTACTTTGACTTGAATGTCAATTTTTTTTCATTTTAGCTGAATATTGGCAAAGTAAACAATGACGATGTACATACAGGTTGTCGATCTGATAGCTTGTAGATGCCACTTCCAGAAAATATGCCATACGATTCGCTAGGCGAATTGGGCGCACTTAGGTTTCACATTGGGCGCACCTACACAATTTTCGAAAAAAATCGACAGAAAATCTAAATTGTCCCGTCACAAGAATATATTTATTGGCCGAAATTTGTGCACGTTCGATAGTCGAACCATTTCTGCAAACTTCCATGGTAGGCTTTTTGGTCAACCTGTCATCTAACAGGGGCAATTCAACTTAGTTTGACCCGAATCGGGTCCGATTTTGCATCATATTTTAGGGTATGGTCCATCTGACGTCACGCTTTACTCTCATGTCTTGCTCAAACCCGACAAATCTGCCTTGTCGTTCATCTAGGATGTCGGACGCCAACAAATATGGTCTCATTTTCATTAAAGAGACACCATTGGGCCAAAAAATATGTCGAAAATGGTAATTTTCGGTTCTACAACGAGAAGCAGAAATAGCATCAGAGGGGTTAATTTCTAATTTTATTGGACGGCTCCGGCGCCAAATAAGCTGTCGTATCGCGTGCTTTATGTTTCCAATTTGTTTCATGGGCATAATGATCACGGGGCTTGTTTCAGAGCAGAAATATGAAAAACGACCATTTTTCACTATAGGTTACAATACACCAAATGATGTACATAGGCCTCAGTGTTAACAAATCCCGCTGGCCTATATTCGCAGCAAAGCTTTGACCGTGCACGAGTATTTGAAATTAAAGAAGGTCCTTTTAGACACGCAGAAATGTGCACAAAAGTACTTGTAAACGTGGTGGATCACACTGCAGCTTGACAAACGTCACACTACCCTTAAAATTGAGAAAAAAATGACATCGAAAAAAACACAAACACCTCCCATACATTATTCGCCATTTGCACAGCCACAACCGTTTACCATGTGGCTATATTTGATGTTTCTCGACGGGAAACACTTTTGTGCATTTTTTCGTGCACTTTTCATCCATGTATCATTGACCATTCAGCTGCCATAATTTTTTTTATGCTGATCCTAGCTTGGGGGTCCCAGGGGAAATCACTCTACTAATTTGTATTTGGTGTATTGTAACCTATAGTGATCAGCGGAAGGTAAAGAAAGTCGCCCAAATGATGTTATATTGCGTCCATTTATATACCCACGTCAAAATAAATAAATTTGATTCGAAATATGTCTGTGTTCTTACTTTATTAACCCTTTTCTGTCACCACCCATAGCTGAATTTGCAAAACAATTACTTTGACTTGAATGTCAATTTTTTTTCATTTTAGCTGAATATTGGCAAAGTAAACAATGACGATGTACATACAGGTTGTCGATCTGATAGCTTGTAGATGCCACTTCCAGAAAATATGCCATACGATTCGCTAGGCGAATTGGGCGCACTTAGGTTTCACATTGGGCGCACCTACACAATTTTCGAAAAAAATCGACAGAAAATCTAAATTGTCCCGTCACAAGAATATATTTATTGGCCGAAATTTGTGCACGTTCGATAGTCGAACCATTTCTGCAAACTTCCATGGTAGGCTTTTTTGTCAACCTGTCATCTAACAGGGGCAATTCAACTTAGTTTGACCCGAATCGGGTCCGATTTTGCATCATATTTTAGGGTATGGTCCATCTGACGTCACGCTTTACTCTCATGTCTTGCTCAAACCCGACAAATCTGCCTTGTCGTTCATCTAGGATGTCGGACGCCAACAAATATGGTCTCATTTTCATTAAAGAGACACCATTGGGCCAAAAAATATGTCGAAAATGGTAATTTTCGGTTCTACAACGAGAAGCAGAAATAGCATCAGAGGGGTTAATTTCTAATTTTATTGGACGGCTCCGGCGCCAAATAAGCTGTCGTATCGCGTGCTTTATGTTTCCAATTTGTTTCATGGGCATAATGATCACGGGGCTTGTTTCAGAGCAGAAATATGAAAAACGACCATTTTTCACTATAGGTTACAATACACCAAATGATGTACATAGGCCTCAGTGTTAACAAATCCCGCTGGCCTATATTCGCAGCAAAGCTTTGACCGTGCACGAGTATTTGAAATTAAAGAAGGTCCTTTTAGACACGCAGAAATGTGCACAAAAGTACTTGTAAACGTGGTGGATCACACTGCAGCTTGACAAACGTCACACTACCCTTAAAATTGAGAAAAAAATGACATCGAAAAAAACACAAACACCTCCCATACATTATTCGCCATTTGCACAGCCACAACCGTTTACCATGTGGCTATATTTGATGTTTCTCGACGGGAAACACTTTTGTGCATTTTTTCGTGCACTTTTCATCCATGTATCATTGATCATGCAGCTGCCAGAATTGTTTTTATGCTGATCCTAGCTTGGGGGTCCCAGGGGAAATCACTCTACTAATTTGTATTTGGTGTATTGTAACCTATAGTGATCAGTGGAAGGTAAAGAAAGTCGCCCAAATGATGTTATATTGCGTCCGTTTATATACCCACGTCAAAATAAATAAATTTGATTCGAAATATGTCTGTGTTCTTACTTTATTAACCCTTTTCTGTCACCACCCATAGCTTAATTTGCAAAACAATTACTTTGACTTGAATGTCAATTTTTTTTCATTTTAGCTGAATATTGGCAAAGTAAACAATGACGATGTACATACAGGTTGTCGATCTGATAGCTTGTAGATGCCACTTCCAGAAAATATGCCATACGATTCGCTAGGCGAATTGGGCGCACTTAGGTTTCACATTGGGCGCACCTACACAATTTTCGAAAAAAATCGACAGAAAATCTAAATTGTCCCGTCACAAGAATATATTTATTGGCCGAAATTTGTGCACGTTCGATAGTCGAACCATTTCTGCAAACTTCCATGGTAGGCTTTTTTGTCAACCTGTCATCTAACAGGGGCAATTCAACTTAGTTTGACCCGAATCGGGTCCGATTTTGCATCATATTTTAGGGTATGGTCCATCTGACGTCACGCTTTACTCTCATGTCTTGCTCAAACCCGACAAATCTGCCTTGTCGTTCATCTAGGATGTCGGACGCCAACAAATATGGTCTCATTTTCATTAAAGAGACACCATTGGGCCAAAAAATATGTCGAAAATGGTAATTTTCGGTTCTACAACGAGAAGCAGAAATAGCATCAGAGGGGTTAATTTCTAATTTTATTGGACGGCTCCGGCGCCAAATAAGCTGTCGTATCGCGTGCTTTATGTTTCCAATTTGTTTCATGGGCATAATGATCACGGGGCTTGTTTCAGAGCAGAAATATGAAAAACGACCATTTTTCACTATAGGTTACAATACACCAAATGATGTACATAGGCCTCAGTGTTAACAAATCCCGCTGGCCTATATTCGCAGCAAAGCTTTGACCGTGCACGAGTATTTGAAATTAAAGAAGGTCCTTTTAGACACGCAGAAATGTGCACAAAAGTACTTGTAAACGTGGTGGATCACACTGCAGCTTGACAAACGTCACACTACCCTTAAAATTGAGAAAAAAATGACATCGAAAAAAACACAAACACCTCCCATACATTATTCGCCATTTGCACAGCCACAACCGTTTAACATGTGGCTATATTTGATGTTTCTCGACGGGAAACACTTTTGTGCATTTTTTCGTGCACTTTTCATCCATGTATCATTGATCATTCAGCTGCCAGAATTGTTTTTATGCTGATCCTAGCTTGGGGGTCCCAGGGGAAATCACTCTACTAATTTGTATTTGGTGTATTGTAACCTATAGTGATCAGTGGAAGGTAAAGAAAGTCGCCCAAATGATGTTATATTGCGTCCATTTATATACCCACGTCAAAATAAATAAATTTGATTCGAAATATGTCTGTGTTCTTACTTTATTAACCCTTTTCTGTCACCACCCATAGCTTAATTTGCAAAACAATTACTTTGACTTGAATGTCAATTTTTTTTCATTTTAGCTGAATATTGGCAAAGTAAACAATGACGATGTACATACAGGTTGTCGATCTGATAGCTTGTAGATGCCACTTCCAGAAAATATGCCATACGATTCGCTAGGCGAATTGGGCGCACTTAGGTTTCACATTGGGCGCACCTACACAATTTTCGAAAAAAATCGACAGAAAATCTAAATTGTCCCGTCACAAGAATATATTTATTGGCCGAAATTTGTGCACGTTCGATAGTCGAACCATTTCTGCAAACTTCCATGGTAGGCTTTTTGGTCAACCTGTCATCTAACAGGGGCAATTCAACTTAGTTTGACCCGAATCGGGTCCGATTTTGCATCATATTTTAGGGTATGGTCCATCTGACGTCACGCTTTACTCTCATGTCTTGCTCAAACCCGACAAATCTGCCTTGTCGTTCATCTAGGATGTCGGACGCCAACAAATATGGTCTCATTTTCATTAAAGAGACACCATTGGGCCAAAAAATATGTCGAAAATGGTAATTTTCGGTTCTACAACGAGAAGCAGAAATAGCATCAGAGGGGTTAATTTCTAATTTTATTGGACGGCTCCGGCGCCAAATAAGCTGTCGTATCGCGTGCTTTATGTTTCCAATTTGTTTCATGGGCATAATGATCACGGGGCTTGTTTCAGAGCAGAAATATGAAAAACGACCATTTTTCACTATAGGTTACAATACACCAAATGATGTACATAGGCCTCAGTGTTAACAAATCCCGCTGGCCTATATTCGCAGCAAAGCTTTGACCGTGCACGAGTATTTGAAATTAAAGAAGGTCCTTTTAGACACGCAGAAATGTGCACAAAAGTACTTGTAAACGTGGTGGATCACACTGCAGCTTGACAAACGTCACACTACCCTTAAAATTGAGAAAAAAATGACATCGAAAAAAACACAAACACCTCCCATACATTATTCGCCATTTGCACAGCCACAACCGTTTACCATGTGGCTATATTTGATGTTTCTCGACGGGAAACACTTTTGTGCATTTTTTCGTGCACTTTTCATCCATGTATCATTGACCATTCAGCTGCCATAATTTTTTTTATGCTGATCCTAGCTTGGGGGTCCCAGGGGAAATCACTCTACTAATTTGTATTTGGTGTATTGTAACCTATAGTGATCAGCGGAAGGTAAAGAAAGTCGCCCAAATGATGTTATATTGCGTCCATTTATATACCCACGTCAAAATAAATAAATTTGATTCGAAATATGTCTGTGTTCTTACTTTATTAACCCTTTTCTGTCACCACCCATAGCTGAATTTGCAAAACAATTACTTTGACTTGAATGTCAATTTTTTTTCATTTTAGCTGAATATTGGCAAAGTAAACAATGACGATGTACATACAGGTTGTCGATCTGATAGCTTGTAGATGCCACTTCCAGAAAATATGCCATACGATTCGCTAGGCGAATTGGGCGCACTTAGGTTTCACATTGGGCGCACCTACACAATTTTCGAAAAAAATCGACAGAAAATCTAAATTGTCCCGTCACAAGAATATATTTATTGGCCGAAATTTGTGCACGTTCGATAGTCGAACCATTTCTGCAAACTTCCATGGTAGGCTTTTTTGTCAACCTGTCATCTAACAGGGGCAATTCAACTTAGTTTGACCCGAATCGGGTCCGATTTTGCATCATATTTTAGGGTATGGTCCATCTGACGTCACGCTTTACTCTCATGTCTTGCTCAAACCCGACAAATCTGCCTTGTCGTTCATCTATGATGTCGGACGCCAACAAATATGGTCTCATTTTCATTAAAGGGACACCATTGGGCCAAAAAATATGTCGAAAATGGTAATTTTCGGTTCTACAACGAGAAGCAGAAATAGCATCAGAGGGGTTAATTTCTAATTTTATTGGACGGCTCCGGCGCCAAATAAGCTGTCGTATCGCGTGCTTTATGTTTCCAATTTGTTTCATGGGCATAATGATCACGGGGCTTGTTTCAGAGCAGAAATATGAAAAACGACCATTTTTCACTATAGGTTACAATACACCAAATGATGTACATAGGCCTCAGTGTTAACAAATCCCGCTGGCCTATATTCGCAGCAAAGCTTTGACCCTGCACGAGTATTTGAAATTAAAGAAGGTCCTTTTAGACACGCAGAAATGTGCACAAAAGTACTTGTAAACGTGGTGGATCACACTGCAGCTTGACAAATGTCACACTACCCTTAAAATTGAGAAAAAAATGACATCGAAAAAAACACAAACACCTCCCATACATTATTCGCCATTTGCACAGCCACAACCGTTTACCATGTGGCTATATTTGATGTTTCTCGACGGGAAACACTTTTGTGCATTTTTTCGTGCACTTTTCATCCATGTATCATTGACCATTCAGCTGCCATAATTTTTTTTATGCTGATCCTAGCTTGGGGGTCCCAGGGGAAATCACTCTACTAATTTGTATTTGGTGTATTGTAACCTATAGTGATCAGTGGAAGGTAAAGAAAGTCGCCCAAATGATGTTATATTGCTTCCATTTATATACCCACGTCAAAATAAATAAATTTGATTCGAAATATGTCTGTGTTCTTACTTTATTAACCCTTTTCTGTCACCACCCATAGCTGAATTTGCAAAACAATTACTTTGACTTGAATGTCAATTTTTTTTCATTTTAGCTGAATATTGGCAAAGTAAACAATGACGATGTACATACAGGTTGTCGATCTGATAGCTTGTAGATGCCACTTCCAGAAAATATGCCATACGATTCGCTAGGCGAATTGGGCGCACGTAGGTTTCACATTGGGCGCACCTACACAATTTTCGAAAAAAATCGACAGAAAATCTAAATTGTCCCGTCACAAGAATATATTTATTGGCCGAAATTTGTGCACGTTCGATAGTCGAACCATTTCTGCAAACTTCCATGGTAGGCTTTTTTGTCAACCTGTCATCTAACAGGGGCAATTCAACTTAGTTTGACCCGAATCGGGTCCGATTTTGCATCATATTTTAGGGTATGGTCCATCTGACGTCACGCTTTACTCTCATGTCTTGCTCAAACCCGACAAATCTGCCTTGTCGTTCATCTAGGATGTCGGACGCCAACAAATATGGTCTCATTTTCATTAAAGGGACACCATTGGGCCAAAAAATATGTCGAAAATGGTAATTTTCGGTTCTACAACGAGAAGCAGAAATAGCATCAGAGGGGTTAATTTCTAATTTTATTGGACGGCTCCGGCGCCAAATAAGCTGTCGTATCGCGTGCTTTATGTTTCCAATTTGTTTCATGGGCATAATGATCACGGGGCTTGTTTCAGAGCAGAAATATGAAAAACGACCATTTTTCACTATAGGTTACAATACACCAAATGATTTACATAGGCCTCAGTGTTAACAAATCCCGCTGGCCTATATTCGCAGCAAAGCTTTGACCCTGCACGAGTATTTGAAATTAAAGAAGGTCCGTTTAGACACGCAGAAATGTGCACAAAAGTACTTGTAAACGTGGTGGATCACACTGCAGCTTGACAAACGTCACACTACCCTTAAAATTGAGAAAAAAATGACATCGAAAAAAACACAAACACCTCCCATAAATTATTCGCCATTTGCACGGCCACAACCGTTTACCATGTGGCTATATTTGATGTTTCTCGACGGGAAACACCTTTGTGCATTTTTTCGTGCACTTTTCATCCATGTATCATTGACCATTCAGCTGCCATAATTTATTTTATGCTGATCCTAGCTTGGGGGTCCCAGGGGAAATCACTCTACTAATTTGTATTTGGTGTATTGTAACCGTCACAATGCGGAAAGCAGCTACACTATACGGAACAATTTATGTGTGGTTCTCAGAAATCAAATTGAAGATACCACACTATTCAATAGGATAGGATAGGATAGGATAATTTATTTACAATACACGCATGAATAATACAATGGCAGTAACACATAGTAAGGTAATGCTGTATATTGTTGGGGTTAGCCCAGCCTTATCGGGCTGTCTTCCTGCTACCCCCTAAAACAAGTATCACATTAACTAATTGAATAGATGGCTTGTATTTCATATCCGTGCACACGTACAGACTATAATCATATATAAAACTATCTAGAACCTTTTTTTTCTTCTTTTTTTAAAAATGTTTATTGAAGAAACAATCACATTGAGGAATGTCAAATACAGAATGTTCAATAGCATTGATAAGTGTATACAGATATGGCATTCCTCTCGTTCACACATATCTCTTTCTTACTGCACGCACTCGCCTGGCTTACAGCATTCGCGCACCAGTGGTATAAAGTTATACAATACATAAACATATGCATATGCTTAGTATATATATATAGTAAATGTATTATAAATATGTCGGATGTTTCGGATGGACTCAACTCTCAACATAGAGGCTATTGTGGAGATGGTGGTAGATAGTATATGTTTTAACTGACTGCGTGATAATCGATAGGAGTCTCAAAAATTAAAGTAACTTTGTCGAATTTTTATTAAGTCGCCTGTTTGTTTAAAGCTTTTTCTATAAGGAACAAGTTTTTCAAGAATTCTGAAAGTTTCGATTGACATCGTGCTGTATATTTTTCGCAATCGTATCTATATGTCAACTCTTTGAGGAAGACATTAACAGACAAAGTGATTGGTTTAAATTTAGACCGATATATATATTGCTTAATTAGGAGCCAGAGCAAGTTTGTAGTATAGTTTTTACCAATGGGTGGTGTGCCAAGAATCATCGTCATATTTGTGGGATAAAGATTTATATCATTATTTTTACCCCAATTACAGATATCTCTAATAACACATGACACATGACAACAATCCCAAAAAATGTGGTTGATATCTTCCTTTTCACTTTTACACCTATCACATTTGCCATCTTGTCTTATATTAGAAATGTGTAGAAAGTTAGAAAATTCATTCGGAATTGTAGCCATTGTAGCTTGGTGTCAGGCGTCGCGAGAAAGGGTAGTTTATCATATGTAAATAATGCACTTCCCATATCAGGAAACTGTGATTGCCATTTTGTGCGCGCTTTAGTCATAATTTGATAATCGTTCAAAGTTTTGTAAAAATCTTGTCCTCCCCGCGAATTTTTAAGCAAAGTGATGAAGTTAGTGGGTAGAATGGGGTAAGAAACTCGAGTTATCTGTTGGCCAAGCTTTTTTGCTGTTAATTTTATTTGCTGCTGTATAGTGTTTACAGTGATGAAGTCTGTGCGTATATTAAATGTCTTATGTATGGCTTCTTGTGAAAGAAAAGAACCCTTACTATCTAGCATATCATTTATATACATAATCCCTTTTTCGCGCCAAGAAGTGAAGTTTATTACCTTTCCATATTGTTTTATATTTGAATTATTCCACAGCGTACATGTGGATATATTGCAATTGTTCACATTTTGTTGTAAAAATTTGACAAATGATAACAACACGTCATGCCAGAATGGATTTGTGAATTTCTTTGCCTGTTTCTCTAAATAGCCATGCTCATATGTAAGGAACATGGGGTCTTCGCATAATGGAATATCTGTGAGGGGCATCCACTTGGCGCTCTTTGTTATGAGGCGTCTCACCCAAGTTATTTTCATTGACAGCATAAAATTATTGACATTAACCATTTTCAAGCCACCGTTTTTGTAATCTTGGCATACAACTTTGCGTTTCACTCGATCACGTTTTGAATTCCATAGATAATTATAAAGCATAGTGTCCAATTTTTTCATAAATGTTTTATCGGGATTTGGAAGTGACACGAAAAGGTGTGTTAATTTTGGGAGTATAAGTGATTTTATTACAGTTATTCGACCAATATGTGTCAGTAATCGGTGTTTCCATGTCTCAATCAGTCGTTTCACATCAGCAAATTTTGTATCGTAGTTGATTTTCATTTTGTCAAGATGTGTATCAAAATGAATCCCTAGAAGATCAAATGAACTATCAAATCTGATACCAAGATCTGAGCATATACCATCTCTACGCCCAGTATAAGAACCTATCCACGATGCCTGACACTTGCTAGGGTTAATTTTTAAACCGGAAAGATTTGCGAACAGTGTTAATACATTGTATACTTCCCTTAGGCTTTCTTCTCTGCCGTCTAAATTTAGAGTTGTGTCGTCTGTATACTGTGTGATTTTGTATTCAAAATTGCCGAGGTTTATACCTTTGATGCGTTTATTAGATTTAATCATGATAGTCCAGAGATCGGGAGGTAGTGTTGCTCATATTGACGGACAAGCTGCGACCATGTTATTTTTAATGTTTTAGGTATGGTAATGAAGAAAAATCATGATAGCAAGAACAAATTTGTAGCCTTCTTTGTTTTGTTTAGATTTTTTGACATTTTAAGCCCAAATTTTTTTTTTCAATGTTTAAAGATTTCATTTTAGCATGATTTTGGTGATTAAGTTGAATAGTAATTGTGTTAATAATGTTAAATAACTAATTGTGCTGAAAAAATTGAAGAATTGAGTGGTTTTTTTTTCCAATATTTTACCTTTTTTTTTTTACTTTTTTACGCAAAATCGTCCAAATTGCAACCATTTCATCTTAGTATGATGTTAAGGTTAAAATTCACCATAATTATTTTAATATTGTTAAATAATGTACAACTTGGCTTCTACAATGTTTTTAAATGGATTTAAGAAGGTTTCTACTTGTTTTCTAAGTTGAGGGGGGGGGGGAGTCTAATTCAAATCCAATTAAACAATGTACTATTCAAAATTAGATAAATTCCTTAAGGCGTATGGTAGATATACGTCACTAGTTTCCAAAATGTATACATATGCTTTTCTACCCTGTGCGTTATGCAAGCGAGTCGGATTTTACAAATTAAATTATGATGAAAAACCCTGAATTTTGTGGTCATAATATTCCGATTAGAGAGTGTATGGACATGGGGCATGCGACTCTGTGCAGTATATATGTATATAACAAGCATGGCATGAGACATTAGTATCTTTCTACTAAACTGTGCTTCCAGAGTTATCAGGAATCGAGTATCGGTGTTATTTCTTACCCCCCCCCCCCCAAAATGGTCAATTTTAAAACGGGGTATGTGGGTCAAAGGACCACTGGGAGATAATAGGATGTCCAATGACTTCTATATTTCTATCGTATCACAGTAAAGCTTTTCTTGTAAAAATGGCGCAGTTTACACGATCAAAGTTCGATTTTCTTTACAATTATACATGTATGTTACAAGCAACTGATTATATAGATTTACGCTTCTTGAAACTCGAGTCAGCATAACAAAACAATCTGGCTGCTGATTGGTTGATTATCATTGAGGGAAATATCCCTAATCGGGAACAGAAAATCATAGCCTACGTAAATATAGCGATCGTGTATGTTTAGATGTCCAGGAAGAGTCTGGTGGTATCCAGAAGTTACGGAAGTGGTCTGGATATGTTTGTGCTGCTGATTTGTGTGCAGTAAATGGGGTAGAAATGCAAGATTATCGTTTGAAAAAAATACCGAAAATGGCGCGTTTGTTGTCACATACTGGTGCAGCGGTTGACGTGCTAAGGGAAAATTTACCACTTGAAGTTCAAATAGGCTTAACCCATAGCCTGGCGGGACTTTTAGTTAACACTGTCGCCTATGGAAAATAATTAAGTGTCTGTCACCTCTAAATACGAAGCTTCGGTACATTAATTATTATTTATATATTACTATATTTAAATCAGATTTATGCATACAGTCGACGTCAAAACAAAAACATGAATGTACCAATTATTCGTGACATTCAAGTTAAATGTTCAATAATTGAAAATTATACTGGGACTGGTTCATTCAACATGAAGTTAATCAAGGTGTATCTTTATTAATAACAGTATAGAGTACTATCAAAATCAGAAGAAAAATGTGACCCTGGGTACTTATCTCCCAGTGATGTGGCAAAAACAAAATTGACAATGCATTCTTAAACCCAAACCTTTGGCGGTTTTTCATCCAATGCACCGAAGCTTCGTGCCATGTGTCAGAACTCCAGGAATATACCACCATATGACATCATATGGTACCGGTAACAAACGTTGAATGGTCACCAGAAACCCGGATATTAATAATTTCAGATCATAATTAGCATCGCATTATATATTAACCCATCGAGTAATATATCATGACACACTATAGTACACCTACTATATAACTGCTCCCTCCCTGACACAGGGCTACATATAAGAAGTTTATAGATGTCTACTTAATGAGAGTATACAGTTCCGTCAAAATCTGGCGAAAATGTGACCTCGCATCGTTAACCCCAATCTGTGGCAATTTTTCATCCAATTTACCGAAGCTTCGTGACACGTACCGTCAAATGGCATCAAACGTTGAATGGTCACCATAAACTTTGATATCAGTCATTTCAGATCCAGGCTTGTCAACCGGTACCAGTACCGGTACCGGTACCGGCGGTACTTGGCCGTTTCAACGGTACCGATTCTGATACTCAGTACCGACGGTTCTCGGTACTCGCCAAAAACAGTAAATAGATCAGTATAGATCGATTAAAATTGAAGGAACTTTGCTCTTTTAAGTGTGCCGAAACTGCCGCTTGCATTATGGTATGCTACTATGTGTCAACGGATCAAGCACGCGGCGGCGGATGCCGATTCTTGAAGCTGTTATCATTTTATTCAACAATGTATATACTGTATGTGCCATTTATTCAATATGTGTTACAGTATAACTTACAGTTGGGGATTGCAGCCATGCAGGTACATAAAATTTATTTCAGTTTAAATTGTCATATATACCCCTCTTTCCGATGTATGTATTTGAGCGTCTGAAGCCCTAAACATAAAAGTTCTAACACCTATCAGGCTGCCTAAATTATGGCACATTTTAGGTGATTGTTGTGGGTGATAAATCCAACTATTTCAGACTATACTAATGCATGTATGTCACACATGTATGTGTGGCTGCTGTGGCATACGTGCATTAGGATACATGGTTGTATTTGTCATCAACAACAATCACCAAAAACTGGCACAAAGTGCCATACATTACCAGTAATTACCACATTAGAATATACTCTTTTAAATGTGTGATATGTAGTGGAATAAACTATACAACACCAGTATCGATACCGGTACCGCGGTTCCAACGCAGTACCGGTACCGGTACCGACTACCTTGGTACCGGCGGTACTTTGACATGCCTGTTCAGATCGTAATTATCATGGAATTATATATTAACCCATGGTGTAATTATGTCAAAATGACACACTATATTACATCCACCCTATACAACTGCTTCCTCCCTGACACAGTGCAACATACAAGAAGTTTATCCATGTCTACTTAATGAGAGCATATAGTTCTGTCGAAATCTGGCGAAAAATGTGACCTTGCATCATTAACCCCAAATCTGTGGCGGTTTTTCATCCTATGTACCGAAGCTTCGTGACATGTACCGAAGCTTGGTGACGTGTCAGAACTTCTAAAATATACCCCATCGGGACATCAAATGGTATCAAACGTTGAATGGTCACCAGAAATCTCGATATTAGTCATTTCAGACCATAATAACATAGCATTATATATTAACCCATCGATAAATATGTCAAAATGATACACTATATTACACCACCCCTATATAACTGCGTCCTCCCTGAAACAGGCTGCATATAAAAAGTTTATCCATGTCTACTTAATGAGAGTATAGAGTTCTGTCAAAATCGGGCGAACAATTTGGTCTATAAATCCCGTAGTGTGACACATTTAATATAGACCAAAACAATAAACACATTTCAACTCAGAGATAGTTACATTTTAATTGCAAAAATGGTCCAAACATGAAAAGTTAATTTTTGCCGATATTTAAGTCAACTTTTTAAGAGAAAAGTCCAATATTTTTGGTGATGTCAGTGGTGACAATAGTAACAATTAACCATGACACATCAGACATGTTAGTATTCAATGTATAGAAGGCAGAACAGCCAATCGATTGCAGGACACGCTGGGGCAATATTTATCATTTTCCATATTTTGGCAGCCATTTTGGCAGCCATTTTGAGCCAAAGTAAGAATTTTGGTTCCAGTGAGTTGGACTATTCATAGGTATAATTATATGCATCACTTACATTACAAAGTTCTGTTCATTTCTTGTTAAAATATGACTATAATCCCAATTGTGATTTTTTGGTGAAATTTTATACTGCGTTCGGTAAATTCGAATTTTTGAGGGAACGGAAGGGGATTGGAACCCAAAAATTGCATATTTAATTGCCCCAATGATCAGTTACACAAAATACAAAATAAAGTCGCTTTACTCAACCAGTTCCAAACAGCATGAATCGATCTAGAAGATATTTGTAAAAAAAAAATCATATTTTCAACTTCCGGCAGCCATTTTGGTGGCCATCTTGGATGGTGAGTTTCAATTTTGCCCCAAAGAAGTGACATTATGTCTTAGCTTCACGAAAATATATACATTTGTATACATTTTACAATATTTTCACCGCTATAATTTGCATAAAACTGACTTAGGGTCTGGTCTGAAAAACGGCAGCCATGATGGACGCAATTTTGTCTGGAGTCTATACGGCCACTTTTTTTTCTTGTTAACATTGCTTAAAAGTTGAAGGACATAATAAGGAACAAAATGAGTTGGGAGAAGTTAAGTCCCAGGGGGTGCAATGGTACACATATTAGCTCCCGGACTACTAGTAGTACCATGACGTCGCCGGAAAATTCTTTCATTTTCGGTCGTCGGGTAGGTCAATAAAAACACGTTTTTCGCCAATTAAGCTACAAATTCACCACTGCTATCATGGATTTTCGTAATCTACATATATTTTACTACAAAATTAGACCGGATAGCACTTGTCCGTCAAAATGAGCAACATTTGTTATTTCTTGGGGTCGATCTCCTGGACTATGATAGCTAAGATTTCTGCGCATATCAGAAAAATATAAGGCGAAATTGGGTCACCCTGCCGACAGCCACGGTTTAGTTGGAAACTCTGAGATATATGTCCATTTATCAGAATAGATGAGTTGATATTTGTGTAGAAAGTATAAATCCATTTTATTTATGTCATCACCAAAGTTAAAAAGGTCAAGGCATTTATTTATAAATTTCCATGATACTGAGTCAAATGCCTTTTCAAAATCTAGCAGGAGCAGAAGACCAGGTTTATCAGCTAATTTTGTCTTATGGATAATATCATAAATTAATCTAGTGTTGTCTCCAATATACCGATTTTTTAAGAAACCAGTTTGATCATCGCTGATTATATCGGGTAGAACATTTTTCATTCGTTCAGCTATACAAGAGGAAGCTAGTTTATATGTTATATTTAACAGAGTTATCGGACGCCAGTTCTTTAAAAGAAGTCTCTCTTTATCTTTTTTCGGAAGAAGGGTAATAAGTCCTTGTTTTTGGGTTATGGATAATTCACCAGTATCAAATGCTTCACGAAGGGACTCACAAAGAATTAGACCTAAGTTTTGCCAAAAAAATTTCCAAAACTCATACGGAAATCCATCCAGACCGCTGCTCTTATCATTTTGTGATCTTTTCAATGAGTTTGTTAGTTCGTTTAGAGTTATTGGCCCTTCTATGCTATTTGCAGTATCGTTTGTTAACACTGGATAAGTTTCTTCACTGAGGATAGTGCTAATATCAAAATCGTTTAATTTATTAGATGCATATAAAGTACTGTAAAATGTTCTTGCTTCGTTCATTATGTCGGACTGATTATCAATGTTTTTACCAGTGGAATCGGTGAGCATCGATAGAGTTTTAGAAATGAAATTGCGCTTTTCGAGATTCAAGAAATATTTTGTGGGTTTTTCTCCGTTTTCAATCCACCTGGCTCTAGATCTTATCATTGCCCCCCTCGTTTCTTCTTTTCTAATTTCATAGAGCTCCGAGTCTATTTTTTGTAATTTTTCCAATAATTCATCTCTTTCTGTTAAACATTGGTCCTTGTTATCGACCGTTGTTTCCAATTTTACTTTAGTTTTGTTTAATTCGTTTTGCTGAGAAATTTATTGTTTCACCTCTTATATCCAATAAGAGGGTGTCTAAAAATAGGCGTTTACTAATTTTACAAGTAACATTACTTGTATTTTCTTCACATATATTCAGTTTATAATCGTATCTTAGTTTATTTCTTTCTATAATAGAATGTACTAATACTGCATATTCATTGTCACGAAGTAAGGAGGTGTTAAATTTCCAATAACCTCGACCTCTCACAATTGTATTTAATTTCAATGTGAGTGATATTATGGAATTATCAGAGCGGTATCCTGGTAATATACCGGTCCCTGTGCCAACTAAGCTTAGAAGATCTTCAGATATCATAAAGTAATCTAGTCTAGCCATTTTTATTGGAGAATTTTTTCTCCATGTATATCGTTTTTTGTCTTTGTTGTTAACTCTCCAAGCATCCACCAGTTCGAATCTGTCGACAAGGTCGCCCACCGCTTCTTTAGCCCGGGGATTGTTAATATGTTTATAATTTAAAGTATCAGCGGACTGATTTTATACCATATTCCAATCACCACATATTATTATTTGGGTGTTACCCATGTTAATAATCTTAGTTTTCAGCTGTTTGTAAAATTCAGGGTTATCTTCGTTTGGGCCATATATGTTAACTAAAGTCATTCTCAATTTGTCTACGGTTACATCGATTATTATAAAGTTTCCAGATTCATCTTTGATAGAATTGTGTATTTGAAAGTCGAGGTTCTGGCTAAATAGAATTGCCACACCACGCGATTGCGATGAGAAGGGTGCCAATATTGTTTTGAAACCCCATTCTGAAAAAATGTATCTTTCCATATCTTTTGTGAAATGTGTGTCTTGTAGACAGTATATTGAGGCATTTTGTGCTCGTAAATATCGGAACACGTCGCGTCGTTTCTCTGACTGATTGAGACCTCGGCAATTTGAAAACAGTATCTTTATAGACATAATCGACAACTAGCATGCAGACTACCGAAACGTCGACATAGAAGTACATAGGAGATCATGTATATATATTTAGAACATACAGCACAATAATATATTACGCCACTGGAATAAGGATCAACCATACAGATCATGCATACTGACATACAAACATACTGAATATATAACAAAAACAAAACAAAATTAAGTGAAATCCGATACGAAACCTCCATGGTTGAGGTTATGAGCGACCGCCCTGGGTCCGGTTCAACATTGTGTATGTGTTATTACAGTCACCTGATCATATTTCTTTGGAGTCATGAAACTACATACGAGAAATTGAAGAAAGATTTTTTTTCTTTTTTAAAAGAATTTTTTGGAAATTTTGAAAATATCTTCAAATGTAATTTACTCATGTATTACTTAACTTAAGGACCACTATAATTATTCTATCTTAATTAGATAGGTAAAGTTACGGATTTATGAAGAACATGGATATTCATAAGTTAGTCTGGAACATACGCGTATCCTATACCTTACTCTCTCTATTTTAAAGTTGTATCAGGGCTAAAATATAAAAATAGAATATCAGAAAAATCGATAATACTGCATTCCATTTGTGACCACGTGGTACTCTAGATTTTGTTATATTTGATAGACTGAGTAAGTCCTATTGTTATTATGATAGGTGAGTTAGCTGTTCTCATGCCAGACATCATGCAGACAGTGAATAAGAGGTCAAATTACTAGATTGACCCATATCTTCGGTATTGATATTTTGGCATTTTGAGTCCGCGTCGACAAAACACTGCTTGGGAAACTATCTAGAACCTAGTATTTAGGGCATATCACAAACAAGTATTGGTGTGGTTGTGAGACAACCCAGACGAGATTTAGATCGAAAATGTATTATCTATCCATACCAATGTTTTGAACTGTTCATATTTTCTGACACGTATGAACAGTTCCAGTTCCAGGTCCATGGGTAACACAATATTTAGCTTTTTGTTGTTACAACGGATTCAGGCGAGATATATCTTTAGTTAAGTAAACAAAAGATGAATCTATTTAGATCGCCGGAAAGTCTTTTTGTTGAGTGAGGTTTTGGGATAATTCAAATTAACAGTATTACATATATGTAATGTTTATATGTATGTCTAGTGGTATAGGGTCATAGTCATTGTTAGATAACTCATATTGATGTACGGTAGTATTATGACGTATGGTATAGCATATGGGCATTTTTAGGATCGAGAATGCGATGGGGTGAACACTGGTGTGAAGAATACAATGAATGTTCGTATTATTTATAGAGCACAGTCAGGACATCCTTTGTTTTTACAGCGTGCATTTTCTGGGTAATTTCTCAACATGGCTATCTGTAATCGCTTCTTCAATGTGTGCCTGCTTTGGCAAGATGTGTAGTCTTTTTCCATATTGTTCCATGTTGAGGGGAAGAAGAAATACTGAAATCTTAGGTTCAAATTTCCCTTTTTATTTTATTTTTGGGAAAAGACGGGATATGTTGATTTGAATCTACTGTTAAGAACAATAGATAAAATCTTCACCCCTTCGGTCTCATGGGATACCGCTGGCAGAGACGTGGCGACAGGGGGGGGGTGTTGGGTCAAAATTTTCAATAGTTGGAAATTTCATACCTGCCAAAACATTAGTTGGAAATTTCACACCAACGATATGTTGAAATGTTCTTGTAGTTTGATTTTCAAACAATTTATTGGGGGGGGGGGGGAGAATTAATTGTTTTTGGACCAATATTTGCCTATTTTCCTATTTTTTTGTCAAAATTTTGGACTGAAATGATCATCAGTTGGAAATTTTCCAACCTCAGGGGGGTTGATAGGTTGGAAATTTCCAACACTTGGAAATCTTGTGTCCTGGTCCCTCCCCCGTGGCCAGTCAAAAACTGCTAGTTAATTTAAGAAAACAATATTCTTATACATTTTGTCAACATTGTCATTGGAATTGTCATCAGTTGTAAATTTTCCAACCTAAGTGGGGTGTCAGGTTTGAAATTTCCAACTCTAAGAATGCTTGACGCTAGTCTAGATGCTAGGATTTTGCGATTTTCTTGTTCAGATTACAAAATTTTCGCACACCAGGCCGAATCATGGTCGGCCCGGTGTGTCATTGTCTCTTCCCTGTGGCCAATACAAAAAATGCTAATAAGTTTAACAATATTTTACTACATTTGGTCTCAAACTTGTGGTCATCAGTTGGAGAATTTTCCAACCTGAGAAGGAGTATGAGGTTTGAAATTTCCAACACTATAGGGAAGCTTTAGTTGAGGCCAGTCTGGATGCTAGGAATTGCGATTTTCTTGTTCAAATTTCAAAATTTTCTCACACCGGCCGAACAACGATGGGCAGCTCGGTGTGTCGTGGTCTCTTGCCCGTAGCCGTGTGCATTTGTATGGAGTTAGACCACTAGATGTTAGGATTTATGCAATGTTTCAGGTTAAAATATCTGAATGTTCTCATACCGGGAATATACTTGTGTTCGGTCTGATTCTGACTCAAGGGGGGGGGGGGTGCAGTTGGAATTTCCCAAGGTGGACACCCCCCCCCCCCAACGGAAACCATCTAGCCACGTCCATGACCGCTGGCTTCGGGTATATAACCCATACCACGTGAACAGACAGGGAAAAACTAATAATATAGTGTTCTCCCTCTACTATAGCTTTATTCTATATATAGTACAAGATAACCAATGTCAGAAATTGTAACGCGCTCAAGATCATATATTATATACCCATGATTGTAATTATAGAATATAAAATATATTGGTTTCACGAATAACCAACTCATAATTCCGTTAAAACTACTAATCCTTCAAATTATTACAACAACTATAATTATACGGCTTATCACTGAAGGTTTCTCATGCATTTCACCATAATTCCCAACTACACCTTTTAACACCCATGGACCATGCATGTATACCAAGAATCAGCGAAACATTATACACACGGAGCGCGAAATAGTTGAAACTGCATATAGTTTGTCAAAATATTTACAGTTATTGCCTGCTCACTTATGTCCAAGTCTTCTAATGAATACACGATCTAGTCACATACTTCCAGTTAAAGGCATATTATGGACTTGTTCGGGTGTGTTAAATTTATAAGTTGGTACTCAGGCGCTGTGCAAACATGGCGGATGTAGTATTCAACTAACATAGTCGCAAATTTCAAAAAAATCGACCTTACCACTCCATAGAAAACATCGTCTGAACTACGCTCAATTGTAAATATTTATATCTCGATTCGGGACGCAAATATCAGCGATAAACTAACACAAATGATTTCGCCATCAAGAGTCTTTGCATTTAATTAATATATAATTATGGCGGTGGGTGTTGTCAATTTGGATTAATATTCGTGAAAAATAACCACTTTGGGAAAGGTGTGCTAAGTTAGTTCGACGTTGGACGTTCGATGTTCATTCGATATTCGTGTGAAGTTAGTTCGACGTTCGATGTTCATTCGATATTCGTGTGAAGTTAGTTCGACGTTGGACATTCGATATTAGAAAAAAAAAATCTGTTTTCATTTTATGCATTAGGGGTGCGCCATGAGTCCGATTCGTGCTCTCCCACTGAAACTTCGTCCGCGCTTTTCATGTTTTCCAGACTATATATAGCTGGACTAAGAAAATTTACACTTACACGACATATAGATGTAGAGGGCGCAGGCTGTATTGACGAGCCGATTGGGCTGAAATTTGGTAATTATATAGTCATTCCCATTTGAGAACAACTGCACATGCCAATCTACAAGTCCAGACATGGTCAGCGTCACGCGTTTTGAATATCGAATAACATATCTGGACTGAAAATGTCGGCTAACATATACAATTTGTTTTTTAAATCGCAGTTTCCTGAGACTACTCTAGACCTAATACGTGCTCTCCAACTCACAAATTTTCCACTTTTTTTTTAACTGAAATTTTATTTCACGTTCGATATTCATTGGATATTCAGATATTCATTCGAGATTCGCGTGAAGTTAGTTGTACGTTCGACGTTGGATATTCGATATTCGGCACAAAGAAAATTTCAAAAAAATCAATTTTCGTTTTATGCATGAGGGATGCGCCATGAGTCCAATTCGTGCGCTCCCACTGAAACTTCGTCCGAAATTCCGCGCTTTTCCTGTTTTCCAGACCATAGCTGGACTTAGAAAATTTACACTGATACGACGTATATCTGTAGATGGCGCAGGCTGCATTGGCCAGCCGATTGAGATGAAATTTGGTAATTATAGTCATTCCCATATGAGAACTGAACATGCCAATCTACAAGTCTACGTTTCTGGCATCAACCCCAACCAAGCTTTATATACAATAGAGGGGATATATAGTGTTGAACTGAGAAGTCAGTTGTTCCTGAATATAGCTAAGGTACTCCGAGTATAAGTATACAGTGTACTGCCTATACGGAACAAAACTTAACACAAAATATGATAAATATGGCGTTTATTTGGATACATATATGCATTTGAAATAGTTGTTTTGGTCTGAATAACAAATTTAGTTCATTGGTTAGTCACGTGGTTAAGTTGACCTCTTCTTTTTTCGAATTTAACCTCTTTTATTAGCATATTTTGTACACATGATATCAGTATTTTTGGTCAAAAGTGATGCGAAGCCGAAGAAAGTAGTAGCATGTAATCCGAAGAAAGGCAAATCCTCGAGTACAAGCTTATTCACTGTGGCGACGGACAATTCGCGTTTCCGTTCTAATTGATCCGTTTTACTGTAAGTATTTTTAATGCATGCATATATTGTCTGAATACCATGTATTTGGTAAACTAATCTACACTTTGTGGTGTGCACTCCCGTGTACCTGGTATATCATCAACCCAAAACGGACTGAATGGGGAAGAAATTTCCACGTATATAATATGCAAATAAATGGGTGTAAATTCTCATCGTTTAACAGACAACGGACACAATATGAATATGTATACGTCCATGCGGATCAGGAATATTTACCCAACCGAGGTCAATCGGTTGTCTAACCATTTACAAATTTTTAGCGCATTATTTCAATAGCTTTTTAACTTTTGCTCTTTCAAATTGTCGAGAAAATCTAATCACTAGTATACCCTGGTCTTCCACACTGCCGATAATGTGTCGGAAAAAGCTGAATATTTCAATGCAACATAGGAATGAATAGAGTTTTAAAACACCCGTGGCATTCTCGCTATGCGCGCAATATGGTGGGGCCACTATCGGTCGAGATATAATGTCAAAGTCGCAGATCAAGAATGTCACTAAGACCGGATCTTCTGTGCAGTAAATATCCATCATCACGCGCAGTTGGACTACGTATCTGATATATGAATTCATAATATTGTCGAATCATATATACACATGGATTAATTTAATTAATTGAACACCTGTCTCATCAGTAAAATTTGCGCATTCAAATAGGCGAATGAAATATTACGTATACATTTTAAGGCCTTGATCACACGAACATTCAGGCATGCTGTCGTTCAGAGGACCCGTTTAGCCGTATCAGAATTTGGTTTGAGACATTGCGAAGCGATACGATGACGAGTATATATAGGATCTCCAACGGGTTATGTTGGGATATAAGATTTTATGAAACGAGTTTGATAAATTTGATTCACTACGAGTCGTATATAGACGAGTTGTGAATCAAATTTATCAAACGAGTTTCATAAAATCTTATATCCCAACATGACGAGTTGAAGATTTTGTATATCACATGAAAAAAACTAGAGCTTTATGCCCTTTTAACAACTAAATTGTTTTAATAGAAGCTGAAAAATGCATGCAAATGCATACATGCACGGCGTTGGCTGAGACGCTTCACAACCGTGCACGACAGTATTGCGCGCTCCGCCTTGCGACGAAACATATAGTCCCCCTAATTTGTCTCTTTGTTTATGTGCCTATTTCCGTTAATGCAACTAAGTTGGACTTTAATAATTGAACTTTAATGAACAAAGCAATCATCGGTCAAACCGTTCAACGTGGAGACAAATCTAGCTATTAGGGTGTTGGGTCAATCAAGTGAACACATGCAATGATAATTCGGACACAAAAGTTCACAACATAAGATAAATAGTGTTGCGTCCTCTCAACATATCCACGACCATACCGGGCTACATCCGATGTTAATTTGTTCATTTAGTCGGGCAACTCATCCACTATTGAAATTACGGTGATGGGTATGTACCCTCATAATTTGGTTAACATAAAAAAAAAATTCCGCAGTTCAAAATTTCATACCCGACATGAAATTGCAATTGCCTATCTTTTTGCGGGTATATACCCAGAATTAGCTAATTTCGCCATTAGATTGGAGGTCACGTATATATCGAACATATTTTGGGGTGTTTCAAGAACATGATAGCCACAAGTCCATAAAAAGTTGACAATGTTTTCCCACAAGGAGTAACGATATGTGGAGAAATGTTTATAGTTTAGAGTAAATTTCCACATTTTCGAAATTCTAAAAGTGGTATATAACTCTGGCGAATCGTGTGGAACGTTCTGTATTATACTGGCCCGGTATATATCAAGAAGAATGACCGCCATGATAGACGTCATCTTGTCTGGAGTCTATGCGGCCACTTTGTTCTTATTTTTAACAGTTAGAATGAAGAATATAGGCGGTGTCAACTTGATTCCTGTGTTCAGCGTGTTGCAACGATTGACCAATATATCTTGGTCCTGGACTATTTGTACAGGTTTGGGGAAACCGGCTTTTAAGTTAGTACTATGTGACCTTTTGACCTTGTTGACCTTGATGATAATATATCCAACGCAAAAACCACAAATGCGATCGAATAGAACTATGGTAAATTGCGAGAAACGAAGACAATTTCCATACTATATAAACAGATCTCACAACGAAATGTTGACATGTGTTCAGGAAGAAGACCCTGCACTCATTAAGAATAAAAGAAATTCCCATATTTTGACTGGACTAATAGGGGTGCAAATGGAACTCCCAGATCCGGGGGATGCATCAAGAAATTCTTAGGTGGACACCCCAACTGAGACCATATATATAGCAAAGTCCCTACCAACCGATGATTTACAATGTTTAATGTTTCCCTTCAATGTACAGTTCCAGGCCTATATATACTATTGAAAAATAGCCTACTATATATGTATTAACAGGAAACTAAAATACAAACACACGAATACGGCCTCATGCCCACATGCACCCATCCCCAACACACAACAACAACGAAATATCTTCCATGTGCAGATATGTCTGAAGATAAAGGGGATATTTTTGATGTATGCCATTACACAACTGTTCTACCATGTAAACCAATCCAAACTGACCGGCGGAACCATCTTCATCAATGATTTATGGAAATGTTAGCCTATATGGACCACGCCAGCGTAATAAATAACTGACACAATTGTCAGCTTTTAATGAAGTATGACTTTCTATATATTGCATAATTAGTATAATACGTTGAAAATAGATTCATTGGAATGTGTAAATAATATTAAGTCATTGCCAGTGCTAATTCGCCGAAAAAAATAACAGTCAAAATATGTAATATTTAATCCGTATTTTTGACATCGCAACCGGTTTGGTGACATTTTGTTGCAGCTTCGATCCGCGGCTTTGACACCAGATATTCTGGTGGGTACGCACACTTGATCGCAGTTATTTGTTTGGAGAACCGCACTGCAGGGTGGAACATGTTAAGGTCACTTGAACATAAATTTTTCTATTAATACACGCACTCTCTGCCATCAGCGGCGATAATGGTGCCTAAAACGAACTTCCTAACGTCAAAAAGTGTCTATTAGTTATTATGAAATTAATATGAGCCGGAATTTACATTAAATGTAGCGTGATGAGAGCAAGCTCTGTTCGCTGTCCCATTCAGGGAACATTCTGCTTTAAGAAAATATGTTTTGAATAGTGGATATCATTATTCAACTTGGCGATAAATACATTCACCTGAGGGAGGATATGTTCATTGATCAAAAACCAGGCATGGTCCGGTTTGGTGATACCTTCCGGGTTGGTGATACCAGGTACACGGGGTGGTGTGGGAAACATTAACGATACTTACGATATGTCACGCAAGCATCATTCACACACAATTTCCACAGTCCAAATGAATTAGTTGTCCCTGAGTTACTTTGGCTGATCCATGAGTTGGTACCAAATCCGATCACTATAAGCAGCCAAGCTAAGCATGCCAATACAAAGCCAATTTTAATTTTTATAGAAACTTCCAGAAATTTCATATTTGTAATAAACAGTCAGCTCTTCAACCTTCCGCGATTTCACACCAACTTTCTCCCAAAAGCAAAAATACAGTGGAAAACAGTTGCAGCTGATTATTTTGGCCACGTGCACAGGAAACATGCGTTGACATTAGTTATATTTAGATATCATTTAGAGTTTTCTGGGAATTTGTTCACGCTTGTTGTTGCAAAAACGTATACTGAGCTGACTCATCAAATGTGTACACACCCACACATATTTCGTCTTTGTAATATATGTGTGGTTTGTTCAATCTTCGGCGAAATCACACCAACTTCCGCGAAAAGCAAACAAAAAGAAGACAAGGCAAACTGGTGCGGCTGATTATATAGATCACGTGACTTCTATCCTTAAGAAATGTCTTTCTCGTGCCTTATTGTTACAAATGTGTACATAACAACCCGGATATATTGAAGATGAAGATGGCGCCACATATGACGCTCTATTTGCGACACATTCTGCCACAAACAATGCAATGCAAACATTCGCACAAGCTTATTAAGCCATGACGCTAATCTCACTCATGATTTATCTGTTTAAAGCTAACCCTTTGCACCAAATTAACTACTCACACATGGAGGAGATTACTGGATACCCAAAACATTAATCAAAATAATCTAACTAAAAAAAAAACCAGTACAAATTGTAATTCCATACTTTTATAACTCATATTCCATACATTTATAATTCTTGTGTGTCATGTTATGTTCTAATGTTGATCCGAATAAAACATATTAAAAAAATAAAAAATATTTGCCTGAGCTGCAAAACAGAGTCCAGTCGTATCGCTTTGCTATGTTTGACGGCATGTGTCTTTTCTTAATTAAAATGTTTTTATTGAAGTGTTACAATTCATTCTGGCTAGATCTAGAACATTTTCAAATGAATATTCTAAGAATAGTGCAGAATGAATTGTAACCTACACATGTCTCAAATAAATAAATGAGTGATTTCTTCACATTATGTATAGGTGCTGGTAGCGGTATAAGTGCTGCGTGACTGATGGATGTATGGGTGCTGGTAGGTAAGTGCTGCGTGACTGATGGATGTATGGGTGCTGGTAGCGGTAAGTGCTGCGTGACTGATGGATGTATGGGTTGTAGATGGATTGAGATGTGAAATCCAAGATGGCTGCCACAAGATGTGTTTTTAAACGACATCCAGCAACATTCGATACCTCCCATTTCATCTCATCCCATGCATATGAAGTTTGGGAAAGATCGGATAAATGTTGCAGTCTGTAATAAGTGCCAAATTATTTAGTGATGCAAAGAGAAAACCCGAACATGGCGGCTAGCAGCAATGCTTTTAAAGGTATTCCGAAAGATTTGAGAAATCGCAAACAAGAATCTTAAGTTTGGGATCGATAGAATGAAATGTTTTGGTTGTAGAGAGCGCCAAAGGAAATAGTGATACAAAGATCAAAATCAAAGATGTTTTTCATCGCAAACATTCAAATTCGATAGCGCCCATATGGAGTTGATCATGTTGAATATTCAGAATAATCCTCTCAAAATGAGGACTGCCGGTTCATTGGAATCAAATGGCCACTGGCGGTCACGTTTTTTAAGATACAAAATGTGCGATTAATCAGAAGAGAATTGTTAGATCTAGAGCGTCCATTTATAATTATGTAGTGTTAACCGGTTGGAAATTGGACAATTAAAACTTGAGGTATATGTTGGAGAATTTCAACCCAAGGGGTAGGTGTGAAAGTGGAACATGGAAATTTCGGTCTGGCTCAAAGAGCGCGCAGTTAGATATTCCAAGTTGGACCCCGCCCCATCGTAGACCGACTAGCCACATCCCACTCTAACGTCCCTTCCGCCATACATAAATTTCCCATAATGTCGCCCCCCCCCCCCGGTTTGGAAATCTTCAAACTAATGTGAATTCCACTCCAAAATTTCGATCGAAATCACGACAATGGTTGATTTTTGTTCTAAAAACAAAATATTCCAGAACAAAAACAAGTTGGGATTTCAAACTATCAGAAATATTTCCACAAGGTTTTTGGTGTGGACTTTCCAATTGATGTTGCATAAGGCGTGCAATTGGCAAGCGTTGACAGTATTTTACCAACGTTGGCGGGATGGGCGAGACTCTTGAAGCAATGCACGTACGCACCAAACATCTGTCGCCACTTAGAACATACACATGAAATACACCCGACAGTGTCCTATACAGTATAAGTACGTACACCCCAACACACTTCCGTCATATCCATGTGACAAGCATTGAGAACATACACCCGACATGTTCAAATAGACCAGACAATGTCCCATGCAACATATGTACGTACACCGCAACCCCATATAACCGCGTCCCTAAATTTGACCAGTTTTGAGGACATGCACATGACATTGCTCCAAACATATATCAAATACGTACACCCCATCCCCATGTCGCCGCGTCCCTACATGTGACCAGCCGTGAGTACCTATACATGTACATGAAATGTTACAGACCGGACATTGTCCCCATGCATTAAAGGTACGTACATCCCCACCCCTTGTCGCAACGTCCCTATATAACCAAGACGAGCCGAGTCGGGACCATAACCCGACACATAATAGGGCGGGACTATAACTTTAACCAGGACAGGACACTAAACCTATCCAGTCTAGTCTAGGACGGGACAGGCTGGGCCGTGATCTTAACCCTAACCCTAGCTGGGACGGGACTGAACCTTAACCCTAATTGCAGCCATAACCCTAATCAAGACGGGATGAGTCGAAACCTACCCGGGACGGGACCATTACCCTAACCGTGCTGAACAATAAGTCTAACCGGACGTGAACCCAACAGGTAATCGGAAACGACCCCCCATAAGATTTGTCATTGATGTCTGATATTTTGCTTGATGCTTCATATTTTGTGCCACGCATTATTTTTGAATTATATGGAATAAATACTGTTTACATCAACCCGACTTTAACCGAAACGGGACCTCAACCCTAACCATAACCCTAACGTGAGCGTAAGCCGCGGGACTGGACATTAACACTAACCATAGTCATAACACTAACCCTAACCAAGACTGCACGGCTCGGGATAAGAAATAACAATAACCCTATATAACCGGAACGGAAGGTTCTGGACCCTAACAATAACCGGGACTGGACCTTAACCCTAACTCTAACCGTAAACCCAAACCTATCCGGGACGGTAGCCTAACCTAGATGTGGCGGGTGGGGACGGAACCGTAACTCTAACCCCAACCGGGACGATACGAGTCGGTAGTATAACCGGAGACGGACCAGAACGGGACTATAACTTTAACCAGGGTGGGACCCATCACTTAACCAGGGTGTAACGGGATATACAATGTATCAAATTGCCATGTCACAAGTATCATTTAGGGACTCGAAAAGGGAAATCTCTCAGAAAAGTACCTCTCACAAGTCAACAAATAGTGGTCGTTGTCCCCCCCCCCCAATTATCAACATGAGCAGTACGGTTGGTCTGCGATAAAGTTTGAGGTAGTTTAAATTACTGCATTTCAGATATGTAATATGAGGGCTTCATAGTAGTGTCGGGGTAGAGTCGCTTATGTCCGATTTTGGGTTCCCGCGGGAAAATCATGAACAAATATAGAGTCCATGCTCATGAGCCAGTATATGGTCTCTACTTCAGAATTTTTTTTAAACACCTTGGGATCGCGACTGGTTGATCTGATGACGTCACAAAGATGGCCGCCATGCTCATTTTCTTCAGTTTGCTATTGTTGATATAATTGCGATATAAAATATATGACAATCCTTTTGTACAGTGTATGGTGTGACGCCATGTTATATTTTTATATAACAAATTGTCATCTCGATCAAAGATGGCGGCCAAAATGGCGACCGAAGTGGGAAATTTTATGATTTTCCATACATGTCGCCTACATAATTTCCGATTGTATCGAACTGGTGGCGATTAGGGAACATATTTTTCTTCAATCCCGATAACACATCACTTAGGCATTACATTAGCTGATTTCTTTTATCATAACCTTGATTTCTTCTCCAAATGTGATGTTTTAAAGGAAGTGGTATGAATTTTCGCCAAAATAAACTTTTTTATTTTCTAACTATTGCCTTAAAGAAAATTAGATTTCGATGATAGAAATGAATAGGATCATTACATAAGGTATATACATCTAACTGGATCCAGAAACTGTCAACTTAACCCAAGATCGCTTCCAAGATGGCGGCCACAATACGGTAATTCGCAAATTTACCCTCTTTCACTCAATTACGTTTCTGTCATATAGAGGTGAATGTAGTAGACTAATTTGCTTCTTCCAAATAGATAATCGCATTGTCATGACACACTCCTATTAGTTGTCTTACCGCAATGACTCAAAATGCGAGTTCATATGACAATTATTTTCCAAATAAGCATCGTGAAAATTCGCCAAATATTACAGAAACATATTTTTGTATACGTCAAATAACATGTCCACCACAGGAGAACGAAATTTCGGTGTTAGATATATGAATGAATGTACTCAGATTTAGATAATCCGAAGTTATTAATATCCTATTGTAATCGAGATGGCTGCCAATGAACATCCAATTCACTATATAAAACTGAAATATGTGTTCAAGCACGTTAAGTGTGTGGACTTGTTACAAAGTCGATTATGATATTATATAAATATTTTAATAGAGACCAACATGGTACGTGGAGAGAATAGTGAAGTTGCAAAAATTCGGGCGCTGTCAGGTACCAGCGCTCAAATGGTGCATGTGATCGCCATACGTTCTTGCATATCGATAACGATTGAGTATTTCTACCCGTATGCTAAAAGGTCAATCGACCCTTGCACATGCACCCCACCATAAAGATGATCCACGTGCCGGCCTGTCCGAATGCTAATTGGGATAATTTCAAGCAGAAACGTAAAAATATGAGGCATATCATTCGTATATTTGACATCCCAGCTCTCGTTTGGCGACATCTGATCGCAGGATCGATCTGCGGCGTTGATACCCGAAATTATGGTGGGTACCCACACTTTGACGCATATAGTATTTTTGCGAACCGCTCTGCAGGCTAGACAATTTATGGTTAATTAAACATATATTTTTCTATTGATACACGCTTATCCGCCATCTATGACTGATAATTATGTTTCAAACGAACTACCTAACGTCAAAAAGTGTCTACTATTTATGATAAAATCGGAAATGAGTCGGAATTTCTTTTAAATTCATCGGGCTGAGAGCATGCTATGGTCGCTATCCAATTGAGGGAACATTCGCATTGCGAAATTATGTTTTGAATAGTGGATATCACCATTTAACTGGGAGATATAGAGCTTCATCTGAGGGAAGATATGTTTATTTATCAAAATCGCAATTCTCTGGTTTGGTGATTCCCTCGGGTTTGGCAATACCACGTACACGGTTTTGGAGTTAGAATTGATAACAATTTTTAATAATAGCATACCTTTACAGCGCTACTGTGCTTCCTACTCAGTTGGTGAGCGAGCTACAGCCTTGAATCCCAGAATAATGATATACGAATCAACAAGGTCAATTCTTAGATGTTGTATTCGAATTTGCGATAACTTGAATGTATCTTCTGCTTTGTTCATAAGTATGTGTTTCTTGTCGATCCATGGAAATAGAAGGATATCTGAGGATTATCAGATTCACGTATGTACTATGTAATATTTGGATAATTTAAACGCGATATAATAACGTTTACTTGCATCACGAATTTCGATTTCGATTCCAGTATTGTCCCCAGCTCAGCCAGAGTGATTGAGATTTTCCCATTGCACGCGACATTTATATTTTAGGCCACTCCATTGCAAATATTTGACAGTCCATAATATGTTATAATTATGTTCTCAATAAAATTTAAACCGCGGCTACGAATGAACTTCACTGTGAATAATTCCGATATTAACTCCCCTCATTTTGGAACGCCGGACATTGAAAGACGCACACGTTTATTTCAGATTACGACATTAATGCTTTAAGCCCACCGATCTGCTGTGCGACAAAAGTGCTCGAAAAAAATCAAAACAGCAGTGTCGTATTAGATAATAATTGGTGACGTCACAAAATCACATATAGACTATATATGACCCAAAGCGTCCGGCTTTGGTTCGTTATTATCGGTGAGTTTTGTCTAACACTTCTGATTGCAGTTTCATCAGAAACACTGAGGACATAGGAGATTTCCTGACTACAGGGAGGTGCATCCTGGTTGCCTGGACAGTATGACAGAACCATTCCTGTAAGTGAGACATTGAATGGTAACACATCAAGAAAAATAGTAAGCTTTTATCAACCAGACTGTATGCATATTTAGGATCTTCATTCTGATGTGCATCGTGTACTGATAAACTGTTATCAGCTGACCTGAAACAAAGCCTCCAGGGGAGCTATAGTAATCACGCCTCCTCCCTTGTCCGTTTGAATTGAGATATTGATATATCTGCTTCAAATTTGGTGCATGGGGTGCCCATATGAAAGTAAAGGGTTAGGTCACCATAAGCATTGT
Organism: Siphonodentalium dalli; assembly: GCA_032622095.1. Classification (NCBI taxonomy): domain Eukaryota; kingdom Metazoa; phylum Mollusca; class Scaphopoda; order Gadilida; family Siphonodentaliidae; genus Siphonodentalium; species Siphonodentalium dalli. The sequence continues at coordinate 110,001,195 of CP136067.1, read as the reverse complement.
CATCATCACCATGTCATCATCATCATCATCGTCATCATCACCAAAATCACCATCATCATCAACAACATCATGCTATCATCATGATCATCACTATCACTATCATCATCATAACCAGCATCATTGCCTTTATCATCATCATCATCACCATCATCGTCGTCATCATCATCACTATCATCATGGTATCATCATCACCACCATCATCATCTCGCCATTATCACCATCATCATCATCGGCATCATCATCATATTTTCATCATCAGCATCATCGCCACAGTCATCAATCAGCACCATGGTGTCATCATCACCATTATAATCATCATCGCCATTATCACCATCATCATCATCGGCATCATCATCATCATATTATCATCATCATCATAATCTGCATCATTGCCCTCATCATCATCATCACCATCATTGTCGTCATCATCGTCATCATCATCATCACTATCATCATCATCATAATCATGATATCATCATGATAATCACCATCGTTGTCATCATCATCGTCACCATCATCACCGACATCATCATGTTATCATCACCACCATCATATTATCATCATCACCAGCACCATCGCCTTAATCATCATCGTCATCATCGTCGTCGTCGTCATCATCATCATCATCACTATCGTTACCATTGCCATCAGTATCATAACCACTATTAATAGCATTATCGTCGCCAGCATCACCAACGTCATGTTATCGTCATCATCATCATCATCATCATCATCATCACCACCATCATCATCATCATCATCATCATCACCATCATCATCATCATCATCATCACCTGCATGACCATCATCACTGTCACTATGATCATCGTCACTGTCATCATCATCATCATCAGCAGCAGCATTATCATGGTGTCATCATCGTCATATTAACATCATCATCATCATCATCATCATCACTGCCATCATCATTGCCACCATTGTCATCGTCATCATCGTCTTCATCGCCACCATAATGTTGTCATCATCATCATCATCATCATCATCATCACAATTTCTAATTAAATCTGCTTACCTTTATGTTTCAAAATCTCATTTACAACTTTATCTACCGCAGTCCACTGGCCACCGGAGAATGACCTTCTCCTCTCTGTATTTGTCAGCAAATTCTTTACTCTGCTCTCTGATGGATTTGTTCTTGTATCTTGTCCATGTCATTACTATCTACTCTTGCCAACTGACGCCTATGGACTTTATAAGGTTTGGCACCACTGGTTCGTATATATATTATTGATTTTTTTGTAATTTCAGCAATGGATAGGGCCTTGGGTGAGGGAACAAATTCATCTGTTGGTGGAACATGCTGGCCGATTACTTCGATATTCCATGTATGCACATTTGAGATAAATATCTTGCACACTAACCTCAGACTACAGTTGTGACTCCATTGCGAATGTGATTGGATATATGTGCTGCAATCTACAAAAAAGCAGTACTAGTCGAGTCATCTACCTGAAACATGGATGTTGCTATTTGATGTGGTGCGAGAACATTTATAACTATATTCAATATCATATGGCATCAATGGTATCATGTCTGATGTGTGTATTTGAATTATTATCATTTCTCAGATTATGGGACACATGATTTGCAGGCCTAAAATAAAACCTTCTAATTATGTGTATTTGTCATGTTCTGACATTTGAAATAGGTGTTGGATTGACACATAATTTCATATTATGATGTCTTTTGTGTCCCCACGTGCAGACTGAGAATGCTCTTTTATTGTTTCAAAAAAAAGAAAAGAAAGAAACCTATTCATACAATTTATATCACTTCCAAGAGTCTTGCCGGGGCATAAATAGTTCATAAATAAGTATGTTGTACGTTTTTCAAACTACACTGTATTGTAATCTCAATAATAGGATATAAAGACAAGGAACCAAAAGGTTTTATTTGAGGCTTGTCATTTTCATAATACGTTATTGGGAAATGTGCTGTTATTTGAGTCATATTTATTTAAAATTCATTATTCTGAACCATAAATATTTATTGTGTGTTAAGTTATTTCTGATATATATATATATATATATATATATATATATATATCTATGTGATCCCAAATCAGCATGTTCGGTGCCTGAAATAGGACATTGACATTATTGATTTATCATGAAATACCAATATTTTGAGATATTTTATAATTATAGGCCCTATATAACTAAAACTGATCACATATGGATTAATAAGGCACTAATTGGGATCACTTGGACGCTATTTGGCCCTATAAAACTGTTACTGATATGCTATCAACTGATAGCATATCAGTATAGGTTATATAAGGCCAAATAATCTCAGGTACCTAATAATCACAATGACTCAATAATAGACTGGTGATCAGTTTGGATTTTGGCTGAAATTAATAATAGTGATGGCATTTTCACTGTATGTCTCAATGACAAATGATAGTGATTGTTGGGAACTTGTGAATTTTCACAAAAAAATATAATCGTGCTGACACTATTATTAGGCAACTGAAAGTTTGGTCCCAGATTCCAAATAGTCCATTATCAGTTCATTCCACATCAGTATTCAGTTATGAGATGATGAGAAGTTATCTCGAAACTTTGAGAAATTATCTAATAATATTGAGATAAAAAAATAATGCCAATATCCTATTTCAGCCATCGCAGGTATATGATTTTATGTTCAAATTGTGTTATGACATGCTCCATAAACGCCACACTTCCTCCTGCAATTGGCCTTTCCTGGGCAATACAGAATAAGTTTAGCAACTATAATGTCCTTTGCATGTGGATCCTCAGTGACCAATGCCTGTCGCTGTTCCCCTTCACTTGTCAGCTCATATGTATCAGAATAATTGTTTCTTTTATTTAGAATGTTTCCATTTTCTTTGTGTAAAGAATGCGAAGTCACTTTGGCTTACAACATTTATGTACCTTTTGTTTAGTTCCCGTTTATGACTTCAAATCTGAATTATTTAGATGAGGATGATTATATAGGAATGTCTCAAAGCCCACCCCAACCTCACATTGCATCGTTTCTGTATGTTCATCCTCATTAGCTGAGGAGTGATACCCTTGTATCAGATCCATTGCATCTAATCCTTGTCAGTGAACAATTCTCAAAAGAATAGGGTGGTATCTGCTATTATTTATCAGTTTTTTTCAGCTTGTTGTTACCAACTTGTTAAATCAAGCGAATATATATACTACTCACATTCTGTTTAAGATATATTATATTTTAAGACTGACTCATTTTGTGAATTGTGGAATATGAGACACTGCTTACAAAAATATGAATGTACAAGTAATTCATCAGCATAGGCCCAAACTTAGAACTATATTCTATGAATTCTACTCTGTACCACTGCATTCTCTTATATATGCGAGTCCCTCAAAGCCTCGCATATATAAGATAATACAATGGCCTAACAATATGTATATTGACATTGCAAGCCATGCATCCTCTTATATATGCGAAGTGCCCCATGCAATATTAACATATAAAAGAGAATGCACTGACACATTATCTTTAATGCCGCACCAGCACAACTGCCACAATGAAATGTTTAAAACTTCATTAATTATATTATATAATAATGAGTGTAAATATAAGGAAAGGATATATATTTTGTCGCATTCAATGGAGTATAGATGCTAATTGTTCTTACAATTCTATGTGTGGAATATATCAAAATCAACATCCATTTCTCAAAGGATTGTGAGTAATCTTCATTGGGATGTGAGTAGAGTCTATATGTGACCCGCCATATCAAATCCAGTCGTAAATCGAGATTTTTTTTACCCTGTGCCAATGCATTCTCTTATATATGCGAGTCGACCATAGGTCGCCTCGCATATATAAGAGAATGCATTGGCCTAACAATGTTTTATCATTTGTTTTAAATAAATGTTTCATACAATTTTTAGGACATAAAACAAAAAAAACATCCATTACCCTGCAGGGAGCCCCGCACATATATATGAGCATATAGAAGAGTGTCGTCTGCTAATGTTTGTCTGGGGCTCTGTATGGGTGAAATTATAAAATTGTTAAAGGATACAAGAAAAAAGTATTAAAATTGTAAAAAATTGTTAGGCCAATGCATTCTCTTATATATGCGAGGCGACCTATGGTCGATTCGCATATATAAGAGAATGTATTGGCACAGGGTAAAACAATCCCGACTTACGACTGGATTTGATATGGCGGGTCACATATGTATTCTTCTCTTGGTAAGATGCATATCACCCCTGGGAAGAATCCAAAGATTTTTCAGGGACACCTGTTTACCAGCTAAAGATTGAGTCATAATTTTGTAATTATTTAAGGAATACTATTGGTATTCTAATGTAATCACACAGTTCAAAGGAATCATGCTAGCCTGCATCACAAACTAATAAATCAGTGTAACTACATTATGATATCCAGATTACTATGGACAATTACTTACATTACCCAAGTTTTCAGAATCTCCAAATGTTGTGGTAACGATAAGCACATGTGACCTCCACCAAAGAGAGAACTTGAATTACCAATATGGCAATGAATTTTGAAAAATGTCATGTGCATAGATTAATAAAGGGGTACCATACACTAAATTCGGCCACTTATGGGACAATCTCCTTTTATACTTGACAGAGCACATGAGTATATTTTTCACTAATTCATGGCTCAAATGATGATCCCATAAACCACCACCGTTACCACCACCACCACCACCACCATCATTTATGTTGAAATTTCTCTCAAACACCTCCCCCAACGGAGACCCTCACCGACCCGTTCGTTTGGGCTGGGCCTCTGTAGCCATATATGTGACCCGCCATATCAAATCCAGTCGTAAGTCGGGATTATTTTTACCCTGTGCCAATGCATTATCTCATATATATTTTGAAGACCTCTGTCTGTATGTATGTTTGTTTGTTTGTCTGTTTGTCTGTCTGTCATTAATACAAATCTACGATTCTTGACCGATCGGGACGAAACTTGGTACGTGTGTGTAGTTTGACCAGGCGGTGAACGTTGTCGTATTGGCGAGCCCGTGCGGCGCCCGCTTCGCGCATGCGCAGACGAGATCTCGGAAACGGGTGGAGCTATCGACTTGAAATTTGCTATGTGAATGTATCTTGCCCCGGATACGAATTTTATCGGGTCGCCGAGCCCGTGCGACGTCAGCTTCGCGCATGCGCAGACGAGATCTCGGAAACGAGTGGAGCTATCGACTTGAAATTTGGTATGTGAATGTATCTTGCCCCGGATACGAATTTTATCGGGTCGCCGAGCCCGTGCGACGCCAGCTTCGCGCATGCGCAGACGAGATCTCGGAAACGGGTGGAGCTATCGACTTGAAATTTGGTTTTTGAATAGCCCGGACAACGTCGGGCTGGGTAGAGCTATCGACTTGAAATTTGGTTTTTGAATAGCCCGGACAACGTCGGGCTCATCGGCTAGTCTATTATATATTTTGAAAGATCTGTGTGTGTATGTATGTGTTTGTTTGTGTGTGTGTGTGTGTGTGTGTGTGTGTGTGTGTTTGAAATCGATGGACTCGAAAACGACTAAGCCAATTTCGATGAAATTTGGTATTTTAGGGTATATTCGGCCGGAGACAAACATAGGCATATTTATTTGTCCGTGCGACGTCAACTTTTCACGTGCGGAGGTCAAATCTGTTTTTACGCCGTGTTTGCGCTAATATATTTCAGTTCGGTGCTCACAAATCGATTCGATATAGCGCGAATAATAAATTGCCAGTCATATAATTTGCACGGTTAGAATCTGTGTGGCTTCACCTTTCCAACGATATATAATATGTATGTATCCGTTTTAGTTATCTGCCTCAATTATTAGGTACAAGTGGTACGATGCTTTTATCAGGATAAAATCAATGCGTAATTTCTATGACGTCGTCAGAGGTCATAAAGTTAGATTACGTTAACTCTCACCCTGCCGATGCATTTGACTGTGTCGCGTTAACTCATCACCGGCCGAGGTATCCGCAAATGACATTGGGCTATATATCTCGGAAACGGGTGTAGCTATCGACTTGAAATTTGTATGTGAATGTATCTTGCCCCGGATACGAATTTTATCGGGTCGCCGAGCACGTGCGACGCCAGCTTCGCGCATGCGCAGACGAGATCTCGGAAACGGGTTGAGATATTGACTTTAAATTTGGTATGTGAATGTATCTTGCCCCGGATACGAATTTTATCGGGTCGCCGAGCACGTGCGACACCAGCTTCGCGCATGCGCAGACCAGATCTAGGAAACGGGTGGAGCAATCGACTTGAAATTTGGTTTTTGAATAGCCCGGACGAAGTCGGGTCACCTTCTAGTCTATTATATATTTTGAAAGATCTGTGTGTGTATGTGTTTGTTTGTGTGTGTGTTTGTTTGTGTGTTTGAAATCGATGGACTCCAAAACGACTAAGCCAATTTCGATGAAATTTGGTATTTTAGGGTATTTTCGGCCGGAGACGAACATAGGCATATTTATTTGTCCGTGCGAGGTCAACTTTTCACGTGCGGAGGTCAAATCTATTTTTACGCCGTTTTTGCGCTAATATATTTCAGTTCGGTGCTCACAAATCGATTCGATATAGCGCGAATAATAAATTGCCAGTCATATAATTTGCACGGTTAGAATCTGTGTGGCTTCATCTTTCCAACGATATATAATATGTATGTATCCGTTTTAGTTATCTGCCTCAATTATTAGGTACAAGTGGTACGATGCTTTTATCGGGATAAAATCAATGCGTAATTTCTATGACGTCGTCAGAGGTCATAAAGTTAGATTACGTTAACTCTCACCCTGCCGATGCATTTGACTGTGTCGCGTTAACTCATCACCGGCCGAGGTATCCGCAAATGACATTGGGCTATATATCTCGAAAACGGGTGTAGCTATCGACTTGAAATTTGGTATGTGAATGTATCTTGCCCCGGATACGAATTTTATCGGGTCGCCGAGCACGTGCGACGCCAGCTTCGCGCATGCGCAGACGAGATCTCGGAAACGATTTGAGATATTTACTTTAAATTTGGTATGTGAATGTATCTTGCCCCGGATACGAATTTTATCGGGTCGCCGAGCACGTGCGACACCAGCTTCGCGCATGCGCAGACCAGATCTAGGAAACGGGTGGAGCAATCGACTTGAAATTTGGTGGATACGAATTTTATCGGGTCGCCGAGCACGTGCGACACCAGCTTCGCGCATGCGCAGACCAGATCTAGGAAACGGGTGGAGCAATCGACTTGAAATTTGGTTTTTTAATAGCCCGGACTTGAAATTTGGTTTTTTAATAGCCCGGACGAAGTCGGGTCACCTTCTAGTCTATTATATATTTTGAAAGATCTGTGTGTGTATGTGTTTGTTTGTGTGTGTGTTTGTTTGTGTGTGTGTTTGAAATCGATGGACTCCAAAACGACTAAGCCAATTTCGATGAAATTTGGTATTTTAGGGTATTTTCGGCCGGAGACGAACATAGGCATATTTATTTGTCCGTGCGAGGTCAACTTTTCACGTGCGGAGGTCAAATCTATTTTTACGCCGTTTTTGCGCTAATATATTTCAGTTCGGTGCTCACAAATCGATTCGATATAGCGCGAATAATAAATTGCCAGTCATATAATTTGCACGGTTAGAATCTGTGTGGCTTCATCTTTCCAACGATATATAATATGTATGTATCCGTTTTAGTTATCTGCCTCAATTATTAGGTACAAGTGGTACAATGCTTTTATCGGGATAAAATCAATGCGTAATTTCTATGACGTCGTCAGAGGTCATAAAGTTAGATTACGTTAACTCTCACCCTGCCGATGCATTTGACTGTGTCGCGTTAACTCATCACCGGCCGAGGTATCCGCAAATGACATTGGGCTATATATCTCGGAAACGGGTGTAGCTATCGACTTGAAATTTGGTATGTGAATGTATCTTGCCCCGGATACGAATTTTATCGGGTCGCCGAGCACGTGCGACGCCAGCTTCGCGCATGCGCAGACGAGATCTCGAAAACGGGTTGAGATATTGACTTTAAATTTGGTATGTGAATGTATCTTGCCCCGGATACGAATTTTATCGGGTCGCCGAGCACGTGCGACACCAGCTTCGCGCATGCGCAGACCAGATCTATGAAACGGGTGGAGCAATCGACTTGAAATTTGGTTTTTTAATAGCCCGGACGAAGTCGGGTCACCTTCTAGTCTTATATATGCGAGTCGACCATTGGCCTAACAATTTTTTACAATTTTAATAATTTGTTCTTGTATTCTTTAACAATTTGATAATTTCACCCATACAGAGCCCCAGACAAAAATGAGCAGACGACACGCTTCTATATGCTTCTATATATGTGTGGGGCTCCCTGCAGGGTAATGGATGTTTTTTTTATTTTATGTCCTAAAATTGTAAGAAACATTTATTTAAAAAACATGATAAAAAATTGTTAGGCCAATGCATTCTCTTATATATGCGAGGCGACCTATGGTCGACTCGCATATATAAGAGAATGCATTGGCACAGGGTAAAACAAATCCTGACTTACGACTGGGTTTGATATGGCGGGTCACATATATGAGTGACATCACCGTCGGATTATGTGTTTACACTTTTTTAATTTTCACCGTTATTTTGTGAATCCTACATGGTGTGTGTGCATGCTTTATCCAACAAATTATTCATTCATTCGAGTGGATAACATTGTTGACAATACGAGGGTGTGATCTATAGGAGAAATAATAACCAGCATTTGATAAATATCTCCATCGTTTGTGAATAACAACGCACAACACATTGCTATCGATCTGGACACGTATCTCGTCCCGGACTAAATACTTTTCCGTATTATGTAGAAAACGTTCTATTAGATACGGAAGTGCATGTGCACCATCTGCGCTGTTCCAATAAACCTAGTGTTGCATGGTGTTGATAACAAGATATGGTGGCTTACTCTTTGTACGCGAGGTGTTTGAATAGCATAGGAATTACAATTAGGAAGAAAACGCATATGTATAGAATATGACCAGCCAGCTTCAGAATGGCCATATATATACACCCCATTTGCCGTTATAACCCTTTCATGACGGGAGCTTCTATGGCGCAACAATGAAGACCCTATGCCAATGCATTCTATTATATATATATGCGAGTCGACCATATGTCGCCTCGCATATATAAGAGAATGCATTGGCATAACACATTTTGTATAACTTTTTCTTAAATTCATTAACAATTTTTATAAATTTTTATAATTTTTTCTTACATTTTTAACAATTTTCTTATATTGTTTAACAATTTTATCATTTTTTTGAATTTTTGACAATTATTTATCGTTTTTTATAATTTGTTCTTACATTATTTATCAATTTTTTATAATTTTTCTTACATTATTTAAAAATTTTAATCGTTTTTTAATCATTATTTCTCACATCCTTTAACAATTGTTTTTATAATATTTTCCCTACGTTTTTTAACAATTATAAAAAATAATACATTTTTTTAGGCCAATGCATTCTCTTATATGCGAGGCGACCTATGGTTCACTCGCATATATAAGAGAATACATTGGCACAGGGTTTTCGCAAACAATCAGGAATCTTCTGTCATGAAAGGGTTAAAGGCTGCTGTTTGAACTGACATATATTCCGTTCGCCCACCTAGGCCTTCCATCCGTCATAATGACAAGGGGAGACGCGTTTTGCATGGACAGAGATTTTCAAAAAGGAATTTATCTGGATCTATCTGGCGAAATTCTTTGAAGATGGAATATTTAATTTTCACCCAAATTTAATTTAATGTTGTCAAATTAGACGCTGAGTGGAATGACGTTTCGTACCAATACTGGTTTGGTTTACAAATAAGCACAAATTTGTTTGTTTGATTGTTTGTTCGTTGTCTGTCCGGCTATGTGCGAACAAACGGGGAGTGTCATGGGATATTGACGTCAGGTGTCTTTAAAGGGCACTGATAATTAATATAAATAAATAATTTATTATATACCCAAAATGGTTGGAATCTGGTCGTTGAAAATTGACTCCAAGTGGTAAAGTCACCAGATGAGTGTCACGTGATAGGTATCGTTGACACTAGACTACTTAAAGGGTAATTGATAAACAGTTTTAATTAAATAATTAACCATATATCAGATACGGTCAGACCCTGGTTTGCAGTGGTGAATTGGCACGGGGTATGCCATTGGATAGATGCCGTTGATTCTGAAGGGGAACTTATAGATTATATTATCATAATTATCAATAAAGAGCATTCTCTATCAACTTAGAAAATAGGTAGGGAAATTGGTACACATGGTTCACCTGACCAGGGGAATATAATTGGATAAGTGCATTTGATCTAAGATGAATAAAAGGGGTACTAATACATTATTTTAACATCGATGATCAGTGAAGAGCGTTTATTATCAGGTCAGCAGATATGTGGGAAAATTGGCACACAGACGTTATTTGGCACGGGACATGTCGTGGGATAGATGCCGTTGACATACAGAGGCACTAATAATTAGTATGAGAGTTTGTTGTCAAGGTAATATACAGAGGTAACTTAATCCGGAGAGTGTCGTGCAATATGTGATGTTTATACAATGTAACTAATAATTAATTTAAATAACTGGACGGGGAACTAATAATTAATTTAAATAACTGGAAGGAGAACTAATAATGTACTCATTCTTTACCCGAGCAACACCAGGACCCCAGCTAGTTTACTTTAATGTATTCCCTCTTTGGAAGAATTATTTTTGTCTATCGAAATAAATTAAATATGTTTTTCCAGATATATCTAAACTGTTGTGAAAATAGTTATTTTTAACACGACGTTAGTGGTAATAAATCCCAACATTAGTTGATTTGATAAATAAGTAATTAATCACCAAAGTTGGTATTAAAAATCCACCAGGGCAGAAAGGAAATTAATAGTGGGTAAATTGTTACCTTGCGTTGATTAAAAATACATTGGCCAACATTGGGTAAAATTGGCCCATGTATTGGGCAACATATGTTTAACCCAGCAAACATGTAAAAAGTTACTAAATGTTCGCGCGGTGCTTTTTGCATCATTGTGTTGGGTAAAACTTTGACTAAATCTGGGTAAAATTTTACCAAATGTTTACCCTTATCGTTCTCGAAAATGATCCATACCACATGTTCATCCCATCGGGCCGGTCCCACGGAAGTGCAGGGTGAGTGGTGGTGTTGATAGGAAGTATTTGTGGCGGGTCACTCACCAATGCCGCCAAATTGGCCGAAATCTTTACCATTCTCGAAAATGGACCATACCCATTGTTTACCCCTCGGGCGGTATACTACCACCGGGGTGCGGGATGAGGGTATTTCTAGTGGCTATCTTGGGCGGGCCACCAACCCATGCCGTCAATTTGATCGAAAGAGACATTAATTTTTGTGCGAATAAGGAATAAGGAATACATTCCAAATGTCACGGTTGTATGGAAATCACCTTCGTATAGTTATTGTTGGTTCTGCATACACTACCTTTGGTTCTTTAACTCTGAATAACCATAATACAGTTGTATATATCGGTTCTACACGATGTATACAAGAACCAAACTATTGGTTCATCAACTGGTTCGTTGACCACAATTCTAAGAGTGCACGGTCATCGTCAATTAATGGGCATATCCTGTGCATTCGACAGGTATGGATTAATGACTCGACCGGTGAAGATTATAGTCCGTATCAAAACACTGAATATATATATACACCGTTACATCCCCTGTTCTGGTATATTCACTTGCTCAAGTTAACGTGGATTATATTCCAAATAATAGAAGAGGAAAATATCTAGTGTATAATGATTATAAATTCTGCATCAAATCAAGGAGAATTCAGAGAATTCATTGTCGATGTTGCAAGAAATACAGTGCCGTGCAACAACCAACACCGTCAACTACATGGTGCTATCCTACAGTGACAACCATAACCACGAGCACTAAGTCAGTAACAACTCTATACCAAGAAGAGCTAGCAAATATATCGAATGACTGTTCTATCAGCAAAGATACAATGTTTAATCACGAAAGCATGTGGCACAACTTTTTTGAGTGACCCCCTACCCCATGCATTGAACCCACCACGAGCTGATTGTGGGATGCTCGCAATGTCAAACGGCGGTGCGAATAAATGGCTATTCTATCAGGAAATACACAATTGTTATAGATGGGTTGGTATCCGCAGCCATAGGGAAACTTTACAAAAAACTGCTAGAAAATAAAAAATGCGATTTTCACAGGACCCCCTACCCAATTTGATGACTAAAACACACCAACTGGACAGCTATCCTGTCAATATTCGCTGAGCTTATGTGCATTGGATAGTTGTATAAGGAAGTGCACACTTTATATAGATAGATTGGAACAAGAAAGCACGAACACTTTGCGAAAAGTGGCTGGAAAATAAGAAAGGCAAAATTTCTGTTTTGGGGACCCCCCCTACCATATTTGAAGTCTTGAAGACACCACATGCTGAAATGATATTCTCTCAGTATTAACTGTGGGTGTGACAACAGGCTAGTTTTTGACCACGATATACACACAATGGATGTGTTGGTTCCCGAAGCCTACACCATGCGGCACTTCACAACAAGCAGCTGGCAAGTAATAAATGCGAATTTTCACTGTTTTATGTACCCCTGCCCTATTTTAAGCCTTGAACACCAAAACCAACTGAATTTATGACAACGTTCTCTCAGCTATATACATCACTCTATTTTGCTTTTGATTTAGATATACTGGTATATGAAACTGAGAGCATAGTGGAGATTCGTTTGAACATATTTATTTTCTATATTTCTTATTATTTAGAGGGACACTAAAGATCACTTTGTGATTGTGTTTGATATTTGTGAGATTATATGTATACAATGTGTGTCATATGTTCAGTCAAATAGTTCAGTCCAACAAAGTCGACAGCGATGCATGTTCATTTAGAGCTAATACCAATAAAATGTGTTGTTGTAACTGGGGATCTTGAAGGCTGAATACGTCTGTGGTCCCTTAAACAATGTCACAGGGCCCAATTTTCAGCAAACTACTCCCATTATGATCATTTGGGAAATTTGTTAAAGTTTTCATAAAAAACATGTAACTTTTCGACCAAAACGTGTTTTGGTAGGGGTAGCTAAAATCCAGTATCTCGAAAAAAATTTCAAGCTTTCTGTTGACTGCTTTCTACATATGCTTGTCATATAACAAGTACACCATATGCATTAAATATTTCGGCGTTATATTTGTGACAAAGAGCGATTTTTCAGCAAAAATTAAATGTTTTGGCTCCATCGAACATATGCACGAAAATCCAAATTAACCAACAGTTTTTTTTCATATCAAGTAGATATGTTGTATGATATAGTAACTTTGACACCAACACTGTTGGCAAATAAGTTATGATTCAGCCACAGGGCTCGGTTTACCAAAATCGTTAATTTCTGAAAAAGTCGCTGGTGGGTATATTGGCACGGAAGCGCAGCAGGGCCATCGGAAACACCACCACCACCACCACCACCAACAATACAAATGCACAACTAGTTATAACGACTTTCCAGTCGCTATATAACGACTTCCAACGATTTGCAAGTCGTTATAACGAGTTGTCGGAAGTTGTTATAACGATTTGTCTGAAGTCGTTATAACGACTTGTATAAATAAAAAACAAGTCGTTAAATAAATGTTTCTACAAGTCGTTATAACGACTTATTTTTATTTCTACAAATCATTATGACGACTTCCAACAACTCGTTATAATGAGTTGCAGCGAGTTGTGTATGTATATATTTGTGGTGCGGTGGTGTTTCGGGTGACCCTTATACGCTTTCGTACGGTATGAGTATCTCGAAAACTGGAGCTGTTTTTCGATTTGGCCGCTGTTCTAAGAGTCCCTTTAATGATATGCTGCACTGATACACAGACGTTATGTGGCGTCGAAGACGCTCCATTCGATGACGTGCCTATGGCATACTTTCTATACTCGATGCTCCAAATGTTGATCTTTGCTTTTGACGAGCAGCCAACGTATACCTTGTTATTACAGTATCATACATTAGCAAGCTTGATGTCGATTCTGGTCCATCACGTAATATACTAATTGATGAAATTTCTATTATTGTACTATTCATGGAACAAATATTGTTTATATTGCTCTTACAAATAAGAGAGCTCTCACAGCAAAAGTATGTAGTGCGGGGGGGGGGGGGTGGGTGTCGGACCTGCAGTGATCAGCCACGGATATGCTCGCTCGAGATAACACAATTATGAAGCAATTTTATATCGCGGAAATGGCCACGAATAAGCCTAGGCTTACTGCCAGGTCCATTTATCTCTTATGTCTTTTTGTGTATGTTATATTTGTTTAAACTAAAGTAGTATCATATTATAGGGGTGGTGGGGGTTTTATCGCGGCATTACAGACATTAGATATGTCTATTTCAATACAAATGGTGAGCATTTGATAAGAGCTCTGACTCTGGGATAGCCATAGCCATAGCTCTCAATTAATTCGATGATGCGTGACAAAAATGGATAAATTCGTAAAATTTATCATTTATCCCATTGTGTGTGTCATGTTGATCGCTCCGTGTAAACGTTATCATAAAATTCGGAAGAGGGATCGTTCGGTTACGTAGCGTTTTTCCGAAGACCCATAACTCCGAAGGTCCGATTCTCCGAAGGTCAGATTCTCCGACGCCCCGATTCTCCGAAAGCCCATAACTCCGAAGTCCCGATTCTCCGAAATACCATAACTCCGAAGACCCATAACTCCGAAAGCCCATAACTCCGAAGGCCTATAACTCCGAACGCCCATAACTCCGAAAGTCTATAACTCCGAAGGGCCGATTCTCCGAAGGTCCGATTCTCCAAAGGTCCGATTCTCCGAAGATCATGTTTTATCGCTTATTAAATAGTGTACAATCCAGTGGTGGGGTCAATGGGGCCCTAGGGAAGACCGCCCCCAAAAAACGTGTCAAATGTCATGTAAACGTCAGGAAATCCCTCCTAGGCATTCAAATATTCACAGTGTTCCTGCCCAGGGGAGCCCCCGGACCAACGATTGGGGGCGACCCCTCCCATGTATGCGCTCCCCAAATCAGGCCTTCGTGATATGCTTTCGGCATATCATATGCATGATATATCCCCCACATATTCCCCACATATGCTAATTAATGTGCACCCCTAAATGGGAATCCTGGCTCCGCCACTGGTGTGCACCGGGTATATTATAACGAAACGCTGCAAGAATGTCAGAGTAGCCTAACATGCACAGGGGCGACAAGTTCTTCCCCGTTCACCCCTGTACATTTTACTCTGGCATCTCATGGGCCAACGTAACGTTACAGTATCTGGTGTATAGTCAGTGGCGGGCCAGGATTCCCATTTAGGTGGGGGCAGTAGGAAAGTTTGAATATTTTGATGCCCCATGAACGATTTCCGGGCGTTTACATGACATTGGACATGTTTTGGTAGGGGCCCATATTGTCTGAAATAGCAAGTAGAGGTTTAATGGGGGCAGTGGGAATTTTGGGACCCCTTGGCTTCGCCACTGGACTGTACACTATTTAGTAAACGATAATACCCCGATAAAACAAAAACTTCGGAGAATCGGACCTTCGGAGAATCGGATCTTCGGAGTTATGGGCCGTCGGAGAATCGGGTCTTCGGAGTTATGGGCCGTCGGAGAATCGGGTCTTCGGCATTGTGGGCCGTCGGAGAATCGGGTCTTCGGAGTTGTGGGCCTTCGTAGTAATAGATCTTCGGAAAACCGGTCTGACACCGATTGTTCAGGCGATAAGCACCCACCGAGAAAATAAACGACAGAATATATTCATGTTTGTTGTACAAACACATGTTGTAACATTCACGTCGGTGGTTATTAGCATTTACCTTTCTTTAAGTTTGAACATGACCATCATAGTTATCTGGTTAATCGAATGGACCATACACGGAGCGGTGCAATGTTACTAGTATATAATTTACTACATGTATACGTGAACTCGGATGGAACACCCTCTCACAACGTCGAGTATGGCACATGTTACGCCTTACATACCGAATAATGACACGAAACGCACCCCAATATATATTGAATAAAATCCCAACAACAGGAGAAATAACTAAACATGGATATGAAATTAGAAACCCTAATTACGTCCGAAATTTTACCCCTGGTTCTCAACACACAAACTGTAGTTTCTTCCCTACAATGGTTTCGATCTGGAATAGTCTGGACAAAGTAGCTCAACAATGTACCTCGATATCCACATTTTCAAATATTGTAAACCCCCTACTGAAGACATTGATACCACCATACTCACACTGTATAGGAAGAAGACGAGATAACATTTTACTAAGTAGACTCCGAAACAGATGTAGTGATTTGAACGGAGACAAGCTCAACAATTATTTAACAAAAAATCATAAATGTAACTGTGGATACAAATCGAAGATGCTGATCACTTTCTGTTTACTTGTCCTTTTTATTTAAATGAAAGAGCTATACTGGAAGAAACAATATCTGGCATTGGACTACATATTGTCCATTCTGCAGATTTACTTTGCAGATCACCACTGATTTCCTATAAAGAAAACTGTATTCTCTTCACAGCTGTACATAAATATATTGTATCGTCTCACCGTTTTTGTAATGAGAATATCCATTGGAATAGTAGACCACCAATTGATTATACATAACCACATTTATTACATGCATACTCTGTACGGTGATTCAATACCTTACCCTATATCCTGAACCAGCCTGGTGTATATATATATAAACAAAGAGATTAACTTTTGAAGGAACATTGAACAATCCGCATTAAATTTAAGTTCGTGTCTTTATATTAGGGGAGAGGAGCGTTTCCTAAGTTGAAATAACTTGTGCTCCGACCCCCATCATATTTTTCTGTTGTTACAGCTTGTGTATTATTAGTGAGTTTGCGATTTCAAACCGGTACGGGTACGGGTAGCTACTCGTATCGGTACACGTTTTGAAATCGCAAACTGTTTTATCGGTATAATTCATCACATCGACTGGTAATGTAATGTGAGCCAACTGCAACAAAAAATATGTTATGATATAGATTGTTATTCGCGTTATTGGCCGATGTTATACTTAGCGTTATGGGTTGTTGGAAATTTGTATTTAGATTAGATGAGCCCCAGGATAATCAGTTGCTTTCATCAAGGACGAGCTAGGTGGCAGTTGGAAGAGGATGTTGCTTTTCGTTCACTCATATTGGTAACATTTTCAACAATTGGATTCTACAAGTCATAGACCGATAGAGTGTTGACAATAATACGGTTGGAATTTTTAAACTTAGAAAATAGATTATGATAGCTCAAATATACAATTACGTTATATCTAGTTAAAATGTCCAACCAATATCCGGTGTAAAATGTATTGTTTTAGACCAAGGGTCTAATATTGTCCTGCATGTACTTTCAGTTCGATATAATACCGTATTTGTCCCTTATTTTAGTTGGGGAATATTAAGTCATATTAAAGATGCATAATCCGAATTAACGCTCCCAAGTTAGTATTTTTTTGGCCTCTGGGGTAAACACAAAATTCGAATCGAGGAACCCACCACCGAAGCGCAGAGTGATCAGATATCGATTTCTGAAGTTTGTTATTTCTTGAGTTGTGTAATTATTTGTGGCCCAGAAAAGAGTCATCAAACCGACGGTCTCGGACAAAATTGCGGATGTAGATGCTTAACTCTAAAATCAAGTGATAATGCGGCTAACATTTTATACTATAGTTGACAGCTGTTATCATTATTTTGTTGTAATTAATCGATTCTGATAACAAAAGCGTATTTTGAAGAAATGTTCTTGTTGTAACTTTATGATATGGGGACCGTCTGATCGGATTGAGTAGCTTTAAGTAAACCTTTGTTTGGAATCTTTCAACAGATCGAAGGGTCGGCCCGTCGGGGCAAGGGAATATATATCCCAAGAATTGGGATTGTTGTCGGGATCTAAACCCGGAGGTAGGTTGAAATGTTTAACTTGGTGACAAAAAAGGTGTCAAAATGTAGTCTGTTTATTATACGGATTGAATAAAGAGCGCTTGCTTCACTTCTTTGCGAAACACAGAAAACAGCTGAAACTCGCTTTGCTTATGCTTAGATTTTGTAGAGTATGTATGGGTATTATGTGTCTTTGGCGACCTATAGTATCCCCACTACAGTATACACCAGTATTGTGGATCAAATGCGCCATGTCCGTTCAGATAGTAAATATATATTAAAATGAGAAATCAGTCCCCACCTACACACGATAAGGTAACTAAACGGTAATTGTATTCAAATGTACAATGCATAGATAAATCCACGATATATTTATGTCCTTGTACAATGGGTTAAGACAGGGACGTGACGACAGGGGTGTCTCAACACCCCCCAACTTTGGTCAAATGTTCAACATTTTGTTTTCGTAGTTTGATTTTCGAACAATTTATTAGTGGAGAATTTGTAGTATTTAGACCAACATTTGCATATTTCCCTATTTTTGGTAACACAATTTGGACTGAAATGGCTGTCAGAAACAGTTGGAAATTGTTCAAGCTTTGGGGGGGGGGGGGGGGGGGTGGGGGTGTCAGGTCAAAATTTCCAACAATTGGAAAGCTTGATGCCAGTCAAGGGGAGGGGGTGCAAATGGAATTACGCAAAAACTTGTGAATTTGATATGATTCGAGATGCATGTAGTTAGAAATTCGAAGGTGGACATCCTTCCTAACGCGCAGACCATCTATAGCCATGTCCCTGCAATGGGCCAAGACTGCGTCTATAGCACCATCTACTCACTCTATTAATCACAACCTGAAATCGGCCTTCCGTATTTATCTAAGTGCTAGAAGCCGCCACGAGAATTCGAACACAAATCATGGGTTTAAATGACAACTTTATCAATAATATTTGCCCACGAAATCTTTAAATAAATAGGTTAACGCATAGCTGACTGGAATTTCATGGAATTCATGGACCTTTGAGTGAGAAAATCGTAGTGAAAGGCTACCGGTCAACGGGACAAATCTACCCGTTTCAATTAGCTATCGCTTTATGTGCTGCATTGAAAGTACCCAAGTGACCGTGACGATGTTCACATATTTACCCGTACCCGTTCCCGTCGGATGGGTATCGCAAACTCGCTATTGCTTATATTATGTCAATGTCAATGTCAATGTCAATGTCAATGTCAATAAAATATGGAATGAAATCATACTATTGGAGACGACTTACAAAGGATTTACGGACCTCAACGATGTCTAACTCGCTACAAACAGTGAGCATTTCTAAGAGCGCTGACTCTATGATAGCACTCAGTGTCTCGGCAGCGGCCATAGCTCTTAGTTCGATGACGCCTGACAAATAATGAATTTCGCAGATTTGTTATTATTATGACCATATCACCCAAACAATATAAATGCATATTTATTTGTAATTGTACTTTCCATGTGTATATTGTAAATACAATTACCCTGTCCTATCCTATCATGCTGACCACTCCGCGTGAACGTTATCCTACAAATAGGAAGCGGGGTGTGTATGTGGTGAAGGCTGAGTGGATTTAGTGTACAGCCCATAAGCACCCACACAGAAGAACTAGTAGAACTACATCCATGCCATAGATAGACTGGAAACGAGCAATTAGTTCCGCTGATTCCATAGTTGCATATCAGCTCTATATACACAACAACTTAGAATTTCGTTCAATTAGTAACAAAAACGAAATAGATGCTTATTACAACGAAATAGTCACAATAATAATAATTGTATCAGTACCAGCTCGCATATCAATTCCACCCAAGAAATTCAATCGTCACCCCAGACCATTTTGGAATGATGTTCTGAAGGAGCTCCACAACGAAATGGTCCTGAGGCGACGCGGGTGGATTTCTTATGCCAGACCCCGAGATCAGTCACACCCTGCATATCGAGCATACCAGGAATCTAAATTTTTATTTCGTCGTGAATTTCGGAAACCAAATGAAAAACACACCCAACAACTTGATGATCGACTTGATAGATTAGCAGAAATGGATATTAACGCCTTTTTTAGAACCTTCAATAAAGGACGTTCCGATAGAGGTATCACGTCAAATTATCTATTTGAAGTAAATAGTTCCACTTTAAGAGAACCACGTGACGTAAAACAAGCATGGATGGGCATCGTACTGTGAAAACCTCTATTCCCCATTAGTAAGCGATGACTTCGACGAAAACCACCATACATCTGTCAATAATCAAGTCGAAGAACTATCGCGGTTACTCGAAATATCAGACCTTGGTACCGAACTATGCCAGGAAATTTCTTTAGAAGAACTTAAAAACGTACTGAAATCCGCCAAAAAAGGCAAAGCTCCCGGATTCGATTCATTGTGTTATGAGCACATTGTACATGGTGGTGATTTCCTCCAGCTCTCAATAGTTAGGCTTTTTGTCGAAAATGCTGGAATTCAATCACGTACCTACACGAGCAAAAAATCGGCATGATAGTTCCTCTATATAAAGGAGAAAACAAAAATAAAAAAATCAGTTTGACAGTTACCGCGCCATCACATTGCTTCATATCCTATACAAGATATTTGAGAAAATAATTCTCGTGCGCCTTGAACCCAATTCCCCCCAACGCATGAAAGTGCACCCTCTTCAACATGGTTTCCAAAAAAGGAATTAGATGTTTGAACTCATCATTCATAATACATGAGTCAATATCGTTCACATCCGAAAATCATAGTACCTTATTTGCATGTTTCTTAGATGTCCACAAAGCCTTTGATACGGTTTGGACTAACGGACTTCTTCTCAAACTATATCAGCGTGGCTTCCAAGGGAAAATTTGGCACATCATCAACCCTCTTATGTGGACTACAGTGCTCTGTCTGATTCAACGGCTGTGTTTCTCGCCTTTTCGAAATACAACAGGGAACCAGACAGGGCATTATATTGTCCCCTCTGTTCTACATGATATTCATTGACGACCTTATACACACTCTTGAACAGAGCAAACATGGTTTGCGCTTTGGCTCCTCATTTTGTGCCTCACCAACCCAAGCAGGTGACATGACTCTGCTTACTTTAACCGCTCCGGGTCTACAACTATTGTGTAACCTATGTAGTACATTCAGCCAAAATGGTGATTCAAATATAACCAAGACAAATGTAAAATAATAGTGTTCAATGAGCGTACATCCTATTCATGAGTCGAACCAAGTAACGCATCTTGGTATTCCCCTCAATATCAAGGATCAGATGAACAACCTCACTAATCACATTTGTCAGAAACTTTGAGCATCATATTTCATGCTGAGCAATGCGGTATGTATGCTGGGGGAATAACTCCACTTAGTTCAAACCTGTTATATAACACAATTGTCTTACCTGGAGCTCTATATGGGAGCGAATTTCTTTTGCGGCATATCCACAACGAACGACAATTCATTGGAAAAAACACATCGATTTTGCCTAAAATTCAAGGGCTCCCATACAGGACCCGAACTTATGATGTACTGGGCCTCCTAGACACATTACCCGTTACGGCCCCCATTGACAAACGCAAACTCGTGCTACTCGGAAGTCTTTGTAGAACATCCCTGATCAAATCCTCAAAAGAAATTTTCATGTGTCGTTTAGACAGCGCCACCAGCGAGCATTCGTTTATATCAGATATAATTTTAATCTTGGAGAAATACGATCTCAGACTCAAATCACATTTAATTGCGTTCGTTGAAAACGAGAATTTCTCATCGAAGGAAGCACAGAAGCAGCTAGTATGTCAGGGAGTATCACACTTCCAGGAGGTGGAATGGAAAGCGCGTCTTCATAGAGCAAGTTCACTTCAACAATTTTCAGATCGCTACAGCTCACTGGCTGTTTCGCCGTTATGATTCACGTGTAGAGCTTATCCACAATACAAAGTTGAATTCCTTGAAATAGCGAAGCTCTTATCAAAATCCGTGCGTGATTCCCGAAAACGGAAAGTGTATGCTATGTAATAAACAATAGTGTAAACAATATTTATTTGAACTAAATAACAGAACAACACATTGACAATTATACATATTGAGTACAAAACATAGTTCAAATGAGGATTAGATAACAAGCCATGAGCCTATGGCTTTTATAAAAATCTTTTCCTCCAAAAATGTTACCCCGAGTGTCAATACAGACAGCTACAGGGTAAAAAGGACGGGAATTTGAATATTGTTCTGTGTTTTCAAATAAATGTTGGGAAGTTAGTTAAGGGAGTGTAGGTATCAGAAAGATGGAGGAGTGATAGAAGGGAGGAGATTATGAAATAGACAAGAAAGATAATAAAGTAGGTGGAAAAGAAGTGTGATAAATGCTGTATACAATAATCCCTCAGTCATAATCTAAATTTTACATTATGGCGTTAAATCATGGTGTGTTGTCCAATATAGAAACGGAATTAGACCCCAATTACGTCTCGGCACCCAGAAGAGATGATGCATGAAAATAAGTATATATTAGGATAATTGTTATACTTGTAGTGCGTATCAATATATTCTAGATACAATTAGTACATGTAAGTACAATCAGTAGTAAGTCCATGAATATGACAAGGTCAGCACGGTTGAGCATGCACTCCGTGGGCAGACAGGCGGATATGCCCGAACACAATGTGCAGAAACGCGACTTACATATTTATATATACAAGTTATGCACCTCATGTTCGCATACACGACCCCCTGCGCACGGAGCTCACACATTATCGAAACGTCGACTTTGGATAATAAACAGTTGTACAGCTTCAAATATTATAGAATTTGTTTCATCGGACATCTCATTAGACCCATATAATAGGACATCAATGTTCACATCTGCTGGCGAAAATGGCAGAGCGGCTATCATACACTGCCAAAAATAATTTCTTAATAAGATAAAATATCTTGAAACAAGAAAAACTATTTCCTGAAACAGGAAAATAAATCTTATTTTGAGAAATATACCCCCAAAGTCTGCTACATCAAGAAAATTTAAGAAACTCCCACCAGACAAAAGATAGTTTTCTCAAAAAAGATAGATTTTAGTCTTGAAACAAGAAAAAATTTCCTTACTAAGAAAATGGCTTCAAAAATTAAATATATATTTCTTGTTTCAAGATTTTTTTTCTAAGTTAAGAAATACTTAAAGAAAATATTTCTAAACCAAGAATTAATTGTTATGTACAAATTACTGCTGTAATAGAATAACTGTAAAAGTCCAACGATAGCAAAATTGTGATCAAAATTTTATGGTAAACATTGAAAAAGGTCCAACCTGTTGATTAAATATTCTGAAATTCATATTCATACTTAAATATTTGAACTACATGTAATACTACAGCTATAGGATTATATAATTGTTGACAAGTCACTCACTGTAACAGTTTTGTTTACATAACATTGGAAAAGGTCCAACCTGTTGATTAAATATTCTGAAAATGTTATTCATAGTTAAATATTTGAACTAATAATACAGCTAGAATTATATATTTGTTGACAAATTACTGTAACAGTTTTGTTTACATAACAATAGTTTCAACAGCTGTAATTTTGTTATTGGCAATCTGTCAGTAAGTGTTTTTATCTATTTCTCAATGCGCTTAGGGCATGCTGACCTTTATACAATTTTAATAAAATTTTGTTTGCACAATATAGTGGGTCGCCATTGAGGAGGCCTCCCTTGAAATCTCCAGTTGGTGGTTTGCCACACCATCCCGAAGTAGACAAACCTCTATGGTGGCCCCTTGCATTGAACCTATTAATTAAACCGGTACTTCAAGCTGGTATATACCTCTCTTATATAAGGATGGAAGATGCTACCAATTTCAAACCGATGGTATTTCTTCAGAGTTGACTCTCTTGTATTATGAAAGCAAGCCCAATGAGGCCATGCACCTATTGTATGTTTATAACACACAAAAGACTATATCTTAGCAGAATGGATGTCTCTGATGATACAAACAATAAAATATCCAATTTATCCATAGTTGAATTTCATTTGGCTATATAGGAAAGCATACAATGTGGCTTTTATTTAGTTTCCACAAATTATTTTAAGTAAAATATCCATCAAGTGATGTATTCTGCCTTGTCCTATATATTAAAATGCATGCAATGGCCATGAGAAATGCTTAATTTATTGGTAGAGATGTCAATCAGATAAGAAATACTGACATTTTAGGTTTGATACACCATTTCAGCTGGCTTGGCATCTTTTAAATTTGAAACCTAAGGGAATTTATTCAGCTTTGACTCTCTAAATTATGGAAGAAAGCCCTAATGAAGCCACTATTTGCATGTTAGTAACATGTATAAGGCTATATCTCAACAGAATACATGTCTCTGATAAAATGCACAATAAAATATCAATAGTTCAATTGCATTTGGCTATAGAGGGATGCATACAATATTGGTTTTATGTAGTTTCCACAGACTATTTTAAGTAAAATATCCATCAATTGATGTTTTCTACATAGCCTTGTATATTAAAATGCATGTAATGACCATGGGAAATGTTTAATTCATTAGTTGATATGTCCATCTGATAAGAAATACTGACAATTGAGGTTTAAAATACCATTTCATGGGATTATGGGATCATAAATATCAAACTAAGGGAATTTCTTCAGATTTGACTCTCTAAATAATGGAAGAAAGCCCAAATGAAACCACTATTTGCATGTTAATGACATGTATAAGGCTATATCTCAACAGAATACATGTCGCTGATAAAATACACCATAACATATCCATAGTTTAATTGCATTTGGCTATAGAGGGATGCATACAATATTGCTTTTAAGTAGTTTCCACAGACTATTTTAAGTAAGATATCCATCAAATAATGTTTTCTACCTTGCCCTATATAGCATAATGCACGCAGTGACCATGAGAAATGTTTAATTTATTGGTAGAGATGTCCATCTGATAAGAAATACTGCCATTTGAGGTTTGATACACCATTTCAGCTGGCTTGGCATCTTACAAATTTGAAATAAGGGAATTTATTCAGCTTTGACCCTCTAAATTATGGGAAAAAATCCTAAATTATGCCATTATTGGCATGTTTATAACATATATAAGGCTATATCTGAACAGAATACATGTCTCTGATGAAATCAACAATAAAATATCCATAGTTTAATTTGTTTTGGCTATACAGGGATGCATACAACATGGCTTTTAGGTTGTTTCCACAGACTATTTTAAGTAAAATATCCATCAAATGATGTTTTCTGCCTTGTCCTGTATATTAAAATGCATGCAATGACCATGAAAAATGTTTAATTTATTGGTAGAGATGTCCATCTGATAAGAAATACTGCCATTTGAGGTTTGATACACCATTTCAGCTGGCTTGGCATCTTACAAATTTGAAATAAGGGAATTTATTCAGCTTTGACCCTCTAAATTATGGGAAAAAAACCTAAATTATGCCATTATTGGCATGTTTATAACATATATAAGGCTATATCTGAACAGAATACATGTCTCAGGTGAAATAAACAATACAACATCCATAGTTTAATTTGATTTGGCTAAACAGGGATGCATACAACATGGCTTTTAGGTTGTTTCCACAGACTATTTTAAGTAAAATATCCATCAAATGATGTTTTCGGCCTTGTCCTGTATATTAAAATGCATGCAATGACCATGAAAAATGTTTAATTTATTGGTAGAGATGTCCATCTGATAAGAAATACTGCCATTTGAGGTTTGATACACCATTTCAGCTGGCTTGGCATCTTACAAATTTGAAATAAGGGAATTTATTCAGCGTTGACCCTCTAAATTATGGGAAAAAAGCCTAAATTATGCCATTATTGGCATGTTTATAACATATATAAGGCTATATCTGAACAGAATACATGTCTCAGGTGAAATAAACAATACAACATCCATAGTTTAATTTGATTTGGCTATACAGGGATGCATACAATATTGCTTTTATGTAGTTTCCACTGATTATTTTAAGTAAAATATCCATCAAATGATGTTTTCTACATTGCCTTGTATATTAAAATGCATGTACTGACCATGGGAAATGTTTAATTTATTAGTTGATATGTCCATCTGATAGGAAATACTGACATTTGAGGTTTTAAATACCATTTCATGGGATTATGGGATCATAAATATCAAACTAAGGGAATTTCTTCAGATTTGACTCTCTAAATGATGGAAGAAAGGCCAAATGAAGCCACTATTTGCATGTTTATAACATGTATAAGGCCATATCTTTGCAGAATGCTTTTCTCTGATAATAAAACAAATAACATATCTATATTTCATAGTTTAGTTGGCTAAACAGGGTGCATAACATGTGGTTTTAAAGTAGTTTCACAGACTATTTTAACTAGAATATCAATTAAATGATGTAATCTAACTTGTCCTGTGTTTTAAAATGCATACACTGACCATGATAAATGTTTAATACAAACAGCGTCCTTAATGCTGCACCAGCCTAACTCCCGTTATGAAAGGGTTAAATTAATAAACAAAGGTTACACAGACATCCCCCCTTCAACAGCGCGGTGAGTGTGTTTTTTATGTAATATATGTCATATCCGGTATAAGAGCCCCCCCCCCCCCCCATTTCGTACGCTGTATTCCATGCCCTGTTATGAGGTACGCCATATTCCGGCCCCTCTGTTAGGAGGTATTCGGTATTCCAAAAATACCGGTATTCGTATACCAACCTTCCAATAAAACGATCATAAGAATAATACAAATGCGATGTTTGTCACAATAAATGCACGGTTTGACATACAGATCGTCGATCATCAATTTATATCAATTTAGACATGGACATGATGACCGGCGTTCGTACGGCAATAGAGAATTTATCCATATGGCTGTTAACTGGTATTTCGTATTCCACCCTCTGTGTTAAGTGGTATTATTCCGTATTCCAAGGGGTGGGGTGCTCTTATATGGTGTAAAGTTTACAACTAATGTGGCAGTCATGAAATTTTTAATTATTAGAACTGTTTGTGATATATACACCCCAATAACCCTGTCTTCACGCTCCTGTTGGTGATGGCCTTATCAATCTATTGCTTCGTTGAACTTTTATTATTGCAAATTTGAGGTAAAAGTTCTTGAAGCGTGTAATTTCGTTCCACTTTACAACAGCGCACAATGATTCCTATTTTTTTAACCTACCGGCGCAGATCGAGGCTGGACGTACATCTTACGTTTTCATAGGATACAAATTGATCGGATTTTAGGTAAGTGAAACTAATTAGTCATCAATTGAAGTGATTTCTCATTATGAACAGACTGTTACTAGTAAAATACTTAATCGAACTACAATTAAAAATGCACGACTTATCCTGTTTTATTCAAATGAAATTTGATAGTAAATCGGCCTAATTTTGTTTCCGTTAAATATTTCAGAAAATGGAATCCGTCATTGATAAATGAACATTTTTTTGGTCAAAATAGTAACTTCTGACGGACTATGATTATATGGCATTTATGAATCATATATAAAGGTAGCCCTACACAATATTCCCAACTGTGTTCCCAACTGCAAAAACGATTTTTAATGAATTATAAATTGGCCTAAATTTGATGCTTCATAAAAGGAAAAACTGTCCGGGAATGGCTATTTTCGTCTGCAAAATCAAATTCTGCCATAAATGCAGTGTATTATCGGTCGACATTAAAGTGATGTGAAACACTCAGGTTGTGTGACCAAACATATATTGAGAATAATCTTGCTCAAGTAGTTATTTTTATGAATATTAATCCAAATTTACAACACACACTGTCATTCTTATATATTAATTAAATGCAGTGACTCTCGATTGCGAAATCGTTTTCATTAGTTTATCGCAGATAGATGCGTCCCGATTGGAGTAGTAAATATTTACATTTGAGCGTAGTTCAGACGATGTTTTCTATGGAATGGTATGGTCGATTTGCTTCAGATTTTCGGCGATGTTAGCGGTAGAATGGTACATTCCTCCAGTTGGCATAGCGCCTGGATAGTAACTGATCAGTTTCACACACCCAAACAAGTACATAATATGACAATAGTTGGAATATTAAAAGGTCCCAGTTATTGAAAATATACATGTAGCTTATAAGGAAATTGTCAGTTATGATCAGTTATACCGGTACTTCATACCATTATTCTAACAAATGTCAACCTGATAGAATTCCCACAATCTCTTTAATATTGTCATGCCATGGCCAATTTAACACTAAGTGAACGTTCAGATTACCACGATACAATCGTAAGTGGAAATATTTCTGTCGTAGGAAGTAACCGCTCAACTGTGCATGCTCACCTCAAAATCGTAGGTAAAAAATAATATCATGCACTGTTTTATTTAAAAGCGAAATTGTGGCGTATCCTTGGTTATCCCCATTTGCGACGTAATCACTAATCAGTCATGTGTATGTAAAAATTGTGGCCTGAATGATCGCATGATAGTCAATCACATGCTTTACAAAAAAACTGTGATTTCATCATGTACGACATCGTAATCATGTGAACAAACTATCCACGATCTCGTCGATCCCGGTTCCTCCACTTAAGATTGTATCTTTCATCTGTACGTTCACTGAGTGAACATTCATGATTCATATGACTACGATTCAATTGTAAGTGGACAGATTCCCTTCTTGGGTAATAACCGATAGTTGGACTGCGCATGCTCACGACATGATCACGAGTTATATCAATGCAGAATTGCAAAATTGTGACGTATCCTTGGTTACCTCCACTTGGTGAAATTTGCGTGTACGTAAAAATCGTACAAAGTAAATGGAAATATCATAGGATAGTTAATCACGTGGTTAACCACCGATATTAAATATACTCATCTGCGATGACATCGTAACAAACTATCCATGATTTTGTCAGGCCCGATTCCTCCACTTACGATTGAATTATGGTCTTCTGACATCTGAATCGCCGAAAATGCTAATATTGTTGGAAGAATGAACTTTACACTTGTTTTTTGAATATGTTTGCAAATTATGAAAATACATGCATCCATATCACATATATATGTACATGTATTTTTTCTTCAATTACAGAAATACCAGATTCATTAGCCATGGTGGATGCGGCATCATGCCCTCTCATCTTCAACATATGAAGATTGATTTCGCCCATGATTAGTCTTAAGCGTCGGTCCTGTCTAGCTAGACACGTGGCAATGAACAAATGACAGGTGAAATATCACTGGAAGTCTGTTCGCCAAAATACCAGTGGTGAGTAACTCACCACTGGTATTTTGGCGAACAGACTTCCAGTGATATTTCACCTGTCATTTGTTCATTGCCACGTGTCTAGCTAGACAGGACCGACGCTTAAGACTAATCATGGGCGAAATCAATCTTCATATGTTGAAGATGAGAGGGCATGATGCCGCATCCACCATGGCTAATGAATCTGGTATTTCTGTAATTGAAGAAAAAATACATGTACATATATATGTGATATGGATGCATGTATTTTCATAATTTGCAAACATATTCAAAAAACAAGTGTAAAGTTCATTCTTCCAACAATATTAGCATTTATATCTATAGCTACCATGCAGATGAATATTTGTACATTGTCACCAATACATGTATATACCGCTATCCTCAAAATTATGGACCTTAAAAATGGGGGGGGGGGCAGGGGGGCCGGAAAAAAACTGCAGACACAGGGTGGAAAAAACTGTTTTCTTCGGTTTGGGTACCCCCCCCCCCCCCCCCCACAGCAAAAACTGCAGTTTTTTTCCACTGACCATTTGCCCCCCCCCCCCGAAAAAAACACCTGAGCATACAATTCACGAGAAGGTGCTTGGTAACTTAGTTTAGATTATTATGACTAAAATGGTCATTGTCTACCAGTAGAACGCAGATTTGTACCTCGTGATGTCATGACATGTACAAACATGTATATTGGTGATCGCAACGCTATGTATGCACTTTAAAAAATGACAACTAGTCATTACCTCGACTTTGAAAAATCTGATGCAAATGAGATGAGTGAGATACCAGCATATAACTGTTTTCTGATACCATTGGAGGAGAAATTGTTTAATACATGGGATAGTTCTGCAGTAAAAATTTGCCATATAAGCGATCGCAGGGTAGAATTCTGCAATCGACTGGTAGACACTGACATAGTTGGCATTATTAAGAGGGTTAATGGGGTCAATATCACATGTAAACCAAGACAGTGGTTATCCAAAATTGTTTTATGTGGATTGTACTACTCATGTATATATGATTTGGATATTAAGGTTAATCCATATTCTATAAAATGAGAGAAAATTGAAGTTGTGAGTCTGAAAATACATATTTGGAATTTGTTTTACATGCAACCCCCCCCCCCCCTAAATGAATAAGGACAAAATTTACGTGTAAATTTTTTACGCCCAGGTACCCCCCCCCCCCACCCCCGGTACGTTGTGTCCCGCATTTTTTTTTCCGCGGGGGGGGGGGGGATACCTGGTAATGATCGCAGTATATGATATCCACCACGGTATCAAGTCGATTACTGTTGTGGAGCACCATGCAGTTATGATACACCAACAAATATCACACCAAAAGTTGAAAATTAAAACAGCCACATGGATCTTGTTCAATGAACTTATATATGCATGAATAAGATGAATCACTAAATTATATTTTCATGCTTGTTTGTGTAATGCCAATCAATGCAGCCTGACAACATGGATGGGTGGAGTTTATAAATTGACAGCCGAAACAATGTTGGCAACTTCAAAGTTCATTATGTGCTACATTTAACCCCCGTATATACAATACAATTTTTCTATCAGCGTTCCCATGTCCTATATTTGGAGTACTATATACATGTACATGTAACGAAGGCCATCCGTTCCACAGATATGAGGAAAAACACTGCATTTTATTTTCATGCATGCGAAACATGACAACATGCATATGGGGTGTAACATGACAACATGCATATGGGGTGTAACATGACAACATGCATATGGGGTGTAACATGACAACATGCATATAGGGTGTAACATGACAACATGCATATGGGGTGTAACTGCGGTATATGCAGCGTTGAAACTGTACTAGTAACCATAATGAGGTGTTGGAGGTTACTGTGCTTTATATCTTTAATACTGCAGTATTAACGG
Source organism: Siphonodentalium dalli (assembly GCA_032622095.1). Lineage (NCBI taxonomy): Eukaryota > Metazoa > Mollusca > Scaphopoda > Gadilida > Siphonodentaliidae > Siphonodentalium > Siphonodentalium dalli. Next base: position 109,970,038 of record CP136067.1, on the reverse strand, counting down.
GGGGGGGGGGTACTATACTAAGAGGTGGCCAATTACTTTGAGTATACATGTAGCCATACCTCACACATGGAACAGGGCTTGACTTATTCTTAGGTACATGGAAAAATAGGTACGCGGAGCAATACATAACACCTAGTCTGCTTAGTATATTTTACATAAATATCAACCGATTTTGTGCAGTGTTGAAGCGGTAACCTTCTAGTACTGCTGTGTTAGAAGTTTCTGGTGTGAGACCACACAAGCCATATTTCTGAATAAATCCTGAAAAATTACCCACAATCCTGAGGTTAAGTGGTCACTTACTTTGGGCATTACTGTAATTCCCTGACATTCCCCCAATATATGACTAAAAGAAAATTCACCCTTTTGAAGTTTTGATATCGTTTAACCATGAAATGGCTCGAAAAAGATGTTTTATGAGATTTACGTTTGTTTTTTATTTAATTTTGTTTGTTCAAGTAGCATATCAAATGAGTGAAATTTTATTTTAGTCATTCATGTGGGTATCGTGAGTGGGGAGATATTTAAGGGGAGGTATCCTGTTACAACGGTATATGCTACTAGTACATGTACATAATTATTAACTGTCATGTGGACTGTTTTTATGGAGATGTAACCGTGAGGTAAGTGGACATAACTTGTGTAAAACCCTTTACATACAAGTTATGACCACTTACCTCACGGTTACATCTCCATTAAAATAGTCTACATGACAGTTAATCCTTATATTTATATATATTTAGCGAAAAAGCCACTTTTGTAAATGTATTTAAATTGAATAGTGTATCGTGACAAAAACAGCCCAAAGTACCCAATAGCACCCTTGGCAAAAGTTAATAGGAACAATTTCTCTTCATATTGCAACCAGGTGATGTATTAAGTCAATCCTGCGCGAGTCCAAATGCGCCCAAAACATTACGCGTTCGTCTTTCCAATCCCAATGACGTATGGATGGTGTTGTGAGCTTGGTGTTATGAGCCGTTGCGCATTCACCGAGAAATAACTGCAACTAGCCACGTGGGCGCGGACCAATCAGTATGCTGGATTTAGTGATGACAACACTTAGTATGTAAATATATGTATTTGTAGCTGATTCTGACCAACATGCAGCGTTTGAATGGATAACAATACTGTTATAACTGCCCCCCCCCGGGTGATTAATTTGGACCGTACATCTTAATAATATGTACATGATTAGTCATTCCGCTTTTCTGATGTCATTACAAGCATTCAAATCTTATTTTTCAGACAGGAGGAGCTGCCTGATTGGATTGAGACATACAAATTTCATTCAAGGCCTGATATCTGATAACCAATCATAGAATCATGTTTCCTGAGTGTTTCTTGCAGATAATGATTACACTTGATACCAATATTATTAATTCTGTCCAAGACTTGATGAGGAAGGATTTCAAATGTTATTCGGTGTACATGTAACGGATACATGTAATCTAGATGTTATCGGTATTCGTCCATGCATGACATAATGTGAGTTGTTGCTTTGTGACAGTCCTGGCTATATACATGTACCATATGTATACCAATGAATGGTATGCACTGAATCCAGTACTGTGCAGTGTGCAGCGAAGGGGAGGCTTTAATATATAACCAAATGATGACCAATGTCTTCATCAAAGGCAAAAATGACACATCCATTCCTTCCTTGATGGAGACCGATCAGTGACGTCTACATTTTATCAGACTTATAGTGGTGAAAATCTTGGCAAGTGAAGTTAGTGAATTCAATTCTACAACATACATGTACATGTACCTGTATGCTTCTGTATGTACCTGTATGAGTCTCAGAAAATGTGCACTATGGCATCCAGTGTATGCATAACCTTTGTTATACCGTACTTCATACTACATTGACCAGAATTTGGAGGTGTACCAGTTTCATATCTCTACACAAAGCACAACAGTACCCATGGATCAGTCTCAAGCCTTGTTTCTGAGCTTGTCTGAAGGATATGAACTTTTAAAGATATATGATGCACTTGTTCTGGTGCGTGAAACTGATCAGTTAGTACCAAGGCGCTATGCCAACTGGAAGAAGGTAGCATTCTACTAACATAGCCGAAAATCGAAAGCAAATCAACCGTATCACTCCATAGAACACATTGCCCGAGCTACGCTCATTTGTGAATATTTACTACTCGATTCGGGGCGCATCTATCGGCGATAATATAACGAAAACGAGTTCGCCTTTGATAGTTACTGCATTTAATTATGTATACGAATGATGGTGTGTGTTGTTAATTTGGATATAATATTTGTAAAAAGTACTACTTTGAACAAGATTATTTTCCATTTATATTTTATCACCCTATTGGAGTGTTTCACATCACTTTAAGTGACAAATTATTGCAGCATGTCAATATAATCAGATTCATGTACATGTACACACATACAGGCCTTAAAATCCATCACAGAATAAAAATATTCTGATGTTCCTTTATCTTTGTCAACCTGCTGTATCACCAAGTAATATGTACAAGGAGCTTAATGTGGCTTAGACATGTACCATACATGTACATTTAAAGACAGATAATCCGAGTTCACGCTCCTCAATTACCATTTCTTTGGCTTCAGGGGTAAAAATAACTTATTCGAGTTGAGGAACACACCCTTTAAAGTTCTGAGTTAAAAAATATAATTTTTTGAAATCTGTTATTTTTCACCACCATGAATATTTCCCGGCCTAGCAAATATTCAATGAGTCGATTGACATAATCTTGATACCAAGTTGCGATGAACAAAATGTTGATTTATAACACGTTTTGGAAAATGTTACACTAGAGTTGACAGTAGTTACAGTAATGCCCAAAGTAATTGACCACTTAACCACAGCAGAATTAAATGGCTTGTTGCCATTCATCGGAAAGCTCTTGGGGAGAGCTTTCCGATGAATGGCAACAAGTCATATTTCCGACTAAATCCTGAAAAATTTCCCATAATTCAGCTGTGGTTAAGTGGTCGATTACTTTGGCCATTACTGTAGCATTATGTTTTGGTAATTAATTGATTAAGAAATGTTGTTCTTAGAATCTGATGATATGGAGACCATGGAGAGATTGTTTACCTTTAATTGTCAATGTTGACTTTAAAGCATACTAGTAACATATGTTATGTTTATTTTATGTATCCCTGCATAAAATGGGGTGATAAATTTATATTATACTCACATCTGGTCTTTTGATATTTTGTGAGTAATTTATATGAAAGAATGGCATTGCATGCTAGCAATTCTGATAAACATCACTGTTAAAATGAGGCTTGTTGCCATTCATCGGAAAGCTCTCAGAGAGCTTTCCGATGAATGGCAACAAGCCATATTTCCGACTAAATCCTGAAAAGTTACCCATAATTCTACTGTGTTTAAGGAGTCGATTATACTCGGGGGCATTACTGTATTCGATATCTCAAGCTGTTGCATACCGAAAAGACTTGGGCTAGTACCTGAACAGTAAACCTGCAATCTGCATGATTCATGAAACAGCTATTGAAAACATGCTGTATATACACAGAATTACACAATTTTGTTTATGGGTTTGTTGATATGACACGAGTGCTAGCGCACAATGACGGAATGAACAGCACACCCTAGAGTTCTATCTTTCCTCAATGGCACAAGTGCCGTATCAACAAATCCATTAATACAAGTGTCTTTCTGTGTTTATTACACATCACCCGTCCTAGAATATGTGCATTTAAAAATACAGGGTTACGATGTTTATTAAGGCACATACAGTGCTTGTTTTGTCATGTGTGATGATTTTTTTTCCTATCGTTTGAACTGGATACTCAAATAACAGAAATTGTTATATATTTTTTTAGCAACCGACAGATTTGAGGTAACTCTTTCTATAAATATATTGAAAATCATGTGTCGGGATGTAATTATTAGCAATCAATATATTTTTTGTTGCATATATAGGTTTATACAATTTTAAGAGGCAGAACAAGATACAGGTACTTTGTATAGTTTCATTTCGCGAATGTACACAGTATCTTGTTTGGACTCTTGCAATTTTAGAAACCCATAACTGTAACGAGAAATTGTTGATTGTATATTTAAAGTTTAAAGGTACGGGAGGCCTTGGCGGTGGGTATGCTGTGAAAATATTTCCACCGGTCAAAAACCGCCACAAATAGAAAGAATATTAAAATGTAGACAGACTTTGTCCGTATACAAATAAGAAATATCGCATAAACAGTATGTTATTGTCATATGTTTGACCATTCTTATGTAAACAAAAGCATAAAAAGGTACTTTCCTGGTGTTTGTTTATATTATGATGGTAAACATAAAGAGCGTTCATTGTTGCTGAATTTTGATATGGAACGAATAAAGAGCATTTATATGATTTGTGTGTGATTAGCCAGTAACACTGTGCTGCCTTCTGTAACACAATCAGGCTCCTGCTTAGGTAAAATATAGTAGGTCTTTATGATAGCATGCTGTTTACGCGATGGTCATGGTATATATGAACAAAACTGTATGCGTTTTAATGTTTTTCTGTTTACGGTGATTGAAACAAATATGAATATTTTCGACAACTAAGGCCTCCCGTGCATTTAAGCCCCCTTATTGTCTCCATTATACATTTAACAATGATATTTACAAAGAAGTTTTTATATTCAGAATAAATGTCAATTGTATATTTTAAAACACAATTGAAATTATATATTAATTTAAAATTAAATGTTTTTCTTAATTAAGAATTGTTTTCTAATGTATCTTTCCTAATTGGGGAAAATATTCCTAGTTAAGAAAACTTGTTTTCCTTACTTAGATTTATTTTCCTGCTTGAGAAAATCTCATTCTAGAAAAAATTGGCATCACTTAAGAAAAAATATCTTGACGATATTTCTAACTATAGAAAATATAATTTCTTGTTCTAGATTAATTGTATAGCTTTCTTAAATTTCTAGCTATTCTCCCAAGATAATCGCAGTATCTTAAACTTATCTTATTTCAAGAAAAATAAACTTATGTGAGAAAAACAATCTTTCCTACATTAAGAAAAAAAATCTATACTAAGATTTTTTTACTAGGATTTTCTTACTAAGATTACTGTGTTTTCTTAAAGAAATTTTCTCAGACAAGAAATTTTCCCACCCTTTCATTTCTTGACCTAGAAAATATGTTTTTCTTATTTTTCTAGCTATTCTCCCAAGATAATATCTCATTTCAAGATTTTTTTTTTCCTGAATTGAGAAAATATTTTTGGCAGTGTATCAGCTCTAATTTGACTATATTGGGGACATTTCAAAAGAAAGTGGTACGCGGATTCAACTACAAATTCCCCACAAGAGCAAAATGGGGAATCTCTTACGTAATTTACAACAAGATCTTTGTTCAGATGGCTGCACCCCAGTCTCATTCTTGTGTGATATACTTGGCCTCTACGAGAGTGACTATGATAATAAAACTTAGCTAAATTAGTATGACCGACCTTCAGAAGACGCTTGAATTCTTCCACGGTTGATGATGCTTTTATTGAGACAGGTATATTATTCCATGCGCGTATTGCTGACGGTAAGAACGTATCCATATATTTATTTCTGTTACTATTTGGAGGGTGAATACTTACGCGTCTGTGATTATATCCAGAAGATGTCGAATCGGGTGGGATCATGGTTGAAAGATAAGATGGGGTCTGATTTCTATGCATCTTGTAAAATAATATCATTTGTTGAGTATGTCTCCTGGATGAAAGGGTTTCCCAACCAGTTTCAAATAATAAGTTTTTATCACTGACACTTCTGGTAGCCCCAGTAACAATCCTCGCCATCTCATATTGAATATCTTCAATTTTGTCACTCTTATAAATTGGTATATTATTCCAAACAGGTGACGCATATTCGAGTATCGGCCTTACATATGAGAAATAGGATTTTTCAAGTGTTGTCCTGCTCAGTCGGAATTTATGTCTCCGAATATGGTTTACTCTTTTCCAGGCCTTTTCGGTTATCGTTTGTATGTGAGTTTCCCAGGAGCCGTTGTTATCGAAAGAGACACCTAGATGTTTATGATAAACAAAGTTGAACACAGCATCATTGTGTGTCCGGAAATATCTGCGGCTAGGAATGACATGTGGTTCACACTTCTTGAACATTTTGACATTCCTTGCTTCACAGAAATCGACAAGCTCACCACCTACGAACATATGATGATATTTCTGTCATGCATCCCACCACATGTTCGGGAAAAAATAACAAATATTAACAAATTTATTATATTTATATAACAAGGCGTACGCTCCGCATGTGGGACAATTATCACGAGCGAATCCCGGACATTTCCCCACCGGACATTTCCCCACCCACCCTTGAAATGGCAAAGCGGACATTTCCCCACCCGGACATTTACCCACCGGACATTTCCCCACTTACTCAATATCAAAGCGGACATTTCCCCACCCCGCCAGTGAAATGGCAAAGCGGACATTTACCCACTATGGGTGTGTGGTATTGACTATTACTATGGGTGTGTGTTAAAATCAGATTTATTTCAATGAACGAAATTTTATACACGGAACAGCAATAACAACAAAATGGTAACGATACATAACAAAACACTTAATATTTCTTAACTCTAATGGAATAGCTAACAATGTCAAGGAAATCGACCATATTCTTTTTGCCGCTGTCGAAGTCTACACACAGCTTATGAAGCTTGTTCTGGAGCGCTGACATCTGTCGTCGTACTCTCTTCTTCGCCACCACGATTGTTCTTAATAAGTTCCATGATTGGAAGTGAAGATATGATTCCATGATAACTTTGCTAAGGTTATATAGGCTGTCTAGAGTTCACTCACAATAATTCATACGGTCACAACATTGTTTCAACTGCGTTGATCGTCAAAACACTCTTTCGTGCATGTTTTTTGAACACGCTTTCATGTTTGTCAAAACATTACTTCGGCTGAGGTGACATCGCTTGAGATGGCCTCACTGACCAGGCGTCACAACACTACAAACATTCTTTGATGTCAGCGAATTTATTAGCAGGGTGGGGTAATGTCCGGTGGGGAAATGTCCGGGTGGGGAAATGTCCGGTGGGTAAATGTCCGGGTGGGGACATGTCCGCTTTTGAAAGTGGGGAAATGTCCGGTGGGGAAATGTCCGGTTACCATCACGAGCTGCTCCGGGCATCTGGTGATATCATACCTGTTATTCCATGATTGTAGTGTAGCCATGTAGTGCATACACGTGCGTGTATCTTCTATACCTGACCATCCTCGTGGACACAGTAAAACATATTCAAACGATATACCGCTAGATAAGATTATTCCAGAAGTAGCTATTTCGTCTTACAATTCATCTTACAACTCACTATTATGGTGCGTATTATCGATATAGTTCTGTCACCCTTGTATAAAGCATCTTATTGCATTTTATCCCAATAGTCCGAAACCCCATACTCTCGTGCTAAACAGGTAGGTCGTCTATACACTTGTGCCTGAATTATCTCAATATATTATTAAATTGATAAAAATTAAAACCGTACATATAATTATCATGAATGTCCTTCTGTGATTGACTTAATGTACATATACTCACATGATGTATTCTTTCTTGTGGTATTATTCATTTGTATCGTTAGTTGTATACATTTATTCTAAGCTCTCCGTTACATGGAGGAAATAAAGGATTATATATATAATTAATGTTTATTGTACATGTACATGAATGGCAGATATAAACATGCATGCAACATTCACGTCGCTGGTTATTAGCGTTTACCTTTTTTTGATTTGTATTTATCGCCGAATGGATTAGAGTACTTTGTCTCATAATAGTTATTGGATGTAAGTACTCGTTCAGGTTCAGCTGAACTAAAGTCGATATGTGGTGCTGGATCATCACAAATGGTGACAAATTCTTGTTGCGAGTTTGTGGTGGACATATCCATATCTGGACGTTCAATTGTGGAATTTGTGACGATGTGACTCAATGATCGGCCGTCACGTGGAGCCGATTCTGCCGAAGAAGCAACGTTCGATGACGTGGCTAGCAGATTTTCTACTCGATGCTCCAGAATGTAGACCTTTGCTTTGGACGAGCAGTCAGTGTAGACCTTGTTATTTGTATCATACTGTGGAAGACGCTTCACAACGGCTTTACAGACATCAACCATGTCTAACTCGCTGCAAACCGTGAGCATTTCCAAGAGCTCTGACTCGGTGATGGCACTCCGATCTTTGGTGATTGCCTCTGTACAACTCTTACTCGGTTTCAGGAGTTGAAACTTGTGGCATGCTGGTATTATTTTCATAGCATCTTGTCCTGCGAATTTGAAAAATAGTGAATAATTATACGACAGTGTCATCGGATGAAGAGTCCAGAGTTCGCGCTGCCACTTGCCAAATTAGCCAATGGCAAAAATAATTCACATTTGGCAAAAAATATTTTCATTTGGCAAAAGTTTTCGCAAGTCACTTATTAATTCCTCAATAAAATTGAAAAATATCGGTCAATCAATACCATTCATTTTAGGAAATTGTAACAAGAGAATTATATTAGTGGTGTTTTATATGGTTTCGGAAAAGTTAACACCTCCATTAAGATGCAGTTAATCTGGTAACATTATTACGTTGGGTGGAGGGATTACAAATATTTAGTGTGATGGTGGTGTTTACATAGCTAGTCCTCTGGTGTTGTTCCCTTCTGATGAAGCAACTTTTGTACCATGTTATTGTTTGGCGATTGGTTTATTGTTGTATGATAAACCACCATAGATATGCGAGTATAGTTATTAACTAACTGCTTTCCTATCGATATCAAACCGCGAGTGTCGATACATAAAAACTCAATCAAGGTTGCAGAAAATGATACTATCAGGGATAACACTTGGCAAATTCTAATAGAAATTGGCAAAAAATATTTTCATTTGGCAAATTATTTGGCAAAAGTTAATTTCAGTCGAGCGCGGACCATGATGAAGACGCTCTATCTCTCATCGACAGTACTAGTGAGTCCTCGCCAAAAGTTCACACAACACAAATTCTATGAAACTCATTTGAAAGCATCATTACATCAAAATTTACCACGCACATTCCAATATCATCGAGCAAGTGCTAACCTATTGAAATAAAATTATAAAGCGTAGATTTAAAGAAATAACCGGCTTCCAACAAACGCACCATATCCCATACAACTTCGCAGAACGTACAAGAACTGCCAAACTCAGGGTGGGTCGGTGTTGGGGACCGGGAGGTGAAAGGCAATGTACAAAAAGTAAGCCCAACAAATCACTTGTCGTATTTAAAGATGCATAATCCGAATTAACGTTGGCAAATTACTATTTCCTTGGCTTTGGGGCAAAAATATTTGATTCGAGTCGTGGAACCCACCTATCAAAGCTCAGAGTGATCAGATATCGATGATTGAAATCTATTATTTTTCACCACCCATAATTTTAAGTGGACCAGTAAACAGTCGAGAGAAGACGGTCTCGGACCAAATTGCGGATGATGATGGATAACTCTAAAAGATAGTGTATTTTTTTGTGTCAGATATTTGACAAACCGGCATTATTTCGTGAACAAAATTCTGCTAAATAATAGGTTTTGGGAAATTTTATACTATAGTTGACTGTAGTTAGCATAATTTTTGGGCAATTACTCGATTCTGATAACTGCAGCGGAATTTAAAAAAATGGAAATTGGAATTGATGTTGGAATCTGATGATATGGGGACCAACGAATCGGATTGGGTACTTTTAATCTCAGATATTAATTGCCCAGAAATTACAGTATTTTTTCCGTGTAAGTTGAAGATAACAACTATATGAACGTGATACAAAACACATTCATGGATCGGACATGGGTCGCTTCCGCGGATCTGTTGTTAATACTGTCTTGTTTGCCAAATCTGTTCGCCGATCTACCCGTACGATACTCTGGAAGGCACTTCACATTATATCTCTCAAAACTTATCACCATGTGAATACGTTTGTACACTGTACCGTCACCTTGATTACATGATTGTGTGTTATTATATTGTGTTGGAAGAGGGGCTTCATAAGTTGCAAAAACTTTTGTATATTATGTGTAAATAAAATATGCGTCAAGTATACCCGTCCTGGTGATAGCCTGTGGTAACTGGTCATTCCAATTAATAATCTGGCAATCATTGTCATCGTGTTATCGCCATATACCGACATTAAATAACACTCGTGTAACTTTTGAGGATCGAATTCTGAATCGTATGATTACTGTAGTTTGATCCGATATCCATTAATTTTTAGGCAAATTCATATTTTTGTTGTTGTCAATGGATCATGTATTCGTAATCATTTGATAGAGATGGCTACTACCATAGACCATGTCATGAATCTCTACTCTGGCGAACGCCCGTAGAGATCATATTCCACCAGTACAAAACCTTGGAACTTTTTGAAGTTTTGACTGGAACCTCCCATATAAAAATGTACCATGGTAAATCTTGGTGTTTACCTAGGTATACCCCGGTACATATAGGTTTTACCCTGGTTCCACCCAGGTCACACCCAGGTTACACCCAGGTAAATCAGGGATTTATATAGATTTACCCTGGTGTTTTCTATATATGTTAGGTATAAACCCCAGTTTACCCGGGTTTTTACGGATATAATTTAGAAAGACGCTGTCACACCCGGGTATTTACCCAGGTTATCCGGAGTATTTACACCCAGGTATTTACACCAGGATTTCGCCCAGGTATTTACTACAGTGTTCACCCGGATACATACACCTGTGGTATTTTGTTAAACTGTATAATCTGCATTGAAGTCACCTTATTAACCCTTTCTATATTACAGCATCATTGGCGTGTAGTTACCTTATTAACCATTCTATATTAAATCATTAATTGACAGGTAGTTGTTACCTTATTAACCCTTTCTATACTAAGTAACATTGGTGAGTAGTTACATTATTAACCCTTTCTATATTAAAGCACCATTGATGTGAAGTTACCTTATTAACCCGTTCTGTATTAAAGCATCATTGACGTGTAGTTACCTTATTAACCCTTTCTATATTAAAATATCATTGATGTGTAGTTACAATGTTAACCCTTTCTATATTATAGCATCATTGACGGGTAGTTGCCTTATTAACTCTGTATATATCAAAGTATCATTTTCGTATATAGTTACCTTATTAACCCTTTCTATAATAAGTACCGTTGGCGTGTAGTTACCTTATTAACCATTCTATATTAAAGCATTAATTGACAGGTAGTTCCCTTATTAACCCTTTCTATACTAAATATTATTGGTGAGTAGTTGCATTATTAACCCTTTCTATATTAAATCGCCATTGACTGGTAGTTACCTTATTAACCATTTTTGTATTAAAGCATCATTGACGTGTAGTTACCTTATTATAACCCTTTCTATATTAACGCATCATAGACGTGTAGTTACCATATTAACCAATTCTATATTAAAGCATTATTGCCGGGTAGTTACATTATTAACCCGTACTATACAAAGTATCATTGGTGAGTAGTTACCATATTAACCCTTTCTATATTAAAGCATCATTGACGTGAAGTTACCTTATTAACTCTTTCTGTATTAAAGCATCATTGATGTGTAGTTACCTTATTAACCCATTCTATATTAAAATATCATTGACGTGTAGTTACCATGTTAACTCTTTCCATATTCAAGCACCATTTACGGGTAGTTGCATGCCTTGTTAACCCTGTATATACTAAAGTACCATTGTCGTGTAGTTACCATATTAACCCTTTCTATACTAAGTACCATTGACATGTAGTTACCTTATTAACCCTTTCTATATTAAAGCATTAATTGACAGGTAGTTACCTTATTAACCCTTTCTATACTAAGTATCATTGGTGAGTAGTTGCATTATTAACACTTTCTATATTAAAGCGCCATTGGCGGGTAGTTACCTTATTAACCATTTATGTATTAAAGTATCCATTGACGTGTAGTTACCTTATTATAACCCTTTCTATATTAAAGCATCATTATTGCCGGGTAGTTATCTTATTAACCCGTTCTATACTAAGTATAATTGGTGAGTAGTTACATTATTAACCCTTTCTATATTAAAGCATCATTGACGTGAAGTTACCTTATTAACCATTTCTGTATTAAAGCAGCATTGACATGTAGTTACCTTATTAGCCCTTTCTTTATTAAAATATCATTGACGTGTAGTTACCATGTTAACCCTTTCTATATTAAAGCATCGTTGACGGGTAGTTGCCTAATTAACCCTCTATATACTAAAGTATCATTGTCGTGTAGTTACCTTACTAACCCTTTCTATACTAAGTATCATTGGCGTGTAGTTACCTTATAAACCCTTTCTATATTAAAGCATTAATTGACAGGTAGTTACATTAAACAACCCTTTCTATACTAAGTATCGTTGGTGAGTAGTTACATTATAAACCATTTCTATATTAAAGCGCCATTGGCGGGTAATTACCTTATTAACCATTTTTGTATCAAAGCATCATTGACGTGCAGTTACCATATTATAACACTTTCTATATTAAATCATCATTGACTGATAGTTACCATATTAACCCTTTCTATATTAAAGCACCATTGGCGTGTAATTACCTTATTAACCCTTTCTACATTGAAGCAATAATTGACAGGTAGTTACCTTATTAACCCTTTTTATAATGAGTATCATTGGTGATTACATGTAGTTACATTATTAACCCTTTCTACAATAAAGCATCATTGACATGTAGTTATCATATTAGCCAGTTCTATATTAAAGCATCATGGACGGTAGTTACCATATTAACCCTTTCTATATTAAAGCACCATTGACGTGTAATTACCATATTAACCCTTTCTATATTAAAACATCATTGACGTGTAGTTACCCTATTAGCCCTTTCTATATTAAAGCATCATTGACGTGTAGAACTTTATCTTATTAACCCTTTCTTTATTAAAGCATCATTGACATGTAGTTACCTTAGTAACCATTTCTATACTAAAGCATTATTGACGGGTAGTTACCTTATTAACGCTTTTTATATTAAAGCATCATTGGCAAGAAGTTAAATTATTAACCTTTCTATACTAAGTATCATTGCCGTGCAGTTAGTTACCTTATTAAACCTTTCTATATTAAGACGTCGATCATTGACGGGTAGTTGTTACCTTATTAATCATTTATGTATTCAAGCAGCATTGACGAGTAGTTACCTTATTACTTGAAGTTTATTATGACAGTATGACAATACACTACCCCGGACAAATGAAGCAATATCATACTTTATCTAACAGCCTAGCTATAATTAGTGAACATTAATTAAACTGACAAACATACAATTTTCAGGGCCATTATTTAATATTAAAGGGATACAAAATAAAGATATTTCTAATTATCAGTAAGAATTATTCTCTAAGTGATACTTATTATTTCAAATAAATGATTGCGTATACTATAGTAGACCATATACCAACAGGAAAATATTAGTGAACACAATTATTGTGTTTCAAAATTCGTTTCGTTTCGTTTCTGCAGCCAAATTACAATCTTAACTTTTAGTTAATACCGTTCTTCAAAATGAAGCGCGGATAATTCCTTGTGGTGTTTTGAGTTAATTTTGTCGCGAATCAACGCGGATTGACAGAAGGAAATGGTGTATTGGCTACAAACGGATAAACTGTGGACTTATATATAAGATTCGCCGATTTTTCCGCATGGATGTGCGCAAATATCGAAAAAGACTGAATTTCATGTGACAAAAAATATTTCAATTCCCGGAACAGTAAGAATTAAGCTACGATAACGAAACGGATCAACTATAGTATTGAACAGTACCTCAGCTACCCGGCCATCTGCCCATAACCAGAATATTGTCTCGCTACGACAATACGCAAAATTGAATTTGTGGTACCGGTACAAGCATGATGTAGTGCCAGTGGCCTGCTCATGCACCTGTCCAGAAGAAGAAGAATTGAGAAGTTTGAATTTTGATCCACGATAGTATTAGTAAGGGGTCTGTACATGTAGTAAGTACTGATTGTGATAAGCCTGCTGTACAATAATACTACTTTTGCTGTTTTACTGGTCTTAACTGAGTACTGTGTCAATGTGACATTGTTAATTCAGTTCCACTCTAATGTACATTAACTGGCAATGATGCATCACTATTAAAGGCACCGGTAATCCCTAAATACCAGGAGGACGCGGCGTAGAAACTTGGTACAACAGTTGTTACACGACAAAGAAATCTATCAACAAGTGAGCGTCATCATCAAAATTGCAAATTAAAACACGGCAATGGTAAATTGGTAATCCCTACATACCAGGAGGACAAGGCATTGAAACTTTGGACAACAGTTGTTACACAGCAAAGAAAATTAAAACACACTGCAGATGAATGTTTATGCATGTACTGTGCAGTCGAGATCACCTGGACTACAAATATTTAAGGATTATACTATTTGATGAGCAGATGCGTGACTGATAAAAGAATTAGATACTCCATATTTACTCGGAAGATAACAGTATACGATGCCATACAGTTGTTCCATAACACCTCAACCAGTGGTGGATAACAGTAAAACTATTAAATGAAAATGATGAAAGCCAGACTCAACATCAAGACTACATGTGCATGCATAAGTGACGGTTCAATGATTTTGACTCCATCAGATGATATTTAAGCGACACCAAGTTTTAAGTCTGGTTTACAATAATGTGGGGAGAAAAAAAGTAGATGCAGGAGGGGGAAAAATAAAAATAAAAAAGATTGTCCCCCAATTTATATCAAGTAAATCGTGGAATTTTACATAAATTTTACAAAAATTGTGAAAAAATGTTTTTGAATGAAATTCTGTTCAAACCAAACAAGACATATCTTGTCATGACAATACATGAAAATATGGATCTGTAAATGATCATAAGCAGAACCGGATGCGACAGCACATGAAAATCAGTATGTATGTAAAATATTTTGGGACCAAAAAAGTTAATTTTATTTTCATGAAACAGGGGGGGGGGGTGAGAAAACAAAATTCCGGCACGTACATGTATGCCGGGGTGGGTGGGTGGTCAAAGCCACCAACAAGCAATTTTTTCCGCAACTCAAAAAAAAATTCCTGCTTGTTTTTTAGTGTTTTGGCAATCAGTTGGGCTTCAAAACCACTTTGAATGAGAGAAATAATGTAATTATAACTGTAAACTGACTGCAGGCAGTTATCGTGTTGTATTTTGAAATCCAAGATGGCCGCAGGCAGCCATGTTTTTTTGGCCGAATGACCTCAAAATGACTCATTCCTATTTACATGTCCATGTTAACATCCATGATAAATAGTATGCACAGAAATTCATATACAGCTGTTTACAGTGAATTCCCCCCGCAAATCTCTGTTTTAGTGTTAAAAGGGGGGTGGGTGTAAAAAAATGGTCGGAAAAAACTGCCGAAAACGGAAAAAAATTTGGCGGTGGGGGTGGGTGGGTACAAAAAATGATCGAAAGGGAAAAAATGCCATACGTGCCTGAAATATTTTCCGACCCCCCCCCCCCTGCATGAAATGGACAAAAAGTTGTAGGAGGTGTTCGTAAACCAGACTTAAAAATTGGTGTCGCCTTAGGCTCATGTTAACACATGTTCACATATTCTCAAAATAATTGTCTCCCTCAACCATACTAGTATTTATATTTGATAGAACCTCAGTGAGACCATGTTGAAAATTACCATCAATGCAGTTCCAGTGTTGACGCAACGCGATCATGTTACTTCAAACCAGTTGCAATGTTCCTTAGCATGGTAATTCGGGAAATAACTGTCAATGCAACTTACTCTCAGGCTCCAAATAAAAGTGCAGGGGGGGGGGGAATTCCATTGAAAGTTAATAAAAGTACAGACCCAAATAATAGTGCAGGGGGGAACTCTTAGCAAAACATCAACTGTGGTTAACCAAATAATTTTTATAGCAGGTTCAAGTATACGAGTCAACATGTAGTACAGGTACATGTACACGTATGTATCATGTGGTGTTTTTTTGGTTTGCCACATACTTGAATATGTACTCTTGAGTGCCTAATGTACGATTATTAAAATCAAGGTAAAATTCCCACCTGTACGATCGTTATTTGGTCCTGTACGTTTATTAAATTAACCAAAAGAAATAAGTCACCAATCTTAAATTGTGTTATTCATATAAGAAATGAACGGCGGTTTCAATGCGGTCATGTGGTTTTGACCGCGAGAAAAAATCAGCAAACTGCATGAACCCCGAAGGGGTTCATGCGGAGTTTGCTGTTTTTTTTAACGCGGTCAAAACCCATGACCACGTTGAATCCGCCGTTTATTGTTTATATTTATATACTTAAATTCATTATGAACTAGGATTGTATGTCTTTCCCACTATTTATTCATCTATTTAAACGAACGCATGGAGTTCAGTTCAGAGAATCCGTTCATGGAGAGCGGAAGAAACGCAATTTCACAGTAAAGTATACACATATGACAAAATGTCTTGTTTAGCTTGTACTAATGTAGACGTGTTGATTTCAAGAATGATTAATATCTGAAACTAACAATTAAGTTTCGGCTGCGGTTAAGAAATCGACAACACGCCGTTCTACCATAATAATGTATTTGTGAGGTTCGGGGGAATATTTGTAGCGGCAAGGAAAATGATAAAACTCTATTGAGTAGCGCGTTTTTTTTTAACATCAACGCTCAGTAACACCGAGCAACAACACTGATTGTAGACCGAAACAAATTTCTTGCCAAATCCGGACCTACTAGATACTCAAGCAGTCGGTAATTTCCGACAATCCCCGGTGATTTCCGGGACCAATATGTTCATAAACCTATGAACGACACTGGAAGTGACGTCACGTTACGTTCATAGGTTTATGAACGCATTGAATAAGGGGTGTGTCTACCGTAACACTATGGGGAAATCGGAAGAGATATCAGGTGTATGTAAATATAGATAAATGAACTCTGATTGTTGACAGTGATCACTGATCAGCACACTGTAGATTCACAGACCTGGCTATCCATCGAAACTATTTCTGTCACATGGCAACAGTAAACCAGTCAGATGGTGCGTTTTGTTGGGATGTATGGTACTAATATTTCCAGTCTGTACGTTTATTCCGCCCTGTACTATTATTCAGTTATGCGACATTTTCCAACCTGTACTATTATTCCACCCTGTACTTTTATAGGCACTCAAGAGTACATGCAAAAGTAAAGCCCATCATTTTTACATCCGAATCATATAGAAATCTTGAATTTGTGCTGATTTAAATTTTCATAGCTTCAAAATATTAATAAACGTGCAGACCCAAATAAGCACTGTGCATGGGGGGGGGATTTCCCAAGAAAAATAATAAACGTGCATGCAGCTGGTGCATGCATGTTTATTTGGAGCCCAAGAGTAAAGAGGTTGAGGTGAATGTTACATGTAAGTTGTTATTAACCAAATGGAACGATGCCTTTAATAGGTTCCACCAGCAATAAGTCGCGACTTCTTTATATTGGCCTGACAGATTGGTTTTTGTTGGTGTCATGCCTGTCGACCATTATGATGGCCACATATATTGTCATATAACAGCGATTTACGATCTGTCTTGTTGGCTCATAATATAAATTTAAGAAATTGGCCTTGTGTTCGTTCCTTGAGTAAAAAAATATTTTTTAGTACAAACGTCCTCATTGATTGTGTCCCTCGACTCCTCATGTAGTTGGTCAAGTAACTTACATGTGTGTACATGTACAAAGCACTCACAAATTTCTTAGAAAAGCGACCACATGTTCGAATCTACTTTGCGATTTTGGAGCAACGCATTTGTAAATGCGTTCATATTTTAACACATTTACCTTGATTTATTCACAAACAAATGTCTTGATGCAGGCCTTAAAATCCATCAGATTTTTTGCAATAATCAAAATGTTAGTGTTTCACTTTCTACAGGGAATCAAGACTTTTTACTAGAATCAAAATGAGAATCATGATTCTCAGATTCTGATTATAAAACAATTAATGTCAACAGTGTTTATTTATGTTTATTCCATTTTGAATGGAAAACTACATCATGAATGTCCGATTCCGAACATACATGTACACCAGGAGTGGGAAAATAACACAGAATTATTCAGATGTGAATTTAAATTAAACAAAATTAAACCTAAAATTGCAAAATACGCTATACACTATCGTATCGTTATTTGGGTGTTCATACTAGTATACTTTTTCGGCTCAATGATCAGTAATTTCAATGCGACTGCGATTATTCCCAATGCTGTGCATTTAATTTAAATGCTGTCGTTCAGGCATTTACAAAGTGGCGTGACACAATGCACCCTCAATGCATATTAAATGCAACAACCGCATTTCATTGATCCACGTTGTAAAGGACATTTATTTTTAGAATATGTGTATATAACCACAAGAATAAAGAACAAATCAACTGTTTTTATTACTTTGTAAACCTCTGATGTTTCCCATACAGTATACATTTGTATATTATAAACCATGTTACAGTAACTCTAGAGCTAATTAATCGACTCCTTAAATACAGCAGAATTATGGGTAACTTTTCAGGATTTAGTCGGAAATATGGGTTGATGCCATTCATCGGAAAGCTCTCGGTTAAGACGTCGATCATTGACGGGTAGTTGTTACCTTATTAATCATTTATGTATTCAAGCAGCATTGACGAGTAGTTACCTTATTACTTGAAGTTTATTATGACAGTATGACAATACACTACCCCGGACAAATGAAGCAATATCATACTTTATCTAACAGCCTAGCTATAATTAGTGAACATTAATTAAACTGACAAACATACAATTTTCAGGGCCATTATTTAATATTAAAGGGATACAAAATAAAGATATTTCTAATTATCAGTAAGAATTATTCTCTAAGTGATACTTATTATTTCAAATAAATGATTGCGTATACTATAGTAGACCATATACCAACAGGAAAATATTAGTGAACACAATTATTGTGTTTCAAAATTCGTTTCGTTTCGTTTCTGCAGCCAAATTACAATCTTAACTTTTAGTTAATACCGTTCTTCAAAATGAAGCGCGGATAATTCCTTGTGGTGTTTTGAGTTAATTTTGTCGCGAATCAACGCGGATTGACAGAAGGAAATGGTGTATTGGCTACAAACGGATAAACTGTGGACTTATATATAAGATTCGCCGATTTTTCCGCATGGATGTGCGCAAATATCGAAAAAGACTGAATTTCATGTGACAAAAAATATTTCAATTCCCGGAACAGTAAGAATTAAGCTACGATAACGAAACGGATCAACTATAGTATTGAACAGTACCTCAGCTACCCGGCCATCTGCCCATAACCAGAATATTGTCTCGCTACGACAATACGCAAAATTGAATTTGTGGTACCGGTACAAGCATGATGTAGTGCCAGTGGCCTGCTCATGCACCTGTCCAGAAGAAGAAGAATTGAGAAGTTTGAATTTTGATCCACGATAGTATTAGTAAGGGGTCTGTACATGTAGTAAGTACTGATTGTGATAAGCCTGCTGTACAATAATACTACTTTTGCTGTTTTACTGGTCTTAACTGAGTACTGTGTCAATGTGACATTGTTAATTCAGTTCCACTCTAATGTACATTAACTGGCAATGATGCATCACTATTAAAGGCACCGGTAATCCCTAAATACCAGGAGGACGCGGCGTAGAAACTTGGTACAACAGTTGTTACACGACAAAGAAATCTATCAACAAGTGAGCGTCATCATCAAAATTGCAAATTAAAACACGGCAATGGTAAATTGGTAATCCCTACATACCAGGAGGACAAGGCATTGAAACTTTGGACAACAGTTGTTACACAGCAAAGAAAATTAAAACACACTGCAGATGAATGTTTATGCATGTACTGTGCAGTCGAGATCACCTGGACTACAAATATTTAAGGATTATACTATTTGATGAGCAGATGCGTGACTGATAAAAGAATTAGATACTCCATATTTACTCGGAAGATAACAGTATACGATGCCATACAGTTGTTCCATAACACCTCAACCAGTGGTGGATAACAGTAAAACTATTAAATGAAAATGATGAAAGCCAGACTCAACATCAAGACTACATGTGCATGCATAAGTGACGGTTCAATGATTTTGACTCCATCAGATGATATTTAAGCGACACCAAGTTTTAAGTCTGGTTTACAATAATGTGGGGAGAAAAAAAGTAGATGCAGGAGGGGGAAAAATAAAAATAAAAAAGATTGTCCCCCAATTTATATCAAGTAAATCGTGGAATGTTACATAAATTTTACAAAAATTGTGAAAAAATGTTTTTGAATGAAATTCTGTTCAAACCAAACAAGACATATCTTGTCATGACAATACATGAAAATATGGATCTGTAAATGATCATAAGCAGAACCGGATGCGACAGCACATGAAAATCAGTATGTATGTAAAATATTTTGGGACCAAAAAAGTTAATTTTATTTTCATGAAACAGGGGGGGGGGGTGAGAAAACAAAATTCCGGCACGTACATGTATGCCGGGGTGGGTGGGTGGTCAAAGCCACCAACAAGCAATTTTTTCCGCAACTCAAAAAAAAATTCCTGCTTGTTTTTTAGTGTTTTGGCAATCAGTTGGGCTTCAAAACCACTTTGAATGAGAGAAATAATGTAATTATAACTGTAAACTGACTGCAGGCAGTTATCGTGTTGTATTTTGAAATCCAAGATGGCCGCAGGCAGCCATGTTTTTTTGGCCGAATGACCTCAAAATGACTCATTCCTATTTACATGTCCATGTTAACATCCATGATAAATAGTATGCACAGAAATTCATATACAGCTGTTTACAGTGAATTCCCCCCGCAAATCTCTGTTTTAGTGTTAAAAGGGGGGTGGGTGTAAAAAAATGATCGGAAAAAACTGCCGAAAACGGAAAAAAATTTGGCGGTGGGGGTGGGTGGGTACAAAAAATGATCGAAAGGGAAAAAATGCCATACGTGCCTGAAATATTTTCCGACCCCCCCCCCCCTGCATGAAATGGACAAAAAGTTGTAGGAGGTGTTCGTAAACCAGACTTAAAAATTGGTGTCGCCTTAGGCTCATGTTAACACATGTTCACATATTCTCAAAATAATTGTCTCCCTCAACCATACTAGTATTTATATTTGATAGAACCTCAGTGAGACCATGTTGAAAATTACCATCAATGCAGTTCCAGTGTTGACGCAACGCGATCATGTTACTTCAAACCAGTTGCAATGTTCCTTAGCATGGTAATTCGGGAAATAACTGTCAATGCAACTTACTCTCAGGCTCCAAATAAAAGTGCAGGGGGGGGGGAATTCCATTGAAAGTTAATAAAAGTACAGACCCAAATAATAGTGCAGGGGGGAACTCTTAGCAAAACATCAACTGTGGTTAACCAAATAATTTTTATAGCAGGTTCAAGTATACGAGTCAACATGTAGTACAGGTACATGTACACGTATGTATCATGTGGTGTTTTTTTGGTTTGCCACATACTTGAATATGTACTCTTGAGTGCCTAATGTACGATTATTAAAATCAAGGTAAAATTCCCACCTGTACGATCGTTATTTGGTCCTGTACGTTTATTAAATTAACCAAAAGAAATAAGTCACCAATCTTAAATTGTGTTATTCATATAAGAAATGAACGGCGGTTTCAATGCGGTCATGTGGTTTTGACCGCGAGAAAAAATCAGCAAACTGCATGAACCCCGAAGGGGTTCATGCGGAGTTTGCTGTTTTTTTTAACGCGGTCAAAACCCATGACCACGTTGAATCCGCCGTTTATTGTTTATATTTATATACTTAAATTCATTATGAACTAGGATTGTATGTCTTTCCCACTATTTATTCATCTATTTAAACGAACGCATGGAGTTCAGTTCAGAGAATCCGTTCATGGAGAGCGGAAGAAACGCAATTTCACAGTAAAGTATACACATATGACAAAATGTCTTGTTTAGCTTGTACTAATGTAGACGTGTTGATTTCAAGAATGATTAATATCTGAAACTAACAATTAAGTTTCGGCTGCGGTTAAGAAATCGACAACACGCCGTTCTACCATAATAATGTATTTGTGAGGTTCGGGGGAATATTTGTAGCGGCAAGGAAAATGATAAAACTCTATTGAGTAGCGCGTTTTTTTTTAACATCAACGCTCAGTAACACCGAGCAACAACACTGATTGTAGACCGAAACAAATTTCTTGCCAAATCCGGACCTACTAGATACTCAAGCAGTCGGTAATTTCCGACAATCCCCGGTGATTTCCGGGACCAATATGTTCATAAACCTATGAACGACACTGGAAGTGACGTCACGTTACGTTCATAGGTTTATGAACGCATTGAATAAGGGGTGTGTCTACCGTAACACTATGGGGAAATCGGAAGAGATATCAGGTGTATGTAAATATAGATAAATGAACTCTGATTGTTGACAGTGATCACTGATCAGCACACTGTAGATTCACAGACCTGGCTATCCATCGAAACTATTTCTGTCACATGGCAACAGTAAACCAGTCAGATGGTGCGTTTTGTTGGGATGTATGGTACTAATATTTCCAGTCTGTACGTTTATTCCGCCCTGTACTATTATTCAGTTATGCGACATTTTCCAACCTGTACTATTATTCCAGCCTGTACTTTTATAGGCACTCAAGAGTACATGCAAAAGCAAAGCCCATCATTTTTACATCCGAATCATATAGAAATCTTGAATTTGTGCTGATTTAAATTTTCATAGCTTCAAAATATTAATAAACGTGCAGACCCAAATAAGCACTGTGCATGGGGGGGATTTCCCAAGAAAAATAATAAACGTGCATGCAGCTGGTGCATGCATGTTTATTTGGAGCCCAAGAGTAAAGAGGTTGAGGTGAATGTTACATGTAAGTTGTTATTAACCAAATGGAACGATGCCTTTAATAGGTTCCACCAGCAATAAGTCGCGACTTCTTTATATTGGCCTGACAGATTGGTTTTTGTTGGTGTCATGCCTCTCGACCATTATGATGGCCACATATATTGTCATATAACAGCGATTTACGATCTGTCTTGTTGGCTCATAATATAAATTTAAGAAATTGGCCTTGTGTTCGTTCCTTGAGTAAAAAAATATTTTTTAGTACAAACGTCCTCATTGATTGTGTCCCTCGACTCCTCATGTAGTTGGTCAAGTAACTTACATGTGTGTACATGTACAAAGCACTCACAAATTTCTTAGAAAAGCGACCACATGTTCGAATCTACTTTGCGATTTTGGAGCAACGCATTTGTAAATGCGTTCATATTTTAACACATTTACCTTGATTTATTCACAAACAAATGTCTTGATGCAGGCCTTAAAATCCATCAGATTTTTTGCAATAATCAAAATGTTAGTGTTTCACTTTCTACAGGGAATCAAGACTTTTTACTAGAATCAAAATGAGAATCATGATTCTCAGATTCTGATTATAAAACAATTAATGTCAACAGTGTTTATTTATGTTTATTCCATTTTGAATGGAAAACTACATCATGAATGTCCGATTCCGAACATACATGTACACCAGGAGTGGGAAAATAACACAGAATTATTCAGATGTGAATTTAAATTAAACAAAATTAAACCTAAAATTGCAAAATACGCTATACACTATCGTATCGTTATTTGGGTGTTCATACTAGTATACTTTTTCGGCTCAATGATCAGTAATTTCAATGCGACTGCGATTATTCCCAATGCTGTGCATTTAATTTAAATGCTGTCGTTCAGGCATTTACAAAGTGGCGTGACACAATGCACCCTCAATGCATATTAAATGCAACAACCGCATTTCATTGATCCACGTTGTAAAGGACATTTATTTTTAGAATATGTGTATATAACCACAAGAATAAAGAACAAATCAACTGTTTTTATTACTTTGTAAACCTCTGATGTTTCCCATACAGTATACATTTGTATATTATAAACCATGTTACAGTAACTCTAGAGCTAATTAATCGACTCCTTAAATACAGCAGAATTATGGGTAACTTTTCAGGATTTAGTCGGAAATATGGGTTGATGCCATTCATCGGAAAGCTCTCGGTGAGAGCTTTCCGATGAATGGCAACAAGCCATATTTCGGACTAAATCCTGAGCATTACTGTATATCCTCTATAATTGTTTATTCAACATCACGTGCTGCAATCCATAAATGCGGTTCATATTTCGATGTCCGGTTCAACATTATTATCATATGGTTCGATAGCAGAAATACGCAGTTTGGAATGTTATACCGTACAAGTTTTACGAGTTGCTCTTGCTCAAGAATGGATAAATTTATAAACCTGATTTTTGGCGCATTAGTTAGAATTATATTTTTGCACAAGAACACACCACAAATATCGAACTGGACATCAAAAGCAGAACCGGATTGTATCGATTGCATAAACATAAGAAGTTGGTCACTGACCGACATTTACTATTGCAGAAGAAAATAAACAAATTCTCTGGTGTGGTTTATAGGACTATGCAATGCCGACTTAAAAATAAAAATTCACATAAACATCGCATGAAGCGGTCTAACCACAAACTCGGTTATTCGGTAATTCCAAATGTATGAACTATCACCATGATATCCCGGTATATCATTGTCAGGACTGTTTGTACAAAAGGTTGTTATTCTACTATGCATAATTTTGCTATATCATTGTACTCGGACTGTATTGCAATGTAATATATCAGTACATGTACCGGTATACTGTGTGCACATTATATACATGTAGGCCTACTTTCACTTTAGTATGTGTCATAAAAGACTCATGTTGTTAAATTGAAAAAAACATGTGTGAAAACAGAGAGAATACATGTACATGTGCCGGTA
Organism: Siphonodentalium dalli; assembly: GCA_032622095.1. Taxonomy (NCBI): domain Eukaryota; kingdom Metazoa; phylum Mollusca; class Scaphopoda; order Gadilida; family Siphonodentaliidae; genus Siphonodentalium; species Siphonodentalium dalli. Next base: position 109,945,149 of record CP136067.1, on the reverse strand, counting down.
CTATATACCTCTTTGTGTGCAGTACTACCGGTAATATTCATGTACATGTACTACACTACAATAAGGGAAATTATAATTGATTCTGCTGCCCTTGTGCCACAGGCCTCAAACACGCCAAACAAGTATCTGTAGCCAGGCCCACCAGTACCAGGCTACTAGTAAATGAAGTACTGAACGTGTCACATCATTAATCGAGCCCAATCTTAGTTATACTAGTCTCTTGTGTAGTTTGGGTTACTATTAATAAGATATTTAATGAATGTTTGGAATGTATGGTAGCATTCTTACCTGGATCAACATATGCCATGCACAACGCTGGTCATCATATCATCACCGCTGTTGGCAGTAAACCCCGGCGGGCATCAGTAAACCGCTCATCGGGCTATTACAGTTAGTTTTCCATACCAGGGCTAATCTAATCAGTTAAAATTAGTCAATTTAGAGGGAATACCAACCAGTGGAAGACGTACATGTATATTCAGATATCAGTTTTCGAGAAAAACCCCATCTTAGTCGAGCGGACTTAGAATATCGGGGTAAACTTAAATTTCATTCAGCAACACTTTCACGGCAGAATATAAAAAATAGTACATTATAATCACATACAGTACATGTACATGTAGCCCAGGTGCAGTGCTAGCCTATATTATATACTACCAAAACTGTTGGTCAGTTTCTCGATGCCTGACACTTGTAAACGCTTGAACGGGTATATAGTACATGTATGTGAATTAGAGATCTTATTAGTGACACAACACTTCACAAGAGGCTAGACATACATTTGTAACTACAATAATGCTCTAATTAATCGACTCCTTAACCACAGCAGAATTACAGGTAACTCGGGGAGAGCTTTCCGATGAATGGCCACAAGCCATATATCCGACTAAATCCTGAAAAGTTACACATAATTCTGCTGTGGTTAAGGGGTCGATTTCTTAGGGCACTACTGTATTTGTTTTAGTGCACATCAAATTTATTTGTTGCCTTTCCTCTTGTAATTTGTCTTTGGTTGTGTTCGCCATTTCGATGGACAACTACATGTACTGACATCAAATGACTGAAATGAGTCAAAATTTAGCAGTGCAGCCAATTATATAGATAAACATAATTAAATAGCATCCAACTTCCAAATGAGCATAAATGATAAAACAAACTTTATTGAGCACACTTTTAATACTAGTAATTACAGCTACAATGAAAGCACCTAATACAAATTCTAAGTTTGGTAAAACTGTCTGTATACAAAGTTTATCTGACCGTGATGAATAAAACCTATAAATGGGATCATATACATGTACATGTATGTTAGATATCATTACATGATTATTTGAAAACACATATCCATATGGAAAACAAACTATTTTACTACTGGCCAAGTGGTCCTGCTAATATGCTATGATGCTGGTGGTCCTGCTGAATTGCTATGATGCGGGTAGTGCAATTCATAGCAATTAAGCAGGACCCAACCGCATCATAGCACATTAGCAGGAACACTTGAACAGGGGTATATTTACAGTGTCCTATCGAATGGGCATCTTTTAACAATATTTTTGAACAATTTCCTAGAAGTGTTCGAAAATTGAGAACTGAATTTATATTTTTTTTTATGAGGTTGCGATTGAAAAAATTCTAACTTAGCTCATCAGGATTAACAGACTACCAGTATGTTTGGTATATTTTTCTGTAATCAACACCTGCTGAGGTGGGGAAATATCAACCATTGTCGCACAGCTATATTCTCTTTCCCAACAAAGTCCATAGAACATACATGTAAAATTACAGCTATGCTTTAATTAATCAACTCGCCTTATAAAGGTTGACCACCGGGTATTACTGCAGTATTTAGGCGTGTTCATGCGATCAACCGCAGTCAGTTATACTGCCGCAGAATGTGGTCCACCTCACATTTGCAGTTAGGCTGTATTTTTCATGCGATGTTTATATGAATTTTGTTTTAAAGTTGACATTGTAGCCACACCAGAATTTTTTTTTATTGTTTCAAAATGTCTAGATAGAATTCAGAATTTTTGTGGTAAAAACAATTAACTTGGTTATCACAGTTAACACATATTACTGTGGTAAGATTACCAGCGGATACCGCATGTCAACAGGGACTGCATGCTCTAATTAATTATCAGGTTTAACATGTTTATACTGGATACAGTTCATTTTAAAGGTACTCAATCCGGTTCGATGATCCCCATATAATCAGATTCCAACAACAACAACATCATACATTTGTATTTAGAAAGGCTGCTTCAGTTACGGTATCAGAATTGATTAATTGCCCTAAAATAATGCTAACCACTGTCAACTAAAGTATACAATTGCCTGACATGTTATTTATCAACATGTTGTTCTACAAAATTTGGCCTTATTATCAACAGAAAGCCTCTTGATTTTAGAGTTATCCATCTTCATCTGAAATTTTGTCAGAGACCGTGGGCCACTGTTAATTCTTGATCGTGAAAAATAGTATATTTCAAAAATTGATATCTAATAACTCTGAGCTTTGATAGGTGGGTTCCTCGACTCGTACCAAATATCTTTTACCCCCAAGTCCAAATAAATAGTAATGTGCGAGCGTTAATTCAGGGGGCCCTTAATCGGATTATGCATCTTTAAATTCAAATACAGTTTAAAGATGCATAATCCGATTAAGTGCCCCTCATTTACTATTTACATGTATATGGAATCGGGGGGGGGGGGGTGTAAAAATATTTTAATCAAGTCGAGGGACCCACCTACATGTATCAAAGCTCAGAGTTATAAGATATCGATTTTTGAAATTTTAATATTTATCACCATCGATACTTAATAGTGGCCCAGAAAAATTTGACGAGCCGACGGTCTCAGACCAAATTGCGGATGAAGATGGATAACTCTAAAATGAAGAGGCTTTGTGTTGATAATAAGGCCAAACTTCGTCGAACAGCATGTTGATAAATATAACGTATCAGGCAATTTTATACTATACATGTAGTTGACAGTGGTTAGCATTATTTTTGGGCAATTAATCGATTCTGATAACTGAAGCCGCATTTCTAAAAAAAATGTTGTTGTTGGAATCTAATTATATGGGGACCATCGAATCTGATTGAGCACCTTTAATAGTTAGCTATATGAGTTATATACACATAAGGCGACACCAATTTTTAAGTCCGGTTTACGAACACCTCCTACAACTTTTTTTCCATTTCATGAAAAAAAATATAACTTTTTTGTCCCAATATCCGGTTCTGCTTATGATCGTTTGCAGATACATATTTTCATGTATTTCATGACAAGAAATGTCTTGTTTGGTTCCGAATTCCATTCGAAAAGTTTTTTTTCACAATTTTTGTAAAATTTATGTAAAATTTCAAGATTTACTTGATATAAATTGGGGGGACAATTTTTTTTATTTTTATTTTTTTCCCTCCTGCATCTACTTTTTTTCTCCCCACATCAGCCCACATGTTCGTAAACCAGACTTAAAAATTGGTGTCGCCTAATAGACATTTAAACTTTGAAAATTGTAGGTTTCCGGATGATAACTTCAATTTGTGTGATCATATCTGAACCAAATGTGGTATGTAAGTTCATCAGACCAAAATACAGGTCAAGTTCGAATATGGGTGTGCTCCGCCCATTTTTGCGAGAGTTATGGCCCTTTTCGACTTAGAATCGTGTTAATTTCTGGTTTCCGCATCATAATTTTAGTTTGTGTGATCAAATCTGAATCACATTTGGTATGATAGTTTATTATCCACCATTTCATGGGACACTGGTTGGATTGTTCTGAAATGTAGTATCGGATTTAGGGGTCCTTGAAATATTTTTCAGACAAGCTGATGCCCCAATGAAGCCACTTTTTCTCACATTTGCTGAAATAGTATCCAAAACATCAACATATCAAGAGCCATTAGACTGAATTAGATAAAAATATATCACTTGGGTATGTTTAAGCTGGAAAATACTCAAAATTTGTATAATTTTCTGCTATTATATCTGCATACTAGCCTTTTTGCTGAATCATGAATGCCGGTTATATTGCCGTGTGAAATCCTAGTACCAGATAACATTGGGTATGTATATAGCATACCACCTGAAAATGGCTTGAATATCACATACCAAAGCGGGGTGGGGGTGTGTGTGACACCCTCCTTGATCATAGTCTGTATTCTACAGGGTATGTTAACTGTTTCGAGTTGGTGCAATTAATGTGATTGTTTAATCTCTACCATCTGAAATCTATTTATAGCATATTTTGCTATCTGATCAATGGCTACTGATATAAAAAAGGATAAAGATGGTGTGTCTCTTTCCCAAATGTTCTGTTTACATGTACATTTGGGGGTTTATGAGTCAAATAATAACAGGCAACATGTCCTTCTAACACTAAGAAATAATGTGTTCTTATGAACCAGGACAAAATATGACTATTTCTGGAGCATTACAGCACATTATTACAAATCTATATTTGTAAGCAGTATGATAATGACAGGAAACATGTCCTCAGACTAAGAAATAATTTTTGTGTGTGTATTTCACATCACAGCTCATGTGTATACTCACATTAGTTTATGTCTTTCAAAGGGAGAAACCCATTTAGAAAGTTTAAATGAGACAAAACTACCTCACTGTAGATGTAGTTGCAAGGTACAACATGTACATGTATTCTGGTAAATGACATTGGAACTAAAATAATGATTTTTGTGTCCACCGGTATGTCATGAACCGGTATACATTGCAACTACATGTACATGTAACTTGCCTAACATACCATATACATGTATGAAGAGGGAATTTGCAAGTGTTTTTTAATCAAAATTTAACCCAACTCTTGTTGTCAGTAAGTTTTAACCCATGCAGTTTAATGAGTTTATATATTTATATATTACATGTGTTTCTATACATGTATTTTATCTTTAGTTAGTTTGTTGTCCTTGAATAAACTTGTATTGCTGCACAATCAGTTTCCTTAATGTTCTATTATACTAAAACAACTCCATTGATAACAATACCCCTGCATCCCATCAAAATCTACTTCATTGCCATCCTCATCATTTCACTTTGGTATCCCCACCCAGGTGTACCTTGGTGTTATTCACACAGGTGTTCCTTGGCGTTTCCTACCCATGTGTACCTTGGTGTTTCCCACCCAGTTGTACCTTGGTGTTTTCTTACCCAGGTGTACCTTGGTGTTTTCTTACCCAGGTGTACCTTGGTGTTTTCCTGCCCAGGTGTACCTTGGTGTTTCCTTACCTGGGTGTACCTTGGGGTTTTCTAACCCAGGTGCATCTCAATGGGAAATCCACCTGGGTAAGAAAACACCAAGGTACACCGGCGTAAGAAAACACCAAGGTACACCTGGGTTGGAAACATCAAGGTACACCTGGTGGGGAACACCCAGGTAGGAAAAATCAGGGTACACCTGGGTGAATATCACCAAGGTACACCTCGGTGGGAAACACCCAGGTAGGAAACACCAGGGTACACCTGGGTGAATAACACCATGGTACACCTGGGTGTGGAAACACCCAGGTAGGAAACACCAGGGTACACCTGGGTGGGAAACACCCAGGTAGGTTACACCTGGGTGTGGTCACCTGGGTAATTACACCCAGGTTTATCCATACCAGGGTTTTTATCCAGTTTCAGGTGGGTAAATCATGGTAAAACCCAGGTTTCGCGGGGTCTTGATGGTTGATGGATGTCTTGGTAGATAGATTTTTACCTGGGTTTCGGCCCAAAAAACCTGGGTGGATTTACCCAGGTACATTTTTATATGGGCTTATAAAGTCGAAAACATAACGGTGAAGATCCCAACTCGAAATTTCACGATTTAAGTGAAATTGAGAGCGATTTTGCGATGAGTCGCTTACAATTATGTATCTCCTGGATAATTAATTCGATGTTTATTGCGATATATTTACACACTAAGTGTTGTCATCACTAAATCCAGCATTCTGATTGGTCGGCGCCCACGTGGCTAGTTGCAGTTATTTCTCGGTGAATGCGCAACGCCTCATAATCTCTGGCAGGAGAGTGGAGCGAAACGGTCGTGATTGCTTCGATCCTTATTAGTTCCTCTTCTGTCGGAGCGTTGAGCACGGGTGAGTCGTGTGGTCGCGCCTCCGGGTGCAGCTGCCCCCGTGCTTAACGCCAGTGAGACGGTTTTGGATTAGGCTTATGGATTTAATCCCAGAAGCCGTGTTGGCCGCAGTGCAAAGGTGTCGGGTATTTGATATTGCTAACTGGACTCTCCAGTCTAGCAGAGGATACCTGACCCTTTGCCTGGAGTTCCGGACTGAAGATGCTGGCACCCAGAGATCACAGGCCCGGGACACCAACTCCAAGACCACCCGCTGTCCAATGAAGAGTGGGAAGAAGGGACCCACAAAGAAAAAGACGCCTTCAAGAAGGAAAAGGGACGCCGCCAGACGGGCGAAATAGAAGAAGGGGGTGACTGTTGATCTGCCAGTCGCCTCTCCCCGTGTGGTTCAGCCGTCTAGAGTCACAGTCGGCAGGCCGGAGTTGTCTGAGAGACGCCCAGACGACCCGGCCAGCATGGAGACAGGTGACATCAGACGAGCTAGCAGGGACTCCGTTGATCTGCCGGAGGTCCCTGCTGTCGTCACTGAAGCAGGCGGAAACAGGGACGCGGATTCCACCAGGGACGTTCCTGCCGCCAACTTCGCTGTGGAACTGGAATCACCACCTGGCCAGTTCCATCCAGGGGATGAATCGAACACCGACGCCCCTCCGACGCCGGAGTACCCGGCTTCTCCACCTACCAGGGATGCAGAACCACCAGATATAGATCAGCTAATCCAAGATCTTAAAGACCGGATCCTTGTAGAATATAACCAAGGAAAAACACACAGTTTCAACAAGGCAGAGAGAGAGCTTATCAAAAACAGAATTGTCTACACAGGAGACGACGCCTCTGATCCGGCGACAGTTGATGTCACAATCCACGACACTGACACCAGCACACCTCCCTCGGATGCCTCTTCGTCAGCACCACCACCGGCGAAGAGGCATAGGAAGAAAAAGACAAAGAAAAGATGAAGAACTAAAAATTGCTCTTTTTTTTCTTTTTTTTTTCATGTGATTCAAATAAAGCTGAAAATGAGGGGTTAAGGAAAGGGTCACTCGACCCTTTCGAAGATCCCGGGGTTAGCCCCCCAAACTACAATCCCAACGCCTCATAACACCAAGCTAATAACACCATCGATACGTCATTAGGTTTGGAAATACGAACGCGTAATGTTTGGACTCGCGCAGGATTGACTTAATACATCATCGGGTTTCAATATGAAGATAAATTGTTCCTATTAACTTTTGGCAAGGGTGCTATTGGGTATTTTGGGCTGATCTTGTCACGATACACTTTTCGATTTAAATATATTTACAAAAGTGACTTTCTCGCTAAATGTATATAAATATAAGGATTAACTGTCATGTGGACTATTTTTATGGAGATGTAACGGTGAGGTAAGTGGTCATAACTTGTATGTAAAACCCTTCGGGTTTTACACAAGTTATGTACACTTACCTCACCGTTACATCTCCATAAAAACAGTCCACATGACAGTTAATCGTTATATATCGGCGCAGAAAATTAAGAGAAAAGCATTCAATTTAGAGTTAGAACATTCACCTACAGTGAAGTACATTATTAAAGAACAATTAACAACTATGACATATATTCCCCACGTTATTTTTTCGACATAATAAGGTTCCCTGTCAAAACTTCAAAAAGTTCCCAGGGTTTGTACTGGTGGAATATGATGTCTACGGGCGTTAGCCAGAGTAAAAAGTCATGACATGATCTAGCTACCACCACAGTCCCGATGAGAGAGAAGCAATTTAACTCAGGGATGGTTATGGTGCGGTTTGACATTAAAAGTCACCACATTGAGACAAACGCACGTCGCTAGTGAGAATAGACCCTTTTTCACATCTGGTCAAGTGATCCTGCTAATATGCTATGATGCTGGTGGTCCTGCTGAATTGCTATTATGCGGATAGGGCAAACTGATGCCGTTACGAAAAAGTATAACCGTTATTTTTTTCTAAAGTTGTCATTTTTGCGGTGTTTGGCTAATCCGAGAGATTTTAGAACAATACAGTCAATGACTATGGAGACGACCACCTACTGTAAAGACTGAGAAGAAAGGGACTTTGAAGACTAACACAGTCAGTACTTGTCAAAATAAGTTAAGACAAGTAGTTCTAAACAGGGACATACATGTAGCTCGGGATTTTCTGATGAGCCGGGGTCTTCACCTTGAAATTTGAAAGTGCACACTACTGTCAAATCTCCAACCCCGTTTTAAAAAAGATAATCTTAACAATTCCACAGTCCTAAGTTCATAAAATTAATTTTGCACACCCCTCTTATGTTGAAATTTTATAACTGGAATGGGTGCTTCAAGCTCTCAAACTTTTGGGAATTTCCAGCCTGACATCTCCCATAAAGTAAAAATTTGTGCCCCATTACAACAGTTTAACATGAAGTCGGCAAATATGGACTGTTGGTTTAAAAACATACTAGTTGGAAATTAAAATCAAATTATGAGAACTATTCATATAGCGAGTCTAAGTGTGGTTTTATTTTTGGTGTGAAAATCTAATCTACAACTAATGTATCAGAAATGAAATTTTCAAGAGGAATCTATATATTATTATAACAGTAGCATACAACATAGATACGGGTAGTGTGGGTGGGGGAGATATAACTCTTACCTCTGCCCCTAGTTGAACAAACATGAATCCCCATGTATGAGATCTATTCATCTAGTAATTTTAAACAGTGGCTTTTAAGAGTTGAAGTTAACTGATTTTCCAAAAAAATGACCCCATTGGAACAAGGACGCTGCATACCAAATATAAGCTAAATAGACTTGAAGGTTCTTGAGAAGTAATAGTTGTTAGAATTACTATGGAGGGAGAAAGTTACGGCCCTGGCATCCCTCCCATTTGACTCGATGAACTTATTTGAACAAATCTGAACGTGAGTCGCCTACAAGTAAGGATTTCATATGGATCTCGAGAAGAAAACAATTGTTGACGGATTGGATGGACAGACCAATAGATGGAAGGATGCTCTGACCGACCGACAGTTTCAATCCAACAACAGCAATATTATACCTCCATTGTTTGTTCATTATTAGGTATAATAAAGAAAATATTGGAACAGCCAAGCCTGAATTCAGTGTGTCTGAAGTCCCCAAAGAGTGAAAGTAGTGATGCTATTCTGTAAAGTTGGATAGCATCACCAAATTCACAATCTGGGAACCTAATTTTACTTAATCCCCAACTGCTATGGGAGACCTAGGGACAGATAGAAATTCTCCAGCTGAAGTTGGCGATATATGCACACCCATTGGGCACCTCAATTATGCATTTTATCTTCTGCAAATTAGGGGATATAGAATCTGAACAGAAGGAAAAAAAGCAGCTAAAATGTTAATTTGAGACTCTAGATACTTCACAGAAGATGAGGCCTAAGCAGAATGAGGTCCTCAGATGGTGTATTTGGTGATGCTAGCCTGCTGTGTGGAGCAGCGTAATTAAATTCACCCTCTGGGAACCTCATTCTACAAATGCCAGACACTCTTAATTCAAGCTTGGAGAAAATGAAATTAATATGATTTTAATGACCACTGAGTGATAATGTACACAACAAGGGTTCTTCATTGATAACACCATTAATCTCATTTAAATTATGAATGACATGAATTACACTCTCTGTGGATGGAGAGCACTATGGCATAGCAGTTGTTATCTATCCATCTGCCACTGTTTTATAAACATGTGTCCATCAGAGCACATGGGTGACTTGCTGTAGTGAGAATACAAGGATATTAAAGTCATTTACTGAACATTTCTGTACATCTGTCTGTTCCTGCTTTCTCCCAAACCCCTGATTTCAACCAAATATAGTGGAGTGACTAGAGGTACCTCCCCTCCCCCTCCCAAAGATGTAATGTCATAGGTTCTTCAAAATTTTAATGAGTTTTTTTTTATTTTATTTAAAAATAATATATTTTATTTAATAAAAAAAAAATATTTATTAAAAATAAAATATATATATATTTTATTTTTTTTTGGTTGAATTGAGCAATAAGTTAAATCGAAAAAAAAAATATTCAGATTTATGTCCATAGCCCCACCCACATTTGACCCAGTGACCTCATTTGAACAAATCTGAACCACAGTCACCCAAGGTACCCTCATACCAAATATGAATCCATTCGGCCCGACAACTTCAGAAAAGAAGTCGTTTTAAGGAGTACTATGTGGAAAAATAGTTATGGTCCTGACATCAAAACTATGTGACTTGGTGACCTCATTTGAACAAATCTGAATAAGAGTCACCGAGGGAACATCCACACCAAATATAAACCCAATCGGTCTGATGGTTTCAGAGGAGAAGATGTTTAAAGAATTGTTGACGGACGGACGGACGGACGACGGACGAGTAGTGATGACTATAGCTCCATCGGAGACTTCGTCTCAGGTGAGCTAAAAACCAGTGTGTGTGTATGAAACATTCAAGAACAGATATATTATTGATAAATACAATAATGCCTACTTTTGTGTTTATAAAACGACATGAATAACAATCTTGATTATAGTCGATATTGAACATCTAATACAACAAGTATAAGTTCATATTATCGGAAGTTCGGAACAGCGCGAAAAAACAACTTAAATAAATATAACGGTACTTTTTGTTAAAGCATCAGTTTGCCCTAACAGCATCATAGCAAAGCAGCAGGACACAACCACATCATAGCACATTAGCAGGACCACTTGGCCAGGGGTGTTATTGTCTAGCATAAAATTTTGGAATTCTTTAGCGTATAGTGAGTAATACATACGTGTGATAACCGGCGATTCCGAATCCCGCAGTGATTTATATAGATACTGCAGGACCAGCAGCATTGCGTCGAAATGCGGTCTTTCTATGTTGAGTTCATGGCGATTGTCGTTGGTGGGTTTGTTTCTCAGCAACAAGTCTTCGAAAACGGGCGAAGCAGCAGCCAGTACGTATCTACTCGTATACAATTTCTTCCCTTCCACAAGAATAATCAGATCGGTGAAATTGTTTGATTCTGTGAACATTTTATATGGACTGTCGTTGGTTGGTGCAGCCGCCCCGTGACAACCCGATGTAGGTAATTGTAATACATCTCTCCGTGTGGGCTGCTGTGTAGAAATACAAATTAAAGGTGATCAAGTCTTTCAAATGGTATGTATAGCTATACTATTTATATATAACTGTATATATTGTAATTAAAGATACCATGTCCGATTTGGCACCATAAAATCACCGTAACTGTATACGTTTTCTATACACGAAACTAATTTTGTCTGACCAACGAACCTATTAAAGGTACTCAATCCGATTCGATGGTCCCTATATCATCAGATTCCAACAACAACAACATTATTAGAAATGCTTCAGTTATCAGAATGGATTAATTTCGCAAAAATAATGCTATAGCACAGTCGACTATAGTATAAAATTACCCGAAACGTGTTATTTATCAACATGTTGTTCGACGAAATGTTTGGCCTTATTATCAACACAAAGCCTCTTGATTTTAGAGTTATTTATATTCATCCGCAATTTGGTCCGAGACCGTCGGCTCGTCCACTTTTTACTGGGCCGCTACTAAGTCTCGATGGTGAAAAATAATAGATTTCAAAAATCGATATCTAATAATTCTGAGCTTTGATGTCATTATTTATAAAGGGTAGTGCTCGAAATTGAATATTTTCAAGTTTCTTGTTACTTTCCTTGCTACAAAAATGCCATGCTAAGGGACAAAAATTAAAATTTAATAAAATAAATGTATGGAAGATTGTAATCTTGGACAGATGGTTCAAGTTGTGTCCTATACGTTTCAGAACATTAATCTGACGTGATGCCTTGTGACATATGTTTGAAATCTGAATGTCAAACTTTAGGGTGAAGTCAATGTCAATACCCAATAATTTCACTTTTTCATCACATTTAATTTAGTGTAGTGAGGATGATAATAATGCTTTATTCTCTGATCCAGGTTACATGATAGGATATTGAGACAGAAGTATATACAAAGAGATGAAGCATATAAACAATATTTACATCCGGTTTTACATGGTCTCAAAACCTTACATACAATTACATGTGCAATTTATATAATAAGTGTGTTGCTGTCGAGATAACGGGTTTTATTACATTTATATGTTGTGTATCATGTGTATATGGTAGATTCATTGCTTGTGCGATAACAACAACAACAACAACAACTTCAACCACGTTATGTGCTGCGAGTCTTTTCTACTTCACTAAATATAGTTTTGATAAAAGTACATAACTTGCGTAGGAAATGTGGGTCATTTGAGTTCACAACGTCACTCATTATTACTACATTAGCCCGTTCAGCATGTCTATTTTGGATTAGATGAGATCTTTGAGTCTTGAATTTGTTACATGCAGCACCGATTGCAATAGCTTGGAATTTATCATGGTATGCTAGCATACAATTAGATTTAAACCATTTCACAAAAGTATCCGACTCTGTTTGAAGTGGGTCCAAAAGAACAATAGAAAATATCGTTGATAAAGACATTGAATAACAACGGTCCTAGGATTTATCCTTGGGGAACTCCTTCTGTTATGTCTGACCAGTCGCTGAAGACTCCTTTAAGTTTAATCTGTTGTTTACGATTTGTTAAATAGCTGAGAAGGAGGGAGGTCGTTTTGTCAGAAATTCCATAGCCTGATAAATTAGTAAGAAGAAGTTGGGGGCAGTCAAAAGCTTTGGATAAGTCCATGAGAATAGCTGCAACATATTTGTGTTGATCAAGTGCACCCCTTCTCCCTTGAATTGGAATTTTGTCAACTGGCACCCAAGCTTTCCAACTGTTGGAACTGTCCCACCTGACACCCCTATATATATATTGCAACTGGTTTTCAAACTGATGACCATTTCATAAAAAATGACATAATTAAAGTCGGGAAATATCCGACTTTTCATCCAAAAACAAAAAAGTTCACACTAAATATTAGTTTGAACTGAAATGCCGAATCAAGCTTGCAAATAGTGTGTCTGTCATTTGCAGAATAAGGTCCCCAGAAGGTGAGTTTAGTGATGCTATCCCGAACAGTGGGATAACATTAACAAATTCACCTTATGTGGACCTCAGGCTGCTTAGGCCTCATCTTATGGGAAGTATATATAGTCTCGACTTAACATTGTTTTTAGTTACTTTTTCCCTTTTGGGAAGTTTTTATGTCCCCTAATTTGCAGAAGATCAAATGCATATGACTAATGGGTGAATACCACCAACTTCAACTGAAAAACTTCAATCTGATCCTAGGTATCCCATCGCAGTCGAGGCCAATGCAGAATGAGGTTCCCAGAGGGTTAATGTTGTGATGATAGCCCGCCGTGTTGGGTAGCGTCATTAAATTCACCTTCTGGGGACCTCATTCTGCAAATGACAAACACATTATTTGCATGCTTGTGTCCAACTTATGTTTAGTACTGTAGGCGTGAAATTTCGAATCGAAAAGTTAGGTGTGAGAAATTATAAAACCACTGTAATCACGTTTCTGGTGATAATTTATTCATACCTGGACTCGTGAACCGTCTGGTGTGGTTGTCCCTATCTGTACATTGTCAGATAACTGAGAAACCCTCTCCGATCTGGATTGTGAGGATGCCATCATTGAAAACAGACTGGAATAATTAAACAGAAAACAAAAATTAAGGGCAGCCACACGATTTGCATAAATCCAGGCAAAAAAATGCATCAGATTTTCAAAAAAAGAATATATTTAGATCTTGCTGGTGATAAATCTTGAAATTCACATATCATCTTCATTGTATATAGAATCTGAAAAATATTATGAGAAAACATAATGGATTTAATTACATTTAAAAGATTGAGAATATTATTCTCTTTTTTTTCCTGTCCATTTATGTACCCAGATCTGCTAAATAATTAATAATTTAAGAAACATTCCAATCAACAAAATAGCCCATTTCCTTGACTATGAGAGGAGGCAAGATATGCGTCATATTGTTGAGTTTTAAATATTTAATTTCAAGATATAACATCAAACCCATATAATATACAACGGAGAATAAAGCAGCAACAAATATTTCAGCCCGATTAAAACATATGTTGGTATGCAGGCTATCCCAAATCAAGCAGCAATCAATTGGAATATGCCATAACATTAGATATACCTGGTCAGCAGCTGGGGATTTGACTATGGACCTATGACCTAAAACTCATCTTATCCCAAAGTGTTATTGATCAGTAGGCATGGCATGACCAATCTTAAACGAATCGTTCGAACTGTGATATCTTATTGTCAATTTCTATGCAAGAGCAATAACTCTATGATTTGGTTGCGGTCAGGGAGATCTTAAGGTTACACACAACTAATTCAATAGAGTTATGCTTCCTGAAATTGTGTAGGGAAACTAGAATCAGATAAAAATCATCCCATGGCCACTGATTGGTGCATTATGTTGACAATATAAATACATAAATAAATAATAGAATTAAGCTGCTGTACAAAAAAATGCATGGTGTTTGGGGGCCTGCTGAATATTGTGTCCATTTGACCACAAGTAGAAATTTGTAGTAGTGTGTTTTTTATAGCTGTGAATTTACTGCGAACCTTCGGTAGTCAGGGAAGCGGTGAAATTTGAATGGGAAAAAATACCGAAACCTGTCTGTTTCATGGTATGAATTTATCAGGCTTGAGACCTACTTCATGCTCAGTATGAGGTTTTGGTGAAAATAGGTCCAGTTTCAGCAGCAATGATACAAACGTTAGTATTAGCGAGTTTGCGATACCCGTTCGACGGGTACGGGTACCGGTAGATTGGTGAAATTCGTCACGGTCATTTGCGTACTTTGAATGCAGCACATAAAGCGATAGGGATTTGGAACGGGTAGATGTATCCCATTGACTGGTAGTCTTTCACTAAAGTTTTCTCACTCAAAAGTACATTAGTTCTATGAAATAACAGTCAGCTATGCATTAATATATTTATTGCACGATTTCATGACCAATCTCATTGATAAATTTGTCATTTAAGCCATGTTTTATGTTCAAAGTGTCGAGGCGGCTTCTAGCACTAAGATAACTATGGAACGCCGATTTGTTTACTGACAACTGTCTTCACTCAAGTAGTGACGTGTTATGATTAAGAGAGTGAGTTGATGGTGCTGTACGCAGTTCGACGCAGGAACGTGATTATATAGGGTCTCCGTGTTGAGAAGGGGTGTCCACCTTCAAATTCCCAACTGTACACCCCTTGAACCACACCAAACAGATGTTTGTGCGGAATTCCAATTATGCACCACGTCCCGTTGGGCTCTGATTCCCCCCCCCAACTGATCCTTCACTGTCCATATTGTAGTCTGTTCTAAATGGATCAGTATAGTCTTGTTAAAGAAGTCATGTGATTGGGGGGGGGGGTCCATCTCGCCGACCAGTACGGGAACAATTTTGTAGATATGGACCTGGAAATTGCAAAATCATAACATCTAGTGGTCTAACACCAGGCAAATTGACGCCCTTGATTGTTTTTTCACAAATTCATTATCAGTTTTGACGAGCCACTGAATGTGGATAGACCAGGACACACCGGGTCGACCATGGTTCGGTCTGGTGTGAGAACGTTTTGAAATTTAACATGAAAATTTATCAATTATAGACTTTCCTCAAGCTTTACATTTGTTGGATAATTCCAACAGTATGTTGGCCATATAGTCCGAATTTTTTTCTACCAAAAGTAGATATATTTGCAAATGTTGGTCAAAAACTATAAAAAAAATCCCCACTAATACATTTTTTGAAAATCATACGGAATGACAGAATAATTGTCCGCCGACCCAACGGGTTCGGAGGACTATTATAATCAGCCTGTGCGTCCGTCCGTCCGTCCGTGCGTTCGATTAAATTTGGTATGTGGGTTTACTAGCAGAAAAGACAGGTCAAGTTCGAATTCTGGTTCCGTCCGCCACTTTTCACCAGAGTTATGCCCCTTTTTCGACTTACAATTTTACCGTCTGTTAACATTTTTGGTTTCCGACCGATCCCATATAAAAATGTACCTGGGTAAATCCACCCAGGTTTTTTGGGCCGAAACCCAGGTAAAAATCTATCTACCAAGACATCCACCAACCATTAAGACCCCGCAAAACCTGGGTTTTACCATGATTTACCCACCTGAAACTGGATAAAAACCCTGGTATGGATAAACCTGGGTGTAATTACCCAGGTGACCACACCCAGGTGTACCCTACATGGGTGTTTCCCACCCAGGTGTACCCTGGTGTTTCCTACCTGGGTGTTTCCCCACCCAGGTGTACCATGGTGTTATTCACCCAGGTGTTTCCTACCTGGGTGTTTCCCACCCAGGTTACCTAGGTGTTATTCACCCAGGTGTACCCTGGTGTTTCCTACCTGGGTGTTTCCCACCCAGGTGTACCTTGGTGTTATTCACACAGGTGTACCCTGGTGTTTCCTATCTGGGTGTTCCCCACCCAGGTGTACCTTGATGTTTCCAACCCAGGTGTACCTTGGTGTTTTCTTACGCCGGTGTACCTTGGTGTTTTCTTACCCAGGTGGATTTCCCATTGAGATGCACCTGGGTTAGAAAACCCCAAGGTACACCCAGGTAAGGAAACACCAAGGTACACCTGGGCAGGAAAACACCAAGGTACACCTGGGTAAGAAAACACCAAGGTACACCTGGGTAAGAAAACACCAAGGTACAACTGGGTGGGAAACACCAAGGTACACATGGGTAGGAAACACCAAGGAACACCTGGGTGAATAACACCAAGGTACACCTGGGTGGGGATACCAAAGTGAAATGATGAGGATGGCAATGAAGTAGATTTTGATGGGATTCAGGGGTATTGTTATCAATGGAGTTGTTTTAGTATAATAGAACATTAAGGAAACTGATTGTGCAGCAATACAAGTTTATTCAAGGACAACAAACTAACTAAAGATAAAATACATGTATAGAAACACATGTAATATATACATATATAAACTCATTAAACTGCATGGGTTAAAACTTACTGACAACAAGAGTTGGGTTAAAATTTTGATTAAAAAACACTTGCAAATTCCGTCTGCATACATGTATATGGTATGTTAGGCAAGTTACATGTACATGTAGTTGCAATGTATACCGGTACATGACATACCGGTGGACACAAAAATCATTATTTTAGTTCCAATGTCATTTACCAGAATACATGTACATGTACATGTTGTACCTTGCAACTACATCTACAGTGAGGTAGTTTTGTCTCATTTAAACTTTCTAAATGGGTTTCTCCCTTTGAATGACATAAACTAATGTGAGTATACACATGAGCTGTGATGTGAAATACACACCAAAAAATTATTTCTTAGTCTGAGGACATGTTTCCTGTCATTATCTTACTGCTTACAAATATAGATTTGTAATAATGTGCTGTAATGCTCCAGAAATAGTCATATTTTGTCCTGGTTCATAAGAACACATTATTTCTTAGTGTTAGAAGGACATGTTGCCTGTTATTATTTGACTCATAAACCCCCAAATGTACATGTAAACAGAACATTTGGGAAAGAGACACACCATCTTTATCCTTTTTTATATCAGTAGCAATTGATCAGATAGCAAAATATGCTAAAAATAGATTTCAGATGGTAGAGATTAAACAATCACATTAATTGCACCAACTCGAAACAGTTAACATACCCTGTAGACTATGATCAAGGAGGGTGTCACACACACCCCCACCCCGCTTTGGTATGTGATATTCAAGCCATTTTCAGGTGGTATGCTATATACATACCCAATGTTATCTGGTACTAGGATTTCACACGGCAATATAACTGGCATTCACGATTCAGCAAAAAGGCTAGTATGCAGATATAATAGCAGAAAATTATACAAATTTTGAGTATTTTCCAGCTTAAACAGACCCAAGTGATATATTTTTTTATCACATAATTTGGCCATAAAAGCAGTTTCATAATTATCGGTAATAGACACGTTTAATATCAGCGCGTGCGATGACGTCACGGCGTTCTTCAAATAACTTACGATCGCTGTAGTTTATGATTGTTGTTTTCGATGAATATTGCGCGTTGCTTCGGGTTTATTTGATCATGTGATAAAATTTATCTCACACTCGTCCTATTTTATACGTAATTTATCAACCTCGTCCTCTAAATTCTATTTGAGCCTCGGTAAACCTCGGCTCAAATCGAATTTAGTGAACTCGGTTGATAAATTCCGTATAAACTAGACACTCATGTGAGATCCTCTATATCTAATTCAGTCTAATGGCTCTTGATATGTTGATGTTTTGGATACTATTTCAGCAAATGTGGCTTCATTGGGGCATCAGCTTGTCTGAAAAATATATTAAGGACCCCTAAATCCGATACTACATTTCAGAACAATCCAACCAGTGTCCCATGAAATGGTGGATAATAAACTATCATACCAAATTTGATTCAGATTTGATCACACAAACTAAAATTATGATGCGGAAACCAGAAATTAACACAATTCTAAGTCGAAAAAGGGCCATAACTCTCGCAAAAATGGGCGGAGCACACCCATATTCGAACTTGACCTGTATTTTGGTCTGAATCGTCTGATAAACTTACATACCACATTTGGTTCAGATATGATCACACAAACTGAAGTTATCACCCGGAAACCTACAATTTTCAAAGTTTAAATGTCTATTAGGCGACACCAATTTTAAGTCTGGTTTACGAACATGTGGGCTGATGTGGGGAGAAAAAAAGTAGATGCAGGAGGGAAAAAAATAAAAATCCAAAAAATTGTCCCCCCAATCTATATCAAGTAAATCTTGAAATTTTACATAAATTTTACAAAAATTGTGAAAAAAAAAAATTTCCAATGAAATTCTGAACCAAACAAGACATTTCTTGTCATGAAATACATGAAAATATGGATCTGCAAATGATCATAAGCAGAACCGGATGCGACAGCACATGAAAATCAGTACGCGTTTAAATTTTTTTGGGACAAAAAAGTTATTTTTTTTTTCATGAAATGGAAAAAAAGTTGTAGGAGGTGTTCGTAAACCGGACTTAAAAATTGGTGTCGCCTTATGTGTATATAACTCATATAGCTAACTATTAAAGGTGTTCAATCAGATTCGATAGTCCCCATATAATTAGATTCCAACAACAATTTTTTTAGAAATGCTGCTTCAGTTATCAGAATCGATTAATTGCCCAAAAATAATGCTAACCACTGTCAACTACATGTATAGTATAAAATTGCCTGATACGTTATATTTATCAACATGCTGTTCGATGAAGTTTGGCCTTATTATCAACACAAAGCCTCTTCATTTTAGAGTTATCCATCTTCATCCGCAATTTGGTCTGAGACCGTCGGCTCGTCAAATTTTTCTGGGCCACTATTAAGTATCGATGGTGATAAATATTAAAATTTCAAAAATCGATTTCTAATAACTCTGAGCTTTGATACATGTAGTTGGGTCCCTCGACTTGATTAAAATATTTGTACCCCCCCCCCCCGATTCCATATATATGTAAATAGCAAATGAGGGGCACTTAATCGGATTATGCAACTTTAAACTGTATTTGAATTTAAAGATGCATAATCCGATTAAGGGCCCCCTGAATTAATGCTCGCACATTACTATTTATTTGGACTTGGGGGTAAAAGATATTTGGTACGAGTCGAGGAACCCACCTATCAAAGCTCAGAGTTATTAGATATCAATTTTTGAAATATACTATTTTTCACGATCAAGAATTAATAGTGGCCCACGGTCTCGGACCAAATTTCAGATGAAGATGGATAACTCTAAAATCAAGAGGCTTTCTGTTGATAATAAGGCCAAATTTTGTAGAACAACATGTTGATAAATAACATATTTCAGGCAATTGTATACTTTAGTTGACAGTGGTTAGCATTATTTTAGAGCAATTAATCAATTCTGATACCGTAACTGAAGCAGCCTTTCTAAATACAAATGTATGATGTTGTTGTTGTTGGAATCTGATTATATGGGGATCATCGAACCGGATTGAGTACCTTTAAAATGAACTGTATCCAGTATAAACATTTTAGACCTGATAATTAATTAGAGCATGCAGTCCCTGTTGACATGCGGTATCCGCTGGTAATCTTACCACAGTAATATGTGTTAACTGTGATAACCAAGTTAATTGTTTTTACCACAAAAATTCTGAATTCTATCTAGACATATTGAAACAATAAACAAAATTTCTGGTGTGGTTACAATGTCAACTTTAAAACAAAATTCATATAAACATCGCATGAAACATACAGCCTAACTGCAAATGTGAGGTGGACCACATTCTGCGGCGGTATAACTGACTGCGGTTGATCGCATGAACACGACTGAATACTGCAGTAATACCCGGTGGTCAACCTTTATAAGGCGAGTTGATTAATTAAAGCATAGCTGTAATTTTACATGTATGTTCTATGGACTTTGTTGGGAAAGAGAATATAGCTGTGCGACAATGGATGATATTTCCCCACCTCAGCAGGTGTCGATTACAGAAAAATATACCAAACATACTGGTAGTCTGTTAATCCTGATGAGCTAAGTTAGAAATTTTTCAATCGAAACCTCATAAAAAAAAATATAAATTCAGTTCTCAATTTTCGAACACTTCAGGAAATTGTTCAAAAATATTGTTAAAAGATGCCCATTCGATTTGAAACTGTAAATATACCCCTGTTCAAGTGTTCCTGATAATGTGCTATGGTGCGGTTGGGTCCTGCTTAATTGCTATGAATTGCACTACCCGCATCATAGCAATTCAGCAGGACCACCAGCATCATAGCATATTAGCAGGACCACTTGGCCAGTGGTAAAATAGTTTGTTTTCCATACGGATATGTGTTTTCAAATAATCATGTAATGATATCTAACATACATGTATATGATCCCATTTATAGGTTTTATTCATCACGGTCAGATAAACTTTGTATACAGACAGTTTTACCAAACTTAGAATTTTTATTAGGTGCTTTCATTGTAGCTGTAATTACTAGTATTAAAAGTGTGCTCAATAAAGTTTGTTTTATCATTTATGCTCATTTGGAATTTGGATGCTATTTAATTCTGTTTATCTATATAATTGGCTGCACTGCTAAATTTTGACTCATTTCAGTCATTTGATGTCAGTACATGTAGTTGTCCATCGAAATGGCGAACACAACCAAAGACAAATTACAAGAGGAAAGACAACAAATAAATTTGATGTGCACTAAAACAGATACAGTAGTGCCCTAAGAAATCGACCCCTTAACCACAGCAGAATTATGTGTAACTTTTCAGGATTTAGTCGGATATATGGCTTGTTGCCATTCATCGGAAAGCTCTCCCCGAGTTACCCGTAATTCTGCTGTGGTTAAGGAGTCGATTAATTAGAGCATTACTGTAGTTACAAATGTATGTCTAGCCTCTTGTGAAGTGTTGTGTCACTAATAAGATCTTTAATTCACATACATGTACTATATACCGGTTCAAGCGTTTACAAGTGTCAGGCATCGAGAAACTGCCCAAAAGTTTTGGTAGTATATAATATAGGCTAGCACTGCACCTGGGCTACATGTACATGTACTGTAAGTGATTATAATGTACTATTTTTATATTCTGCCGTGAAAGTGTTGCTGAATGAAATTTAAGTTTACCCCGATATTCTAAGTCCGCTCGACTAAGATGGGGTTTTTCTCGAAAACCGATATCTGAATATAAATGTACGTCTTCCACTGGTTGGTATTCCCTCTAAATTGACTAATTTTAACTGATTAGATTAGCCCTGGTATGGAAAACTCTAACTGTTATAGCCCGATGAGCGGTTTACTGATGCCCGCCGGGGTTTACTGCCAACAGCGGTGATGATATGATGACCAGCGTTGTGCATGGCATATGTTGATCCAGGTAAGAATGCTACCATACATTCCAAACATTCATTAAATATCTTATTAATAGTAACCCAAACTACACAAGAGACTAGTATAACTAATATTGGGCTCGATAAATGATGTGACACTTTCAGTACTTCATTTACTAGTAGCCTGGTACTGGTGGGCCTGGCTACAGATACTTGTTTGGCGTGTTTGAGGCCTGTGGCACAAGCCACAAGGGCAGCAGAATCAATTAAAATTTCTCTTATTGTAGTGTAGTACATGTACATGAATAGTACCGGTAGTACAGCACACAAAGAGGTATATGGTGCCGGCACATGTACATGTATTCTCTCTGTTTTCACACATGTTTTTTTCAATTTAACAAAATGAGTCTTTTATGACACATACTAAAGTGAAAGTACATGTACGCCTACATGTATATAATGTGCACACAGTATACAGGTACATGTACTGATATATTACATTGCAATACAGTCCGAGTACAATGATATAGCAAAATTATGCATAGTAGAATAACAACCTTTTGTACAAACAGTCCTGACAATGATATACCGGGATATCATGGTGATAGTTCATACATTTGGAATTACCGAATACCCGAGTTTGTGGTTAGACCGCTTCATGCAATGTTTATGTGAATTTTTATTTTTAAGTCGGCATTGCATAGTCCTATAAACCACACCAGAGATTTTTTTTATTTTCTTCTGCAATAGCAAATGTCGGTCAGTGACCAACTTATGTTTATGCAATCGATACAATCCGGTTCTGTTTTTGATGTCCAGTTCGATATTTGTGGTGTGTTCTTGTGCAAAAATATAATTCTAACTAATGCGCCAAAAATCAGGTTTATAAATTTATCCATTCTTGAGCAAGAGCAACTCGTAAAACTTGTACGGTATAACATTCCAAACTGCGTATTTCTGCTATCGAACCATATGATAATAATGTTGAACCGGACATCGAAATCTGAACCGCATTTATGGATTGCAGCACGTGATGTTGAATAAACAGTTATAGAGGATATACAGTAATGCTCTAATTAATCGACTCCTTAACTACAGCAGAATTGTGGGTAACTTTTCAGGATTTAGTCGGAAATATGGGTTGATGCCATTCATCGGAAAGCTCTCGGTGAGAGCTTTCAGATGAATGGCAACAAGCCATATTTCGGACTACATCCTGAAAAGTTACCCATAATTCTGCTGTAGTTAAGGAGTCGATTAATTAGCTCTAGAATTACTGTAACATGGTTTATAATATACAAATGTATACTGTATGGGAAACATCAGAGGTTTACAAAGTAATAAAAACAGTTGATTTGTTCTTTATTCGTGTGGTTATATACACATATTCTAAAAATAAATGTCCTTTACAACGTGGATCAATGAAATGCGGTTGTTGCATTTAAAATGCATTGATGGTGCATTGTGTCACGCCACTTTGTAAATGCCTCAACGACAGCATTTAAATTAAATGCACTGCATTGGGAATAATCGCAGTCGCATTGAAATTACCGATCATTGCGCCGAAAAAGTATACTAGTAAGAACACCCAAATAACGATACGATAGTGTATTTTGCAATTTTAGTTTTAATTTTGTTTAATTTAAATTCACATCTGAATAATTCTGTGTTATTTTCCCACTCCTGGTGTACATGTTCGGAATCGGACATTCATGATGTATTTTCTATTCAAAATGGAATAAACATAAATAAACACTGTTGACATTAATTGTTTTATAATCAGAATCTGAGAATCATGATTCTCATTTTGATTCTAGTAAAAAGTCTTGATTCCCTGTAGAAAGTGAAACACTAACATTTTGATTATTGCAAAAAATCTGATGGATTTTAAGGCCTGCATCAAGACATTTGTTTGTGAATAAATCAAGGTAAATGTGTTAAAATATGAACGCATTTACAAATGCGTTGCTCCAAAATCGCAAAGTAGATTCGAACATGTGGTCGCTTTTCTAAGAAATTTGTGAGTGCTCTGTACATACATGTAAGTTACTTGACCAACTACATGAGGAGTCGAGGGACACAATCAATGAGGACGTTTGTACTAAAAAAAAAAAATTTACGCAAGGAACGAACACAAGGCCAATTTCTTAATTTATATTATGAGCCAACAAGACAGATCGTAAATCGCTGTTATATGACAATATATGTGGCCATCATAATGGTCGACAGGCATGACGCCAACAAAAACCAATCTGTCAGGCGAATATAAAGAAGTCGCGACTTATTGCTGGTGGAACCTATTAAAGGCATCGTTCCATTTCGTTAATAACAACTTACATGTAACATTCACCTACACCTCTTTACTCTTGGGCTCCAAATAAACATGCATGCACCAGCTGCATGCACGTTTATTATTTTTCTTGGGAAATCACCCCCCCCCCTGCACAGTGCTTATTTGGGTCTGCACGTTTATTAATATTTTGAAGCTATGAAAATTTAAATCAGCACAAATTCAAGATTTCTATATGATTCGGATGTAAAAATGATGGGCTTTACTTTTGCATGTACTCTTGAGTGCCTATAAAAGTACAGGGTGGAATAATAGTACAGGTTGGAAAATGTCGCATAACTGAATAATATATTAGTACAGCAGTGAGTACAGGGCGGAATAAACGTACAGACTGGAAATATTAGTACCATACATCCCAACAAAACACACCATCTGACTGGTTTACTGATGCCATGTGACAGAAATAGTTTCGATGGATAGCCAGGTCTGTGAATCTACATGTACAGTGTGCTGATCACTGTCAACAATCAGAGTTCATTTATCTATATTGACATACACCTGATATCACTTCCGATTTCCCCAAAGCGTTACGGTAGACACACCCCTTATTCAATGCGTTCATAAACCTATGAACGTAACGTGACGTCACTTCCAGTGTCGTTCATAGGTTTATGTACACATTGGTCCCGGAAATCACCGGGGATTGTCAGAAATTACCGACTGCTTGAGTATCTAGTACTAGTAGGTCCGGATTTGGCAAGAAATTTTTTTCGGTCTTCAATCTGAATCAGTGTTTGGTTTTCCAAAAAACAAGGATTCGAACTGTCTGAACTGAACTCCATGCGTTCGTTTAAATAGATGAATAAATAGTGGGAAAGACATACAATCCTAGTTCATAATGAATTTAAGTATATAAATATAAATAATAAACGGCGGATTCAACGTGGTCATGGGTTTTGACCGCGTTAAAAAAATCAGCAAACTCCGCATGAACCCCTTTGGAGTTCATGCAGTTTGCTGATTTTTTCTCGCGGTCAAAACCCCATGACCGCATTGAAACCGCCGTTCATTTCTTATATGAATAACACAATTTAAGATTGGTGAATTATTTCTTTTGG
The DNA here is from genome assembly GCA_032622095.1 of Siphonodentalium dalli. Lineage (NCBI taxonomy): Eukaryota > Metazoa > Mollusca > Scaphopoda > Gadilida > Siphonodentaliidae > Siphonodentalium > Siphonodentalium dalli. Next base: position 109,919,771 of record CP136067.1, on the reverse strand, counting down.
TTAATTTAATAAATGTACAGGACCAAATAACGATCGTACAGGTGGGAATTTTACCTCGATTTTAATAATCGTACATTAGGCACTCAAGAGTACATATTCAAGTATGTGGCAAACCAAAATAACACCACATGATACATACTAGTACATGTACCTGTACTACACATGTTGACTCGTATACTTGAACCGGCTATAAAAATTATTTGGTTAACCACAGTTGATGTTTTGCTCAGAGTTACCCCTGAACTATAATTTGGGTCTGTACTTTTATTAACTTTCAATGGAATTTCACCCCCTGCACTATTATTTTGGCCTGCACTTTTATTTGGAGCCTGAGAGTAAGTTGCATTGACATTTATTTTCACGAATTACATGGTCTCACTGAGGTTCTATCAAATATAAATACTAGTATGGTTGAGGGAGACAATTATTTGAGAATATGTAAACCTGTGTTAACATGAGCCTAAGTCGACACCAATTTTTAAGTCTGGTTTACGAACACCTCCTACAACTTTTTTTCCATTTCATGAAAAAAATTTAACTTTTTTTGTCCCAAAATATTTTACACGCATACTGATTTTCATGTGCTGTCGCATCCGGTTCTGCTTATGATCATTTACAGATCCATATTTTCATGTATTTCATGACAAGATATGTCTTGTTTGGTTTGAACAGAATTTCATTCAAAAACATTTTTTCACAATTTTTGTAAAATTTATGTAAAATTCCACGATTTACTTGATATAAATTGGGGGGAACAATCTTTTTTATTTTTATTTTTTTCCCTCCTGCATCTACTTTTTTTCTCCCCACATTATCGTAAACCAGACTTAAAAATTGGTGTCGCTTAAATATCATCTGATGGAGTCAAAATCATTGAACCGTCACTTATGCATGCACATGTACATGTAGTCTTGATGTTGAGTCTGGCTTTCATCATTTTCATTAGTTTTACGGTTTCCACCAAAGGTTGAGGTGCCATGGAACAACTGTATGGCATCGTATACTGTTATCTTCCGAGTAAATATGGAGTTTCTAATTCTTTTATCAGTCACGCATCTACTCATCAAATGGTATAATCCTTAAATATTTGTAGTCCAGCCTGTCCAGGTGATCTCGACTGCACAGTACATGTATAAACATTCATCTGCAGTGTGTTTTAATTTTCTTTGCCGTGTAACAACTGTTGTCCCAAGTTTCAATGCCTTGTCCTCCTGGTATGTAGGGATTACCAATTTACAATTGCCGTGTTTTAATTTGCAATTTTGATGATGACGCTCACTTGTTGATAATTTTCTTTGTCGTGTACATGTACATGTGTAACAACTGTTGTACCAAGTTTCTACGCAGCGTCCTCCTGGTAATTAGAGATTACCGTAGTTCAGTCATGAACGTAGTGCGTATCCTTCTACTGGACAAGAAGCAGCAATCTGCGAAAGCGGTCATGTTGACCTAGGATTACCGGTGCCTTTAATAATGTCAGATGAATCATTGCCAGTTAATGTACATTAGAGTGGAACTTAATTAACAATGTCACATTGACACAGTACTCAGTTAAGACCAGTAAAACAGCAAAAGTAGTATTATTGTACAGCAGGCTTATCACTATCAGTACTTACTACATGTACACACCCCTTACCATCGTGGATCAAACTTCTCAATTCTTCGTCTTCTGGAGAGGTTCATGAGCAGGCCACTGGCACTGCATCATGCTTGTACGGTACCACAAATTCAATTTTGCGTATTGTCCTAGCGAGACAATATTCTGGTTATGGGCAGATGGCCAGGTAGCTGAGGTACTGTTCAATACTATAGTTGATCCGTTTCGTTATCGTAGCTTAATTCTTACTGTTCCGGGAATTGAAATATTTTTTGTCACCTGAAATTCAGTCTTTTTCGATATTTGCGCACATCCATGCGGAAAAATAGGCGAATCTTATATATAAGTCCACAGTTTATCCGTTTGTAGCCAATACACCATTTCCTTCTGTCAATCCGCGTTGATTCGCGACAAAATTAACTCAAAACACCACAAGGAATTCTCCGCAACTAAAATGAAGAACGGAAACTAAAAGTTAAGATTGTAATTTGGCTGCAGAAACGAAACGAAACGAATTTTTAAACACAATAATTGTATTCACTTATATTTTCCTGTTGGTATATGGTCTACTATAGTATACGAAATCATTTATTTGAAATAATAAGTATCACTTAGAGAATAATTCTTACTGATCATTAGAAATATCTTTATTTTGTATCCCTTTAATATTAAATAATGGCCCTGAAAATTGTCTGTTTGTCAGTTTAATGTTCACTAATTATAGCTAGGCTGTTAGATAAAGTATGATATTGCTTCATTTGTCCGGGGTAGTATATTGTCATACTGTCATCATAAACTTCAAGTAATAAGGTAACTACTCGTCAATGCTGCTTGAATACATAAATGATTAATAAGGTAACAACTACCCGTCAATGATCGACGTCTTAATATAGAAAGGTTTAATAAGGTAACTAACTACACGGCAATGATACTTAGTATAGAAAGGTTAATAATTTAACTTGTCAATGATGCTTTAATATAGAAAGGTTAATGAGGTAACTACCCGTCAATAATGCTTTAGTATAGAAATGGTTACTAAGGTAACTAACTACATGTCAATGATGCTTTAATAAAGAAAGGGTTAATAAGATAAAGTTCTACACGTCAATGATGCTTTAATATAGAAAGGGCTAATAGGGTAACTACACGTCAATGATGTTTTAATATAGAAAGGGTTAATATGGTAATTACACGCCAATGGTGCTTTAATATAGAAAGGGTTAATATGGTAACTACCGTTCATGATGCTTTAATATAAAACTGGCTAATATGATAATTACATGTCAATGATGCTTTATTGTAGAAAGGGTTAATAATGTAACTAATCACCAATGATACTCATTATAAAAAGGGTTAATACGGTAACTACCTGTCAATTATTGCTTCAATGTAGAAAGGGTTAATAAGGTAATTACACACCAATGGTGCTTTAATATAGAAAGGGTTAATATGGTAACTATCAGTCAATGATGCTTTAATATAGAAAGTGTTATAATATGGTAACTGCACGTCAATGATTCTTTGATACAAAAATGGTTAATAAGGTAATTACCCATCAATGGCGCTTTAATGTAGAAATGGTTTATAATGTAACTACCCACCAATGATACTTAGTATAGAAAGGCTTGTTTAATGTAACTACCTGTCAATTAATGCTTTATTATAGAAAGGGTTAATAAGATAACTACACGCCAATGATACTTTAGTATAGAAAGGGTTAGTAAGGTAACTACACGACAATGATACTTTAGTATATAGAGGGTTAATTAGGCAACTACCCGTCAACGATGCTTTAATATAGAAAGGGTTAACATGTTAACTACACGTCAATGATATTTTAATAAAGAAAGGGCTAATAAGGTAACTACATGTCAATGCTGCTTTAATACAGAAATGGTTAATAAGGTAACTTCACGTCAATGATGCTTTAATATAGAAAGGGTTAATAATGTAACTACTCACCAATGATACTTAGTATAGAACGGGTTAATACGATAACTACCCGGCAATAATGATGCTTTAATATAGAAAGGGTTATAATAAGGTAACTACACGTCAATGATGCTTTAATACATAAATGGTTAATAAGGTAACTACCCGCCAATGGCCCTTTAATATAGAAAGGGTTAATAATGCAACTACTCACCAATGATACTTAGTATAGAAAGGGTTAATAAGGTAACTACCTGTCAATTAATGCTTTAATATAGAAAGGGTTAATAAGGTAACTACACGACAATGGTACTTTAGTATATACAGGGTTAACAAGGCATGCAACTACCCGTCAATGGTGCTTTAATATGGAAAGAGTTAACATGGTAACTACACGTCAATGATATTTTAATATAGAAAGGGTTAATAAGGTAACTACACATCAATGATGCTTTAATACAGAAAGGGTTAATAAGGTAACTTCACGTCAATGATGCTTTAATATAGAAAGGGTTAATATGGTAACTACTCACCAATGATACTTTGTATAGAACGGGTTAATAATGTAACTACCCGGCAATAATGCTTTAATATAGAATTGGTTAATATGGTAACTACACGTCAATGATGCTTTAATATAGAAATGGTTATAATAAGGTAACTACACGTCAATGATGCTTTAATACAAAAAAATGGTTAATAAGGTAACTACCAGTCAATGGCGCTTTAGTATAGAAAGGGTTAATAATGCAACTACTCACCAATAATATTTAGTATAGAAAGGGTTAATAAGGGAACTACTTGTCAATTAATGTTTTAATATAGAAAGGGTTAATAAGGTAACTATATACGACAATGATACTTTGGTATATACAGAGTTAATAAGGCAACTAGCCGTCAATGATGCTATAATATAGAAATGGTTAACATTGTAACTACACATCAATGATATTTTAATATAGAAAGGGTTAATAAGGTAACCACACGTCAATGATGCTTTAATAAAAAAAAGGGTTAATAAGGTAACTTCACATCAATGGTGCTTTACTATAGAAAGGGTTAATAATGTAACTACTCACCAATTTTACTTAGTCTAGAAAGGGTTAATAAGGTAACTACCTGTCAATTAATGATTTAATATAGAATGGTTAATAAGGTAACTACACGCCAATGGTGCTGTAATATAGAAAGGGTTAATAAGGTGACTTCAATGCAGATTATACAGTTTAACAAAATACCACAGGTATATATATCCGGGTGAACACTGTAGTAAATACCTGGGCGGAACCCTGGTGTAAATACCTGGGTGTAAATACCCGGGTGTGACAGCGTCTTTCTAAATTATATCCGTAAAAACCCGGGTAAACTGGGGTTTATACCTAACATATATAGAAAACACCAGGGTAAATCTATATAAATCCCTGATTTACCTGGGTGTAACCTGGGTGTGACCTGGGTGGAACCAGGGTAAAACCTATATGTACCGGGGTATACCTAGGTAAACACCAAGATTTACCCAGGTACATTTTTATATGGGATAACTCCAGTTTGGATTATTTGATCTGAACCAAAGTTGGTATGTGTATTTCCCAGCTAAAGATACAGGCCAAGTTCGAATATGAGTTCCGTCCAATTATTTTTACATGAGTTACGGCCCTTTTTTTCGACTTAGAATTTGACCGTCTGTTAACATTTTTGGTTTCCGACCGATAACTCCAGTTTGGATTATTTGATCTGAACCAAAGTTGGTATGCGTATTTCCCAGCTAATGATACAGGCCAAGTTCGAATATGAGTCCCGTCCAATTATTTTAACATGAGTTACGGCCCTTTTTTTCGACTTAGAATTTGACCGTATGTTAACATTTTTGGTTTCCGACCGATAACTCTAGTTTGGATTATTTGATCTGAACCAAAGTTGGTATGTGTATTTCCCAGCTAAAGATACAGGCCAAATTCGAATATGGGTTCCGTCCAATTATTTTTACATGAGTTACGGCCCTTTTTCGACTTAGAATTTGACCGTCTGTTAACATTTTTGGTTTCCGACCGATAACTCCAGTTTGGATCATTTGATCTGAACCAAAGTTGGTATGTGTCTTTCTCCCAAGTTCGAATTCGGGTTCCGCCCGCCAATTTTCACCAGAGTTATGTCCCTTTTTGACTTAGAATTTTTGTCAATTTGAGGTTTCCGGATGATAACTTTAGTAAATGTGTACTGAATGAAATTAAATTTGGAATGTAGGTTTACTAGCACTAAAGACAGGTTTTTATGCGCAAACAACGGTCGTATCAAGCCGACACTTAGAGGCGGACATGAGGTCTACCGACCTTTTATTTCAACGTATGTTTGGTGTGTTAGGTACATGCAATTTCCAACTGTTGAACAATTTGACAAAAGTTGGGGTGAAACACCCCACCCTCTCGCCACGTCCCATATCGACCCTTTGTGCATGGGCATAAGTACACAGTGAATGTGTTACACGACTGAATACAACCGTTCAGTTATTGTATCTTATGTGGTGGTGACTGATTTCTCATTTTAATATAGATATTTGACATTTGAACGGACATGGCGCATTTCAACCTCAATACTGTTGTATATTGTAGTGACCGATATAGTGACACAAAATACTGATCTACACACCTCACACTCGGCACAATCTTACCGTCGTCAGAGCGACTTTTGGCTGTTTTCTTTGTTTCGCATAGAAGTGAAGCAAACGCTCTTTATTCAAACCATATAATGAATATTGTACCATTAAACACCCTTTATATTTAACAAGTTTATTTTTTCTACCTATACATCCGGATTTAGACCCAGACAAATATCCGAGTTCTTGGGATAAATATTCCCTTGCCAGACCCTTCGAAAGATTCTAACCCAGTATCAATTATATGACTAAATATTCCCCAACTAATATCAGGGGCAATTTCTGTCTTATATCTGACTAAAAGTACATGCATGTAGGACATTCTTGGACCCTTGGTCTAAAACAGCACATTTTACACAGAATAATGGTTGGATTATTAAATTAACGTAATTGTATATTTGTGCTATCATAACACATTTTCTCATGCAGGCTGAAAATTCCATCTGTTCTAGACGAAACTCGAACGGTCTGGGAAGTTACTAATGAAAGCCAATTATTGGAAATGCTACCAAAATAAGTCAAAGAAAGACGCCAACCCCTTCCACTTTCGCCTCGTCCCTGGTGAATGCAATTCATTACCCCCGCAAAGGTCCATCATATAACCATAACATCAAGTACAACGTCGGCCAAGAAAGCGAATGCAGAAAACAATTTCTCTATATCATATATATTGTGCTGCAATTGGCTCACCATACATTACCCGTCGATATGCTTAATTCTACCCGTAAAACAGTTTGCGATTTCAAAACGTGTACCGGTACGGGTAGCTACCAGTACCCGTACCGGTACTCGTACCCGTTTGGAATCGCAAACTCGCTATTGTCGCCTATGGTAAATAATTAGTTGTGTGTAACCTATAGCTACAGATGGTGTCCATTTCAAGAATGCTATATTCCCAAAATTTGAAGCTGTAGTTCATTGGATAACTTCAATAAAGGTTAAAATAATAAAATGGAGTATTTCTACTATGAGTATAATCGCAGGCTTTATGAGAAAACCGAAATTCAGGGGGGTGGGGGTGTCATTTATGGAAAGGTAGCAAAGATAGTGATGGATATGGGAAGATGAGAGTGAATTGGCCAGCAATATGGAGAAGAGAACATGATTCAGCTACACAGCCAACACACCGCTTGAATTATATGATCCAGAATCGGTTGTCAAGGGACCAAGTTCCTGTATATGGTGGCCCGGAGAGTCTCGAGTGTAGTCACTTGTGTGGGGAGAGGGCCTGTATCAATATAGCGCACTTGATATTTGAAAGCCATCTCCATAACCAGCAACGAATTAGATGCCGAAGCTTGGAACAATGTTTAGGGTGTTCACCAGAATGCATTATATAAGTTCCAGGAGGTGCATATAATATATATACATAATTATATTTGTGTTCATTTTTTCCTGTTAACCCTTCGCCCCTCATGGAATTTGCTATAACCATGTTCTATTTTCTCTTTATTTTGAGGCAAAAGCTTATTCTTTTATACAATCGTTCCTCCTGATGTTCTGCGTGAAGTTTGTAAAGCGTTTCTCTCCTGTTTACTCTTATCTTTTTAACAGTTAACTTCTTCTTTCGCTTCTTTCGGTTATTTTCTGCCTTCTGGTAGCTGTTAAGAGACCGATCGACTTTACTCCCGCTGGTAATGGGACAACCAATATGTTCACATAAGTCCCTTATAGAATTCGCTGTTCCACAATTAACCGAGTGCACCATTGAGTGTGCACGCCCAAAAACATTCCTCGAAAATGTAACATTTTTAGGGAGAGAAGTTCTTAATGACCTGTTGACAGCTTCAACTTTCTGCGTGTTAGTGTTCAACTTTGTTTTTTCTAACATTAATGTCCCGAGTCGATAGTCAGCAAGTTCGCGCAATATTGTTGATGTACACTCATTCTGACTGAGTTTAAAGTATTTGCCTAGCAGATAACTGTCCTTAATCCAATTAGAAATTTTGCTGGCTTTACGCATGTACGAATATTTCTTACAAAGTGCGTGGTTCCCCTGATAGCACAACACAAGCGCATCTTTAACATAGGACATTCTGCTGTTTATGTTGTGGATGTTACCTTTATGGTGTTTTATTGCATTTCTGATTTCAGAGTTGCACCGGTCAGCAAAATCAAGTGCAAATTTATCTTGCATTTTAGGTTCTTTGTCTTACAGTTTTCGAAACAATGATTTTATTGAGATATTTGTGATTTTTCACAAATTTCCGATGATTTCGGGAAACATGGGTCGTGTCTAATTGGTGAAAAGGTTGAACATTAGTCACGTCATCTTCAAATAGTTCCTGAGCCGCCAAGTAACTCGCACAGTCAGGATCTGTGGTAATGTTCTCAACCTGAATTCCACTTGTATCTTTAAGATTAGTGAGAACCTCTTTCGCGAGAGCCTTTTCGTCACCAATGTTGTGTTCAAAATGTATCGTAGCAAAGCAGTCGCCTTTGAAACACTCATGATTCGGTGCTGCTTTGAGATGATGTTCTTTCGAACACAACTTGTTATGGATAGCGAGTCCAATAATGTCATGGTCTTTTGTCACATTCTCTGCCACAGTATAAATTGATTGAGTCGCAGGTTGGAAGGGATTTTTCCCCACACCGGAATAAATACTGTTATTGTACATGGCATCACCTTGAACATCGATAACATGTGGGTTCATTTTGCCCATATGCCTTTGATTCGATATAAGACGAGAACGTCGCTTCGCCATATCTGCCTTATTTTCTTCCACAATCTTTACGAGAACCGTATTTGATGTTTTCTGCAGGCCAGGAGCAGACGGTGCTGGGATATTAGAGCTGAGACAAATGCGACGGAAGCTGTGTGCTGCTATTGGTGTTTTACTAAGACCTATTGCTAACCCAAGATTCGGCTTTCCACTACGTCGACCTGGTCTCTTAGTCGGGACCTCCTCGAACAAGGTGAACATACTTGATTTGTATTTGCATTTATCACACACCATTTTTTGTCGACACCCGACTCCTCTCGCTTCCTCGGACTTCATATCCCAATGGAGGAACCCTTCACAAATTGGATGCGAGGCATGATGTTCTTTAAATGCAGTATTCCACATCTCAGCATTTAGGCGTACATGAACTGTAAGATATGATTCGCTCTCCCTTCCTTTCCCTTGTAGATAGAGGTATTCGTTGTGACCCATACCTGAAAAGGGCAAAATGGACCTCTTTAAGACATTGAAATCTAACAAAAAAATTATCAATCTCACGCAGTATATTTCCCCCCTGCAAATACACCCCCCCCCCAAACCCCCCCCCCCCCCCCCGGCTTGTGTGATTAATGTAAAACCCGCCGTATTTAATTTTTCTGTAACCATTTAAAATATAAGATGTGTTGTAAGGGGCTGTATTTTCAATAAATGAAGCCCCTAGCACCACTACAGGTCTGATGTTTAACCCTCACACTGCCAAATACTTTATTGGGAAATTATGCCCCTTCATATTGGTGGAGAAGGGTTAAATAACAATTCTCAGACCAATTTCTTTGATCATTATATGCGATGCATATTTTAGCACCTCTTAAAAGTTATAGTGGAATCATTTAACCCCTAGCATGTGACTGTTATTCAATTCAAGTATACATGCTTATATGTTCTGTTTTACAGTCAACGGGCTGTTTGAACCATAGCCAGGTTTTAAGTAGTGCATCTATATTAAAATATAGCTGTATAGACATATGACACATACCTTTGTTTTCCTAATGGGGTACTAAATTGATCTCGATTCTTGGGTGGACAGCATCTGGATCTTGTCATGATTCCTCTGTCTGGTATGTTCATTCTGTTGGTTGTTATGTTTTCACCACCATTGGCAGTCAAAGGGTTAATTATTTTGGAACATTTTCTCTTTAATTGTGTAGCTGGTGAATTTTTCTGTTTAGAATTTAACTGATGTCCACGTTTAAAACCAACTTTATTACTGAATCTGAATCGGCCAGTGTGTGTCCTCTCTGTGCTCATTTTGCCCATTTTGTCCAGAAATGATGAATCACATAGTGAGAAATCCAACCTTTTTCCATGAAATGTATGAACTTTATATCAACTAAAGGTAACTAGGTCCTGAGGGTATATGAAATGCTTTGTGTGTGTGTTGGAATCAAATGTTAGTTCTGGGCACAATTAATATAATTGTTTATATTAACTCTCTGCCTACTGCCAAATTTCCCAATAAATTTTAAGTGTCAAACAAAACTTATCAAATTATCAGATTCTGTGTATAGATAAAGCATTGGTTTTCATTGTAACGTTGCAGGTGAAGATTTGCTGCAACAGAAACTATTGAGTCTCAGAGTTTTAAAGTGACACAGTGAACTGAATTCACCTCTTTACTGAGGCAGCCTCAGCTGAATTATCCATTTTCTGGAATTGGTGGTCAATGGTTAACGAATGCTCATACCGGAAAGGTTGGATTCCTCATTGTGATAATTATGCGTATACATATGCCTATATAACTGATCTTTGTCCAATGATGCTGTTCAGATTATTTACATAAATGACAGTTATATGCAAAATTTACAAACTGTTTTTGTGTTAATATTCTTCAAAAACCAAAGGGTTAACATTTATGGCTGCAATAGGGTTAATGTTGACTTCCCAACTTGTATTGACATGTAATTCACATAAACATATATCAGTTGACCTGATATAATGGACTATTGAGTTTCCTGTCCCCTCAGTATATAGAGACGCTGAATAATTTGAACGCGTCATGTCTGGGATCAGAGATTCAACCCTGGTTTATTCTGAATACGGGTATGTCACTTCATTGTAAATAATTCAACACAGATTGATGGATGAAAATTGATATATATTTTAATAAGAAGGAAATGTTCATAGCAAAACATCAGTAAAAAATTGGGTTGATTTCTCTTGATCTTCAGTGAGCTATAGGTTACACACAACTAATTCAATAGAGTTATGCTTCCTGAAATTGTGTAGGGAAACTAGAATCAGATCAAAATCATCCCATGGCCACTGATTGGTGCATTATGTTGACAATATAAATACACAAATAAATAATAGAATTAAGCTGCTGTACAAAAAAATGCATGGTGTTTGGGGGCCTGCTGAATATTGTGTCCATTTGACCACAAGTAGAAATTTGTAGTAGTGTGTTTTTTATAGCTGTGAATTTACTGCGAACCTTCGGTAGTCAGGGAAGCGGTGAAATTTGAATGGGAAAAAAATACCGAAACCTGTCTGTTTCATGGTATGAATTTATCAGGCTTGAGACCCACTTCATGCTCAGTATGAGGTTTTGGTGAAAATAGGTCCAGTTTCAGCAGAAATGATACAAACGTTAGTATTGTCGCCTATGGGAAATAATTAGTTGTGTGTAACCTTAAACATCCGTAAAGAAATATACCTCGTGTTTTATTTGTCTGATTAATAAACTCTTATTAATAAAAGGACTTTGACTATACCTAATAGATACAAAACGAACCCAACATCTGTAAACATACCGGCGCGGAAGATTTCTGTACAAATTCGTCGATATATAGCGCTGAAAATAAGTGTTATATATGCATGTTTCTTATATTTTTATATAAATTTGAGATTCTTCCGTTTAACTGCCGGTTTAATTTTGTGTCAGCGGTCGCGTATCAAAAATTTCAGGATATTCCGTTTCCGTGTCCGATTCCGGAATTCCGATAAATGAAATTGGCTGGGTTCTTTTATTGGGATCCAATCATCGTATTCAAAGTTTTTTTTTATGACTACAATAACATACTATATATATGCTCGTAGAGAGGTAGTCAATACTCAAAAGCGAATATTTTCTATATATGTATTTTGGAGCGCAAACCACCATGTGTTTTTAAATATAGACAACTGTTTATGGGCGGTTGTATCCTCTCATGATTTTCAGATTTCATATGGATATATGCACCTTTTATATATAAGTTATATCTTACGGAAAATCTTGGCACCGGAAAACAGCAAACTTTCACATATTTTTCATGCCATACCAGTAATAAATGGGGGTTATAATTTCCAACGAATCGGAGCTGCATAAATAGTGTGTCACAATGATTCCTTGGGTCAAATTTCAAATATAAATTCCAGACAGATTTTGAGAAAATCCATTTTGGCAAAACGAGGATCTGACACTTAACGTCGCACATCAAAGCATCGGAAATAATTAACATAAACAAAACATAAACGAAAACATTGACGATCCGTATAAGCTTTTTGTCGAATCCTGAATACCGATAAATTCGGCATATGAATACCGTGTACCAATTAACAGGGTGGTACAAGAAAACCATAGTCAGAAATGGTAACGCCACCAAGATCATATTATTAGCCATAAATATAAATCCTAATATAAAATATATTGGTTACATGAATGGACCGCCTCAGAATTCCGTTAAGAAAAGTAATTCTTCAAATTATTACAATGAACTACGGCTTATAAATTACTGCAGGTTTCTCAGTCGCCACACCAGAATGCTTCTAAATGCGGATCAAAGCTAAGAGTGCATGGCACAGCCATTGTTCATAGACAGTTTACAGATAGCGAGAATGATGCATGCTGGGAACAAAAGTATCCACAGCAAAGCAATGTGCTTACGGCCGCATGCGTTTATTATAGGGGATTTATGGTGGGCCTATAAAACTAATTATAACTTTGTTATCTGTCATAGTTTATGCGTGAAATTTTAAACATATATACCATGGACATATACCCCTTCCAGAATGTTGAAAAACATTTTCAGTTGCTCATCGTATTTTTATAGACGAAATAGTCCGAAATTTCAGAAAATTGCGCTAACTGCTCAATGTTTTAATGTGTTACAAAACGTCTGATAAAAAGAGTTCTATCGGGAATATTCACACCATTTTTTTTCAGAGAACATAGAGTAAACATAGTCCTATCGGGATATCGTAAAGGAGATTAATTAAAACCCTCAGACTGCCGAAACTGACGACATTAAATTCGCTTTTTCGTGTCCCACGGAAATGACACTTGTCTGTCCATTGATCACGTTATTTATTTGACATAGTATTTTTTTTCCTGTTGTATTTGAACACTTGTTGCACGTGCAGGCTGCACGATTATAATAACTTCAACCGATAAGCGCCGACTGATACCCGCGCAACAGTTTGTCTCAAATAAATTGTTATCAAAACGCAGGTTTATGGCCGCGGACATAAGCCGATTAAGTGTAATATTTGTAATTTATCCATGAACTTGACTGAAAAATTGTGATTCTATCACCATTAGCCACGAAAATCGGACCTCTAAACAGGCAAGTTTGATTTTCGAGGGACATGAACAAGCGAATTTATTGTCGGCAGTTTCGGCAGTCTGAGGGTTAATTAATCCCGAATTAAACGGAACTACTTTACGATAGTCCGATAGTACTATGTTTACTCTATGCATGTTCTCTGAAAAAATAGTGTGAATATTCCAGATAGAACTCTTTTTATCAGACGTTGTGTAACACCTTAAAACATTGAGCAGTTATAGCGCAAACCGAAATGTGTTGTCTTGCAAGATATCCCACCGCTTTAGCTATATTTACCTTCCTACAATATCCATAAAGAGGATCATATATTATATACCCACGGTTTTAATTATAGAATATAAAATATATTGGTTTCGCGAATGACCAACTCAGAATTCCGTTAAAATAACAATAACAACCAGCACCTATAACGAACCGTTTTACTGGACTTGGCCTACTGGTCGCGTAGTTCCGACTTTTAAATAAACGGAATTTCCAACTCTATAAATAAAAGCCCCACAAGAATCCTGTCCACCACGCAATATCAAAATATCAGCCGCTAGATACACCACAGGTGGCGTAATAAATCCTGCGCACCATACGCCCAGTTTATGACAGCTCTGAATGTGTGCTGTCTATTCAGAGGTGGCCACTCTACTAAAAGCAACAGTCATCTGTTTAATCGTCTGATTCTTGGGGCTTAGAATGCCAATTCTAAGCTATCGTGGATATTCTAGCTCCAGCCGCCCATACATGCCGCAACACCAATGTGCAGTAGATGCAAATATTAATGTATAAATGTACAAATGTTAATGTACATGCTCTTCGTAATGGAAGAAGAAAGAATATAATATTATCCAGAGTACCGTGCCACTTAAAATCACATGAATCGCACGTACCAGAAAAATGGTGTGTGTGTGGGGGGGGGTGGGGTGTGACGCCCTCATATAGACATATATCATCCGAATCCCCGGAAGGCCATAAATGTACTCTGTGGTCATGTAATGCGAGTTCATATATGTACACGTCACATTTTTGAAAGTAATATAAAGATCTATAAGCCATATCGAGTACACACCTGTATCGGAAACTACACAGAACACAAATATATTGTCTCCAATTATCAGCAAATCCGTATTTGGTTGGGTTCTGGAGAGTGTGTGTGATTCGGATGTTGTATACTTCTTTATCGGCGTAAAATTGGCGGGGAATCCCCTACAAATTCCAGTGGCGCGGCCCCCATTGTTATTGACTGGCGTTTCTAAATTTAGCGAATCAGTGTTGCGTGTTATTAGCTGCGAGCAGTATTGAAGTTTGATAATATTTGTATATAGAGTTATTCCTCTTGGTGTGGTTTTCACTGCATGTGCACATTGAACGTTTTTATCACTGCTTCAATCAGTGATTGCAAAATGAAATACCGGCGATATTATAACTCTTATCACCCCACACCCATGGTCCGCGCAGGACCGAAATTTACTTTTGCCAAATAATTTGCCAAATGTAAATATTTTTTAAAGAATTTTGCCAAATACTATCCCTGATAGCAGTGCTGATAGTACCATGTCTTATGTTTCGACGCTCGCGATTTGAACGACTTTTGATATCGATAGGAAAGCAGTTAGTTAATAATTATACTCGCATGTCTATTGTGGTTTTTCATACAACAATAAACTAATCACTGAACAATAAAATGATAGCAGGGTTGCTTCACCCGAAGGTCACACCACAAGTGGATTAGCAATGAAAACACCACCACACTAACTACGGCTAATCCCTCCACCCATCGATACCAACAAGCCTTGAAATAGGGTGTCTGTCATTTGCAGAATGAGGTCCCCAGAGGGTAATTTAGTGACGCTACCCCGCATAGCGTGCTAGCATAACTAAATTCACCCTCTGGGAACCTCATTATGCTGAGGTGTAAGCAGAATGAGGTCCCCAGAGGGTGAATTTGATGATGCTAGCCCGCTATGCGGGGTAGCATCACTAAATTCACCCTCTGAGGACCTCATTCTGCAAATGACAGGCACACTGTTTCAAGGCTTGGATACTAATAGCTACCTTATTGACTGCATCTTCATAGAGTTGTTAAAGGTACTCAATCCGATCAGACGCTCCTATATTACTATTTCTTTGGCTTTGGGGGTAAAGATATTTGATTCGAGTCGAGGAACCCACCCATCAAAGCTCTGAGTGATTAGATATCGATTTTTGAAATCTATTAATTTTCGGATATGTAGCCCACAAGTTGGGACACGTGATCAAAACGGACAAATTGGGGGTGTAAGATGGATAACTCTAAAATCAAGTGGTTATTATTGTTAATAGTAAGCACTTGATTTTAGAGTTATCCATCAAATATTTTTGCCAAATGAAAATATTTTTTGACAAATGTGAATTATTTTTGCCGTTGGCAAATTTGGCAAGTGGCAGCACGAACTCTGCCCTACGGTGGCTGGTTTAGGACATGGGGATTTTTTTTTTATTTTGTGGACACGAAATAACTAATTCGTGGCCACGAAATAACTAATTGTGATATACGATCGTCAGTCCCATTGTTGTAATGGAAGCGGATAGAGATGATCTGGTTGTAGTTGTCCACCCATCTTGGCATGAGCCACGGCGATATGAGATAAAGGGTGTTGTAGGGTGGTCAGTAAAAGAAATTAAGTAATCACCCCTTTCACTAACCCGACCCAAAGTTGCCGCCGTCCAGGGAGAGGGTGGGGTCACACAGGACATGCACGACATTCAGTATATCTTGGGGGCCACCCTATACAATACCTATTATACCACATCAAACGGTTAAGGGGCCGAGAAATTGTATAGGTGCCATATTTGAACCCATCTGGGGCGGCCATTTTGGATTGCGGAGGGTGAAAGCGGGTGAATATTTAGTTTGTCTCAGGGGTCACACTACAACACACTTTATTCGACCTAAAATGGGGGGGGGGTTGCATGGGTACCATATATGGACCCCTCTGGTCAGTTATCATTTTCTCTCGAGGTGGGCTGAAGGTGTGATAATTTTACGCGCATAGCTCCCAGCTTGTATTAACAAATTATTTGTAATTATTTTGTTGTATATATTTGTAATATATGTAATCTCCGAAACTGTATATAAACCATCTACTAGTTCAACTTAAAGGTATCAAAACGCATAACATAGCTCGTATCCTTCTGGAAAGATGAAAACCCACCATTAATATCGCGATGTGGCATTTCGAAATCCATTCTCCACTTAGCACCGATAATGGCCGTAAGCGTAGGTGCGCCGAATAGTTATATCAGAACAATTACCTGATAACAGATTCTGATCTGCCACGTCACGTCCATAATTATCTGGACCAGCTTCCTTTTCTTTGTCTGATAAATCTAGGTCGCTCACACCGACAAAGTATTCACCACTTCCTGGGAGTAGGGTCCCTCTAGTCATAACGTTTCAAACAATTCATTTTCCGGTGTCTAGCTTACGATTTTAAATATTTGCTAAATATGATATTTGTGCGTCATCTTGAACTAGGAAGGCATATCACCGATGAGTATACAAGCTTACAGAAGGTCATCTCTATGTATGTGTCTCATACCCCATGGGGATAACGACATGTACACCTGGCGAACCAGTTAGCTAGTCACTTCTCAATAGATGGTTCGTCAACTCACAAACTCAGCGAACGCATTGGCATATGTGGACAACTTCGACAGTGTTTCGAAGGTTGTTAGCTGTCTCATTCCCTTGGACAGATGTATATCTGCTAAGGAGAAGACCATAGTGTACAGACTACCCACACGTCTTGACCATGATCCGAAGCAAACTGTGTGACGCCCCGCAGTTGTCTCGTCGAATATCTCCCAGCAGTGAAGAACAATGCTCGCGGTGCTAGTTTGTGGACATGCGCCATGATAGTGGGAATGAAATGGGCCACGGTATACACTAGCCTTACACCTGGTGCATGTCATGCGTGTCGGGTTTTTTTTTGGTGTGGTAAGATTGTATTTCCACATCAGTTTCGAAGCCTTTCTGATTCAACTACGTACATTTTTGTCTGGATAATACTATGCTAGCCTCCCTCAAAACATTCGGATTTACTAAAGGATAATGTCTTTATAGCATGAATGTATGCGTTTTTTGTTATCCTTTCTCATGGTTAGTGTCAGTATGTGGGCGGTATTATGCAAGACATTTCCAGGAACTGTTGTGCATTTATTTCACTATGCATTTAAAGAACAATTTAAAGTCTCGATGGCAATGGCTGTGGACGTTGGGGAACGCGACCTTTATGGTCATATAGCTTTATATATATAACTTTAGAAGATAGTCGTTAATGTCTCATGCAGGAAAATGGTCGCAATGGTGATGTTACCAAGAAATCACTTGATGTACCAACGTTTGTTGAACTGAATGCAAGAGCTCAAAAACGTAACATTCCTCTGGATGTTCTTCGCGTTGAACATTTCACCCTTTTGTTGATGGCATTTGTACTTTCTTGAACCATACCACCCAGCGTGAGTATGACATATCAAACAACTATCAAATGTATCGCCTTTAAGACTACACCCCAGTCTTGGTGGGGCTTATACAGCAGTAGCCAACGGCACACGCCTGGTCCAGTTGTTTAAGAACGCATTCCAAACTGATGGGAACATACAATCTTAGCATACAAGGAAAGCAAAGCCACACATGAGATCCTGTCTGAATCTAAAACATAACAAAATAAGGGGCGGTGCAGTCATGGTCCAATTTCATTTCCACTATCATGACACATACCCACAAACTAGCACCGTGTGTGTTGTTATCATCTGCTTGGATATGTTCGATGAGACGATTGCTGGACGCCAACAAGCTTGTTCTTATGATCATGTTCAAGGAGTTTGGGTATATTATGCATTATGGTCTTCTACGCCTTAGCAGAAATGCATCCGTCAAATGTCGGGCTTTCAACATTCGAAGCCATATATAGAAGTTGTCCGGGTACGTCAGCGCATTAGATGAGTAATGAGTATGTGAATTGATGAACCATATATTGACCAGTGGCTGTTTGGGAAGATCACCAGGTGTACACGTTGTTATCCCCATTAGGTCACCAAAGCTGACACTACGCAGATAGGTAGGTCCTTCTGAAAGCTAGTATACGCATCGACCGAATACCTTTCTATTGTATCGCACAAGATGACGCCTATACCCCATATGTAGCATCTGAATTATACCATAAGCTATACCACGAATGAAGCTCGCTAAGAATTCTAAGCTTTCGAAACAAACACGTGAGCTGGACACCGGCATATGTATTGTTTGAAACATTCCGATTAGTGGGACCCTTCTACAGAAGTGTAGTAAACTGTTGTTGTGAGCGAGATAGATTAATCTGACGAAGAGGCGGAAACGGTTCTAGATAATGCTGAATGGGGCAATTCAGAATAAGCTCAGGTACTGTTGTTTTGATTTTTGGAAATCATAATATGACTATTCGGCGCATCTATATACGGTTACGGCCAGTATGAGCCCTTAGTGGAGAATGGATTTTGAAATGCCACATCGCGATTGTGGGTTTTCATCCTTCCAAAAGGCTACGACTTACGTTGGAACTACTAGATGGCTTATATTATGTACCGTTTCGTCAATACAAATCGATATTATGACAAAAATTGAAATTAGTATGTGATAATATCGGCTTCTTTTCAATTTCTGGCCGCCAGTTTGGCCGCCACATTGACTGTGAGTATCACTTGCCAAACCTTAATGAATAATTAATACATATCAACATGTAATGGTGGGTAGAAATCGCGAAACAATAACGACAATCCTAAGAAAGTAAAGGAATGTAGGCGTGTTTTCAAATTTCGGTCGCCATTTTGGCCGCCATCTTCGATTTGGAAAACAATTAATCGCATGAGATGTAAGGTAATTACTTCACCTCAGTATTTCCAACTCAACTGTAAGCATGGATGGAGTTGTCTCAACAATAATGCCCAATGATGTGAATATGAGGGAATTTCGGTGATTTTTCAAAATCTGTCCGCCCAAATTTCCCACAGAGTCAAACGAAAGGTTGTAACATGTCAGAAAAATAGCATATTTTCACATTTCGGCTAATTTGTAAGGGTTGTATATTAGCATAACGAATCGAGCGGAAAACAAGACCGCATGTGATATCATCTTTACTATAACGACAATCAAAGAGACCTGGTGCATTTTTTTTAAATGGCCGCCATGATGGACGCCATCTTGTCTGGAGTCTCTGCGGCCACTTTTTTTTTCTTGTTAACAAGTGAAAAAAATTAGAGGAGACCTTAAGGAAGAAAATTAGTGGGGTGAAGTTGAGTCCTGGGGGGGGGGGGGGGTGCAGAGGTCGACCAATATCCCCTGGACTATTTGTCTGACGGGATAAACAAGTTCACGGGCTGTGGAAAATCACAATGCACATTAAGAAATCAGTCATGTTAAAAACTCACATTTATAACTGAAATTTACAAGGAAAATATATAGGTATCAATTGTGCCCCTATCTTGAACACAAACACACCCCAGCCATTTAATAGATATTTGTAAAATGCACATAATCCCTTTTACTCGCAAGTACAATAACTCCTGCATCAAATATCTAGCTGACTGAATTCCAGATAGCGACGGTTTAGAGATTACATTAGTGACGTAGGTTCCTGAATGTCTGAAGCGACGGTTTAGAGATTACATCAGTGATGTAGGTTCCTGGCCATGAGTTATTGTATGTGAATGTATAGGGAAGATGTAATCCTGAATTTGTTATGCAAAACAGACAAGGCTATTGACCTATCGGGCCCAGTGTCTGTTTTATGCTCGCCAAGAGTTTACAACATTGTAACCTATATGTCCAAATGTAGGCATTATAATAGTGGTTAGTCTATCGAGCGCTGTGCTCATTTCCGCCAGCAGAAAATACGTATATTGGAGCACACTTCATCATTTATACGCTGTTCATCAACCAAACGACGATGCTTCTCTGGGGGTTATAGTTATATAATGGATGCCAGAAACGCAAAGCCATCCGTGATTTCTAGCGATGAATGGGACATAACGAAGAATTAACAGACCATGGTCTCGCTGCAAGCGCACATATATTATATGGCTCTATTTCTTCCCGGCAACCATTTAAACAACAACAACAATAACAACAACAACAACAATAACAACAACAACTATAACAACAATAAGACCGACATCAACATGCGGTTTAACCGGAACTATAAATTAAAAGCATCCTCACGCTTGACAAAAGAAGCCATATCTGTTTCTGAATAAACAATTTAAGTCTTTTTTTCTCCAAATAATTGATTCTATGATGGGTGGTGTGTACTAAACAGAGATCGACACGAGTGTCAATGTGTTTATCGTTATATACATGTATATGACACTTGTGTCATCGCGGAAGGATATAACTCGAGGATGCGCCTCTCGTTATATTATTCCGCACTGCATGGCACTCGTGGACTATCGACAAACATTAACACCCTCGTGTCCTTCTGTGCGTGTATTAATCTATTCTAAAAGTATATGTCACTGGAAAGAGGAAGCTTCAAAACGTAGATATATCGAAGTTTTCCAGTCGAAGAAATTTCAAATAGAAATCACCCCACAACGCGTAGAAATCACCCCACAGCGCGTGTAAATCACCCCACAGCGCGTAGAAATCACCGACCACCGGAAAGCAACTAATAAACTTTTCTGGATACACGAAACTAAACTATGAATTTAGTGTGTCTGACATTTGCAGAATTAGGTCCCCAGAGGGTGAATTAAGTGATGCTGTGCCGTACAGTGGACTTGTACTCCAAATTCACCCTCTGTTAACCTCATTCTGCTCATGTCTCAACTGTTATGGGAGACCTAGAATAATATTGAATTCCCCAGCTGAAGTTGGTGATATTCACCCATTAGTCACCTCAATTAAGCATTTTATCTTCTGCAAATTAGGGGGGGGGGGGGGTAATTATAGAAACTGAACAGAAGGAAAAAAGTAACTAAAAAGAAGTTAAGTCCGCCGTGTGGGATAGCGTCACTAAATTCACATTCTGGAAGAAGAGAGGTGAGATCTGATTCTTAGACATGGCACTTTCCAAATAACACCCTGGCTTCTCAAATAACACCCTGGCTTCTCAAATAACACCATGGCTTCTCAAACAACACCCTGGCTTCTCAACTTCTCAACTTCAAAACGACTTGAACCCAGAACTATATATGTGACCCGCCATATCAAATCCAGTGCATTCTCTTATATATGCGAGTCGACCATAGCTCGCCTCGCATATATAAGAGAATGCATTGGCCTAACAATTTTTTATCATTTTTTTTAAATAAATGTTTCTTACAATGTTTAGGACATAAAATAAAAAAACATCCATTACCCTGCAGGGAGCCCCACACATATATAGAAGCATATAGAAGAGTGTCGTCTGCTCATGTTTGTCTGGGGCTCTGTATGGGTGAAATTATAAAATTGTTAAAGAATACAAGAAAAAATTATTAAAATTGTAAAAAATTGTTAGGCCAATGCATTCTCTTATATATGCGAGGCGACCTATGGTCGACTCGCATATATAAGAGAATGCATTGGCACAGGGTAAAAAATCCCGACTTACGACTAGATTTGATATGGCGGGTCACATATTGGCCAAAGTCATTACCTTACTCAAAACCGTTCCGTATTTGCACAACGAAAACATTGAAGTCAGCCCAATTTTCAAATTACTTATCCTAACAATAGGTATAGTGTCCTGGAGCATGACTACTGTCCTCCAGACTATACAAATATACATGTACCTGATAATTCGAAACCAACGTGACCCAATTTTACCCCTTGGCATTCTTACCCCTTATTCTGCAAATGTCAGACATACTAAATTCAGTTTTGTCCATGCATACTTTCTGTACTTGTTTTAACCGCAACCCATTTGTCCGCCCGTTTAACGATATGAAAGACACATGCAATTCGATGTCAGGGAATGCATTATGGGATCGATTGTTGGTCGTATACTATATATAGCATATAGTATAGAGTATATGTTTGCCCCAATGTTATGGCACTACTCATGCACAAATCAACATATATAAATGATTAATGACACAATGGAAACATAGACGAGCACACGAAGAATATATGGGCCTTTAAACTTCATTGACGTGCACAATACGATATATATACATCATTCGGGTAATAATTTTGCTAGAACTATTATTGGGGTTATTATGTTATTATATGATCATAAACTGTCTTCTAAAAGTCCCATACGAAATCATACGGAAATTGAGTTGATAAATCACGATATCTACTGGATTTTCCTATAAACAGGAATGATGGGTTAATAACACGCTCACGCGACGGCATGGGTTACTAATAGGAATTGTAGGTTGATATAAATCCCTGGATTGATTTTGACTTGTTGAATCACATTATTGTGCATTCGATGGATACATGTACATATACACACGGTTAACCCTTTAAGTGCCAGGGGCCAATCTCATCGGCCCAAATTTACGGTCTGTAAAATCGGCCCTAAAAATATAAAAAAAAATATAAAAAAAAGCATTATTATTTTTTGTTTAGATTTTTTTGGGTTGAATTTTTTTTGGGTATGCTTAAGCATGCTATAGCGAATTTAAAAACAAACTGGATAAAACCTTAGGGGCATGTTATCATTCAAAACTATCACCAAGTATTCATAGTAATAATTTGTATGCCCATGAAAAACGTAAGATTCCCTGGCACTAAACCTACAAAATAAGTCTGTTAAAGAATATAAGAAAAAATTATTAAAATTGTAAAAAATTGTAAAAAATAATAACAAATAATGAAAAATTTGTTAGGCCAATGCATTCTCTTATATATGCGAGGCGACCTATGGTCGACTCGCATATATAAGAGAATGCATTGGCACAGGGTATATGGGTTGATACAAAAATCGGACCTGGCACTGAAAGGGTTAAGTAAGGTACATCAGGCCTAATGTGCTTGATAACATTGGTAGTTGCACAGGTCCCTGAGGAAAATTACTAAAAATACCAATATAGACTATACCAATGTAAAGGTTCCAATGATCGATTGGAGGGCCAATCATCAATATGTTTTATCTTTGGACACTAACTTTGCACCGTACCTTATTGAAGGAACGTCTTGGCACAAGAAGACTAAAGCCGCACCACTTAGAGGTTTTACAGATTACGCAGACACTGTTCCACAGGCAAGCAGAACAACTGCCCAACAAAAGGTTACATTTCTGGAGCTTATGCTCGGACAGATCGCCAATTTTTGCCCTGTCATCTCAAAGAATGCCATCATTAAAAAATCTACATCAGTTGTTCAGGTCTGGCAAAGTATTCGTATGCACTACGGGTTTCATCTACGGGCAGTCATGTTTTGGATTTTGCTTGCATCAAATTTGAGTCTGACGAAAGGCCAGAGGATCTGTTTCAGCGTCTGCTAGCCTTTGTAGATGATAACCTTCTAAAGACAGATGGCGGTATTTCTCATCACGGGGAGGTTCCTTGTGAAGATGAGGACGTGTCACCCACCTTAGAGAATTTCATAGTCTTAACATGGTTACGACTACCTCATCCAGACTTACCTCGGCTGGTAAAACAACGCTATGGAACAGAGTTACGCTCGCGCTCTCTTGCATCAATAAAGCTAGAGATTTATCAAGCATTAGACTCCTTACAGGATGAGTTAGCTCATGTTGAGGAAACCAGAATTTTAAAGACAAACACATTTCCATCAGCACAAACAAAACGATTTAATATAAAAAAGAAAATATTAAATACAGCCAACAAAACTTGACTTTGTGCAATCAAGCTGGTCGACTGGAGTTCCAACATTTTCTGAGCCTCTGTCCATATCTAGCAGCTGGGGACAAAAGATTTATGACTAAAGCCCGCTCCATATTGACCAATGAAGAGGAAGATTGTGGAGACTTTGAACTGTCAGTACCTAAAACTAATCCGGCTCCTGTAAATGAACATGTATCACAACATATGTCGCAACTGAATATGCGTCGTGTTCAGGTGATGACATCTCCCTACATGAATTTATATTATGGACACAATCCAGTTACTGTTGTGCTAGACTCAGGGGCTGAAACTAACATGGTAAAGGCTTCTGTCGCACAGTATTTTTGCTCACGACCGACTACCGTGTTTGGTCTCAGGTCATACAAAGTCCTTTCTAGAGTAATGCAGAGTTGCGCACATTTGCTTGCGCCACTCGAAGACATTGTCACTGGACGAACATCCAAATAAATAATCGTCTAGTCTGATGATAGGACTGCTATCTTCACAGCTGCACAACATCACCTGAAATCTAACAGAGCAATCACACTACCCAGAAACAGTTATGAGTTATGGATCGTTAATGATGCGTCAGTCACGAAAAGGGGCATTGGTGCTACTCTTTACACCGTGAGAAACAAAAAACCTCACATAGCTGGATTCTTCAGTGCAAAATTAAAAAAGATGCAGGTTAACTGGCTTCCATGTGAAGTTGAAGCATTAGCCATCGCTTCTGCAATTAAACATTTCAGCCCATTCATCATCCAATCCGACAATCAAACATGTGTTCTGACTGACAACAACCCTTGTGTTAAAGCCTATGCAAAATTGTGCAGAGGTGAATTCTTAGCCAGTCCACGTGTATCTATGTTCTTAACTACAGTCAGTCGTTACCAAACATCTGTGCGACACATTCGGGGAGCGTACAATCCAGTTTCTAATTTTTCAAGCCGTAATCCATCCGAATGTGAGGAGCCAAACTGTCGCATATGCATTTTCGTCGCCGAAACCTCGGACTCGGTTGTTCAAAATCTCACAACTCAGGACATACTCTCCGGTAAATCTCGTCTACTGTTCACAAGTCGGGGAGCGTGGATCCAATGTCAACGTGAACGTTCAGGTTTGAATAGAACTCATGCACATTTGACACAAGGCACCCGACCTTCAAAAAAGACCACACAAATGCGAGATGTGAAAATTACCTTAATAAAGTTACACTAGCACGAGACGGTCTACTTGTGGTGAAACGACAGGAACCTCTTCTACCCGATCATGAATGTATAGTGATACCTCGTGGAGTTCTTGATGGCTTAGTGACCGCTGTTCATCTCAAGCTTAATCATCCGACCGCACACAAACTCAAAACTGTTCTTCGCAGATATTTCTATGCTTTGGATATGGAAAAAGCTGTTGATACCATCACAACAATGTGTCACACATGTGCATCACTGCGCCCAGTTACCAAGGTCGTAAGTGAGCAAACAACGAGCGATGCGCCTGAGAGTGTTGGCTTAAAATTCGCTTCTGATGTCATCCGTCGTCAAAAACAACTTATTCTCGTTATCAGAGAGACAGTAACATCTTACACAGATGCCTGCTTTGTTGATAATGAGCGGTGAGAGTTTCTTCGCGATGCTCTCATTCAATTATCAATTAGACTCAAATCGATCGATGGCCCGAATATTATCATTCGTACTGATCCAGCCCCTGGGTATCAATCTATTGTTAAAGATGAGATGTTAGACAAACTCAACATTTCTATTGAACTTGGACGTACCAAGTGTGTCAACAAAAACCCAGTAGCAGAAAAAGCTGTCCAAGATTATGCGAGTGCAGGACAAACTACATCTTCTCAGGGCGGTGCAGTTAGCATTAGCTTTTGCTAGACTTAATTCTCAGTCGTATTCGAGCACGGGGTATGTCAGCGCGTGAAATGTATTTCCAACGGGACCAATACACGAACGAACAGTTACTGGTAACTGACTTAAACTTAATAGATGCACAAAATGAAGCTCGAGTAAAAAATCACCCTCACAGTGAAAAAAGTAAAGTGCATAGCCTCAAGCATTCTCCGAGAGACAAGATAGTCTTATGTGATATCGTATATTTGTACCAGCACCGGAAAAAGCATTACGCCCGTGACCGGTATCTTGTTGTCAGTGTGGACAGGGAAAGGTACAACGTGCGCAAGTTTGTGGGTGCACAGTTAAGGAGCACGTCGTATCGTATTAAACAATCTGAGTGTTATATTTCATTGTTTATCTACTTTGATTTGACTGTATCAGATGTTCGTTTCTATATTATTCGCGTTATATGTTCGTTTCTTTGTTAGGTTAGGCTTTCTCGCAATTCCGACCTTTTCTTTGTATTAATCAGCTGGCTTTTCATATGCAACTTGTCAATTCTTGACCAAGCATGTGCTCATTAATTACCGTTCATCGCACGTCTTCTTAGCTTTACTTTTAATAATTAATTATTTGTCAAACTGTTAATGCCACTATGGTGATCGGATATTTTATCATGCAAATCTGTTAATCTAATCCCGCGTCGTTAATTAACACATGTGCATGCTTTGTATATAAGAATGTGTAAAACTGTGTTATGTTACTTTATTTTCCGGAACTCCACCTTTCAGTCACTTCACATATTACAACCGGAGTTCCGATTGTTGTGTGGACCGCTTCCAACTATACCGGAATGTCCGTAAATTTCTATGGTAAAAATAAATGCTAATTCCCCAGAAAGACTCAACCTTGATTCAACCAGAAATCAGCTATATCAAACCTGTATTTGGCGATTCTTCTGACGAAGACGAGTTTGCTAGAGCACCCACATTCGTTCGTGCCTACAGCTCAATCTTCGGATCAGTTGGAAATCCCCACCGGAATTATTGATATTCCAAATACCAGCTATGATCGTATGATCGACCTTCCGAATGCATCAACTGAAACCCCAACTATTGTAACACGTGAACCAAGTTCATATACAGGTAGTTTACCTCGACGTTCTACACGACATCGCCAAGCACCAACATTCCTCAGAGATTACTTGACCGATTTCTAACTGTTAATTCTTAAATATTCATTCAACTGACTTCCTGGGAGACGGGAGAAAGAAAAGGCGTTTTTTTTTTTAAACATATTTTATTTGTTCATAAATTAAATTAGTTTATGACAAAAGGGATTGGAGGACAAGTGCTAGATCACTTAGAATACCCTCCTCTCCCTGGTATAATACACTGAACAAATTTATGACACCAAAGACGAACAAAACACGGTTGCGCCATGGAATATGTTAGCGTTAGAACAAACCATTTTTGCAATTGGCACACGATATTACGTTTCAATAAAATCTCTCTTGCATTGAAATCTGTATATATTTACAAATTCCAATTTATGCGTATTACCTACTGACGTAGCGCCCCCTATCTTGTGCAAGTATTGATTCATTTTGTGGGAAAAGATAGTCTCGGTGTTAAATCAAATATTGAGACTTTCTTCAAAACACCGATTCTGGATTTTAAAAGAAAAGCTATGACTTTGTCTATGAATATTTATTTATAACTCGGTACATATGTACACAAAAATGAAAACACAATTTGACAAAAATTAGCTATCGGGAACAGCATAACCAATAATGCTGTCTTCCTGTCGTCCTCTAGTATATGACAAAATAAATATTCACCCAAGTTCGGAAAATTAAGTATATATTAAATATAATGAATTGAACATTTGTCTCAAGAGGAATAGTAATGATTGATACATCGCTCAGTTTGTAATATAAATCATGCAAAATATATTAAGAGAGACGTTGTTGTTTTGTGATGTCTGAGGCCAGCTATATAATATGGGTGAAGCTATGGGTGAATTGGGGTCTTGAATCTGATGGCGAATTTTGGTTGTAGATTAATCATATTAGTGGCGAGAATTATATATCTATGTTCTCTACCCAGTTGAATATACATAGAGGTTCGACAGCTCATCCCCAGTTTATAGGGAAATTTACAAAACGAGTCCAGTAAATTTGGTCTTGACCAAGCCTTTGGCGATGTCCAGACCTTGATTTACTGGAAGAGTAACAATAATACATTTGGGTACAACTGGCACTATTTCCTGTTATGCAATGAACGATGCATATTATCATTATTATAGCAAGGGTTTAATGAATGGAATAACGGTCGGATCATGTAATAAATTCGAATTAATAAACCAGTGAGGATATTATAAATGACAACTTTAGGTTTCTGTTTTTGTGACTTTCATAAGGTTTCAACTATATACAGTCTGGTTTAATTGTGTGACTGCTATTTTGTTGAGGATATATTTTTCTCTCACACCATGCACATTTTAGCACAGGCAGCCAGTGTGATTACTGTCTGAGATTTTTCTATCTCACACCACACAATGACCCAACCAATGTGGCTGACTTACATACTTAATTAAGAGCCAGAACTATTTTTACGAGCCATTATCATGTCTTGTGTAAACTAAAACAATGGGCGCCATCTATACTAAATTGATTCTCCCATTCAGTTATGAAAGTATACTTTTGAATAGTCTATTACTCATCTGGAAGGGCGTTTAGTAAACGTAAGCAGTTGATGGACAATTTTAATTAGAAAGTTTTCCTTTTTCAGATGTTGGGCCTTTTATTTGAGTTTGTTGACCTATCGATGACCCGGTTCTGTCCGAGAAAAGTCGTGTAGAAGAGTTGGAAGAATACTATCAGGTAATAAAGATATCCGTCTGTTCCAGTTGATAGTTATAAGTATAGTTGCAGACATGGCACTTACATAACCGTTGTTGTTCATTGTTATCAAGGCCTCTAAATATGGTCCCGGACATTTGCAGAATGATGTCCACAGAGGGTGAATTTTGAGACGCTACCCCGCACAGTGGGCTAGCATAACCAAATTGATCCTCTGGGGACCTCATTCTGCATGGCTTCATTATTTAAACAATATTATTTCTGTTCAAAACATGTCACCTTTGACATTCAACAGTAGATGTGGTTATGAATGGATGCCCAGTGTACTATAACTGCGAATCTGTAGATATAGTTATGAATGGATGTCCAGTGTACTATAAATGCGAATTTGTAGATATGGTTATGAATGGATGTCCTGTGTATTATAAATGCGAATATGTAGATATAGTTATGAATGGATGTCATGTGTACTATAAATGCGAATCGGTAGATATAGTTATGAATGGATGTCCAGTGTACTATAAATGCGAATCTGTAGATATGCTTATGAATGGGTGTCCTGTGTACTATAAATGCGAATATGTAGATATGGTTATGAATGGATGTCCTGTGTACTATAAATGCGAATATGTAGATATAGTTATGAATGGAAGTCCAGTGTACTATAAATGCGAATCGGTAGCTGAGGACAACTGAGATTTCTGTGAGAATGGACAATTGGTCAGCTCGATCGGCGCCATCTTAAAGGCACGCATACACAGTATGTTATTGTCAAATTCGTACGAGGTGTTAAAGTGATGTGAAACACTCCGGTAGGGTGATCAAGTAGAATGGAGAATAATCTTGTTCAGCGTATATATGTTTACAAATATTATATCTAAATTTACAACACACACCGTCATTCGTGTGTATTAATTAAATGCAGTGATTCTCGATGGTGAAATCGTTTTCGTTAGTTTATTGCCGATAGATACGTCCCGAATCGAGTAGTAAATATTTACCATTGAACTTAGTTCAGACGATGTTTTCTATGGAGTGGTGCGGTCGGTTTGCTCAGATTTTCTGCGGTGTTAGTAGAATGTTGCATTCCTCCAATTGGCATAGTGCCTGAATACTAACTTATCAGTTTCACGCACCCGAACAAGTACATAATATGTCTTTAAACAAGGGCGAGTTTCTGTAACATTTTTGGCTTTTGTTTACATAACAAAGCATACGAAGGTATGGAATCATAAATTCATTTTCATTATATAATTACCATGTTGCTTGCATCATTCATAGAGTACATGAGTGTGTATTTTGCACTCATTAATGGCTCAAAATAATTCATGTGTTGCACTATTCTGCTTGCCTATAAAATAACGGAAAATTACCGAAACATAAATCGTCGTATGCATCGTTATAGAAGCCACAGTCAGATACGATTTAGCTATTTCACTGTAGCTTTCGTTATTTCACTGTATCTTTCGTTATTTCACTGTAGCCTTCGTTATTTCACTGTAGCTTTCGTTATTTCACTGTATCTTTCGTTATTTCACTGTAGCTTTCGCTATTTCACTGTAGCTTTCGTTATTTCACTGTATCTTTCGTTATTCCACTGCAGCTTTCGTTATTTCACTGTATCTTTCGTTATTTCACTGTAGCTTTCGCTATTTCACTGTAGCTTTCGTTATTTCACTGTATCTTTCGTTATTTCACTGTAGCTTTCGTTATTTCACTGTAGCTTTCGTTATTTCACTGTATCTTTCGTTATTTCACTGTAGCTTTCGTTATTTCACTGTAGCTTTCGTTATTTCACTGTATCTTTCGTTATTCCACTGCAGCTTTCGTTATTTCACTGTAGCTTTCGATATATCACTGCAGCTTTCGTTATTTCACTGTAGCTTTCGATATATCACTGTATCTTTCTTTATTTCAATGTAGCTTTCGTTATTCCACTGTAGCTTTTTTTTTTAATTGGTCAACTATACATTAGTCTTTCCGACTAATGTTCAATTTCTTGTACTACTAAAAGTGAAAATGGCGCATAATTTAGCAACTTTGAGCATTAAGAAGGCGCATAATTATAATAAAACGATATACATACAGTTATTTGTTTGAATACCTGAAACATCTCATTCGTTTCGGGAGAGAAATATCGAATTTTCACGAGCGGCTGCATTAACGAAAACTCGATATTTCTTTCCAGACACTCGGGGGAGATATTTCGTTATTCAAACAAAAACTTGTATTATATGCTTCCCTATTATATAGTGGCAAATTGCCGCAACCTAAATATCGTATTTAGTGTCTAGACCGACAGTAAAAAAAATATCATTTTGTTATTCAAAAATGATAAAGTAATCTGTTGACAGTTCTGAAAACGTGTTTCTAAATATGACAGGAAGTGTAAATTATAGATTTTTTTCTGTTACGTATATAAATAGAATGGTACGGAAGCCCATTGTGGTCACATGGGTCACAATAATTGAGTGCGTTTAAACGCAATAACATTGCGTTTAAACGCAATAATATTAAAAGTTTGCGTTTAAACGCAATAGTAGAGGATATAATGTATGTCAATGACGATGTAGCTATACATATAGGCTAATTCGATAAACACCATATATTAGTTTGCTTGTGTGTTGCCTTTGGGCCGCGACCATTTAGGGCCAGTTGGGATGTTCCCAAGGGGGTCATGTGGGCCACCCTTCGTCACTCATCGTTTGATCTAATTTATCTCCGTTTAAACGTAATAGTAGACGAAAAAACGTACGTCAATTACGCTATAAAGATACATATGTAGGCTATATAATCATCGATAAAACACCAGAAATCAGTCTGCTCGTGTTTTGCCTTTGGTCAAATAAAGGATGTTATATGATGCCCCCATTATACTATTTCACACTCCAAACAATCTCCGCCCATATGAGTCCAAATAGGGCAACCATGTCACGATCAGCCCCTTTGCCGATTTAAGTCAAACGACGGTGCATGGCCACAAATATTCCCTCATTTCGATCCACGTACAATATCCCACCCGACCCAAAATGGTGGCCGCCCAAAGCAACACACGAGCGGATTTCTTGTGCTTTATCGATCATGTAGGTACAGCGTTATTGACGCATTACTGTCAAGCTGTCCTCTATATCAAAATAATGTGGCCCACAACACAGTCTTTTGAAACACCGGTTAAAATGGACGCCGCACATAGGGATCCGAATATGGAACCCATATGCCAGTTCTCAGCCATCATAATGTAAGCTGGCACACAATACAGTATTTTGATACACTCCACCCGTTAAAAATGGACGCCGCTCAGAGGGGTCAGAAAATCTAGGACACCCATGTTATTGATCAGCCCTCTTGTTCGAATTCAGTCAAACAATGTGTGTTGTGTGTTGGTCTCATTACACCCTTTCTACTGCCTAACGCCCAACCCCAATCCAAAATGGCCTCCTAATACCCTACCCCAATTGGTACAAAATAGGGAAAAGTCGTAACTTAGTCCCTTGGCCGATTTAGATCAAACGAGGGGTGATGTAGGGTGGCCCCCAAGACTCCATTGTGAACCATGCACCCTAACTGATCCTAAATGTCCGCCGCCAAAGGCAACACACGAGCAGACTGATATCTGGTGTTTATCGAATTAGCCTACACGAATAGCTACATCGTCATTGACATACATTGTATCCGCTACTATTGCGTTTAAACGCAATAAATTATTGCGTTTAAACGCAATGTTATTGCGTTTAAACGCAATGTTATTACGTTTAAACGCAATGTTATTACGTTTAAACACAATAAATTATTGCGTTTAATCGCAATAATATATTGCGTTTAAACGTAATAACATTGCGTTTAAACGCATTATTTTTTTATTGTGACCCACGTGACCGCAATGGGCTTCCGTAATAAAATCACTTTCTAATCACGAATTAATAACATTATTTCAGTTTTTTTTATCATTTCCGTTTCGGTCAAGATGATAAATTATTTGGCATTAATTAAGGATTATTAAAACATATAATAAATAGAACACATATAATGATGTTTTGAGTTAATCCCATATTATTTCATTCGTGACTAGCAGTGGAAATATTCGCTCGTTGAAAATTTATATTTCCTCTGCTAGTCACACATGAAATAATTATGGTACTCAGTCAAAAATCATAGGTCTCCTCTATATCTTATGACGCAATATGTTGTGGGTGGCTACATTCTCGAATGAACAGCAATTATTGAATAGGCGGGCTTGAACTGTGGAAAAATCACAACATCTTATTGAATTATCACCGAAATAATTAATTTATATATATAGCTATATAATTTGAAGCAATGAACGCTCACGTTGAGTCCGTGTCCCCATAAGTGCGTTCTAACACATAGATGGGCGACAATCGGGACCGATTTTCAAGTATGCATAATCTGAGTTGATGGACATCTCAATGTGTCAAGCTGATCGATACATGGCTAATTCCATGAGAAATTACAATTTGTTCTTTCTCACTGGAGCAAGCTCATTTGAAGCAACGAACACTCATACGGATTCCGTGCCACCATACATCTGTTATATATATACGCCAGTAAAATGCAGTCATCGTATGGCAACAGATACAATTTCGAATTAGGAGGAAGTGCATTATGGCGTTCTAATATAATGGTCGATCCGTTCTGTGTCAATATTCGAACCCATGTTTAGACTGACACGCTTCCCAACTATCGGTGAATGGGCTTCCCTTTTGATGATGTCCCCGTAGCCGAGGTGGTTATGTGTGTATGCGATCACTGCAGTCTGGACAAGGCGATGTTGGTGCGGCTTCAAATCCCGGCATGGGCGAAAATCATAACCGATTTTGAATCTTTATTTGAGTTGAGGGACACCTTAATGTGCCATTATGATCGATATATGGCCATTCGATAAGAAATGAGAAATGTTTCAAGCTCACCGAAGCAAGCACATTTGAAGCAATGAAGTCCGTGCCTCAATAAATCTAATATATATAGCATGGTAAGTGTGTCAGAATACCTGCGCAATAATAGGTACGTTTGCATTTCCTTAACCCTTTCAGTGCCAGAGACTGATCTCATCGGCCCTAATTTACGGTCTGTAAAATAGGCCCTAAAAAAATAAAAAATAAAATATATATATATTTTTTGGTTGAATTATTTTTTGGGTATGCTTAAGCATGCTATAGCGAATTTAAAAACAAACTGGTTAAAACCTTAGGGGCATGTTATAACTCAAAACTATCACCAAGTATTCATAATAATAATTTTGATGCCCATGAAAAACGTAAGATTCCCTGGCACTAAACCTACAAAATAAATCTGGCACTGAAATAGATTAGAATATAAGAAAAAATTATTAAAATTGTAAAAAATTGTAAAAAATAATAACAAATGATGAAAATTTGTTAGGCCAATGCATTCTCTTATATATGCAAGCGACCTTTGGTCGACTCGCATATATAAGAGAATGCATTGACACAGGGTATATAGGTTGATACAAAAATTGGACCTGGCACTGAAAGGGTTAATAACCATGAATAAGTTGACAGTATATGACCCACGTGGGACCAGATGAAGCAATCTATACAAAAGAGTAAATGATTGGATTGAACTTATTATTCTGACAGTGTCGACGGAGGCGGTCGAGCTTCCGGTGGAAGTAATCAGAAATGCAATAATAATGGCCGGCGTTTCCACACTTTATTACCAGAAGTCATGTCATTAGTTAATATATTACTCGTAGTTGGCATTTTATTGGGTATTTTCTGTTCTTATACTGCGAATGTGGGTTGTGGTCGGTAGCAAGCTATATAAAGTTTCTATGTTCATGCTATATGCATGTGTTGGTAGGTATCAGGTTACATGTTTATGTTATGGGCGGTGGTTGGTGGCAAGTTATGTGCTTATGCTAATTGTATGTCTGTCGGTAGCAAGTTCTGTACTTATGCTATGTGTGGTGGTCGGTATCATGTCCTACGCGTATGCTATATAAGTGTTGACCGTTCTATGCTTATGTTATGGGCAGTGGTTGATGACAAGGTCTGTGCTTATTCTATAGGTGTATGGTAGTTGGTAGTAAGTTCAATGATTATATTACGGATGGTGGTCGACAACAAATGATATGCTTATCCTATGGACAGTGGATGGTGGCAAGTTCTGTGCTTTGTTTTATCGATGTTGGTCAGCAGCACGTTCTATTCTCAAGCTATGGACGGTGGTCAGTATCATGTCCTATGCTTATGCTATATATATATATAGTTGTTGACAGGTAGCAAGTTCTATGATTGTGTTATGGGCGATGGTTGGTGGCAAGCTATGTGCTTATGCTGTATGTTTGTTGGTCGGTAGCAAGTTTTGTGTTTATGTTATGGATGGTGCTTGTAACAAGTTATATACGCTTATGGTATATAGCTGTTGGTCGGTAGCAAGTTCTATGCTCATGTTATGGATAGTGTCGGTAGCAAGTTCTATACGATTATGCTTTATTTGTGTTAGTCGGTTGCAAGTTCTATGTTTATGTGATGGGCGGTGATTGGTGCCAAGTTATGTGCTTATGCTATATAGATGTTGGTCGGTAGCACATTCTGTGATAATTGAGTGGTGGTCTGCAGCAAAGTTTATGATTATATGGATGGTGGTCGATAGCAATTTATGCTATGGGCGGTGGTTGGTGAAACTTCTGTGTTTATTCTACACGGTTGTTGGTCGGTCGCACGTTATATTCTCATGATATGGGAGGCGGTCGGTATCATGTCTTATGCTTGTACTATATATGTGTTTGTCGGTGTCAAGTTGTATGCTTGTGTTATGGGCGCTGGTTCATGGCAAGTTCTCTGCTTATGCTATGGGTGGTTGTCGGTTCCAAGTTGTTTGTGCTTATGATTTCATGTGGTGGTGAGTAGCAAATTCTATGCTTATATTATGGGTGGTGGTCGGTAGCAATGTTTATGATGCGGGCGGTGGTTGGTGGCAAGTTCTGTGCTTATGCTAATGTGGATGTTGGTCGGTAGCAGGTTCCGTGCTTATGCTATTTGTGTTGTGGGCTGTAGCAAGTTATATGATTATATCATGGGTGGTGGTCGACAACAAATGCTAAGTTTATACTATGGGTGGTGATTGGTGGCAAGTTTTGTAATTATGCTAGTATGGATGTTGGTCGGTAGCACTTATGTGCTTATGCTATTTGTGTGGTGGTCTGTATTCATTCCCATGGTTATACTGTGGGTGGTAGGCGACATCAAGTTCTGTTCATATGGTAGTTTGTTGGTGGCAAGTTTTGTGCTTATGCTCTATCGATGTTTACTCGGTAGCGCGTTATATTTTCATGTTATGGGTGGTGATCTGTATAATGTCCTACAATATCGGTGGTCGATAACATGTCCCTATGCATATGATATGGGTTGTTGCCGGCAGCAGTGTTATGCTCATGTTATGGGCTGTGGTTGGTACAAATTCATATTCTTATGTTATGGCTGGTGGTCGGTACATGTTCTATCATTACGATATGGGAGTTGGTCGGAAGAAAGTTCGGTGTTCATGTTACAGGTGCTGGTTGGTATCAACATCTATGCTCATGTTATAGCCGATAGCAAGAACGTGACTAAAGTTACGAGGTGTGTTACTTGTACCTTGCGAAAAAAATTCGGTTTGTGGAAATGTAGTCCCAGGGACTGGTACCGAACGATCACCACTAATCGTGCATGAATTGTGTTTTTTCTAAAAAAAAAAAAAAAAAATAAATACGTATACATCTCCATATAAACAAAGGCTTTGCACATCGGTATTAACCATTTCTATACTACATGGATTATCCTATTCAGTAATACAAAATATACATTGGATTGGTCTATTTTTCATCTGGTCTATTTTTCATCTGGTCTGGATTGGTCTATTTTTCATTCTGGTGTTCAGGAAAAATAACCAGACAACAAATAATAACAGTAGTGTCGGTAGCAAGTTCTATACGATTATGCTTTATTTGTGTTAGTCGGTTGCAAGTTCTATGTTTATGTGATGGGCGGTGATTGGTGCCAAGTTCTGTGCTTATGCTATATAGATGTTGGTCGGTAGCACATTCTGTGATAATTGAGTGGTGGTCTGCAGCAAAGTCTATGATTATATGGATGGTGGTCGATAGCAATTTATGCTATGGGCGGTGGTTGGTGAAACTTCTGTGTTTATTCTACACGGTTGTTGGTCGGTCGCACGTTATATTCTCATGATATGGGAGGCGGTCGGTATCATGTCTTATGCTTGTACTATATATGTGTTTGTCGGTGTCAAATTGTATGCTTGTGTTATGGGCGCTGGTTCATGGCAAGTTCTCTGCTTATGCTATGGGTGGTTGTCGGTTCCAAGTTGTTTGTGCTTATGATTTCATGTGGTGGTGAGTAGCAAATTATATGCTTATATTATGGGTGGTGGTCGGTAGCAAGTTCTATGTTTATGATGCGGGTGGTGGTTGGTGACAAGTTCTGTGCTTATGCTAATGTGGATGTTGGTCGGTAGCAGGTTCCGTGCTTATGCTATTTGTGTTGTGGGCTGTAGCAAGTTATATGATTATATCATGGGTGGTGGTCGACAACAAATGCTAAGTTTATACTATGGGTGGTGATTGGTGGCAAGTTTTGTAATTATGCTAGTATGGATGTTGGTCGGTAGCACTTATGTGCTTATGCTATTTGTGTGGTGGTCTGTATTCATTCCTATGGTTATACTGTGGGTGGTAGGCGACATCAAGTTATGTTCATATGGTAGTTTGTTGGTGGAAAGTTTTGTGCTTATGCTCTATCGATGTTTACTCGGTAGCGCGTTATATTTTCATGTTATGGGTGGTGATCTGTATAATGTCCTACAATATCGGTGGTCGATAACATGTCCCTATGCATATGATATGGGTTGTTGCCGGCAGCAGTGTTATGCTCATGTTATGGGCTGTGGTTGGTACAAATTCATATTCTTATGTTATGGCTGGTGGTCGGTACATGTTCTATCATTACGATATGGGAGTTGGTCGGAAGAAAGTTCGGTGTTCATGTTACAGGTGCTGGTTGGTATCAACATCTATGCTCATGTTATAGCCGATAGCAAGAACGTGACTAAAGTTACGAGGTGTGTTGCTTGTACCTTGCGAAAAACATTCGGTTTGTGGAAATGTAGTCCCAGGGACTGGTACCGAACGATCACCACTAATCGTGCATGAATTGTGTTTTTTCTAAACAAAAAATAATAAAAAAATACGTATACATCTCCATATAAACAAAGGCTTTGCACATCGGTATTAACCATTTCTATACTAAATGGATTATCCTATTCAGTAATACAAAATATACATTGGATTGGTCTATTTTTCATCTGGTCTATTTTTCATCTGGTCTGGATTGGTCTATTTTTCATTCTGGTGTTCAGGAAAAATAACCAAACAACAAATAATAACAGTAGAGAGTGAGTTATAATTAATGGAAGGAATGTTCAGATAAAAATGCCGATACACCCTGATACATCTCCAGATAAAACATTAAGAGAGTGAGATTATAACCATATGGTGCACTAGAGGAAGGAACTCTAAGTAAATAGGAAGGATGAGCTGCCGGGACTCTCATTGCATGTTTTGGCCATCGATATTAATCCATTCTATACTAAATGGATTCTCATTTTCAATAATACAAGTATACACTTGATTGGTCAATTCTTAATTTGGATGAGTGTTCATGAAAATTAAGCAGAAAAGGAGTTTTATCACATAATTAGCCCCTAACTCCGGCCTCATATTTTTTTTGAAAAGATATGCACATGTGAATTATCGGCATGCGCAGTGACGTAAGAGCTTAGCGCAATTAATGGCACCAATGTCAGTGACAGAACTTCATTATTATGTTACTAAGAGTATAATTATGATATTCAATATGTGATTTAATGTTGACTGTGAGATAAACATGGGTGAAAAGGCTGGTTGAAGAATTTTGTGAACATAAACATACACATTTAAAATGGAATTATATTTTTTCTTGAAGGTGTCTTTACTTCCTCTTTGGTTTTGACATGGAAACCAATATTATTTTGTTAAACCCCAGCCGTTTCGAGATCGTTTTTCCTTGCTAAAATGTGATTATGTGATAAAATGGATCGGAATTTCGTCGCAATTTTATACTAAATTTATTAACCTCGTCCGCTAAATTCGATTCGAGCCTCGCTAACGCTCAGCTCGAATCGACTTTAGAGCACTCGGTTCATATATTTCGTATAGAATTGCGACTGATTAGAGATCCTTAATGGAAGGAAATGTTCAGATAAAAGTTCCTATACATATCCAGATAAAGCAATAGTAAGGTGAGCTTATAATCATGGTGCATTAGACGAAGGAAAACTAAGTTATACAGAAATAATGAGCTGGCTGGACTCTCCTCAAAGGCTTAGGATGTGGACATTTAGGAGACTTCTGATGGAAGAACCCTTACCAAGCAAAGGAAATATATGATGAAAGCTAACATGAACTTTTTCGCCGAGCAACACGGCGCTGAATTCATATTGTAGTAATTTCCGTGTTGTTGTAATTAATTGTCATCAGAGTTGGAGAATTAATTCCTTAATGGATATTCAACACCAACAAGATATACGATAATAGATGTCCATTATGTCCAGCATATACGATAATAGATGTCCATTATATCCAGCATATACGATAATAGATGTCCATTATGTCCAGCATATACGATAAAGATGTCCATTATGACCAGCATATACGATAAAGATGTCCATTATGTCCAGCATATACGATAAAGATGTCCATTATATCCAGCATACACGATAATAGATGTCCATTATGTCCAGCATATACGATAAAGATGTCCATTATATCCAGCATATACGATAAAGATGTCCATTATATCCAGCATACACGATAATAGATGTCCATTATGACCAGCATACACGATAATAGATGTCCATTATGACCAGCATATACGATAAAGATGTCCATTATATCCAGCATATACGATAAAGATGTCCATTATATCCAGCATACACGATAATAGATGTCCATTATGTCCAGCATATACGATAAAGATGTCCATTATATCCAGCATACACGATAATAGATGTACATTATGTCCAGCATATACGATAATAGATGTCCATTATGTCCAGCATATACGATAATAGATGTCCATTATGTCCAGCATATATGAAAATAGATGTCGATTATGTCCAGCATATACGATAATAGATGTCCATTATGTCCAGCATATACGATAATAGATGTCCATTATATCCAGCATACACGATAATAGATGTACATTATGTCCAGCATATACGATCATAGATGTCCATTATGTCCAGCATATACGATAATAGATGTCCATTATGTCCAGCATATATGAAAATAGATGTCGATTATGTCCAGCATATACGATAATAGATGTCCATTATGTCCAGCATATACGATAAAGATGTCCATTATATCCAGCATACACGATAATAGATGTACATTATGTCCAGCATATACGATCATAGATGTCCATTATGTCCAGCATATACGATAATAGATGTCCATTATATCCAGCATACACGATAATAGATGTACATTATGTCCAGCATATACGATCATAGATGTCCATTATGTCCAGCATATACGATAATAGATGTACATTATGTCCAGCATATATGAAAATAGATGTCGATTATGTCCAGCATATACGATAATAGATGTCCATTATGTCCAGCATATACGATAATAGATGTCCATTATATCCAGCATACACGATAATAGATGTACATTATGTCCAGCATATACGATAATAGATGTCCATTATGTCCAGCATATACGATAAAGATGTCCATTATATCCAGCATACACGATAATAGATGTACATTATGTCCAGCATATACGATCATAGATGTCCATTATGTCCAGCATATACGATAATAGATGTCGATTATGTCCAGCATATACGATAATAGATGTCCATTATGTCCAGCATATACGATAATAGATGTCCATTATGTCCAGCATATACGATCATAGATGTCCATTATGTCCAGCATATACGATAATAGATGTCCATTATATCCAGCATACACGATAATAGATGTACATTATGTCCAGCATATACGATCATAGATGTCCATTATGTCCAGCATATACGATAATAGATGTACATTATGTCCAGCATATATGAAAATAGATGTCGATTATGTCCAGCATATACGATAATAGATGTCCATTATGTCCAGCATATACGATAATAGATGTCCATTATATCCAGCATACACGATAATAGATGTACATTATGTCCAGCATATACGATAATAGATGTCCATTATGTCCAGCATATACGATAAAGATGTCCATTATATCCAGCATACACGATAATAGATGTACATTATGTCCAGCATATACGATCATAGATGTCCATTATGTCCAGCATATACGATAATAGATGTCGATTATGTCCAGCATATACGATAATAGATGTCCATTATGTCCAGCATATACGATAATAGATGTCCATTATGTCCAGCATATACGATAATAGCGATAATAGATGTTCATTACGATAATCATTTCACCAACATATACGATAATGGATGCCCATTATGACAATCATTTCACCAACATAATATAGAACTTATTCATCCCGACGGAATAAACTGTCGGAACGACACATACGAAACAGAAGTTAGAGGCCGGGAGTGAAGTCTGAAATTACGTTACGTTATCTGACCATGTTACAATTAGTTTATATAAGAAATAACCAGTGTTTCGATTAAGGTTGTGAAGGTATAACCGTTAAGTTTTAAGATAAATTCTATAATTGCGCATTATAATAAATTTATCATCAAACTTAACGGCTATACCTTCACAACCTTAATCGAAAAACGGGTTATTTCTTATAATTTAATCGTCATTTCTCAGTAGAATCGCCCTAAGTTGAAAGT
Source organism: Siphonodentalium dalli (assembly GCA_032622095.1). Classification (NCBI taxonomy): domain Eukaryota; kingdom Metazoa; phylum Mollusca; class Scaphopoda; order Gadilida; family Siphonodentaliidae; genus Siphonodentalium; species Siphonodentalium dalli. The sequence continues at coordinate 109,877,909 of CP136067.1, read as the reverse complement.
TTAAGTATAAAATAAGCGTAAAGCTTCGAGATTATTTCCGACGAAAACCCACGGACGTATCCAAAGTTGAAATTGACACGCGTCCAATTCTCGTGTCGTCATCAATTCGTTGCTTATGATTGGTTAGTGAACAGTTTGCACGCATACGCTCGTTGACTGGTCACCTCCACTGTGGCAACATGTGCATTCTCGTCTCCGGGTCGCTGGGCGGCGGTCGCACTTTGCGTACTCCGCGCTAAGCCGTGAGCGATCCGTGACTATTTCTGTCGGACTTGGCGGAATGGAATTACTAATCACCCGTCAAGTCCGCCTCGTGCTGAGTGACCTGCAGTCGGCTCATTGTGTTGGATGGACTTTGCACTCTAACGCGGGCCGACTGCAGGTAATTTTGGACTACCAAGTCACCCCAGTGGAACCCTCCACCGGCCGTGGCTTGGTTGGCGCTTGCCAAAATTCAAGGACCGGGACAAAGAAAAAGAAGATGAAGACCCAGTCGCAGCGCCGAAGGAATGCCGAGAGGAGGGCCAAGTGGAGAAGAGGGAGAACTGAGAGACGCCCAGTCCCCCCCCCCTTGGCCTCTCAGCAGCAACATCAGCCGGCAGATAAAGAAATCACCACCACCAGACGGAGCAGGGACGCCGATGTCACCCCGGATGTCCCTGCCGTCGACGTATACAGCGGTAACAGGAACACCGACGTCACCCCGGATGTCCCCGCCGCTGTCTTCGATGTGGAGATGGCAACTCCACCTAGCCAGACTCCACCAGCGACGGAAACCACCACCCCCGTCCCTGCGACGCCGAGGTATGAGGAAAGGCCGGCGTTGCAAAGTAGGACAGAGATTGAAATAGAGAGAAACCGTATCAAGACAGCGATAATGACACACCACTCTGCTGGAAAGACTTACCATCTCAACAACTTCGAATTCTTCCTGCTGAGGGATCGCCAGGTTTACAGACGGCATGGCAAACATGAAAGAACATCTGAAATAGTGAATGTCACAACTTCATGGGGACAGATTAGGGTCACCTGTTCAAAGCATCCACCACCATCAGAAAGAAGAAACTGAAGACACAAAAAGAGTTCAAAATTGCTATCTTTTTTTCTTCTTTTCTTATGATTATTATAAATAAAGCTAAAAAATGAGGGGTGAAGGAGTAGACCACTCGGTCTATTCGACCATCCCGGGGTTGGCCCCCAAATCACATTCTGGTAACATGTGCATGTTTCTGAAATGTCTCGCCTGACTGTGGTGACATTAGTTGTTAGTTTCTGAGCAAATCTTAGCTCGATCGAGTCTTGTTGATTTCTCAAAGTACAATGCAAGTACTGATGGTTAATTAAAAGCATTAAAGTTAATGGCAGTCCTACCTGAAGGAATTTTTATGCAACACCGGAATTTCTGTTTATATTGCTTTAAATAACTTTAATGTGTGACGACCAATGGTTTTATAGTATTCTGTGGATTGACAGCTTATGATTAAATTATATATATACGTACAATACTCGAAGGTATGATACTAATCCATATTGATTCGTGTTTGGTGGGAGTCTGGGAGAGAACATTGACTGTATCGTATTATATCATAATGTGGAAGTTACTAGAAACCATGTGAATATCGAATATGACGTTAGTTGTGGAATCTACCTACATAAAACCTAAGTGGGTGTCTGTGTGTAACCCTGTCGCGACCTTCACGCATCTAAAAATATATCACTCTAATATCCGATTGCGCCCAAACTTTGACCGTGTCCTGGTGCAAATCTCACCATTTTATACGATACCCACAATTTCAGCCGAATCGGTACAAGACAACCTGAGATAAAACGCGTTTCCGAAAGGTTACCAAGGCGATATTTTCACTGATATTATGCGTTTCTCCGAAGATGAATGTGTTTTCAACGGCGTCCGTCATTACAAAACACCAAAGTAAAATTCAGGACAAACTCTGCGCACCGTTTTCCAGCTGACTTTATGTCGTTATCAGTGTTGCAGCCGGGGTGATATTTTCCTGCATGTCACCGGTCATTTGCGACGGGCAATCCCATAGTGTCACATAATGTTATAACTCTTGGCCGCTAGCGAAAGAGAAGCTTTCATGTACATGAAATACAGAAATTACCGAATACCAATCGCCAGATTCAGCTACACGTACGTGCAACTTGTAACGTGTGTTACTGTGGTATTACTATAGATATGCACTTGGCTGAAAAGTCGTGTGATATTACGGCGCCAAACTTACAAGTTTATAATAATCGGCCAACGTGTATATAGATAAATAGCTGATGTGTTCAACTTCGTCGGAGCTATTTAGGGATTTCTTTGTGATCGCCTCCGTCTGGGGAAAACTATTGACAATGAGAGATTGATCTACTAATTCAAAGTGACAATGTTGAACAAACCTGAGCGAACAACGTTGAAAATGCCAATATGAGCGTACATGAGTGATGTCAAGGTCAAGGTAAAGTATGGTTCTATTTCAAGGTAATCACGGCTGTGACGGTTCTTCACATGATATTTATTCAAACGATTTCTGCACTTTGGGATCATATAATTGTGTGTGACAAACATTTTAAACCCAAGAATGTTTGTTCCGTATGTAATCTACATAACCCAACAGTATATTAAGAAATACGAGTATAGCTATCTAGTATAACAGAAGACTAAGTGACATTACCTTCGTTTCGAGTGGCAGAGACAACATATTGAAATTCATGTGGGGTATAGGATCATATATAACCTACGTAGGTACTAAGCTTTGTCCCAGGGGGGAGTACCTAATTGTTGGTACTCCAGAGTACCTACTAAAATATTTAGGTTCTCTGGAGTACCTATATATTTAGGTTCTCTGGAGTACCTATATATTTAGGTTCTCTGGAGTACCTATCCGGGCATTATGCATATAATACTCACCCCGTCTTTATGTCACCGATGCCATGGCGGACACTATATGATGTGTCAAGAAATACACACTCAGGCTTTCTTGACACGCCCATTATATTATCTGAAGTACCAAATATCAAGACAGGTACTCTGAAGTATTTAGGTACTCTGCATAGTACCTAGCAATTTGGTACTTTAGAGAACCAAACATATAGGTACTATGCGGAGAACCTGCCCAGACACCAAGCACTCGAAATTACGAAAAATGGCCGATGGCAAATTTAACAATGTGTCATGTTAGATTCCAAATGATGCTACGGCATTTAAGCATCGAATTAAGTTCAAAATCACACGGACTCCCTTGCATAGTGATAACTGATATAATCCGAATTATGCATGTATTACTTTTATTAGTATAGAACCTTGATAGTGTTTTTGTACTTAATTCAAGGTTTCGATGTCAGGATTTCCCTAAACTGTTCCCTGCATGTGGAGTAAAATTGGTCTGAATGTCTAAAATAATCGGCCAAATTTCTTAATTTGTGTGCAATAATATTAAAGTAAACATTATAAATCAAACATCTTAAACAGGTCTGGATGAAACACCAATCGATCTAGAATAGCCCGATAAATAAAAAACTACCGTGCAATAAATATATGAGATTTAGTGCAAAGGTTTTCGATTGATCACAAAGGTTTGCGATTAATCGCAATGGTTTGTGATTTATCGCAGATATATTTTTATGCATTGGCACTAATGGGCTTGAACCGTATAAATGTAAATATAAATCAGACATCTTCAACAGGTCTGGATAAACCACCAATCGATCTATAATAGCACGGTTGGGCTAAAAAGACCGATCGGTCTTTCACAGCCAGCATGCATGTGGGATAAGGGGAGCAAACCTTTGCGATAAATCCCAAAACAACTTTGCGAAAAATCACAAACACCTTTGCGATAACTCGCAAACCTTTGAGATAAATCACAAAACAACTTTGCGAAAAATCACAAACAATTTTGCGATAACTCGCAAACCTTTACAATAAATCTCAAACATCTTTACAATAACTCTCAGACTGCGTACTGGGTGATTATATGTTTGATATTTGTCGCAAATGTTTTTTGGCGCTAATGGTCTTCTGTAAACATTATAAATCAGACATTTCCGTGACCTGTGGCCTGCACGTGGAGTAAAATTTGTCTGACATAATCGTCCAAATTTCTTAATTTGTGTGTAAACATTATAAATCAGACATCTTAAACAGGACTGAGTGAACAACCTATCAATCTATAATTGCCCGGTCGGCCCAAATAGACCGATCGTCATTCACAGCCAGATGCATGTGTGATGAGGGGAGCAAACCTTTGCGATAAATCGCAAAACAACTTTGCGAAAAATCACAAACACCTTTGCGATAACTCGCAAACCTTTATGATAAATCTCAAACATCTTTACGATAACTCTCAGACTACGTACTAGGTGATTATATTTTGCGATTTATCGCAAATATGTTTGAGATTTGTCGCAAAGGTTTTTTGGCGCTAATGGGCTTCTGTAAACATTATAAATCAGACATCTTAAACAGGTGTGGGTCAGGATATCCCGTGGAGTAAAATTTGTCGGATTGTCTGAAATAATCGTCCAAATTTCTTAATTTGTGTGTAATTAAAGTAAACATAACAAATCAGACATCTTAAACATGTCTGAGTGAACAACCTATCAATCTATAATTGCCCGGTCGGGCTAAAATAGACCGATCGGTAATTCAGAGCCAGTATACATGTGTGATGAGGGGAGCAAATCTTTGCGAAAAATCACAAACACCTTTGCGATAAATCTCAAGCATCTTTACGATAACTCTCAAACTACTTGGTGATTATACTTTACAATTTATCGCAAAGAATGTTTGAGATTTATCACAAAGGTTTGTGATTTATTGCAGATATATTGTTATGCGTTGGCACTAATGGGCTTGAACCATATTAAACATAATAAATCAGACATCTTAAACAGTTCTGGATGAACCACAAATTGATCTGCATGTATAAAAGCATTCTCGGGCTAAAATACACTGATCGGTCTTTCACAGCCAACATGCATGTGTGACACGGGTAGCAAACCAATACTTAAAACAAAATTAATTCTGATCTCTTTTGCAGGACACCATATATTTATTTACTGAGAATATTCAAAATAAACATATATGTATACAGATATTCAAACAAACAGATTAAAATTGTCAAGAAATTTAGAGTGCCCTCTCTTACAATGAGCACTGTGCCAGGAAGACCGATTGGTCTATTTTAGCCCGGTCAGGCTATTATAGTTAATCTGTGGTTCAATCAGACCTTTCTTTATACCCATAATAAATATCGCGTAAATAGTATGTAATTGTCGTAGTTCCACGCTGCGTTGTGTGAACAAAGCCAAATTATGTTCCAGAACCTTGTTGTACAGTATGTAAATAGCATGCGATAAGCAAAATACTCAACAATGGGGAGACCATTAACTTTGGTTAATTAAAACTGACACCACGTTGTTTGCGAAATACCGCTATAGCGCTCACTAGTCCTCGTCACAAGATTTTGGTGTTGAATGGGTCACCAGAATTATTATCACTCTCCCAAAAAAATTGCCACGGTGTTGAGTGATTTTGCTTATCGTATACTTCCAATGTGCTGTATCAGTATATGAACAAATGCTAAGATAACACAAAGAGAGTTTAATGTATTTAATATATGATCAAGTTTGGTACAGCCATAGTGAATAAATTATTCTCCATTCGCATCAATGCGTCAACTATTCGTCAATGTCATATGATTTCCAGTTATGGAAGAGGTTATTTCCTAGCAAAGCGGAAATGGCCGAATCGCTCAGAATGATGGCCACACATGTTTTGATAAGAACATGATGCATCTGGGCATTGGAATGGTCTACATGTTCATGTATGTAGTGTACAGCTAAGCTCCATTTGACCCACCCCTTATCGACGTTGGCCACCGATATTACCGTGTTGTTGATGCTATTAACCATGATCAATCCTACCATGGACAACATTCGTACCGTTTTTAAGTCAGCATTATAACCACCACAGAGTGTATATTTCTGGGATGGCTTGATGCTGCATTGATGATACAGTTGCGAATGTCGGTCAAGGACCAACTTCGAATGTTGATTAAACCGTAAACAAATTATTAATTAATACATATGTATATTGTTTTTTTTGTGTGTATAGTTAACATGGTGCATGGCGCTCACAAAAGGCTGGTCTTGGTGTAAGGTGGCCATGTGAAAAATTAATACAATGGTCGCAAAATATTATTACTAATACCGTAGTATGATTACCCGCGGTTGCCACATGTCAACCACTTGACCATGGTTGAACGGCGGTATGGTACCGGTATAACCGGTGTCATTAACGCCCTACAACCTTGTTAAAGGGGACGATTAATTAGAGCATAGCTGTAGTACGTTACAGTGAACAAAGTCAACTTCTAATAAAAGCTTTTGACGGATTCAAAGATAATGTGTGTCCCAGAATTGGATCCGTGTCTCTGAGATTATCCGTCAACCCATACATGTATATAACACAACAATATCACAGCGTCACCGGTGTTTCGATCAAAAGAATAGCAGACTCTGTAACTGGCGATATATTATGGCGACATGGTTCTCAAATCACGTTTCGATGAACATTGAAGAATATGAGCCATCGTCCTTTGTACAGGTACTTGTATGTTGTAGCCGTCAAACTTGTGACTGACTCATGAGTCATCACTGATCTGTGACGTCATAATTCTGACTTATTTCTACATTGTTGTATGTCTCGTAATCCTAGTCACCAGTGGTTGACTCTTGTAGTGTCTTTATGATCAATTCTCCCCAGCAGAATCAGTTTTTCTGAGCCATTCTAATGTCCAGTCAGTGTGTCCTCAAACAGGGGCTGAATAGCTTCATGTCTAATGGTTTATCTGGGCCAGCAATCTGGCACAATTAGCAATCAGTTTGTCCCGACCTGGTTAACATAGAGTGGGTATTATAATCTTCCAGAGTGTGGCACAAGCTTGCCCATGCATCTAATCACCTGACTGCCTGAGGTCCCATGGTTGGGACATTGGCTGGTAACATTTAGTTGGTATTCAGATCTCTTATGGAAAACATGTGTTAGGTATTTGCTTGACAACAGACGAAGAAGCCAGCGCTGGCCAAAGAAGCCTCACGGACCTGGTTGTCATACCCAGTAAAAGGTAACTGTAATCTATAAGAGATCACAGGGTTTTGGTGTAGAAAGATGCTACAAATGGCACTGCGACTACACTCGAGCATGAGAGGGAAACGGTTTTTATTTTTGGGGAGTTTGCCTAGGTGGTAGTCCCATAAATCCTACGGCCCAAATCCTGTGAAATTGCCACTTTTGGATTGGAGTATTGTGGCACTATTTTATCCTAAGGGAGGGTCTAATATTCTCCTAGGGGTGATTATTTTTGGTGAAACTTTGGTTTCCCAGCCATTTTTTGGTGTTTGAAAATATTAAAGAATTTTCCATGCCAATTTTTGATTTGTTTTAGCTCTGGCCCATCACATTTGCATTTTAGGGCATCATTGTTCGTGAAGCCCTCTTAATTTAAGGTTTTTCCATTTTTTCTAACAGAAAATGAATGAAATTTTGAGATTTTCACACAAATTTTAGATTTTTTGTGAACTTAGTCATTTTTTGCATCATTTTTTTTTCCATAAAAATGTGAAATCCTGCTGTCTTGTGTTACATTTCAATGAATTTGAGCTATTTTTCAGAGTAACTGCCATCTAAAATATTGTTTTGGCTTGTAACAACATTAAAGTGGCAATATTTATTCAAATTTGGATAAATTTCCATTGCTGGCACTTAGAAATTTTGCCATGTGTGTTTGATAATAAAATATTAAGATTTTTCTGGAATTAGTAGAGCAGCCTCTTGCACTCATTTATTGGTCATTTTGTTTATTCGGTCGTGTACTCTCTCATTCATGCCAAGTGTCATTTTTGAAGGGAGGGAAAGATAAAGTGAAATGACCCAAAGCCATAATAGTTATTTGCCCTCAACAAGGGTATGGGATAAAAGGATCCCGTCTTACACTGAGGCCTCCACTGGCCCGAAGAAACAAAACTCTTGGGTTCCTACTGGTAATATGTTGTTTTTCAATGGAGAAGGAAATTGGTGGGAATTTCGGGAATTAATTCTAAATCAGTTAGATAAATACAATTTCCGCACACATGATGAAGAAGTATGTTATTTGGGAAACTGTCTATATGGATGGGCCAAAAATTGGACAGTGACCCCTCAATATGTGTAGATGATTTGTTGGTTGAGTTACAGTGGGAATCTTTACAAAGGGATGCATCCCGAAATAACTCCAAATGCACCAATAGGGATTATGGCCCGTGGTTTGCCTCTGATAATTACCATTTAGAATTGGATCATTCGTACAGTTCCAGTGAAGATTACTTGAATGTCAGTCATGAGTTTGGTTATAACTTAAATGCAAGCCGGGACATTGACTATGATTTGTCCCGTCAGTGTAATAATTATACCACTGCCGTCTATGAAAATGTTGACTGTAACATAACTTCAAATGGCCAAGAGTATTTTGACAATGAAACTTCTGTATCGGATTTAGTGTTGAAATCACATATGTTTGAGAATTCCGTGTACACATTTTCTGAGGGAGCATCAAATAAATATGTGAGGCCAAATCATAGGGCTCATATAGAACGTCGGTATTCTATCGGTGCCAGTACTTACCAAATGCCTGTTTGGGATCATGGTGACTCTATGTGCGACTATATGTCTGCCCAGTGGAACAATTCGAATGAACTAGCAGATCCCAGATTTTGTAAAATTTGTAAAACTAATTGCAATGTTAATGCTAATAACATTTGTGATGTACAGACTCAAAATGCAAATGTCTCATCTTTCGGATGCTTGCCTCCCGAATCATCATGCAATGGTGCATTGCAATTGAGTGCGCAGTACAATCATCCTGTGTTCATTTCCGAATCACATTCTGGGAATATTTTCCCCACTAATCAACTGACTAATCTCTTTCCTATGAACACCACTTGAACACAAGGGAATCGTCACAGCCATACAATGATTGTGTGAGTGTTCCCGTTAACCCAGTATATCAGAACAATTCAAATGCACTTGAGTCACAAAGCTAAAGGGGCGTTTTGAATGACTGCATGTTTCATTATTATGGGAGTTCTGATTCCCAGCTTCGTGTGAGTGCGAATTCAGTTACGCCCGGTTCAGCCTCTGGTGATGACCATAGATAAATTTCAGTCACACAATTTAATCATGCGGAAATTCTTTCTAGTTGTGGTGATAACTCGGAAGTGATTTGTTCCAAAATAAATCCACTTGCACCCAACTCAATTTCACATGAACATCTTCGCACATTCAGTGTAAATGTAACTGGTGAAACAGACTGCCACATTATAGCAGGATCACAAGTATTCTCAACGCATGTCAAAAGTGAACCCAGCTACGCAGGGAATCCATTAGTTCCCATTAGGGTGGTCACGGAATTGCAAAATACATGTGATTTCCATAGTATTCCAAAATTTGACAAATTTTGTGAAGAAATTGAAAATTGCAATGAAGTTGTGCATTCAGATGGGAGATCACTCCCAGTAACAGAAAGTAAAGAACCTCTGTTTTGGAAAGCATGGATGAATGGCACACCACTGTCTTCAGACATGGTTAATTTGGAAATTGCAAACTCTTCAAATATCCATAGGAGTACAGGGACACATGTAAATATGGACTCTGATTTTGTAGAAGTTGATCTCTCATGTAATCGGGCATATTGCCCTGTACTTCCTGGTGTCACTTCATCGGAATCAAATGATTCTGTCCCTGCAGACGGGCCCACTGGCCCGACACATCTAGATGCAATTGTCATATCGCATTCTGAAAACAATACTCCGGTATCTAAAAGTAGAAATAAATTAAAACATATTATATTAGGTACATATTTATCAAACTCTCAGTCTTGCAATAGTACACATGTTGATCAAATGATATTCAGGGATTCTAATCCCTCTGGTACATCCATCAATGCAAACATCACTGCATTGGATAGCAATACCGATACCTTCCTACAAGATAACATGTTTCTCTCAAAAGTGACAAGTACATGTACATCACACAATCCAAACAGTGGGCTGACTGCGGTGAGCCCAATTCAAGTGCTGTGACCAACATCATACATTTACAACACCTTGACACTCCTCGTATGACCAAAGCATATGACGAGATTGAAAATGTTGACTATGGTTTTCTGACAGGGTTGTCACATGATAATAACCTAATAGTTGTGGATCATAAGAAGTCCAGTAAATGTGGCTTTCATGGTGACAGACCCCTGTCAGATACACTGTTTCTGTCAGATGGTACAGACAATCTGACAGGTGGCATTCACTTCAGAATTAATGTGGGCCACAAATATCGAACATTGCATTTTGGACTTTCAGATTGGATCGGGCAGATGGTTCTTGCCCGAATGACACGCCAGCAGGCAATTTTGATGGCCACAAATCAACATAACTAAACTGGATAGTACAGATAGAACTCGCACCTCTCACTGGTACCGGTATTATAGACACATGAACTAGGTTAAAAGGCATGTATTTTTTTCCCCTGTGGCATTTGATCTCATATAGTTGACTGAATGTTTTGGCAATCATATTGCAAATTGATTCAGTAAAATATTTGGAGTTGATGGGTGATAGTGATTGTGCTAATACCCTATATTATTATATAAGGACTAGTTTTAAGAGTGGAGGGACGAGGGTGAGAGGTCTTAATATTAATAGTACATGGAACGTTGGATGGAGACTCGGTCCCCGGGAACCAGATCCCTATTTGTCAGGTTCTAAAATTAGATGGAGTAGGGGGCATGTGTAAATGTACATGTAGGAGGTAATTGTACTGTTTTCTGCAATGCATGTATCTCCTTCTGTGTTTGAGGGGGAGTCTGCTCACAGTTGCTAGGTTTAGGGTGGGAGATATCACCCATCACACAGGGGGTGTCACTTTGTAAAAAGCTGCCAGATTCTGGTTAGTAGGCTGCAGTTGGGTCCCTGACCTGCGAGTTGTCAGCGTTAAACTTAACCTATTGAAAATTGGGTTTTGGGCGTGATGTACCGGTATCTCCACTGCTGAACAGTGGTTAGTGGTTATATCGCCCGGTATGACCCATCAATATGGAGAACCGGATTTGTATATGTATGCATTCTACATTTTAGAGATGGGAACTCGGTCCTCAGTTAGCATTAATATGACCATATTTTGTTGGCCATTGCCCAGAACTAATATTCAAGTATTGTTGCGGACTGACAAGCTAAAAGCCCAACCATCTATTGCGCCATGGAGTAATTCTAAATAAAGTCCCATGGGATGTTTAAATATGTCTATAGGCATGGGGCCTGCATAAGTGTGGCATTGTGTGGAAAGTGGGCTATGGCCCAGAGTTGGACTATTTTTGTTGACAGGTATTGCCGCATACACAGCACCTGCTAATTTATATGCATTTGTTTAGCTTATAGTGTATATATCATAAAATTTTGGGGTCATTGAGTACACCATACCCCGTTGATATAGCAATTTCTTGGTTTGTTGATCCATGTTTTGTGGAATCAGCATACCGGTATGTCCTTTAAATAGGAGGGTTGTGTTTTTTGAATAATTGGTGTAACTAATTTCTGACATCTGTCTGCAATACTTATTCTACTGGTATACACAAAAGCCTACTAAAGTCTGTCCAAAACCTCTGTAAACGTTTTTGATACTCCACATATTGGCACGTCCATTTTTCCAAATAAGCCCAAATCAGTTTTATAGCTTAGACCATAGCCATATTTTTTGGGTATATACAGTGTATATTTATCCTACTTGTCTTAGCTAAGTCCTGAAATTTATGAAATGCTAAGGGCTTATTCATCAGAGGGAGGGGGGCGTTTATAAAACGGGGAGGATTGTAGTGTCTTTATGATCAATTCTCCCAGCAGAATCAGTTATTCTGAGCAATTCTATTGTCCAGTCAGTGTGTCCTCAAACAGGGGCTAATAGCTTCATGTATAATGGTTTGGCCCAGATCTGGGCCAGCAATCTGGGAAATTAGCAATCAGTATGCCCCGACCTGGTTTAGCATATAGTGGGGATTATAATCTTCCAGAGTGTGGCATAAGCTTGCCCATGCATCTAATCACCTGATTGCCTGAGATCACATGGTTGGGACATTGGCTGGCAACATTTAGTTGGTATTCAGATCTCTTATGGAAAACATGTGTTAGGGATTTGCTGGACAACAGATGAAGAAGCCAGCGCTGGCCAAAGAAGCCTCACGGACCTGTTTATCATACCCAGTAAAAGGTAACTGTAATCTATAAGAGATCACAGGGTTTTGGTGTAGAAAGATGCTACACTCTTGTGAGTTAATTGTGCCGTTTTTAATTTTGTGAAACTTAATTATCTGTCTTTTGAAATTCACAATACTGTCGTGCATGTCAAGTGTAACCCCACTGCACTCAATGACTCATGCTGTTTGAATTTGGTATGTCTCAGTTTACTGAAAATTGCTGCTCTCATGCTTGCAGAGGAAAATATCAATGATTAGCGCCCGTTTATTTTCGGAGGTTATAACATCTTGTCCCGTTCATATACAAACATAATCCACACAGTGCTAACAATATTGCAAATTATTAAGAAGCAAGTTAGGTACCTATTGCTTTGCACTACAATACATATAGGTACTACGAAGCACCTATACGGATTGTTATATTTAAGAGTGTCCACTGTCATGATATTCTGTTAATTTAAATGGACATGGCTCATTCGAGCTTCCAAATATTGTCTAAGTAATTTGTAAGGATGGACAAGATTGGTTGCAAAAGACACGAAATGTTCTGTTGAGAAATAATTACCGTGGTCAGAGCCCTTTTCCAGCTGTTCACAATTTTCCGCACAGAAGTGAAACAAAGGCTCTTTATTTCTATATCAAGAATAGACTAACACGGATCGCGCTCTTTGTGTTTCATGCCGTGCAACCCAAACCTCGTGTTCAAGGTTGTATCTTTCATTACTCCAATGAGTCTTTCTGGGACATTATTATACTGCTCGTAGAAAGGTAGTTCAAGTGTTTATCGACCTATTTCTATATCGGGGAAAACTTAAAAAGCGAATATTATTACGCTTATTTTGCAGCGCAAACCGCCAAGTGACTTTAATTGATACAATCATGCAGGTCCGTGGTTGAAAGTTCCTGGTGGGGTATGTGTTCAATTCTAGCCAGGGTTGGGGCAATGACATGCCAATGTAATCAATTACGATTACAATTTCATTTGATTTACATGATTACGATTATTAATTATATATTTTTTGAAATGTAATCGATTACGATTACAATTACTTTAGTAAAATGTAACTGATTACTTTTCTATTACATCTGATTACAATTTTTAGTTTCCAACCATTTTCGTCCCATTGGAATAAATTTCCAAACATTTTTATCACATAGGAATAAATAATGAGATAAAATAAATTAAAATATCAAATTGTATTTAATAAAAACACCACTCTATAATATGTAAACAAGGAACGACTGAAGCTTTTTACATTAATTGGTGATGTTTTGTCATGGAGTTGTGCACCAACATATTGGGAATATACCATGTTTTATGTATATTTATTTCATTAAATATAGTTTAATAGCGCCATCCAAAATATCATCGCGTGAAATGTTAGGACGCTCGTATATGCTTAGCTGCCTATATATAGATGATGCATTTATATAAATAACCCATTTGTACAAGTAAGCCCAAAATAGACTTAGAAAGAACTTAATTTCAAACTATATACCGGTACGCGGACTGACTAAATCACTCGGACTCACTTTATCGTTCATATTGCCTCCAGTTGCAATGACAACTGTGGGCAAAATGAAATTAAAACATGTGTTCTGGATATTAATTCATAAAAATATATATGTGTACATGTGTATATACATGTAGGGGTCCCCGATGGCTCAGTCAGTAAGGATTCTGATGCAATAGAGATTACACATGGTGTTGTATGGTGGCCCACAAAACACCCTAAACATACCCCGAATAACTCCAACTAGAAAAATGAAAATATTTCACCTATCCTTGTTTAAAATGGGTTACAAAGTTACATTTCCAAATCGTTTTAAAATTTCGACGTGTTTGTTGTCACAAAGTAACCAATGCTTATCGTGTAGTAACTCCAACTAAAAAATGAAAATATTTCACCCGTCCTTGTTTAAAAATGGGTTACAAAGTTACATTTGCAAATCGTTTTAAAATTTCAACGTGTTTGTTGTCACACAGTGACCAATGATTATCGTGTAGTAACTCCAACTAAAAATTGAAAATATTTCACCCGTCCTTGTTTAAAAAGGGTTACAAAGTTACATTTGCAAATCGCTTTAAAAATGCGACATGTTTATTGTCACAAAGTGACCAATGCTTATCGTGTAGTAACTCCAACTAGAAAAATTAAAATATTTCACCCGTCCTTGTTTAAAAAGGGTTACAAAGTTACATTTGGATATCGCTTTAAAAGTGCGACGTGTTTATTGTCACAAAGTGACCAATGCTTATCGTGTAGTAACTCCAACTAGAAAAATTCAAATATTTCACCCGTCCTTGTTTAAAAAGGGTTACAAAGTTACATTTGGATATCGTTTTAAAATTTCGACGTGTTTGTTGTCACAAAGTGACCAAAGCTTATCGTGTAGTAACTCCAACTAAAACATGAAAATATTTCACCGTCCTTGTTTAAAAAGGGTTACAAAGTTACATTTGCAAATCGTTTTAATATTTCGACGTGTTTGTTGTCACAAAGTGACCAATGCTTATCGTGTAGTAACTCCAACTAAAAAGTGAAAATATTTCACCCGTCCTTGTTTAAAAAGGGTTACAAAGTTACATTTGGATATCGCTTTAAAAATGCGATGTGTTTATTGTCACAAAGTGACCAATGCTTATCATGTAGTAACTCCAACTAGAAAAATGAAAATATTTCACCCGTCCTTGTTTAAAATGGGTTACAAAGTTACATTTGGATATCGTTTTAAAATTTCGACGTGTTTGTTGTCACAAAGTGACCAATGCTTATCATATAGTAACTCCAACTAGAAAAATGAAAATATTTCATCCGTCCTTGTTTAAAATGGGTTACAAAGTTACATTTGGATATCGTTTTATAATTTCGACGTGTTTGTTGTCACAAAGTGACCAATGCTTATCGTGTAGTAACTCCAACTAGAAAAATGAAAATATTTCACCCGTCCTTGTTTAAAAAGGGTTACAAAGTTACATTTGGATATCGCTTTAAAAATGCGACGTGTTTATTGTCACAAAGTGACCAATGCTTATCGTGTAGTAACTCCAACTAGAAAAATTAAAATATTTCACCCGTCCTTGTTTAAAAAGGGTTACAAAGTTACATTTGGATATCGTTTTAAAATTTCGACGTGTTTGTTGTCACAAAGTGACCAATGCTTATCGTGTAGTAACTCCAACTAAAACATGAAAATATTTCACCGTCCTTGTTTAAAAAGGGTTACAAAGTTACATTTGCAAATCGTTTTAAAATTTCGACGTGTTTGTTGTTACAAAGTGACCAATGCTTATCGTGTAGTAACTCCAAGTAAAAAATGAAAATATTTCACCCGTCCTTGTTTAAAAAGGGTTACAAAGTTACATTTGGATATCGCTTTAAAAATGCGATGTGTTTATTGTCACAAAGTGACCAATGCTTATCATGTAGTAACTCCAACTAGAAAAATGAAAATATTTCACCCGTCCTTGTTTAAAATGGGTTACAAAGTTACATTTGGATATCGTTTTATAATTTCGACGTGTTTGTTGTCACAAAGTGACCAATGCTTATCGTGTAGTAAATCCAACTAAAAAATGAAAATATTTCACCCGTCCTTGTTTAAAAAGGGTAACAAAGTTACATTTGGATATCGTTTTAAACTTTCGACGTGTTTGTTGTCACAAAGTGACCAATGCTCATCGTGTAGTAACTCCAACTAAAAAATGAAAATATTTCACCCGTCCTTGTTTAAAAAGGGTTACAAAGTTACATTTGGATATCGTTTTAAAACTTCGACGTGTTTGTTGTCACAAAGTGAACAATGCTTATCGTGTAGTAACTCCAACTAAAACATGAAAATATTTCACCGTCCTTGTTTAAAAAGGGTTACAAAGTTACATATGCAAATCGTTTTAAAATTTCGACGAGTTTGTTGTCACAAAGTGACCAATGCTTATCATGTAGTAACTCCAACTAGAAAAATGAAAATATTTCACCCGTCCTTGTTTAAAATGGGTTACAAAGTTACATTTGGATATCGTTTTAAAATTTCGACGTGTTTGTTGTCACAAAGTGACCAATGCTTATCATGTAGTAACTCCAACTAGAAAAATGAAAATATTTCACCCGTCCTTGTTTAAAATGGGTTACAAAGTTACATTTGGATATCGTTTTAAAATTTCGACGTGTTTGTTGTCACAAAGTGACCAATGCTTATCATATAGTAACTCCAACTAGAAAAATGAAAATATTTCACCCGTCCTTGTTTAAAATGGGTTACAAAGTTACATTTGGATATCGTTTTATAATTTCGACGTGTTTGTTGTCACAAAGTGACCAATGCTTATCGTGTAGTAACTCCAACTAGAAAAATTAAAATATTTCACCCGTCCTTGTTTAAAAAGGGTTACAAAGTTACATTTGGATATCGCTTTAAAAATGCGACGTGTTTATTGTCACAAAATGACCATTGCTTATCGTGTAGTAACTCCAACTAGAAAAATTAAAATATTTCACCCGTCCTTGTTTAAAAAGGGTTACAAAGTTACATTTGGATATCGTTTTAAAATTTCGACGTGTTTGTTGTCACAAAGTGACCAATGCTTATCGTGTAGTAACTCCAACTAAAACAAGAAAATATTTCACCGTCCTTGTTTAAAAAGGGTTACAAAGTTACATTTGCAAATCGTTTTAAAATTTCGACGTGTTTGTTGTCACAAAGTGACCAATGCTTATCGTGTAGTAACTCCAACTAAAAAATGAAAATATTTCACCCGTCCTTGTTTAAAAAGGGTTACAGAGTTACATTTGGATATCGCTTTAAAAATCCGATGCGTTTATTGTCACAAAGTGACCAATGCTTATCATGTAGTAACTCCAACTAGAAAAATGAAAATATTTCACCCGTCCTTGTTTAAAAAGGGTTACAAAGTTACATTTGCAAATCGTTTTAAAATTTCGACGTGTTTGTTGTCACAAAGTGACCAATGCTTATCGTGTAGTAACTCCAAGTAAAAAATGAAAATATTTCACCCGTCCTTGTTTAAAAAGGGTTACAAAGTTACATTTGGATATCGCTTTAAAAATGCGATGTGTTTATTGTCATAAAGTGACCAATGCTTATCATGTAGTAACTCCAACTAGAAAAATGAAAATATTTCACCCGTCCTTGTTTAAAATGGGTTACAAAGTTACATTTGGATATCGTTTTAAAATTTCGACGTGTTTGTTGTCACAAAGTGACCAATGCTTATCATATAGTAACTCCAACTAGAAAAATGAAAATATTTCACCCGTCCTTGTTTAAAATGGGTTACAAAGTTACATTTGGATATCGTTTTATAATTTCGACGTGTTTGTTGTCACAAAGTGACCAATGCTTATCGTGTAGTAACTCCAACTAGAAAAATGAAAATATTTCACCCGTCCTTGTTTAAAAAGGGTTACAAAGTTACATTTGGATATCGCTTTAAAAATGCGACGTGTTTATTGTCACAAAGTGACCAATGCTTATCGTGTAGTAACTCCAACTAGAAAAATTAAAATATTTCACCCGTCCTTGTTTAAAAAGGGTTACAAAGTTACATTTGGATATCGTTTTAAAATTTCGACGTGTTTGTTGTCACAAAGTGACCAATGCTTATCGTGTAGTAACTCCAACTAAAACATGAAAATATATCACCGTCATTGTTTAAAAAGGGTTACAAAGTTACATTTGCAAATCTTTTTTAAATTTCGACGTGTTTGTTGTCACAAAGTGACCAATGCTTATCGTGTAGTAACTCCAAGTAAAAAATGAAAATATTTCACCCGTCCTTGTTTAAAAAGGGTTACAAAGTTACATTTGGATATCGCTTTAAAAATGCGATGTGTTTATTGTCACAAAGTGACCAATGCTTATCATGTAGTAACTCCAACTAGAAAAATGAAAATATTTCACCCGTCCTTGTTTAAAATGGGTTACAAAGTTACATTTGGATATCGTTTTAAAATTTCGACGTGTTTGTTGTCACAAAGTGACCAATGCTTATCATATAGTAACTCCAACTAGAAAAATGAAAATATTTCACCCGTCCTTGTTTAAAATGGGTTACAAAGTTACATTTGGATATCGTTTTATAATTTCGACGTGTTTGTTGTCACAAAGTGACCAATGCTTATCGTGTAGTAAATCCAACTAAAAAATGAAAATATTTCACCCGTCCTTGTTTAAAAAGGGTAACAAAGTTACATTTGGATATCGTTTTAAAATTTCGACGTGTTTGTTGTCACAAAGTGACCAATGCTCATCGTGTAGTAACTCCAACTAAAAAATGAAAATATTTCACCCGTCCTTGTTTAAAAAGGGTTACAAAGTTACATTTGGATATCGTTTTAAAACTTCGACGTGTTTGTTGTCACAAAGTGAACAATGCTTATCGTGTAGTAGCTCCAACTAAAACATGAAAATATTTCACCGTCCTTGTTTAAAAAGGGTTACAAAGTTACATTTGCAAATCGTTTTAAAATTTCGACGAGTTTGTTGTCACAAAGTGACCAATGCTTATCATGTAGTAACTCCAACTAGAAAAATGAAAATATTTCACCCGTCCTTGTTTAAAATGGGTTACAAAGTTACATTTGGATATCGTTTTAAAATTTCGACGTGTTTGTTGTCACAAAGTGACCAATGCTTATCGTGTAGTAAATCCAACTAAAAAATGAAAATATTTCACCCGTCCTTGTTTAAAAAGGGTTACAAAGTTACATTTGGATATCGCTTTAAAAATGCGACGTGTATATTGTCACAAAGTGACCAATGCTTATCGTGTAGTAACTCCAACTAGAAAAATGAAAATATTTCACCCATCCTTGTTTAAAATGGGTTACAAAGTTACATTTGGATATCGTTTTAAAATTTCGACGTGTTTGTTGTCACAAAGTTACCAATGTTTATCGTGTAGTAACTCCAACTATAAAATGAAAATATTTCACCGTCCTTGTTTAAAAAGGGTTACAAAGTTACATTTGGATATCGCTTTAAAAATGCGACGTGTTTATTGTCACAAAGTGACCAATGCTTATCGTGTAGTAACTCCAACTAAAACATGAAAATATTTCACCCGTCCTTGTTTAAAAGGGGTTACAAAGTTACATTTGGATATCGCTTTAAAAATGCGACGTGTATATTGTCACAAAGTGACCAATGCTTATCGTGTAGTAGCTCCAACTAGAAAAATGAAAATATTTCACCCGTCCTTGTTTAAAATGGGTTACAAAGTTACATTTGGATATCATTTTAAAATTTCGACGTGTTTGTTGTCACAAAGTTACCAATGCTTATCGTATAGTAACTCCAACTATAAAATGAAAATATTTCACCCGTCCTTGTTTAAAAAGGGTTACAAAGTTACATTTGGATATCGCTTTAAAAATGCGACGTGTTTGTTGTCACAAAGTGACCAATGCTTATCGTCTAGTAACTCCAACTAGAAAAATGAAAATATTTCACCCGTCCTTGTTTAAAAAGGGTTACAAAGTTACATTTGGATATCGCTTTAAAAATGCGACGTGTGTATTGTCACAAAGTGACCAATGCTTATCGTGTAGTAACTCCAACTAGAAAAATGAAAATATTTCACCCGTCCTTGTTTAAAAAGGGTTACAAAGTTACATTTGGATATCGCTTTAAAAATGCGACGTGTTTATTGTCACAAAGTGACCAATGCTTATCGTGTAGTAACTCCAACTAGAAAAATGAAAATATTTCACCCGTCCTTGTTTAAAAAGGGTTACAAAGTTACATTTGGATATCGCTTTAAAAATGCGATGTGTTTATTGTCACAAAGTGACCAATGCTTATCGTGTAGTAACTCCAACTAGAAAAATGAAAATATTTCACCCGTCCTTGTTTAAAAAGGGTTACAAAGTTACATTTGGATATCGCTTTAAAAATGCGACGTGTATATTGTCACAAAGTGACCAATGCTTATCGTGTAGTAGCTCCAACTAGAAAAATGAAAATATTTCACCCGTCCTTGTTTAAAAAGGGTTACAAAGTTACATTTGGATATCGTTTTAAAATTTCGACGTGTTTGTTGTCACAAAGTGACCAATGCTTATCATGTAGTAACTCCAACTAGAAAAATGAAAATATTTCACCCGTCCTTGTTTAAAATGGGTTACAAAGTTACATTTGGATATCGTTTTAAAATTTCGACGTGTTTGTTGTCACAAAGTGACCAATGCTTATCGTGTAGTAACTCCAACTAAAACATGAAAATATTTCACCGTCCTTGTTTAAAAAGGGTTACAAAGTTACATTTGCAAATCGTTTTAAAATTTCGACGTGTTTGTTGTCACAAAGTGACCAATGCTTATCGTGTAGTAACTCCAACTAAAAAATGAAAATATTTCACCCGTCCTTGTTTAAAAAGGGTTACAGAGTTACATTTGGATATCGCTTTAAAAATCCGATGCGTTTATTGTCACAAAGTGACCAATGCTTATCATGTAGTAACTCCAACTAGAAAAATGAAAATATTTCACCCGTCCTTGTTTAAAATGGGTTACAAAGTTACATTTGGAAATCGTTTTAAAATTTCGACGTTTTTGTTGTCACAAAGTGACCAATGCTTATCATATAGTAACTCCAACTAGAAAAATGAAAATATTTCACCCGTCCTTGTTTAAAATGGGTTACAAAGTTACATTTGGATATCGTTTTATAATTTCGACGTGTTTGTTGTCACAAAGTGACCAATGCTTATCGTGTAGTAACTCCAACTAGAAAAATGAAAATATTTCACCCGTCCTTGTTTAAAAAGGGTTACAAAGTTACATTTGGATATCGCTTTAAAAATGCGACGTGTTTATTGTCACAAAGTGACCAATGCTTATCGTGTAGTAACTCCAACTAGAAAAATTAAAATATTTCACCCGTCCTTGTTTAAAAAGGGTTACAAAGTTACATTTGGATATCGTTTTAAAATTTCGACGTGTTTGTTGTCACAAAGTGACCAATGCTTATCGTGTAGTAACTCCAACTAAAACATGAAAATATTTCACCGTCCTTGTTTAAAAAGGGTTACAAAGTTACATTTGCAAATCGTTTTAAAATTTCGACGTGTTTGTTGTCACAAAGTGACCAATGCTTATCGTGTAGTAACTCCAAGTAAAAAATGAAAATATTTCACCCGTCCTTGTTTAAAAAGGGTTACAAAGTTACATTTGGATATCGCTTTAAAAATGCGATGTGTTTATTGTCACAAAGTGACCAATGCTTATCATGTAGTAACTCCAACTAGAAAAATGAAAATATTTCACCCGTCCTTGTTTAAAATGGGTTACAAAGTTACATTTGGATATCGTTTTAAAATTTCGACGTGTTTGTTGTCACAAAGTGACCAATGCTTATCATATAGTAACTCCAACTAGAAAAATGAAAATATTTCACCCGTCCTTGTTTAAAATGGGTTACAAAGTTACATTTGGATATCGTTTTATAATTTCGACGTGTTTGTTGTCACAAAGTGACCAATGCTTATCGTGTAGTAAATCCAACTAAAAAATGAAAATATTTCACCCGTCCTTGTTTAAAAAGGGTAACAAAGTTACATTTGGATATCGTTTTAAAATTTCGACGTGTTTGTTGTCACAAAGTGACCAATGCTCATCGTGTAGTAACTCCAACTAAAAAATGAAAATATTTCACCCGTCCTTGTTTAAAAAGGGTTACAAAGTTACATTTGGATATCGTTTTAAAATTTCGACGAGTTTGTTGTCACAAAGTGACCAATGCTCATCGTGTAGTAACTCCAACTAAAAAATGAAAATATTTCACCCGTCCTTGTTTAAAAAGGGTTACAAAGTTACATTTGGATATCGTTTTAAAATTTCGACGTGTTTGTTGTCACAAAGTGACCAATGCTTATCATGTAGTAACTCCAACTAGAAAAATGAAAATATTTCACCCGTCCTTGTTTAAAATGGGTTACAAAGTTACATTTGGATATCATTTTAAAATTTCGACGTGTTTGTTGTTACAAAGTGACCAATGCTCATCGTGTAGTAACTCCAACTAAAAAATGAAAATATTTCACCCGTCCTTGTTTAAAAAGGGTTACAAAGTTACATTTGGATATCGTTTTAAAACTTCGACGTGTTTGTTGTCACAAAGTGAACAATGCTTATCGTGTAGTAGCTCCAACTAAAACATGAAAATATTTCACCGTCCTTGTTTAAAAAGGGTTACAAAGTTACATTTGCAAATCGTTTTAAAATTTCGACGAGTTTGTTGTCACAAAGTGACCAATGCTTATCATGTAGTAACTCCAACTAGAAAAATGAAAATATTTCACCCGTCCTTGTTTAAAATGGGTTACAAAGTTACATTTGGATATCGTTTTAAAATTTCGACGTGTTTGTTGTCACAAAGTGACCAATGCTTATCGTGTAGTAAATCCAACTAAAAAATGAAAATATTTCACCCGTCCTTGTTTAAAAAGGGTTACAAAGTTACATTTGGATATCGCTTTAAAAATGCGACGTGTATATTGTCACAAAGTGACCAATGCTTATCGTGTAGTAACTCCAACTAGAAAAATGAAAATATTTCACCCATCCTTGTTTAAAATGGGTTACAAAGTTACATTTGGATATCGTTTTAAAATTTCGACGTGTTTGTTGTCACAAAGTTACCAATGTTTATCGTGTAGTAACTCCAACTATAAAATGAAAATATTTCACCGTCCTTGTTTAAAAAGGGTTACAAAGTTACATTTGGATATCGCTTTAAAAATGCGACGTGTTTATTGTCACAAAGTGACCAATGCTTATCGTGTAGTAACTCCAACTAAAACATGAAAATATTTCACCCGTCCTTGTTTAAAAGGGGTTACAAAGTTACATTTGGATATCGCTTTAAAAATGCGACGTGTATATTGTCACAAAGTGACCAATGCTTATCGTGTAGTAGCTCCAACTAGAAAAATGAAAATATTTCACCCGTCCTTGTTTAAAATGGGTTACAAAGTTACATTTGGATATCATTTTAAAATTTCGACGTGTTTGTTGTCACAAAGTTACCAATGCTTATCGTATAGTAACTCCAACTATAAAATGAAAATATTTCACCCGTCCTTGTTTAAAAAGGGTTACAAAGTTACATTTGGATATCGCTTTAAAAATGCGACGTGTTTGTTGTC
The DNA here is from genome assembly GCA_032622095.1 of Siphonodentalium dalli. Lineage (NCBI taxonomy): Eukaryota > Metazoa > Mollusca > Scaphopoda > Gadilida > Siphonodentaliidae > Siphonodentalium > Siphonodentalium dalli. The sequence goes on along the minus strand of CP136067.1, from coordinate 109,854,455 downwards.
ACAAAGTGACCAATGCTTATCGTCTAGTAACTCCAACTAGAAAAATGAAAATATTTCACCCGTCCTTGTTTAAAAAGGGTTACAAAGTTACATTTGGATATCGCTTTAAAAATGCGACGTGTGTATTGTCACAAAGTGACCAATGCTTATCGTGTAGTAACTCCAACTAGAAAAATGAAAATATTTCACCCGTCCTTGTTTAAAAAGGGTTACAAAGTTACATTTGGATATCGCTTTAAAAATGCGACGTGTTTATTGTCACAAAGTGACCAATGCTTATCGTGTAGTAACTCCAACTAGAAAAATGAAAATATTTCACCCGTCCTTGTTTAAAAAGGGTTACAAAGTTACATTTGGATATCGCTTTAAAAATGCGATGTGTTTATTGTCACAAAGTGACCAATGCTTATCGTGTAGTAACTCCAACTAGAAAAATGAAAATATTTCACCCGTCCTTGTTTAAAAAGGGTTACAAAGTTACATTTGGATATCGCTTTAAAAATGCGACGTGTATATTGTCACAAAGTGACCAATGCTTATCGTGTAGTAGCTCCAACTAGAAAAATGAAAATATTTCACCCGTCCTTGTTTAAAAAGGGTTACAAAGTTACATTTGGATATCGTTTTAAAATTTCGACGTGTTTGTTGTCACAAAGTGACCAATGCTTATCATGTAGTAACTCCAACTAGAAAAATGAAAATATTTCACCCGTCCTTGTTTAAAATGGGTTACAAAGTTACATTTGGATATCGTTTTAAAATTTCGACGTGTTTGTTGTCACAAAGTGACCAATGCTTATCGTGTAGTAACTCCAACTAAAACATGAAAATATTTCACCGTCCTTGTTTAAAAAGGGTTACAAAGTTACATTTGCAAATCGTTTTAAAATTTCGACGTGTTTGTTGTCACAAAGTGACCAATGCTTATCGTGTAGTAACTCCAACTAAAAAATGAAAATATTTCACCCGTCCTTGTTTAAAAAGGGTTACAGAGTTACATTTGGATATCGCTTTAAAAATCCGATGCGTTTATTGTCACAAAGTGACCAATGCTTATCATGTAGTAACTCCAACTAGAAAAATGAAAATATTTCACCCGTCCTTGTTTAAAATGGGTTACAAAGTTACATTTGGATATCGTTTTAAAATTTCGACGTTTTTGTTGTCACAAAGTGACCAATGCTTATCATATAGTAACTCCAACTAGAAAAATGAAAATATTTCACCCGTCCTTGTTTAAAATGGGTTACAAAGTTACATTTGGATATCGTTTTATAATTTCGACGTGTTTGTTGTCACAAAGTGACCAATGGTTATCGTGTAGTAACTCCAACTAGAAAAATGAAAATATTTCACCCGTCCTTGTTTAAAAAGGGTTACAAAGTTACATTTGGATATCGCTTTAAAAATGCGACGTGTTTATTGTCACAAAGTGACCAATGCTTATCGTGTAGTAACTCCAACTAGAAAAATTAAAATATTTCACCCGTCCTTGTTTAAAAAGGGTTACAAAGTTACATTTGGATATCGTTTTAAAATTTCGACGTGTTTGTTGTCACAAAGTGACCAATGCTTATCGTGTAGTAACTCCAACTAAAACATGAAAATATTTCACCGTCCTTGTTTAAAAAGGGTTACAAAGTTACATTTGCAAATCGTTTTAAAATTTCGACGTGTTTGTTGTCACAAAGTGACCAATGCTTATCGTGTAGTAACTCCAAGTAAAAAATGAAAATATTTCACCCGTCCTTGTTTAAAAAGGGTTACAAAGTTACATTTGGATATCGCTTTAAAAATGCGATGTGTTTATTGTCACAAAGTGACCAATGCTTATCATGTAGTAACTCCAACTAGAAAAATGAAAATATTTCACCCGTCCTTGTTTAAAATGGGTTACAAAGTTACATTTGGATATCGTTTTAAAATTTCGACGTGTTTGTTGTCACAAAGTGACCAATGCTTATCATATAGTAACTCCAACTAGAAAAATGAAAATATTTCACCCGTCCTTGTTTAAAATGGGTTACAAAGTTACATTTGGATATCGTTTTATAATTTCGACGTGTTTGTTGTCACAAAGTGACCAATGCTTATCGTGTAGTAAATCCAACTAAAAAATGAAAATATTTCACCCGTCCTTGTTTAAAAAGGGTAACAAAGTTACATTTGGATATCGTTTTAAAATTTCGACGTGTTTGTTGTCACAAAGTGACCAATGCTCATCGTGTAGTAACTCCAACTAAAAAATGAAAATATTTCACCCGTCCTTGTTTAAAAAGGGTTACAAAGTTACATTTGGATATCGTTTTAAAACTTCGACGTGTTTGTTGTCACAAAGTGAACAATGCTTATCGTGTAGTAACTCCAACTAAAACATGAAAATATTTCACCGTCCTTGTTTAAAAAGGGTTACAAAGTTACATATGCAAATCGTTTTAAAATTTCGACGAGTTTGTTGTCACAAAGTGACCAATGCTTATCATGTAGTAACTCCAACTAGAAAAATGAAAATATTTCACCCGTCCTTGTTTAAAATGGGTTACAAAGTTACATTTGGATATCGTTTTAAAATTTCGACGTGTTTGTTGTCACAAAGTGACCAATGCTTATCACGTAGTAACTCCAACTAGAAAAATGAAAATATTTCACCCGTCCTTGTTTAAAATGGGTTACAAAGTTACATTTGGATATCGTTTTAAAATTTCGACGTGTTTGTTGTCACAAAGTGACCAATGCTTATCATATAGTAACTCCAACTAGAAAAATGAAAATATTTCACCCGTCCTTGTTTAAAATGGGTTACAAAGTTACATTTGGATATCGTTTTATAATTTCGACGTGTTTGTTGTCACAAAGTGACCAATGCTTATCGTGTAGTAACTCCAACTAGAAAAATTAAAATATTTCATCCGTCCTTGTTTAAAAAGGGTTACAAAGTTACATTTGGATATCGCTTTAAAAATGCCACGTGTTTATTGTCACAAAGTGACCATTGCTTATCGTGTAGTAACTCCAACTAGAAAAATTAAAATATTTCACCCGTCCTTGTTTAAAAAGGGTTACAAAGTTACATTTGGATATCGTTTTAAAATTTCGACGTGTTTGTTGTCACAAAGTGACCAATGCTTATCGTGTAGTAACTCCAACTAAAACAAGAAAATATTTCACCGTCCTTGTTTAAAAAGGGTTACAAAGTTACATTTGCAAATCGTTTTAAAATTTCGACGTGTTTGTTGTCACAAAGTGACCAATGCTTATCGTGTAGTAACTCCAACTAAAAAATGAAAATATTTCACCCGTCCTTGTTTAAAAAGGGTTACAGAGTTACATTTGGATATCGCTTTAAAAATCCGATGCGTTTATTGTCACAAAGTGACCAATGCTTATCATGTAGTAACTCCAACTAGAAAAATGAAAATATTTCACCCGTCCTTGTTTAAAAAGGGTTACAAAGTTACATTTGGATATCGCTTTAAAAATGCGACGTGTATATTGTCACAAAGTGACCAATGCTTATCATGTAGTAACTCCAACTAGAAAAATGAAAATATTTCACCCGTCCTTGTTTAAAATGGGTTACAAAGTTACATTTGGATATCGTTTTAAAATTTCGACGTTTTTGTTGTCACAAAGTGACCAATGTTTATCGTGTAGTAACTCCAACTAAAAAATGAAAATATTTCACCCGTCCTTGTTTAAAAGGGATTACAAAGTTACATTTGCAAATCGTTTTAAAATTTCGACGTGTTTGTTGTCACAAAGTGACCAATGCTTATCGTGTAGTAACTCCAAGTAAAAAATGAAAATATTTCACTCGTCCTTGTTTAAAAAGGGTTACAAAGTTACATTTGGATATCGCTTTAAAAATGCGATGTGTTTATTGTCATAAAGTGACCAATGCTTATCATGTAGTAACTCCAACTAGAAAAATGAAAATATTTCACCCGTCCTTGTTTAAAATGGGTTACAAAGTTACATTTGGATATCGTTTTAAAATTTCGACGTGTTTATTGTCACAAAGTGACCAATGCTTATCATATAGTAACTCCAACTAGAAAAATGAAAATATTTCACCCGTCCTTGTTTAAAATGGGTTACAAAGTTACATTTGGATATCGTTTTATAATTTCGACGTGTTTGTTGTCACAAAGTGACCAATGCTTATCGTGTAGTAACTCCAACTAGAAAAATGAAAATATTTCACCCGTCCTTGTTTAAAAAGGGTTACAAAGTTACATTTGGATATCGCTTTAAAAATGCGACGTGTTTATTGTCACAAAGTGACCAATGCTTATCGTGTAGTAACTCCAACTAGAAAAATTAAAATATTTCACCCGTCCTTGTTTAAAAAGGGTTACAAAGTTACATTTGGATATCGTTTTAAAATTTCGACGTGTTTGTTGTCACAAAGTGACCAATGCTTATCGTGTAGTAACTCCAACTAAAACATGAAAATATTTCACCGTCCTTGTTTAAAAAGGGTTACAAAGTTACATTTGCAAATCGTTTTAAAATTTCGACGTGTTTGTTGTCACAAAGTGACCAATGCTTATCGTGTAGTAACTCCAAGTAAAAAATGAAAATATTTCACCCGTCCTTGTTTAAAAAGGGTTACAAAGTTACATTTGGATATCGCTTTAAAAATGCGATGTGTTTATTGTCACAAAGTGACCAATGCTTATCATGTAGTAACTCCAACTAGAAAAATGAAAATATTTCACCCGTCCTTGTTTAAAATGGGTTACAAAGTTACATTTGGATATCGTTTTAAAATTTCGACGTGTTTGTTGTCACAAAGTGACCAATGCTTATCATATAGTAACTCCAACTAGAAAAATGAAAATATTTCACCCGGCCTTGTTTAAAATGGGTTACAAAGTTACATTTGGATATCGTTTTATAATTTCGACGTGTTTGTTGTCACAAAGTGACCAATGCTTATCGTGTAGTAAATCCAACTAAAAAATGAAAATATTTCACCCGTCCTTGTTTAAAAAGGGTAACAAAGTTACATTTGGATATCGTTTTAAAATTTCGACGTGTTTGTTGTCACAAAGTGACCAATGCTCATCGTGTAGTAACTCCAACTAAAAAATGAAAATATTTCACCCGTCCTTGTTTAAAAAGGGTTACAAAGTTACATTTGGATATCGTTTTAAAAGTTCGACGTGTTTGTTGTCACAAAGTGAACAATGCTTATCGTGTAGTAACTCCAACTAAAACATGAAAATATTTCACCGTCCTTGTTTAAAAAGGGTTACAAAGTTACATTTGCAAATCGTTTTAAAATTTCGACGAGTTTGTTGTCACAAAGTGACCAATGCTTATCATGTAGTAACTCCAACTAGAAAAATGAAAATATTTCACCCGTCCTTGTTTAAAATGGGTTACAAAGTTACATTTGGATATCGTTTTAAAATTTCGACGTGTTTGTTGTCACAAAGTGACCAATGCTTATCGTGTAGTAAATCCAACTAAAAAATGAAAATATTTCACCCGTCCTTGTTTAAAAAGGGTTACAAAGTTACATTTGGATATCGCTTTAAAAATGCGACGTGTATATTGTCACAAAGTGACCAATGCTTATCGTGTAGTAACTCCAACTAGAAAAATGAAAATATTTCACCCATCCTTGTTTAAAATGGGTTACAAAGTTACATTTGGATATCGTTTTAAAATTTCGACGTGTTTGTTGTCACAAAGTTACCAATGTTTATCGTGTAGTAACTCCAACTATAAAATGAAAATATTTCACCGTCCTTGTTTAAAAAGGGTTACAAAGTTACATTTGGATATCGCTTTAAAAATGCGACTTGTTTATTGTCACAAAGTGACCAATGCTTATCGTGTAGTAACTCCAACTAAAACATGAAAATATTTCACCCGTCCTTGTTTAAAAGGGGTTACAAAGTTACATTTGGATATCGCTTTAAAAATGCGACGTGTATATTGTCACAAAGTGACCAATGCTTATCGTGTAGTAGCTCCAACTAGAAAAATGAAAATATTTCACCCGTCCTTGTTTAAAATGGGTTACAAAGTTACATTTGGATATCATTTTAAAATTTCGACGTGTTTGTTGTCACAAAGTTACCAATGCTTATCGTATAGTAACTCCAACTATAAAATGAAAATATTTCACCCGTCCTTGTTTAAAAAGGGTTACAAAGTTACATTTGGATATCGCTTTAAAAATGCGACGTGTTTGTTGTCACAAAGTGACCAATGCTTATCGTCTAGTAACTCCAACTAGAAAAATGAAAATATTTCACCCGTCCTTGTTTAAAAAGGGTTACAAAGTTACATTTGGATATCGCTTTAAAAATGCGACGTGTGTATTGTCACAAAGTGACCAATGCTTATCGTGTAGTAACTCCAACTAGAAAAATGAAAATATTTCACCCGTCCTTGTTTAAAAAGGGTTACAAAGTGACATTTGGATATCGCTTTAAAAATGCGACGTGTTTATTGTCACAAAGTGACCAATGCTTATCGTGTAGTAACTCCAACTAGAAAAATGAAAATATTTCACCCGTCCTTGTTTAAAAAGGGTTACAAAGTTACATTTGGATATCGCTTTAAAAATGCGATGTGTTTATTGTCACAAAGTGACCAATGCTTATCGTGTAGTAACTCCAACTAGAAAAATGAAAATATTTCACCCGTCCTTGTTTAAAAAGGGTTACAAAGTTACATTTGGATATCGCTTTAAAAATGCGACGTGTATATTGTCACAAAGTGACCAATGCTTATCGTGTAGTAGCTCCAACTAGAAAAATGAAAATATTTCACCCGTCCTTGTTTAAAAAGGGTTACAAAGTTACATTTAGATATCGTTTTAAAATTTCGACGTGTTTGTTGTCACAAAGTGACCAATGCTTATCGTGTAGTAAATCCAACTAAAAAATGAAAATATTTCACCCGTCCTTGTTTAAAAAGGGTTACAAAGTTACATTTGGATATCGCTTTAAAAATGCGACGTGTATATTGTCACAAAGTGACCAATGCTTATCGTGTAGTAACTCCAACTAGAAAAATGAAAATATTTCACCCGTCCTTGTTTAAAAAGGGTTACAAAGTTACATTTGGATATCGCTTTAAAAATGCGACGTGTTTATTGTCACAAAGTGACCAATGCTTATCGTGTAGTAACTCCAACTAGAAAAATGAAAATATTTCACCCGTCCTTGTTTAAAAAGGGTTACAAAGTTACATTTGGATATCGCTTTAAAAATGCGATGTGTTTATTGTCACAAAGTGACCAATGCTTATCGTGTAGTAACTCCAACTAGAAAAATGAAAATATTTCACCCGTCCTTGTTTAAAAAGGGTTACAAAGTTACATTTGGATATCGCTTTAAAAATGCGACGTGTATATTGTCACAAAGTGACCAATGCTTATCGTGTAGTAGCTCCAACTAGAAAAATGAAAATATTTCACCCGTCCTTGTTTAAAAAGGGTTACAAAGTTACATTTAGATATCGTTTTAAAATTTCGACGTGTTTGTTGTCACAAAGTGACCAATGCTTATCGTGTAGTAAATCCAACTTAAAAATGAAAATATTTCACCCGTCCTTGTTTAAAAAGGGTTACAAAGTTACATTTGCAAGTCGTTTAAAAAATCCGACGTGTTTTTGCGGTTACGGTTACAAATGATTAGCAGAGAATAACTCCAACTAGAAAAATGAAAATATTTCACCCGTCCTTGTTTAAAAAGGGTTACAAAGTTACATTTGGAAGTCGTTTTAAAATTTCGACGTGTTTGTTGTCACAAAGTGACCAATGCTTATCGTGTAGTAAATCCAACTAAAAAATGAAAATAGTTCACCCGTCCTTGTTTAAAAAGGGTTACAAAGTTACATTTGCAAGTCGTTTAAAAAATCCGACGTGTTTTTGTGGTTACGGTTACAAATGATTAGCAGAGAATAACTCCAACTAAAAAATGAAAATATTTCACCCGTCCTTGTTTAAAAAGGGTTACAAAGTTACATTTGCAAATCGTTTAAAAAGTTCGACCTGTTTTTGTCACAAAGTGACCGAAGCTTATCGTGGAGTAACTCTAAATAGAATATATTGAAACACATGGATAAACTGGAGTGTTGTGGGTAGATGCCGTTGAACTCAGACTACTTAAATTGGTATAATTAATTAATGATACATAAAGAGAGTTTATTATCAGATGCTCAAATGCAGGCATATGTTGGACAGTGTAGTAAGTCTATCTATCAATTTACATTAGTTACTACCAGCTAGTCATAATGGTTATTCAGTAGGACTATTGGTATATATGGGAAGCAATATTGATCAAAGTAGCAAGTTATGGGGGATAGTCTATAAAGCAGACTAGTAAGAGTGGTCACCATAGCTAACCAGTGAGGTGAGTCCATCTATCAAGTTACATTAGTAGCTGGTCGTAATGGTCAGTATATGAGAGGTACTATTAACCACTGTAGCTAGCTATGGTGGATAGTCGGTAGCAAGGTAGTAAGATTAGTCACTCTGGCTGAACATGGTGTTGAGTAAATCTAGCCAGTTTCATTAGTCACTATAGCTAGTAAATGTGCTTATTCAGTATATATGGGCAGTTTTATTGAACATAGCTAGTTACTTACACTAGTCATGGTCTTCAGTCTATATATAGAGGATCTACAACTCGTCTAGTAAATTAGGTCTGGACCTCGCCATATATATAAACTGGAAGCCATAGTATTTTGAGACATAGAGTACGGAGTGTTACCAGACGACAAACCGGAAGTCAAATGTCACCTGGCACTATTTCCTGTTATTAAACGAACGTTTAATATCCCAATTTATAGGATGGGTTTATTGAATGGAATAAGGGTAGGATCATGTAATAAATGGTAATATTAATCAACATGGCTAGCTATGGTGACTTAGCTATCTAGGCAGCTTGTAAGATAGTCGCTATATCTTACAAGGGTGATATGTCAATCTAGCCAGTTACATTAGCCACAATAGTTGGTCATGGTGGTTGTTCAGTTTATCCAGGTAGTAATGTCGTTCAATATAGCCATTAGTCATTGTAGCAAGTCATGGTGATCATTCAGTATACATGGGCAATACTATAGATCAAGTAGCCAGCTGGAAAGACAGTGTATACCGCAAGATAGTAATATTAGTCACCGCAGGATGGTAAGTCTATCTAGTCATTTACTGTAGTCACTACAACTAGACCTGGTGGGTATTCAGTCTACATATACAGTACTATTGATCCATAAAGCTAACCATGGTGGCTTATATATTTATTAGTCACAATGGCTAATCATGGTGGTTATGCAGTTTACAAAGGTAGTCATATAAACCACTATAGCTGGCACTGGCGAGCGGATGGTGTATATATCCAGCTAATAATAATAGTCACTATAGCTAATCAGGTGGTAAGTCTATTCAGTGAGCTAAATTAGTCACTATACCTAGTCATTGTGGTAATTCAGTACATGTGGACAGTAATGTCGACCAACGTAGCCAGCTACGGTGGATAATCTATAAAGAAAAGCTGATAAGTGTAGACATTATTGCTAACCATGGTGGTAAGTCTATCTAGCCAGTTACATTAGTCACTATAGAGCCTGTCAATTTGGTTACTCAGTACATATGGACAGTGTGATATTGATCGGTTTATCTACCGATAGTGCGTAGGCTATACAACATGCTAGTAAGTGTAGTCACTTTAGCTAAACAGAGTGGTAAGCCTATCAAGCAGTTACGCTAGACACTGCAGCTATTTATGGTGGATATGTAGTTACCTAGACAGTATTATTGTGACTATAGCGATCAAATGCCGATAGTCTATCTCTCCAGCTACTAAAATTGTCATTATAGCTCACTAGGGAGGTAAGTCCATATAGCCAGTTACATTGGTCACTATAGCTAGCAATGATGGTCAGAAAGTGTATACGGGTGGTAGTATTTATCAATGTAGCTAACTATGGTGGATTATCTATCTAGCCAGCATGTAATAATAGTTACTAAAAATAATTCATATTATATTTCCAGAATCCAAAGATTTAGGCACCTACCCAAATTGGAGTATGTACAGTGAAAACTTAAGTCAACTGTATAAGAGTCATGTGCAGATGCAGGACGGTCAATATATGCTCCATCATCATTATTATATTCCCAGAATCCAGATATTTAGACTCATACCCATTTTCCTTGATTGGCCCTTAAAATGTTGAACCCCAAATTGGAGCCCGTGCAGTGAAAACCTAAGTAAATTATATATATGTAATGTACAGATGCAGGACTGTCCATATATGTCCCAATGTCCATATCATATGTCCAGAATCCAGATATTTAGACTCATACCCATTTTCCTTGATGGGCCCTTAATATGGTGAACCCCAAATTGGAGCCCGTGCTGTGAAAACCTAGGTAAATTATATATATGTCATGTACAGATGCAGGACTGACCATATATGTCCCAATGTCCATATAATATGTCCAGAATCCAGATATTTAGACTCATACCCATTTTCCTTGATGGGCCCTTAATATGGTGAACCCCAAATTGGAGCCCGTGCTGTGAAAACCTAGGTAAATTATATATATGTCATGTACAGATGCAGGACTGACCATATATGTCCCAATGTCCATATAATATGTCCAGAATCCAGATATTTAGACTCATACCCATTTTCCTTGATGGGCCCTTAATATGGTGAACCCCAAATTGGAGCCCGTGCAGTGAAAACCTAAGTAAATTATATATATGTCATGTACAGATGCAGGACTGACCATATATGTCCCAACGTCCATATAATATGTCCAGAATCCAGATATTCTCTTCTATTTTGCATATTAATTTTGTATCATCTGTATATTATGTTATGTTGGAAATAAAAATATGTTTACACTAAAAAGAAAGAAAAAATGACATCTCAGGCCCTTTCAAACCCTCCTGGGTCAAATCCCCCCCCCCCCCCCCAAAACAAATAATAATAATAATAATTTAATGTGGATGGAGAATTAAATTATATTACAGTTTGCCCTCTGGAATTCGGGTATATTATCATTGTGACCGTTCCACACACGACTAACTTATCTTATATATACGTGCCATTTAAATCACAATGCTACATCGAAACAAGAATATAACATAATTGAACAAGTTTGATTAGTTGCATGGACGATCATTAATGGGTACACGTTGACAATATTTGGTGGGTATCATTTTGCCTCGGTTTGGTCTGGGTATCATTTTGCCTTGGCTTGGCGGTTCGGTGAGCGGTCATAAAAAGTCGAAAATTCTAAGTACACAATGTTTAAAACCGCCAAGCTCGAGTATATATGTGAAGAACGATAATCATTTTACATGTTTTTACATGAAAAATAGCTGGGACATGTTTTAGAAACGAGAAATCTCAGGAAATTCATATTTTGATTTAAAATTCGAGCTTGGCGGTTCGGTGGTCGGTCATCAAATGTCAAAAATTCTTAATATAAAATATTCAAAACCGCCAAGCTCGAGTATATTTGTGACGAATGATAATCATTACTTGCGCCAGTCCATGCTGGACGCAAGTAATGTTTTCGGTTCGGATCTTTGTCTGTCCTTCCGTGAATATGTTACGTCATACCGGAAGTACATATTGTAAAAAAATGAACACGCGCTAATATGAAATGGTTGCATCAATGGTTATTTAAATCCACATATATACTTAATTTGCATTGTTATCTGGTTTTATTTAGGTAATAAATCGTTCATAAATGAACAATATTGAAAAATTTCAAAAACTTCAAAAATTTCAAAAACTTCACAAATTTAAAAAAAAATTAGTAATTTTTATAGGCGCCAAATTACCATCCAAGCCGTATACCCTTATAAACTGCGGGTCAGTCCTAGTAACGCGAACGTCAACGCGTTTGAAGTTTTTGAAGTTTTCAATGCGAATGTCACTTTAACATTATCCCACAGTGAGTGCCTAGTGTCACTTAAACATTCACCATGGTGAGTGCCTTGTGTCACTTTAACAATCATCCCCCGTGAGAGCCTATTGTCCCTTTAATATTCAAATACTGAGTGCATTTTGTCCCTTTAATATTCAGGGCGGAAGCTGCCCATCGTTCATCGAGGTCATCACGTGATATACATGTAGATAATACATCGTTCACATGGAGAGACTTCGTTCAGCGAGCGCAGTGTGTCACTTTAACATTCAAGACTGAAGCTATCCCCATCAAGGTCCTCACGTAATATACATGTAGATAATACACCATGCATCGGAGTGGCCTAAATCTGATAGTTGGTTAACAGGTAAAAAACACTACCAATATGTCTCACATGTAATTAGATCGGATAGAGTTATCGTTCCTAATACCCATATAAAAATGTACCTGGGTAAATCCACCCAGGTTTTTTGGGCCGAAACCCAGGTAAAAATCTATCTACCAAGACATCCACCAACCATCAAGACCCCGCGAAACCTGGGTTTTACCATGATTTACCCACCTGAAACTGGATAAAAACCCTGGTATGGGTAAACCTGGGTGTAATTACCCAGGTGACCACACCCAGGTGTACCCTACCTGGGTGTTTCCCACCCAGGTCTACCCTGGTGTTTCCTACCTGGGTGTTTCTCCACCCAGGTGTACCATGGTGTTATTTACACAGGTGTACCCTGGTGTTTCCTACCTGGGTGTTTCCCATCCAGGTTACCTTGGTGTTATTCACCCAGGTGTACCCTGGTGTTTCCTACCTGGGTGTTTCCCACCCAGGTGTAACTTGGTGTTATTCACCCAGGTGTACCCTGGTGTTTCCTACCTGGGTGTTTCCCACCCAGGTGTACCTTGGTGTTATTCACCCAGGTGTACCCTGGTGTTTCCTACCTGGGTGTTCCCCACCCAGGTGTACCTTGATGTTTCCCACCCAGGTCTACCCTGGTGTTTCCTACCTGGGTGTTTCTCCACCCAGGTGTACCATGGTGTTATTTACACAGGTGTACCCTGGTGTTTCCTACCTGGGTGTTTCCCATCCAGGTTACCTTGGTGTTATTCACCCAGGTGTACCCTGGTGTTTCCTACCTGGGTGTTTCCCACCCAGGTGTAACTTGGTGTTATTCACCCAGGTGTACCCTGGTGTTTCCTACCTGGGTGTTTCCCACCCAGGTGTACCTTGGTGTTATTCACCCAGGTGTACCCTGGTGTTTCCTACCTGGGTGTTCCCCACCCAGGTGTACCTTGATGTTTCCAACCCAGGTATACCTTGGTGTTTTTTTTACGCCGGTGTACCTTGGTGTTTTCTTACCCAGGTGGATTTCCCATTGAGATGCACCTGGGTTAGAAAACCCCAAGGTACACCAGGTAAGGAAACACCAAGGTACACCTGGGCAGGAAAACACCAAGGTACACCTGGGTAAGAAAACACCAAGGTACACCTGGGTAAGAAAACACCAAGGTACACCTGGGTAAGAAAACACCAAGGTACACATGGGTAGGAAACACCAAGGAACACCTGGGTGAATAACACCAAGGTACACCTGGGTGGGGATACCAAAGTGAAATGATGAGGATGGCAATGAAGTAGATTTTGATGGGATGCAGGGGTATTGTTATCAATGGAGTTGTTTTAGTATAATAGAACATTAAGGAAACTGATTGTGCAGCAATACAAGTTTATTCAAGGACAACAAACTAACTAAAGATAAAATACATGTATAGAAACACATGTAATATATAAATATATAAACTCATTAAACTGCATGGGTTAAAACTTACTGACAACAAGAGTTGGGTTAAAATTTTGATTAAAAAACACTTGCAAAGTCCCTCTTCATACATGTATATGGTATGTTAGGCAAGTTACATGTACATGTAGTTGCAATGTATACTAGTACCGGTACATGACATACCGGTGGACACAAAAATCATTATTTTAGTTCCAATGTCATTTACCAGAATACATGTACATGTTGTACCTTGCAACTACATCTACAGTGAGGTAGTTTTGTCTCATTTAAACTTTCTAAATGGGTTTCTCCCTTTGAATGACGTAAACTAATGTGAGTATACACATGAGCTGTGGTGTGAAATACACACCAAAAAATTATTTCTTAGTCTGAGGACATGTTTCCTGTCATTATCTTACTGCTTACAAATATAGATTTGTAATAGTGTGCTGTAATGCTCCAGAAATAGTCATATTTTGTCCTGGTTCATAAGAACATATTATTTCTTAGTGTTAGAAGGACATGTTGCCTGATATTATTTGACTCATAAACCCCCAAATGTACATGTAAACAGAACATTCGGGAAAGAGACACACCATCTTTATCCTGTTTTATATCAGTACTAAGTAGCAATATTGATCAGATAGCAAAATATGCTATAAATAGATTTCAGATGGTAGAGATTAAACAATCACATTAATTGCACCAACTCGAAACAGTTAACATACCCTGTAGAATACAGACTATGATCAAGGAGGGTGTCACACACACCCCCACCCCGCTTTGGTATGTGATATTCAAGCCATTTTCAGGTGGTATGCTATATACATGTACATACCCAATGTTATCTGGTACTAGGATTTCACACAGCAATATAACCGGCATTCACGATTCAGCAAAAAGGCTAGTATGCAGATATAATAGCAGAAAATTATAAAAAATTTGAGTATTTTCCAGCTTAAACAGACCCAAGTGATATATTTTTATCTAATTCAGTCTAATGGCTCTTGATATGTTGATGTTTTGGATACTATTTCAGCAAATGTGAGAAAAAGTGGCTTCTTTGGGGCATCAGCTTGTCTGAAAAATATATCAAGGTCCCCTAAATCCGATACTACATTTCAGAACAATCCAACCAGTGTCCCATGAAATGGTGGATAATAAACTACCATACCAAATTTGATTCAGATTTGATCACACAAACTAAAATTATGATGCGGAAACCAGAAATTAACACGATTCTAAGTCGAAAAAGGGCCATAACTCTCGCAAAAATGAGCGGAGCACACCTATATTCGAACTTGACCTGTATTTTGGTATGATAAACTTACATACCACATTTGGTTCAGATATGATCACACAAACTGAAGTTATCATCCGGAAACCTACAATTTTCAAAGTTTAAATGTCTATTAGGCGACACCAATTTTTAAGTCTGGTTTACGAACATGTGGGCTGATGTGGGGAGAACAAAAGTAGATGCAGGAGGGGAAAAAAATAAAAATAAAAAAAATTGTCCCCCCCAATTTATATCAAGTAAATCTTGAAATTTTACATAAATTTTACAAAAATTGTGAAAAAAAACTTTTCGAATGAAATTCTGAACCAAACAAGACATTTCTTGTCATGAAATACATGAAAATATGGATCTGCAAATGATCATAAGCAGAACCGGATGCGACAGCACATGAAAATCAGTACGCGTGTAAAAAAATTTGGGACAAAAAATTAAAAAAAAAAATTCATGAAATGGAACAAAAGTTGTAGGAGGTGTTCGTAAACCGGACTTAAAAATTGGTGTCGCCTTATGTGTATATAACTCATATAGCTAACTATTAAAGGTGCTCAATCAGATTCGATGGTCCCCATATAATTAGATTCCAACAACAACATTTTTTTTAGAAATGCTGCTTCAGTAATATCAGAATCGATTAATTGCCCAAAAATAATGCTAACCACTGTCAACTACATGTATAGTATAAAATCGCCTGATACGTTATATTTATCAACATGCGGTTCGACGAAGTTTGACCTTATTATCAACACAAAGCCTCTTCATTTTAGAGTTATCCATCTTCATCCGCAATTTGGTATGAGACCGTCGGCTCGTCAAATTTTTCTGGGCCACTATTAAGTATCGATGGTGATAAATATTAAAATTTCAAAAATTGATATCTAATAACTCTGAGCTTTGATACATGTAGGTGGGTCCCTCGACTTGATTAAAATATTTTTACCCCCCCCCCCCCCCGATTCCATATACATGTATATGTAAATAGCAAATGAGGGGCACTTAATCGGATTATGCATCTTTAAACTGTATTTGAATTTAAAGATGCATAATCTGATTAAGGGCCCCCTGAATTAATGCTCGCACATTACTCTTTATTTGGACTTGGGGGGTAATAGATATTTGGTACGAGTCGAGGAACCCACCACCTATCAAAGCTCAGAGTTATTAGATATCAATTTTTGAAATATACTATTTTTCACGATCAAGAATTAATAGTGGCCCACGGTCTCGGACCAAATTTCAGATGAAGATGGATAACTCTAAAATCAAGAGGCTTTCTGTTGATAATAAGGCCAAATTTTGTAGAACAACATGTTGATAAATAACATATGTCAGGCAATTGTATACTTTAGTTGACAGTGGTTAGCATTATTTTAGGGCAATTAATCAATTCTGATAACGTAACTGAAGCAGCCTTTCTAAATACAAATGAATGATGTTGGAATCTGATTATATGGGTATCATCGAACCGGATTGAGTACCTTTAAAATGAACTGTATCCAGTATAAACATGTTAAACCTGATAATTAATTAGAGCATGCAGTCCCTGTTGACATGCGGTATCCGCTGGTAATCTTAGCACAGTAATATGTGTTAACTGTGATAACCAAGTTAATTGTTTTTACCACAAAAATTCTGAATTCTATCTAGACATTTTGAAACAATAAAAAAAAATTCTGGTGTGATTACAATGTCAACTTTAAAACAAAATTCATATAAACATCGCATGAAAAATACAGCCTAACTGTAAATGTGAGGTGGACCACATTCTGCGGCGGTATAACTGACTGCGGTTGATCGCATGAACACGCCTGAATACTGCAGTAATACCCGAGTAATATAAGGCGAGTTGATTAATTAAAGCATAGCTGTAATTTTACATGTATGTTCTATACACTTTGTTGGGAAAGAGAATATAGCTGTGCGACAATGTTAATCCTGATGAGCTAAGTTAGAAATTTTTCAATCAAAACCTCATAAAAAAAAATTTAAATTCAGTTCTCAATTTTCGAACACTTCTAGGAAATTGTTCAAAAATATTGTTAAAAGATGCCCATTCGATTTGACACTGTAAATATACCCTGTTCAAGTGTTCCTGCTAATGTGCTATGATGCGGTTGGGTCCTGCTTAATTGCTATGAATTGCACTACCCGCATCATAGCAATTCAGCAGGACCACCAGCATCATAGCATATTAGCAGGACCACTTGGCCAGTGGTAAAATAGTTTGTTTTCCATACGGATATGTGTTTTCAAATAATCATGTAATGATATCTAACATACATGTATATGATCCCATTTATAGGTTTTATTCATCACGGCCAGATAAACTTTGTATACAGACAGTTTTACCAAACTTAGAATTTTTATTAGGTGCTTTCATTGTAGCTGTAATTACTAGTATTAAAAGAGTGCTCAATAAAGTTTGTTTTATCATTTATGCTCATTTGGAATTTGGATGCTATTTAATTCTGTTTATCTATATAATTGGCTGCACTGCTAAATTTTGACTCATTTCAGTCATTTGATGTCAGTACATGTAGTTGTCCATCGAAATGGCGAACACAACCAAAGACAAATTACAAGAGGAAAGACAACAAATACATTTGATGTGCACTAAAACAGATACAGTAGTGCCCTAAGAAATCGACCCCTTAACCACAGCAGAATTATGTGTAACTTTCAGGATTTAGTCGGATATATGGCTTGTTGCCATTCATCGGAAAGCTCTCCCCGAGTTTAATACCCGTAATTCTGCTGTGGTTAAGGAGTCGATTAATTAGAGCATTACTGTAGTTACAAATGTATGTCTAGCCTCCTGTTGTGTCACTAATAAGATCTTTAATTCACATACGGTACACATGTACATGTACTATATAGTACCCGTTCAAGCGTTTACAAGTGTCAGTCATCGAGAAACTGACCAAAAGTTTTGGTAGTATATAATATAGGCTAGCACTGCACTTGGGCTACATGTACATGTACTGTAAGTGATTATAATGTACTATTTTTATATTCTGCTGTGAAAGTGTTGCTGAATGAAATTTAAGTTTACCCCGATATTCTAAGTCAGCTCGACTAAGATGGGTTTTTTCTCGAAAACTGATATCTGAATATACATGACTTTTTATACGTCTTCCACTGGTTGGTATTCCCTCTAAAATGACTAATTTTAACTGATTATATTAGCCCTGGTATGGAAAACTCTAACTGTTATAGCCCGATGAGCGGTTTACTGCCAACAGCGGTGATGATATGATGACCAGCGTTGTGCATGGCATATGTTGATCCAGGTAAGAATGCTACCATACATTCCAAACATTCATTAAATATCTTATTAATAGTAACCCAAACTACACAAGAGACTAGTATAACTAAGATTGGGCTCGATTAATGATGTGACACTTTCAGTACTTCATTTACTAGTAGCCTGGTACTGGTGGGCCTGGCTACAGATACTTGTTTGGCGTGTTTGAGGCCTGTGGCACAAGGGCGGCAGAATCAATTAAAATTTCTCTTATTGTAGTGTAGTACATGTACATGAATAGTACCGGTAGTACAGCACACAAAGAGGTATATAGTACCGGCACATGTACATGTATTCTCTCTGTTTTCACACATGTTTTTTTTTTATGACACATACATGTACTAAAGTGAAAGTAGGCCTACATGTATATAATGTGCACCCAGTATACCGGTACATGTACTGATATATTACATTGCAATACAGTCCGAGTACAATGATATAGCAAAATTATGCATAGTAGAATAACAACCTTTTGTACAAACAGTCCTGACAATGATATACCGGGATATCATGGTGATAGTTCATACATTTGGAATTACCGAATACCTGAGTTTGTGGATAGACCGCTTCATGCGATGTTTATGTGAATTTTTATTTTTAAGTCGGCATTGCGTACGGTAGTCCTATAAACCACACCAGAGAATAGCAATTGTCGGTCAGTGACCAACTTCTTATGTTTATGCAATCGATACAATCCGGTTCTGCTTTTGATGTCCAGTTCGATATTTGTGGTGTGTTCTTGTGCAAAAATATAATTCTAACTAATGCGCCAAAAATCAGGTTTATAAATTTATCCATTCTTGAGCAAGAGCAACTCGTAAAACTTGTATGGTATAACATTCCAAACTGAGTATGATAATAATGTTGAACCGGACATCGAAATCTGAAACGCATTTATGGATTGCAGCACGTGATGTTGAATAAACAGTTATAGAGGATATACAGTAATGCTATAATTAATTGACTCCTTAACTACAGCAGAATTATGGGTAACTTTTCAGGATTTAGTCGGAAATATGGGTTGATGCCATTCATCGGAAAGCTCTCGGTGAGAGCTTTCCGATGAATGGCAACAAGCCATATTTCGGACTAAATCCTGAAAAGTTACCCATAATTCTGCTGTAGTTAAGGAGTCGATTAATTAGCTCTAGAATTACTGTAACATGGTTTATAATATAAAAATGTATACTGTATGGGAAACATCAGAGGTTTACAAAGTAATAAAAACAGTTGATTTGTTCTTTATTCTTGTGGTTATATACACGTACATACATGTATTCTAAAAATAAATGTCCTTTACAACGTGGATCAATGAAATGCGGTTGTTGCATTTAAAATGCATTGAGGGTGCATTGTGTCACGCCACTTTGTAAATGCCTTAATGACAGCATTTAAATTAAATGCACTGCATTGGGAATAATCGCAGTCGCATTGAAATTACCGATCATTGCGCCGAAAAAGTATACTAGTATGAACACCCAAATAACGATACGATAGTGTATTTTGCAATTTTAGTTATAATTTTGTTTAATTTAAATTCACATCTGAATAATTCTGTGTTATTTTCCCACTCCTGGTGTACATGTATATGTTCGGAATCGGACATTCATGATGTAGTTTTCCATTCAAAATGGAATAAACATAAATAAACACTGTTGACATTAATTGTTTTATAATCAGAATCTGAGAATCATGATTCTCATTTTGATTCTAGTAAAAAGTCTTGATTCCCTGTAGAAAGTGAAACACTAACATTTTGATTATTGCCAAAAATCTGATGGATTTTAAGGCCTGCATCAAGACATTTGTTTGTGAATAAATCAAGGTAAATGTGTTAAAATATGAACGCATTTACAAATGCGTTGCTCCAAAATCGCAAAGTAGATTCGAACATGTGGTCGCTTTTCTAAGAAATTTGTGAGTGGTCTGTACATGTACATACATGTAAGTTACTTGACCAATTACACAAGGAGTCGAGGGACACAATCAATGAGGACGTTTGTACTAAAAAATATTTTTTTACGCAAGGAACGAACACAAGGCCACTTTCTTAATTTATATTATGAGCCAACAAGACAGATCGTAAATCGCTGTTACATGACAATATATGTGGCCATCATAATGGTCGACAGGCATGACGCCAACAAAAACCAATCTGTCAGGCCAATATAAAGAAGTCGCGACTTATTGCTGGTGGAACCTATTAAAGGCATCGTTCCATTTCGTTAATAACAACTTACATGTAACATTCACCTCCACCTCTTTACTCTTGGGCTCCAAATAAATATGCATGCACCAGCTGCATCCACGTTTATTATTTTTCTTGGGAAATCCCCCCCCCCCTGCACAGTGCTTATTTGGGTCTGCACGTTTATTAATATTTTGAAGCTATGAAAATTTAAATCAGCACAAATTCAAGATTTCTATATGATTCAGATGTAAAAATGATCAACACGTCTACATTAGTTACTAGCTAAACAAGACATTTTGTCATATGTTTATACTTTACAGTGAAATTGCGTTTCTTCCGTTCTCCATGAACGGATTCTCAAAATGTTTGGTTTTCCAAAAAACAAGGATTCGAACTGTCTGAACTGAACTCCATGCGTTTGTTTAAATAGATGAATAAATAATGGGAAAGACATACAATCCTAGTTCATAATGAATTTAAGTATATAAATATAAATAATAAACGGCGGATTCAACGTGGTCATGGGTTTTGACCGCGTTAAAAAAATCAGCAAACTCTGCATGAACCCCGAAGTTTGCTGATTTTTTCTCGCGGTCAAAACCCCATGACCGCATTGAAACCGCCGTTCATTTCTTATATGAATAACACAATTTAAGATTGGTGAATTATTTCTTTTGGTTAATTTAATAAACGTACAGGACCAAATAACGATCGTACAGGTGGGAATTTTACCTCGATTTTAATAATCGTACATTAGGCACTCAAGAGTAGTACATACTAGTATTCAAGTATGTGGCAAACCAAAAAAACACCACATGATACATACATGTACCTGTACTACATGTTGACTCGTATACCTGAACCTGCTATAAAAATTATTTGGTTAACCACAGTTGATGTTTTGCTCAGAGTTCCCCCTGCACTATTGTTTAGGTCTGTACTTTTATTAACTTTCAATGGAATTCCCCCCCCCCCGCACTATTATTTGGGCCTGCACTTTTATTTGGAGCCTGAGAGTAAGTTGCATTGAGTCTGACATTTATTTTCACGAATTACCATGCTAAAGGCCAAAGAAAAAAGATTGTATGTTTCCGGTAAAAAAATTTAGGGTAGGTAGGTAGGGAATTTTTTTTATTTTATTTTATTTTGATATTTTTTATCCAGCTGCAGAAATATTGAACTACCTCGACCAAAGTGACATAAAATGCCAACCCGTGCCATGGGGAAAGTATTACTTGATCAACACAGTGGAAATATACATTAAGATTGATAAAAAATCAAACTTACTTCATGCTTACGTATGTTTTTTATTATATCTAATACCACATTTTCATAAATTTGGCTATAAACTTGGTACAAAATTGATGTCACTAACTTTTTATAAGAATTTTACCAATAATACCGCCATTATACCGTACATGTATTGTGACGATTACATCCCATTGTCTGGGGGTAGCCAGTACACCCACCGAGCATGCCTGGTTTTTGGAAACAGTAGCTACTAGTACATGTATACCCCTAATATATGCAGTGATAACCTCTTTACATGTATATATACAGATACACACCCACCATGTCTGTTGATAGTGTTCCATAAGTCCCAAACAAGACATAAAGCAGGCAGGAGATCCACTCTCAGGAAATTAAAATTGCGAAAATTTTGACTTTTTCTCAAAATATCAATAAAAAGTTTAGGGTCGGCGGGTTATTTTTAGGGTCGGTCGATGTACGGAAACATAGTATCTTTTTTCTTTGGTCTAAGGAACATTGCAATTGGTTTGAAGTAACATGACCGCGTTGCGTCAACACTGGAACTGCATTGATGGTAATTTTCAACATGGTCTCACTGAGGTTCTATCAAATATAAATACTAGTATGGTTGAGGCCAACTTGAGGGAGACAATTATTTTGAGAATATGTGATCCTGTGTTAACATGAGCCTAAGGCGACACCAATTTTTAAGTCTGGTTTACGAACACCTCCTACAACTTTGTTTCCATTTCATGAATTTTTTTTTTTTTTTTTTGTCCCAAAATATTTTACACGCGTACTGATTTTCATGTGCTGTCGCATCCGGTTCTGCTTATGATCATTTACAGATCCATATTTTCATGTATTTCATGACAAGATATGTCTTGTTTGGTTTGAACAGAATTTCATTCAAAAACATTTTTTCACAATTTTTGTAAAATTTATGTAAAATTCCACGATTTACTTGATATAAATTGGGGGGACAATCTTTTTTATTTTTATTTTTTTCCCTCCTGCATCTACTTTTTTTCTCCCCCACATCGTAAACCAGACTTAAAAATTGGTGTCGCTTAAATATCATCTGATGGAGTCAAAATCATTGAACCGTCACTTATGCATGCACATGTTGTCTTGATGTTGAGTCTGGCTTTCATCATTTTCATTAGTTTTACTGTGAATATCCACCAAAGGTTGAGGTGTTATGGAACAACTGTATGGCATCGTATACTGTTATCTTCCGAGTAAATATGGAGTCTCTAATTATTTTATCAGTCACGCATCTACTCATCAAATAGTATAATCCTCAAATATTTGTAGTCCAGGTGATCTCGACTGCACAGTACATGTATAAACATTCATCTGTGCACAGTGTGTTTTAAATTTCTTTGCCGTGTAACAACTGTTGTCCCAAGTTTCAATGCCTTGTCCTCCTGGTATGTAGGGATTACCAATTTACCATTGCCGTGTTTTAATTTGCAATTTTGATGATGACGCTCACTAAGCTTGTTGATAATTTTCTTTGTCGTGTAACAACTGTTGTACCAAGTTTCTACGCCGCGTCCTCCTGGTATTTAGGGATTACCGGTGCCTTTAATAGCGTCAGATGCATCATTGCCAGTTAATGTACATTAGAGTGGAACTGAATTAACAATGTCACATTGACACAGTACTCAGTTAAGACCAGTAAAACAGCAAAAGTAGTATTATTGTACAGCAGGCTTATCACTATCAGTACTTACTACATGTACTGACCCCTTACTATCGTGGATCAATCTGAATCTGAATGGTTACGCTGCAGATCCCAATTATGGTAATTTCGCAGCGGGCGAGAGAGTCTCAGATCTTTTCCTTCAGCGCACTCTTGAAGGAATCCACAGGCTGTTGTTGTAGGATTAAGGATTCCTCCAGCTGATTCCAGTCGCATATAGTTCGAACAAATGTGGAATTAGCGAACTGAGCTGACACGTATGGTATAGCCTCGTAGCACTGACTGTTGTTCCTTTAAATTAGGTGCCGAGGAATTTGGCTGGTGACGTAGCCTGTCAGAACTTTGCTCTGCGATCTAAGACGCCTTGTTTCGGGTGTAAAGTATTGATTAGGTGGTATAGCCGGGACCAATCCACCCACCACCTTACTCATGAATCCCAGCCGATTTATTTTCCGCCGTTTCTGCAATGTTGGTAAATCTAGCTCGTAGAGGATCTTGGTCATATATCCATCTTCTTTGCTCTTATATTCTCTTTTAATGAAACGGGCTGCTCTACGCTGGATTCTTTCCAGCTTGTCGATGTGATTTTGTTGGTAGGGGTCCCAGATGGTGTCTGCGTAGTCCATGACCATGATCTTCAAACTTCTCAATTTTTCTTCTTCTGGACAGGTGCATTATGAGCAGGCCACTGGCACTACATCATGATTGTACCGGTACCACAAATTCAATTTTGAGAAAACTATTCTGGTTATGGCCAGGTAGCTGAGGTACTGTTCAATACTATAGTTGATCCGTTTCGTTATCGCAGCTTAATTCTTACTGTTCCGGGAATTGAAATATTTTTTGTCACATGAAATTCAGTCTTTTTCCATATTTGCGCACATCCATGGGGAGAAATCGGCGAATCTTATATATAAGTCCACAGTTTATCCGTTTGTAGCCAATACACCATTTCCTTCTGTCAATCCGCGTTGATTCGCGACAAAATTAACTCAAAATACCACAAAGAATTATCCGCGCTTCATTTTGAAGAACGATAACTAAAAGTTAAGATTGTAATTTGGCTGCAGAAACGAAACGAAACGAATTTTGAAACACAATAATTGTATTCACTAATATTTTCCTGTTGGTATATGGTCTACTATAGTATATGCAATCATTTATTTGAAATAATAAGTATCACTTAGAGAATAATTCTTACTGATAATTAGAAATCTCTTTATTTTGTATCCCTTTAATATTAAATAATGGCCCTGAATATTGTCTGTTTGTCAGTTTAATGTTCACTAATTATAGCTAGGCTGTTAGATAAAGTATGATATTGCTTCATTTGTCCGGGGTAGTGTATTGTCACACTGTCATAATAAACTTCAAGTAATAAGGTAACTACTCGTCAATGATGCTTGAATACATAAATGATTAATAAGGTAACAACTACCCGTCAATGATCGACGTCTTAATATAGAAAGGTTTTATAAGGTAACTAACTACACGGCAATGATACTTATTATAGAAGGTTAATAATTTAACTTCTTGTCAATGAAGCTTTAATATAGAAAGGGTTAATAAGGTAACTACCCGTCAATAATGCTTTAGTGTAGAAATGGTTACTAAGGTAACTACATGTCAATGATGCTTTAATAAAGAAAGGGTTAATAAGATAAAGTTCTACACGTCAATGATGCTTAAATGTAGAAAGGGCTAATAGGGTAACTACACGTCAATGATGTTTTAATATAGAAAGGGTTAATATGGTAATTACACGCCAATGGTGCTTTAATATAGAAAGGGTTAATATGGTAACTACCGTCCATGATGCTTTAATATATAACTGGCTACTATGATAACTACATGTCAATGATGCTTTATTGTAGAAAGGGTTAATAATGTAACTAATCACCAATGATACTCATTATAAAAAGGGTTAATAAGGTAACTGCCTGTCAATTATTGCTTCAACGTAGAAAGGGTTAATAAGGTAATTACACGCCAATGGTGCTTTAATATAGAAAGGGTTAATATGGTAACTATCAGTCAATGATGCTTTAATATAGAAAGTGTTATAATATGGTAACTGCACGTCAATGATGCTTTGATACAAAATGGTTAATAAGGTAATTACCCGTCAATGGCGCTTTAATATAGAAATGGTTTATAATGTAACTACTCACCAATGATACTTAGTATAGAAAGGGTTGTTTAATGTAACTACCTGTCAATTAATGCTTTAATATAGAAAAGGTTAATAAGGTAACTACACGCCAATGATACTTAGTATAGAAAGGGTTGGTAAGGTAACTACACGACAATGATACTTTAGTATATAGAGGGTTAATTAGGCAACTACCCGTCAACGATGATTTAATATAGAAAGGGTTAACAACTACATGTCAATGCTGCTTTAATACAGAAATGGTTAATAAGGTAACTTCACGTCAATGATGCTTTAATATAGAAAGGGTTAATACTGTAACTACTCACCAATGATACTTAGTATAGAACGGGTTAATAAGATAACTACCCAGCAATAATGATGCTTTAATATAGAGAGGGTTATAATAAGGTAACTACACGTCAATGATGCTTTAATACATAAATGGTTAATAAGGTAACTACCCGCCAATGGCGCTTTAATATAGAAAGGGTTGGTAAGGTAACTACACGACAATGATACTTTAATATAGAAAGGGTTAATAAGGTAACTACCTGTCAATTAATGCTTTAATATAGAAAGGGTTAATAAGGCAACTACACGCCAACGGTACTTAGTATAGAAAGGGTTAATAAGGTAACTATATACGACAATGATACTTTGGTATATACAGAGTTAAGGAGCCAACTACCCGCCAATGATGCTATACTATAGAAAGGGTTAACATTGTAACTACACATCAATGATATTTTAATATAGAAAGGGTTAATAAGGTAACTACGCGTCAATGATGCTTTAATAAAGAAAGGGTTAATAAGGTAACTTCACATCAATGGTGCTTTAATAAAGAAAGGGTTAATAATGTAACTACTCACCAATGTTACTTAGTATAGAAAGGGTTAATAAGGTAACTACCTGTCAATTAATGATTTAATATAGAATGGTTAATAAGGTAACTACACGCCAATGGTGCTGTAATATAGAAAGGGTTAATAAGGTGACTTCAATGCAGATTATACAGTTTAACAAAATACCACAGGTGTATATATCCGGGTGAACACTGTAGTAAATACCTGGGCGAAACCCTGGTGTAACTACCGGGGTGTAAATACCTGGTGTAAATACCTGGGTGTAAATCAGTAAAAACCCGGGTAAACTGGGGTTTATACCTAACATATATAGAAAACACCTGGGTAAATCTATATAAATCCCTGATTTACCTGGGTGTAACCTGGGTGTGACCTGGGTGGAACCAGAGTAAAACCTATATGTACCGGGGTATACCTAGGTAAACACCAAGATTTACCCAGGTACATTTTTATATGGGTATGCAGCCAACTGGGGTCCATATCATCATAACAGGGATATTATGTCCGTACACACAACTATTTCAGCGATGGATGAACATAGATTTGATATCTAGATTTTTTTTTATCGATCTCTCAAACGAGGGGCCAGCACCCGTGGTTCAAACTGTTGTGGCAAGACACCACACAACATGCCAAATGTGTGATGGGCGCAAGTATAGGCAGCTCCAGTGAGTGCATTCTAGTTTTACATGTTTTACATAAAAACTAGCAGGAACGTGTTTTATAAACGAGAAATCGACGGAAATTCAGCTTAATATTTTGATTTTTAATTCGAGCTTGGCGGTTCGGTGGTCGGTCACCTAAAAGTCGAAAATTCTCAGTATACAATGTTCAAAACCGCCAAGCTCGACTATGATAGTGATAAATGATAATCATTAAACGTGTTTTCAGATGAAAACTATGTGTAAATGGTGTTTAAGAAGAGAAATCGGCCAAAAATCGACAAGAAATCGGCGTAAAAAAGCGAGGTTTTCATTCGGTTAACACACGCCCTATTAACCAGCCATCGGTCATCAAAATGTCCAAAATTCTTAATATAAAATATTAAAAACCGCCAAGCTCGATTATATTTGTGAAGAATGATAATCATTTTACATGAAAACTAGCTGGAACGTGTTTTAGAAACGAAAATCGACCGAAATTCAGCTTTATATTTTGATTTAAAATTCGAGCTTGGCGGTTCGGTGGTCGGTCATCAAAATGTCAAAAATTCTTTGTATATAATGTTCAAAACCGCCAAGCCCGATTATATTTGTGAAGAATGATAATCATTTTACACGTTTTTACATAATAACTAGATGGAACGTGTTTTAGAAACGAGAAATCGGCTAAAATTCAGCTTAATATTTTGATTTTTTATTCGAGCTTGGCGGTTCGGTCGGGTGGTCGGTCATCTAAAAGTCAAAAAATCTTCGCATATAATATTCAAAACCGCCAAGCTCGACAATGAGAGTGATAAATGATAACCATTCAACATGTTTCGAATAAAACACTTAGTCCAACTGATGTTTAAAACGAGAAATCCTCCAAAAACCGACAAGAAATCTGCGTAAAAAGACGATGTTTTGATTTTGTGACCACGCCCCCTATTAACCAACCAATCGGGGACATTACTGCCACTATTGTCGATTAATTTACGAAAATGGGCCATATAAGTAATTAACTGTTGCTATTCCCGCATAATTCACCCGAAAACAGCGCCGTTTAAAAGACTTTTTTTAAATTTGAAAACGCCAAGCTTGTCTTTTAGTCACCTGCCTTAAAAACTGCCAAGCTTGGCGCCAAGCTTGCATTTTAGCCACTCTCCCCTGAACCAGTAAACCATAAATGCAAGTGGATAGGAAAATTTGGGGACATACCACGGCTGTTTGGGGTACATTTGGTGAAAAACATGCGCAAAAATCCTAGAAAATATGCTGAGTTTTGCTTATTTTTTTTTTGTAAATAAACTTTATTTGTGCATAAATGTCATAATAACAGAGCACCGGGTCAACAGGAAAACCTATATAAGACCAGATCCAGACCCAGAGTTTTGCTTATGACGGAGCCATATTCGATTTGGAGGTCAGTGACATTAAAACATTGGAATAGAGTCCAACTATTGAGCACAACCCATCCCGATGTTGAAAATAAACATGCCTTGACTCTACTAAAACGGATACAAGGAACCAGTTTGCCCACACACTATAACTGCGGTGTCACACAAGGCGTCTAAAACTGTGACCAAGAGATCTAAACCTCTCGAGCAGAGAAGTAATCGGCCTCATACATTTACACCGCGATCGCTACATTGCTCCCCGTTCTCTTTGAGGTTCACCGAATCTCTTCTGAGTCCTCATCCATGGCACATCAGACAATTTAAGACATCGCCTCAGCACCCGTTATTACTGCCTGGAATCAAAGTATCAACCGCGTGTGGTCGCACATCCAGTCTGTTCCCTCATTACCATTATCAAAATAACCAGTACACGTAGGTGCCAGATCAGTGAGACCCCCACGCGCATGACTCCATTTTTACCGCCATGTAATTTGTACGTTTTGAAGCTTTGATGTACTGAACCAGGATTATACTAAACTGAGGGACTTGGTTATCTTCCGTTCAGGCCTTCCAAATCTGTATAATTAAAGTGATGTGAAACAATCCGGTTGGGTGATCAAATAGAAATGGAGAATAATCTTGCTCAAAGTAGTTATTTCTAAGAATATTAATCAAAATTTCCAGCACACACCGTCATTTCAGATATTCATTAAATGCAATGACTCTCAATTGCGAAATCATTTGCGTTAGTTTGTCGACGATAGTTGCGTCCCGAATCTAGATGTAAATATTTACAAATGAGCGCATTTCAGACGATGTTTTCTATGGAGTGGTACGGTCGATTTCCTTGAAATTTTCGGCGATGTTAGTAGAATGTTACATTTCGCCAGTTGGCATAGCGCCCGAATACTAACTTACCAGTTTAACGCACCCAAACAAGTACATAATATGTCTTTAATTGTAGCCGTCATATTCTGGCTGTCGGAGCTGCAATATAGCACCTACTCGGAAAATATTCTTAACAAGCTTAAATACTTAAATTTAGTATCGTTGGAAAGAGGAGACCTTCATGTATAACATATCCAAAATCCCCTAAACTCCGCTTTGGGGAAACTTTTCTACATCACCCTGAATAGGGGAGGGGTCTGACGTAATTTATGAAGGTAATTGTGACAACGGGACTCTGTATATGCGCTGAGTGATCCAGATAACAGTTGTTTTCAGTACATATTTTTAATATATAATGAACGATTATATAATTGCAAGGTCATCAGATAATATATTTACATAAATAGCATGATGAAAGTCCGTTTAATTAAATGCTCTTTAATAGCTTTCATTAAACTACATATAGTCAGTCTCGAATTTATCATTCTTGCTTGAACGTAGGTAGCGGTGCACTCTGGACAGACGAATTGATGGGCCTACGTGTAAACTAATGTTCTTTATTTTAACCATATCGGGAAATGACTCATGTTGAACGCCCTTTAATGGTCCAAGAAGATAAATTCAATGATTTATGTAATAATGTGATATAATTATCAAATATAACGTAGCGATTGTTTCTTGAGTGTGTAGTGGGAAATAATTTCTTGATATAGTTGTTTTGATAGGTGTGTGACATTGTGTATAGTTTTCGCCTTCTGTTGAAACATAACGGTTACAACATGCGCAGAAGGCTTATTGTACATTCAAACTGCATTGTTCTTGGTTGAGTTTGTTTATTCTCACACTAGTCTCTCGTTTGGTCTGGCAAGTGTTCGGCGATGGCAGAACGAACCCCGTATTTAGGGGCCAGCAACTTTCAAGAGGACTTGTACGTCTTGTCCTTTTATAGCATGTGTCAATGTAATATGGACACTAATGAAAATCCATTGGTAAAAGTTATGGCAAAATGATTGGAGACTTTGATTGACTTCTCTGATAAGCGACGATATAACCTGCACTTATCTGAATATTTAAAGGGGCAACAAATAATCACACCCATTGGTAAGGTCTTGGTCCATAAATACTGTAGGGGTGATTTCACTGATAGGAAAAGAACCTTCAGTGTCAATCCTGAGTGTATGGATACGGTTCCGCTCTCTAAGAAAATGAGGTCTAAACAAGACCTATATATATTTAATTTCAAAGAAGACTGTTTCATATGTGGAAAGGGTGCCATATCAGATCCCCGTCATACCGATAGAAGGCAAGTGCGAACATTAGCAACTCTCCCTATTAGAGACAAAGTTTTAGAACATTGCCGAATAAGAGAGGATTCGTGGGCATTGACGGTTCTAAGTTGCATTGATCTCGTTGCTTCAGAAGCCGTATATCATGCATCTTGTTTCTCCATGTTCTTGGGAAAAATAGATGAGGATTCATCTGAGAGAAAACCACAGGCCAGAACACCAAGTGTCAAAATGCAACGCTCATTCCATTCGTTGTGTGTATGGCTGGAGTCTGAGGTGGTACATAACTGTATAATATGTCCGAATTACATACTCAAATGGTAGAGCTAGCAATTGGGTCAGAATCATACTCAATAAATTCGAAGAACGGTATGGGGGATATATATTTTTTTGCTGAAGTCGAAGGGCGTAGCAACGTCATTTGCTTCAAAGATAAGGCCAAGTACTTAATAAATGACAAGCGAATAAGAAAGATGACATATAGGAGGAGGCAGACACAGCTGTTGTGACCGCCGCGAAGATGATTAGGGCAAAGTTGCGGGAAATGACATATGATAAGAAAACCTACCCCACCAACGAGGAGATAGGGATTATTAACAACAGACAAAAACGGATTCCTCACCATTTACAAATGTTTCTGGAGATACTAGTTCCAACTGAAATCAAGCAGAATAGCATTGGTCACAGTATTGTGCAATTTGCGAGGTCCCGGTTTGTTATTACTCCTACCCTTTTTGGTATTGGGGTTGAAATGGATCACGTTCTGGATTCATGGAACATCTTTTCTTCAAACAGTTCAGAACCTTCAGCCAAGTCAGATGTTCTCTTTCTGCCGATAATAGAACCCAACCCATCAGATGAGTCTTGTTTGCTTTCCACGTTGCAGAATCACGCGACACAGTTGGGAATTGTGACTCCATGCTTGACTTTTGACCAGCCACTTTAGTTCAAAGTGGTTGAGATAATTGAAGCCACGTCACTTGGAATAGTTTGTAGACTCGGTGGCTTCCATCTGATGATGAGTTTCATGTGTAGCATTGGTACCATCATGAATGGGTCGAGGTTAGATGAGGCTCTTGAAAACGCTTATGGATCAAACGTAGTTGCCACAATGCTCTCCGGGGAGGCATTCTCGCGAGTAATCAGATGTCATTTCCTTGTGGACGGAGCCCTTACTAATAAGCAGTTGGATGGATTGATCTCTGAGGATTCAAATGAAATTTACAAGTCGATGACGCGGTGTCAAACGAGACATCAGATACCGTATTATCTGCAAATTCAACTGTCAAAGAATCGGCAATCGAAGGAATAACTGGCACTGACAATTTCGAAGGGGAGAAGCTTAGTTAGGCTGAAGTGAAAGCAATACATGAGCTGTATGGAAAAGTGTCTGATGGGTCCATCCCAGTTTCGGCTGTTTCCGATTCAATAGAACTGCTCAAATTGTACGAACTTATGTTATATTACAAGACATACCTTGGCGAGAAATCCAGAACATCCAAACTTTGGTTACAGTATATAAGAGTATATAGAAATGTTGAAAGATTTTATTCGAGCTGAGAGAACAGGAGATTGGAATCTCCATTTAGTAGTTGTTGGACAAATGTTGAATTTGTTTGCCGCCATTGGCCACATACATGTACACTGTGCAAAGAGCTGTCGCTTGTATTTGCAAATGCTGCTTGACTTACCCAAGCATTATCCCTGGTGATACAAGTGTTTTATAGAGGATGATGTTCATACTATTCGTAGGAGCAGTAGGTTTTAGGCAGGACTGTCAAGTGACCTAGTTATTGAGCAAGTCATCAAAAGTCGGGGTGGACTTACGCGAGGAAGAGGAATATGTACGTCAGCAATGGGTTTATAGCATACACATGTCTGCCCAAATACACGGCGCAATGAAAGACAACAAACACAAAACACAAGACCAGTGAACAACATGTTGACATTAGCATCTCTATGGGCAGACGTGGCGAATCGGATTTATGCAGTTTCCAGGAATGGTTCAATGGGCATGCTCCATTTGACCCAAATGACTCACGGCTCATTTCCCTTTCTTCTGGCTCAGATGACAAAATTAATTGTGACGAGACAGAGTTGGTTGGCTCACAAATTCAAGAGAAGTTATATAACGTCGTTGTCTGTAGGGAGAAAAGAGCAGGTTCGGACGCTCAGTTATTTTACACCTGTAGTTAAAATCGAAAACAACCGAGTCAATATTAATCGTACAGTTTTGTTTTGACGACTAATAGGTATCGCTCAACGAAAGGAAGACATCGATAAATACTTCAGATATGAACTGACAGTGGTACAAACATCTCTGTTCAAGGAACATACTCTACGAAAACCAACCAATGCACAATTGGCAGATACATTGACTGAATGTGTCTAGGTAATACAATCGCACAAGGAAGCAGTTATTGTCATCGATGGTGGCGATCTCCTCCACCGAGTTAAACAGTCAAAGAAATGCAACTACAAACAAGTGGTTTAACAATATGTAAGATATGTTAAGGCCAAGTATGGTGTGTGCTCAATAGTTTTAGATGGATATGGAAGGACCATCAATTAAGGATCATGAGCACCAGCGAAGAGTTGGCAAAACCTGAGATGATGTCCATCTGACCGATATTATGCAGGTTCACAACAATCAAGAAGTGTTTCTTTCGAACGAAACGAAGAAGCAGTTTATACATCTTCTCAGCAAGGCGCTACGGGGCGCTCATCACACACTCCATAACAGTACATCTGACGCAGACACAATGATTGTTTCAGTTGCCATATAATCGGCATCAAAATCACAGGTAGTTGTTGCTGATGACACATATGTTCTAATTTTACTCCTACATCACCGGAAAGGCTCATTGTCAAATATATATTTCAAGTCTGAGATGTGAAAGTCGCACAAAGCGGTGGGTGTGGAATGTAGCTGATATCGTGAACAAAGCAGGTGATTTAGTCACCAAACATTCTTTTCTTGCATGCTTGGGGTGGGTGTGAGACAACATCATCGATATTTGGAAAGGGAAAGACAGGCTTGATGAAACGATTAGAATCATCTGCTCAACTGCAACATCGTTCGATAGAAATCAGCAATCGGGCTGCGTCAGCCCAACAGGTAGGCGAGGCAGGTTCGAAGATTTTCGTTCAAATGTACTCGGGCAAGGATGGAGAGCCCCTCGACCATCTAAGATACGCGAAGTTCGTGACCATGATATCCTCCGGCAGGTCTGCTATCCTCAGAAATTGCCCCCAACAGAGAGGGCAACCTATTTACATAGTCTTAGGGTTCTCTTACAGGTTTTAATCTGGGCATATCTCGGGAAAATAGATCTATAACCAAAACATTGGGGATGGAAACTGCAGGGGTCAATACTTATCCAAATAATGACTGACCAAGTACCAGCACCAGACAATCTTCTTAAATTCATTCGATGCAATTGTAAAATGTCGTCAATTCAACCCTTCAACAGCCAGACTATCATTTATATACACATATTTATAAATAATATAGTGTATATAATCACCGAGGAGCCAACATTATTCTGAGAGCCGGGGGGATAGAGGAAAGGAGAGAGAGAGAGAGAGAGGAAGATGTTATTGGGAAATTACTCGGTATATGTCAGTTGGTTAGGAAAATCCTTCATTTCCACAATATTTTCACAAACTAAAACTCGTTAAAATTCGTCGTAACTTTGATAATATGCGCTCGTGATATACACTGGGGGTTGCTAAAAAATAAACTATAACTCGCAATTTGTTTTTAGAAAAGAATCTATATTGAAAATATGGTGAAGGTTCCGGTTCTCTATTGAAGGCTCCGATTCCTCCTTGCAACTTACACGCGGTGGCTCCGGTTCTCTACATATGTGTGGAGTAGATTTTACATGTCAACATCTAACGCCAAAATCATGTTCAAACAATTATTGGGCTAAATCAATATATTGTATTGGGTTAATATTACCTAAAGACAGCCATCTGTTCACAATTATAACATCGCTCTCTCACAAAGTTACGACATGCAACCACGTACTGAGCACATACCATATCGTTGTTTATTACCGACATTATTTATCTTCGCGTTCACGTAAATTTGACATATCTCGTTCCTGAAGTTTCTGTACTGATTGAGAGGTATAACATAAGTTTCATCCAGAGGGATAATAAATTTTGCATATGTCACTCGGCAATAGTTGTTTTGTTTTATTTTTAGTATCTACTGAGACAGTAGTTGTGACTATTATTAGAACTGTATTACATTTTTGACAGCATTTTTATTTTATGATACTTTTAAGTGAGTTATTTATACATTATCAATGTACGTCGAGCGTTCGCGCGGGGTATCACGATGTGCTTTCCGCGAAGTCGCCCTGGACATTGTTCACCTTATCAATGTCGGTCGAGCGTTCGCGCGGGGTATCACGGGGTGTTTTCCGCGAAGTCGCCCTGGACATTGTTCACCTTATGAATGTACGTCGAGCGTTCGCGCGGGGTATCACGAGGTGTACGTCGAGCGTTTGAAGTTTTGAAGTTTTGAAGTTTGGTGTATATAATCTAAACCTCGATACTATATATATTTAAAGACATATTATGGACTTGTTAGAGTGTGTGAAATTGGTAAGTTAGTACCCAGGTGCTATGTCAACCTGGTAAATATAGCATTCTACTAACATCGCCGAAAATGTCATAGAAATCGACAATACCATCCATAGAAAACATCGCCTGAACTACGTTCAATTGTAAATATTTACATCTCGATTCGGGAAGCAACTATCTGCGATAAACCAACACAAATTCTTTCGTCAACGAGAGCCATTGCATTTAAGTATTGTATAAGAGTGGTTGTGTGTGTGGACAGTTTGGAATAATATTCGTAAAATAACAATATTTGAGCAAGAATATTCTCTATTTCTATTACATCACCCTACCGGAGTGTTTCACATAACTTTAAGGTTATCTTTCGCTATCAAATCGTGTGCGTATTGGCTGGAGTTATAAGTCGAATGATTTGTTTCGAACTAAAGATAATGATAATTCTAATATCGACTGAAACAACAATAAACCCCAAACAAATTTAAACCAAAACGAAATCATTTTTTAACCAAATAATAACCGAATACTTTGAATCTGTCAATACATGCAGTATGGAGGACATTATATCTTTCGATTGCATACATAGTTTAATAAATGGCGGTTGCTGCTCCAAATTGCTTTGGAATTATTCCCGTTATCGAAATAGGTCAATAAATACATGAACTATCTTTCTCTGAGAATTATAATGTCACATAAGGACGCATTGAAGTCATAAAAATACAAATTCGAACACAAAAGTCTGATCCCGACCAAATACTGCGACATGCATTTGTATTCATTAAAATTATAGAATGGAAACGGAATAAAGCGACTGTCCGGAAAAGGTATATTGCTATATTTTAACATAAAACTATGTTAAAACAATTCATGCGCTGCTTTATTTTTGTTTCATCAAAATTATGTAGTGCCATAAACGTCGCATATATATAGCGAATGCAGCTATATATTTTCTTCCCATGGTCTATACGGGTACAATTTTAAGCGCCACTGATAAAAAAATCGAACCGGCACAAACGAAACGATTTTAAATGTATCGAAAAATAAAAGAAACAAACACGTATTTTCAGCGCTATATATAATCGACTATTTTGAAATCTTCGGCGTTGGTATGTATCGAGATACCTCTTCCAAATTATGTATACATAATTTTGGGGTTCGAACGAGTCATGTCTATTTAAAAAAAATTATATGTTAATTTTATAAAATATATATATAAGAAATATCAATTATCACGGACAATGGGATTGGAATAATAGTACCGGTCTCACTAATGTGTACATCCTCTCCCATTTCCATAATGACGGACATTCAACATAAAAGAGGAAATACATGTAGGGGGAATGACAACCGTTGTAGAAAATTCAATTGGTGTGACTCCACTGGGTCATTTATCCTTGTTAATCATTCCTGCCATTACTATGTTCGTTATGTCCCACCCCCTGGGATCCGACTTAGTTCTGAAGCATTGTGTCCTAATATACCTTTGTCGATCGGGTCGAACCAATACCCATGTGTGGTGACCAACATACTTCCATCCAATTCGATGAAAGAAAACGTCCCTTGGGGGCGCTTATTCACATTCCTGATCACCAACTACGTCCCAATTCGTTTTATCCATCGTTCGTAAATCGTAATAACTGCAACTTTGGATTTAGAACTTAGAAATGACATATCTTTTCCCTGATTGATTGATTGATTGATTGATTGGGGTTTAATGTCGCTTTCAACAACTAAGACCATATCACGACATTGCCAGTTTTAGTGGTGGAGGAAATTCTCACACTTACGACACACACTTATTCAATGACTGATAAACTCGTCGACCATGTGCGGCAAACCACCGGCCATCGGCGAATAACTGTCAACGCCACCATATAACGATTTCGAGTTACAAATTCCACGATGGAAACATGTGAAGTTTAACCCTCATCGTCGGCGCTGTAGGGCGAGATGCCTTGGAGTTGTACTCCTAACCGACTGAGCCACCGAGCCCCTATCTTTTCCCTGAACTTTCTTGATATATTTTTGGATAGAAACTATCATTATGTTTATATACAATTTTTTTGAATATTATTTTGAAATACTTAATGTCTCATTTCGATAACAATGAATTACTGTATAAGCATCAGTCTGGTTTTGTGCCTGGCCATTCAACTTCTTTTCAATTAATTAACCTATATCATTCCCTGTGCCAGTCTCTCGACAACTAAACAGAAAACAAAGGAGCGCAAGGATAGAAAGTTACTAAAAATTAGTCCTTTCACTCCATGTTAAATACATGTAAGTATCAATGTTCCCATCTCCACTAGCATGGGCATGCATGTAGGTGATTTTTGTTTGTCTGTGAAACACTGGACAAACATGACAGTTATGTGATAAAACATAGTTTATTCCCTATTAGTTTTCTATTGCCAACCATCTCTCCTGGCATAGAGACCCTCTCGGAAACCCAGACTAAGAGTGCAAATTAATTACATAGAGCTGTATGCCAGTGTCGTATCTCTCTATACAATAACTCTGGTTACACGTATAGTTGGATATTGGCCGAGACATATCAGCCCTCGGGTAACTTCATATCAGCCGTCGATCTTCGGTCTCGGGCTGATATGAAGTTACATCGGGCTGATATGTCGGCCGATATGCAACTAACCAAGTAATAATTTATTGTTTTCTTATTTTTCCTGTAAACTGGGGAAGTAAATGAACGTTCAGACGGCCACCAGATCACCATGCAATAAGTGGAGAAATCAGGCCCGACAAATTCGTGGATAATTGTTCACACGATTGCGATGTCGTTGCAGATGAGGATATATTATTAGTTATCTTCGTCAACATCGGGGGTACATGGAGATTTAATACCTAGATGTCGATTTTCAAAAAGAGACATCCAGGTATTAAATCTCCATGTACCCCACGATGTTGGCGGAGATAACTATTTGGTCCCCACAACAATAGCCATGCGGCCTCAATTTAGGCGTGCTTTTCATAGGTTCTCAGATAAATTCAGACCAATCAGCACCAATAAGAATAACTTCAGTAGCCGACGTATGGATCCGGCGTCAGGCGAGTCAAGCTCGGCGTGATATGCAACGTCACGATTGGTGAAACTGCCAGTTCAAGAGTCATTCATATACCACCGATGTTTCACATGCCCATATACATACCCATGTTTCGCGCACGTTCTCTTATACCCGGGGGACATGGTGATTTAAACGTGGCGTTGTAGCCAATCAGATTGTTAGTTACAACCGGATGTGGGGACAACGTGGATTGTTAGTAAGCCATGGTTAACAACGTGATTGACTACCTATACGGTCTTTCCACATGCACACGACTGCGATTCCGTCGCAAGTGGCGGTATGACCAATGATACGCCACGATTTCGCATCTAAATCGAACAGTGCTTGATATCAATGTTTTACTCGCGATCTTGCCGTGAGTATACACAGACCAACAATCGGTTACTACGCCCGACGGAAAACTTTCAACTTACAAATTCATCTGAACGTTCACTAAGTGTTGATTGTTTTCGACGTGGACCAATAATGCAAATGTACGGCAGCGTAGAACCACCGCACCACTTTTAGTTACTATATTAATTAATCATATTACAATCTTCATTAATCAACTTATATATCTTGACTAATGAACTTAGCTGTCTTGATTAATCAACTTAGCAGTTTTAGATTTCTTGGTTGATCAAATTACTATCTTGATTAATCAACTTAGCTATCTAGATTAATCAAGTTTGCTATCTGAATCAATCAACTCAGCTATCTTGATTAATCAAATTAGCTATATCTTGATCAATCAACTTAGCCATCTTGAGGATAGAACTGGTGTATAATGTGATATGTCGACTATGGCCCAATTGTAACGTATATAATCGATAGGACAATAAGTGCACAACCCAAGTGTGGTATCTTTGTAATAATTTCGCACTTATTTAGATGTATATACCATTGGGAAGGAAATGAAATCGAGATATATTATACACTCTACAACCGGAAGTCGGCAGACGACCATCAATTATCTCCCTGTAATACGATCACCCACTATTCTGCGGACGGTGTTCTCCTCATACAACATGATCATTTGTACGGCCGCGTAGCACCGCCACACCATGTTTTAGTTACTATCTTGATTAATGAACTTAGCTCTCTTGATTAATTGAGATAGCTATCCTGATCAATCAACTTCGCTATCTCAGACAAATTTTGAAAATACGTACTCCTCTCGTAATGTCATGACAAGTGATTACACTATGCTATACACACCGTCGGATCGGTACTGGTGAGTTAATGGGGGAATTGTTGTGAGTGTGAAATGTATTTAACTCTTTCATGACGGGAGCTGCGCTGGCGCAACAATAAAGACCCTGTGAATGCCAATGCATTCTCTTCTATATGCGAGTCGACCATTGGCCTAACAATTTTTTATTAATTTTTGTTTACATTCTTTAACAATTTTTATAATTTTTTTAATTATTTTTCCTTACATTCTTAACAATTTTTATAAAAAAAATTATATAATTTTTTCTTACATTCTCTAACAATTTTATCATTTTCTTTTTTATCATTTTTCTTACATTAATTCTTTATCAATTTTTATAATTTTTTCTTACATTTTTACCAATTATAAAAAATAGTATAATTTTTTTTAGGCCAAACCATTCTCTTATATATAAGAGAATGTATTGGCACAGGGTTTTCGCAAAAATTCAGTCATGAAAGTATTAACTAGGTTTTTCCAGGTAAAATATTGCTGCGGCATAGCCCTGTCGTACATTTGGGGATTTATTTTAAAAAGTAAATACATGACATATGCCTTTTCTTGCATTTTCAGGATCATCTGGTGTCAATCTATCTGGGACATCTGGGTAAACATCACTGGAGTGGCCCGCAGGCTTCAATTATGTGAATTTAGCTGAAACGTTAACACCGTCCTATATATATATTTTGGAAAAAATTATAGTTCAGTGATTCCTATATAAGAAAATTTGAAATGTCACGTCTCTCCGTGGCAAGTTGTTATTTCGAATTTTCTTATTTTAAAGTGATAATGGCGATATCTTGGACATATTTAAAGCCGAACATGATATATTCGCTTGTAAATAGTAACGAAAGTGATTGTAGAGTGCATGTGTATAAAGGGTATAAATCTGGAAATTATGCATGGTGGTAGCACGAGGAGGGGGTCAGGGGGTGTACACTCTACACCAGATTTTGGGAAGTGTTATAGCCCTGTCCCCCACAAATTAGGGGGATTTGAGGTGGTTGGCCTGGTAGCTACCGTAGCACCCTGTCGGGGATCCTAAGAAGTAGCCCCCAAGACAGTATGCCCTGCCATCTGATATAAGTTCATGTCTGAGGCGTTGTCTGATATGTTGTTTATATATTTCAATTGACTTCATAGTGCTAAGTATATTTAGTTGTCATGAATGTTAAATTAGGTATTTGTGTATTATGAATTGCCAAATTATGCATGAAAAGGTTAACTTATGCATGAAATTAAATTATGCATGAAAGGTTTAACATATCCTCTACAATTTAGTAATATTAGGTTGAATATGCGAATGTCGCATCGTTCAGTTTGTACGATATCATATATATAGTCAAATTGAAAACAAATCAAAGGCGACAGTTTGTAAATTGGTCAGTTAGAAATTCTATAAATATTGATGCACACGGGAAGAAATAAAAAAGAGTATTGCTCCACATCGCCTACGAGCTTAAAGACATATTATGGACTTGTTGGGTGCGTTAAACTGTTAAATTATTATTCAGGCACTATGCCAACTGGCGGAATGTAGCATTCTACTACATCGCCGAACATCACAAGCAAATCGACCGTACCACCCTATAGAAAACATCTGAACTGCGCTCAGTTGTAAATATTTACTTCTCGATTCGGGACGCAAATATCGGCGATAAAAAAACGAAAACGATTTCGCCATCGAGAGTCACTAAATTTAATTAATATGTAATAATGACGGTGTGAGTTGTCAGTTTGGATTTAATATTTGTTAAAATAACTAATATGAGCAAGATTATCCTCCATTTTTATTTGACCACCCTACCGGAGTGTTTCACATCACTTTAACCCTAGCGTCTATGATAAATGGATTCTCCCACTCGGTTCTAAAACACAAATACACATTGGAATGGTCTTATATGTATTGCATTTGTCATTTGGAGGGGTTTTCATGAAACATAAGCAGACGACAGATAATACACGTATACACCAGGAATCCTATTTATTGCAGGGAAATGTTCAAAACACGACTTCCATTTGTTGAACTTATTATCTGAACAA
Organism: Siphonodentalium dalli; assembly: GCA_032622095.1. Taxonomy (NCBI): domain Eukaryota; kingdom Metazoa; phylum Mollusca; class Scaphopoda; order Gadilida; family Siphonodentaliidae; genus Siphonodentalium; species Siphonodentalium dalli. Next base: position 109,812,874 of record CP136067.1, on the reverse strand, counting down.
GTTCTAATGTAACTTGTTCAGATAATAACTAGTCGTCAATGAGTATTTAGTATAGACATGTTTAATGAAATATTCTTGATTTGTATATATTTTCCGATTACATCTTTGAGACGTGTCGCTCTGTATGGTGATACATGTATATAGATCAAATCTCAACCAGAGCGCACCACTCACACTTGCTTTCTGGCTCTCTAATCGGCTGGTTACCAGTCGGTAGTTTTCTATATTTAGCGCTGGTTTTCCCCAATAACAATGTCGAACTCGATTCCCCCAAATTCATGTCCTATGTGCTTCGAGAATAATTCCCTCACTAAAAACTTATTGACAGAACGGCGATGCTAATGAAACTCAATTTTGTTTGTTTGTCTATCAGGATATGGGCGACCAAACGGCTGGAACATCAGAGCTGAAAATTTGTACATAGGGGTCAATTGACCCGGGATGTCATGGATATGTGGCGTTGACATCAGATGTCTTAAAGTGGCACTAACATTTAACTAAATCATTAATTATATACCCAAAATGGTTGGAATATGGTTGTTGCAAATTAATTCACATGGGTAAATTGACCAGATAAGTGTCATGGGATATGTGCCGTTGACATCACACGATTTAAAGGGACACTAATAAACAATTTTATTAAATAATTAATCAAATACCCAAAATGGTTCGACCCGGGTCGCGGGAAATTGGTATGCAGTTGTAAATTGACCCGGGGTGAACTATTGGATATGTGCTGTTGATTCTAAGGAGAACTTAAAAGTTTTTCATATACCAACAACGAAGAGCCTCTCTTGTCAGCTTAGCTGATGTGTAGGACAATTGGTACATTTGGGTCACCTTGCAAGTAATATATATGAGTGACTTCAGATAACTTAAACGTGGACTACTATATAAGCAACAAAGGGCGTTCCTTATATATTTTTTGCGCTTGTTTTGTTCTTATACCAGTCATAAGTATCGCATAAAAAACATGTTATTGTACGACTTGTTAGTAAACACAAGCCATATTATAATAGTGTACAGTAAGTAACGAGTGTGCGATACGCAAAACACTCAAAGCCGAGGAGACCCCACTAATTGTACTTCGGTTTAAATCTACACCGTATTGTTTACAACAAACCGATATAGCGCTAGCTAATCCTCGCCAGTTAAGATTTCGGTGTTGAATTGGTCACCGTGAAGCACTCTCCTAAAAAAAATCGCCACGGTGTGGAGTGTTTTACTTATAGCACACTCTCTACCTGCTGTATATACACAAATGCTCGGTTGAGAAAATTCATAATTTGGTAACTTTTATTTCTAAATTATAACTTATAACCGAGGCCATCCGTGCCTTTAATGCATTTGAGACTTTGAAAATTTGATTTTCTTTTAATATCCATTTAGGTACCATGAAGCGCTAGAATAATTCATAATTCCACACAATCACAAATCACAAAATATCCTTGTCTCGACTCTATGAGAGGAGGCTTCATCTGTATGATAATAATGAGTTATTGTTTTAATTGCATGTTATAATATAATACATCCAAATATCACAATGATGAAAAAAATAGCCAAATGAAAACAAATGTTGGTATTCAGGCTAGTCCACTCAAGCAGAGAGCCATTAACTGGAAATGGGCCACACTGTTAGAGATAGCCGGTCAGCTGAAGATTTAGCTATTGACCTATGACCTAAAACTCACCTCAGTCCGATGTAGTTTTATCAGAAAGCATGCCATGACAATTCTCCAACATAGAAAATTATTAATGATCTTCTAAGTGAATATAATTATGAAATATCTTGTACGAAGAAAAATTAAGTTTCCTCTCACGATCTTGATATATGATATATCATGGATATGTAAACTACACTGTTGAAAGTTATATTTTACAGAACTTTTTTTAGTACCAATAAACAGCGAGAATTTAATTATCTTTTCATCTCAAAAATGTATTATAAATCGGGTTATAACTTTCAACCATTTGGTGGATCTTAAATATTAGGTCACAATAATTACATCTACAACATCTAAAAAAGAAATACTGGACAGATTTTGAGAAAATCCCTTATTGAAATACCAGGATTTTTTGGCAAAACGTGCGTCTGGCCCTTAGAGCGTTTTGAGGAAGAAGTGACAAACTGTTGATGTGAAATATATTAGCCATCAGATATATCTAGTTTGGATATCTTTAAGCGAAACGCATGTAACCGGAGGAAGAAATATCCTGCCAGTTTTCGGCCAAATATTCAATCTTTACGCACGGGGGTTCTTGTGTGAGAGTAAATATACCCCACATAGTTTAATTATGTGCAGATTTGTCAAGGATGTGCCACCAGTCCTACTTGTTCACGCTTTAACATTACCCTTGTGGTGTATAACACACGAATAAGAACATGTGATCTGAAAGAGACACGCATTACTTTTTCCATCACATAAATCACTAGATAGCCGGAAGCTCGTGTTTTTTTTAAAACTCAAATGAGTCTTAAATGGTGTTACTTTATTTTATTCCCATTTATTAATATATCATATATGTGTAACTGAATAGAGTGTGGCATATGTCGTCTCATCAATTAACCATCGTATACAAGTTGTGATGGTGTCCACCTTACTAGGACAATATGTTCTATCCGTAATAGAATAATAGTGATTTTTCGAAAGGTCTAATAATAACTTAAGATGTGGCTTATAGTTTGTATCGAGACCGGTTGTGTGCTAAGATGGCGATGCATATGGTCAAGCAGATTCAAGGGGCTATATAATTTAATAGTATATCGTGACAGAAGCAAGCCATACCTATAACGAAGCTACCATATGCAACTAATGGAAGTCGATAGACCGTCATGAACAAACTAATGAGAGTCGTTATGCCGTAAATCAATGTCGGCTCGGTCGCAACATATAAGCTAGGAGAACCCGAGAGTCAGATAGAAGATGACTCAGTAGCACATTGAGTCTCTACCGATGCGACACACGCCCCATCCGGAACCACGAAACGCTCTCTCACAAGACAACACAGCAGCCCCTTGAACTATACCTATGCGACACACGCCCCATCCGGAATCACAAGACACTCTCTCACAAGATGACTCAGTAGCACCTTGAATCTCTACCGAAGCGACGCACGTCCCAGCTGGGGCATATGTGATGCTCTATCAAGAATCATGGACGTGAACCGGAACCAATTACTATTTATCATATGACTCAATCATTATTTACGTTGGAAACTATGTCATAAATCAATTTCATATCAATTACTAATTCATATCACCTTCCGATAATTTGATTGGTTTGTTGACAAAAAGTGTGTTCTGGTTGGCTGAATGGCAGCCGGGGGCCGAGCCGCATCTCTGACTAAATGCAGGTCAAGTTCGTGCCCGTCAAATACACGAATCAACGTGATTATCTTGAAATATATATAGTTTTGGACATTGTTATACGATAAATAGAATATGTAATTCGTATTTATCTAATAAACATACGATATAATGTCACAAACTGAGAACAGAATAGCGTGCATATTATTTCTGCTTGTTCACCAGGTGTAATTGGGCTTCCGGTGCAATGAAGTGACGTCACATTAACCTTTTGCTGCCGATGTCATATCGCTATTTAGTGATTTGTGTGCGTTTTGGACATCATAATCAATGTATAGGTGTCATATGATAAATAGAATATGTAATTCATGTTTCTCTCATATGATATTTATGAAACTCGTCACGAATTTTCAGTTTTCTCTCGCCGGAGGCTCGAGAAAACTGAAAATTCTTCGACTCGTTTCATAAATATCATATGAGAGAAACACCCATTTCATATCCTCTATATATGGCCTTGTTAAAATATTATTTATTGTTTCTGATTCATATTACTTTTACCACAATATAACGTCACCACCCATGCTTCACATTAAAATCTCACATTAAAAATAATGTCATTTCCTGCCATTTTTCTCAAATTATAAAGTAATAAAGGAATGTCGGTGTTGCATCAAAACTCCTTCAGGTATGACTGCACTGCCAATAACCTTACTGCGAATTAACCGTCAGCATAATTTAGTGCATATTAAGTACAGAAATCATCAGAAACTAACAGATCGTGTCACTGCCGAAACATATCTGGAACACGTGTGAGTCATTAGCCAATCAAAAGCGATGACATTATGAAGCCACTTGACAGCGTAACAGTTCAGAAATAGCCTCAAATATTTACGCTCATCTTACTTCAACTCATGACGGTCCTCTTGTGAGAAATCACGGATTAATTTATAAGAAATAACTCTTGTTTCGATTAAGGTTATGATTTATAACCAAACAGCATATCCATTTCAGTGATAACATTAATAAAAAAGAGAGTTATTTCTTTTAAAAATGATAAAGCTACCCCAGATAGCGATCCCAAACCTGCACTGAGCCCACCCACCCAATATGTGAATTTGACTTTCATGTATGCACGACCAAAGTTGATATATTGGGTTATCACCTTTCCAATTAACTCAGGATACTCATTTTGAAATACAATCCTAACATCGTGTGGCACCTGCTATACTCAGATTGAATATCAGTCGCTATCTAATCGTGAGCCCCGATTAAGGATCTTTCGCTATGCACGGGGTTTCTTGTTTGAGACGAAATATACCCACATAGTTTAATTATGTGCAGATGTGTCAAGGATGTGCTATGAAATCGCGTGCGTATTAGGTGGAACACAAAATAGTGACAATCACAGACACAATGTGCGTTGCGCCTGTTCTAAATAAACCACAAGCGGTGAGATGCTGGTGTGGCGAGTCGACAGATAAGGCAGTCCGTTTCCCACTTGCATATTTGTAAACCCACCGCACGCGCACGTAGTCCGATTTCCGGCAGGCCAGTTGACGTCAGACGTTTGAGGCGAGAGGTCGTGTTATTAGCGCGCACCGCGTGTATATTGTTCGGCAATTTCGTGATAGCCGTGGTCCCATGGGGATGTTATTTATAGATAATTGGTTTTTCTGGTTTAAAAGTCGAACTGCGCGAGGAGGTCGGTAAAAGGTGTAGTTGGGACTTTCAATTTCGTTTATTGTCCTTTACATTATTATGCCAATAATGTTTATTTTTGGTTTGTGACAAGCTATGTCAATTACCAATAAAAGAAATTTAAAAGATAATTTGTAAGTCTTATATTTCAACTTTTATAGATATTTTTCGTTCTGCAGCCCACTGATGGTTGTGGTTGGAGACGGCCGAGTCGACCGCCGGTTCGTTAATTAGGTGCTGGTTGTTATTGTTATTTTAACGGAATTCTGAGTTGGTCATTCGCGAAACCAATATATTTTATATTCTATAATTACAATAATGGGTATATAATATATGATCTTGAGCGCGTTCTGACTATGGTTTTCCTGTTGTCAATGAGGGAGATCGAGGTTTTGGTTGTAAGTGAGATACATATTTTAGGCCTGTCGAACGTCGGGAAGACGGACGCGTGCTGTAGGTAGCTATGGTTTATGTCAGTGTGTGATTCTCATTTAAATATAATATAAACTTGAATTTGAACCATTTGAACTCTCTTTATTTCGATGCCATTCCGTAGCCGTTTAGGACACGGCCGAACCCCTCGCATTCAGATATTGGGGCCTATATGAGGCGGCGAACGCTACACTGCGCGGTAGCCTGTTCTACAGACGTATGTATTTAGATGATATCACTTGGTTTGTTTGATATTAGACCAGATATCAGCCCGAGGTAACCTCATTTGTCTACCATTTCCTATGGAATTCCCTGATAAAATTGGCGATAACGAATTGGCGATAACAGCATCTGTATCGTTACTGCAGTTTGTGATAGAATGCGCTCGTGATTTGACTCCTTGAATGCTCAAAATCATGAATGAACTGACGTCACATGCAATCGCGTGCAAAATTAAAACAACAGTCCAACGTATATTCTTGCGCACTATAAACAATTAGTTCCTAGTTTGTATCAGTATTCGATTGCCTCCCATAGCGTGTAATATGTTAAAATATATAAGAAAGTAATTAATATATATCTGTTGAGTATTTATTATCTAATTATATAAAAAATGCAAGTGTAAAAGATTTTGTCCATTGAATTCAATTTCCGTTAGACATAAGCGCGTGCAATTGCTGTTGGGAGAATTTAGCAAATAGAGCTAAGCGTGTGACAAAGTTACAATTGCATGTAGGGAGAATGTATTCAATAAAGCTAATCGTCTGACACAATCCAACGATTTTGGCTTTAAAAAAAAACTTTTATACAATGTAATTTGTGTGGTGGATTCTGTCTCATTTCCATTAGCGACTCGGCGACCAAGATCGCCTCGCCGATACATGACCACGAAAACGGGTCTCGTCGTGATACATGAATCGGTAAAAAAAACATTGAGTATATAACACATATATATCAGACTGAGGCCGAAGGTCGTATGCTGACATGAGGTTACCGAGGGCTGATATCATGCCAATAATACCAAACCAACCAAGTAATATCATGTTTACGAATTAGATCGCCTTTAGTAACACTGAAATATCAACAACTAGTTCAAATGAGTGACATCACAAAAATCTATATGTCTACACATTATTTAGCAGGGAGATAAAGTTAAGGCATGTCGTAAAACCATATTACTCGGATTTGTGATGTCGTACAATTATATTACTCGGTTTAAGGGGACATCGAAGCGATATTCACCTACAGTTCGATAAAAGCAGTTATGGGCAAAAATGTCATATCAATTTAAAGGGGTACTGTACACTAAATCCGGCCATTTTTTGGGAACATCTCCTTTTATATTCAACATATTATATGCAACAAATGAAATTCCCAACTGTTGAAATTTCACCAAAGTTTTTACCCCCACCCTGTCGCCATGTCTCCGGACACCACAACCAAAATACTGACAGAGAGGCAACGAAAGGGAGTCGCCGTTCAAGAGTGACGTCATGTCTGAGGTTACAGTTCGAAGAGAAGAAATATTTCTTAAATATTTTCTTACTTTGGTTCAAAATTTTAAGACTGAAATGTCTATCAGTTAGAAACCAACCTTAGGGAGTGTCAGGTTGGAAATTTCAAACAAATTGAAAGATTGAGGCCAGTCTAGATGCTCGGATTATTTTGCAATTTTCATGTTCAAATTTTAAAATTTTATCACATAGGACCGAACCATGGAAAATAATCAAGAGAATGCGTTGACTTACAAGGTCAAGGTAAATGTTGTAAGGGCAATGTATTCTCTTATCTATATACACGAGGCTCCACACCGGGAGACTAGCGCATATAACAGAATGAATTGGCACATAGTTTTCACATAATTTCAGGAAGCTTCAGTCATGGTAGGGTTAAGTGCCATGTTTATTTGCTATTTGTTGCTATCAATAATTTGCACAACCTATTTTTGTATTCACGTATGTTATATGTGTTTGCCCAGTGGCCAGTATCTGAATGGTTCTGATTTGTTTTGGCTCTGATTCAGATATTTTTATTTGTATATATTTTGTTCTGTTTGAGTTTAATTCACTGCTGTCTTGGTACACAGTTTCTCCGCCCATTCTTGAGTCAGTCTCCATATATGGCCAAGCAGTTAAACCGACCTTGAATCCTAAATAAACAAATCGATGACTTGTGACATTACATGGGCTCTATTGGTTATTATGTTATTTTTTCAGAAGACGAAATTTTCCTACGAGTCGCATGTGGAGCCGACAATATGATTGTGAGATAATTCTCAGCGGTGTCTCGCACGCCGCCGCGATTCGCCATTGCCACAAGCCATGAACACGATGAGGGGATAATGTGGTTTTGAGTTGATGAGTATCACGCATTCAAAATGGCCGAGCCGATCGCAAATGCAAACAGAAACGAGGAACAAGTTAATGATCTAGGGGATATGATATACTACATAGTATTTTGGCAGCTACGAACATATGCTATGTTATTTTTCATACTTCATGTGTGTCTAAACTCACAGTTGTTTGCTCTAACATTCTGACCAAAGTCGTCAGTCAAAGAATTCTCCTAGATGTATGGATTGGTGTATTCCACGAACCTCTGACTGGCAACTTTGGTCAGAATGTTATAGAAAACTACTGAGTATTTCCCAACAAATAAGGTCTCAACTAAAATAAACTAGCTTGTGTTCGTACTAGTCAAAACAAATTTTGGTGTCATTTCCTCATATATTATGTGCTTGCACTCGCCTCGGCAATTTTGAATGCGTTGTACTCATTAACCTCGAAACCCACGCGATTCCCCACCGCGATGCATAAGGGCTATAATGTGGCTCTGATGTGGCCAACTTTGTTTGTTTGTTTGTTATTTTTTTTAGTTTTTATTGATAAAAATTAAATGTATATATGTTTATTGTAACACAATTAGCAAAAAGATTATCTCAACCACGCTCTTTCGTTCCCCAGGCTATCAATAACTTGCACACATCCTTTCACTCACCTGCTCTTTCACTCATCGTGACATGTCCATAAATATACACGCTTCTGGTATGGGTCCCGCAGGCTATGTTAGACATATATTTAGTCAAAGAGATAATTGATCCAATGTTTATAAGATATTAATTGTATATATAGCCCTTTGCTAAGTATAATGGGATCTTGATTAATGTAGAAATAATTTTGTTCCCTTTCCGGGTGGATCAAATCGACGGTTCCTCGGCACTTATTCCTCTGGCCAATAATTGTGAGCAAAAGTATGTAATCCGGGGGGTTCGGACCTGCAGCGATCAGCCACGGATATGCTCGCGGATGTTTGTGGAGCAGACAATTCATCACTCGAGACCAAAACATATCATGAAGCAATTTTATATCGCGAAAATGGCCACGAATAAGCCTAGGCTTACTGCCAGATCTCTTATGTCTGTTTGTGTATGTTATGTATGTATACATATTTATGTGCCTTCTTGAGAAATAAAATATTGTTTACACTAATACTTGTGAGTTTGAGAGCCAATTTAGCCACCTTCACAAACATCACAGCTGGAAATTTAACAAGCCTTAGTGCCACTAAACTGCATTCATTATAAACTATTTATTGTTTTATGGGCTATATGTATACTGTTGGGATTCCAAGGGATACAATTCACATCTCAGAATTGGGTGACATGTTTGTGAACAGAAAAAAATATTTATAAAAACTCTGTAGTTACATCCTTATGAAATTCACAAAAACAGAAAGTTAATTCTGTGATAGTACGCTCACTGATTCACTGGTTGAACTACATTCTTAAACCCCCAGCTAGCACGGAGTACCTACATAGGTACTGTACTTGTCCCGTGTGGAGTATCAAAATTCCTGTCCAGGTACTCCGCAGATTGTCTGTCCAGGTAATCTGGGGTACCTATGTGAAGTACCTGTTCATGTATTCTGGAGTACCAAATATCCAGGTGCTATGTGGAGTACCTGTTCATGTATGCTGGAGTACCTGCCAGGGTACCCTGGAGTACCAAATATCCAGGTGCTATGTGGAGTACCTGTTCATGTATTCTGGAGTATCTGCCAGGGTACTCTGGAGTACCAAATATCCAGGTGCTATGTGGAGTACCTGTTCATGTATTCTGGAGTACTGCCATGGTATTCTGGAGTACCAAATATCCAGGTGCTATGTGGAGTACCTGTTCATGTATTCTGGAGTACCTGCCATGGTACTCTGGAGTACCAAATATCCAGGTGCTATGTGAAGTACCTGTTCATGTATTCTGGAGTACTGCATTTTAGTTTAACATGAACTCCATCTCCAATTACAAACATGATGCTTCTGATAATTCGGGTCGTATTCAATTGAGAACACTAATTTAGTGTATCGTTATATATATCTTATCGTTGGTCATGTATCATTATTCGTATCGTATCGTAACCGACTATATCGTTACAGCCCTATACTGCTCGGTGTAGTAAAATTCGGCTCCACAGTTTACGAAATAGCGGTAAGGTTCCATTATGTTTTTGGGAACAAAGTTTGGTCAAATTTCCAATTGATGGACAATAACGTTTTTGAAATAACGTATGTAATCGTACATTTGTCAAACTGAGGTCGCATATAATTACACCTCTCACTAAAATAATATGACAATTATTGAAGTTGGTAATATAGGTAATTAATCTTTGTTGATTCATTCAATAATTCTAATATGTTATTTCATATGAGGCAAACATGTAGCACCATTGACATATGTACATGTAAATCATATGAATCGGACATCCCATTTAAGACATAAAGGAACAAAGCTTATGACTCAAACTTATATAAGAGCAATATATTTCAATTGGCATAGTTGTTTTGATATGAACTTGTCCAGTCACAGTGACAGGCGTGACATTGTCCAGTCACTCACATGTGCTCTTCGTGGCTTGATTCATACTAGTGGGCGCATATCACATCCGTATACATGCCCGCATCACAACACTATCAGTAACAGACACATGTAGTTGGATAGAATCATTCAAGACAGTTATATCAAACTCCGTAATAATTGGTCGATGACCTGACGACAAGGTTCTCATAGTCAGACACGTTTCGATAACAATATGATGCACTGGCCCATATATACAGCTGTGCTTGAATTAATTTACCCTTTTTAACAGCTTGACCAATTAATAAATTGTTAACGGTTTATTCAACAAAATGGTCACTGACCGATATTCGCGATATGCATCATCAATTAAACAAACATATATAAAACTCATGTACACATCGCGTGAACAATGCGCCTAACCGCGAACGCGAGGTGGTACCACGGTTGGCATGATGCACCGGTCCATATATACAGCTGTGCTTTAATTAATTTACCCTTTTTAACAGCTTGACTACAATTATACCGCGGTCAACCGTGGTACCACCTCGCGTTCGCGGTTAGGCGCATTGTTCACGCGATGTGTACATGAGTTTTATTTATGTTTGTTTAATTGATGATGCAATCGCGAATATCTGTCAGTGACCAACTTGTTGAATAAACCGTTAACAATTTATTAATTGAAATATTGTTTTATGTGCAGTTAAGTCAGCCTCGAAATTAGCTACGGCAAATGGCGATACCGTAGAAAAAAATCATAGAAGCCAATATAGAATGTGTAGAATAATATTCTGGCCACTTCCTAATGGTGCTTTTGTCATGCGCAGAAAATGAAAAAAATATGCGACATTAGTTGCGCACTGAAAGCTACATAATTTCAAATGTTTTTTTTTCGCTTGTGTCACGTTTGTATGTTTTGGCGCACACCGAAAGCGACACAAGTGACAAAACACATGATATTTTGTCGGTTTTGGCGGGCAACTATAATTGCGCACATTTTATCGCTTCTCGTGCTTTCGGCGAGGGCCAGAACCGCTATTAGGATGAGACATAAGAATGTCATGCAATTCTAAAGCAATTCTAACGCTGATGGTTTAAATATGATGTTTATCAATTGAAAACTTGGTGATTGAAAATGGTGCCGAACGTCGAACGCTCATCTGTTTCGAAATTTCTAGTTCAAACACGCTGTTTTTCTCGAAGTTTGTGATAAGTTAGCCTCATCGCAGTAAAAAACCTATAAATGAACTATATATAATAATTATACCATATAATTATTAATATTTATTAAGCGCTTACTTGACATAAAACAAATTATGTTTGTGGGAAAAGAATTAACGTGGTGCATGGCGTTCACGAAAAACGTAACTGGGTGAATAGCAGTCATGAATGAGAAAATTAATGTGGTGTAGGGCAGTCGCCAAAAAATTAATACAGCGGTAATTTACTTGGTTACTGTGGTTCAAAATTATTACTGGTACCGCAGTAAGATTACCGAGGACATCACAATCATGTTAACTGCTCGCAATCGCGGTGATACAACTTGACCTTGAATGGCGGTACCACCGCGGCCATTAACGGCCTACAACCTGCAACCTTACAACCAGTCCATGTGTATATCACAACACTATCACTCAGTAGGCATATCAGTTCGATAGACAGTTCGATAGAAACATCCAAATAAACAGCAGACTCCGTAACTGGACGATGATTTTGCTACATGGTTATCAATTCATAGCCACACACGTTTCGTTGAAAATTGAGGAATATGGTGCATCATGAGTGGCCGATCTGTGTTCACATATCAGTTCGGTTCATTATTTCGGAAGAAGATAATATCGACAAACCAAGTTGTGACCAACCAATTCCGAATAAACGTTCTACGCTGTACGTTGTTGTCAAGCCTTGAAGTAGTGTGCCTGTCATTTGCACTCAGAATGATGTCCCCAGAGGATGAATTTAGTGATGCTACACCGCATAGCGGGCTAGAATCACCAAATTCACCCTCTGTGGAACTCATTCTGCTTACACCTCAGCAGAATGAGGTTCACAGAGGTTGAATTTGGTGATGCTAGCCCCCTATGCGGGGTAGCATCACTAAATTCACCCTCTGGGGATCTCATTCTGCAAATGACAGACACACTATTTCAAGGCTTGGTTGTTGTTAATATTGTCGTAATCTAGTCACAAGTTGTTGACATAAAATTTCTTATCATTTTACGGCTTCGTTAATTCTTAATACCACCAAGTTACGGTACAATATAGCTTTTATGACACACTAAACGTTTACATGTAATACGAGGCCGAAGTCGGCTCCAAATAAAAGGTGTCAGCTGTGTATTATGTTGTATTTTCTCCAATGCCATACGATAATGGAAGTCGATTCGAGGTGGCCATTTTGTTCACTTCAATTTGATAATTTGTCGTGCAGCACATGATCGAGACATGATCGGATCCAATCAGCTTGGAGCCGACGAGTTGGTACTCTATAGTATCTAACATCAATTTTCTACAGTCATATAATACCATTGGTATTATCATATAAAACCATTGGTATTATCGGAAGGTACCCCAATAGGCTTTACGTTGCTTATGTGCACCCTGCAGTGCCTATATGGATTGCTGTATCTAACATTGTAGAATCACATTGGTTGAGACCATGGATTTTATTTTATGAACACCAGGAAGTGTTGTTTTAAGGAAGTGTCCATAATTACTTTAATCTTAAAATATCCTGCAAAGTAAACCAATACTTGGGCCAGATAAGAGCTCCAACTTTTGGATGAATCAATACATCTGATGGTGTAGCTTCAAGTCTAGAAGATTAAATTTCAGAAACATGTTCCATCACCATATAAGTGTTGAAATTAGCCATCTCTGTGCGCTTCCTTAAGCCAACGACACAAAGTGCTGCTCTAATAATCTGAAGCAAAACGTGTTTGCGGCCCGATATAACGATTTTGTTTGTATAGGCTATCACCTGGTTTGGTGTCTGTATAAGACATATAGCCAGAGGACTCAGGACTGTATCGCTTGTAGAGATACCAACCGACTAATGACATATTTATAAGCCTATTCACAACACGAGGATATCTTGAGAGAAGCCACAATGAAACCGATGATTGCATATCGAAGATTGAGTAAGAACTCCGCTGCAAGGTATATCCTTCAATCAGAAGTTTATTGAACTCCGTTTGAGATACGTTAGACACCACTATAGCACAAAGTCTCATTTGCTACTTGAAAACATATGCGAATAAGACAAGAGATGCCAGTACATGCCACGTTTTCTTTGAGTTCATGGCATTTAAATTGAAGAATTGTGTTCATGTGACACGCATATTCACTCACGAAAGAACAAAACTTGGCGGAGTAACAAACTTTCCTAATAAGGATTTTCCGATTATAAAATCTGACCGAACGCCAGAGACAATGTTATGTAGACGATGTTCGCTTGTTCGGAGTTAATATAAATCGTGGGAAGTTATTGTTGAGTGATCGTAGGAATTCTATCAGCACAATGTTTCGCTACTGGAAAAATATGTGAAAGGTTTTCAAAATAAGCGCCCCTTAATTACTATTTATTTGGATGGGGGGGGGTAAAAAATATTGTATGCGAGTCGAGGAACCCACCCATCAAAGCTCAGAGTTAATATATATCGATTTTTGAAATATATTATTTTTCACCATCGAGAATTAATAGTGGCCCAGTAAACAGTTGACGAGCCGATGGTCTCGGACCAAATTGCGGATGAAGATGGATAACTCTAAAATCAAGAGGCTTTCTGTGGATAATAAGGCAAAATTTCGTCGAACAACATGTTGATAAATAACACGTTTCGGGCAATTTTATACAATAGTTGACAGTGGTTAGCATTATTTTTGGGCAATTAATCGATTCTGATAACTGAAGCGGCATTTCTAAAAATGTTGTTGCTGGAATCTGATTATATGAGAACCATCAAATCGGATTGAGTACCGCTAAATGTTAATGACACAGCGGTGATTAATGAGTCAATACTGTGGATTATATAACCGAGAACCATACGGATAATGTTTGGCTAACCAACCACCCATCAAAATCCCTTCCACGACCGCTACATATAAGAACTAGTTTTTTTAATTGTGTAACCTGGCTGGAACCCCGCGACTGTCTTCGTCGTGAGGCTGATAATTTACATCCTTCGTCACTCCCAGGTTCGATAAGCTTACATATATACGGATCATTGGCATGTTCTTGGTGATGTTCATTTCTGCCCTGCTAAGCCCTTTGTGTACAATTCCTACACCGACGAACACTATTACCAAACGGGGTCAACTACAACTACAATTACACGTCAATACAAGTCCTAATCACTACCGACTAATGACGACACGTCAATTAGCGCCCGGCAACTTTACAGCATAGCGGCACTTGTCGTCACGCTCTTACTACGCAAAGCTAATTTAATAATCACAGCGTTCTGTCTCATCTGTAAAGTATCGTCAAAATTCACAAACCCGATGACTAGATTGAAAGTATAAATAGTGTAGTGACAATTGAATACAAATATATTGAGATCCGTTGTATAAATTTCGAAAGTCCAATTTTTTCCTCAGTCAATATTAATTTATACAAGTCATATATAGCTAGCCAAGCAGAACATCGAATATTACACACCTATATATTTATCCTCCTTCGAAATCATGAAAAGGCATTCGTTAACCCTTTCTATATTAAATGGATTCTCCCATTCACTTAAAGTGTACACCGGAATGTTTCATTGTTGATTTGGAGGGATGTTAAGATGATAAAGGCAGACGACGGATAAATAAAAGTGAAGGAGGAGCCATATTTATAGAAGACATTTTTTAGATAAAAAGTTCAACAAAAGACCTATGTTCGTTTGTTGAACTTATTATCTGAACATTTCCATGGGATAACTACTCATCAAAATGATGATTTAGTATAGAAAGTGTTAAACTCATTATCTGAACAGTTCCTATGGGATAACTACTCGTCAATGATTCTTTAATATAGAAAGGGTAAAACTCATTATCTGAACATTTCCATTTCCCCCCCCACTATTATTTTTTAGTATAGAAAGGGTTTTTAACTCATTATCTGAACAGTTACCATGGAATAACTACTCGTCAATGATTCTTTAGTATAGAAAGGGTTAGAATCTCTGCAGTGCTTTGAAATTAATTTTCTTTTTCAAAATCATTATAATATATATATATGTGTGTGTGTAAAACCATCACACTGGTTTTTATGTCTGCTTCCCAGAGCGCTTAGAACCGACGTCGTACATCCCATTAGCCTCTCAGAGCGTTCACTAACGACTCGGTAACGAGGACAGTAGATGTCATAATTCACAAACATATTCCTACTTGTAACATTTCAATCACAGGTTTCTTAGCTGCGGGGAATCCCGATAATATGGTTCGTTATTACCAAACGGGGTCAAATATCACCTTCGAGAAATTACACGGCAATCCAAGTCGTTATCACAACCGACTAATGACGACACGTCAATTAGCGCCCGACAACTTTACCGCATAGCGGCACTCGTCGTCACGTTCTTACTGCGCAAAATTAATTCAGTAATCAGTGTTCTGTCTCACCTATAAAGTATCGTCAAAATTCACTGAACCGATTACTGATTTAAAGTGATGTGAAACATTCCGGTAGGGTGATCAAATAGAAATGTAGATTAATCTTGTTCAAAGCAGGGGGGGGTCGGAAAAAAAAAATTCAGGCACGTATGGCATTTTTTCCCTTTCGATCATTTTTTGTACCCACCCACCCCCACCGCCAAATTTTTTTCCGTTTTCGGCAGTTTTTTCCGACCATTTTTTGACACCCACCCCCCCCCTTTTAACACTAAAACAGAGATTTGCGGGGGGAAATTCACTGTAAACAGCTGTATATGAATTTCTGTGCATACTATTTATCATGGATGTTAACATGGACATGTAAATAGGAATGAGTAATTTTGAGGTCATTCGGCCAAAAAAACATGGCTGCCAGCGGCCATCTTGGATTTCAAAATTTGCAACAAAATACAACACGATAACTGCCTGCAGTCAGTTTACCAGTTAGAATTACATTATTTCTCTCATTCAAACTCATTCGAAGTGGTTTTGAAGCCCAACTCATTGCCAAAACACTAAAAACAAGCAGGTTTTTTTTTTTTTAGTTGCGGAAAAAATTGCTTGTTGGTGGCTTTGACCACCCACCCACCCCGGCATACGTGCCGGAAGAAATTTTTTCACCCCCCCCTGTTCAAAGTAGGTATTTTTACAAATATTACATCCAAATTGACAACAAACAACGTCATTCTTATTTATTAATTAAATACAGTGACTCTCGATGGCGAAATCATTTCCGTTCGTTTATCGCCGATTGTTGTCCCGAATCGAGTAGTAAATATTTACAATTGAGCGTAGTTCAGACGATGTTTTCTATGGAGTGTACATTTGATTTACTTCAGATTTTCGGCAATATTAATAGAATGTTACATTCCTCCAGTTGGCATAGCTCCTGAATACTATCTTATCAGTTATCGCACCCGAACAAGTACATAATATGTCTTTACGGTTTAAATAGAGCAGCGACAATTGAAAAGAAAGCTATCGAAATTTTGAGGATGATAAGATGATAAAAGCAGACGGCAGATAAATAAAAGTGCAGAAGGTGGGCCTATATTATTGAGGGGAATATTTAGAAAATAAGTTTAACAAACGACCTATTGCTGAACTTGTTACCTAAACATTTCTAATGGGATAACTACTCATCAATGATGCTTTAGTCTAGACCTGGTTAAATATCTAAAATACTTATAAATTCACTTTCATTTTCAAAATCATCATTTGATTGAAATTTGAATGAAATGAGTGTCGAAATGTGAATTTTAAAATATACATAATGATATACTTCCAGAAAAAAATCGTTATGAATTCGCATTGCATGAATTCCTGGTGTATATATATATATATGTAAAATCATCACACTTGTTTTTTATGTCTGCTTCCCTAACCACGGTTTAACCGACTTCGTACATCCCATTAGTCGCTTGAAGCGTTCACTAACGAAGACAGTAGATGTCATAATTGACAAAAATACTCCAACGTGTAACATTTCAATCTCAGCGACGGGAAATCCCGATATAATGGTTCGTTATTACCAAACGGGGTCAAATATCACCTTCGAGCAATTACACGGCAATCCAAGTCGTTATCACAACCGACTAATGACGACACGTCAATTAGCGCCCGGCAACTTTACCACATAGCGGCACTCATCGTCACACTACTCTGCTTCAGAATCAATAGAAGGCGCGCAATGTCCCACGCGCTCGCAAAAGCGGAGCTATTAAACAACATTCTATGGAACTTTCTCGTGGCACTTCTAATGGAATACCTTCACCGATAGCCACAGACAATGAACGTGGAAGCGATTCTCCTCAATGTTTTTATTCTGTGTGTTGGATTATTGAATGTTGTAGGTAAGTACGCTATACATGTATTGATTGGCGCTAACTTTCGAAAGTTGCCGTACGGCCTTATATAGTTTACTCCAATTCTATTCCCGCGCTTTGATGGTTGAGCACCTCTTAATGAGTGTGTGATTCTCAACAACTTATCTTCAGGTAAATCGTCGTCAATTTCCAGCCATGGTCGATTGAAACATAACACAATATGTTTTCTGTCTATCGTCTGCTTTTATTACTCGTTAAATACCTCCAAATGAATAATATACCATTCCAATGTACATTTTTATAACTGAATGAGATACAGTAATGCCCAAAGTAATTGACCACTTAACCACAGCAGAATTATGGGTAATTTTTCAGGATTTAGTCGGAATATGGCTTGTTGCCTACCTTAACCACAGCAGAATTATGGGTAATTTTTCAGGATTTAGTCGGAAATATGGCTTGTTGCCATTCATCGGAAAGCTCTCGGTGAGAGCTTTCCGATGAATGGCAACAAGCCATATTTCCATCTAAATCCTGAAAAATTACCCATAATTCTGCTGTGGTTAAGTGGTCAATTACTTTGGGCATTACTGTAATCCATCCAGTGTAGAAAGGGTTACCTATGTTCATGCTGGTGCCTTTTTGTTAGTTCCAAAACTTAATTGTACAGCTGATACGACAGTCAGAATATGTATACTCAAGAACGATGTGTGGGTCCATTTTTGTAATTTGTAAACATTGTGCCGATGGAGTGGTCCTCGCACAACATGTTCATCGGCACTGATTGGAAATTCACATATAGAGTATTAGCAATAAAATTGGAAATAGTAATACTGATTTTCCATGAATATAGCTATAACATTCACGTTCGAATGGTATAGAGGGGACGACTACGCAGCGTAGCTATAACTGCACCTACCGTTACATGTCCATGTACTAGCCGAAGTTCAATGCTGTATTTGCGCAACTCCGTTTACAAATTACAACAAGAGGACGCCGTCGGGGCGAGGCATAATACGCCCGTTTCTGGAGTAGAGAGGGGCATGTAGACAGAACCCATATTTGAACTTGATCTGTATACCAAAGTTGGTTCAGTTCACTCGATTCAATCTAAAGTTATCATCCGGAAATCGCAAATCAGGTAAAATCTAAGTCGAAAAAGGGACATAACTCAGTCAACATCATGCGGACGAAACCCATATTCGAACTTGATATGTATTTTGGAGTGGTAAACTAATATACCAGATTTGGTTCAGTTTACTTGATTCAATCTAAAGTTATCATCCGGAAACCGCAAATCAGGTAATATCTAAGTCGAAAATGGGGCATAACTCAGTCAAATTCAAGCGGACGAAACCCATATTCGAACTTGATCTGTATTTTGGAGTGGTAAACTAATATACCAAATTTGGTTCAGTTCACTCGATTCAATCTAAAGTTATCATCCGGAAACCAAAAGCGGACGGACGGATGGACGGACAAACCATTTACATAATACAACCGTTTTTGTTTTCAAACGGGCGTATAAACGGATCCACACATCGCTCGTCCGTATAAATATTCTGACTGTCGGAGCTACAGCTGTATACAAATAAGTTTTGGAACTAACAAAACGGTAGCAGCATGAACATATTGGTTTAACCGTTTCTACACTGAATGGATTCTACCATTCAGTTTTACAAATGTAAATTGGAATGATATATTACTCATTTGGAGGGATTTTCGGGTAATAAAAACAGTCGACAGACAGAACACAGAAAATACAAGAGCAGAATGTTTCATATTCATTTGTGGGAAATGTTAAGATAATATGGTCGTTATTGTTTGGTGAACTTAATATCTGAATAATCCCTAAGGAAACTACTCATCAGTGAAGAAATGGTTTGTAAGTAATTCCGAATCGGAAATCCAGAATGAAAATAACAAAATATTCATAATTCGTCATGGAAGCACTGCATTTTTACTAATCTAAATTGGTGATTATCGCAATCAACTTATCTCTGCACTTGCGGAATATTATCACAAATAGCCACAGACAATGAACGTGGAAACGATTCTTCTCAAGGTTTTTATTTTGCTTGTTGGATTATTGAATGCTGTAGGTAAGTACGATAGCTTATGTACTGATTGGTTCCAACTTTTGAGATTGTCTTATGGTCGAAAAGTTTGCCCACATTCTGTTCCCAATCTTCGGTTGATCACTTCTTAATCAAGTAAATTTTCTCCAGTTTCTAACCATGATCGATTGAAACATGGCATACCTTTTCCCTGATTAGAAATTAAAATATTAATAGTAAAATATTAATTACTGATTGCGCGTGTACATCGCTGCAGGGAGGCATGTTCGAATTGTAGATGGAGTGGCCACCTGCGGTCTAACTGCACCCACATACAATTTATAATTATGTATATTAGCCGAAGTTCAACACGGTCTGCGTAATGCCGTTTACCAATTACAAAGCGGATCCGATCCACTCTTGATTATAAAGATGTTTTTTTTTATCTGGCTGTGACTGTAAATATAAATGTTGAAACTTCAAACATATATTTATATATGGATATCAACATGGCAATATGTGTGAAGGTTTCGCAAGTAATACGAAATTCCACATCACAAATCCAGATCAGATTGAAAATAAGAACAGATTGATATTTTGATATGGACAGCATTGTGTTTTCACCAAGCTAAATACATGTAACGACCCTCTCCCCCTTTCGGACGCCGGATTAAGGGTCTGTTATGACGTATTCCTGACGCCAGAACAGCGTACGCCGAATGTCGTGGGGTTCATATTTCGGACGAACGGTGCTTCCATTGATATTATTTCTTGATGTATACACCGAAAAACAACCAAGGTCCGTTCAATTATTTATATTTCTTCGATCGGACATAATATTCCTCACAATTTAGCGCCTTAAAGGGGTACTGTACGCCATTTTCAATAAATTCCCGGTGATAACAACGATCTATTTTCGATGATATATAGAAAACTAAGTAATTTGAGTCGAATATGTATTCTGTAAACGTTCAGGTTAATCTTAAAATCAAAGTTAATAATTTGATATAAATTTAATTTATGGCTGGAGCCATAAATTAAATTACGAATTTCCGTGTACAAGACGTAATCAAAATAATTCACGGATAGTGGATGGGGCAACGCGTGGCACACAGGATCGTGAAAAAAAGTGTATTGATACGGGGCGTAAACTCAAGCCAAACACTGACTAGTGACTATCCAGTGACTTAAATTAGTATGTGGAACTAGTATGCATTTAATATAACATTTATTTGATACATTGCTTGAAGACTGTCCAAAAATTACCCGACAACGACAATTGGTATTTTCGCATTCCGGCTAATCTGCCATCCGTAACATTACTTCGTACTCAACAGACTTTCAAATAATGGAAATCTGGTAACCTTATTCTACGACTCAGAGACTATAGAAACCAACAACAACATATGAGTGAAGTATCCCTTTAAGTCTCGTGATCATACTTATACGCCGGTTTGCAATTGAACTCCGCTGTTGTTTCAACATAATCCTATATGTATCAATGTATATGTCTGATATCAGATTATAATATCAGTAAAAGGTTGAATCGTTCAGTCAAACTGCTATAAATCAAGTCAGTACTCGCCAATATGGACACTAATTACATGTATAATGTCAACTTTTGTTGCTTCATTTCTCGGTTTATTTTCAATAAATTTAGTTAAAGTGATGTGAAACACTCAGGTAGGGTGATCAAATAGAAATGGAGAATAATCTTGTTCAAAGTAGTTATATTTTACAAATATAATATCTAAATTGTCAACACACACCGTCATTCTTATATATTAATTAATTCAGTGACTGTCGATGACGAAATAATTTTCGTTAGTTTATCGCCGATAGATGCGTCCCGAATCGAATAGTAAATATCTTCAATTGAGCTTAGTTCAGACGATGTTTTCGATGGAGTGCTACGGTCGATTTGCTTGAGATTTTCGGCGATGTTAGTAGAATGCTACATTCCTCCACTTGCCATAGCATCTGAATACTAACTTATCAGTTTCAAGCACCCGAACAAGTACGTAATATGTCTTTAAACTGTTAGTATTTTATTCTAGAAATATCGAGCAGCTATCATTCTGAAAATAGGTGTGCCTTAAAATTTCCAAATTAAAATATTCTGAGTTACAATTGTGAATTCACAGCCAGAGCGTGACATCAAAGATGCTTCAACTTTCGAAAGTTGTAATGACGCCATCGTGTTCCAGCGTTCCTGTGCTTAATTTTATTATTAATTGATGGCAGTGCACCCCTCCGTGGCTATTCTAGAATAACTGACGCCAGTTTCTAATTATGATAGTTTTAAACATGGCATGATATCCTACCGAGACGCCATGTAATGGGAAAAAATGATATTTCTGTAAAAGATAGCTTAGTACTGAATGTCAGGTTCATGAATATTGGACATGATGGCCATGCAACCTGAGGACATAAAACAACATCATACAAGGTGACAACAGAATTGTGCAGCCAATGCAAACAGAACGCCAGAAAATGTTTATAATCACATTCAATGTTCATTTTTCATATTGTTAGTATTTTATTCTAGAAATATTGAGCTATCATTCTGAAAATAGTATGCCTTAAAATGTCCAACTAAGATATTCTGAGTTACAATTGTGGATCTACGGACAGAACGTGATATCAAGATACTTCGACTTTCGAAAGTTGTAATGGCGCCATTGTTCCCTCGTACTGTTCCTGAACCCTAGGTTGATTACTACTTGGTGGCAGTGCATTGATTCCACCCCGCGGCTGTTCTAGAAATAATTGTTTCTAGTTTCTAGTCACGATAGTTCGAAACATGGCATGACATGCTACCGAGACGCCCTGTAATATGGAAAAAAGAAAATTTTAGTAAAAAGAGATATTGGTACTGAATTTCAGGTACATGAATATCGGACAAGATGGCCATGCGACCCGAGGACATAAGACCACGTCATATAATGTGACGACCGAATTGTGTATCCACATTGGAAATGCTAACTGAAAGTCAGAAAATGTTCATAATAATATTCAAATATTTAAATTTTAATATATATATAAACTGTTAGTATTTTATTCTAGAAATATCGAGCAGCTATCATTCCGAAACTGAAGAGATTCTGTGTTACAATTTTGTAGCGACAGACACACATTCTTGTTCGACGCCGTGTATACGCTATAGTTTCTCCCGCGCTGTTCTGTGAATTCAATTTGACAACAACTTTCTGACGGTGTATTGGTTTACCAACGTTTGTTCTTGAAGTCGTACTCACCAATGTCTTGACTTTATGGTGTCAAACACATGGCATTCTGACCAGCGAGTATAAGACAATATGTGAATCAGCCGAATGTGAATGACGATTAAAGATACGGGTGGCGTTGGCGGTGGGTATGCTGTTAAAATATTCACCTTCGTCAAAAACCGCCATAAACAGAAATAATAGTAAAATATTGACAGACTTTGTTCTTATACCAATCAGAAATGTGATATAAATAGTATGTTATTGTCAAATGTTTTTCCTTTGTTATGTAAACAAAGGCAAAAAACGTTACTGAACCTGGCTTTTGTTTAGATCCGGATATGGTAAACATAAAGAGCGTTATTTGTCACTGTTTTCCTGATATGGAAATAATAAAGAGCGTTTATATCATTTGTGTGTGATTAACCAATAGAATTGCGCTGTGTTATGTAAACAGAAGCAAAACTTCTGTAACACGAGCAGGCTCTCGTTTACGTACACCATCGTACGTCTTGACGACAATATACTATTGACGCGCTTATTATGTTTGGCATATGAACAAAACTATATATATTTTAATATTCATTCTGTTGATGGCGATTTGAACAAATGTGAATATTATGTGAACGCCGCCCTTGCCTTTAAGTTGTGGCTCGTTGTTATCAGTAAGGGTACAGGGTGAAATAATATGTATGCTTTTATCACAGTTATACTTGTAGATGACTGTGTATTTATTGCTTCTTTGATAATTATTATTGCTTCTAACTTGCTTTACTAGCTCATTATATGTGGATAGTTTTACAGTGTATGACTATAAAATAGAAAAACGAGAATTTCCATCAATTTCAATTTCCCGAAATTAAACCTTTTTCTGGTTCTCTGGATTCGGGTGATTTTTAAGTGCAGGATTCATACCCCTCTGTTAACTGGTACTACATGGATTCATATGCCCATTTTAACCGGTATTCATGATTCATGCCCTCTGTTAACTGGTATTAGTTATTCATACGCCTATTTTAACCGGTATTCATGATTCATGCCCTCTGTCAACTGGTACTAGGGATTTATATGCCCATTTTAATCGGTATTCATGATTCATGCCCTCTGTTAACTGGTACTAGGGATCCATATGCCCATTTTAATCGGTATTAATCTGGTACACAGCTTTTACAGCATCAGCTTATTAATATTCTGATTATTTCTGAGCCAAAATGACATTTGTTTCAGGTAATTCAGTCTCAAATATCTTGATATTTTGAAGTTATACGTGTGACTACATAAAAATCACCTTAATTTAACGAAACGGATTGAATTTAGTTAGACAATACTTCATGAAATGTGTGAAAATATAACCATGACTTGTATTCTATATTTTATTAACCGGTATGCATGATTCATCCTACAAACGCAGATTCATATTTCCAGCAAAGGGAATATACAGAGAACACATACAGTTTATGTTTGAATGAGATGTTTCAGGTACAACAAATGTATGTGTTCTTTTTTATTAAATGCCCCTTATTAATCCTTAAAGTTGCTAAATGATGCACCATTGGCATTTTTAATATAGCACAACAAATTGAGCAATACGCGGAAGGCAACACCTGGTTGACCAACATTTCTGACACAGATCAGCTGATATATAGGCAGCAAACCGCATTCAATTGATGACGTCATGAAAGAACAAAAAGCTTCAATGAAATAACAAAACGCGATTTTACTGTAGCTTCTAAGAGATACATACGACGATTTCCGTTTCGGTAATTCTCCGCTATTTTATAGGTAAGCATATAATAATAAAAAAAACTTATTCGTGTATCTGGGCAAGTTTGCGAGTTGCTATCCAGAGAACCGTGGTTTCTTTGTGTACATCGGCGGAGCGGTTTCCCGATGAACTTGCATGGTTGTGATAAGGCCTATAGTGGGTGTAACGCGACTATAAACCCAAATAACACAACCAATCTTCAAATCCTCACAATGTTATTGCACACGCAAGACGCGTGAGTTCGAATAGAAAATCGCCTCATAGATTGTAGTAATCCGCAATTTATCACAATTTAATTACAAGAGCAAGCACTATTTAGGAGCTGACTGTCGTTAGTTATTGTCCGACCTCTGTGCTGTCGAGGTTCTAATCCTCCTTGTATCGATCGTACATGGAATTGGTCCCTGCATGATCAATTCTAAGAACATCGCGAACTGACCAACGACGACATGTTTACTGCTCTGAAAACGAACTCAGAATTAAGATAGTTAGAGATTCATCAAGAAACGAACTGGATTAATTTAAGAGTCTGCATTCCCCAGCGTGTCATGCATATTAACACCCCTCTACATTCCGCTAAACGATTTGTAAGTTCGAAGACTAACTGCAGAGAGGTTTCGAAAAATCGCAGTTAGCAGAGAACCCTTCTATGACTGGAGCTTCATGAAAGTTTGCGAAATTGCCAATGCATTCTCTTATATACATGTATGAGAGTTTCACATATACCTCACATATTTCTTAGAATGCACTGAACTAACAAAATATTTACCTTGACCTTGTAAGCCAGTGCATTCTCGTATATATGCGAGCCTCCCTTTGTGATGCTCGCATATATACAATAATGCATTGACACAGGATCTTTAATATTGCACCAACGAATATCCGGTCATGAAATGGTTAGCACATACAAACAATGTAACATATACTTCTTGTGTCCGATCCTTGACAACATCCCAAAAGCTCGTAAATCACGTGAAAAGCAAGCTTCTTCCATAAAATCAGGAAACGATGATGTTTGGCTCTCGAAATTACACCATGCAGTGTTTTAGTTACCATATTTAAAAAAAAGGTACTTTTAGCAAAATCGAACGCCGGTGACCATTCGAGAGCCACACATGCAGTTTTGATGTTTCGTGAATGGCATAGAGGTGATATGATATAGAAGTTTAAAAAATTGTATATGATCAATATAACTTGGAAGAGACCAAAATATTCAAAGATGCTCTATACAGGGGAATATGTGGACATTCTATGTAACTTCAGAAACATCAAGTGAATCAGGATGTTCGTAATTTCCTTTTCTCACAAAGAGTTCTATCTGCCTGGAATACGTTGCCTGAACATGTCGTCGAGGCAAATCCTTGAAAGATTTTAAGGAACTTTTCGATATGGAACATTGGGGCGTATACTATATATCAATTCTATCTCCGAAAAGAAACATTATATACAAACTAATATTTAGACTATGATATTGTACAATAACTGTTGTTTTATTATTGTTGTATATTATTTACAATGGGTAGAAGTCATTGCGACTTATTCCCTAATATTTGATGATGATGTTGATGATGATGATGACGACGATGTTGATGGTGATGGTGTGTCCCAACGATGTATTTGTAACTGTTAATTGTCATCAAAAGTTTGCGAACCTTTCTATGGAAAAAATAAAGAAATTGAAATTGAAAAAACGACAGCGAAATTAACCATTCTTTCCCAAGCATCGTCGAATAAATGGCTGGTGCAACTGGGCGAATCCTAAAGCAATTTCCTACGCAAAACGACAAGAGATGTTCAATATTCAACGATTACACGAGGACTGCGAATGAACCTTGCTTTCCAGAGCGGAGATACATATGAGTCCCCTGCATAATCACGAATAATCACGAACTAACCTGCTCTGATAACGAATTTAGATCATTATAGAGATTCATCAAGAAACTGTGGAATACTGTTCATGTTACTGTTACTGAATACTGTTCATATTGTAATGTGACGTCACTTTCCCCGCGAAGATCGGTTGTCAACCGAGAAAGCACATGGAAAATATTTATGTAATGGATTCTAATTGAATTTTATTTTTAATAATTTGTCATAAATATGTAATATATAATTCAGAAATATATAATTCAATTGAATGTCAGTTACAATTATTTATCCAAAGTTTTAGATACTTAATGTCAAGGTTGTTCTAAAATTAGGTATATTTGCTTGTTCGATAAAAGTCAAAATTCTCGTTAGTTTCATTGTGAATATCAGATATCTTTGCTGATTTACTTAAGTCTTCGTCTGATCGACACGACAAATGTGAGTTGTGTCAATTTTCCTCAATAACAAAATATGTTTGTTTTCAGTTGTACTGTGCTGTTTTTAGATTACTCCGGTCACCCAAAAAATCATTCCATTCACTTTTGCCCAGGGTGATTTACCAATTGTAGCCCAGCGTAATGAATGGAATCGCCCCCCCCCCCCCCTGATACGTGCGTAATTCACCCGTGCGCGCGTGGATCAACCGACGGAATGCGAAAAACGTCGAACGCGGGTGTATAAATTCTAACCCGCGGCAAACGTCGATAGCGACATCATGCACACGTAATCTGCCAGGCAAAGCAACCGCCCGATATCGAAATTAGTACAAACGCACACTCTCAGGCGAAATAACCGTCAGAATCGAAATAACAAAACGAGATTTCGTATTGTTATTTCTCTTTTGACGGTTATTTTGTCGTGGGAATTTCGGTTGAACTTGATACCCGCGCGCGCGTTGGTTCATTTACGCACGCAACCGGAGTGGCATAAATAGTAGAGACCTTTCGCAAATATCACGATTACGATTACGGATAGGATATATTGTCCTACTAAGGTGGACACCATCACAACTTACATACGATGATTAATTTGTGAGGCGGCATATGCCCCGCTATATTCAGTCACACATATATTTGATGGAAAAATTAATGTGTGTCTCTTTCAGGTCCCATGTTCTTATCCGTATGTTATACACCACACGGATAATATTAGAGCGTCCCAAGCAGCACCGTTGGCACACCCTTTGACACGCAATTGCACGTAATTAAACTGCGTGGGGTATATTTCGTCTACCCCCGAGCGTAAATCTAATTTTTTACCTCTCTCCTCTGCATATCGTGACCACACACCTTACAGCCCGCTAATGGATTATGGAAGCTATAGCGGGAACTGTTAAATGGGAACTGTTAAATGTTTATCATTTCAATGTTATATGGCTAGTTTGGTGTGAATAAGGTTCAAATATAACATCCAATAAAAAATTAGATATAATTTTATCGATAAGCGTGTTTTTTGCGACTTTTAAAAATCGATTATTATTTCTTAGCTGATTTTGCTCGAGTCACGTGACCGCAAAACCCGTGACGTCAAAGTGGGACTTGCCCCCGCAGACGAACTGTTTACGAAAAATGGCTTCTGCACACATCATTTCCGCGTTTGAAAGTGACTCTGGTCACGAAAATGACGACGAGTTACGTGTTGCGGAGGATCCTGCATCTATGGCAGGTACTGAAGATGCCTTTGATGGCTTGCGTTTGAATATGGGCCCATATTTACATGAACCAGCCGACGAAGAATTCGGAAGATAGTCGCATTCTCGCAAGGACAGCCAGACTTAAAATTTAAATTCACCAAGTCAGTGTCAACAATCATTGAATCGATCAAATTATCAATCAATGTCATTCATTGTTGACGACGATTGTCATGACAATTGATTGTTATTCTACAAATGAATAATCTACATCTCACTCTAAAAAAAAAATTCGAAGAAGACAAGGATTGAAGGAAAATAAAGCAACCAAATTTGAGGACTGCATCACTATCACTCAGAAGGCCTACCCACTCATTCACTGTGAGTGTTAGTAGTGACTTAGTACTGTTACTACTGTGAGTGTCCCCAGACCGCAGTGTGGCAGGGATTGTGTCAAAATCTGATGGAGAACTTAATTATAGGAGGTGTGTAACATTAAGTGCTAACAGCACCATCAGGGAATCGTTCGATCTACTGCGTACTAGCACTGTAGATTATAGACTTAGTCGTTATGACTTCTTAAAAACAAACATTGAGTGGAACCGCCTTGAACAGTCAGTTGTTGATTCTGGTGATCGGTAACACTGAATGTCTGAAGGATTTATAATTATATTAAATATGGATTCTAACTTCTAATCTAAGTTTTAGACGCTTCATACCAGTGTCGTGACTCGTTGGATAGGATTCTGAACATTGCCAGAGTAGAAATCGAGTACACCTGAAGTCGAACAGAACAGATGTCATATCAACTTTCACGTTGCATTATATATATTGTGACCATATAAATTATATACAACTATAGTGACTTCTTTATTATTTCACTATCCGATACCATGTCCATGGTCGTTTCATACCGGATCGTTTGGTTTCGTTTATTTCGTACTTTGGAGAATATCATTAATTTGTTTCCCTATGGTGTGACATACATGTATAGTGAGTGATATGGTATAATTGGTATGAAAAGACGAATTGATTTCCAACATGGTGTGAAACGACCAAACAATAAGGTACGAAACTACAAAAAATATGGAGCGAAACTACAAAAAATATGGTACCGGTACGAAACGACTTAAGACGATCCAAAATGTTGTGTACCCATTTATATCTCCTCTGCAAGGGGAGCAACCAGACGCTGACCCTTTAGACTATCAGCATCTAACATCATCAGACTCCGCCAAAGTGCCTACTCTTGTGTGCCAAATAATTGTACCTGTATGTTTATTAATTTTATGAGAAAAATCCACCCTGCACGATGCTTAATAATACCAAACATGTAGATCTGCACATTTAAACAACATTATGGCTCTGTTCTAAATTTAAATAACAAGTGCTATACAAATAATTTAATTACAAATACTAGTACAAGTACTACAAGAGACTGGATTTTTCATTTGATATGTTGCGCACACGGGGCATGTAGACAACGATGGTTACATTTCCCCATGCATGTATCTATTTTAAGCATACCAGAAAATATAAAATAAAATCAATATTGTCAGATAGAAGCATTTCCGGACAGGGTTTTTCAATTCATATTTATTATTTTTAATATATCATACATATTTCAGAAAACTGCTGCATATAAAACTTGGTTTAGGGAGAGATAGACCATCTTTAAAAAACTAAAATTACATTAAAAACCAAGATTATACCTTAAATGATAATTTTGAGGGGGGGGGGGGCACTGATTTTCTAATCTTTCAACTCAAATCAAATCAACACATGTCTATCAACTTATCAAGCAATACTACCGGTAGTATACCGGTTCATGTAGATTAGAAGGTGGCACAAGTTTGAAGTTAGAATCTCTGAGTGCATTCTATTTACAACCACAGGGGTCCGGGAACTTCTTAAAAAATCTTTATCTATACCTACCGGTATATTTGTGAATGTCTATTCTATATAAATTCACGAGGGACCTACATGTAGATGGCTCCAAGGGTGTCTAACAGGGGTAATTTCTTACGAGAAAGATAATCAACATAATTGTGCAGATTATAAATGTATACAGCACTTGACGGTATTGGGGTAAGGGACGAAAAGTGGGAGGGGCAAAACAATACCACACTGCATGTTAACGACCCTGCTAGTTACATAATATTTAGAGGATATTACTTGGTTGGTTTGATATTAGACCCAATATCGGCCTGAGGTAACCTCATATCACCATCATTTAGGTGATGTCCTAAAACTATATTACTCGATTTAACTAGATTTAAGGCAAATTGAAGTGATATTCACCTACTAGTACGGTAAGTACATGTACAAATGTAGTTTGATAACAAGCCGTACCGGGCAAAAATGTCATATCTAATTAATAATTTTCGAACAAATTTTGGACCGATATAGCCATCAGTAGGGGTGCTGTCATAACATACAGGTATGATATCAAGGTGGACCCCCCTCCCCAATGGGGAGACTATCTAGCCACGTCTCTGATTTCAGTGGTCACACAATGAGTGAACAAGAGATCCAGAGCTCTTTCGAAGATAAGTCGTGGCTTCCTATACTTAAACTGAGGCCACAGGGGCTTGTTAAGAAAACCAAGTAAAAATATATATATAAAAACATGTGTTTGTAAAGTATTACATGTATTAATAGAATATTGATGCATTTATAATGTTTTATAAAGTGGCACCCTCAATTTTACTTGTTTTCTTTACAACCAGCCCATGTGACTATATCACATGTACAATTAGTTCAAGATTGAACTGAACACTAAACGCTGCTTTAATATTTAGTATTACCTTTATTTGGAAATAAATTATAATGTGCAATGGACTGAACAGCCAATAGGTTGCTGGACATTTCGTGCCATAGAAGTTTGACATAGAGATGTTTCACACCAGGGTTCTGGACATTTCATACCATTACATATATCATTTCGACAATTTGTACCATTGAGTATACCGTATTATTTTTTTGAAATAACATTAAAGGTACTCAAACCGATTCGATGGTTCCCATATTACCAGATTCCAACAACAAACATTTTTTTGAAATGCCGCTTCGGTTATCGATTAATGGCCCAAAAAAAAAAATAATAATGCTAACCAGTCAACAATAGTAAACAATTGCCCAAAACCTGTTATTATCAACATTTTGTTCAACACAATTTTTCCGGTTTGTCAAATAGCTGACACAAAAAAGCCACTTGCTTTTAGAGTTATCCATCTTCATCCGCAATTTGGTCCGAGAACGTCTTCTCATACTAGTAGACTTTTTAGTGGGACACCAAACATTATAGATGGTGAAAAATAATAGATTTAAAAAATTGGTATCTGATCACTCTGAGCTTTGACGGGTGGGTTCCTCGACTCGAATCAAATATGTTTACCCCCGAAGCCAATGAAATAGTAATATGCAAGCGTTAATTCGGATTATGTATCTTTAACTTTGTTGCCACAATTTCAATTTGTTAATTTTTTTTCGCAAAAAAAGAAAGAAATACTAGTATGTTTACATGTAATTGTCGGGTTGTCATCATCACGTAACGTTAAATCGTAAACATGTTCGCTTTCATTAAGCTACCAAAAATAAAATAATTTTTCATACGGTATGCTGAATACGCATGACCAATTATCATTTGTGGGAACCAACGAAACATACAAATGTATATGATGTGAAATGACAAAAAATATGGTACGAAACAATCAACTGTGTGGTTCAAATTAAGGGTGAATATATAAACCGGCCATGGTAGGAATTTCTTAGGAAACATCGTTTCTTTGAGCCATCATGATCCAACGGACCTGTGTGAATCACTGAGTGATCTATAATAGCCCGGAAGTGCTTAAATAGACCGATCGGTCTTCCACAGTCAGCATGCATCTGGTAAATTCCAGACTCCTGTGGACCGATCAATGAATCTATTTTAAGTCGATCAGGCTATTATTGTATATCGGTTGTTCACCTACACTTGTCCAACTGATTTTGGAGAATATATACAAGCGAAATGGTTAAAAGAAAAATATTTATTAATTATAATAAATAATCATCAAATTGGAAGAGTTCAGCATCAGCCCCTTGCTGGCATTGTTCAAAACGACCCACGTCAGATTACCATCGGAAAAAAACATCGAAAATTGGTGATTTACTTCCCAAATAGCATCGTAGTTTTAGAATCTTTTTCCACCAAGAATGTGTTGAAAACTGCAGACAACTGTTCTATGCACATTACAGTCCAATAATGTTGACTCTTGGTTGATAAACATTCTTCTAAAACATAAATCTGACTTTCAAAAGTGACCTGTCAGTGTCAACCTCCAGAATCGAAAATCCAATTCACAATATTCATCGAAAATTCTCAAAACAGCGTCCAACGTATAGTCCTAGCACAACTCCGTGATATTATATGATTACACAGTTCAGTCATCAATACTTTCTAAATCTCCAAATTGTTGAAAATAGTAGATTTGTATCGCAAGTCGCCATTAACAAAACAAATGAGAAACACGTGGACATGTTTACGTCTTATTCCCTGATCAGAAAAAAAGTTGCGTTCCCACGTTGACGTCACGCTTCTTTGTGCACATAAAACTGGTGAGTGGCTTTTGAGTTTTTCCTAAGTATTGTCGACGTCAAAAAGGCACTAAAATCTCGATTTTTACGCTATAAGTTGGTGTTTTCGAATATGATTCGTTTTAGTAACCTTAATTCTACGTTATGACACTGGTATAGTTTATTTTACTGAACAAAAAGTTTTATTAACAGTTCCCTTTTAAGAGGCTTCGCGAAATACAAATTCAACTCTATTGAAGTGACGCAATGTGGGTAAATGTGCAAAACGATATAAAAGTCTGTAAAACATCACCATGAAGAGAAAAATATGGAGGAACAGATAAACTTTGATCTTATACCAGCATTTAATTAAGAAATGAATGTAGTGGGTGTATTTGGGGATACGACGATGTGATCGTTGGGGCACATTGTGTGAACCGCAAAGCGGTTTTCACTAAATGTGCACCCAACGACCACGTCCCACAATAACACACCCACTACAGTCGTTTCTTATATTTATGTAGCTTTATGAGTGTTTATTCCCATAGTGTACTCTCATTTTGTTTCACAAAATCTGCCGAGAATTTGATACTAGCCCACGCAGCACATTAAGTCAGCCCTATATAAGATGGCCAAGCACTGTGCAACGATGACGTGATCGATATAAATAACTGGCTCCAGATGCAATTCGGCTGAACTTTGAAAAGCACGCCCAATTATTCTGCTGACCACTTTTAGTGATTAGGCTAGATTATATAGGTCAACAATGTGTGACGTCGTGTTCGTGTCTGTGTGCAATTGGGATATGAAACGGGCGACCCAATTGGCAGTTGACCAACCACCCAAGATTATTTAGTGTGACACAGACAGTATATGTAAATATTATATAACAGCTGCTCAATAAACAAAGTTTTCGGCCACTGACCTTCCTCAGTGATGATCCAAAATACACTGTCGGCCGCATATTACACAATGTTATTACACAACCAAGCCGTGATGTCGAAAGATGGGCGTCTTATATAGATTGTAGAAATCCGCAATTTATCACAATACAATTACAAGAGCAAGCAATATTTAGGAGCGGACTGTCTTTAGTTATGTTCCAATCCAATGACGTTCATTGGAACCGGCCCCTTGACCACAGTGTGGTAGTTACAGTTATGCCCTGTGCCAATGCATTCTCTTATATATGCGAGTCGACCATAGGTCGCCTCGCATATATAAGAGAATGCATTGGCCTAAAAATAAATCTTTTTTTAACACTTTTTACCATGTTTTCTTACATTCTTTAACAATTTTATAATTTTTAATGTGTTAAGCCAATGCATTCTCTTATATATGCGAGGCGACCTATGGTCGACTCGCATATATAAGAGAATGCATTGGCACAGGAACGTTCTGTTGGGTAAAGGGTTAATCAAGTAAAGGAACCCCTGCATCATTGACTATCCACAACATGCTAATGCTCTGATAACGAACTCAGAACTTTTAGAATTAAAGATTCACCAAAATAAACCCAATGGGTGAATTAAGCACCCCTCACTACTCTGGGTTAAATATGACCACACCCAGGTCAGTTGTTGGCCAAATGATGAAACATCCGGTGTCCAGTGAGTAGCGGGGTTAATCTATTTGGTTTGGGATTAACATCGAGCATTCGTTAGAGACCAAAGATGAGCGATCTATATATGTGGTATATTCTTCGAGATATCGACCGTCCCACACAATGACAAATTCTGTCCCGCAATTGTCATTTTGTCCCGCTTCCCGTCCGGCCCGTTTGTCATGTCGCCATTCTTCCTCAAATTAACTTCTAAGGCAAGTTGAGAAAAACAGATCGGCGTTTTCAGAAGTGTTTTAGTGATATAGTCGGAAGATTTTCATTCATAGAACTTAGCAATTTCCAATTTGCAACGATTGCACGTGGAATTGTTATATCTCTATAAGCGGCGAATGAACTTGTCTACCAAAGCCGAGACAACCACCAAAATGGTACACGCGTGAATGAATAGTCATTGACTGGGTTCTGGACCTTAGTGTTCGGTCCGAATATTCGAATATTCGCTCGTAAAAATAAATATTCGAATATTTATTTGACTATTCGAATATTCGAGCATAATCTCCGGGTAATTGTTTCCTGGTTTGTTATTAGTCTGAGGGTCTGTTAAACGTATAGTCTATTTTCCACTGACCATAAACGAATTAATATGACGTAACTGTAACGTTCTGATTTGATTGGCGTCATGACGTCGAAATAATTGTATTGGCTAGGTGTAAACCAGACCGTGCTTGCATGTGGTCATAGGAAGCGGACCTTTTAGGCATCGTTTTTGGTTTGTTTGCGCGTTGTCACTTGTGTGTATAATATGGCGTCAAATTCGAAGAAATCAGATATATGGACATGTATCGTTCAGCAGAAGCCATCGCACTTGATAAAGACCCCCTCGTCTGGTGGAAGGAAAACGAGACACTTTACCCCGAAGTCGCCAAATTAGCTAAGTTTTATCTCGGTATACCGGCCACTTATAGTGTATCGTCTGAACGCGCGTTCTCTACCGCCGGGGTGATCTCTGCTGAAAAACGCAACCGGTTGAAGCCGCAGACTGTCCGAATGTTACACTTCTTGAACAAGAACCTTTAAGCCATGCATGGAACATTGACT
This sequence comes from Siphonodentalium dalli, assembly GCA_032622095.1. Classification (NCBI taxonomy): domain Eukaryota; kingdom Metazoa; phylum Mollusca; class Scaphopoda; order Gadilida; family Siphonodentaliidae; genus Siphonodentalium; species Siphonodentalium dalli. The sequence continues at coordinate 109,777,357 of CP136067.1, read as the reverse complement.
ACTTGAATTTAATAAACAGATAAACTCTTGCTATCAAGCCAAAAGACTTTTTTTCCTCTCTTTTTTGCGTATAGCATGTGCATGGATAAATATGCTATTTCATTAAATAATAAATTGGTTCCAAAATATGTTATCAATATAATTTTATAATTTATCTAAATATTCGAATACTATTCGAATATTCGCTCGTTATTCGAACCGAATATTCGAATACCGAAATCCGTCGAATACCGAACACTAGTTCTGGTGTGACTATATATATAACATCTGTCCAATTGTTCTAGTGGGTTATCACTCGAATCTTGAACAGATACATTTATTTTACGAGTAGGACTATCCTTTTTAAAAGTTGTCAATTTTCATCTTGAATTCACGTCCTTACGTGAATTGCATGCCGATAAATTCGTTATGTCTTGAATAGGAATAACAATGTTCTGACATCCACGCGGCAGTGATGTGGCAACGGGAAGGGGTTACATGGGGGTGTGTCTCTCCAACTTTGGCCAAAAATGACAACAGTTAAAAATTTATAGTATGAATTTCCCCATCAATATTTACTGTGAATTTAAATATTTTAGACCAAACATTTTTTAGAACAATAAAGTTTGAGATAAATGCTCACAAAGATGCTTTCTCTTTTTTAGTTTATTTTCTCTATATCACACAATTGGCAGACGACACATTGCATCATCGAGATGCCCAAATGGGTGCACATCACAATAGACACCTAGCATCTATGAACTTAGATCTGAGTCTAGGTCTCTCATCGCAGATGAGGCCATGCAGAATGAGGTACACATGAATGTGAATTGTCTTAGATTATTTGTTATATATACGATTAGTCTGTACGTGTACGTGGCTATGAATAATACTCACGCTATCTGATAAATTATTTTTATAGTGATATTTGTTTTGGGGGAAACAGGAAGACAGCCCGGTAGGGCTATTTTCCCCCAGCAATATACTGAATTATTATCTAGTTATATGTTAATTTATTGTACTATTCATGTCTGTATTGTATATAAAATTATCTTATCCTATCCTATCCTGTGTGTATGAATTTGGTGACGCTAGCCAGCTGTATGGGTATCGTCACTAAATTCACCAACTGCACTGCCAGAAAGGATTTTCTTATCTTGAGGAAAAACACTTAAAACAAAGATATTATCTTGGGAATATACCTCATATTTTCTTATAATAAGAACTAATTTCTTAAATCCTAGAAAGTCTTTTTATAAATATCTAGAAAAATTTAAGAAATATTTTCTCAAATGTCAAGAAAAAGTTTTCTAGAATAGAAAATTTGGGAGTATACTTGGAAAATGTTCTTGATCTTTTATTTAGAAAATATATTAAATCTAGAATTTATTTCTAGTATAGTAAGAAAGGCAATTCTTACTTTCTAGACATGGGGACCTAATTCTTCAAATGTTCCGCACCACATTTTCAGGCCTGCCAAGGGTGGGTGCAAATGAAATTCAGAGACCAAGAAATGTCTGTGCAGTTGGAAATTACATATTAAGACACCCCCAGCGGCGACCTTATAATCACGACCCTGCCACACAATGACCATTTGAATACGTTTGGACAACGATTAAGACTAATTAGATGATACTATTTGCAAAATTTAGCGTGTCCTAGACATGATTACAATGAACCTATTATTATCAACGAACGCCGCATAAATTGTATTTGTTTAAGCTCAAATAAACAGTAGTGTCACAGAGTGTGCTAGGAATAATCAATAGAATTATATATAATCATGTTTGAAGTGTGATCAGAATAAGACAACGGCCAAATTGTTTATTCATTTCGTGTACCTTGGTACCAAGGGTGTGAGTAGAGATTACTCGTTTTGGGTGGTCAGACTTAGAATTCCCCATAGCACATCTCCATGTTCGTGATTGGACCTATCCTATTTCCTAACGGGTCATACAGCTATCAAACTCTTGAGAAGTTTTAACATAACATCCCTCTATGGTCTTTATGGTTGGAAATTTTCCAATAATGACGGAAAGTATGAAATAATTCGCTGTAAAATTAAATTGGTATCAAAACAACATCTTTGCAATGATTTTTGTTTTCGTTGAAACATTAAATTATCATTAGTCAACCTATCTGCCAGTTAAATATCTATCAGTTACATGGCCATAGTACCGTTATAATGGTAAGCACCAGGAGCCACACTGGATTTGACTTCACATCTATACTTATAATGTGGTTTTGCCTATGATCAATATATCATTCCTTTGCTAGTGTTACGATGGCACGGGGTGGTCAGAGTAATTCTTGACTAAAGGCGATCTTTCTTCCAAGTTTGATAACCTTCAATGGGGATTTGTTACTATTTAACTATCATCGAAGCTTTTTCTGGCATTTATTATAAATATGTCTTTAAGATTCCTTCAAATAAAGAACTTAAAACTTTACCAAAAAAACATCATTCCAATGAGAGTGTTATAAAGGCATGGGAAATCAACTAGTGTGTTAGTTCAGAATTTCCATAACAAACCAATGCCATCTACCAGAGACTGATTTATCCTATAGTTCTGATACATTACCCTGAATGTACCATGGCTCACTGCCACAGGCTAAACGATTATCTTTCTTCAAGTTTTACTATCTTCATGCACTGCAGACTTGTGAATATATATAATAAATGTTGGGCTCAATACTTGAGAGTTTATCGATCGGTTGGCTGGACTGGAATACTTATATACCACAACTATTATGTGAACACTGCAGACACTTGGAAAACACATTAAAAATACATGCTATATTAAGTGCGCTCTACAAATGATTTGCTTCTTACGCGATAATTGATCTTCGAACAGTACCATCTATTCCAACTATTATCTATGAGTTAAATGGCTGTCCAACCACCATAACGGTAGGCACCTAGGCACCCGCAGCATCAAAGACTTTTACTCCACGATGATTGATGATCTCGAAGGCCAAAAATATCCTGATCTTATATTGTTTTTGTTCTTATTGTCCAAATGCAAATTAACCCTTCGATATAATTTAATACTCTCGCGAGGGCTGTTTGTTGAGTATTAGCTAACATTCTCAAAGATGAACCCTGGAAGCGTTTTCTGGCATCTTATAAATATGAGTTGACAATCTTTCAAATAAAGAATTTACAACTTTACCAATATATCACTCCAATGGGGGTGTAATAATGGCATGGGAGAGCAACCAGAGTGTTAGTGCAGAACTCCCATAGCAAATCAATCACATCTACCAGATATCTGATTTATTCTATAGCCATATCGGTTCTGATACATTACCCTGAATTTGCAATGACTCACTGCCCGGGCTAAACATTATCTTTGTTCAAGTATTAGTATCTTCACTGCAGATTTGTGAATATACATATAATAAATGTTGTACTCAGTACTTGAGAGTGTATCGATCGGTAGGCTGGACTGGAATACTTATGTACCACAACTATTATGTGAAAACTGCAGACACTTGGTAAGCACATTAAAAATACATTCTATTAAGTGCGAAACCAATGAACTTGCCTTGGGCGCACCACATATCATTGGCTTCTTACGCGATAATTGATCTTCGAACAGTACCATATATTCCAATATTATCTATGAGTTAACCCTTTACCCAACAGAACGGCCCTGTGCCAATGCATTCTCTGATATATGCGAGTCGACCATAGGCCGCCTCGCATATATAAGAGAATGCATTGGCTTAACACATTAAAATTAAAAAAATTGTTAAAGAATGTAAGAAAAAATGGTAAAAAGTGTTAAAAAAAAAATTATTTTTAGGCCAATGCATTCTCTTATATATGCGAGGCGACCTATGGTCGACTCACATATATATGAGAATGCATTGGCACAGGGCATAACTGTAACCATCACAATGTGGTCAATGAGCCGGTTCCAATGATATCCATATTTGTATGGTTTTATTGAGACAGACCCCAGATAATTTAGGCTGTTGCAGCTTTATTTGGCCGTGTTTGGCCGGTTTGTTGGGTAAAGGGTTAAATGGCTGTCCAGCCATTATAACGGTAAGCACTGGGGGCATCGATGGTTTTTACTCCGTGATGATTGATAGTATCGAAGGCTAAGAAATATCATGATCGTATATTGTTTTTGTACTTATTGTTCAAACGCAAATTAACCATTCGATATAATTGAATACTCTTGCGTAGGCTGTTTGTTGAGTGTTAGTTAGCATTGTCGCAGATGAATCCTTGAAGCGTTTTCTTGAACCTTCTTCTAAGTATGAGTTTTCCTTCAAATAAAGAATTAACAACTTTATCAAAACATAATTCCAACGAGAGTGTCATAAAGGCATGGGAGAGCAACTAGTGTGTTAGTGCAGAATTCCCATAGCAAATCGCTCACATATATCATAGATCTTATTTCTCCTATTGCCATATCGGTTATGACGTATTGTCATTAATGCACCATAACTCGTAGGATAAATTATGATCTTTCTTCAAGTTTTACAACCTTCACTGCAGATTTGTGAATGTATATAAATAAATTTTGTATCAGTACTTGAGACTGTTTCAATCGTTTGGCTGGACTGGAATACGTATTTACCGCAACTATTATGTGAACACGACAGACATGCACTTGGTAAACACATTAAATTTACATGCTATTAATTGCGAAATTGAATAAAAACCAAACCAATGAACTTGCGTTGGGTGCTCCACAGATTATTGGCTTCTTACGCGATAATTGTTCTTTTGTTTAAACATACTTTATTCCAACACAAAGACAATACATACAGATACATAAAACATAACCAATTAATAGTATAGTTGACATAAAATTGAGGCGTACGTTATCTGAGATTTCAGGCATGTTACATCGGTTGGAAACGGAGACGACAGTAAGCTATACAAAAAATTTGGTCGTTCCGCCCACTTAGAAAGATGATACCCAATATTCTTAAAATGGTAATATGTATACAAGATATTGGTACCATGCTGTCTCATGAATACCTCATTCAGACAGCATGAGACCAATATCTTGTATCTGGTCGTTGCTATTTGATTGGGTATTTAGTGGATGATTGATTATATGTTCGTTATAATGTATTGAAATTGTATGATAGGTAGATGTGACGTTAGGATGTGTGAAGAGTTTATGATGGGTTATAAGGAACTGTGGCGGAGGAGAGGAATAGCGAGGAAGAGAGATAGATAGAGAGAGAAAGAGCGAGAAAGAAAGGGAGAGAGAGAGTAGGAAGATGGGGAGTAGCAAGAGGAATAATGCTTATTAATGATATTAAGAATACATCACCAATGTAACCAACGCATAGTGAAATTGTTCTTCGAACGGTACCAACTATTCCAACTATTATCTATGAGTTAAATGGCTGTACAACCATCATAATGGTTAGCACCGGGAGCATTAACGGCTTTTACTCCGTGATGATCGATAGTATCGAAGGCCAAGAAATATCATGATCGTATATTGTTTTGCTCTTATTGTCCAAATGACCAATTAACCCTTCGATAAGTGAATACACACTCTCTATCTCTCTCTCTCTCTCTCTCTCTCTCTCTCTCTCTCTCTCTCTCTCTCTGTCTCTCTCTCTCTTCCTCTCGCTCTCTCTCGCTCTCTCTCGCTCGCTCTCTCTCTCTCTCTCTCTCTCTCTCTCTCTCTCTCTCTCTCTCTCTCTCTCTCTGTTATGCTGCTTGTTGCGTATTAGTTATCATTCTCAAAGATGAATCATCGAAGCTTTTTCTGGCGTCTTCTTATATATATGACTTTAAGATTCCTTCAAATAAAGAACTTAAAACTTTACCAAAAACACTTTTTATGAGAGTGTTATAAAGGCATGGGAAATCAGTTCATAATTTCCATAGCAAATCCATAGCAAATCAGTTCAGAATTTCCATTGTAAACCAATGACATCTACCAGAGACTGATTTATCCTATACCATATCGGTTCTGATACATTACCCTGAATGTATACCATGGCTCACTGCCCCAGGCTAAACGATTAGCTTTCTTCAAATTTGACTATATTCATGCACGGCCGACTGGTGAATATATATAATAAATGTTGGGCTCAATACTTGATAGTTTATCGATCGGTTGGCTGGACTGGAATACTTATATACCACAACTATTATGTGAACACTGCAGACACTTGGGAAACACAATAAAATACATGCTATTAAGTGCGAAACCAATGAGCTAGCCTCGGCGCTCTATACATATCATTTGGTGCTTACGCGATAATTGTTCTTCGAACAGTACCATCTACCTCAACTATTATCTATGAGTTAAATGGCTGTCCAACCATCATAACAGTTAGCACCGGGAGCATTAACGGCTTTTACTCCGTGATGATGGATAGTATCGAAGGCCAAGAAATATCATGATCGTATATTGTTTTGCTCTTATTGTCCAAATGACCAATTAACCCTTCGATAAGTGAATACACACACTCTCTCTCTCTCTCTCTCTCTCTCTCTCTCTGTTATGCTGCTTGTTGCGTATTAGTTATCATTCTCAAAGATGAATCATCGAAGCTTTTTCTGACGTCTTCTTATATATATGACTTTAAGATTCCTTCAAATAAAGAACTTAAAACTTTACCAAAATCATCATTCCAATGAGAGTATTATAAAGGCATGGGAAATCAACTAGTGCGTTAGTTCATACTTCCCATCCCATAGCAAACCAATGACATCTACCAGAGACTGATTTATCCTATAGCCATATCGGTTTTGATACATTACCCTGAATGTATACCATGGCTCACTGCCCCAGGCTAAACGGTTATCTTTCTTCAAGTTTTACTATCTTCATGCACTGCAGTCTTGTGTATATATATAATAAATGTTGTACTCAATAATTGAGGGTTTATCGATTGGTTGGCTGGACTGGAATAGTTATATACCACAACTATTATTTGAACACTGCAGACACTTGGAAAACACATTTAAAATACATGCTATTAAGTGCGCTCTACAGATGATTTGCTTCTTACGCGATAATTGATCTTCGAACAGTACCATCTATTCCTACTATTATCTATGAGTTAAATGGCTGTCCAACAATCATAATGGTAAGCACCAGGGGCATCAATGGCGTTTACCCCGTGATGATCGATAGTATCGAAGGCCAAGAAATATAAAGATCGTATAATTTGTTTTTCTTCTTATTGTCCAAACGCAAATTAACTCTTCGATATAATTGAATAGTCTCGCGTATATATAGGCTGTTTGTTGCGTATTAGTGAGCATTCTCAAATTGAATCCTCGAAGTGTTTTCTGCCATCTTCTTATAAATATCAGTTTAAAATTCCTTCAAATACAGAATTTAAAACTTTACCAAAAGATTATTCCAATGAGAGTGTTATAAAGGCACGGGAGATCAACTAGTGCGTTAGTTCAGAATTTCCATAGCAAACCAATGACATCTACCAGAGACTGATTTATCCTATACCATATCGGTTCTGATACATTACCCAGAATGTACCATGGCTCACTGCCCCAGGCTAAACGATTATCTTTCTTCAAGTTTCACTATCTTCACTGCAGATTAGTGAATATATATACTAAATGTTGTGCTCAGTACTTGAGAGTGTATCGATCGGTTGGTTGGATTGGAATACTTATGTACGACAACTATTATGTGAACACTGCAGACACTTGGTAAACACATTAAAAATACGTGCTATTTTAAGTGCGAAACAAATGAACTTGCCTTGGGAGATAATTGATCTTCGAACACTACCATCTATTCCAACTAATATCTATGAGTTAAATGGCTGTCCAACCATAATAATGGTAAGCAACAGGAGCATCAATGGCGTTTTCTCCACGCTGATCGATAGTATCGAAGACGCCCCATGGGGGACTCGCATATATAAGAGAATGCATTGACATAACAATATGCCTTGTTCGTGTAAGCCATGCATTATCTTATATATGCGAGACATGATATTAAATGTTAAATTGAATAGAATCCAATGAACTTGCCTTGGGCGTTCCACATATCATTTGCTTCTTACGCGATAATTGATCTCGAACAGTACCATCTATATTCTAATTATTATCAATCAGTTAAAGGGGTAATGTATACTAAAGTCGGCCATTTATGAGACCATCTCCTTTTATACTCAACAGAATATATGCAACAAATGAATGAATTTGAGCCATGAGTTATTGCAAAATACACTCATGTGCTCTATGAACGATACAAACAACATGGTAATTGTAATGCCATGTCTTTTCGGTTCAACACATGCAGCCTGGGATATGGTTTGGGTTGATGCTGTTTTGGACCGAGTCCCGTCCCGTTACTCTTCTATAATGGACTTTTATTGAAAAGACGGACTATATTTACACAATACACATATAGCACGGGCATTCACGTGAGTCCCTGAATGAGATTAATCATCTGACATGTCTGTGATTAATCTGTCTTTAAATTTGTTTATCATCTACCATGATTGAAAAATGTAAAATTATGATATGATCTTTTAATGTACATTTTACATACGTTTTTCTTATCACACGACATGTTGCTTTGACATTCAACGGAGCTCAGTCTGATATATGCATGTTTGATATCTTGCTTGGGGAAAAGTTGCCCTCTATGTTCATATACGCAAAGGATCAATCTGACCTAACCCGAAGACATACAAGCTAGAGAATACCCGCCCACGAATATGGGCGTAAAGTCCTTTATAAAGAGTAACGGGTCAGGACTCGGTCCAAAATAACATCAACCCAACCGATATCCCAAGCTTTTGTTGACATAGAATACTTGGTCTAATGATGCTTTAGTATAGAAAGGGTTAACACAGCTATGGTAATGTGAAGAATATATAGTAATCATTCAGACTATCGAATTCGTATCTAGTCCATGTGTAATGGATGCACTCGAACATAATTGTAAGAGATTTAAAGAGATGCAAATTAAAGATGCATAATCCGATTAAGCGCTCCTCAATTACTATTTATTTGGATTCTGGGGTAAAACATATTTGATTCGAGTCGAGGAAGCCACCTATCAAAGCTCAGAGTTATTTGTTATCGATTTTTTAAATCTATAATTTTTCACCATCGAGACAGCAAAAGGTCGACGATCCGACGGTCTCGGGCCAAATTGCGGATGAAGATGGGTAGCTTTAAAGATGGATTATGTCTTCATATAACAATTTTGAAATAGTGTTATGGGTATAGAATAATAGATATGAATTGAAGACCCCTATCCCGAAACGCATCTCTCTGGGAGAGGAGGTACTCATAAGTGAGTCAGCACTTGTCCTCCAATCCCATTGTCTATATAAAAATGTATGTATCATTTCCTATATGTGTTATTGAAATCAGACAAATAAATATGTTTAAACTAATTAATAGTGATTTTATTTCTAATATTTTATTATAAAATGTGATGATTAAATGGGACACTTTATAGTTATATTTTTAGAACAGACCATTCAGGCGATACCATATAGCGATAGAGATCAGTATGTGGTCCAAATAGCTACGCTCCGAGCACCAAATGTCCCAGATTGATTATTTGGATTGTTTTATTCCATAGTTATAAGCGATAATGAGTCTAATTAACATTTATTTTTGACAAAATTACACAATTAAAATTTCTGGTCTCTGTAACCACTATTGTTCGTTAGATAAACAACCGCACGTTTTTAAACCAGAAAATATTCGAAATATAATCAATATTAATCGATAGAAGTATTTTCGGACAGGGGTCTTCGAATAAAATCGAATATTTAATACCCCGTAACTATATACGACATGTTTACAAAGAGATAGACCATCTTTAAAATCAAGCGGCTTTGTTTTGATAATAAGGCAAAATGTCGTCGAATAACATGTTGATAAATAACACTTTTCGGGAAATGTTATACTATATTTTACAGTTGTTAGCATTATTTCTGGGCAACTAATCGATTCTGATAACTGAAGCGGCATTTCTAAAAATGTTGCTGTTGTTGGAATCTAATTATATGCGGACCATCGAATCGGATTGAGTACCTTTAAGAATCCCCTCTCATAAACCAACTGAATTGATCAGAGCAGATCGCTTAGTGTGAGAAACTTTCAACGGTTTTATTGGAATCGATCGGAGGTTATCCGTGACCTGTTGCATTGGTCGTGAATTACGACTTGTGTAGGATCAAATTGAGAAGTTCAGAACAACCCACTCAGACATTAAGCTGCACACCAAACGAACATGATCAGACACAATAAGACAAATCCAAGGACAGACAGTTAAAGTTGCTCTATCATTTCTCGGCACCACCGGTTTAGCACAAACGCAATCACCACAACCAATATATCATTCTAATGTGAGTGTAATAACGGCATGGGAGAGCAACCAGAGCGTCTGGCGCATGCAAACTTACTCTAGCAAATCAATCACATCTACTACATATTTTATTTTCTCCTATACATGGTTCTGATACATTACAATGACCGCACCATGCCTCGCAGTTTATATACTAAAATATTACCACCGCCAATTTAGCATCAACGCCACCACTACAACCCCAACAACAAATACAAAAAACTTCAAGAACTACAACAATAACATTTTGACAAACCTTGCATTATTCTCGAAAACAGTCACAAATATTCTTACACCATGTGTACATGGTTTTAAGAATCCATATATATCTGAGAGTAGGACCTATGTCTGTCCGTCCGTTTGTATATTCGCATTTTTCTCCCAGACCCTGGGGTACCCCGGCGGTTGTTTTTTTTAATTTTTTTTTTTAGAAATTTTGTTTTATTTTTTTCATTTTGTTTAAATTAAGCGAGAAATTCAATCATAAACATTTAATTGTTTTTTAAATTAATATATATTATTTTCCAACATCATAATGTTTATAATATCATAATGAGGTCGAAGCGCACAACTGGGCCACAGGCCCTATACGCCACTGAATATACGCTCCCAAAGGGAGCTCGTTTCAGCTTGTTTCAAAATTGCAAGCAATGAACAATAAACATCAAGAGCTCACCATATAGACGTGAATATCACCGGACAATCATTAAAATGTATGATAGATGTGATAAATTGATATAAATTCAATTGCACTATTCGGGCTACGGTCATTAAACACAGGGGAGAACCTTCAGTTTTATATTAACTATACCGATAAACATGAAAATCTGCTTCAAGATATTGATCTTGCTATAGTATTAGACAGAAGAATACAGCATTTAGTTTCTTTTGGGGAATTTATAATATTCACGCGATATGTATCATTTTCTCTCATCCACAACAACTGAGCAGTGTTACAAACCTGTGATCAAAATAGATTTTCTATCAACAAACATATTACAACTGAAACAGTGTCATTTTCAACAACAAAAAATTGACACATGTTTAGTTTGCATGCATTACCATGAAAATTTAGTCTATTTTTCCATTAGAACTGTTTTATGAACTGTTATTCTGATGATAATAAACAATGTATATATTTAACCATCTTGGCCCCCATATTGGATTTTGATGTAAGATTTTTGGTTAATTTTTAAGCGCTGTTTATTAGCAAAACGAATCGAGTTGAAAATAAACTATATATACTATAATGGCGACCAGAGAGATCTGGTGCATATCAAACAAAATGGCCGCCATGATGGACGCCATCTTGTCTTGAGTCTATGCGGGAACTTTTTTTCTTGTTAACAACCGGAAAAAAAATATAAAGAAGACATTAAGGAAGAAAATTAGTTAGGTGAAGTTGAGTCCTGGGTGCAAGGGTCGACCAATATCTCCTTGACTAATACGATGTCTGGTATAGTGGTGAAGCGGAACCGACGCGGATGTATTAGTAACCGCATCACTCTCGTGTGAACATGTGAACAATCGAAGAGAAGACATGCTCTAATCACCACGCGGATTAATCGATATTCGTATAAATGATCAGTGGGTCGTCCTATAATCCCAGGGCGGCAGTAGAATTTCCGGCTGCCGTTTGTGTATCCTGTATATCCCAGATTGTATTGACGACGACTGAATGTCTGATTCATAAAGATAATTCTCATTTCCTGATTCTCAAGCCACTTCACTCGAGTAGAACAATACTTAAAGATAACTTTCGGTCAATTCCCCCCTGAACCTAAAACGAAATGAGATATATTAGTGATTAGATAGAAATAGGACATTCTGAGCAATATTGAATCTGTGGTAATTTCCCTGTTTGTTCATATATTGGCTACTTTCTCTCTTCTACCTTTTCAGTTTATAGTTCGAACTTCGGCCACGAACGAGATCATCGATGCAAATCATTGACCTACACACAGTGCGGAATGTTGTCTACACAAACTGAACCCCCTCCCTCTCTCACTCACTCTCTAGCTATCTTCTCTCTATTTCGCTCTCACTCTCTCGCTCTCTCTCTCTATGTCTCTCTCTCTCTCTCTATCTCTGATCTCTCTCTCTCTCTCTCTCGCTCTAACTCGCTCGATCTCTCTCTCGCTCTCTCTCTAACTCTCTCGATCTCTCGCGCTCCCTATCTCGCTCCCTCTCTCCCCCTCTCTCTCTCTCTCTCTCTCTCTCTCTCTCTCTCTGATCTCTCTCCCTCTCTATCTCTAGCTCTCTCGATCTCTCGCGCTCTCTCTCGCTCTCTCTCTCGCTCTCTAACTCTCTCGATCTCTCGCGTTCTCTCTTGCTCTCTCGCTCTATCGCTCTATCTCACGTTTGCTCCCCATCTCTCTCTCTCTCTCTCTCCCTCCAATCCTCTCTCCCTCCCTCCCCTCTCCCCTCTCCTGATCGATGGCCAAACTTCTAAAGGCAAATTTAATTATAGTGCAAAAATGAACATATTCACGGGCTTCAATTTTGTGTTGAAACTGCCGTCCAATTATCGCCGATGGATTCTGCAGGGAATTGAACGATTTGATTGAATGTCTCTGAGACAAATGCATTAAATGAATGAATGGAGTGTCTGTATAACCCGCAGACAGAATTACCCCGTGAATTAAACGATTAGTCTGCGCTGTCATCTTAATTTCCATTTAGAATCGGAAGCCGGACATGCAACAACTGAAATAGGGTCTCTTCGTCGATTTCCAGCGTGCCAATGTAATGGACGCGGTGTTTGTATCATGTTGCTGGCAAAAAAATATCATACTCCAATTCATGCTCAATTTGGTTTACCACGCTTCTTGTGTGACTGCCGATTTACCGTGTGCCAATGTAATGGAGGCGGTGTTTGTATAATGTTGCTGGCAAAAAAAAATCATACACCAATTCATACTCTAAATGTGTTCTAGAGTCGGGGAGCGAGTACACCGTGGAAGGTGAAGGTAACTGAAGAATGACCTTCACATGCGACACGTTATTAAAGGATGACATCGCGTTTATTTGATTTGTACATCATATATAAATAATTTAAACTGGTGAATGAATGGGAGAATGGATTTTTTTGTGAGCGGGAAATTTATTTAACTAGCTGATGTAGGTCTGGGTTTTTCCAGATCAAATTTGGCTGTGTGATATATAGCCCTGTCGTACACTTGGGGATTTATTTTAAAAAGTAAACACATGACCTATGATTTTTCATGCATTTTCGTGATCAACTGGTGTCAATCTAGCTAGGTAAACATTACTGGTATGGCCTGTAGGCTTCAATTCAGTGAATTTGACCGAAACGTTAACACTGTCGCCTATGGGAAACCATTTAGTTCAGTGATTCCTTTACCACGCTGCTTGTGTGACTGCCGCTTTCATGTATGCATGCATGCCAATATCATTGAGGCGGTGTTTGTATCACGTTGCTGGAAACAAAAATACATACCACAATTTGTTTGACCACGTGTCTCGCCTTATATGGATTACTGTGACTTGTGAATGTTGCCTATGATTCGATAGACTATGATGTTTGTTTCAGAAAAAAAAAACAGAAATCAAAATTATTTTTATTGACTGATGAATTCGGGGTAGTTCTGGTGATGAGATTTTTGTTCAATGAGCTATCTGTCAATTTTACTAGCTCATGTAGGGGGGATTTTTCCGGGCACGTATGCCTGTGTGGGTGGTGGTCGATGGGACCAACAAACAATTTTTCCGCAACAAACTTTTTTCTTTTGACTGTTTTTGCAATGAGTTTGGCTTAAAACACCTTAGAATAACAGGGGGATTTTTCCGGGCACGTATGCCGGGGTGGGTGGGTGATCGATGTGACCAACAATTTTTTTTTCCGCAACTCACAGGGTGGGTGTCCAAAAATGGTCGGAAAAACTGCCGAAAACGGAAAAAAGTTTGGACGCAGGGGTGGTGGGTCCCAACAAGGGTCGAAAGGAAAAAATCAGCATACGTGCCTGAATTTTTTTCCCGACCCCCCCCCCCCCCCTGGCTCATTCACTACAAATCCCGTCCCAATTTTGGTAATACTGTTGATAAAATGTAAGTGTTCAGTGACTTCTGTCACCATTGTTTGAGGTTGTATAATTTGAACGCCAAAATCTCTTCAAAACAAAATCTGTTTTTCGCAACATCCGAGATGAGTTGTTGAGATACATGTAGCTCATATAGTCTAACATCCTAGATGAGTTGTTGAGATACATGTAGCTCATACAGTCTATTAGTCTAATAGCTTGCTAATATATTATGAAACTATAAAAATAAATATTGAAATTGCCAGCTTTACGAGCCGAAGCAGTATATATGCCAGACGTCGTAATCCCACCACTCGAATTGTGATATATCAAGTTTTAATCATTCATTATATCTCTCTGTATGTGCATAACTTAAATGTTTAATTCCTTTTGTTCATGCTCGTATATCTTGTCGATGAAAAGAGTAATAATACAATCTATATATCGATATATCTCTCTTCGCGCATTTGTGATACGAGAGTATACATATACTCAAGTGCGTGGCATAATCTATATAGACACACACGTATAAGGTAAGTAACAATGCATAGCTGCAATAATACGAAATTGAATGTAACACTATACACATGTATATATTCATCTCACTAGGACCATCCACTGATGCACTCCCGGGCATTGTTATGGATTATCAATGTTTCGCTGTGGTTACGATTTTTCCGTCGCTTTCTTTATAAATGTCGCGAGATTATTGACCGTTTCTTCGTCGTGTGTATTAATTAATCAACTTTGATATGGTCGGGTCGTTATGGAAATAACTATCAATATATTTTTCTCATAGTTCTTTAAGAATTTCACATGTGAGCAGGGGGGGGGGGGGTCGAAAAAAAATTCAGGCACGTATGGCATTTTTTCCCTTTCGATCATTTTTTGTACCCACCCACCCCCACCGCCAAATTTTTTTCCGTTTTCGGCAGTTTTTTCCGACCATTTTTTGACACCCACCCCCCTTTTAACACTAAAACAGAGATTTGCGGGGGGAAATTCACTGTAAACAGCTGTATATGAACTTCTGTGCATACTATTTATCATGGATGTTAACATGGACATGTAAATAGGAATGAGTCATTTTGAAGTCATTCGGCCAAAAAAACATGGCCGCCAGCGGCCAACATTGGATTTCAAAATTTGCAACAAAATACAACACGATAACTGCCTGCAGTCAGTTTACCAGTTAGAATTACATTATTTCTCTCATTCAAAGTGGTTTTGAAGCCCAACTCATTGCCAAAACACTAAAAAACAAGCAGGATTTTTTTTTTAGTTGACCACCCACCCACCCCGGCATACGTGCCGGAATTTTTTTTTCACCCCCCCCCCCCCCCCTGATGTGAGAACAAAATGGTATTCACCACCAAGACCTTGCTCGCATAGGGATCAGACTCGATGAGAATGACTCATGTTATTCCACGATTCGGTTTATATAACGCTAACTTATTATTTCTGGTTATAAATTTCATCAGTATTGGTTTAAACATATTTCAATAGTATAATCATATACATATACTAGGGGATTGGAGGACATGTTCTTAAGACTCAGATGGACCTCCGCTCCCCACAATACATGCAGAATAAGTATAACAACAAATATAAACAGTATATTAAACAGAATAGGTTTGGCATGACGGGTGCATGTATACAATAACAATTGAATTTGAGTAACTATACTATTATGTAATACTGGTGAGTAATAGTGTGGTGGGGGTGGGTAAGTGTGGGGTGCAAGTTAACTATATATGTCATGTGGTTCGTTAAGGGTTGTTAATGGGGGTACATGTGTTAGGGTGGCTAGATATATAGCCGACAGGGGGGTTTGTACGCGAACGTTATACTTAATGGTTTTTATGATGATGACTGAATTCAATCAGTACATATATATACTTATGTATACATAGATATACATATACACAATGATACTGGGGAGAGGAGCATTTGCTAAGTTGTAATAACTTGTGCTCCAATCCCCGTTGCTCATCATACTGCTGTATTTAAATTATTATGTATACATCTATATGTGTGGGATGACAAATAAAATATGTTCAAACATATATGATGAATCTAGTTTATTGATTAATCACGAGAATCTGCCGGACGATTTAATTAATAAATGCTGAATGCTGATACCTGGAAATAACAAGTACTTAGGTCTAATAAAATCGCACTTGATATTATTGTAGAAATACATTTAGTAGAGGATCGTATATTTCCCATCCATGCATTGCTGTATATAAAGGTCATGTATATAATAATGTGAGAAGTGACCCGCTAATATATAGGTCTACATCGAATACGGTCAGACGGTAAAATGGCACGTCATATATAACTATGAACCTATACTTTATCTTAACCCCTGTCATTCAATATCTACGTCTTTGTGGCGGTCGTATTTCGATGATTAATTGAATAGTTCATATAGAATACACCCACAGAAAGTGAGAGGACAAAATTTTCACCACGAGTGTTGGGGTCAGAGAGGATAGTGATTTGGTGGGCTAACCCCGGGATTGTCGAATAGACCGAGAGGGGTCTATTCCTTCACCCCTCATTTTCAGAGCTTTATTTATAAATAATCAATCATAAAAAAAGAGAAAAAAAAGATAGCAATTTTGTAACTCTTTTTGGTTTTCAATTTCTTCTTGGTATAGTGGTGGATCTTTCGATAGGCTGATGTCAATCTTGCCATTTGCTTGTCTGATGGTGACTCTTCCAGATGATGGTCGATGTCGATCTGGCCCCTTGTATATCTGGAGATCCCTCCGCAGGAAGAATTCGTAATTACTTAGTTGGTATGTTTTTCGTGCTGAGTAGTGGTCACTGATCGCTGTCCTGGTGCGTTGGTATTCGCCATACATCATCTGTCGCTCTTCTCTACTAGGCAACGCCGGCTTCTCTTCATACCTCGGCGTCGCAGGGACGGTGGTGGTGGTTTCCGTCCCTGGTGGAGTCTGGCTGGGTGGAGTTGCCATCTCCACATCGAAGACAGAGGCGGGGACCTCCGGAATGGCGTCGGCGTCCCTGTTACCGCTGTATACGTCGACGGCAGGGACCTCCGGAATGGCGTCGGTGTTCCTGATGCCGCTGTCCTCGCCGTCGCCAGGGACATCCGGGGTGACATCGGCGTCCCTGCTCCGTCTGGTGGTGGTGATTTCTTCATCTGCCGGCTGATGTTGCTGCTGGGAAGCCAAGTGGGGAAGAACTGGGCGTCTCTCAGTTCTCCCTCTTCTCCACTTGGCCCTCCTCTCGGCATTCCTGCGGCGCTGCGATGGGGTCTTCGTCTTCTTCTTTTTCCTCCCGGACATGGTGTTTTGAATAGCCCCAACCAAGTCACGGCCGGTGGAGGTTTCCACCGGGGTAACTTTGTAGTCCAAAATCACCTGCAGCCGGCCCGCGTTAGAGTGCAAAGTCCATCCAACACAATGTGCCGACTGCAGGTCGCTCAACACGAGGCAGACTTGACGGGGGATTAGTTCCATTCCGCCAAGTCCGACAGAAATAGTCACGGATCGCTCACGGCTTAGCGGAGAGTACGCATAGTGCGACTACCGCCCAGCGATTCGGAGACGTTCTCCGTTCTCACTTGCGTCATATATAGATAATATATCGAGTGATAATTCACCTGTGGATTAAACCGTCTGGCATACATACTGCTTCTTATCGTACGTTTTCTACCAAAGCTTGTTAAATATTGTATGGTAACCCACGCGGTAACTGAAGCCATATGCATACCTCAGTTCATATCCTGACACAGAGCCGATAGACGCCACAAGCCATTTTATCTGTCAACACGCGAAATTCCGTTATTTGAGATCTGTCCCCTTTTAGGGGCGAACTTATACCAGCCCATTGTTTGTGTATTGACCCCCCCTTCCAATCCATAACTTAACCTGATGACAGCTAAAAGTTTTGAACCACGTATAAACAACACCTGCATGCATGCATTTATGTCATGCAACACCCACAATGGGCCACAGTCCTGGTCCGAACTCATCAATCAATTAAATCTCTGAATTTGTTAAATTATCTTAATATTGTCACTCCTAATTAGCTATGACAAACACACTATGTAGCTATATCTGTCATCAGAAAGACTCTGTCAAATTACTAATGTTATATTACCGACTATTTACCGTTAAAAGAGTGTCTACGATGATACATGGAGCCATCTGTTTCAGGAAGCAGTACTAACACTTTCGTACAGGACAAATTCATACCACAGAGCTAAACGATAACAACATACATTAGTATATTCACATATTAGGATATAGATATCCCTATAGCACCGGATACATGTATATAATGTATATATATATTCTTTTGTAAATACTTCTTTCTCTGTACTTCTATATGTTCATGCGAATTATGAGAATAAATCATCATCATCAATAATAAGAACAAAGTTTATACCATATTTGCTTATGTTTGTGAGTATACACGTACATGTATAACACATATTTTGTAAATTTCAGCTGTACACCCTACTGTGAATATAAATTTATACTGTGTTTGTAAATGTTCAAAAGTCACTTCATGGGTAAAATGTTTATACCCATGGTACCCGTATTTGTCAGTCGAGATCCATGCTTTAAAAAACTGTATTTCGACGATATATTGAGTGGTAAATTTCCAGCTGATGGCCATTTCATACTAAACTTTTGACAAAATGTATAAAACTTTTGGTCTAAAAACAACAAATTCCCCACTAATTACTGGTTGGTAAATCTAACAAATATAATAATTTCAACCTGTGGAGTAAATTTCGAACTAATGTTGTATTAGGTAGAAATTTCCAACTGTTGAAAATTTTGACCAAAGTTAGAGAGGGTTAGACATATACCCAAACACCCCTGTCGCCACGTCCCTGCGAGAGATATATCATTCACGGTTACTACCCTTGTCGACCTCCTTCCTGGAATTGATTCTTTGAACGACGAAACGTCGTATTTAGTCCATTGATCTTCACGAAACTGTCGGTTTCATTGATTGAATTCCTCGAAACAATCTTGAACTATATTCCGTAATTGTTTCTCAAAGCAATTTGTTCTTTGTAAACTCAAAAAGACGCTGGATGGTGAGACGAGAATATTCGGGACTGTGTCGCTGAAGACTCTTATTGACAGAGTCAATCTGATCTTCGATTCTGGATTCTGAAGTTGGATTCCGTGATTACTTGTCAGTGTGTCTTTGCTGTTTGTCCGAAAGGCATCCGTTGATTATATACTCAGAACAACTCGAGTGTGTTAAAGTGATGTGAAACACTCCGGTAGGGTGGTCAAATAAAAATGGAGGATAATCTTGCTCATATTAGTTATTTTCACAAATATTAAATCCAAACTGACAACACACACTGTTATTGTTATATATTAATTAAATTCAGTGGTTCTCGATGGCGAAATCGTTTTCGTTTCTTTATCGCCGATACTTGCTTCACGAATCAAGAAGTAAATATTTACAATTGAGCGTAGTTCAGATAATGTTTTCTATAGAGAGGTACGGTCGATTTACTTCAGATTTTCGGCGATGTAAATTTAGATTCTTTGTTCCTTCTGTTCAGGTTCTATATCCCCTAATTTGCAGAAGATAAATTACATAATCGAGGTGACTAATGGGTGAACATCAAAACATCAACTGGGGAACTTCAAACTGACCATAGGTCTCCCATAGCAGTTGAGGCCTAAGCAGAATAAGGTCCACATATGATGAATTTGGTGACGCTATCCCACCGAGTGGGATAGCGTCACTAAATTCACCCTCTGGGGGACCTCATTGTGCAAATGTCAGACACACTATTCAAAGACTTGCATCGAATTATATATATATACACCTTTCTGCACTGTTATTATCTGCCGTATTCTTATTCTTACTTAACACCCCACCCAAATGAATAATATACCATTCCAATGTATACTTTTATAACTGCATGATGGGAGAATCCATTCAGTACAGAAAGGGTTAATTCTTGCATTGGACAGTATGGAATGCGCATGCGCGAGGACAACAACCGCTTTTTTCAAACAGAGAAAATAGTTGAGAATAAACTTGTTTAAATCTTGTGAATGTGGTTTCCTGGACAGTATTATATGTGTACACGATATTCTGATCCTCTGCTTGTTTGGATATAGGATTCTATTCGACGATCCTGCTGTTATTTCGCAAAATATTGGACTTTATCATTCCGATCCGGTAGGTGACACACCGAAATTCATGGCGGCAAAGTTTGTTGACATTGGCAACGGTATAACCGAAATACAAACCGTACCCAATATGAACTCTGGAATCCCGGAGGCCATTTATCAAGGCTTATCAACTGTAATAAATGCAGATTCACCCTATTCCGAACAGAACCAGTGCCAAAATCCCTCTGAAAACACTGGAAATGTATGCAGTGGGTCAAAGGTCAGCGATAGTGCGATGACACCCGAGAGTACAACAATTCAAATGAGCTCACACGGATACTACGGCGACCCCGGATACTACGGCGACCCGACATTCATAACGGGTTCTTATAATCCCACACCAACAACACAGGCGTACACACAAGCTCCAATCGGGTTGACCACTCAATATTTTGATGATGCATGTATATCACCAGATACAAAAATGGACAAAGTGATATCAATGCTCCAATGCATAACAACGAAAGTGAACTCTATTGAAGATGTCAAATCCGAAGTGAGTGAAATAAATAGGAAACTTTCTGATATGCAGTACGCGGTTGGAGATCTTCAAACAAGGGTTGGATTCATGGAGTCGAAAAATAAAAAGGTCGTGAACGATGTGAATGACTTATTCGAATTCAAAGTCAACATTACTGAACAAGTGATGAGGCTTCTACAGAAGTCTGCGAAAATCGATTTGGTGGAGCAGAGGACCCAATATGCCATAGAGACCATAACTGATCTCGAAACGAAAGTGATGCGAAATGAGCTTATATTCACTGGCATTGCTGAGAATGAATTTGACACCACGAAGGAGGCACTGACCCACTTCATACAAAATACTTTGAAACTGAGATGGGAAATGAAGTTTCATTCTGTGAGAAGGATTGGAAAAAACAACGATCTCACCAAATCTCCGAGATCAATTCTTGCAAAATTCTTTCTTCAGAGCGACAGGGACGCAGTTAAGATGGAAAGTGGTTCGCTACGAGGGACCCATTTCTATATCAATGAAAACCACCCAAAAGCTGTAAATACATACAGACAGGAAATCTTAAAACCCATTGCACAGAAAGCACGTAACGATGGACAGAAAGCAGCCATCTCGGGTGACCGTCTGTATATTGACAACAAACTGTTTAACCCTGAACATCAACCCCCTTACAGATGTGCAAAACCTGAAGGAAGGACGCGAGCATTTGGAGGGACTCACAACCAACGCACTTTTCGTGGCAGACGCAGAGGATCGACAAGAGGTCGTGGTTATGGAAAGGACAATTACCAGCAGAGGAATGAATTGTACTCCACATTTCACTCACCAGACAGAGCAGGTCAAACCTTCAGTGGACATAACCAAACTTTTAAAATGCCTTCACCCACAAGACCACCCCCTTCTTTCCATAGAAAATCCCCAACCCCACCCCCTCTCAACCAGTCTGATCCCCCTCGACGACCCCCACCAACTCCCCCGCGGACAGCCCAAGCACCCCCGCCAGCGGCCAGTCCCACCACTCAGCCTTCACTAGGGATACCAGCCCCGGCACATACTGCACCCAGTGGCAGCCCTCTGCTCCAAAGCCATGAAACGTCAATGCACAATGCAGTGCAACCCATGGATTTACAGCAGCAGGCAGCCAAGGGCTAGGAATGCCCGGGAGGGTTCCAACTAAAGATTATGTCACTGAATGTATGTGGGCTATCATCTAGATTAGAAGACCCCGAGTTCTCAGAATTTATTAACGAGTTTGACATTTTAATGTTTCAAGAAACAAATACTGATGATATAGACGCAACGTCGATCTGCATTGACAATTTTCATATCCTTGGTTTCAAAAACAGGAAAAAACATTCGAAAATCCGTTCAGGTGGACTATGTATCGCTGTTAAGCATATTCACAAAAATAATTTCAAAATTATCAATGATGATTGTAAAACAATATTATGGTGCCTCTTTCAGGAAGGAAAAGGAAATACTTACGCTATTGGAAGTGTTTACATCCCTTGTGAAACATCAAAATTCTTTAACGAAAATACATTTGACAATACCCAAATTTCAATATTAGATAAACTTGTATCATACGATAACGTGCTGATAGCTGGAGACTTCAACTCCAGAACGGGCTCCCTAGATGATAGTGCACTTGCAGAGCGGTTAATCCGCATACACTCAATTAAAAGCGTAAAGAAAAAGCGATTCAATCCTGATATCAAGGTAAACGGCTCAGGGGCTAAACTTATGCATATATGCCATGAAAATGACTTGCTCATTTTGAATGGTAGAAAACAAGATATCAAACACAACGGTGGTTATACAACAAGGAACAACAGTGTCATTGACTATGCAATATGTAACCCAAAGCTTACCGATAACATCGAATTATTTCTCGTAGAACCGTTTAATGAATTATTATCCGATGTTCACTCACCACTAATTCTCTCACTCAAGATAATCCCTCAGAATAAAACTAGAACGACGGTCACGGTCATAAATCCTGCTCCCGTTAACCGACAGGCACATAATCCGACGAAGTGTGTCGTGATCCGGAATTGGGATAAACCTAAAATAGCTGCATTCACGCGTGCGATTGAGGCGATCAAAACTGATGAATTAATATCACTTGAAAATGATTTAACAAATCCCGACCCAGAAACAGGCATAAATGCGGCATATGAGAAGTTAAAATCTATTCTGATGGACGCGACAAACACCACAAACAAACATACAGTGCGCAAGAATACTAAACCGACAAAATCCGGTAAAAGGAGGAAACAGTCAGGTATGCCGTGGTTCTCGTGTGATTGCGTTCATACGAGGACGAACTATAGAAAGGCGCGAAAAAAATTCAAACGCTACCCCTCTGAACACAATAAGGCACGTATGCTCGAAAATAGACGCTCATATAAATGCACACAGCAAAACAGTAAGCGAACACATAAACTTAATCTGAGGAAAAAAATACATAATTTAAAGGGAAAATCAAGCAAAGAATTTTGGAAACTAATCCGGGAACTAGATGGACAAAATTGTAAAAGGCCCCCACCCCCTGCCCCAGAGTTTCAGAAGTACTATGAATCAGTTGAACGCGACATCGCCGTCGAAATCAGAGGTCAACATACGCATGGGGTCCTAATGAACACATACTTACCATCGAATACTATAGATAATTCGCTTCTGAATGCTGAAATATCCCTTAACGAAATCGAATATGCAGCAAAGAGCCTTAGAAATGACAAAGCATCAGGTTTCGATTCAATACCGAATGAAATGATCAAGCATAGTATAAAGAAATTAGGATACTTCTATAAGAAACTGTTCAATACAATATTAGAAACAAGCTGTATCCCAAATGACTGGGCGATTGGTATGATCCGACCCATCTTTAAGAAAGATGACCCTGATAAACCTGAAAATTACAGGAAAATCACACTTCTATGCACGATGTCAAAACTGTTCACGAGTATCATTTGCAATCGCATAAATAGCTTTCTTCAGATTAATAACCTTCAGTCCGAAGCGCAGGCGGGGTTTCGCAAAGGATACAGTACGATTGATCATATATTCTCCCTACATGCGCTCACCCAGATAATGAAGCTCAATAAGAAAACACTATTTTGTGCATTCATCGATTTTTCACAAGCCTTTGATACTGTTTGGCGAGAAGGTCTTTGGAGAAAACTTCTACATTTTGGCGTAAATGGAAAAATCCTGAATACTATCAAGAGTATGTACCATAATTTAAAGATGTGTGTGATGACCGATGAGTCATCTGGGTTTTTCTCAAGTCTAATTGGCCTAAAACAAGGTGATTGTCTCTCACC
Organism: Siphonodentalium dalli; assembly: GCA_032622095.1. NCBI lineage: Eukaryota > Metazoa > Mollusca > Scaphopoda > Gadilida > Siphonodentaliidae > Siphonodentalium > Siphonodentalium dalli. The sequence continues at coordinate 109,753,006 of CP136067.1, read as the reverse complement.
GATACTTTTCGCCATGTACATCAACGATATCGAGGAATACCTACAAAATTGTTACTGTAGGGGTATAGACATAAGTAAAATCAATGCCCATGAAACAGGGGTATATATGAAGTTACTCCTATTAATATACGCTGATGATACAGCTCTAATCTCAGACTCCCATTCCGGTTTACAAAATTCCTTAAATCACTTCGCATCGTACTGTGACACATGGAAGCTAAGCATCAATGCCTCCAAAACTAAAATCATGGTTCTTGGTAGAAAACCAAAACAAAGAAAATCAATGTCATTCAAAATAAACGGTAACGAAATTGAGATCGTGGATAGCTTTAAATACTTGGGCACGTGGTTTAGTAAAAACGGATCATTTAGCAGGGAACGAAACATGAGATGTAAAGATGCAAAGAAAGCTATGTACGCACTCATAAGTAAAGCCAGACAAAATAACCTCTCCTATGACAGCGTTCTTGAAATTTACGAAAAAGCAATAACTCCCATAATGACATATGGAGCCGAAGTATGGGGTTTTGAAAACACCACCTGTCTAGAAAAGTTAGAAACCTGGTTTCTTAAATTTGCACTTAACCTGCGCAAAACCACAAATACATGTTTTATTTATGGGGAGACGGGTATATGCCCAATTAGCCAAAAGATACAACTACGATGTCTAACATATTGGAATAAACTTATGAACATGCAGTGCAATAGACTCCCACTTATACTCTATTATGCACTGTATAGCTACCACTGCACAAACAACTGGAGACATGGTTGGATTGACTTTATACGAACAAGCCTAAATAACCTCGGCCTATCCATTATTTGGATAGACCAAGCAACTATCAACCCACCATCTTTCAATAGACTCATCAAAGATCGAATACAAGACGCATTTGTACAATCATGGCATGGTGATCTAGTAAAATCCAATAAATGTGCCTTCTACAGAATCATCAAGACTGACTTTTCAAAGGAAATATATCTCTCATTAGAAAACCAAACAGTAGTAAGGCGTCTGATTAAATTTCGTACAAGAAATCATAACTTACCGATCGAATCCGGATCGTGGGCAAAAAAAGACTACTCCGATCGAAAATGCACGCTGTGCGACGTTGAACTTGGTGATGAATACCATATCATACTCAAATGTGAAAAACTATCCGATTTGAGACGAAAATATCTTAAATCATACTACTACACGCGCCCAAATGCCCACAAACTCAATGCCCTCTTCACGTGCACAAATAAAAGAACCCTCACCAATCTTAGTATGTTCATCCGAGACGCCCTCCGCCTAATGGAGCCCCCTGTGGCATAACCACGCGAACCTTGAAGCACCCACCCCCAACTAAATCACCTCACGTACGCCCATATCCCACCCTTCCCGAACGTGCACATGATTATTGAACTATATATATTGCTTTCAACCGCATTACCATCTATTTGTATATATTGACGTGTATTCATAACTACACTCTGTTATACCGGACACGTCCGGCGATTTGAGATTAAAAATTCTGATTCTGATTCTGATTGTGTGGAGAGTCCTCAGGCAATATAATCCAACAGAGCTTTCAGGAGATACACGCACTACTTTGCACTGTCACAACGCAAGCAACACCTCTATACTGACGGCTCTTAAGTAATTAAACACGTCTCCACTATTTATTTCATACTCCGAAAAAATACGAGAGAGATGTGATTCACATTCGTCGCCATCATCATCATGGCCATCATAATAAGCATCAACATCAACCACACATGCATGTTGTACCATGTTCTAATTCCCCCGAGTAACACCCTGATCTCCAATAGTTGTGGCATGCAATCCTAGATATCAATCACGTTTACGCCATTTGTCGTTCTCCTTTCTCCTTTCTGAATTTTTTTTTGTTGGATGATGAAACATAGTTTATACCACGATCGCCTATCTTACTATATAAATAAAGCCATCTGTTTAAATTTTACATTTAATCAACACCTGTTGATTAAACGTGCCTACTGTTGATTAAACTTCACAGAGTGGATTGAACTTTCTCCATACAATTTGAACGGAAAAGTGTTTATCCATCGCATTTTTATGTTGTAATTATTTAAGGAAGTACAGATAGTTTCACGCATATATATAATGGTATGTGTGTATGTATGCATAATTGTTGTTATATATTGGGTGTGATGATTGTTTTTCAGTATTTACTGTTTACATGTGTATTTTCAAATATTTGGACCGGAGTGTTCTCATTTGTACATAGTGTATTATATGTTTTCTCATGTACCAAATTACCAATTGGCTGGGAATAAAGCATTACTTACATTGTAAAGATCGTGGCATAAACTTCGCAGAGTGGATTAAACTTTCTCCATACAATTTGAACGGAAAAGTGTTTATCCATTGCATTGTAAAGATCGTGGCATAAACAAAATATACGCATAGTGTTTCTGAATAACAAATTGAATCCACTCGCGGGATTGGAGATTTACACCATGCACTCGCTGAAGCTCGTGGTGTAAATCGCCAATCCCACTCGTGGATTAAATTTGTTATTCAGAAACACTATGCGTATATATATAATATGCATGCAGTATGTCGATCGTTTCGAAAATGACGGTTTCATTGATTTTTATAACTTCTCGAAACAATCTTTAACTATATTCCATAATTGTTCTCAAATGAGTTATGTTCTTTATGGAACTAAATGAGATCCGGATACTTCGGAATAATAACCCGTATGACTGATGCCTATATATGGTTGGCAGAGTCAGTTTGATCTTAATCATTTCTGAAGTAGAAATCGACGATTATAGTTATCAGCATATATTCACCATGTTCCCGTCATAAACACAGGTTTTTGGAATAGCTGTGTCCTCTAGCTGGTCCCAGAAGGTGCTATATTTAATGAATATTCGTTTATATGGTACAAATAAAGTTAATTGTTTAAAATAATAGAACGGTATATAGATGAAATATTACATAAGATTTATAATAATAATCGATCCATGTATTACACGCATTCTATATGTACCTAGGACAATTATTACCCTGTCGAGCCTGAACACTCAGTAACCATCTACTGCTCCCGGGGACAGGGGAGATACATCCAAACACTTTGAAGTTGAACCAATTTTTCAATCAAAATAGCGAGCGCAAAAAGAAAAAACCTTACGATATTTATTAAAAAGATTTTGGAAATTTTCAGAAACTCCTGAGGCTTACGCGCATGTGTGTGCCTTCACATTTGTAGGTGCTCGAGTACACACGTGTATATAAGTAAATATAAATTCGTTGATACACACCATAGACCATATATTGGTAAATATATTATCTGATTATGATGAGTAAACAAGTATACATCCATTAAACGCGACATAGATGTATTATATTATTTATCATAATGATTTATTGTGTATGTATACATGTATACATGCATGTATTGATGATACGTAATTGTGTCATATGTATTGTCTCTGTAATGTCTTTTATGATGACCAGAGTTACTATTAAAATTGAATTGAACAATGTGGCTACCATACGTACAAGAGCTGCCATTGTTCATAACCAGGTACCGTTTTTAACGCATGGGTGGTGCGAAGTAGACACAGTAAAGGCGACGTTGCAAAAGGGTAACAACATGGCGCGAAATTTAAACAGGTAGAATCGGATAAGTACACTCGATCAATTCAACCAAGCCACTGCTATGTGAAACTTACATTAGACCAGCGGCCGGCTGCGAACTCATAGATCTATGTGTGTTGGCAGCGAAGACAAGTCCGTCGAGCTAACAACTGGACCACGAAGCTCCAACATTCCGGATCTTTATGATTTTAGTTATTAATTGTTGTGGAAACGATCAGCTGCAATACCCGTTTCTAGTCATCAAAATCGTGATTGGTGGTTGAATATAAGAGAAGTATACAGCTACCCCCATGCATTTTGATTGAACGTTAAAATCCACGATTTGAAGAACTCATATATATATATATATATAGACAGTACATTGTACATTCTTTCCAAATTGTTAAACGATTCATTTCTATCCACCGGCGACGTTCATGTGGTACCCATGTTCTGATGCCACTGATTAATTCTAGTCCTCTTCACTTTTTATTGCATCCTCAGAATACGAGATAGATATCAATCATGGTTACTGCCATTTGTCCCCCTCCTTCCTCAATTTGATTTGATACCAAATGCGTATACGGTCTATTGATCTTCACGAAACTGACGATGGTATTGATTTAACTTCTGGAAAGTGTAAATAGTTGTCTCATGTCCCATGTAAAAAAAAATGACTGAGAATAAAGCATTAATTCAAACTATCTTCAACTATATCCGAAAGTAATTAGTACTTTGTTATTCCCTCTGGTATTGTTTCTCCGAATGGACCGCTCACGCAACACCGTCGAGTTCTTATCTTTTGAACAAAGGGTCATTATTATTTGGATGTCACAGTTAGTGTCCAATAATACATATACATGTAGTTATATTGTCCTATAATACTGGATAGTTATTTTCCGCTCTGGACAATTGGACAGATAAAGCAAAGCGTGTAAGTTCTGTGACTGGTTATATCCGTACATTGATCATTGACCAGGTGCTAAACAGTTATCAAAACTGCGACATGTTGTTAAGTATATATCAGCTAAGTATACATGTACTCTATGTTAAAGGCACGGATGGACATCGCGGCGAATAATGCTGTTTAAACAGTCACACCCGTTAAGACTGTCATAAACAGAATTAATAAAATATACACATATTCTGTTCTAATATCAATCATAAATATCGGGCAAATAGTATGTTATTGTCAAGACAGTCAAGTTCGTACGCTGTGTTATGTAAACAAACGCCATGTTCTGTAATCATTTTATACGCCCTTTTGAAAAAAGTTCGTATTATGTAATCAGTCTGTCCGTCCGTCTGTCTAGCCGTCCGTCCACCCGTCTAGCCGTGCGTCCGTCCGTTCATTAACATTTTTTGTTTCCGATCAATAACTCCAGTTTGGATTATTTGATCTGAACCAAAGTTGAGGTATGTTTATTTCCCAGCTAAAGATACAGGCCAAGTTCGAATATGGGTTCCGTCCAATTGTGCTTTCATGAGTTACGGCCTTTTTTCGACTTAGAATTTGACCGATTTCATAACATTTCTGTTTCCGATCGATAACTCCAGATTTCATTATTTGATCTGAATAAAAGCTGATATGTGTATTTCCCAGCTAAAACTACAGGCTAAGTTCGAATATAGGTTCTGTCTAATTATTTTCACATGAGTTACGGCCAATTTTCGACTTAGAATTTGACCGCATTTTGGCATTGAAATTAGGGGTATGTCAGATATTCTTCAAATGTAGCTCAAATTATTATTTTATTTTGCAGTAGTACAATTCGAAATCACTAAAGGGCGTTTTTGTCACTCCTATCGATGCTCTTGTTGGCTTTGTTTACATAACAAAGCGTATGAACTAGACAATGACATACTATCTACGCGATATTTAGTATTGGTATAAGAACAATGTCTGTCTATATTTTAATATTATTTCTGTTTATGGTGGTTTATGGAATGTGATAATTTTAACAGCAATACCAACTATGAAGCCTGGCCGTGCATTTAAAGATGACCTGTCCAATTTGACATCAAATTAGTTCAAATTTCCTAAATTAATTTTCAACTTACCGGGCAAAAGAAAACTGGAAAATACTTTTGAAATCGCCGCTTATACGACACAGACAATGCGAAAATCCACAAAATCACCCACAAGTATAATGCCCCGAAAATGAGAATAAAAACTCTCAATTGTGATCGCTCTTTATTATTTACCGATATTTGGCGACGGACGTATGGACGCTCTTTATAAGAAGCGATTATTGAAATTTTTGCTGAGCTAAACAAAATTCAAAACGTGTTAAAATTTCCTCCGTTGAAAGTCAATATCTGATCATCAAAACATCATACTAATGGGCTCCGATTCAATTATTTTCGTAGAGATAGTGATGTTATTGGTGTTAAATGATGCTGATAATGATGAACGACGACGACGACGAGGCTGATTATTATAATAATGATGATAATGATGATTATGATGATAACGACGACACTAATGGTGATAATAATTGTTTCGTTTGGGAATTAAAGAGCCGTCAAGCTTGCAAATTAGTTTTATTAAAATGGTTTCAAGCTGCAATAACAAAAATCACAGACTTACAATATGGAACGCACATTTGGCAATTCCTATTAAGTAAATATACACACAATATCCTTTTATATGCGACATATGAAATATCAACAGTCACATATAAACGGACAGACTTGGCAAGTCAATGATATCACAGCAAATATGCATATACGAATGAACAAGTAGTACACGGAAAGCCTAATAACAAGAAAGACACTTACTACAGAAAGACACTCACACGCAAATGGACGAACTGACATGCATACAAAACGAGCATGCGAAAACTATCATTCACACTCAAACGGATATACCTAGAACTAAAAGTAGTAATCAATGTAGCAACTGGTAAGTATGATATCAATACCTTGATCCAGAGCAACCATACACATGCCACATATAATGTATAATAAAGATTGAGAGACCTGTAGTGAGTTACTATTGACCGACACAATACATATGGTTCATCATTGATAATGTATGCAAATACAAACATTAGGCCGCAAATGAGTCTTATATGAAACGTATGTTGAAGATAAACACAATTCCAGAAGATTTTACCAGCAGGTGACTAAGTTCTATATATATATTGAGCGTACGTCGGTCGTCGGGTAAATGCGAATTAGACTTGCACATTGACGAGACTCATTTTATCTCACTACGGGAACAACATTATCAAATCAATCTGTCCATGCAATTGCAAGTATCCAATTTACGCCATAATTCAGTCAGATCGCGATCAATCTATCTTGCCAATCTGAGGTGATACGTTTCGCGCCAACATTCAACGAACTAATTAACCTGGTCTTACCAAAAGAAATACGTAAAAGAACTTCAGCATACAACTCAGTCAGTTGTACATACCAATAAATGTATTGTTATCACCGCGTGATACACACCCCAACCAGAAAGACGAAGTGATTTCCTATATGAGCTATAACATCATGCAGATCTCCCTTTGTGATACTTGAGTCCATTGACGATCAGTTGATCAGAAGGAATTCCGAGAAACACAGTATCGTGGAAGTCACTTACATAGAATTGTGCATGGCCTCTTTTGCTTGCAATGCATAAGTATCTTCGAGCCAAATTGAAACAGTGTAACATTTAAATTCATGTGGTAAGAGCATAAACATCATGAATATAAGTAGGAAAGGTCGTTTGAACACACCTTGGTAACTTGCTGTGACTCAAGATCATATTGGAGCGATAATTGTCATCAATATTTAAGGAGCTGTTTTGTGTAACAAAACCACACGTGGATTTATCCACCGTATTTTCTGAATCGCTGGAAATAATGCTGTTAACTGGGTACAAGCAGCATGTCTTGGAATTCAGAACATCTCTTCTAAATGATTCACGGACAGGTTTCAAGTTAACCTATAACTTTCATTTCAGCTCCGTATGTACAAAGGCTGTCGCGGTTAACAACCACAAACTTTTCCTGATAATCTGATTGGCATGCTGCTTAAGATTATAATATAGAATGCCCAACACTATGCGCGTTTTCCGATGTAGTTGGTGGGTTTTTATCAAAGGATGATGTCCGCGAAGGCAATATCCAAATTGATTTCTAATCAATTGCAAGTCGCCAATTTCCTGGAGAACTTTGGGAAGTAAACGGCAACAATTCGTTCCAATGAAGAGATCTACACGTCCGCTAGGTCATTTAATGTCCTCGGCTATTATGCCATCAAAATAGAGATATGACTGGAAATACATCTAGTGGTGTAACCGCAGATGCAATTGCATCTATGCCATATGTCTCGATTTAGCACAATCGCCCATCTTAGTCGATCAACAGGAAAACAAACTCTTCACAATTTCTCCAACATTTCTAACTTTAGGCAACGACAGTTTGACAGACCAACCCTTCAGACCAAGTGACCTTGCCATCTGCTTCGTGATGAGAGACATGTCTGCGTCACTATCCCATCGAGCAGTGATGTGTCGACCTTTACAAAGTACTTTGTTCATCATGAGCATCGCACTGTTGTAGGAACTTATCTAACTTTTCTTGTGCGCAGTTACCGAATATGCAATGCCATTATCCACGTCCAATGTACGATGGTGCATTTTCCCGATGAATCTGTAATTCCGCAGATTTTACAATGCAGACACTCGAATAATCTGTGACGAAACCGGCCCAATTTCGACGAACTAAATCAAATTTCATAGCCAATTCAAGCTCAGTAAATTAAGAACACGAAGCAATATTATATTCTGACGTACCGTGATACCAACACCACATGCCTTCAGAATCACGCTCATTTGTTTTTTTTTTGTTTTTTTCAGTCGCCAACTTTTGGGTAACGTCCAATAAGCCATCCATGACTTTCCCCAATGCTTTGGTGTTTTTGGTCGACCATTTCACGAAGTTTTGTCACCGTTGAATCTTCCGCTGAAGTTAAGAATAGAATTTCCTCGTGACGTTGCCTACTCTCAATTCAATGATATACTCAATGGCAGATTTTTCATCCAAAAGAAAATCCATCAGTGCCTGAAATTTGAACATTTTGCCTGAAGTCACACGTTTCTTCCTCAACAGCCATTCTTTTATCTGAATCGGAGGAAGTAGTTTTTTCAACATGATTCATCATCGTGCATGTTAGAAAAATGTTCGTCGCTTTACCGTTCAACACCGTTTAATTAATATCAAGAACGTAACTGATAACGGCCAGACGACTCAGATGAATGGTATTTTTGCTCTTAATTTGCTAATTTACCGTAGAAGTAGCCCGTGGTGACAATATGATTTCCCAATAGGCATTACGATTCATATGGTTTAGAATGGCCGAAATTAGCATTATTCGTAACTGAAAAATACATCTTAGTTCTTCTATTACGATCATAGTTTTGATGAAATGCATAATGTGACAAACAATACTTATAAAACTTTGAAAATTGAAGAGGATCAAACCTGTTATCTGTCTCGTGGAATTTAATCCAGAATTCATTGACTACTGTATAAATATGACTGTAAATACAAATGATAATACAACATGTAGATGAAAAGCCCATCCTTCAGTTACGAGTAATACTTATTGCGACCATTCTAACATTTGATCGGGCATTGACGTAAATGAAGAAAGCTACATGTATCACAGGTAAAACTCAAACTTATGTACCTGTAAAAGTAAAACATTTCAATGGCATACTTGTTGTTAGCATGTGAGGCGTGATATTGTCAAGTCATTTGGAAACACAGTTTTTGTTTTAACAGGTGAATGCGTACATCACGATAATATATTAGTAACAGCTAGTTGGGATTGAAACCTTCGAGACAACAGCAAAGTCCGTAATAACTATGCGTGATGATTTGACCACAACGTTCTTCTGTATAATCCCACATTTTTCGATGAAATTTGATATCAGTATACATCAAATTGTGTATACTAGTATCACAACACTTTGTATCCATCTCAGTGAGTCAGCCAAAGATAGTTTGATAAGAATATCCAACCAATAGTGGACTCCCGGTCCGTAAATTGTCGTAGTAACTGGGCGATAACATGGCGAATATCCACACGTTTCAATGAAAATTCACGAACATGGGATGAATCGGTCCGTGTAATTGTAATAGTTGTACTAGTAAGTTGGAATTCTATAGATATGTGATCATCCGTCACTGCTCTGCATCAGTTCATTGTTTACCGTGCTGTTGTTGTTGACATCGAAGCTCTTGTGAATTACTCTGGTGCGTACAGTATATCCTCTCATGTAGATGTAAATGCATTTTCTTCAAAACTATCATAACACTGTCAACTGGATTGAACGGTCAAGTTAAAAAAAACTGGCAACACTGTCAAAACTATAATAGTAACAGTAATAGCTGCTACGCTGTTGTTGTTGTTGTCGTTATTATTGTCACTAGTAGTTGACATCGAAGCTCCTGTGAATTACCCTAGCAGGTGTACCTGTATCCTGTTGTGTCAGTAAATGTATCTGTGTTTTGATCGTCACAGCACTGTCAATTTAATCATGAACTCTGAGACGAATGAAGACAAGTCATAGCCGACAGCTCGAAATGGCACATCGAAGACAACCAAGTTGCCACAATTAAGTGTAATATATCAATTATTAAGCCGGTTATCGCAGATTTGGAACTTGTCGGTTCATTTTGGAACCGAAGTCAGTTTTAACATTAGTTCACAACTTTATAGATCAAATTTTCCACACAAAAAAACAATTGTGCTTATAGCGTGGCGATGGCACGGAGAAAGAAATTCGTGAGTGATAAAAGTAACAGCTCATGAAAATAACGTAATTACGGACGCAAGCCAAGACGGATCTGTGCATTGCACAGAATGAATATACCGGATCATTGCACCGAATACAAACAATTAATAATAAATAATAAATATCAGCAGAGTCAGATTCAGTCATACTGTATGGAGTCACTGCCGTATATAATTTGGTCGCCGATAAATATATTGTTGAATTTTGACGACATGAACTTGGAAACACGCACATTTTTAACTTTGAGGGGCGCATAAAACAACGGTGATTCACCGTACAACTGATGAAACGGTATGGGACCGTCGGATTACGACGGTCCAACACCGTCAAACCGACAGTATTATCTAAGAGTGTATTTCCGAACAAATAAGATATCAACTTGTTTCCAAAATAAACTAGCATATTCTCGTAACAGTCAAAATACTATGTTTTGTGTCAGTTCCTCGTATATTATATTCCTCGTATATTATATATATTTGTGTCAGTTCCTCGTATATTATATGTATTTGTGTCAGTTCCTCGTATATTATATGTATTTGTGCATTTACACAAGCCTCGGCCATGTTGAATGCGTGGTACTCACAAACCTCGAAACCACGTGATTCCCCGCCATGTATATGTAATGGTAGCTGACTAACGTGTGCTTTATATTCCGCGAAAGAATGAAAAGGCTGGGCATTGATCTTTTTCAAAAGACTCAATTTCCGTTTGGTATATAGAAACACAGAGGGGCACCGGGACATGCCAGCATGACAACAGTCACTATATAATTCAAGTGTCTGTTATTTCCCCTCATAACCTTCAGAATTTAGTTCTGACCTATATATTGTAATTTATCGCTGTCGTCTCATTCGGAGGTCCGGTATAGTGTTTTTTTCTGGTAAAAAAAACTTCTTCAAGTCATACAATGCATCGGCTTAGAAGATAATAAGGTTCGATCCCTTATTTAGTTGGATATAGCTCATTAAAAAGCGTTCCCTGTTATAGTTATTTCCTGATGTCTGAAAATAAAGAAGAGCGTTTATTTTAATTGTGAGCGAAATGTTGAAAACTGCTGATAAATTTCTGTGAGTTAGATTAGTTTTTTCAGAGTTTTTAAAGTTTGTATAATCGCATTTAATATCTGTATCGACATACTTGTATTTCGATCACTGGAGCGTGGAAAAAGTGAACATTTACTGTGTGAGGCCTGGATATTTTGAGAACCTTAAAAGCGACGGGCGGCCTTCGTTGTACATGTAGGTTTTAATTTTATTCATTTATCAAATTATGATATGAATGCGATATTATTCACAAAACACGCTTTGTGTCCGAGAAAATAACAATCGAGTGTTGTTTAGTTTATCGCAAAAAAGCGCAGTGGATTGTTTATAAGCAGAGTCACGATACTGCGTCATTTCCATATTTAGATTCGCGCACATTATACCTCGGTTGTAAAACCCTAAGTTTGTGCATGCGTCTACATCTTAACAACTCGCAATACTACTCATAGTAAATTACTTACTTGGTATGTATTACCATATATAGGTTAGGAGAAAATACGAACTGGATTGAAAAATATTCATTTGTTTGCAAGAATAATTATATTATGTACATGTTTTTCCGTCTAATCATTTCCCAATCATGAAGTAACGTGGATTAATTGTATTTTGAACTGACAGCTGGTAGAATGGGTCGATTAAATACAATTTGGTGTGATTGGAATGCGATTGGTGATGGCCTCAATACTTTTATCAGCGCAACGGAACATTCTCAATGGACGATCCGGTAGTTCCAAGTGTGTGTCTGAAAACAAATGGTTCTGTAACGTTTTTTATGTTTGTTTACATAACAAAGCGTACAAACGTAACAATGACATGCAATGTACTCAATGTTTATGATTGGTATAAGAACAATATCCGTTTGTTATATAATATTCTTTCTGTTTAGCGGTTTAGCGGATATGACTATTTCAACAGCAATGGCCAGGGAGAAGGCCGCGTGTATCTTTAAGACATATTACGTGCTAACTTCACTACTGTATATCAAACTAATATTTCACGACGCGGCCACTACAACCACTTTAAAAGGTGCACAATTAGGTTATTACTGCCAAAATAGTCAACAACAGCGGCTTTGTCACAACGTGTCAACTACTCCAAAACATTTAAACAAACATTCCTTCGTTCTTCCCGAACAAATCGCAGGCAAACAAACGAGAATGATTTCGCTATCAAGATTCACTTAAAGGTACTCAATCCGATCAGAGGGTCCCCATACCATCAAGATACAACAACAACAACATTTCTTCAATATACGCTTCAGTTATCAGAATCGATTAATTGCAACAACATAATGGTAACCACTGTCAACTATGGTATCAAAATGCCCAAAACGTGCATTTTATTCAATGAAATATGGCCGTATTATCACTTGAGTATTCACGATATTTAGCCGTATTACCACTTGGTTTTTAGAGTTATCCATCTTCGTCCGTAATTTTGACCGAGACCATCCATTTGATGGCGTGAGTCTGGGCCACAAACAATAGAAATAACAAACTTCAAAAATCGATATCTGATCACTCTGAGTTTTAATGGGTAGGTTCCTCGACTCGATTAAAATATTATTTACCCCCGAAGCCAAAGAAATAGTAATTCAGGGGTGTTTAATCGGATTGAGTACCTTTAATATTTAATTTATACGAAAAAATGATGGCGTTGTTTGTTGTCAATTTTGATAACAAAAATTATTGAAATAGCTGCGTTCAGCAAGTGTACTCCATGTGAAACACAACATACATGTAGTGTTTCAAGTGCATGCGTGAACCCAAGATATACAAGTAGGTGTGATAGACCATTTCATCTCAAGATAGGAGAATGTTAGACGTAAGAGTATCTCACTAATGTATTCTTTACGTGTTCACCTTTTCGAAGAATTCCATGAACAAATGAAAAGATCGGGCGTTGAACTTTTAAAAAGATTCCATTTCCGCAAGGCTTCTGTATATAAAAACACAGAGGGGAGTCGTGGTGTGTCATTTCCTTGAAGATAGAGAACCATCCATCAGACTCGGGCGGGATTTCATCTCTTAATCAATTTCGTGTTTTAAAATACAATCCAGACAACTAAAGCACCCAATTTATGATCTAACGTCGTAATCACATTCGTGCGGCTATGAATCTTTCGTAAAAATTTAATTACACGTATTGCTGCGTGTTCTGTAGTGCTTGTCTTTCGAAACGAAGAAAGCTTGAATCAGCAAATGTTAGTGATAAATGGAGAGAATTGATTTCATTCAAGAGAACATGTGAATGAAATGTACACACGCTATATGTTGCGTGCTGTGAACGACAGACATGTTTTCGGAATCAGTTCTTGGTACAATCAAATATAGCCTACCAGAAATGCGAGCACGCAGTCAAATGTACCACGAACACGTAATTTGTGTGAGTTTAAGTAAAATCTCAATTTAAGAGTCAGACGCACGTTTTGCCAAAATCTCCTGGTATTTCAAAATGGATTTTCTCAAAATCTGTCAGGAATGTCTTCATGACATTTGGTACAAGAGGTTATTTTGACACAATAGAGACCTTTCGCAAAATCACGATTACGATTACGTATATGGACAATATCATACCAGTACGCGGCCAAACATTCGATCTTTATGCACGGGGGTTCTTATGTGAGACGAAATATGCCCCGCTCAGTTAAAGTATGTGCAGATGTTTCAAGGATGTGCCCCCGGTCCTGCTTGGGACTCTCTTTCAAATACAATGTGCTTATCCGTGTGCTATACACTATACGGATAAGAACATTGTATCTGAAAGAGACACACATTATACTTTTTCCATTAAATATATGTGTAACTGGATATAGTGGAACATATTGCCGTCTCACCAATTAACCATCGTAGGTAAATTGTGATGGTGTCCACCTTACTACAGGACAATATATCCTATCCGTAATCGTTATCGTGATTTTGCGAAAGGTCTCTAATATCGAAGAACCATCATTGGATATTATAACCTAATTTACTTTACTTTTATGGCATCAACAATACCGGTACCAAGAAGATTTTTTTTCAAAAGTGCAGTTCATATACCCATGATATCATCTAAAGATGATGTTAGGAGACTTAATTTTTCTTAATAATTCTTCAGATTATATATACAATCAAGACAATGACATGTGAAATTCAAGATTGTTCGCCAGATAGATCTAGAGAAATTCTTTGTTATAAATCTCTTGCCATTTTTTGGCTGGATTTTTGCAAAACGTGCGTCTTCCCCTTAACCCGATCAAGGCCTTTGGAAAATAACAAAACTGAAAAGAAAATTAGAAAGCAAATGCGACACAAAACGTATAATCGTATCAAACCAAACAAATCTGAACACGCGCGAGTGTGAAATGCTTCGTCTGAATAGCGATATGCAGGGACGCGGCGACATGGGTTATGGGATGTATCACCCCTTCCGACTTTCGTAATAATTTTCAACAAGGACATTTTATGCCTGACACAACATCATTTGGATATTTATCACCCATAGGTTGAAATTGTTCATAGTTTGATTGTACAACCAGTATTTATAGTGGGAACTTTATTTATTTTTTGACCTGCGGTCAATATGTTAAAGGTACTCAATCCGATAAAACTCCTCTCAATTACTATTTCAATGGCTTCGGGGGTCAAAAATATTTGATTCGAGTCGAGGAAGCCACCCATCAAAGCTCAGATTTTTTAGATATCGATTTTAGAAATCTATTATTTTTCATTATCGGGAATACTTTCTGGCCCAGAACACAGTCAAAATTGCGTTATTATTACCACTTGATTTTAGAGTTATCCATCCTTGTCTGTTTGAATAGTGTTTTGGTGTACACATCTCGAGCAGATTACGCAGTTGAAGGTAATTATTAGTACTCATCTCGAGAAAATAACAAATTTCAAAAATCAATATCTAATAACTCTGAGCTTTGTTTGATGGGTTCCTCGACTCGAATCAAATATTTTTTACCCCCAAAGCCAAAGAAATAGTAATATAGGACCCTCTGATCGGATTGTTGTTGTTGGAATCTGTTGAGATGGGGACCCTCTGATCGGATTGAGTACCTTTAACGGGGAGGAGGACGATGATGATGATGACGTAATGCTACTGATGAGTATGTCGATGACGATGGTGATGTTTCATTGATAATGACGACGACGATGCATGTGACGATGATGATGACGATGATGGTGAAGATGATGCTTATGATGATGATGACGACGAAAACGATGATGAAGACGATGATGATGGTGGTGATGATGATGATGATGATGATGTTAATAATCATGATGATTATGATGATCATGATCATGATGCTTATGATGATGATGATCATGATGGTGATGATGATGATGATGATCATGATGATCATGATGGTGATGATGATGATGACGATGATGATCATGATGATAGCGGTGACGACGAAGACGCCTGGGGGGTCATTGTATATTGTGTACACACAATACATGCTTTTCGTCATTCTGTCCATCTTTTGTATATAATTTCGTTTTCTCAATATCCATTCATGTTATTAAATTGGCTCAGAGAATAAAGCAATTATAAAGTCGCATATCGGTAATGGCCATCATTTGGAAATTTACAACTTTAAGGGGTGTCAGGGTCGCTTGTGTATAGTTGACCCTTTCTGAACTCTCATTCAATTTTAAAGTTTTAAAACGTATACATTGGAACGGTTTATTATTCATTTTGAGCCCATACAGACGACATACAGACGAAAGGATAATACAAATGCGGAAGGATTCATCTTTATTTGGCTGGAAATTATCAGATAATAAGTTCAACAAACGACTGAACAGTTAATAATGGAACTACTCATCAATTAGTAAATAGTATAGAGTAGGTTAAGGTGTCGTAGATGTGGCTTGTTCCAGCATTTATGACCTTTTTGAAAACATAGTGGCATAGCACCTAATGCGCACGAGTGTAGACTATCTGATCCTACGGAGGATAACATAGGTTTTGATATGCGATCTTTATCTGTTTTAGTGATTTTATATGAAGGGTAATAACTCTATAAAGAATGTCCCTTTACTAAATAACGGCGATTTGTATGAGAAATTACAACACCACAATAGATCAACTCTGGTGAAATATAAATAAAATTCTTCTATAGGGTGGGTGGTCTTGTGGGAGGTTTGGGGTACACTCTTTAAAACACTTCTTCAAATATTTCCGTTATTTCGTCAAAAACACTTCTTCAAATATCTCCGTTATTTAGTTAATACAAATATTTTCTTATTTTAGGATCACATATCAAAATGAGAGGATATGGTGATCCCATTTTCATGGGATCACCATATCCTCTCATTTTGATATATGATCCTGTCTTCATTGAGCCACGAGTGACTCCTGAGACGAGGATCACATATTATATGATACCCTATCCTACGGAGGATCACATATTGTTTGATATCTACACCCGTGCGCATGTATAGACGCTTTACTAACGTGTGATATTTTCCAATCTCACACTATAAAGTTTTATAATCAGCTGACTTTAGAAGTTTGACGTTCTCCAATCTAGACGTAGCAAATGTTGGAATGTCGATAAGAAAATTGCGATATCTATTTCTGATAGAAATTATGTAACACTGGGCATTTCAATATAGCATGAATTTCTTCATCTGTTTCTATATATATAAATATGATTCGTGTATCTGGGCAAGTATGTCAGTTGATTTTCGGGAGTCGGTGGTTTCTGTGTGGAGTGGAGTGATCTTCATCTGAAATTAACCCTCTGCATGGTCTGACAACGTCACGATGAGGTCTATATATAGCGACTCAAACGACGTCAAACCCAAAATACCCCAAACCACATGGTAAAGAATCATCGGTACTAAAACTGTATGCTCGTCCAAAGCGATTAACAATTCGAACACATCCAACATCTGATCACATGGTGCGCCTGAGTACATTCGAACTATACATTATTTGTAGATCAATAAAGTGTAAATCGTCGAACGTAAACCGGGTCCCCGGACGACTGGACCGATAGATAATATAATTATTTAATCATGACGCTATATTCTGTCAACTATTCATCAGAACTAATAAATTGTTATTCCTTTTATAGAAAGTAAACTCTCCCGCTAACAATGTAATTAATGACCAATATATATATATATATAACGCTTTGCTTTGTTCTAGTGCCATTGATGATGATGTGGGTCATTCTCATAAATCTCTGATCACATTCGTTGTCAGGTTTTCAGACCGGTCACAAAATTAATGTTGTTTGCTTTTCATCGCCGACAATCTTCGTAGTCACGTGATACTCTGGTTCAAAAGACGAAAGATGCATCAAGTTTACCCACAAATCAATGTGCGTCACATTCACTTTGCTCGCAAAGCTGTAAATGCCTTTTTCCGGAAATATATGTGCATATAGTGGCATTATCAGAGATCATTAGGGAAAACGGAAGAATTCTTTCAAACATCCCATATACTATACATGTTATCCATGCAGACACAAACAACATAAACTACCCGCAGATTCAGATTTTTATTACGCCTTTCGTCGCATTTGACATATAACAGGCGATTCAATTATAAACAGTGTACATAATACATACTATAAATGTGATAAATGTGAGGTGACATAATATACATACACAATACACACAAATATAGGTTGGAGTTATTAGTGTACTACGTGTACTGACGAATGAATTGGCAAAAAGTGTGGAAAAGAACACTTCATTATGCGATGCCCCATTCATAAACATATAATATAACGTTTCTTTGCGGAAATAAACGACAATAATCAGGGCCCTGTTTCATGAAGGCAACTTATGACATAGTTGGGACTTAAGATCGTCATAAGTTCAACCTTCAGTCTTAAGTGCGTTTCACGAACAAAGTCTTAACCTAGGATGGTCTTAACTTTGGTCTTAACTTTAAGACTGGTGCATGTGATGTGTCATAAGATAATCTTAAAGTTAAGACCTACGTTGTGATCCGCAGTTGGTCTGAAATGTGGATGGGATCTAGTTCATGTATATATTATTATAAACACATTTAACTGAATAACACCTTGCTAGCACGGAGGGGTGTTTCGGAAATGGTAGTAATTAATAACCAACTGGTAAGCTATAGCAGTGACGTGGCCAGTGGTTGCAAGATTTGCGGGGTGCCCGCTACTAACTGTAAACCGCCAAGACCGGACTATGTATAAATTTCTATAATTGCTGTAACAAAAAGAATATATTTACATAGAGTTGAACATCATTTGCGATTCAATCACACAATCGCACTGTAGACAATAATCATGTTGAGACAATCAGTCCGAACATTTTCACATCGAGGATAATAGTGAATGATTTATACTCAGTTTTTTTTATAAATGCTTATGTCAGCTATTATTATTATTATTTACTTGCCTTTCTATGTTATTATGTTATAATTTGATTGTAAAATGTATTGTATATGTACCCGGTATATATATCGGCAAGATAATAATACATAATATGTGTTATTTTATTATTATTATGTATATTATCATAATCAATTAACTATGAAATAAAAAGATATATAGCATGTATATAGTATACGGACCGCGCGGGCACACCGGGATCATATAAGAACATATAATATCATTGTGAACTGGTCCACAGACCCCTGGGGGAATTACTAAAATACCAATATAGACTATACCAGTATATATTGGTATTTTAGTAATTTTCCCCAGGGGCCTGTGAACCGGCCGTCTGTTCCCGTGTTGTTAATTATAAACGCTCTTTATTAGAAGTCGTTGGTTTGGTTTTTATTAAAACATATGTGCAGAATGTCGTTCAACGTAACGTACTTTCGAAGTTCATACGCAGTTTGTTAATTATAACAGGCGTTTAGCACATTTGTCAACAGAACCAGAGCAAATGGCATTAACATCATTTATATATGGCTTCTACACGTATGTCTCAGATTGGAAATAAGTCTATTTGGAGCACGATATGAAGTCCTATTCACATTATAGCAATAAAGAGCGTTTTGTGTTAGTATTCCATGAATGTTGGCAATCAATAAAGAGCGTTTAGCTCAGTGCTTCCATTTTGTTGTATTGTATGTGTATGCCGTCGTGGCGACATATTCGGTTTCGTGGTATTATAGATGCTTCAAAGACGTATAATGTATTATAACCTAATATCAGCATTGAAAGGAGCGAACATATGTCTCGCGTCGCCTTAATGGCATGTTATATGGGTGAAGGTTCACATTCTGAGTTACGATGTATAAGTCCCTTTAATAACTGAAATAATATATTTGAGCTCGTTACGTTTGTATAAAATAGGCATTGGAAGCATGCAGCTATGTGTGGATGGGGTCTGACGCGAAAACACAGTTAAAAAGCGCGCTCGTGCAGTTAAGTATGCACCAGTCATTATACTCATTATCGCCCTTGCATTAAAATATCATAATTATTCATAGACACGCCCTAGTATCTGTCACCAGACACTGTACCTAGGCATATAACATACACAGAACCAACATTTTCTGTGCATAGCTGTAATAAATTGTCGAGAGCCAGTCTAAAGGCGCGCGAACTTAAATTACTACTTAAGTAGGACTTAATCTTGTTTTGTGAAACGCGTTCTTGAAACGGAAAAGTTACATCATAAGATCCACCTTAGATCTTAGATTAAGTTTATCTTAAGATAATCTTATGACATTGCTTCATGAAACAGGCCCCTGACCTTTAATAATATGGCTGACCAACGGAAATTCTTAATCATCTTGAGAAATGATTAACTCAAAACTTGTAATATCATCTGCAACATGGTCCAAATATTTCTACATGCACAAACGGTGTGAATCACCAAACATTGGAAATTAATTTCGCGTTTTGAATCCGTTGTTATGTAAACAAATTTGTGAACAAACATCGCTGATGGTGCAGTAAGTTCAAATAGTTTGGTCTGCAATGCTTTGACCTTTTCTAATTTTTACGGTCAAGTTTTGGTATCTTATTGGACTTTTATCGGTAATTCCACTGGTTACATAACGACGGTTTTGATGTGCGAAATATCATTATTGGACAGTTATTAATAATGAGAATAAGAAAGATACAGTAATGCCCTAATTAATCGACTCTTTAATCACAGCAGAATTATGGGTAACTTTTCAGGATTTAGTCGGAAATATGGCCATATATTTCCGACTAAATCCTGAAAAGTTACCCATAATTATGCTGTGGTTAAAGAGTCGATTAATTAGGGCATTACTGTAATCAATAATTTTTTGTTAATTGTGGATAGCAGTTGTTTTACAGAATTCCATGTTATTTCACACGAACCCACATCGAAGGCCTTGAATCCCTTTAAACCTTCCATGACTGCGTGGAGGTTCCTGTGCAAATGCGTTCTCTTATATATGCGAGTTCCGCATAGGAAGCCTCACATATATAAGAGAATACATTGGCCTATAACGATATTTATCTTGATATTGTAAGCCAGTTCATTCTCTTATTATGTTCGAGACTCCCTATGGGAGACTCACATATATAAAATAATACTTTAACTCCGGACTTTTAATGCTGCACCCGCGCAGCTACCGCCATGAGAAGGTTAAATTCGCAGTAATGCCTTGTTCTCGAAGTATATGAAAGAGAATACATTGGCCTAAAAATATTTACCTTGACATAAAAGAATGCACTGGCGCATGACCTTTAATGCTACACCTGCGCAGCTTCCGTCATGAGAGGGTTAAATGCGCAGTAATGGCTTATTCCGGAAGTAGATGCCCATGTAGTTGTATTAGCAGTGATCACCTGTTCGCCGTCAGGCGTGCATTAGGGAACAAACGAACCATGGTTTCAGTACATCGGATTTGTCCATGTCACCTTTGTTCCGGCTCTCATTATGTCGCGTAATCGATTATGTTCGTGTGGAAAAAGTCACTTTCCGTTCACAACACAAGCGTTTCCCTGTTCGAATGTTTACTCTCTTAAAGGCACCACGACAAATTTGTCACCTCATTAGTCAAAAATAAATTGTAGCAAATTCTCCACTCACCAAGCTATGTATACGCAGAACGAGTCCTATAGCGCGGGAGGATAGAACGAGTGGTGCAGCCTCCAGTTCTATCCTTCCGCGATGGCACAAGTGTCGTATCGACAAACACATTAACAGATATGTCGTTCTGCGTTTATTACACCCCACCCGTCCTAGAATTCCGGATTTAAAAAAACAGAGTTACAATGTTAATCCAGGAATACATACCTGGCTTGTTTTGTCACGTGTGATGATGCTTTTATTTTACAGTTCCTGTTTCATGGTTGAGGGTAACGTCATATATGTCATTTGACGTCAACGGGAAGATACATTCTATACGGATTTGTAAATATGGAACAGTAGTAACACTGTAATTCTAGGAACAAGCGTGTAGTAAGAATAAGACTTGCACACGCAATCTCAATGGAGGCCATTCGCGGGCTTACCGCGCGGCAGCTTTCAATTGTTGATGTTTTGGGTTTATCTTATAACTTTAGCGCATATGCGACTATAATAATACTGATGGATAGCTTTTATATAGCGTTTATCACGTGAGACAAAAGCGCTTTAACCGTTACATTATTACCCAATGTTTTGAGTATGCAATGTGTGTTGCCATTTTGCAAGCGCTTCACTGGAGCGGCGAGACACACACGCGCACATACACACACCTCCACACGAACTTACGCTTGTCCAACACTCTAGGTGAACTGTTCAAAACTTTCAATGACCACAAACATGACAATTTATGTAAATTGTAGACCTATATTCATGGTGTGTCGCGGTGATTCATGTCGTATATAGTGTGGTTTCGATAAAACTGCCACCACCTTGTTTATACACCATAGCGCCCGCTAATCCTCGCCACTCAATATTTCGGTGTTGGGTGGATCAGTGACACAGTCACTACCCCAACAAAATCGCCACTTGATGTGTTGAGCTTTTATGCTTATCGCACCCACTCTCTCTATATATAGGTATAGTTACTTTCACCTGGAAATAACACAACATGCCGCACAGACTTCACTATAATATGAACCCGCCGCAATATCGTTATGTGACCTTTTTAATTCGCGATATGGCAAGTCTGTTAATGATAATGAGATACCCTGGACTCGTTCCTTGCGCTCAGCCTCCACTACGCTTCCGACAAGTAGCGACAAGTAAGTGCCGACATAGCTTTTCTGGGGATTACGTCGTCTAATATATATTTTGGGACTTCTGTTTGTCTGGCTGTTAGCTATGGCCGGGAAAACGGCTGGACCGATTGAGCTCAAACTTCCAATCTAAGGTTAAAAACCCACGGCCCACGGGCAGTGTTTATCGCCTTTTAGGAGAAGCTCCCAGCACCCCTTCTCCACTCTCAGTCACCAAAATTATCGTCATTGGAGCTGTGCGGTTAATCGCGTTGATAGTTAAAGAGCGTCCGTATCCGCATTGTCGTTGATAAAGAGCGTATATTCGCATTTAGCATTCAGTCGAATCACTTCTGTCCACTCGCTCTGGTTCTGGGGTTCTCCACATTCTGACTACCACAGACGTTGCAGCCTCTCACTTTTCTCTGCAGTTGTGAAAATCAGATTGCCATTCATTCGTATTGTGAATATGTGAATTGCGTCTGTCATTCTCTGCATTCTGAAAATCAGACGTTCGATAGGTCTCATTTGATGAATTTGTTGTGTGATTCTTATTTCTGTCTTCGTACTTAGGGGTTCCAAGGAACGGGGGAGATTTTCATTGGGTAAGTGTTTCCGCCCGAGGTGATCTTCGCCTTGAAACGGGTACCCACAAACGTACCTCTTTTAGGGACGGGTACCATCACGGGAAGGGTACCATCATTTCTCTTCATTAAAAAGGCAGAATTAACTCAAATTAAATAAAAAAATTAACGGATTTCGATATTTGATACCTAGGGATACTTATGTCGGGGGAGTGTTTTGGACGGGTCAAATCGTTACCCCGACCTGACCTTGGCCTTCAAAATGGTCAATTCAAGGTCAAAGACCGGACGAAGTCGGGTCATCTGCTAGTTGATATATATATAGCGTCACCATATATATGCAGAAATCCCCGAGGTAACCAGCGCCCAGGTGCACTGGAGCATAGAAAGCAGTATATCTACTACGTCATTAGCTCATGCATGACGTCGTATCCGAAAATAGTAGGGGGCGGAATTCCGGCACATAAGATGATGGCACTTACTGGACTCTGACAGCGGAAGCGATACGTCGTGGAGTTGGACGGAACAGTGAGCGGAGTGTCTGAGCCAGGTACGAGACTAGAGATACTCTCCCGACATGTTGTCACGTGACCGGCATGATTATTCTACATGCCAGGGTTTAATCTCCTCCAGAGGTGTCAATCGGCTCACCTGTTTTCGCCCCTGTTACATTACCGAGTGGGGAAAAAAGTGCAGTCTCAGGTAACAAGT
The DNA here is from genome assembly GCA_032622095.1 of Siphonodentalium dalli. NCBI lineage: Eukaryota > Metazoa > Mollusca > Scaphopoda > Gadilida > Siphonodentaliidae > Siphonodentalium > Siphonodentalium dalli. Next base: position 109,729,131 of record CP136067.1, on the reverse strand, counting down.
CTTGTTGTCTGCTAAATTGATCTAATATTATCAAAGTCTGTGTCATAAAGCCGATTAGAAAGTACGTTCGATACGAAATCATTTCTGAGGTGAGTCGACATCCCCACGTTATTAATAACTATACGCGTCATGCGGCGACGTCGCGCGCGCTAAATGTAGAAATGATTGACACTAAGCTATATAGTTTTTGCTCACGTGCTTCAGCGTGTACTTAACGTTACTCGGTATATAGTCACCACTCTGAGTCGGCACCTGTGATATTAGTCTGGTCGATAAACTAAAATTTTAGGGTCAACCTAGAACAAATTTGGACTAAGTTGGTTTCTATTCCATTTTGAAGAGGAATATATCCTCTATAACATATCCAAAATCCGCTAAAATCCGCTTTGAGCATTTTCTGTAATACAAGATGGCGTCCATGATGGCAGTTGGTACAGAAAAATCATGAATTTCGGTGGTAGGTGCGCCAACAAATACCAAATTAGTAATAAAATGAAATCCACACAAACAATCCTTAGTCGTAAACCATATCGGTAGAATGTCTGTCCAAAATGGCCGCCAAAATGGACAAAATCGAATGAAATTTACAATTTGCGGAAAATTGAATAGCTGGTTATACAAGAACGAACAGGCCGTCGAATTATACGAGGAAGAATGATTTCAGAGTATAAGGGGAGCTATTGATAATAGTATGTAAGAATTCTCTCTAATGTATCTCGCGAGAGAGCAACCGAAAGCCAGGTCTCATACAACGATTGAATGTGAACTTTTTGGGCGCCAAGAAATAGAAGAATAACGCAGTTTTATCTGTACTGATTATCTTGAATCGTGTAATATATGTGTATTAAAACAGTTAAATTTGATCTAATAGGGATGTACGCATTGTGTGACCTTTTCTAGAAGCAGAAATATATGTAATGAAAACAGTCTCACGAATGTGACCGATAATCATTTATTTTTGAATCTACAACACACAGTCTGTCAAAATTCACTACTATAGAACAGTATGAGAGCTATTCATATGGTACTAGGTAAAATGTGTAGATCCTATTGTCCGTGTCTTAAAATAGTAGTCATAGTTGCCTCCGGTCAAATGATTAAACACGAATATTTCATTTTTATCACACAAATACATGGTGGTATACCTTGAACGCAATTTATCAAAATACAAAGGATTACAATAGACTATCTTCAATAAATTCTCAACATAACCCAATTTGCATACATACTCTATGGCAGAGACTGTCTTTATACCTGGAAATTATGTGCACTTAAATGCACTAAGGCCACATATACGCGAAACGTACGACCTTTTCTGCAACCGCATCGCCGCGTTTACCCATTCTCCCTAATGTTACACATATCTGCTGCATACAAAACCATAAATAGCAACATTGAGTGAATGGTAAACGCAGAACTAATAACTGTAAACGCTGATGACCTGTTATTTAGCGCAAGTATGTGGGTGGCAATGGTAACATAATTTCAAACAACAAGATACTGACAACTAATATTGTGTATTGCGGGGTACATATTCATGTTGTAAAGTGCCGATTGAAGTAATTTGAACATAATTGTCTACTAAGAAACCGGTTTGAGAGCACCATGAAAATTAGTACAGTCTCTTCGATCTAGTGAGAAATGGTACTAGTCTGTTGAAGAGATAAGTGTTTCTTGACAGTATAATCAGCATTACGACATACGTGTATGGTTTATTCTCACGGAGAGTGTTGAAAATTCTGGAAATATAACTAGTATTTACACAGATAGGGTGGGCTCTTCAGTTTCTGCTTTACATTCAATAATTAATCATCATTCCAAAAGGAAACTACCACGCACTGTGTGACAAAATATTACTTCGTGTGTTGCATGCCCAAAATAACTGTATTTGGTCCGACTGTTGGATGTATTCTAATAAGAAAACCCGAACGTAAATCATTGGATTAACGTGCGTAGCAGTGATCGATAAATAATTCAGATAGATCTGTTTTAATTATATGTGTACCTTTAAAGATATATAACAACATTCTTGTAAATTACAAATGCGTATTTTCGCTTATAGGGGGTTATCCAATATGTTGCTATCATCGTAGCATGGATTATAGTTGCGGCCATTTTGACAGCCATTTCATCGCCGCGATTGCATTGTTTTCTGTCATTGTCACTCTATTCGCCCCCTATACTCGTTTACACAAACTGGTATATATCGGATGGAGGATTAATGCGTTCTGGTGTCGCCGATGAGGGATATTGTAGAAAAACGTACTTCGCAAGGTCGAAAAATGAGCATTTTTAAAAATCTCTGTAAAAAAGTTTGCTCAAAGCGGATTTTAGCGGATTTTGGATTAGTCCAAATTTTTTCTAGGTCAAACCTTTTATCGACCAGACTATATCTTTGTCAAAACAACTATCAAAAGCAGCATAGCTGTTGTCGGGGGGGGGTATACGTTTGCGACAATGTCTATATCTTTCGCGGATGTATTTTTAATTCTATTTTAAGACGAAGGCGAGACATTGAAAACTGGCAATCGAAACGGGAATTTAAGGAATCCCCGATGCCCGATTTTCTCATTGGAGCATGTTCCTTTGTCGCGCTAATTTGTTTGGATGGAACGTTTCAATGGAATAATATTTTGTATAGAGAAGACAATAGCTTTCTTTAACAGCGTCGGGAAATCCATAAGAGGGAAAACAAAATTTTTTGTTTCAACTAGGTTTTATTCAGGTCACCATTTATATCATAACAATTAAGATACAAATACATTATATATTAAATGATACAATACATTAAGTTTACAAAATCTTGAATGTTTAACAAGTGAAGTTATATTGTAAAATAAATGTTTGGCTCTAGACATCTATTTGGCTATATCTATGGGTTGTCCGTGCCGTATGTTGCACTAAAGTGTATTGAAATTTTCTTGTGGGTACATGTATAATTACTATAAGGAATTGGAAGAATTTCTTCTTTTTTTCATTTGAAAGAAATAAGCGTTTGGATTTAAAGTATGAAAATTTTAAGTTACAAAAAGGAGGAGTATGGTCGGTACTAGACCAAGGTTCAAATAAAGTTGCCAATTTATTCCATCTTTCTCTAAAAGGGATGGCCACCCTGATTGAGCTTGATCCGGTTATAAATCTCTGAGATTGATACCCTATCTCCGGTGTCTAGACAGTCCATTTCCAGCGAGTTACCCAAACAGACATTGTACCACTATTATGAATCAATCATTGAAATAATTATGCGTGAATGGACGGAATCAGTCAATTTGTCGTCTATAGCAATAAAACTTGTCGCTCATGTATGACGCCGGTGTATCCATCCTCCGATATCTAAGATGTCTAACTTCAAACGCCAGGCACTGTCACCTACCAACGACCAAGTGAAGCACAAATCTTTACCATAGTGCACCAGTCATACTTCTGTTCTGACTATGTCGTTGCAGAAACATGCCAATATGAGCGAGGTCAAGGTCAAGGACACGATCGCACGTGAAATTGGACCCGCCCATATGCACAGTCGCACGTGAAATTGGACCCGCCCATATTGTTCCAGTGATCAAAGTAGGCCTACATACCAAATTCGAGTCGGATCCGTCGAGCAGTTATCGAGTCTATAACACACATACATACATACATACATACACACAGACGACAGACAGAAGTTCCAAAAGATATAATAGATTATACTAGATCAGAGGTTAATTCAAGAAATGAAAGTGATGACATATCGAAACATCACCACTCTTAAGATAAAAAGCCGAAAACTTAACACTACCCCCCAAAATGTACACGATGGATTCCAGTGTCTGAAAGACATAAACAGACCACGTTTGGTGTAACAATTAATTGTGCAAAATGTGACAAAAGAATGAAAACTGGCACATAGGTTCCTTATATACCATTGATCGTTTTCAGATGTGTGAACATCGTGGCAAGATGTTCCTTAGCAACTGTTGACAGACAAACATCCGACATCGAAGAAATACAAATATGAATCATCTTATGACAGTTAACTAAATTACGTCTTGTACAACGTTTATTGTGAAAATAACAATATTTTTTGTTAGTGTGGACCTGACTGAAATATTACTATATTTCTTACTTACAGGCATGGTACATGTAACTGTTAATAGGGACATACGCGAAATCGAAAACTGCACAGCTGCGAGCGGTATGTCTTGTTGGTGATTTTTACATGCATGCTTCTCAGAAAAATGGCAGCCAATTTAAATAGTCCAGGCACATAAGGGTTCACTTGGGGAAAAATCGGGGAAAGCTTTATGTACAATATAGCAAAAGTTCCCAAAAAATCCGAGTTGAGCTTTTTGAGATACGATTTTTCGGAATTGTTCAAATTTAGACGAAATTCCACCAGACCATATGCGAATGCAGTCATATGTAGACTAATTTACGGGCTCAATCTTCACGCATACCCGTCTTAACTCTACCCACAAAATGTACACCATGGCTTCAAGTGTCTGAAAGTCTAAAGTGACCACATACTATATATAGTCTAGGCGTTTGGTGTTGCAATAATGCAATGTGGTAAAAGCATGAAACTTGGCGCGTAGGTTCTTTATACACTATTGATCGTTTTCAGATGAGTAGACATGGCGGCAGGTCCTTCCGTAGCAACTGTTGTCGGGCAACTATCCGACATCGAAGAAATACAAATAAGACTCATATTATGACCGTTTTAACAGACTGAACAACGTCATGTAGACCTTTTATGACGAAAATAACAATATTAGTTGCTGTTGTGTGGACCTGACTTAAATATTACTAAATTTCTTACTTACATGCGTGGTAACGACCGTGACGTTTGCTAGGGACATACCCGAAATCGAAAAAGATGACTGATATTATGGTTCAATGTCACTTGTGTCTGTTTTTCATTCTCATCTAATCAACTATATATAGCTAAATATAATCATTATTATTATGAGCTAATAAACAAATTCAAATTCAAAAAAATCATAATACGGCATGATTTTCTGGTAATTTAGCTGATATAACTGTTTCATAATAAGTCATAGTATATATGCTTATATTGAAGACAATTCATCACTAAAGGTTGTAATTACCTCTGTCAGAATGGTATTGATGTTGAAATGTTGCTAATTAAGCACCTATCATTGACAAAACTACTTAAGGGTTTTACATACAAGTTATGACCACTTACCTCACGGTTACATCTCCATAAAAACAATCCTCATGACAGTTAATCCTTATATTAATATACATTTAGCGAAAAAGCCACTTTTGTAAATGTATTTAAATCGAAAAGTGTATCGTGACAAAACCAGCCAAAAATATCCCATAGCACCCGACCAGAAAGCAGCTGAGAACAATTTCAAAACGAGGCTCTTTATATTGAAACCTGATGATTTATTAAGTCAATCCTGCGCGAGTGCAAATGCGTCCAAAACATTACCCGTTCTTCTTCTCCAAAATCTATGACGCGTCGATGTAATTATGGTTGCAATTATGACCCTCACCGAGAAATAATTGCAACTATAGTCACGTGGGCGCCGACCAATCGGAATGCTGGATTTAGTGATAATCACACTCAGTATGTAAATATACATGTATGAAGTTTATGATTGTATCTGCCATAAATCGATTGCTAGAATGCATTTTAATGAGAAATGTAAAACTATTGACCCACATCTATGTCGAAACCACACACACCCTGGAATCCAACGTGCGAACTAAATTTGACAATGGCATCCACGCATAATACTCTATCACAGGGTGGTAGCACCCGGAATACTATTTTGTATACGATATGAACTAACTGTGTGTTCTTCATACCCATGACATAACTACAGATAATTATGTCAATACATGGGCATGCATGGGTCCTTTACAAGTCAATACGCACATGAGCATGGCCTATATATTTCAGACTGAGATACCATGAACTACATCTAGGAACCGGTGTCCATTTCCAATTAATATGGACACCCATTGGTACATTACGAACCCATATTTACATTGGTTCGTGGCCTACCTATATATGTGTAACTGCATCTAATGATCACATATATGGTCGTCAGGCCGATACAGGGGTCCATGGCTTATGCGTGACTGAGATTGTAACCTAGTTATTCATGTAACATGGATATAAATGGGATGGTTTATGTCTCATGTAGATGACAGGTAATCATGTTGCTTAATGTCATAACTAAATCAGCATGGATACATTAATATTGGCATGTGTCAATTTCCTACCTATATATGAGCCTGCATGGGTCATGGCCAAGCTACATTCGTTTCACATGGCCTATCTATTGTGACCTCCGTCATATATGGCGTTGATTGAATATCTGTATATAGGCGTTCGTATCTGCATATAGAGACGTGGATCCATGGACATGTAGGTATATTGGTCCACGGCTTACCCGTAGGGGCCTGAGGTCCATGCTTCTCGTACATGTATATATTATTGATGAGTCCATTGCTTACCTGCATATATGTGGGTCCATGGCCTGGCTAATGTGGCCGGTTCCGTGGCTTATATTTAGGGACCTGAGCCCATGCCCTACCTACATGTATATGTACCTGTATCCAATGCATATACACTTATAGTCGCCTGGGTAGTAGCACTACGTAAATGTGCCTGAGTCCTTGGTGGGGATATATCACGTATAAGGGGGTGAGTCCATGTCCTACATATAACACATGACCGTACTTACATGGTATACATATGGGCGCTTGGGTATTTACACAATGTAACGGTGGCATGGTCCTTGATCGTGCATCTTAGATATCGTACAACATATATAATGGGCTGGGTCCATCGCGCCATGCATAGAGTATACTATTATTGTATTTATATTACATGTGACCAGATATAATCCGTCTGGCATCGTGGTTAAATGGAGCATGCCTTGTCAATAGCTGGCTCATTATACCTGGATCCAATGCCAATATATATTTATGGGCCCGATATGTATATATATGATAATGGCTTAAATCTGTACATTATTTCAGGAAATGGATCGATCGAGGCCGCAGGCCGAGATCGTTCCGTTCGCTGGAATAATGTACAGTTTTCAGCTATTATCTGACTTAAAAATGGCCAAGTCCATTTGTCCATTGATGCGTCACCTCTTACCAGAATGGATTAACCCGAAATTGGGTCAAGACACCTGAGTTGTAACATGTGTTCGGCCCTATCCACTCGCTCATTGGCTGCACTGATGGCGTAACATCTTCTTCTTTTTTCTTTTTTTTTATTGGAATAAACATACATCAATGAAGGAATGTAAACATAAACAGAGGTACATATTATTATATATCAAGTGACATTCTTCCAATTCGCTCACATCTCGCTCGCTTCATTTACACGTCTTTCGTACACCACATGCACTCCCAGTGCCTGATATGTAAATTGGAATTAATGGAATATATGTTCAAATTAATATATTAATTCAGATTTTAAATATTTCAACTTTCTTCCTGTGTACGGCGTATCGGTACGACATCTAACCATAGACGGCATTGTGATATTGGCGGGCATATCGTATTTCCGGTTAGAATAACTAAGTGAGTTTTCGAGTTGGTGAAGAGATCATTTCCAGGGCACTCAAGTTGATTATTGTTGACTTGTGGGTATATGTTACACATGTAAAGCCTTTTCTAAAAGGAACCAGTTTTTCGAAAATTCTTCTTGTTTCGATTGGCATCGTGCGGTATACTTCTCACATTGGTATCTATAATTCAACTCTTTGAGGAAAACATTTAGCGATAAGTTAATTGGCTTGAATTTAGTCCTATATATGTATTGTTTAATTAGGAGCCATAGCATGTTAGTTGTAAAGTTAGGATCCGTTGGTGAAGAGCCGAGAATCATTGTCGTTTGTTGGTGACAGAGATCAATGCTGTTAATTTTACCCCAATCGCTGAGTTCCTTAATGAATTTCTGAACGTGAACACAGTTCCAAAATATGTGGGCATATTTCGGATTTTGCGGAGAATTATACATTGAATGGCAGATTGGTGAGAGCGGTGTGCATAATTGGAGATTTGGCTATCTTGTAGATTGAGATCGCGGCTAATACTGAAGATCGAAAGACTACATTTACATGTAAATTACTATATTAGTTTAGGTTTTATCGTGAGTGGTGCTACAACATGCCATCCGGGAACGGAATTAGATTCGAGAAATTTTAACAGTTGAAAATTCAATGCCTATTCGTGAAACGACATGCCTGGAATTGAAGTTATACACCCCCCCCCCCCCCTCATCCCAACCCGAGTGACGAGGCTCTATATATAGGTCTATCCCTTCTGTCATGTTCTAGAAATCAATAAGAGCAATATTATACTTGAAAACCGTTGTATATAGATAGCTAATTGTGCATACATTATGGTGTCACTATATGCAAGTCATATAATATGAAATCGTCCACAGTAAAATAACTGTTCATTAAATTGGATATTGAGCATCCGTTATTAAAATAATGGATCGTTGTTTGTAAAATAATGTACGATCTCGACAATAACTATCCATTATCCTGTAAAATGGACTCGATGAACAAAGGAGTGACGTCGTAGCCATGTTTTAATATGGCTTATGTGTAGCAGCCTAGTCCATGCACTATACATATCCTACGTCCATAGCCCATATGTGCGGATATGGGTCCTATGACTAGGTACAGGTGCATGGGTCCTTACCTAACAATTTTGGGCTCGGTCCATGACTAACGCATTGTTTTAAGAAGCCCTGAAATCCGACATCGAATACGACAGTTTGCCTGAAAATATCGTCATGTTTTTGGGTCAGTATGTATTGTCATATACATATCTGCGAAATTCATTCGAAGTCCCCATTTGAATGGGTGTCTCTGGTTGGAGAATTGTATATAGAATAATATTGAACAATATTGAGTGCCTTTTGTATTATTTCTTCTTAAAAATTGTTATAGCATCCAATTATATCCATGATTGTGAAAAATATAAGAGTTGTTTTTATATGGAAAAAACGGTGTGACTCAGAAAAGGGGACATTTCGTGACGCCTCCGTGATGTTATGACCTAAATAATGAAAAAAATTCAGCTTTCCCCGAATTATTTCATTACTTTTCTCCGTTCACGTGCCTAATGTGCCTGGACTAGAACGCTTGTGTTTGATATGACTGATGTTTGCCTTGCATGTTGTTATCCATGTGCGTTTATACATTAGTGTTGATAAAATAACTAGTCAACCGTGGCACTACATTGGGCGAAATAGTTATTTGGTTCCAGTGCCATGGGACCTTCCAAACTCAATGAACGAAATTAGATAGTTTGTGTGCGTGATCAGGCAACGTGCATGTGGCTCTCTTCGTTTAGTACATACACCGAGAAAAACTTCGGGTCAATACGACTAATTTAGGGTTAGTCACAATCAGTTGGTGTCACTTTATCTAACCCACACATTTCAGCAAGTCAATCTGACTAACTCTGGTGTTAGCCATAATGACTAAGTTACAACAAGAATAACTATTTTCAACACTGCCTTGAATTATGTTTAATATTCATTGCTAATTATTCAATTTCCATTTTATATGAGTTCTGTTGGATATATAATGGAACGAATGTGATGGGAGGATATAATAGCATAATATATATCAGAACTTTCGTCCTACATCAAAGGCTACACTGCTAGGATAAAGGGTTCTTATTGCATGACACAACATCATGCTCGGAAAAAAATGAACTAGCTAAACACACCTATACCACAAACTGTTATGTCCCTCTCAGTAGACCAGTACTGTAATCTCTGTTTTAGAGAATGGATTAAAAGTTTGTTCTGCATTTAATTCGGTCTCTGATTCTGGTTGAGTGTTGAAATTATTTACATACAATTTCCACTAAATTACATGTTCACCTTCTCAGTGACTCGGAAAACTTAGTAATCATGACTCAACCCTGGTCATTTTGACAAACACATTCGTAGTCTAATGGCCTAATTAGTCGTTTTGACCAACCATTCCTTAGTCGTTATGACTAACATCAGACTAGTCATTGTGACTTACTTTCTGTCTTAGTAATTATCACCAAGCTAAGTTAGTCATGTTGACTAACTTGTTTTCTTCAGTGTACACCAATATCGCAAAACAACGTCCACAACATGTGGATAAAATGTCGCCGCTGGCAGCAGTCTTATGCCGGGTCATAAAGGGAGATAAACCATGCATGGAGTCATCAAAGGAAATAAACCCTGCATGGAGTTTGAGGATGCACTTTTTTTTCTTTTCTTTTTTATATAATTTTTATTGAAACAGTCAGATGATTTTACATACAAAATTAATGGTTGTACATGTTGGATACAAAATATAGATAATATTCATCTGACACATACATTCAGGCATACACTCATTCACTCGCTCACGCGTGCACTCTTACTTACATCAACGGGCATTCAGTGGCTCTAAACAGGCGATCGGGCAATCTTTTATATTGTAATTGAAATCATGATATACAACAGAGAATGATTTGAAGTTTTAAGTCACGTTAAACATGTTATTTTCATTTTTTTTGTTTCGGTTTATCACGACAATCAACTGAAGGGTGGTTATAATTACTATAATTGAAGAGAGTAAGAGGTAGGACGGAAACATAATTTTTAAAGGAAAATGCGCGAGTCTGATGAGTATATATATATATCAAGAAATGTATGCTTTTTTTTATTTATAGAGCTTTTTGAGGATGCACTTGATCGACATACTTTCTGGCATATATCGATAAAGATGGTCCATATTTATCTGTATAGGACACATCCACGGTGGCGAATCACGTGGTTTCGAAGTTGATGAGTGCCACACTTTCAAAATGTGCAATCGCAAAAAACATAATATATCAGGAACTGACACAAAACATAGCATTTTGACTGTTACGAGCATATACTAGTTTAATCCTTTACCCAACAGAAGGGCCCTGTGCCAATGCATTCTCTTATATATGCGAGTCGACCATAGGTCGCCTCGCATATATAAGAGAATGCATTGGCTTAACACATTAAAAATTATAAAATTGTTAAAGAATGTAAGAAAAAATGGTAAAAAGCATTGGCACAGGGCATAACTGTAACTATCACAATGTGGTCAAGGAGCCGGTTCCAATGATATCCATATTTGTATGGTTCTATTGAGACAGACCGAAGATATTTTAGGCAGTTGAAGCTTTATTTGGCCGGTTTTGGCCGGTTTGTTGGGTAAAGGTTTAAACAAGTTGATACCTTTTTATTCGGAAATACTCAGTAGTTTTTTTATAACATTCTGACTAAAGTTGACAGTCGGAGGTTCGTGGAATACACCAGCTTATACATCTAGGAGAATCCTTCGACTGACAACTTTGGTCAAAATGTTAGATCAAACAACTGTGATTTTGGAGACAAATGAGGTATCAGCTTGTTTGAAAAATTGTTTAGCATATACTCGTAGTTGCCAAAATACTTCGTAATATATCGTTATCCTAATCTATTACCGTGTTCCTCATTTTTGATCGCGTTTTCGATCACATCGGCCATTTTGAATGCGTGATACTCATCGACTCGAAACCACGTGATTCCCCAACGTGACATGACAACGGTGTCGTTCGGGTGACATACGTGCAACTAACGGTGACTGAAGTTAAGTTGCATGAAAACCCACTAATATGTTAGAAAAATTCAAACTGATGGCCATTTCTGACAACTATTTTGACCAAAAGTAGAAAATGTGCTACATTTGGTCTAAAAGGAACAAATTCCCAAATAAATACTTGTTGAAAATTCAACAATGAGAACAGCCTATATATATGTGTGTGTGTGTGTGTGTGGTCTACAATTTCCAACTAATGATGTGTCATGCGTGAGTTTTGCAAGAGTTACTGTTGAACATTTTGAACATAGATGGGAGAGTAAACGTTGCCAAACCCTCATCGCTACGTCCCTGCGCATGCGCGCATTGTTAGATCATGTCATGAATCTCTACGCTGGCTACACCAGTATACATCATACTCCACCAGTTTAAAGCATGGGAACTGTTTGATGTTCTGATGGGGAAATTTATAACATTGAACAAACGACGCAGGGAATATATTTCATTGTTAATACGTGTTCCTTAGTAATCTATTGCACGGTAGGGATTGCATGATTTGTGTGACTTTTGTCATAAGTTTTGTGAGTCGATATCGCAATACATATTGAATTGATTAGCCGGGAGATATTCCATAGTTGTTAGCTAAGCAATCAAAATCGGCTAAACTAAGTCACCCAAATCGTATAGTCACTTACTGCATGGGACCTTCACTTACTATATGTTAGATCCCCTTTCCCCACCCCCTGCCATGAATGAATGATGCTTTAATCTCAGCCATTTTTACATGGAACATGAGCGATGGTTAACTATTTACACTATTTACACATATAGAACATTATATATAATGATCACAATAAACTAGATGTTGTAAACATACAAGATACATTTGACAAATTGAAACAAACAAACACGCATCATTAGCATACACTAAACATATACAAAACACGCACAATAAAGCTACAAACAAACAAACAATATTTGCATTTATTATCACATCCATGGGATCGAGACAAAATGTCTCTCTGTACCATAGTCCGTAAACGATATGGTGCCGAATTGCAGTTTCCACTTAGAATTTAGCGCCTAAGAATGAAGAGGCTGAGAAAAATATTGATGTTTTTGCTTTACACCACTTGTCATCAACGTGTGGGCGGACAGAATAAGAATAATAAAATAAGTCTTGACGTCTCTTTTTTGCGAATCCTATTTCACTATATTGATTTATATTGCAGTGTATAACACAACCCGTTTGACCCATATGTCACTAAGAGACTGTCTTTATTTGTATATATAGACTTTCTTCCTTCTTACCGAATAACACTTTCATAATTATTGAATGAATTCTCCAAATAAGTTTTGAAAGTAAACATTGGAATGGATTATTATTCATTTGGAGTGATCTTCGTGCAATATAAAGTAGACGGCAGACAGATGAGCAGAACATTCCAGTGCAGGCTTGTTTCTATTCATTGGTGAGAAATGTTCAGATTATGAGCAAAACAAACATGACCGTTTGTTGAACATATTATCTGAACAGTTCATTCGGGAACTAATCTTCAATAAGCATTTAGTAAAAAAAAAAGGTTATCAAGGCGATATATTCACTACTATAACGCGTTTCTCCGAAGACGAATGTGCTTTCAATGTAGTCCGTCATACAAAACCCCAAAACCAAATTCAGGACAAACTCTGCGCACCGTTTGCCGGCTTTCTTTGTATCGTTGCCATTGGTGCAATGGTTACGCTATTTGCCTGCATGTCATGTTTGCCACCAGTCATTCGTTACGGGCAATCTCCTAGCTTATCATATTTGCCCTTTTGTCAACCGACACCATTTTACGGCTAAATCGCGAACGCTCACTGGATAATATCCACAATTAGAGAAGATCTTAGCCATTGTTCTTACATTCTTTAACAATTTTATCATTTTTATAATTTTTTCTTACATTCTTTATCATTTTTTATAATTTCTTACATTCTTCAACAATTTGTTTTTTCATTTGTTATCATTTATTTCAATTTTTCTTACATTTTTTAACAGTTATAGAAAATAATATAAAATTTGTTAGGCCAATGCATTCTCTTATATATGCGAGGCGACCTATGGTCGACTCGCATATATAAGAGAATGCATAAATTCGCGACCTGAGTTACTTTTCGTCACCCTTATAATTTTCGATTTTATAGCGAATTTATAGTTGAAGGACATTCAAAACACATATATTCATGAGACTTAATGCTGTTGCATTGACGGTATCTATCCGTTAGTCGTCTGTGACTATGTCCATGGGATCACCATATATGAAATCACCAGAACTACACATACACGCACATGCATACACTTTATCAACGACTTTCTGGTGTTCAGTTTATCCACCCAGTTTTTGTAAATACACCAGAGCACATTGGGCGCCACAGAAGTGGATATATAATTCAGAATAATTAGAAAGTTATCGTGTGTGTTGGACAGCATACTTATATGCTCAGCCCCAATTACTGACCGCTCATATCCATGGATTCAATAAATTCAGTCGTGCCAACAGAAACGTCAACTTCAGCAATCAACCACCACCCAGCCTAGCCACTCCAAACACATGATCAGCCATTGGATGAAGACTGCTATACATGTAGCAAACCAACGCCACCCTTCCCCGACGACGTTATATATTGACTGTTCATAAGCGCACATCAGCTGATAGATCCCAGGTTGATCCACCACACTATGCACACCAGAATAAAGTATTGTAAATGCAGAAACAGTCAGCAAACGCGCACATACATCAACTTGATCTTCATCACCAACATACATCACTCGCTTCACCCACGTTAACATTAAGTCATTTCATAATTCCGCTAGGCAACTCCATCCAAGCTCCATCCATCCCAGTTCCCGCTACAGAAGAACGCAACAGAGGATGCCACAATAACCAGGCAGCTCCGTAATACGCGGTACATCGGCAATTGGATAGCCCAAAGGAAGGGCGAACACGTACTACACTCACATGCACTACATAAGCGCCACGCATGCGACAGGCAATCGACAGAATGGAGCACATGGAACCAGCACCACACCATACCCATGGGTGTACAAATCTATTCAGAAATGCAAGAATTCACTCTTAACACAACCACATGACAACACCAATAAGGCATAAAGCGCAACGAATTTAAAGCCCAACTTGAACATAGCCGACCTGACACTGACCAAGGCATGCATATATATACCGTGACCGTCGACGTCAACAAAGGTTCGTGTACGAGGAGGGCGATGGAATATTGCTGGCTGATATAAAGTTACACAATGTCACAATTCGTGTCAGAATAAGATCTGGACGGATATGATGTCTGGATTGGATGTCTCGAAACACATCCACCATAGGTCCTGGAGACAGCAAGTACATTCGACCGATGCATCCACAACCCAGAAACAGTAGTACACGGCAACTATGTTACAACACTGCAGACAGCTGCACAGCTTCGCACATCGATATGACCCAACAATATCCACTTGCTAAAAAGACACACACCACCTATGGCTTGTACGTTGGTTTTAAAGACCGGCAAACACAGTATGCGAAACAAAATGCCGCTGTGAGACCCTGGATCACAGTACAAATGACACAACACGATACACCCACGGGACAACATTATTCTGCAATATGGGCGCCTCCTATATTCCCTAATACATACAACGTTTATTGGCGAGTACAATGCTGGTTGCTAAAACGCACCACGGTAGTGGAGTTGTGCAGGGAGACTTCAACCAACAACGCAAAGGCTGCATACGTAGGCGTTCATGGGTTGATCTATGACCATAACACCCAGCATATATCCACATTGAACGGCGCATCAGCCTACCGAAGACACTCGATTCCGCAGATAAGAAACCGAAATACGCTCCATGTATGTATATGTAACAGCATGGTGGAATGTTGTGGGTTCTGTGTTTAGCATACACTCTTATACCCATTGTGACAATTCAATAGGATAGCATTTATACGCACGTGACTGATATATAGACCAATGAGTCATACATTTGGCACACGAAAGTCATGTAACATCCTAGCTCACTTATACGCTGCATTGCCGACCGCCCCAAAGATACTTGCAGAGAACAGCTATTTAGACCCACCAAAAAAACACAGCAAGCGACACATGGACTAATTAATACTGCGGAGCTTTGCAGACGTCGAACACAAGACAGGCATAATAACATAGATGTTTTGTTCCATTCCGTTACCAGTGTCCATGTTATCCAAGGAGACACATTTCTATGAATAGCTTTCCTTGTGGTATTTGGATTTTGGACTTCACCTAAAACCGCAATAAGTTGGAAGATCCCTGTCAGCAGCCCAGACACCAGCAATATACAGCGTCCCGAGTTAGCAAATCTTTAACACTGTTACATTATCATAGGCTATGGTCATCTTGAAATTATATGGCAGTTTCCGATAGGCGTTGTACGTGTATGTTGTATATCAGATGCATGTGAAGTGTCCATAGGCCACAATGATCCACATCATCAACGCCGACATCGCACAGCGATATCTCCGCGCCATTATTCAATGCGAGCATGTTTCCAAACGACTGACCCCACCATTTGCTCATAGTCGGGAAACTAATGCTCGGATTACAATTTTAACCATACACCTACTTACCTATTGCAGCAATACCATGAAATCAATCAATCAAAGCACACCACCACATTGCAGCGAACACATAGCGGCGCTTCATCCAGAAACCGTCCAGTCATTAAAATACCATCAACTGTCCATGACATCAATCAGTCTAATCGTGGGTATGTTCGCCGCAATGTGAGAACCCCCACGTCCGACACGTCGAATGCGAATTGTGTACGGTCCCCATCGATAGTTCTCTACGAAGTCACGTTCCCATGAACCGACACGTGAGCACATGTACCACATAACAGCAGCGGTAGGTACACCGGAAGGGCGCGGATCGTCACTATGGAGAGGTAAAAACGGTTCACAACATCAATCAATGTGAAACATGTATTTTTCACTACCTTCAATGTGCGTTCAACAGCACATTGCTATATTCCTCACAATAAAGTATCAACATTGGTGCACAAACAACATACAAAGCCAACCTTATCATCACACATTCAGGCCAGGCAATCGGAACGAAAATGAACACCGTACCAATATATAATGAACTGTCGAATCAACAAACAATGGCCCTCTCGCAAAGACAAAACTGTATGAGAAACATTTCAGATAACACCCCTGATTGATCTAGACAAAAAAGTTAATTTGAAGATAGATTCTTACTTCAGCTTAAATAGTAGATGCGGATACCAAGGTGTACATGCATATCGAATGCTGATGCATATGCCCGCTAATAGACATGAACGTCCAGACTGGAAGCACGTTTGGCGAAACAAAACCAACGCATGTTATCTTGGAACAATCATAGCTGCCACAAGTTGTCCATTTTCAAATTGCCATTGATCCAAGCAGGGATGCCCGTAGCACAGTAGATTGAGTGAGTGAACACTACTGGATCATTTGGCCACCTGTCCTTATTAGCAACGTGCATGAATTTCGCTATGGTAACCACATAGCTGTTCACGCTAGTGTTGGAGGTCGTGTGGCTGGACGCTACTAATATGGTGTTCAATGATGAACACATTGATGGTATCCAAATATTAGCGTAGCAGCTGAAATGAGTGTGTCAAAAGACCAACTTTAAAGGTACGGTTGGCCTTGACTGTGGGTATCCTGTGAAAATATTTCCAACCGTCACAAACAGAAAGAACATCAAAATGTAGACAGACTTTGTTCGTATACAAATAAGAAATATCGCATAAACAGTATGTTATTGTCATATGGTTGACCATTGTTATGTAAACAAAAGCATAAAAAGTAACTTTCCTGGTGTTTGTTTATATTATAATGGTAAACATAAAGAGCGTTCTTTGTGGGTGAATTCCTGATATGGAACTAATAAAGAGCGTTTATGCCATTTGTGTTTGATTAGCCAGTAGCATTGTGCTGTCTTCTGTAACACAATCAGGCTCTTGCTTAGGTAAAATATAGTAGGTATTTATGATAACATGCTGTTTACGCGATGGTCTTGGTATATATGAACGAATCTGTATGCGTTTTACTGTTTTTTCTGTTTACGGTGATTGGAACAAATATGAATATTTTCGACAACTAAGGCCTCACGTGCCTTTAATGAATGTGGTGATAAATTGAGTTCATATTTCACCTGGCACTTATATATATTGCTAATTTCCAATACGCAGGTAGGACAACTCCGTTCATCTGGTAGATTACAAAACTTTGGTGAGTATACGTGAACTAATTTCCTACCAATGCTGACGCAATACATTATTCGGGTCTGCACGATGTGTAAAGTCCATCTCTCGAGTAGCGTTGTATTTACAGTGATGTTGGTACTCCATCACACTGTAAACCAACATGACCAAAGCAGTGTACTTGTGACAAATGCGGCTTCCAGAAGTGTCGAAAATCAATTTGTTATTCTGATGAACAGAGTGTATAGTTTAACTCTTCCAAAATGACATATTTTTCGGAACATGGGACAACCTTTCCCTAAAATAGAGTTACGGTCTGCCACATGCTAAGGCGGTCAACAATAGTGGCAAATGGTTGCCGTCAAATCCCCTTGATTTGAATGAAACAAGCATGTATGCTGCCACATACTAAGGCGGCCAACACTAGTGGCAAATGGTTGCCGTCTAATCCCCTTGATTTGAATGAAACAAGCACGTATACTGCCACATGCTAAGGCGGCCAACACTAGTGGCAAATAGTTGCCGCCAAATTGCCTTGATTGGAATGAATCAAGCATGTATAATGCCACATACTAAGGCGGCCAACACTAGTGGCAAATAGTTGCCGTCAAATCCCCTTGATTTGAATGAACCACGCGTATATGCTGCCACATACTAAGGCGGCCAACACTAGTGGCAAATGGTTGCCGTCAAATCCCCTTGATTGGAATGAACCAAGCGTATATACTGCCACATGCTAAGGCGGCCAACACTAGTGGCAAATAGTTGCCGTCAAATCCCCTTGATTGGAATGAACCAAGCGTATATACTGCCACATGCTAAGGCGGCCAACACTAGTGGCAAATAGTTGCCGTTAAATTGCCTTGATTTGAATGAATCAAGCATATATACTGCCACATGCTAAGGCGGTCAACACTAGTGGCAAATGGTTGCCGTCAGATCCCCTTGATTGGAACGAATCAACTATGTATAATGCCATCGAACATGCTAAGGTGGCCAACACTAGTGGCAAATGGTTGCCGTCAAATCCCCTTGATTGGAATGAATCAATCATGTATACTGCCACATACTAAGGCGGCCAACACTAGTGGCAACTGTTTGCCGTCCAATCCCCTTGATTGGAATGAATCAATCATGTATACTGCCACATGCTAAGGCGCCCAACACTAGTGGCAAATAGTTGCCGTCAAATCGCCTTGATTTGAATGAACCAAGCGTACATACTGCCACATGCTAAGGCGGTCAACACTAGTGGCAAATGTTTGCCGTTAAATCCCCTTGATTGGAATGAATCAATCATGTATACTGCTACATGTTAAGGCGGCCAACACTAGTGGCAAATAGTTGCCGTCAAATCGCCTTGATTTGAATGAACTAGGCGTATATACTGCCACATACTAAGGCGGCCAACACTAGTGGCAAATGATTGCCGTCAAATCCCCTTGATTGGAATGAATCAACTATGTATACTGCCACATGATAAGGCGGCCAACACTTGTGGCAAATGGTTGCCGTCAAATCCCCTTGATTGGGTAATCCAAAGAAACACCGAGATGTCAGTTCGATCGATGCGCATGCACTTGTACAAATTCTTTAATTCGTTGAATGTCCACACTTTCTTTGGTTTCATGACGTTATGTGCTGAAATGAATTGATTAATTTGATAACTGAATCCCAAGCTGGCAGCTGGATTACACTTGCCGGCTTCAGGGAATGGGAAATGATTTAAATCTCGGAGAGAATCTTTAACGCAAATATAGAAGCATGCAGTTAAGATTACATTTCCATAGCAGGAAACATTGCCTTGTGAAATTTCCATGCTGATCATCGCAGATGTCTATCTATTGAACTCACTTGACTTGAGGTAATACAAATCGGAATTACAGAATATTTCCATTGTCATTTCGATTGCTATCTCATTAGAGATATAACATACCACGAGTGATTGCACAATTGATTTTCGTCAGATATTTGAGAATATAATGGTTAGCAAACCCGTGACGTAGAATAACTTATGGAACAACATATATATACCACATTGTCGATGTGCTATAAACGGCTGTGTTTGCACTTTGACGTTCATGTCCTAGTACGATATAACCCTAACAAATTACCGGGGAAAAATTGCAAATGTTCCGCCTCCGGTATAAGAAACGGCGTCTTTGATAGATCGGAGAGAGGCGCAAAATATTCCATGTTACGCATCGAGCCGTTAACATTAGGGATACACTGTTGCCCGTCGCTTTAACGGTGTCATACCGCGTAACATCGCTGCCAACCTTGGACCGTTAAACGTACGGTCAGGTGGTAGCATGTTCCACGGTACAAAACCATTTAAGTAACGGGCAGACTGTAACCAGTAACTGTCAGACCGTTGCATTTTGTATACGGTTCAACGCCGTTTAATTAATATCAAGACCGTAACTAATAAAGGTCAGACCAATGGTATTTTTCACGGGTCAACACCAATTTTTTGCTCTTAATTTGATAATTTACCGTAGAATTAGCCAAGTTCCCGTGGTGACAATATTATTTCCCTGTAGGCAGTACGATTCAATATGTTTTAGGATGGCCGAAACTAGTATTATTCGTAACTGAAAAATACATCTTAGTTCTTGTATTATGATCATAGTTTTGATGAAACGTAAATGCTCAATGCATAAAGTATAGACAATACTTATGAAACTTTGCAGTTTGCAGAGAATCAAACTTGTTATCGGCCTCGTGGAATTTAATCCTGAAAAAGGCTGCGCACGCGTGATGTGTTCATCTTTCACTGACTATACTGTATAAATATGGCTGTAAATAAAATAAAACGATACCAGTAATAGCTGAAAAGCCAACCCATCAGTATTCAGTTACGAGTAATACTAATGTTTGCTTCAAACATGAAACCGGAACTATACAATAAAAGCATATTCAAAGTCTAATGTTCATGGTTCTATAGGACGTTTTCGTGTAATAAATACAGAACGACACGCGTGTTAATGGGTTTGTCGATACGGCACTTGTGCCATCGCGTAATGATAGACCTTGATTCTACGCTCCTCGCTCTATCCTTTCGCGCTAGCAATCGTGCCATATCAACAAATCCATTAACACTCTCGTGCATATAGTTCTGTATATAAACGCCATGCCGTCAATATCACGTCACGTTGCCGTCTATCAACCATAATAACTTTTATTAATTAGCTACAGGTTATTGGCCGCAATAAGTAGAACGCTGCCCGCGTCATAAGTAACAAAAAGTCGGCCAATAAGTAGAAAACGCGGCCAATAAGTAACCAAAAGTCGGCCAATAAGTAGAAAACGCGGCCAATAAGTCAAGGTAACGTAAATGACGTCATACGTAATTAGCTCGATCGGCAAATAATATTGGGTCGACGGAAGATAGATTGCAGTTGATTTCGGATGAATTACGGACAGTCACTGTTTTGGGGAATAAATATACATGTACGCAGATGAACTACATGTATGCGTATCAATATCATTCCCAGTGGAAACTGACAGTACTGTGAAATCGCTTGCAAGTTCTTCACAAAGTTCACAAGAATAAAAATTGCTGGAATAATTGTTATCTATTTAAGAAATAAATACACGGTGTAGAGGTGTGTATGGTCAAGTTGTACCACAAAAAACTGATTATGTAGGACGACGCGTAGCGGAGTCCTACAATCAGTTTGTTGTGGTACAACTTGACCATACACACCGATACACCGTGTATTTATTTCTTTTGTAATACGACTGAAAGTTTATGGTCACAATTCGACTGAATAGTCAACGAAATACTGCGCTTTTTCGGTCTCAGGTGAGAAAACATTTCGTGGTGTAATTCGTATTGGGCGTACTCGATTTCTTTGCATGGAGTACTCCGGTAATCTTGTCTTGTTATGAAAATTCCCCCGTTGACTTTTCGAGGCACCTCTTCTAGAAAATAATCGTTGTGATTGGCTAAAAAACGATGTGTTTTCAGCGGCGCCCGTGCCTTTCATTTAAATTGTACAGGAAATACGATTGCGGTCATTTCTGTGTTGAACGTTGTTGGGACAACATGAATATGATCATCGACTATGGACCATTTTCCTTACACAAAGCGATCTAAATGATCTAGTTTACTAAACTAATATTATCCCCCTTCTGTACTGGTGAACAAACGCTTTCATTTTCAACTTGATTCCGAAATATCGAATATGATCGAGATTCGAATCGACGAATGCACAGCCCGGCCCCATGGATTTATTTTGTCATTTAATATACTTATTAAGTAACTTTCTTTGGTCGTAACATATATCAATATACCATAACATCATTTGGACCATATTCATTGGCAACCAAACTGGTTTCAAGCGACAAATCGCTAGAAAATTCGCAACATTGTCAAGATGTAGCAAAATTCAAAGGGTTACGGGTGCGGGTGTACTCCGAAAAGACGGGAAAAGTCGCGTGCGGCGATCTGAATAAACCGATTTTTTTCGTGGTACAATCGGAAAAAGTAGAATTGTACCACAAAACTGGAACGAGATAGCCATGGTAACTCGGGCCACTGGCCAATCAGAACATGGCTTTTAAGCATAGTTAGGCAGGGTCGTATTACAAGTTAATATATTCATCCTGTGAAACAATTATTGCCAATGTTGCTAATTAATAAAATACTTATTAATTGGTTGTTTCCACATTGACCGAGTTATGAGGCCTCGGTCTATCGTATTAGCCTTCGGCCTGCGGCCTCATGCCAATACGACAGACCTCAGCCTCATAACTCGACCAATATGGAAACAACCAATTAATAACATATATTATCACATAATTTGCCAATAAAAGCAGTTTCATAATTATCGATAAGAGACACGTTTAATATCAGCGCGTGCGATGACGTCACATCGTTCTTCAAATGACTTGCGATCGCTGCGGTTTTTATCGTTGTTTTCGATGGATATTTCGCATTGCTTCGCGTTTATTTGATCATGTGATAAAAAGTATCTCACACTCGTCCTATTTTATACGTAATTTATCAACCTCGTCCACTAAATTCTATTTGAGCCTCGGTAAACCTCGGCTCAAATCGAATTTAGTGAACTCGGTTGATAAATTCCGTATAAAATAGAAACTCATGTGAGATCCTCTATATATAATGCAGTGGTGTGTGAACGTAGCCTATTATAACACGCGATGTACAAGGAATTTATCATCATATATCATTATCTCTCATGAGATATCTTCTGCAGACATCGCGGATAATTGGGAAAATTAGGCTGCATGGTAACATCATACCAGTGTGGGAATATGTCATACATCTCCGGTGTCTTGCTGTCAATTATAGCAACAATCGCTATCATCGGCAACATATGTGATACTCCAACTTAGACTCGGTCGACAAATTGCCTTGTGCGTTCTCAAAGATGATTCCTGTGAGATTCCCCTACTGACATTGTCACCCAAGCCTTGAAATAGTGTGTATGTCATTGCAGAATGAGGTCCCCAGAGGGTGAATTTGGTGACGCAATCCCGCACGTCGGGCTAACGTCACCAAATTCACGATCTGTGAACCTCATTCTGTGTAGACCTCGACTGTTATGAGAGACCTATGTGATCAGATTGAAGTTCCCCCAGTTGAATTTTCTGATGGTCGATTATTCATTGCATCTCCTGCAAATTAGGGGATATAGAAACTGAACAGAAGGGAAAACGTAACTAAA
Organism: Siphonodentalium dalli; assembly: GCA_032622095.1. Lineage (NCBI taxonomy): Eukaryota > Metazoa > Mollusca > Scaphopoda > Gadilida > Siphonodentaliidae > Siphonodentalium > Siphonodentalium dalli. The sequence continues at coordinate 109,705,579 of CP136067.1, read as the reverse complement.
ATAAAACAATGTTAATTCGAACCAATAGATAATTCTCAGAAGATGAGGCCTAAGCAGAATGAGAGTCCCCAGAGGGTGAATTTAGTTATCCTAGCCCGACGTGCGGGCTAGCGACACTAAATTCACCTTCCGTGTACCTCATTCTGCAAATGATAGACACACTATTTCAGGCATGTTGCCACTCCTACACACATTGTACACAGCGGCAGTGTCATCTTGGGTCCGTGCATAATGTTGTGATAGTCAACAAGGAATAATTTGCATTGCCAAGAACTGCAGGCGGTATGTGGGCACATTATGTTATACCATGCTCCAAAATTAATTCATTCTCACAGAAAAAACAACTTTTTATACAATATAACCCTACTATGAATTATATATAACTTGAATATATTGAACTATTAGCGGGCTGTACATAAGAAACACTGATTGTGTATAGCAATCGGGTTACGATGAAGTAGATTGGGATTGGAATACCGATGCTGATCCAACACAAATATATTGTCATTTGGTGCAGGGCTCAGTTAATAAAACGAAGTGTTCAATGATTCAATTTACTTTATGTGTTAGGAGTCAATACGTGCTGCGACTATCGTCAATTAGACAAGAAGAATAGACGATATTCTTCCGTGGCTGAACAGGGCCTTGGTATGGAAGCGGAAGTTCTGCGGGCGTCGTTCCGCGCGGTTATCTCAAATTGCTGGACAATTGGTACAAACAACTTGATCATAAATCTAGCGTCTCTCATCACTGAGATGTAACGTAATGGATGATTGTTGTATTTAACCCTTTACCCAACAAAACGGCCAAAAACGGCCAAATAAAGCTGCAACAGCCTGAATTATCTTGGGTCTGTCTCAATAAAACCATACAAATATGGATATCATTGGAACCGGCTCATTGACCACATTGTGATAGTTACAGTTATGCCCTGTGCCAATGCATTCTCTTATATATGCGAGTCGACCATAGGTCGCCTCGCATATATAAGAGAATGCATTGGCCTAAAAAAAACTTTTTTAAACACTTTTTACCATTTTTTCTTACATTCTTTAACAATTTTATAATTTTTAATGTGTTAAGCCAATGCATTCTCTTATATATGCGAGGCGACCTATGGTCGACTCGCATATATAAGAGAATGCATTGGCACAGGGCCCTTCTGTTGGGTAAAGGGTTAAACGGACATGGCTCACTCGAACCTCGAAAAAGATTTCTACGTGATATACCGGCTTCATTTGCTCTGAAAAACACTTGCCAAAATCGCCGCAATATTTCAGCCGTTTTCAACTTTTTGCCAGAAGTCAGATAAACGCTCTTTATTGCTACCATATCAGGAATATACTATCACGGAACGCTCTTTTCTGTTCCATGGCGTGCAAATGGCGGTGTTTTGTTTGGGACCCAAACACCGTATTCACAGTTGTATTTTTCATTACTTCAATGCGTCTTTTTGAGTTATACAATGCTTGTAGAAAGGTAGTTCAGATATATATCGACCTATTTCGATACTGAGAAAAATTCAAAAGCGAATAATATTATAGTATGTGTATGTTGGTGCCAAACCGCTGTGTGGCTTTAAGAGAATGTAGTGGTTGTGTGTGTTATTGGGGATACGGCGATGTAGTCGTTGGGGCACATTGTGTAAACCGCGACGCGAAACGACCACTCTTAACGCTCTTTCCATCAATGTATCACATTATTATAATCAATAAATTTGAAAAATGATCAAGGAAATATGGGTTGATACAAAAATTGGACTTGGCACTGAAAGGGTTAAGTGAATGCTCGCCACTGCACATTTACTGTTGAAAAACACAGTTAGTAAAATCGAACGCAAGTGACCATGTCAGAGGCAATATATATGGAATTCATGGCATGCCTCCTCACGACTCAACATATTTGAGGAATTAATGACATGCCTCCACACGACTGAACACATTTAATGGCTGGTGGGGCAATATATACTGAATTACTGGCATGCCTCCACACGACTGAACACATTTAATGGCTGGTGAGGCAATATATACTGAATTAATGGCTTGCCTCCACACGACTGAACACATTTAATGGCTGGTGAGGCAATATATACTGAATTAATGGCATGCCTCCTCGCGACTGAACACATTTAATGGCTGATGGGGCAATATATACTGAATTAATGGCATGCCTCCACACGACTGAACACATTTAATGGCTGGTGAGGCAACATATACTGAATTAATGGCATGCCTCCTCGCGACTGAACACATTTAATGGCTGCTGAGGCAATATATACTGAATTAATGGCATGCCTCCTCGCAACCGAACACATTTAATGGCTGGTGAGGCAATATATATTGAACTAATGGCATGCCTCCTCACGACTGAACACATTTAATGGTTGGTGAGGCAATATATATTGAACTAATGCCATGCCTCCTCACGGCTGAACACATTTAATGGCTGATGATGCAATATTTTTGGAATAATGACATGCCTCCTCACGGCTGAACATATTTAATGGCTGGTGATGCAATATATGTGGAATTAATGGCATGCCTCATCACGACTGAACACATTTAAAGGCTGGTGATGCAATATATATTGAACTAACGGCATGCCTCCTCACGACTGAACACATTTAATGGCTGATGATGCAATATATATTGAACTAATGCCATGCCTCCTCACGACTGAACACATTTAATGGCTGATGATGCAATATATATTGAACTAATGGCATGCCTCCTCACGACTGAACACATTTAATGGTTGGTGATGCAATATATGTGGAATTAATGGCATGCCTCCTCACGGCTGAACACATTAATGGCTGGTGAAGCAATATATATTGAACTAATGGCATGCCTCCTCACGACTGAACACATTTAATGGTTGGTGATGCAATATATGTGGAATTAATGGCATGCCTCATCACGACCGAACACATTTAAAGGCTGGTGAGTTGTTGAACCCATTTTTTTTTCAAGAATTTCGGCAAAGAAAGCTACACTGTGCCAGAAACCGAATTCAAAACTGTTCATTTGTTAAATGCATCTGTGTACCGCAGCTAGCTACACTAGAAGTAAAAAACAAATATGTGACCCGCCATATCAAATCCAGTCGTAAGTCGGGATTTTTTTACCCTGTGCCAATGCATTCTCTTATATATGCGAGTCGACCATAGGTCGCCTCGCATATATAAGAGTATGCATTGGCCTAACAATTTTTTACAATTTTAATAATATTTTCTTGAATTCTTTAACAATTTTATAATTTCACCCATACAGAGCCCCAGACAAACATGAGCAGACGACACTCTTCTATATGTTTCTATATATGTGTGGGGCTCCCTGCAGGGTAATGGATGTTTTTTATTTTATGTCCTAAAATTGTCAGAAACATTTATTTTAAAAAAATGATAAAAAATTGTTAGGCCAATGCATTCTCTTATATATGCGAGGCGACCTATGGTCGACTCGCATATATAAGAGAATGCATTGACACAGGGTAAAACAATCCCGACTTCCGACTGGATTTGATATGGCGGGTCACATATGTAGTGCCACTTGTACCGATACTATCGAAATTTACCTGTAATTAATAATCAATTATCTCGCAAAAATCAACCATAGAGGTAATTTAAGTCATGAAATGTGTTATAGTAGCACCGTTACATATGGAACTATCGAAATGTTACTTCTCATGTTTTTAGCTTTGGTAAATATGCATTTGTATATTGCTGTTCATTTGCTGGTACCACATAGGGGTTTCTATGAGAAAATGAATGCAAGCTAATACCGTGCAACCCTGTCAGTCTGTGAACTTGTGTAAACAATATTTAATTTTCGAACAGAACATTTAACACATACAAACAAATTGACATAATTTACAACACATGTTCAAAAACGGGGATTAGACAACAAGCCTGAAAGGCTTTTATCAAGTCTTTCCCTCGGAATAAGAAGTTTACCCTTGGTATCAGAATAGATACCATATAGGGTAAATTTAGCAAACGGGATATCATGTTAGATCCGAAAAAATATTGTTCTAGGAGGGGGTAGAGGGATAGAGTGCAGGAATGAAGAACGTTTGTCAAGTTAATTGGTATTGTATACCATACATCAGCTAAAATGAAAGATGGGAGTGAAGTACCGTATATATTTTTTGTTACACAACTTTGATATTTAAAACATATACTATTTACGAACCATGGAAAATTCAAAATCAAATCGAATCGAAACGCATCGCGGCCCACATGGAGGAAATGCGAAAGAACAGAGTCAACCTACTTGTATTGTTAATTAATATTAAAATAATTGGTTAAAATAATTGGTTAGAAGCGTACTTTAGCATTATTTGATGAAACAATGACTCAATTGCATGGAGAGTGGCCCAGTGACACGGAGAATGATTGGCCCTCGAATGGAAATTATTAAATTTCATTTCATTAAAATTCCATTGAGAAATGATGAGTCGACCCTACCAGGAGCACACAATACAGATAATGTGATAAAACAAATACATATGACATAATGAACTACCCTCACACATCTATTTAAAGGCCCACTTAATTTTCGAACCCCAGATCACATTATATAAAATATATGCCATATTATATACGATTTGACAGAAGAATCTCCAAAACATCGTATTATCAACTTATCTGGTGAAATAAACTGTGAACATTTTGTTTAGTTTTTTGAGGTACTGACGTGTTTTCTGTTCTTATGCTTCATCTGGTCTGTACTGCAAAGTAAATAATAACTCTATTTATTATACGCTCAACAGTGAATTGTAGAAAAAAACGCGTTTATATAAATATCGATATCACCCAGAAGGGGATATAGAAGAATATACTTTCACACTAGCTTGCGCGTGCGACCGATTCACTTGCGAGTACCAATACTGTTTCCGGTTTGTACTATTGAAGAAGGTCAAAGTGAAAGAACCCATTGTAATATTCTAAATTATATTATATTCACTGATACAGTTATAATTAAAATCTATTTTATGTTGAAATTCGACATATTTATGGCGGAAATAAAGGGAAGAATACGGGAACTATCTTGTTATATTCTGCGGACGGTGAAGTAGCATTGTGAGAACAGGCATCGATCAGCTGATGGCTTCAAAAATTATGCATCGATTGAAGACGATTGTGATATCATTTAACGTCGTAAGTGGTGAATTTCTTTGGAAATGCGTATAATAAAAAGAATATCTAGTGTTTTTTTTAGTGGATACCGAAAAATACGTCATTCGTGACCGCGACAAATGTTTATTTTCGCTCGCGGCAAGCCGCTCGCGAAAATAAATATTTGTCTCGCTCACTCATGACATATTTTTCGGTATCCACTCAAAACACTAGATATCCTCTATATATTAGTTTGAATGCTGTTGCATTCTAGAAGCGAAATGTGGGAAATGTTTCTATAATTTCAGCTATTTTCTATTACACTATATGGGCACCTTCTGGGACACAGGCGCTCCAAATTATGATTAATTATAGAATTTTAATCATATTTTATGTCATATATAGAGGATCTACAACGAGTCCCCAGTTTATAGCGGAATTTACAAAACGAGTCCAGTAAATTAGGTCTGGACCGAGCATTTGGCGAGGTCCAGACCTAATTTACTGGACGAGTTTTGTAATTTCCGCTATAAACTTGGGACGAGTTGTAGATTCTATTTATTACATGATCCAAAACATCTACAAAACATACTTAAATCAACAAATAGGACGCGAAAGTAACATCGGCTTCTATAAGGCATGCGATGACGTTTCGCGTAACTATTTGTTGTTTGCCCGCGTAAAGAAATAGTCCCAGATAAATAAAGACTCTTTGGCGCATTTAATGGCGTATAATTAATGACATAACTTTTCAAACTCTTCATTCATGATAGTTTGTTGGAAAAATATAGGAAGCCATAGTATTTTGAGACGTGGCGTACGGAATGTTAACACACGACAAACCGTAAGTCAAAGGTCGCCTGGCACTATTTCCTGTTATTAAACGAACGTTTAATATCACAATTTATAGAGTGGGTTTATTGAATGGAATAAGGTTAGGATCATGTAATAAAGATTGTTATTAAATCCGTATATCAAGGCACTAAAAAAAAAAATAGAATGGGCCATTAACGAGAGAAACAAACAGGTTAGCGATGTTTGCGGACAGCAGCCGATATAGTGATGAGAACCACTAGATTTCTTATCAAGTGCTTTGCACCAATTGTCCGTCATTTGGAGACAAAAAGAACGGATCGACATCTATAGAACTTCCGCTTCTAAAGTCCTGTTCAGCCACGGAAGAATATCGTCTATTCTTCTTGTCTAATGGACAATAGTCGCAGCACGTATTGACTCCTAACACATAAAGTAAATTGAATTATTGAACGCCTCGTTTTATTAATCGAGAGCTGGAGCAAATGACAATATAGGTGTGTTGCATCAGCATTGGTATTCCAATCTACTGTCTCGGGACCGGATTCCCATACAAACGATTCGTTGTTTCGGCTATACCGACCGCTAATAGCTCAATATATTCAATTCAGAGATAATTCACAGTAAGACAATCGTGCCACGTTACACCTGCTGGATCGATTCCACTAACTTTAAGGGCCATATAGCAACCGGCATATACTATATACGTGGCTAGCCCGCTATAATGTTGGGGTCCTGCTGAATTGGTATAGTTTAAACAAATATTATTCTATCATTAATTTACAATTGGGATTGGGGCAAAAGTTATTCAACTTAGATAGCTCCTCTCCCCATACAATTACAACAAAGTTCTTTTAATAACAAGATGGTATATAATATGTTTAAATTGTTTTATGTGTTACCAGATCCAGGTTCGATATGTGTGTTCATTTTGTTTGATTACTGATTGTTGGCATTGGAGAGATGCGTTAGTTAGTTTAGCAGCTTTGGGGTACTAAAATGATGGCGATCGCGCGTGACGTTGACCCAGAGGTGGTGAATTTGTTAATTGGTAAAGCGGTTTGTAGCGACTATATATTTTAGAACTTCTGCAAATATTAATTTGTTTTTGTTATTACTAATGTTTGGTGTACCTTTTAGGAGGTCTGTGATATTGTATACAGTGACGCCTTTTGTTCTAAGCCTGTTGAAAAGCCGTACGCGTTGTGTCTGGTATAGGGGGCATAAGAAAAAGTAATGGTGGGCGTCTTCGATTTCGATTGCTGAATTGGTATGGTGCTGGTAGAGCAAGCTGATGTCCTTACGAAAACGTACCGTTATTTGTTCTTTAAGATGTCATTTTCGCGGTGTTTGGCTAATCCGAGCGATTTGAGAAAAAGCCAGCGTTTTGTATGAAACATTCAAGAACATATATTATTGAAAAATTGAATAGTGGCTGCGCTCCATGGTGTTTGCAAAAAGACATATATGGCCAGCTTGATAAAAGTCTATTTTCAAAAACTAATACAACCAGTATAAAAAATATTCGCAAATTATTTGTTTTTTAAATTTTGATCCAAATAATGGCTTTTCCTGTATATGCTCAGATTGTCGGAACACCGCGAAAATGAAAACTTAAGAACAAATAGCGATACTTTTTCTTAACGGCATAAGTTTGCCCTAAAAACAACAGCATCATAACAACTCAGCAGGACCCACCAGCATCATAGCCCATTAGCAGGACCACTTTACTGTGGTCCAAGTCCAATTGCTCCATGACCATTACGTTGTTTCAGATGTCAAACATACCTCAATTTGAGGTCAATGTGTCGCTTTACACGTGCGAACTCGATTTTGGATAACTTAAAGGGACATATAGAAATATACTCACCAAATTAATTTCAGATATACCAAACTAACAGTTATTTCATTAAATTTACGCCGTTAAATGTGGCAAAGAGTCTTTATTTTTCCGCTACAACATGAATATGGTACAATCAGTTAAGTTGCCCTATAAACAAGAAGTTGGGTAACTAACTTTCATACGGTAAAATGAAAGTGTCAATGACCTTGTAGCTCATATTGGAGAGGGGATAATGCCAGTCATTACAGTCAATGGAGCATAAGGAATGCAGAGGGTTTAACGCAATAGCAGAGGTCAACATGAAGACCAATATGAAGTGAGTGAGCATTTGCATATTTCTTAAAGGACTTATACAGGCGGCGACGTGAGTTCACATGACGCGAGCGATGCGAGTGTCGCGATGTCTGCGTCAATAGCGCCAAAATATTCTCGTGGAAATTCTGTCATCATAGTATTACATTGTGGGTTCTTCTCGTTTGTTTTGCGTTTTCAAATAGCAGCTTGGCAGTCATCACATATGCTATATATCTGGTCGTATTCCCCAAGGACATGTGGGCTCACTGGTCAAACAATACACGAGTCCAAAACACTGAAATAGTCTTATTAATGCCTTCTAATAAAAGTATAGCCATACTGTTTACCTCGAACGAACTTGGAAATGTTGGTGGATTCCACATCCGGTGACTTCGCCTATCTCCGTCCTTGAAACGACCTAAAACACTCGAGTATATAAACGCTCTGATCGCGTCGCTCAATTATAGAACAAATCATATTCTTGCCATTGACGCTTTGGTCTCGTCGCTCGCATCGCGTCGCTCGCGACGCCTTGTGAATTCATTAGTGATGTTACCTGTGTCCTGAGCATTGCCCGAGACGCTCTCGTCGCCTTGTGAATTCATTAGTGATGTTACCTGTGTCCTGAGCATTGCCCGAGACGCTCTCGTCGCCTTGTGAATTCATCAGTGATGTTACCTGTATCCTGAGCATTGCCCGAGATGCTCGCGACGCCTTGTGAATTCATCAGTGATGTTACCTGTGTCCTGAGCATTGCCCGAGACGCTCTCGTCGCCTTGTGAATTCATCAGTGATGTTACCTGTGTCCTGAGCATTGCCCGAGACGCTCTCGTCGCCTTGTGAATTCATCAGTGATGTTACCTGTGTCCTGAGCATTGCCCGAGACGCTCTCGTCGCCTTGTGAATTCATCAGTGATGTTACCTGTGTCCTGAGCATTGCCCGAGACGCTCTCGTCGCCTTGTGAATTCATCAGTGATGTTACCTGTGTCCTGAGCATTGCCCGATACGCTCTCGTCGCCGTCTGAATATGCCTTTACGCGGGCAAACAACGCATATATTTACGCGAAACGTCGTCGCAGACCTTATATAAGCCAATGTTAGCTTCACGTCCCATTTGTTGATTTGAGTATGTTTTATCGATGTTTTGAATAATGTAATAAATAGAATCTACAACTCGTCCCCAGTTTATATAGGAATTTATACAAACCTCGTCCAGTAAATTAGGTCGGAACCTCGCCAAAGTCTCAGTACACACTGGTACAGTCGTAATTTACTGGACTCGTTTTGTAAATTCCGATATAAACTGGGGACTCGTTGTAGAATATGCTCATGTCAGACATAATTCAGAGTAAGGATATTGTATCGCTTTACACGTGATAAATCAATTTAACAACATTTAACGGGACAATTCTCGCCCTGAAGTGTCATTGTTGTGTATTATCCGACGTCGATACATAAAGGTCACGGGTCCAGGGCATCACTCTCATAGGATTGACAGCACAGGGGCATTCGCTACCGAATATTCGATGTCTTATACGACATTTAACAGACGACAGGAGCGTCTGTGGCGAAATTAACCGTTTCTACACTAAACACTCGTTGACAAGTAGTTCCCTTGGGGAATGTTCAGATAATAAATTCAACAACGACCGTCGTTTGTTGAAGTTATCTCTCACGCTTTCATTCATCACATATCTTAGTGCCTATTTTTATGAATATGTCATTCTTAAATGATCTTAAAGATTTCAAACGGTTTCACTATCAAACCAAGTTGGGTACCGGTAACCCTGGCAATACGATATTAACATTCTTAAGAAATTTCAACACTTACTTTAATAAGGAAATATATCTCTTGAAGTTGATTATAAACTATATTTATTCCTTTGGTCCTTTGAAATTTTGAAATTCTTTGCAGATAACATCTATTAACCTGATAACCATTGTGGAAATGTTATCAATATATTTTATTAAACAAAATCTAATAAACGAAACTGAAATTAACCATTCATATTAACGTTTGACACTGTTTATATATTTTCTCTTATGTTTTAATAACTGCTGTATGTAATCTAAACTGTAACATCTTATGGTCCATTCAAACTGTAGGACCTTTTGTAATATTTTTTGACATCGCACCAAATACATATATCTATCTATCTATACTATCTGACTATGAAAATTCTTCTTCAATTGTATTATCTTTTCGTTTGTCTGTCGTCTGCCCACATTTGTTGAACATCCAACCAAATGAATAATAGACTATCCCAATATATACTTTCATAAACTGATTGGAGAAGCCATTAAGTATAGAAAGTGTTCATCCGATGAAAGTCGCCATTGACAAGCCAGACGAGGGACATTCGCTTGTATTAATAAACGACATGTTATTGTCACGAATTAAACTGTCACTCAGTTAGTTGACCAGAAAATTTACCACTGACCTCATATAATAGCCAGATGCATCCATACACGTACGTGTAACTTGCGGGGGAAATCACCTGATTTTCTGGCGCAATTTCTTCGCCTTCGACAAATCACAATTGACAAGTCCGACGAGAGACACTTTCTACGATTTATAAAACTCTGGCGACATGACAAAGCTCCGCAAACTGTCAATGTTTATTTTAACGGGATTGAACAAAATCCTATGACGATTTATATATATATAAATGTCCTATATATATGGGGCCTATACTAACAACTAATTGGACGATAACATATTATCTCCCTTTTTTCTCTCACCATAACTAGCTCAGAATTTTATAGAACGGAAACAAATTGCATTTACATGTTTATTTGTTTAATAATTTGCTTTAATTTTCTATTAAAGTGCATGTTATCTATTATATATTTTTTGGAACTTCTGTCTGTCTGTCTGTCTGTGTGTATGTGTTATAGACTCGAAAACTGCTCGACCGATCCGACTCAAATGTGTATGTAGGACTACTTTGATCCCGGGAACAATATGGGCGGGTCCAATTTCACGTTCGACCGTGTCCTTGACCTTGACCTTGCTCATATTCGCTCACATGGGCATTTTTCTTTTCAACGTTGTTCGCTCAGTATTGTTCAACGTTGTCACTTTGAATTATAAATCCCTAAATAGCACTAATCCATGGCTCAAATTTAATCATTTGTTGCATATATTTTGTTGAGTATAAAAGAAGATGATCCCATAAATAGCCGAATTTAGTGTACATTACCCCTTTACACTTATCTCCTCGGTTATTATCATATTTGATTATTCCAATGTGAACACTATATTGTCATTCCTGTAAACGGTGCATCTTATTGGGGTTATCCTCTTGGTGTGACTACCCAAAAATAATCAAGTTTTCATGTCAAGATCGCATGTCAAGAGATATTTCCTGAACTGCATTGTGGCAATATTCACTGGAGACCCATGCATTTCCTCCGACCTTGAATCTACTTTGCGACCGTCAAAGATATTATTTTAGTTTATACATGTTCAGGTAAGTCACAGTTGAGACACCAAACTCCACCCAATTCACTTTATTACATACGCAATACTGCATGTGCCTTGTATATATAGATTCGTTCTCGAGCTCGCTCGCTGGCTCGTCTTCTGAAATCAGGCCACAGAGCAAACAATTGCCATTGCATTCTTTTGCAGGACAAATTATGTGCTCATAAAATGCTGACGATATTTTTTTGTTTCTTAGACGGGAGGATAAAACAGAACTGAGAGGTCACTAAGCTTGGGTAAACGCATTTAGTTAAAATTGCTTCTGCCGGCGGGTCCATTCCTATGTGTATATAATCGAGAGAGATGTCGGTTCAATACAAACGTTGGCTCCGCGTGTTACATTGCCAACATCGCGTTGTTTATAAAATGTTTTTGTTTGTTTATTGTTTGAAGCATTGGCCAGATGCGATACGTGCGTTAAGAATGCAATTGAGCTAGAATTATGACTTCACGTTCGAAAGACGAAGACCGGTGAGTAGTTTCTAAATTTATATTCGGCAGAGCTTCATGTAATAATGATCAGCAACATGGCTCCCAATGGCATCTTGTGATCTTCGGTATGTTCCACATTTCCACTTATGTAATTAATGATCAGCGACATGGCTCCCAATGGCATCTTGTGATCGTCGGTGTGTTCCACATTTCCACTTATGTAATTAATGATCAGCGACATGGCTCCCAATGGCATCGGGTTATCTTCGGTGTGTTCCACATTTCCACTTATGTAATTAATTATCAGCGACATGGCGGCATCTTGTGATCTTCGGTGTATTCCACATTTCCACTTATGTAATTAATGATCAGCGACATGGCTCCCTATGGCATCTTGTGATATTCTGTGTGTTCCACATTTCCACTTAAGTAATTAATTATCAGCGACATGGCTCCCTATGGCATCTTGTGATATTCGGTGTGTTTCACATTTCCACTTAAGTAATTAATGATCAGCGACATGGCTCCCAATGGCATCTTGTGATATTCGGTGTGTTCCAAATGTTCACTTATGTAATTAATGATCAGCGACATGGCTCCCAATGGCATCTTGTGATATTCGGTGTGTTCCACATTTCCACTTAAGTAATTAATTATCAGCGACGTGGCTCCCAATGGCATCTTGTGATCTTCGGTGTATTCCACATTTCCACTTATGTAATTAATTATCAGCGACATGGCTCCCAATGGCATCTTGTGATATTCGGTGTATTCCACATTTCTACTTATGTAATTAATTATCAGCGACATGGCTTCCTATGGCATCTTGTGATATTCGGTGTGTTCCACATTTCCACTTAAGTAATTAATTATCAGCGACATGGCTCCCAATGGCATCGGGTGATCTTCAGTGTGTTCCACATTTCCACTTATGTAATTAATTATCAGCGATATGGCTCTCAGTGGCATCGGGTGATCTTCGGTGTGTTCCTCTGTCGATTATATAGAGCGGTATCGCATAGACACTTAGACGGAGAAAGGGACTCAATTTGGCTAGAAAATGTCCTGGCTAATATATTAAAGTGCTGGTTTAGTTATGAAAAGTAGTGACGTTTGTTATAGTGTCTAGTTGTCAGAAATTCGTCACTAAAAATCAATTTAGTAATATTGTGACCAGTGCAATTCTTGTACGTTGAACGCTGTGTATTACAAATGCACCAGGGAACACTCCGATATTGATATATTTCGCATGAGAACCGATGTCGTGATGATCACACTCTGTAGTACTTCTGTCCTAGCTAACACTGGAATCTATCCATGTAATTTAGTGCATCGTCGGTTATACTCGTGTGCAAAAATGGACCAGGGTTGTCGGCATGCATTGGGCGCACATCATTCTGTTATCGCACACCACAGTACAAAACTGAAAAACAGAAGTGCAGAACACGGTACCAGCCTTGATTGCAATCCAAACAATGAGGAAAAACATTAACTGTCTCATCTGGCAAACACAATTAGAAGTTTTAGAAGAATAATAACAAGAGTTATATTGCTTGTTACACAAGACACTTCGCGGTATTTCCTCCACCAATGGAAATTTCCACACAAATTCATTAGTAGGAGGAGCTTACGGTTGCTAGGATACAAGGCGTCTGCAGAAATATTTTCATTGGTTCAAAAGCACATTCGTATTCGATATAATACACCCGAGAGCATAGTCACCTTCTTGCAGTCGAAGCTTAAATGTGCAAAATATGCATGAGAAGAGACACAAAATGAAAAATAGTGTTGTAATCACGGATGTATTTCAATGCACAAATCGAAATTACAGTACATTGTGATTTGGCATCTGTCCCGTATCCAGTGGTCAATGAAGAGTTAGCCGTGTACGGTATCGAGAGCATGTCGGTCGGCTCATCGAATATCTGCTAGGCCGCCAAATAATCCAGGTGGTGAACAATAACATAATTCAAAAATCGATGTCTGTTAACTCTGAGATTTGATGGGTGGGTTCCTGGACTCGAATCAAATATTGTTTACCCCCGAAGCTAAAGAAATAGTAATTTAGAAGAATTAAATCGGATTATGTATCTTTAACCAGCAACTACTATAAAACTTTCAAAGACAATCCACGGGGCTAATCGTTGGGAGTCTGATATCCAGGATTGCCATTATATTCATCTTAGTGAAGCATATAAAATATGAAGATGGCCGCCGTAGTTCAATCACTTGGGCATTTATTAAAATTGCCAGACCTATTACTGGAAGCAAAATTATTTACGTGGACACTTACGGAACAGACAACCACTTTGGCGCACCGTTTCGTCGGAAGTACGCTTTCAAATTGCAGACGAATTAACGTGCACGAAAGCAGTTTTGCTTTCAAGGGACTTTCAGATTACGAAGTGTATATTCCCCTTCTCTTCCTGAGCATGCAATATTGATTCAGTTACAACTTATTGTTGGACCACATGGAGTGACAATAGTTCTTAATGCTTCGCTGCCTCAATATGACAAACTATATATGGCTGAGGATAAAGCCTGAGTTTAGTGTGCCTCATTTACAGAATGAGGTCCCCAGAGGGTGAATTTAGTAATGCTATCCCGCATAGCGGGCTAGCATAACTAAATTCACCTCTGGGGACCTCATTCTGCTTCGGCCTCATCTTCTCTAGAAAGTTTCATTATTATGAAATGTATATAGAAACTTCTTCACATGATTCTATTTCTTTTTTAGTTTAGTTTCACTGTATCCCCAACTTGGCAGACGACACATTGCATAATCGAGGTTCCCAATAGGTATACATCGCAATATTCACCATTTTGGAACTTCAATCTGAGTCTTTGTCACCCGTAGCAGATGAGGCCTAAGCAGAATGAGGTCGCCATATGGTGAATGTGGTTACGCTAACCCGCTATGAGGGATAGCATCACTAAATTCGCCCTCTGGGGACCTCATTCTGCAAATGACAGGCACACTAAACTCAGGCTTGTTTAGGATTGATTCTGTGCCGGAACATGTGAATAAATCACGGGAGTTATTGTCAATGTAATGACGTCACATCCAATCAGCGTGGCATCTCGCCATTATTCTTAAAGTAGTACGTATACGGACGACTCGCGTGCTAATGGTTATCGCAACAAAAGAACACAAGGGGACTTTCTCAGACATCTACTGATAACTGATTACAGTAATCGATGTGTCAAATTAATGATACATGTAGATAGCAATTCACAATAACTAGACACAATCTGTGTCATCGGCAGGGCATTCAGACTAAAGTGGTTTATACTGTTCAGCGTTTACTTTAAGCCTGGCACTTAAATTGTTCGCTCTTGTCGTATTCTGGAGGCTGTAATATATATATAGACTGACAACATGAATACATATATTGATAGAACCGTTATAGAACGGCATAAGTGCATATGTGAACGTTTGTTGCGACGCGATTCACTTGGTGTGCGGTTCTCGATGTATCTCACGCACAACAAAGGAGTGCAATAACTGTGACGCTCTATGTGTATAGAACATCGAATACTGTAGATTCTAGCGTATTGATTTGGCCGCATTTGGTTGAACGAACCACTAGTTTGTGTATAGTATACAGTATATTGGAGACATTCCCGTTCCAGTTGGCGTCGTTGTCAGCGCATTTTTCCGGTCTCTATTGCCCAAGACAATTTTGTATTGCACATTTTGTAATCTTGCTGTATTTCGGAAAAAACAACAACTAACAAATTAGTCGGGGAGCCAATAAGGTCCACCTGCACCCCCCCCCCCCGATGATTACAAATAACCTTATTTTTATTGCTCCCTATGGTATCCAGATAAAGAATCCGGAATTCACCGAAAAATAAAGGTGGCCCTACTGGGTGCTAGAGCCATTTGAATCCAAGATGGCCGCCATTTCCTCTAACTCCGACCAGATGTATTTAATCGTTGTAATAGATCGGTTGTTAGCAAAAGACACAGACAAAATGTATGCCATTTTGTTGGTATGATGACGGCAAATAATTTCGAAAAAAATTTAAAATGGCCGCCGAAAAATGACGTCATATGCACGAAAATAGGAAATTTAATTAATATTTCACCATATCTTCCATTTTTCTTCACATTAATCATTAGTAAATGGCAATGTTTTTGAGACAGTCGTCAAGCGTGGTATTATAGCGTCATTTTAAGACATTTGCCATTGACGAGGGTTCAGTAATAGATACAGAAAGAGGATTTGAAAAATAGGGGTGAAATTTTCGATTTTTTT
Source organism: Siphonodentalium dalli (assembly GCA_032622095.1). Lineage (NCBI taxonomy): Eukaryota > Metazoa > Mollusca > Scaphopoda > Gadilida > Siphonodentaliidae > Siphonodentalium > Siphonodentalium dalli. The sequence continues at coordinate 109,689,328 of CP136067.1, read as the reverse complement.
TGCTAGACGATTTTGATGTATTTAATCGTTGTAATAGATCGGTTGTTAGCAAAAGACACAGACAAAATGTATGCCGTTTTGTTGGTATGATGTCCTTCTTCAAAATTCCGGCAAATAATTTCGAAAAAAATTCAAAATGGCCGCCGAAAAATGACGTCATGTGCACGAAAATAGGAAATTTAATTAATATCTCACCATATCTTCCATTTTTCTTCACATTAATCCTAGTAAATGGCAATGTATTTGAGACAGGCATCAAGCGTGATATTATAGCGTCATTTTAAGACATTTGCCATTGACGAGGGTTCAGTAATAGATACAGAAAGAGGATTTGAAAAAGAGGGGTGAAATTTTCGATTTTTTTGCAAGACGGTCTTGATAGTCATTTTAACGACAAACCACACAGGATGTTAATATAGAATGTCAACAACTATGTGCTTTATTGGACGGATGTTTTACTTCAATGGGAATGAAATTGGTGTAGAACATTTCCAAAATGGCCGCCGAAAATATGAAAAATGGTAAATATTGTGGTTGATATATACAATTGGCTAATCTGTATTATATACATTGAATACTTATATGTCTAATGCACCATGGATCAATGTTTCTATTGTCACCACTGACATCACCAGAAATATTGGATATTTCTCTCACAAACTTGACATAAATATCGGCAAAAATTAACTTTTCAGGGTTGGACAATTTTTTTAAGTAAAATGCAACTATCATTGGTATCAAAGGTATTTATTGTTTTGGTCTATCTTAAATGTGTCACACTACGGTGTTTATAGACCAAATTGCTCAAGATGGCTTCCAAAATGGCAACCAAATTTGTAAAAAGTTAATTTTTTACATATATCCCGAACATTATTATCTGCGTTATTCGACAAGGTAGCAAACTGTGACTCACTTGGTTATTATACGTGTTAGTTAATTAACCGACAACTACGTTCTATTCTGTTTGTCCCAGTTCCGTATGGGGCATGACAAATTCATTTTAAAGTTGCAGTATGGAACCTCTTTTGTGATTCTGGCCATATTATTGAAAGGAAATGGGCAAAACTTTGAGACGGAACTGAGATGAACCGTAATATGTGGCTATTCTGGCCCATCATGATAAAAAGTGATCAACTGGATAAAAGATGGATGCCAATATGGCAGCCAGGGAGTTACTGTATGATCATAGGTGATGTGAATAGGTATACAGGGAGTTACTGTATGGTCATGAATGATGTGAATAGGTATACAATGAGTGACTATATGGTTATGAGTGGGGTGTCCATGGTGAGATGCATAGGAATATAAGGAGTGGCTGTATGGGCATGTGTGAGGTGAATCGGTATACATGTAGTGACTGTACGGTATATTGTGTGTGGCCGATGTGATCGTATGGGCATTGCTGTGGTTTATAGATATAACGAGAGTAGCTACATGGTCATCCGTGTGTTGTTTATGTATATATGGAGTGACTGTAAGGTCGTGGTGGTCGTGATGTATATGTGTACCGTGTGTGGCTGTATTGTGACATGTGGTGTATATGTATATTTGTGCTGTCTGTATGATCATGGATGGATTGCGTAGATAAATAGGGTGTGATTTTATGGTTATGGGTAATGTGTATAGGTGCACATGGTATGCCTGTGGTCAAGATTGAAGTTATATGCATACCTGGAATAAGCTTTATGGTTATTGACGAGCGTGTGGCTATATAGGGAGTGCCATTTTGGTAACGGGTGGGTCGTATATTTATATATGTTGTGGATGTATTATCATCGGTGGTGTATATGGTGTAGATGAATGATCATGGATGGCGTGTATGAGTATACAGTGAGTTGATTAATTGTCATGTGTGAGGTGTATATGCAAGTATGAGACTTATGAGTGGTCATGTGTGCGGGTATTGGTATATTTGGAAGGGCTCACCATTGGTGGGTGAGGTGTATATGTATATCTGAATTGACTCTATTGTCATGGGTATGGCGAATAGATATACATGTAGTGGCTGTATGGTCCATGGTGAGATGAATAGGTATAAAATGAGTGACTGTATGATCGTGAATGTAAAATAATATGTATACATAGAGTGACTATATGGTCAGGTGTAGGAGTATACCTGGTGTTCATGCATGGTGATTCATGGCTGTATCGTCATTTGTGGCATGTACCGGTATAGCCAAATAAGGCTGTATGGTCAGGTGTACGTGTATAGAGTGGGTGACTATATTGTCATTTGTGTGGTGTGTATGTACATATGAGGTCATGGGATGCGTTGTACATGTATAATTTGGGTGGCTATCGCTTTCCACAATAACTCAAGGATATGTTAATCAATAGAGAGGTCATGTCAAAGAGTTCTCCACCTTGATAGTGTTTGTGTACATGGGGAACTTTAAACGTGAAAAGCGAGAGCCACCCATTACCACACAGTCATTCCATATATGCATAAACACCACATACATAACAATATAGTGACCAACTGTATAAACGTACACCTGACCCATGACCATGGATGGCCATACAGCCATGCGTCACAATGCAAGTACACCGGGTATAATCCAAAAGATGACCCATAACCATAGAGTCACTCCTTGTATACCCATTCATCTCACCATTGGCCATACGGTCATCCCATGTATACCTATTCTCCACACACACATGGTCAAATAGACATTCAATATATACATCAACACCGCAACAATGACCATATAGTCACCTCGGGTATACATATCCACCTCACCAATGGTCATATAGCCACTCGCTTCATACACATACTCTCATCCGTGGCACCTGGTATACTCCTTCATCTGACCTATGGCCATATAGTCACCCCGTGTGTACCTATTCAAAACATTCATACATGATCATGGTCAATCATTGTATATATATTCACCTCACCCTTGGCCATGTCACTCCCTGTATCCCTATTTGTCACACCATAGCAGAATAGCCACTCAAGATATACTAATACTCCCCAGCCATGTCAGTATATTCAATCCATGTATGCATATGCACATCATCCATGGCCATATAGCCGCTCGCTATATACACATACCCCTCGCCCATGACCATATAGCAACACATGTGTATGCCCGTATAACCTACACATGACCATACCGCAACGAGTCACCAAGCAGGAACACCGGGTATACTCATACACCTGACACATGACAATTTAGTCACTCCCTGCATAGCTATTCATTACATTTATGATCATACAGTCACTCATTGTATACATACATGTACTCGTCTCACCATTGACCATACAATAACTCCCTGTATACCTATTCACCTTACCTATGATCATATAGTAACTCCCTGGCATTCACCTTATATCCAGTTGATATGTTTTATCATAATGGACCAGAATAGCCACATATTATGGTTCATCTCAGTTCCGTTTCAAAGTTCTGCCCATTTCCTTTCAATAATATGACAAGAATCACAAAAGAGGTTCTCCGCCAAATTTCATACTGCAACTTTAAAATGAATTTGTCATGCCCCATACGGAACTGGAACAAACATAATAGAACGTGGTTGTCAGCTAATTAACTAACACGTATAATAACCAAGTGAGTCACAATTTAATACCTTGTCGGATAACGCAGAGAATAATGTTCGGGATATATGTAAAAAAATAACTTTTTACAAATTTTGTTGCCATTTTGGAAGCCATCTTGAGCAATTTGGTCTATAAACACCGAAGTGTGACACATTTAAGATAGACCAAAACAATAAATACCTTTGATACCAATGATAGTTGCATTTTACTTTTAAAAATTGTCCAATTGTCCAATTGTCCAATTTTTGCCGATATTTATGTCAAGTTTGTGAGAGAAATATCCAATATTTCTGGTGATGTCAGTGGTGACAATAGAAACAATGAGTCATGGTGCATCAGACATGTAAGTATTCAATGTAAATAATACAGATTAGCCAATTGTATATATCAACCACAACTTGTAAGCCATTGCAGGACACCCTGGGACAATATTTACCATTTTTCATATTTTCGGCGGCCATTTTGGAAATGTTCTACACCAATTTCATTCCCATTGAAGTAAAACATCCGTCCAATAAAATAAAGCACATAGTTGTTGACATTCTATATTAACATCCTGTGTGGTTTGTCGTTAAAATGACTATCAAGACCGTCTTGCAAAAAAATCGAAAATTTCACCCCTCTTTTTCAAATCCTCTTTCTGTATCTATTACTGAACCCTCGTCAATGGCAAATGTCTTAAAATGACGCTATAATATCACGCTTGATGCCTGTCTCAAATACATTGCCATTTACTAGGATTAATGTGAAGAAAAATGGAAGATATGGTGAGATATTAATTAAATTTCCTATTTTCGTGCATATGACGTCATTTTTCGGCGGCCATTTTGAATTTTTTTCGAAATTATTTGCCGTCATTTTGAAGAAGGACATCATACCAACAAAATGGCATACATTTTGTCTGTGTCTTTTGCTAACAACCGATCTATTACAACGATTAAATACAGCAAAATCGTCTTGCAAAAAAAATCGAAAATTTCACCCCTATTTTTCAAATCCTCTTTCTGTATCTATTACTGAACCCTCGTCAATGGCAAATGTCTTCAAATGACGCTATAATATCACGCTTGATGACTGTCTCAAAAACATTGCCATTTACTAATGATTAATATGAAGAAAAATGGAAGATATGGTGAAATATTAATTAAATTTCCTATTTTCGTGCATATGACGTCATTTTTCGGCGGCCATTTTGAATTTTTTTCGAAATTATTTGCCGTCATTTGGAAGAAGGACATCATACCAACAAAATGGCATACATTTTGTCTGTGTCTTTTGCTAACAACCGATCTATTACAACGATTAAATACATCTGGTCGGAGTTAGAGGAAATGGCGGCCATCTTGGATTCAAATGGCTCTAGCACCCAGTAGGGCCACCTTTATTTTTCGGTGAATTCCGGATTCTTTATCTGGATACCATAGGGAACAATAAAAATAAGGTTATTTGTAATCATCGGGGGGGTGCAGGTGGACCTTATTGGCTGCCCGACTAAATGGGTGGGCATTGCAAATATTCTTTGTATCTATCTACGGATACATCTTTACCGGGATAGCTACCGAAGTGATAGGCCCATTTTAAACGTCGCGCCAAACACTCGGTATCAAAATGTCTAAATCCACGAAAGCTCGCCAGCATAGCATAGCGAAAAGTCCCTTGGGAGCAAAACCATGTGCTTTCATGCACGTTCATTACTCTGTAATTTGAAAGAGTACTTCCGACGAAACAGAGTATCAAAGTGGTTGTCTGTTCAGTAAGTGTCCACGTAAACAGTTTCCCCTGCAGTAATGGGTTTGGCAATGGAGACCTTTCGCAAAATCACGAATAGGATTACGTATATGGACAATATCATACCAGTACGCGGCCAAAATTCGATCTTTACGCACGGGGGTTCTTATGTGAGACGAAATATATCCCATTCAATTTAATTTTGTGCAGATGTATCAAGGATGTGCCTGCTGGTCCTGCTTTTGGACGCTCTAACCGTATCCGTGTGATGTATAATACACGGATAAGAACATGGGATCTGAAAGAGACACACATTACTTTTTCCATCAATTTTTTGTGCAACTGAATATAGTGGGGCAGATGCGTTCTCGCCAATTATATTAACCATCGTAGGTAACTTGTGATGGTGTCCACCTTATACTATATGGCAATCTATCCCATCCGTAATCGTAATTTTGCGAAAGGTCTCTATTTTTAATAAATGCCCGAGTGATTGAACTACAGCGACCATCTTCCTATTATATGCTTCACTAGGATTATTATAATGGCCATCCTGGATAACATAATCTTCCACCCACGATTAACCCCGTGAAGTGTCTAATGATCGTCAGATTATCTCTGATCCGACCCGAAGTGCATCGCGTCTGTTGTCAACTTGGTAAACATGTCTGTGGCTCGATGCTGTTTTTACACGACGTGCAAGACACCGGTCGTTCTAAAATAATTATTGTGATAATTACTCCCTATTTGGGATCTCTTTGGCGCGCAATTTGAAGTTGTTAGCGAGATTACGTCACCCCTGGATCGTCCCAGCGCGACCCATCGCGACCTGATTTCCATTCTGTCCTAAGTGCATTTTTGTGTTTCCGAGTAAATCGATTTTTAAATTTCAAAGTTCTGGCAATTGGTTGTTATTATACTTATGGTGGATATCCTGGTATCTGCCGAGAAATCAGTATTCATTCTGCCAATAACCATCAACTTCGATAAGGAGATGCTCTTTCTTATATGATATTTCGACAAGATTCGGGAGGTGGGGTGCTTTTTTTTGCATTTAGCACAATATGGACTCAGTCTTAGTAGAATATTTTTCGTGGGACACTATGGAAACGGAATTTTTTTCAGAACCGGTCTGTTCCAAGTGGTGATTATAAAAGAGATAATACGCACTTGGGACAACATGAAGAAATATTTAGTCTCAATTTACCGGATAACATGATAGAATTATATATTACAATGTGAGCAGAGTGTGATATGTGCGCTCTTTGGAACAGTTAGCCAGCACATCGACATAGAAACAAGTATTTTGAATTGGTATTGTATGGAAAGCAAACGACTCTTGATGATATATTGCATACGTAATGTTGATATGGCTTCATGGAATGTACTCTTCGTTAATGTTACATTGCGAATTTGACGCGTATATGTCCAGGAGATATTGGTCGACATCTGCACCCCCCTCCCCAGGACTCAACTTCACCCCACTAATTTTCTTTCTTAATGTCTCCTCTAATTTGTTTCGGTTGTTAACAAGAAAAACAAGTGGCCGCAGAGACTCCAGACAAGATGTCGTCCATCGTGGCGGCCATTTTGTTTATATGCATCAGGTCTCTTTGATCGCCGTTATAGTAAAGATGATATAAAAAGCGGTCTTGTTTTCCGCTCGATTCGTTATGCTAATATACAACCCTCATAAATTAGCCAGAAGTCCGACACCAGAATTCAATATGGCGGCCAAGATGGCCACCGAAATGTGAATATATGCTATTTTTCTTACATTTTACCACCTTTCGTTTGTCTCTATGGGAAAATATTGGCATCTTGGCGTGAATTTATACATTTATCGTATCGAAGAGTCATTGACGAACACAATGGGATCATAATATACATTCATAGCGGGATAGTTTTGTCCAATAACACGTTTCCCAAATGCCGGTATAATAGGTCAAAGCCGAATCAACACTAATAACGCGATGTAATGTTTCGAATCAATAAAAGTTATTGCTATCATAACAACACCCATGCATATATATGTGCAGGAGATACTCGAGCTATGATTCCTCTTATACCCGAGTTGTGGAATATTCATTCAAATCCAAGACGGCGGCCAAAATGGCCACCAGAAATAGAAAAATCGCCAAAAATCGCTGATTTTAACATCAGTGAGCGTTATTGTCACGACAACTCCACACCTGTTAACTATTGTGAGTTGGGAACACTTAGGCGAAGTACTTTCATTATACCATATCCAAATAAAAGTTCCCCAGATCTAAAATGGCACCTACAATGGCGGAAAGATTTTGAAAAATCACCGAAATTCCCTCATTCACATCATTGGGCATTATTTTCGAGACAACTGCACACACGCGGACAGTTGATTTGGAAATACTGAGGTGAAGTAATTACCTTGCATCTCATACAATAAATTGTTTTCCAAATCAAAGATAGCGGCCAAAATGGAGACCGAAATTTGAAATCAAGCTCACATTCCTTTACTTTCTTACGATGGTCGTTATTGTTATGCGAATTCTGCCCACAATTACATGTTCATATGGAACATTGATAGGAAGTATTCATTTGAGTTTGGCAAACTCTCACAGTCAAGATGGTGGCCAAACTGGCGGCCAGAAATTGAAAAGAAGTCGATATTATCACATACTAATTCCAACTTTTTGTCATTATATCGATACTTATGGTCGACACTGTACATACTTTTGGCCATTTATTAGTTTCAACATAAGTCGTAGCCTCTGGAAAGATGAAAACCCACAATTAATTATCACGATGTGGCATTTCGAAATCCATTGTCCACCATAAGCGCCAATAATGACCGTTTAGGTGCGCCAAATAGCCATAGTATGGCCTCCAAAAATCTAAACAACAGTACCTGAGCTTATTCTGATGTGCCACATTCAGCATTATCTGCATGGACCAGTTTCCGTCTCTTCGTCAGATTAATCTATCTCTCTCACACCATCACAGTTTTCTACACTTCTTTTTAGAAAGGTCCCACTAATCGGAATATTTCAAACAATACATATGCCGGTGCCCAGCTCACGTGTTTGTCTCGAAAGCTGGGAATTCTTATCCTTATTCTTGGCGATCTTCATTCGTGGTATAGCTTATGGTATAATTCAGATGCTACATATGGGATCTGAGCGTTATTTTGTGCGATAAACTAGAAAGGAATGTGGTCGATGCATATACTAGCTTTCAGAAGGACCTCGCTATCTGCATATTTTCAGCTTTGGTGACCTAATGGGGATAACAACACCTGGTGATCTTACCAAACAGCCACTTCTCAATATATGGTTCATCAATTCACATACTCATCTAATGCACTGACGTACCCGGACAACTTATGTATATGGCTTCGAATGTTGAAAGCCAGACATTTGATGGATGTCTTTCCGCTAAGGCGTAGAAGACCATAATGCATAACATACCCACACGTCTTGACCATGAACAAAAGAAAAATCTTGTTGCGTACAGCAATTGTCTCACCGAACAAATTCAAGCAGGTAATAACAATACGCACGGTGCTAGTTTGTGGGCATGTGTCATGATAGCGGAAATGAAATTGGACCATGACTGCACCGCCCTTCTTTGGGTATGTTTTAGATTCAGACATGATCTCATGTGTGGCTTTTCTGTCCTTGTATGCTAATATTGTTCCCATCCGTTTGGAAGCCGTTCACAATCAACTGGAACAGGAGTGTACCACTGGCTACTACTATATAAGACACACCCAGACTAGGGTATAGTCATAAAGACGATGCCTTTCATAGTTGGTTGATATGTCATACACACACTGGGTGGTGGTCGGTATGGTTCAAGAAAGTACAAATGCCACCAACACAAGGGTGAAATGTTCAACGCGAAGAACATCTAGAGGAATGTTACGTTGATGATATCTTGCATTCAGTTCAACATACGTTGGGTAAACAAAGTGATATCTTGGCAACATCACCATTCCGACCATGCATGGCCAATTTATTTCATTCCCACTATCATGGCGTATGTCCACAAACTAACACCGCGAGTATTGTTCTTCTCTGCTGGGAGCTATTCGACGAGACGACTGCGACACATCACACAGTTTCCTTGGGATCATGGTCAAGAATTGTGGGTAGTCGGTACATTATGGTCTTCTCCTCAGCAGATATACATCTGTCCAAGGGAATGAGACAGCTAGCAACCTTCGAAACAATGCCGAAGTTGTCCACATATGCCAATGCGTTCGCTAAGTTTGTGAGTTGACGAACCATCTATTGAGAAGTGACTAGCTAATTGGTTCGCCAGGTGTACATGTCGTTATCCCCATGGGGTATGAGACACATACATAGAGATGACATTATACAAGCTTGTATACTCATCGACCATATGCCTTTCTAGTTCAAGATGACGCACAAATCCCATATTTAGCATATTTAAAATCGTAAGCTAGACACCGGAGAATGAATTGTTTGAAACGTTATGATTAGAGGGACCCTTCTCCCAGGAGGTGTTGAATACTTTGTCTATGTGAGCGACCCAGATTTACCAGACAAAGAAATGGAAGCTGGTCCGGATAATTATGGACGTGATGTGGCAAATCAGAATCTGTTATCAGGTAATTGTTCTAATATTACTATTCGGCGCACCTACGGTTACGGCCATTATCGGTGCTAAGTGGAGAATGGATTTCGAAATGCCACATCGCGATATTAATGGTGGTTTTTCGACTTTCCAGAAGGATACGAGCCATTTTATGCATTTTGATACATATTAAGTTAAACTAATAGATTGTTTACATATTCGTCCACACATATTGATATTATGACAAAAAGTGGAAATTAGTATGTGAAAATATCGATTTCTTTTCAATTTCTGGCCGCCAATTTAGCCGCCATCTTGACTGTGAGTATCAATTGCCAAACTCAAATGAATACTTCGTATCAATATTCCATTTCAACATGTAATGGAGGGTAGAAATCGCGAAACATTAACGCCCATCGTAAGAAAGTATAGGAAATTAAGGAATGTAGGCGTGTTTTAAAATTTCGGTGGCCATTTTGGCCGCCATGTTCGATTTGGATTTTTTTTTTCTTTTACCTCAGTATTTCCAACTCAACTGTAAGCATGGATGGAGTTGTCTCGACAATAGTATCCAATGATGTGAATATGAGGGCATTTCGGTGCCATTGTGGCGCCATTTTGGAAACTTTTATTTGGATATGGTAAAATGACAGTTCTTCGTCTAAGTGTTCCCAATTCACAATAATAAGCAGGTGTGGAGTTGTCGTGACAATAACGCTCACTGATGATAAAATCAGCAATTTTTCTATTTTGGTGGCCATTTTGGCCGCCATCTTGGATTTGGGTGAATATTCCTCAACTCAGGTATAAGAGGAATCATAGCTCGAGTATCTCCTGCACATATATGCATGGGTGTTGTTATGATAGCAATAAATTTCATTGATTCGAAACATTACATCGCGTTATTAGCGTCGATTCGGCTTTGACCTATTATCTCGGCATTTGGGAAAACGTGATATTTGACAAAAATATCCCACAATTAATATGTATTATGATCCCATTGTGTTCGTCAATGTATAAATTCACGCCAAGATGCCAATATATTCCCATAGAGACAAACAAAAAGTGGTGAAATGTCCGAAAAATAGCATATTTTCACATTTCGGCGGCCATCTTGGCCGCCATATTAGATTATGGTGTCGGACTCTTGGCTAATTTGTAAGGGTTATATATTGGCATAACGAATCGAGCAAAAACAAGACCGCATTACATATAATCTTTACTATAACGGCGATCAAAGAGACCTGGTGCATATACAAAAAATGGACGCCATGATGGACGTCATCTTGTCTGGAGTCTCTGTGGCCACTTTTTGTTCTTGTTAACAACCAAAACAAATTAGAGGAGACATTAAGAAAGAAAAATAGTGGGGTGAAGTTGAGTCCTGGGGTGCAGAGGTCGACCAATATCTCCTCGACTATGTGTGTTTCTTTTCGCGGGAAAAATTTCTCTGTTCGATCGCAACTTGAGTTCCAACCTGTTCGATGTGAGAGAATTTAGCAAAATATTTCAGTTCCATCCTGTAGTAAGTGACAGTTCGTAAAGCCGAACTGCACATAGAACAACATCGATCTGAATAATTATCTGTTGTGTCTGAAACTCAAGATAGAATTCATCTTTGTTTTTAAATGACAGGATATAACTGGCTTTATAAGTATGTTTTATTTATAGGACATAATGGTTCTAAGAAATAGTGTTTTTATGCAGAACGGACAGAAAAGAATAGCTAATATCACCGCGAAAAAAACAGATACCGCTTAGGGGCCGGTACCGTTAGACGCGGAATTTGATGCCGATTCCAACGATACCCATACGGACGTTTCGTACCAGCATGTCACTTAGGACAGAATGGAAATCAGGTCGCGCCATGTCTGACACGTCGTTTAAAACAATGTCGGGCAACAGACGCGTGTTGACTCTTGGTCGTTGTCAATACATATTGAAGTCTATGCGGTACGGTACTTATATTCGGTTACATGCATGTATTGACAGACGTTTCACGCAATTTGGGAATAGAGAAATTGCAGAGATATATACCGGTATGTAGGTTCAAGGATTTCATGGGAGATGAATAACAAGATATCGATTTTGAAGTCGGAAGCGTTTCCGAGATTCACTGTACATATATAGAAGTATTATAAAGAGACAATGGGGTACATATTATAGTTCATTGTTAGAGGACACTATCACGGCGTATTTACGTGAACTTACCAATGAAAATTATTATAGCAGACGGCATTTTGTATCAGAAATGCTAATATTGTTCGAAATGCATATACGATTATATATGACACACGCCAGCTGGTTCGACATATAAATAAAATAAAGCACACGTAACACGTGCCAGAGACGCCCCATAATGTCGAATTATAGGCGAAGATAGCACGACATTGTTTGATCCAACGATAAAACGGGCCTATAGAAGAGCAATCGCTGGTCGGAAACAACATATTCCACACTACATATCGGGTGGACAATCGAGCTATCATAACAATATCAAAATATATCATGAAATTTCCCTGATTTTATTTTACCAAATTGGGTGGGGGACTTTAGACACCCAAACCCCACGCCACCACGTCTCTCGTTAAGGCGACTCATATAATTCAGGCCTCAAATTATAACAAGTAATTTCGCACATTTGTCACGTTCCGGTGACTAAAATAGGTTGACTCGTGCAGGAAATACTATATATATAAATATATACTCCATGTAACTTAAAAGACTTACCAAATGTTTCCAAATTCCGAACAGAGGCGATTACACGGTACCGGTGAATCCTCTGTGAATGCCCTTGGTTGTATATAGGAATTGAAGCGTGTATATGTGTGTATACGATCTAACCCTTTACCCAACAGAACGGCCCTGTGCCAATGCATTCTCTTATATATGCGAGTCAGCCATAGGTCGCCTCGCATATATAATAGAATGCATTGGCTTAACACATATTAAAAATGATAAAATTGTCAAAGAATGTAGAAAAATATTATAAAAATTGTTAAAAAATGTAAGATTTTTTTTTTAAATTGTTAAAGAATATAAGAAAAAATGGTAAAAAGTGTTAAACAAATATTTTTTTTAGGCCAATGCATTCTCTTATATATGCGAGGCGACCTATGGCCGACTCGCATATATAAGAGAATGCATTGGCACATGGCATAACTGTAACCATCACAATGTGGTCAATGAACCGGTTCCAATGATATCCATATTTGTATGTTATTGAGACAGACCGAAGATATTTTAGGCTGTTGAAGCTTTATTTGGGCGTTTTTGGCCGCTTTGTTGGGTAAAGGGTTAAAGTATCAATATCAGTTTATACAATCTAAATCGCGTTGGGTAAAATTTCCCTTCTGCGTTGGGCGATTTGTTTCTACCTGTAAATTAAAATTGGGTAAATTGTTACCTTGCGTTGAACATAAACATTGCCCAAAATTGGGTAAAATATACCCAACGTTCGCGTGGTTCTATATGCACCAGTGTGTTGGGTAAAATTTAACCCAACGGCGATGACGATATGACAGGTGCAACCTTGTCTCGATTCTGGCCCGCAAAGCCAAATGACGTCATGGTGTTCATTAAGCTAACCACCGATATTGGTCAAAATTAAACTAATAAGCATAGGCCTAAATCACATAGGAATTCTTCTGAAGTTATGTTCATCTCATTGTACGCCCATTGCCATTTCCGCGCTTTAAATAACAATCTCCAAACAATTGCTAACCGGAAGTCGGGTGATAAAAACAATCGATACCCGCATCGGGTCTGCGGCCGTCCATGCGTGTGGTTGCTATCAGTATCCCAATATTTGGCTCGACATGAAATTTACCATTTACAGCTAACATAGTTGTAACTCTAACCGTAAGTTTGATAAATCTCTCTATTAGCTTCCCAACGGCCTACCCATCATTGGTCGAGTCAATAAAATTCTACTTAGACCAGGCTGTGGCGGATGTAGGAGCCACCGGAGAGGATAGAAATTACGACTGGTATTTCCTGACATGTATTATCTTCGGGCATTATAACATTGGACATGTGATCAGCAAGATGATGGGGCATATATAACACAGCATACATAGTGTACCTTTTTTTATCCCAAATGTTTTCGAAAATATTTAAATTCACAAAACAGTTGATATACATTTACATGTTATGTTTGGAAATGTCTGTCAATCATTTATATGTTGTAGAATGTATGTTCCATAAGTCTAAAAATTGTACGACAAATAGCAAAACGTAACTGCTAACCGTGAACTTGAAAAAACTCTCTTTTACCTTCCCGAGGCCTATACCATCATTGGTCGAGTCAATAAAATTCTACTAGCCAAATGAAGAAAAACAAGTTTCTATAAAGTTTACACTACCTATTTGTTGATTGATTGCGGACCTAACCGGGTTGACATCTTTCAGTAATCATATTGAATATATAGTTGTATTATGGCAATAGACTATACAGAAAAGGCGAGTCTATCTTCGTCGTCCCCACGCTGTAATGACGTTTGTGACTTGTTTGATTTCGCTTGCGTCCGGCTTCCGTATTGTGCCCTCGTGTGCAATGTCATCCGTTATTTCTTTTCTTAATTATCGGAATACCGTTCCGCGTTTTAGCAAATAACTTTCGACGCCATACATGGCATCTGTCTAGTTTCCATTCCTTACTCAATACAATTGATCGATGGACCTCACCGCCTTTAGAAACTGGACCACTGGTGCTATTCGATACTATTATTGTTCAATATCCCTCATTTGCGATGGGGAGAGTATTGATAAATCAAGACTTACATCAATTCCAATTATCATACAACAGAAAGATAATAAATCGGTGAATCTATTTGTTTCCAATAGGCGATATCTACCACATCGCACCAGGCATGCATTATACGTCCTTTGTGACTACAGTAATGCCCTAATTAATCGACCTTTTAACCACAGCAGAATTATGGGTAACTTTTCAGGATTTAGTCGGAAATATGGCTTGTTGCCATTCATCGGAAAGCTCTCGGGGCTACCCATAATTCTGTTGGAGAATTAAAGCGATAGTCTTGTTGGCGATTTCCGCACGCTTCTTAGCAACATTCTTAGCAATTTAGAAGTGTTTGACATGTCGTGCATGATGTTGTCGTGCATGTGTGTTTAGACTTTTGTGTTGATGTAATAATCGGAGAACCGAATCGCACCGTTTCGCAAAATTATATTTCCAACTCCAGCCCGATAAATATCCTCACTGTGTATTTATTTTCAAGGGCGTCACCGAAGTAACGAATGTCCGCTCAGACGATTTGGCACCTATTGGACTCGACAGAGCCTCGCCCAATAGATGCTCAAATTCCCCTCATGGGCTTAAAATGTTTAAGCGACGGCACTAGCTACATATTCTATAATTATTATTTATGGTTAGACGTATTGACTTGACCCATCATACCAGAGAATAATATATCGTAGTGTACATGCATGCTGTGTAGTTAAATATAGTTCTCCCCTTAAACTGACCATATTTAATAAACTTGTGGTGCATTTGTTCTGAACAATTCATAATTTGTTCTCAGTTTGCGGTAATTAAATGACTAATATCCGACAGTCGGTGTAATTACTTCGCTGTCTTTGCCATTATAGTTTCATGGAAGCCACTGAGTTCTTACGACGTGGGGAATTAACCCAGAAAAATAGGCCTCATATCGCCTCAGATAATCTTGGTATAAATCGGTGGTTAGCTGATAACAGACAGGAATGTAATGGAAGATTTTGATTGAAACTGCCACGCTTCTATCCGACTGTCATCTCGCTCAGTGATGCGTCCATTGATAAGGGACTTTGCATTAGCTTGCTTCATCTTATGGGACACGATATTATAGTATGTTTCCTCGTAAAGGCGACCATCATCCCTAATGGGAATTTTCTTATCTATTTAATGAAGATACATTTCGGTTCCCTCTGGCAGCTTAGCATCAATGTCTCTCCGATTGGGCCTACATAATGTCTCTTGTCGTTTTAGATTTTATACTTGTCACAAGAAGTTGTAAATTGAATTTAACGCACTTTAACGTATAGTTTGATTCAATTGAATTTAATGTAGTTCTATTTGCGTATTCCCAACTTATTTAGTAGGGCTTCTCCAGTATCAAACGTCAGATTTCCACGAAATGCTGTATATTTTAACGGCAATAATGGCGCGAAGTGAACGGCGCTTTTGGCAAGATGTTACTGTTTTATCACTTTTACCGTTGGGAACTCCTAGATGTTAACCGTACCGTGTATGGAAAAGGAATCAATTTGTTTATGTTGTATGCCAATTATGGCAAAGTGGGTGTCGGAGATAACGTAAAACGGGGTGCACAGCGACACACCGACTGATCTTAGCGAAAATGTCTGAACTCTCTCGACACGGAATATCAGCTCTCATGCTTGGATGGTATCCACAGCTCGGACGGGAAACCCATCGCCGTAGGGCGACAATTGCATCTAGGCAACGGTTACTAATTCGAACTGGTCCATAATAAGGCCCGTTCCAAACGACGGATTTTTGTCGACTCGAATCTAATACCAGACCCACAATTGTATTAAATGCGTCTAAAATGCGACGTTTGAAACAATTAGATCCGTGTCAGACGCATCACAGACGAATCTCCGTCCAATTCAGACGAATCTTCGTCGGTGATGCGTCTGAAATCCGTCTTGGTTTCAAACGACGGATTTTTGTCGACTCGAATCTAATACATGTGACGAGAAGAGCCGAAAGTTTCCGAATAACGAATGCAAATGCTATGATAATGATATGATAATGGTATAATAATGAGGGAGTTCCCCTTATCTGCGGAAATACCCACATGACGTCATTTGTCGCACGCTCTCTTTGTTATAAAGAAAGATATATCTATAAGAATTGCTTGGGTAACATTGTGAAAATTTTAATTATTATGGCAGTTTGATTTCTCAACGAACATGGCATGTCACTGACTCACATCTTATAATGGATATATTATCAATGATTTATAATAATTCATATATACCGGTATAAGGGATATGGGTTGTAGCAACTGATTTATAATAATTCATATAGACCTATATTCCTTATTGTAAGGGATAGGGGTGGTAGTCTCTGATGTATAATAATTAATATATACCGGTATTACTTATTATAAGGGGTAGGGGTGGTACCACTGATTAATAATAATTCATATATACCGGCATTACTTGTTATGAGGTGTATATGGGTGGTAACCTCTTATTTATAATAATTCATATATTCCGGTATTACTTATTATAAGGGGCAGAGTGGTAGCCTATGATTTATAATAATTTATATATACCGTTATTTTACTTATTATGAGGAGTAGGGATAGTAGCCTATGATTTATAATATTCATAGATAACGGTATTCCTTATTATAAAGAATATAGGGTGGTAGCCTATGATTTATAATAATTAATATATTCCGGTATTCCTTATTATAAGGGGCAGAGTGGTAGCCTCAGATTTATAATAATTCATATAAACCGGTATTACTTACATGTATTATGAGGGGTATGGATAGTAGCCTATGAATTATAATAATTCATATATACCGGTATTCCTTATTATAAAGTATATAGGGTAGTAGCCTATGATTTATAATAATTAATATATTCCGGTAATCCTTATTATAAGTGGTATAGGGGGTGGTAGTCTCTGATTTATAATAATTCTTGTATACCGGTAATTACATGCATGGTATACACATATATAGATGGCAATTGGTTGCACGATATAACATTTATTTGTAGCTCCTATTATAGTATATTATATACCTGCATGTACTATATACATCCTCATATACATGAGCACATATATTCGCGCTGCAGTCGCGCATATATATATATATACATCATTTATACTGTATTTTAGTATATATATGTATAACATATACCGGTATATATAGGCCTCTATAATCTATATCTACGCGTGACCAATTTTTGACAGTTACCGGGAATCCACCTTTAAATAAATCGACCGATGTATTAGATTCGACGCGACAAAGATGCGTCCGTCTGTAACAAAATCGACCGCAGACGCATCACCGACGGATTTAATACAATTAGATTCGAGTCGACAAAAATCCGTCGTTTGGAACGGGCCTTAGGCACGAGCCACATCCCCTGTGTTCTTGGGACACAGAGAAACAACCAAATAATAGGTCATATATCACCTTAGATAATATAAATGCACATAGATGGCTATAGCAGACATTGCCTGATGGCCTAACATCAATAGAACTCCTCGTAACTATCGAACATGCATAAAAACACATTTAAGAATGCGCACGATGCTACGACTCGGATCAGCTGCAAACTCGATGTAAATATTGCCTGTACCGCATCACAAGAGTTACTTTCGTCAGGCACAAACGGAGAATTCTCGCCTCTCTCGACCCGGAGTGTCAGCTCTCATTCGCGGATGGTATCCCCATCTCGAAAGAGCAACACATCTTGGTGCTCCCAAAAACAGGACGACAGCTTTATCTTTTACCAGTTGACATATGCCAGATATACACATGCACGTATACGTTGATTCACTAACAGTTCACAATATGTCCTTAATAGGACAAGCCAATTAATAGTTAATCGTTAAACTTGACGCCCAATTGACTTCACGATTAATATTTAATATAGTGTCAATTCTAGTGCCTTAATTAGTTTAGTCTGTGTGATGAATCGAATTATCAGCCCGCCGGTGTTTAAATTGGTATACTAACCAGTTGGCACTAGAGATCAGAAATAGAGCTCGTTGAAACATTCGCTATTATTTACTCATGGAGTATCGATTGCTCGTCATTTTTTATGATGCACTTCGCTAGAAGAGGGGTTTCGTAAAATGGAGAGGCGATACTCAACAAAACGCCACAGGCAAATAGAAACCTGATTTTATCTTTAATTTTAAGATATCGTTATACTTTATATCAATATAACACACATATTTGTTCGAATAGGCCATTTTGTCTATTGTCTTCGGGCCTTATGGACGGCAATTAACCCTTTACCCAACAAACCGACCAAAACCGGCCAAATAAAGCTTCAACAGCCTAAAATATCTTCGGTCTGTCTCAATAGAACCATACAAATATGGGTATCATTGGAACCGACTTCTTGACCACATTGTGATGGTTACAGTTATGCCCTGTGCCAACGCATTCTCTTATATATGCGAGTCGACCATAGGTCGCCTCGCATATATAAGAGAATGCATTGGCCTAATTTTTAATGTGTTAAGCCAATGCATTCTCTTATATATGCGAGGCGACCTATGGTCGACTCGCATATATAAGAGAATGCATTGGCACAGGGCCGTTCTGTTGGGTAAAGGGTTAACGTGTCAGTAGTTGTAATGAATCAAATGCCTCTGACTGGGGCTGTATCATACAAGAATATCAATGGACTAAATGCACCCACGCAAAAAGATCAGCCCACATGATGGGCGGAAATTTGCTTTCTTTAACTAATAAGTGTAACACTACTTGGTTTTTTAAATGAGATAATGTAAAAATTATCAAAATGAATATATTTTAACTGATAACCCGAAGACCAAAGTGTACTATCGCTCCAATTATAACCTATATACAGTTTAAGATTCTTCAGTACATTGTTTTCAGATGTAACTATTTTTAAGGGCCACCGTTTCGAAGAGCAAGGGTACTTAGCCACAAGCCATTCAAATTTGTCTTCGAAGAAACTGACATCCATGCCTTATTGCACAAAGGGTAATTTCGTCCTCCTAGAATTTTCAATGGCCTCGTCAAATCTCAAATTATTCATTTTCTGTTGACGTTCGTTTTTGATGTTTGTTTAAATAATATGCAATATACGGGACATTGGTGATTGGTATAAGAACAATATTCTGTTGAGTATAAAAGGAAATGATCTCGTAAATGGCTTTAAAATACAAAATCTTTGGGTTGGGCCAAAAAATAAAGGGTTTTGATTCTCAGGCATAGCCTCATGGCAAAAAAATGGCACTCGTTGGACCACTTTATTTCGATTTTAGATTTCACCGTACTTTGTAAATCGGTAACACGAAAATAGGAAATTGTCACACAGAAATTAGTTATGCTTCTAATATCGAATAGGAGCTAAATACAACGTTGTGTGTGTGGGTATTCAACAAAAGATCATAGGCAAAATAACCATCAGGTATATTGTCACCAAACCCCCAAGTTTATTGGTCAAATGTGTTGAAATATTTTGTAAAAGATCAGCAGGACATTATATATTTGACCTTTGCTGCCTTTGCATAGTAAGTAAGTAACACTGCAAAATAGCGTTTCCCCCTTGCTACACTATTGCGATCGGATGTACTCAAACCGGCGCGCAATACAGTTTGACAAGCGGTGGAAATTGGCTATGTTTATGATGGTTATTTGAAGTGTTGTTGTCTATCATCCATTGCGGTACATATAGAGTCTCTAATTAGTCAGCTGAATAAGTGAACCAGGACTTCCTATGGTAGTTTTGGAAGATCACTTTATCTTTTCGTTTCGACTGTATTTACGTTCCGTAATATATATATATATGAATCGGATATGTAGTTCTGCGTGTTGCTAAAATGATAGTGCCGATGTTAAAATCATATCAATATATAATATCATTCTATAGGTAATCCCTATATGATGTACGGGCAGTACAATGTCATAATTTGTCATTCGTTATATCAGATTAAATTAGTTTATATCCATTACAAATTTCTCCCTATATTTTTCTGGACCTGGGAAGGTATAATAACCCATGCTTACTATGCCAGTCTATGGTCAGAAACAAATATAAAATAAAAATAAAACCCTTGCTCCCTCATTGATTTTAAAAAAATGCCTGAGATTCAAATACATGTATCTGTTTTTGTTTGGCCTTAGAGGCTTGGTTGGTGATGTAGGTTCCCGATCCTGCATTCTCTGTGTTCGGTTTTCGACAAAGAATGGGGGTTCGAATACATCGCTGAAGAGACCGTTTCTGCCAAAATGTTGACCGCAAAACACTCATTCTGGACGACTCCTCGACCTGATGACCTCTTATGCCCAGCTCTCTGGTATAATTAGAACTCATTTTTCGCGGATGATAATATCCAGAACTGGGAGAAATGTGTCACCACTCTAAAGCCGATGTTCCGCATAAAATAGTCCGATTAGTTGCATTGTTATTTGATGACTTATTCGATCTAATAATTATGTATGGCTCATGATCTTTGATCACCAATCATCCGGAAACATGTGTCCGATATGATTTCCATTGATGTTACACTGGTGTGGTCTGACTCGATAGCGGCCGATCGACGTACTATTCAATGCTGTCACCTCGGACAATTGTGCTGTTGGACGTGTCTACAAATATCAATTTACTCCATGTTGTAATATCATATAGATAATGTATATAGACTATTCTATATTAGTGTTGCAATGCAAATCTTATTCAATGCTTACTTCGACGCTAAATGTAAATGTTTTCGTACCCACGAATCGACAGAATAGAACTAAATTCAACATAGGCGCCTGTTCTTGACCCAGCTATAACAATAACGTGGTATATCATGGCGTGATAATAAAGCCGAGTCTGAAACGCGGTACGGAATCTGACGAAGTCTGCCGATTGCGACGAACACCATATATGGCATTGAGGCTCTTGTGCGGAAACGCCGATTGATATGATATGCCGGTCGTGTATACTAACTATATGAATCAGGGAGCTAAATGTGTTCTAGAGTCGGGGAGCGAGTACACCGTGGAAGGTAACTGAAGGTGAAGGTAACTGAAGAATGACCTTCACCTGATGCATGCGACACGTTATTAAAGGATGACATAGCGTTTATTTGATTTGTACATCATATCTAAATAATTTAAACTGGTGAATGAATGGGGGAATGGATTTTTGTGAGCGGGAAATTATTTAACTAGCTGCTGTAGTTCTGGATTTTTCCAGATCAAATTTGGCTGTGGGATAGCCCTGTCGTACACTTGGGGATTTATTTTAAAAAGTAAACACATGACCTATGATTTTTCTTGCAATTTCGTGATCAACTGGTGTCAATCTAGCTCGGTAAACATAACTGGTATGGCCTGCAGGCTTCAGTTCAGTGAATTTGGCCGAAACGTTAACACTGTCGCCTATAGGAAACCATTTAGTTCAGTGATTCCTATACCATCTTCTCCGTAAGGATTCGAATACATCGTTGCATAGACAGTTTCTGCCAACATTTTGCCCGTGAACACTGTATGGCCTTGAGGTTCGTGGAGGGAAACGTTTGATATGCTATGCAGGTGACTGACATAACGGTTGCGCATACAAACTACCATCTCCAGAATAATGGTTTGGTGAACACGCGGAATGACATTGAGGCTCGTGGGAAAGTGTCGACAGTACGCGCTAGTTGTGCAAGAAATCACCATATCCAGAAATACAAAACCGAAAAGCAATCAAGACTCACTCAACCAAGAATCGAGCGACAATGATAACGGTTTATTCAACGACAAGATAATTGCAAACTAACCTGGCTGTCGAAAAAAAACGGATAATAGTAGTAGAAATGGATCCGATTTGTTAGTCTCGGTTTTTATTGTCAGGTATCGACTTTGAAAATAGTAAGTTTCGAATTAATGTCGAAAGAGAAAATGTGCAATGTTCGTCCATAATAAGGAGCGTTCGTTGTTTCGTTGCCCAAAAAAACAGTAGTCAATAATGAGCGTTTTAAATTTGGTTCTGGTTTTCAAGAGCTTTTGTACTTGTTTGCGACGCGTTATTTGCTGATCGATGTTTCGTGAATTTTGGCTATGCTATATAATGGTGATTGTAAGCAAGCGTCAGGTTTCATTTGCCTGGTGAACGAAAAATTAGCGTAGGAAATTCGTACTATCTGGTGTCACATGTGACATCTTTGGTGTTCAACCTGTGCGAATTAAGTCCTATGAGAAACCGTTTCAGCATGGTCATTGCCCGTGCACGAGCACGCGGGGTAGCATTGATGACAGTACGTGCATGGGAAAACGTTGACTGTCCGAGATGGTTGTGCAACAAATTACCATCTCCTGAAATTCTGCACCAAACGACAAGACCCATTACGTCATGTGAACGATTTACACAACTAAACGGCGTGATAATAGCAAACATGGCGGTCGATCAGGCGGATTGTGAGTTGGTGAAATGGATCTGATTGGAAAATTCTCGTTTTCTCGCTTCGTGGCCTGTGTTTTCTCATATAATTTTACTGAAACTGTTAATGAAAACATAGCTGTGTCTGAATCGGTGTTACTTGCACCACAGGACATTAGACATGTTATCAGCTCTGATGGGAATATCGATGTCAAACTAAATCCCTGATATCACCCGATTACAGTTCGCTATATGGACTCAATTACGAAAGGATTGTGAGATATTGCCGTGTCATGCAATCAAGATAAACTAGAAGACGATGTCTTTATTCGAAGATTTCTCATGCAATCAAAGATTAGTCAATGTCGATTTACAGACGGGCCTCGTGCAGTGCTTTTAGTTCATACTGCGGCTGCTGCCATCTCCTCGAGATTAAAGTGACTCCGGTAGTGTGATCAAATGGAAATAGAGAATAATCTTGTTCAAAGTAGTAATATGTACACTGCAAATAAGAGTGTTCAGATTTGAACGCGTTCAGCCCCAGATGTGTTCAGTTACTGAACAGTAAGTGTTCAATTTTGAACGTATATGTTCAGAAAACTCATTTATTAACGGTAGTGTTCAAACCTGCTGGTCTATTTTGCTTCACGATGAGTTTTGTTTTGTTTTGAGCATTTTCCAGATCGGTAGAAAACATATCAGGGACGTGGTGGCGACACGGGAGAAGGGGCGAGGTAGTTGTAAATTGCAAATCCCAGATATAAAATTACACCCCTCCCCAAATGGAAATTGTCCAATTCAGTCAAATCAGTACCACATATCCGTGAATATATATAGTGTTCAAATATTGATCGATACCGATATTTTTATGTTGCCGGTTCATCACTTGTGTAGAAAATCACGATATAATACGATCCCACGCTATTTTGTTTTACACTAATTTCAGTATTGAACACTGCCGTTCAGTCCGTGTTCGCTTTTCTTGAACATATGTGTTCAAGGTGAGACCACGGGCATGGTCATTAATCATTCACGCTTATCTAATGGCATGCGATCCCACTGGACTGTCTGCATTGAGTTCTCTTAACAAAATAGCATGTAGCGTCGTCTTTTGAAACATGATATCGTTCCACGCAACTGGCATTAATTAATTTCGGTTTGAATATCTGTGTAGTTTGATGTATATGGATGGATAAAGCCTTCACATTGATGGAATCAAGTCAGTTGCGCCATTCTTTGGCGTTAGATTAAAGGTTCGAAACATAGTTGGTATTTATAGGGTCTTTACTGACAAGAGACAAGGTCAAGTTTATCAATACAGCCTGCACTACGCATGGTAAGTACCGGTATATGTAATCCAATGTATCATCATCATAATTATCAGCATATGTGTTTATGTATATATTTATCTAAAAACATGCAAAGTTAAAAAAATTACAATTCAGTTGATGACATTAGTTGGAAATTTCGCACCCAATTGTGGTTGAAATTGTTCTAATTATTTTGTTTGATATTCCGTCCAGATATTAGTGGGGAATATGCTGATATCGGTTAATTATTTGATAATAAGTGAGTGTCTCATTCATGCAGGTACTGTTTAAAACTTCTGTGAACTTTGTCATAAGCATGCTCACGGTTAATTTTCTCGCAAAAACAAAACAAAAACACTTGAGGTCATTGGGGAATCTTTGGTGTCACATATTATATATTAAATTTTATTATATTAGTAGATCTCCAATAAAAATATATTGATGTGCCGGTTATTCGTACATGGATCATTGCTAAATTGCCCAATACATTTTCTAAACTAGTTAACGTGTGGTGTTCCACCGTTTTAATTGGTGATGTTACCGTGTGGCCAAACACTGAAAGAAATAATGTTTTATAATTTCGGAAGCGGTGTTGACTGGTGTCTTTGAATTGGTACGGTATTAATATCAGGATATCATAATATGATTGTAACGCCGGGAAACTCGGAAAAAAGTACTGGGTGGTAAGATCGCATCCTAATAGCATCACAATTGGAAAACTAATGTTCTAATATATTAAATTATTCTTTCTTTCAGGAGCTGCATATAGAGCATCGATCGAATATCTGCGGAAACTTTGGCACAACATATACGGATATTACAAACTACTCACGTTGGGTGTAGCTGAACTACCAGAAATTATGTTACCGTAGAAATGTCTATTGCTATATTAGCTAGCACCGTCAACAAATTCTAGTGACTGTTAAGCCATTACTGCATGGTGTCAGCTGGTGCCAAAAATCCAGAAAGTTCAACAGGAACCGGCACATAAATACATCGCACATTCAATGTTAAAAGATTTGTGGACTAATGTGTGTGACTAATTCCGATAGTTCAAAGAATTGGACCTAATATAATAAACCTCACGTCTAGCCTTACCTAAAACATGGTAACTGTGATGCACTGTCCGAGATGTAAAGTTGACAGTTTGTTATTAATTCAGTGGTTGAAGGATATTCCAGACGTTCAGGATGTTCATTCGGCCAACTGGATTTCGTGCGAAATTAATACTGTTGCCAATTCTGACCAACACGGCATGGATGTTTTTGGATACGGATTATTCAAGTAAACGTGACTGTTGTGCCATTGATTTATCAGCTTATCAGTCTCATTAAATGTTATTTACCTATATACTACTCACATTTTAATTAGGTTGAATGACCTTATTCCCCAACAATTACATCAGCATTTCATAAAATATACATGCTTCTGTATGGAATAGTTACATTATATTTAAATTATTACCGATAGCTTCAGCTTGTTCTCAGTAATCATACATAAATAACCACAAAAGTATTGGGCCAGTTAATTTCTATTAGATGTACACAGGAGAAGAATGGCACTAATACTGTTAAAGTGTGACTACAGACTGTTGAATTTGATCTCGCGTTTGCGAAGCCTTGTGTTCGTGTATATGAAGAATGCTAGTATTTAAATTTAGTTCTTTTGTGAACACGTGTGTTCAGATTTTGTCGTTTGAACACATATAAATGTTCAAAAGCTGTTGCAGTGTTCGGAACACATCAAGCGTTCACATATTTCGAACACTCATGTTCAAAATCTGAACATGATGTGTTCAAAACTGAACGCTTATATGCATTCATAAATTGAACACATCCATGCAATTCATTGAACACATGCGTTCAAATCTGAACACCGGGGACCGTTCAGAGTAATTGAACACATCTGTTCTAAATTGAACACTGAACAGTGTTCATTATCTGTTGCATTTTTGGCGTTCAAATTTGAACACTTTTATTTACAGTGTATATGATAACTGAAAACTGTACATAATTCAGGGAATGGATCGATCGAGGCCGTAGGCCGAGATCGTTCCATTCGCTGAAATAATGTACAGTTTGAAGATATTATCTGACTTAAAACATGGCCGAGTCCATTTGTTTGATACGTCACCTCTTATCAGAATGGATTAACCCGAAATTGGATCAAGACACCTGAGTCGTACCATGTGTTCGGCCCATTCCACTCGCTCATTGGCTGCACGGATAGCGTGACATCTTGACCCATTGTCAACTTAATGGACATGTAATAGCCTACCCCATTGCGTTTCCGACCGTTTGAATGAACACGACGTACCACCAATGAGCTCCTTCTGCGATAGATTTGCGAATATCATCGGGAGTTCTGCCCTTACATTTCGCCATTTGTATTAAATTATTTATGCGGCATATTTCGGATATTGCGGAGAATTATACATTGAATGGCAGATTGGTGCGAGCGATATGCATAATTGGATATTTGGCGATCTTGTAGTTTGAGATCGCGTGTAATACTGAAGATCGAAGGACTACATTTACGTGTAAATTACATAGTTCGCTACGCGGCCTTAATTCCCAAAGGATTGTGAGCTATTGCCGTGTCATATTATCAAGATAAACTGTAAGAAAATGGTTTTATTCTGATATTTCTCATGCAATCAAAGTCAATGTCGATATACAGACCAGCCGCATGCGTCCCGTTTGGTGATTTAGTCCATGCTACCATCTCTTTGAGATAAATATTTTGATAAACTAGCAATTCTTTGTGCAGCTGCTCTCAGCGTGAATGCACTTATGTGACAATGTGAGGGGATGTGAAGTTGCTTGGCTGCGCCCAAACATGACGGAACAAATTACGATTTCCAGAATTACTGCACCCACGATTTCCAGAATTACTGCACCCATTATTTCAAGATTCTAGTGGCCATGAAAGGACTGATTTGTCAACCTAAATCTCTTAAATCTCTAGTTATAGATATCTATATGTGGACTTAATTCCCAAAGGATTGTGAAATATTGCCCGCCGTGTCATTACATGCAATCAAGATACAATAGAAGACGAATGTCTTTATTTGGAGAATTCTCATGCAATCAAATTCAATTTTGATATGCAGACCGGCCTCAGGCGTCCCCTGTAGTGCTTTAGTGCATGTTGCCATCTCCTTTATATTAACATTTCGATAACCTAGCCATTGTGTGTGCAGCTGCTCTCGGTGCATTATGTGGCAATGTGAGATGTATAGTTGCTTCACTGCGCCAAAACCTGACGGAACAATTTACAATCTCCAGAATTACTGCACCGAAATGATAGACATTCCATCAATATTTCATTGCCATTAAACGTCTGATATTGTAACGACGTGACAATAACTGGACCCGAATCGTTATTCTCGGTTTCTCGCATGGTGGTCTCTCTCATATGAGATCACCGAAACTATTAATGTAAACAGAGCCACGCCTTGGTCGGGGAAACTTGCACAATTGGACATTATTTGTGTTATCAGCTCTGATTGGAAGATCGATATATAACATAACACCATGTAAGTCCCTGATATCACTAGCTTATAGTTCGCTATGTGGACTTATTTCCCCAAGGTTTGTGAGATATTGCCGTGTCATATTATCAAGATAAACTATAAGAACCTGGCTTTATTCTGATATTTCTCGTGCAATCAAAGTCAATGTCGATATACAGAGGGCCTCATGTGCCCCGTATAGTGATTTTAGTTCATGCTGTCACCTCCTTTCGATTAACATTTTGATAAGCCAGCTATTCCGCATGCAGCTGCTCTCAATCTGAATGCAATATGTGACAATGTGAGTGGATGCATAGTTGCTTCGCTGCGCCCAAAACTGATGGAACAAATTACCATCTCCAAAATGACTACATGCTCCGACAAGAAAGACACATTCTATCAAGATTACAGTGGCCATTTAACGACTGATATTGTAAAGACGTGGTAATGGCAAACGTATAAGTCCATCAATTGCATATAAGTAGTACAAATGGATCCGATTCGTTATTCTCAGTTAATCACATCGTGGCCTGTGTTTTCTCACATTATCTCATTTAAACTGTTAACGCAAATAGAGCCATGCCTTTGTCGGTGAAATTTGCACAATTGGACAGTATTCGTGTTATCAGCTCTGATGGGAAGATCGATGTCATACTAGATCCCTGATATCACTAGGTCATAGTTCGCTATGTGGACTTAATTCCCAAAGGATTGTGAGATATTGCCGTGTCATATTATCAAGATAAACTGTAAGAAAATGGCTTTATTCTGAGATTTCTCATGCAATCAAAGTCAATATAGATATACAGACCGCGGTATCATTCGCATAGTGATTGTAGTGCTTGCACCGGAAGACAATTCCACAAAGATTTCAGTGAAAGTAATGCTTTATTAGTCTCCGCCATTATACATGGGACATGATACATGAAACGACTTATATATTGCAGACGTGATAATGGCAAACATAAAAGTCTTTGAAGCGCGTGTAAGTAGTAGAAATGGATCCGATTAGTTATTCTCGGTTTCTCGCATCGTGGTATCTCTCGTATGATCTCACTGGAACTATTAATGTAAACAGAGCCATCCATACCTTGGTCGGTGAAACTTGCCCAATCGGACATCATTCTTGTTGCCAACGATGATGGGAAGATCGATGTAATAATAAATCCCTGGTATCACCAGCTTACAAAGATTACCAAAGATATTGCCTTGTCAAGATAAAATATAAGAAAAAGGCTTTATCCTGATATGTATCATGCAATAACAATCAATGTCGATATGCATATCAAGGCCTAATGCGTCCCCATTAGTCCGTTAAGTGCATGCTGCCATTCTTTTAATATTAACATTTTGATACATTAGCCATTCTGCGTACAGCTTCTATCGACGTCATTGCAATTATATATAATACTAGAAGGTGACCCGACTTCGTCCGGGCTATTAAAAAACCAAATTTCAAGTCGATTGCTCCACCCGTTTCCTAGATCTGGTCTGCGCATGCGCGAAGCTGGTGTCGCACGTGCTCGGCGACCCGATAAAATTCGTATCCGGGGCAAGATACATTCACATACCAAATTTCAAGTCGATAGCTACACCCGTTTCCGAGATATATAGCCCAATGTCATTTGCGGATACCTCGGCCGGTGATGAGTTAACGCGACACAGTCAAATGCATCGGCAGGGTGAGAGTTAACGTAATCTAACTTTATGACCTCTGACGACGTCATAGAAATTACGCATTGATTTTATCCCGATAAAAGCATCGGACCACTTGTACCTAATAATTGAGGCAGATAACTAAAACGGATACATACATATTATATATCGTTGGAAAGAGGACACGCCACAGATTCTAACCGTGCAAATTATATGACTGGCAATTTATTATTCGCGCTATATCGAATCGATTTGTGAGCACCGAACTGAAATATATTAGCGCAAAAACGGCGTAAAAACAGATTTGACCTCCGCACGTGAAAAGTTGACCTCGCACGGACAAATAAATATGCCTATGTTCGTCTCCGGCCGAAAATACCCTAAAATACCAAATTTCATCGAAATTGGCTTAGTCGTTTTGGAGTCCATCGATTTCAAACACACACACAAACAAACAAACACACACACAAACAAACAGATCTTTCAAAATATATAATAGATGTGACGATGTGAGGGGATTTATAGCTGTTTGGCTGCGCTAAAACCTGACCGAACAAATTACCATTTACAGAATTACTGCACCGAAATGAAATACCCATTTCATCAAGATCCAAGTGGCCACGAAACGACTGGTGTTGCAAAGACGTGTCAACCTAAATACCTGAAATCACTATAGGTTATCGCCCTCTAGTGCCTTTAGTGCATGCTACAATCTTCTTGAGATTAACAGTTTGATCAGCCAGCCATTTTGCGGGTGTGTCTTTTTACCGGATTCCGGATTCCGGATCCCGGATTTCGACCCGGATTTAGGTGTCTTTTTACCGGATTTCGACCCGGATTTGGGTATGAATTTCATGCTTGTTTTATCACACATTTAACCCATTAAAAGCCGTTTCTGACACGCGGAAACTGGTTAGGAGGTGAGATTAAACCAATATAGGGCTGTCGTGTTCATTCAACCCGATTAATCGTATTTAAAGGTACATATCGTGCCCGGATCAGCATACTTCGTATTTTTTCATATAGACACGGCGGTTGGATTGATTTTACGTGATCATGATGGCATTTAAGGGAACACACCATGTCCGGATCCGAATTAATTATCTCGTAATTATTGATCATATTTAAAGGTAGATATCATGTCCGGATCCGGTTTTTTTCTCTCTCTTTTTTTCCATATAAATTATCGTCTTTTTGATATATTAAATGTCACGTGGAACAAAGTTATAAGTTGATTTTGAGACGTTATTCTAGGCTGTTGGGTTGATTTCACGGCATTTAAAGGTACACACCATGTGCGGAACCGAATTAATTTCCACGTATTTACTGATAATATTTAAAGGTACAGATTATGCCCGGATCCGGATTTTTCTTCTTATAAAGTAATGCTTATTTAATACAATAAATGTAAACTGAGTCGCGTGGAACTAGGTTATAGATGTTGATGTTTAGATCAGATAATTCCCGGATTCGGATACGAATAGTTATTTTCTATTTCATATAAATAGTCAAGTATTTAATACATTAAATGGCAGCTGAGCCACGCGGAACTCAGTTTTTTGGAAACGGTGAACATGGCGCTTGGATTGATTTCACACGAGAATGCGCCCATTTACAGACAAACTTTATGCCCGGATCTGGATCCGGATTTTATGTGTCTTTTTCCAATTTCGACCCGAATCCTGATCTCAATTTCATGTTTATTATAACCCATGATCAACACATTAAAAGACATTTCAGACCCGCGAAAACATGGCACAGGTTGCGTTTAACAGTAATATCATTGGGATTGAAATAAATTGACTTGCTTTTGTGAAGATTTTTTGTTCTCCAGCCCACAAAAAAACCTGGTGCAGTTTAAATGGTTTATTGTTTTAGTTCGATTATAAACGATTATATTTGTGATACTAGTAGTATTACTATTGTAAATTCGATATTTAAGCCGGTTTAAGTGAGATAGATGTACGACTTGTATTAAGCGTTTTATGTCCCGACGCCCGAATCGTTATAAAAACACGGATAGCATAATCATCCCGTTGCAGCCCGCTATTGTTTATACAGTGATTATATAGTCTGGCCGCCCGAATCGTTATAAAAACACTGCTAGCATATACATCCCGTTGCAGCCAGCTACAGTTTATACAGTGATTAACTAGTTTAAAGGTACAGACCATGCCCGGTTCCGGTTTAAAAAAAAAATATCCATATAGATGAACGCCTATTTAATATATTAAATGTCAGCTGAGTTAAGAGGAAGTTAGAAGTTGATTTTGAGAGGTTAGACCCGGCTGTTGGATTTATTTCACGGAAGGATGATCGCATTTAAAGGTGCATGCCATGCACGGATCCGAATTAAATATCGCGTATTTATTAATCATTTTTAAAGGTACAGATTATGCCCGGATCCCGATTGTTCTCCTTTCACTTATAAATTAACTCCTATTTAATACATTAAATGCCAGCGGAGTCACGTGGAACACAAGAAATAAGCTGTCCATATATTACGGCGTTTATTGAATTATAAAACACATATTTACCGCAGTACGTGTAACTAAGTTCTTGCAATATGGAAGCATATGTCGCGGAATATATTTATATACAGGATATATATACAACATCACATCACATACATGATAAATCAGGTAAATATATAACACATACTAATACTTCATTCAATATATATAAAAGTTAGAAATATACGGACAGAACTGACACTCCATCGTTCATCATGTCAAATTCAACACATGTTACAGTATAATTAATTCCATATAAATTTTGATTACTCCTTGAAAAATAAATGTACGAATTTCAATAAAAGTTTGATCTCCAGACTCCAGCACACTAAAACGTAAACGTATATTATTACATGAGATATATATATCTCGATATGATAATATTTATAATTTGAAGCACGTTAGCAGGTTGAACCACAACACATTTACATTATTCATATTTTATGGTGTATATTATCAACAATATACATATAGCATGCTTAATTGTAAGTCGAATCCCAGTCGTGAAACTCATCCAGGTGATTCAAACATTCAAACAAAGGAATCTTAAAATCATAAATTTATATTAATAAAAATGATTTTAATATTTAAAATTCTATATGCCATAAGTATATTATATTCCGAAAATGATTAGATTCTTGGATTAGAAGTTCCTACGTATAATTCGTACCTGGTTCCGCGTGACTCAGTTACCATTTGATGAATTAAATACACGACTAAACATCAACATCTATAACCTGGTTCCATTCGACTCAGCTGACATTTAATGTATTAAATAGGCATTAATTTATGAGAAAAAAATCCGGATCCGGGCATAATCTGTACCTTTAAATTTTATCAGTAAATACGCGGTAATTAATTCGGATCGCACATGGTGTGTACCTTTAAATGCGATAATCCTTCCGTGAAATCAATCCAAAAGCCGAGTCTAACGTCTCAAAATCAAATTATATAGTATTTTGTACTAATAGTACCGTTTCAGTAATTGATATATATCTGTTGTATATTTATTAAACAACCATGCGGTATATGGACAGTTTATATTTTCTGTTCTGTTCAAACCCAGCCATGTTACCGCGTGTCTGAAATGTCTTTCAATGTGTTAAATGTGGGATATAATAAACATAAAATGCAAACGCGGTTAGGGTCGAAATCAGCAAAAAGAGACACATCAAATCCGGATTCAAATAGGGAAATAAAGTGTGTCTTTAAACGGACTAATTCTAAAACCTGGTTCCACGTGACTCCGCTGGCATTTAATGTATTAAATATGAGTTAATTTATAAGTGAAGGGAGAACAATCGGGATCCGGGCATAATCTGTACCTTTAAAAATGATTAATAAATACGCGATATTTAATTCGGATCCGTGCATGGCATGCACCTTTAAATGCGATCATCCTTCCGTAAAATAAATCCAACAGCCGGGTCTAACCTCTCAAAATCAACTTCTAACTTCCTCTTAACTCAGCTGACATTTAATATATTAAATAGGCGTTAATTTATATGGAGATTTTTTATTTTTAAACCGGATCCGGGCATGGTCTGTACCTTTAAACTAGATAATCACTGTATAAACTGTAGCTGGCTGCAACGGGATGAATATGCTAGCAGTGTTTTTATAACGATTCGGGCGGCCAGACTATATAATCACTGTATAAACAGTAGCGGGCTGCAACGGGATGATTATGCTATCCGTGTTTTTATAACGATTCGGGCGTCGGGACATAAAACGCTTAATACAAGTCGTACATCTATCTCACTTAAACCGGCTTAAATATCGAATTTACAATAGTAATACTACTAGTATCACAAATATAATCGTTTATAATCGAACTAAAAAAATAAACCATTTAAACTGCACCAGGTTTTTTTGTGGGCTGAAGAACAAAAAATCTTCACAAAAGCAAGTCAATTTATTTCAATCCCAATGATATTACTGTTAAACGCAACCTGTGCCATGTTTTCGCGGGTCTGAAATGTCTTTTAATGTGTTGATCATGGGTTATAATAAACATGAAATTGAGATCAGGATTCGGGTCGAAATTTGAAAAAGACACATAAAATCTGGATCCAGATCCGGGCATAAAGTTTGTCTGTAAATGGGCGCATTCTCGTGTGAAATCAATCCAAGCGCCATGTTCACCGTTTCCAAATAAACTGAGTTCCGCGTGGCTCAGCTGCCATTTAATGTATTAAATACTTGACTATTTATATGAAATAGAAAAGAACTATTCGTATCCGAATCCGGGAATTATCTGATCTAAACATCAACATCTATAACCTAGTTCCACGCGACTCAGTTTACATGTATTGTATTAAATAAGCATTACTTTATAAGAAGAAAAATCCGGATCCGGGCATAATCTGTACCTTTAAATATTATCAGTAAATACGTGGAAATTAATTCGGTTCCGCACATGGTGTGTACCTTTAAATGCGATAATCTTTCCGTGAAATCAATCCAACAGCCTAGTATAACGTCTCAAAATCAACTTATAACTTTGTTCCACGTGACATTTAATATATCAAAAAGACGATAATTTATATGGAAAAAAAGAGAGAGAGAAAAACCGGATCCGGACATGATATCTACCTTTAAATATGATCAATAATTACGAGATAATTAATTCGGATCCGGACATGGTGTGTTCCCTTAAATGCCATCATGATCACGTAAAATCAATCCAACCGCCGTGTCTATATGCAAAAATAAGTATGCTTATCCGGGCACGACATGTACCTTTAAATACGATTAATCGGGTTGAATGAGCACGACAGCCCTATATTGGTTTAATCTCACCTCCTAACCAGTTTCCGCGTGTCAGAAACGGCTTTTAATGGGTTAAATGTGTTATAAAATAAGCATGAAATTCATACCCGAATCCGGGTCGAAATCCGGTAAAAAGACACCTAAATCCGGGTCGAAATCCGGGTTCCGGAATCCGGAATCCGGTAAAAAAGACACACCCCCATTTTGCTTGCAGCTGCTTACAACTTGAATGCATTATCTCACAATATGAGGGGATGTATAGTTGCTTGGCTGCGCCTAAACCCGATAGAACACATCAACATTTCCAGCAATACTGCACCGAAATGAAATACCCATTACATCAAGAATCCAGTGGCCATTTAACGACCGATATTGTAAAGACGTAATAATTATTATAGCTAACATAACAGTCTATCTGAGCGCATATAAGTAGTAGAAATGAATCCGATTCGTTATTCTCGGTTTCTCGCGTCGTGGTCTGTGTTTTCTCATATGATCTCATTGAAGCTATTAATGCAAACAGTCATGTCTTGATCGGTGAAACTTGCACACTTGGACATTATTCGTTTACCAGCTCTGACGGTAGATAATGTCACGAATCTCTACTCTGGCTAACGCCCGTATATATCATACATGTATTCCACCATTACAAAACATGTGAACTGTTTGATGTTCTGACCCATTATAACATGGAACTATATAGCATTGAAGAAACAATGGGGGGAATATATATATATTTGTTAATACGTGTTCCTCAATAATCTACTTCACATTAGGGGGTGGTCCCAGCTCGAAATTGCATGCTTTTCTTTTACTTTTGTGAGCCAATATCGCAACAAAAAAAACATTGAATTAATTACCCAGGAAAATGCAATAAGTGTAAGAGATGCAAAGCAAAATCGCTCACAAAGTCCGTTAAATCGTGCAATTTTTAGTTGGGACCTTCACATAAAGTGAATTACATTATTAAGTAACAGGTAATAACTAAGAAATATATTCCCCGTGTTATTTTTTTTTAATTTATAAGGTTCCCTAAAAACCTTTAAAAGTTCCCAGATTTTGTGTTGGTGGAATATAATCTCTACGGGCGTTATAGCCAGAGTAGAGCTTCATGGCATGATCTACTCTGATCTACTAATATCGATGACGTACTAAATCCCTGATATCACCCGATTATAGTTCGCTATGTAGACTTAATTCCCAAAGGATTGCGGGATATTGTCGTGTCATAAAACCAAGATAAACTATAAGAAAATGTCAAAAGTTACTCGGAGATATCTAAAGCAATCAAGGAATACTCCATTTCCATTAGATCTAGTTTTATGATAAGCCAGATGTTTTTCGGCAGCTACTCCCAGAGCATGTTCTCCTGACCATATAAGCTCAATTTGAACCTAGCTGGAGGTCTAAATATAAGTTCTGGTAATGTGTTTTGACGGTGGCCCGCGCCATACAACAAAATAACGGGTAACCCTTTACCCAACAGAACGGCCCTGTGCCAATGCATTCTCTTATATATGCGAGTCGACCATAGGTCGCCTCGCATATATAAGAGAATGCATTGGCTTAACACATATTAAAGAAAAAATGGTAAAAAGTGTTAAAAAAAAGTTTTTTTTAGGCCAATGCATTCTCTTATATATGCGAGGCGACCTATGGTCGACTCGCATATATAAGAGAATGCATTGGCACAGGGCATAACTGTAACTATCACAATGTGCTCAATGAGCCGGTTCCAATGATACCCATATTCCCATGGT
This sequence comes from Siphonodentalium dalli, assembly GCA_032622095.1. Lineage (NCBI taxonomy): Eukaryota > Metazoa > Mollusca > Scaphopoda > Gadilida > Siphonodentaliidae > Siphonodentalium > Siphonodentalium dalli. The sequence continues at coordinate 109,652,832 of CP136067.1, read as the reverse complement.
TTTATTGAGACAGACCGAAGATAATTTAGGCTGTTAGGGCGTTTCTGGGCGTTCTGTTGGGTAAAGGGTTAATTCAATATGGGCTTATTTCAGAATCAAATAAGTCCAATGTGAACATATGTGAATATTTAGGTTCAATATGATCCTGTTTGCATGAGAGTACAGTAATGCTCTAAATAATCGACGTCTTAACCACAGCAGAATTATCCTGAAAAATTACCCATAATTCTGCTGTGGTTAAGGAGTCGATTATTTAGACCATTACTGTATATTGACGCTCAACTTGGAACGATGCTACAATGCATAGGAGCGTTTGGATGGGAAGTATACTCGGCTGCACCCGAGTGGGACAGGAACACATTCTACATTGGATCATGCCATGAATCACTACTATAGCCAACGGCCGGGTGTCAGCCAGAGTAGAGATTCATGGCATGATCTAATTCTGCATACGATTGGTTCAACACATTCCAGTTACCAGTGCCTTGTTCTGTCTGCATATGGGTGTTCGGTGGCTCAGTTGCTAAAGTGCATGGCGCATTAGGCTAATAAGTCATCCATCAATGGCGGAATTAGATGAGCGCGGACTAGTAATCCACGTACAGTACCAGTCAAAAGAAGTGGTATATTAAGCGCGCTATTTTCGTGCCCAATATCGCAATAATTTTGCAAGTGGAAATGATTATAAGCGCGCCGCTTGCGATATTATTGCAACATTTTGCGCTTAATATCGCATTATTTCGCGCTTAATATTGCGACATCTTGCGCTCAAAATTATGACATTTAAATCAAATTATTGCTTCTATATTGTTTATTGCATAAATAGAGACAATGTTTTAGATTTGTATATAATTATAGTTGTAAATGCTATATGTACACTATATGTACACTATATGCACATTACTTATCTAATATAAATATAACACTGTCGGGTCTGTGGGAAATTTAGCGGGCTTAATATCGCAATATTTTGCGTTCAAATCGCAATAATAAGCGCGACAGATCTATGGTATTGCGCTATAATATACCACTTCTTCTCACTGGTACTGTATATGGCAGCTAACCTGATTTTTGTATCTGGGCAAGTCAGTTGCTTTCCTGTGGTAGGTGGTGCCTACATACCGTGGAGTGATTTCTCGTTGAACTAAACCATGCATGCATGTGTGCGGTCTATTCCCCACCAGCAAAACTAACAAGATCGTGATATGGCATATCGACTGACACGGGGGTAAACCATAATAGACCAAACACCAGTTTGCAGCCCGACCAACACAATGCCCTGTGTAATAACCAAATATTATACGCTAGAATGAATGAAGGAAATAACTCTGAATATTCCACCGCTGGTGGGTGTATTCTAATATTCGGTTCCATAAATTGATTTGAAATATGAAGTTACCATAATAATTTCAATATTGACATGAGATTGCGTTCCACGTCATTTATTGTCGATATGATATAGGGCCCAAGGTACACACGAAAGAACCGATATCTGGTCGGAAATACCAACATAACACCCACATATTTAATTATGGGACCGGAATTACGAACGTTATCTAACAGAGAATCCGTTGCAATTACAGTTATTATACATGTACTGACACGGGGATAACTTGCTTTGTACCATAATTTTCTATGTTATATGTATATATATATATAGTGTGTGTATAACGCCTATATATTTCATACATTTCAGGTTTGCACCCAACGATTGGTATATATTTCTACTGTGGATGTGAATGTTTAAACATCATTCCATGGGTTAAATGTTTATACCCTTTGTAGAGCTACATTGTAATTAGCAATCCAATTTCAATCAAATAATAACAGAATATTTCTCAAATATATAGAGAAGCAGAGGATATCATGTTTAGAAGTTAGAATCTGGATTTATTGGCAATAACATAATACTATAATATCCTGAATTTTACGCTGCATTTAATCGAGGAAATCAGCCTATGCTCTATATCAGCTCTGTTGATATTTGTTTTTTTTCTTTTTGACGAGCGCGTTGGTCGAGAGTGTATTACAAACGCCAATCTGGCGAGATTTTTTTAATTATTTTCTAACCATCCCTTCCAAAGATTTTGGTATTTCCATGACTTTATCACTTTATCAGGAATATATCGATATCCATTCATCTCGTAAATATATGCCGTTTATGGGGGCATGTACACGTATAGTGAACAGACATGAATTTGCTCAATGAACTTTTAAAAGTCTTTTCGTGAAAAGTAGTATGTTCCGACATACAGAAAAAAACTAATCATAGTATAGGATAGGATAATTTATGTACTTACACGCATGAATAATACAATGACAGTAACACACAAGAAAACTAAGATGCATGCATCAGGTCGGCCGTGAACTATCTACCATAGCATTGTTGTAGCTATCGATTATACATTTTGGAACACCTGTCTGTATGTATGTGTGTATGCATGAATGCATGTCTGTATGTGTTATAGACTCTAACACTGCTCGACTGATCCGACTCGGATTTGGTATTTAACGTGTCAACTTGACCTTGCTCATAGGCATGTTTCTGGACCTTGACCGATCCGTCTAAAAATTTGTGTGTAGGACTACTTCGATCCCGGGAGCAATATGGACGGGTCCAATTTCATGTGGGACCATGTTCTCGAACGTGTTGATATAGGCATGTTTCTGGACCAATTGAACAATAGTTTGGCCAGACGCTGTATATACTGGGTACTGTCCAGATGGAGGCGATCACAAAAAAATCCCTAAATAGCCCGAACGAAGTCGAGTACATCAGCTAGTTTAATATATATTTTGGACATTTGTCTGTCTGTTTGTCTGTTAGCTATGGCCGGGAAAACTGCCGGACAGATTTTACGAAATTTGATACCTAGGGGAAATTATTTCCAGGGAGTATTTTGGACGGGTCAAATCTTGATCCCGACCTGACTTTGACATTCAAAAAGATCAATTCAAGGTCAAATCTGGTAAAACGGAAGTACCCGATTTGACCTTGAATTGACAATTTTGAATGTCAAGATCAGGTCAGGGTCATGATTTGACCCACCCGAAACACTCCTGGGACAAAAGTAACAGTAGGTATTAAATTTCGTTGAAATACTAAGCCGGGCGGATTTCGAAGGGTACTTTTGTCGTGACTTTTGTCCGGGGAGTGTTTTGGACGGGTCAAATCGTGACCCGACATGACGTTCACCTTTAAAATGGTCAATTCAAGGTTAAATCGCGCAATTCTCCGAAAATCAGAGGGGAACATCCCGGACGAAGTCGGGTCCACCAGCTACTATTATATATTTCTAGATTTAGTTACAAACTGAATACCTGTATATTGTACAAAGAAATGTTTGACAAATATATCTGTATCAATATTACCATACGGGTCATTAAAATAGATACGACGAAACAAATTTTGAAGGGTGCATGTATCAGGTAAATTTTTATATTTCTAATGATGACAGGAATGTGGAAAGTTGAAGTACCTACGTAATACTGGCTATCCGAATGAAGAGATATACATGTATATATAAACCAAAATAGAAGATGACTGCTGGCGACAATGTTTTCCAAAAAAATTCAAAGCATTCGATAGCTCCCATCTAGTTGTCAGCCCGAAGATCAATATGAAGTTTGGTGACTATCAGATGAGGGATATGTATGTACAGTTGCTAAACAATGTAGTCATGCAAAAGAGGATCAAACAGTAAGATACCAAATTGCTGCCTGTGGTAATGTTTTTTAACGAAATTCGGGAAAATTAGATTTCTCTCATCCTGGTTATCCAGAAGATCATTGTGGAATCTGGTGACGATCGGACAAGGGGTGTCGTCTGTAGGATCAACCAAATTATTTAGCCATAAAAATAGTAAAATTCAAGATCACCGCTGGCAGTGATGTCTTCACAAGGACAGTTTGAGAACAAAATATGGCTCACATCTAGCGGTGACCCAAAATATCCACATGAGAAAAAGTTCTCCAATAAAAGCTGGCTGCAGGGTGCGCCAATTGATTCAAATTCGAAATTTAGCAGGGTGTACTGCTTGTGGCCATGTTTTTCCCGCAAATTTGATAGACTGATGGACAAAACCACTGAATCCATTGAATCAATATACATGTATACATGGATTAATTTATATGCATTGTTATACACAGTACTGGTATATAGAGGTACTGAAAATAACAATATTACTAGTATACACAAAATAAACCATATATCATTCTAATATCCGAATATGACAGCTGAGAACTTGGTGTGAATTGAAGAGTGGTGGTGTCTCAAGTATATCTAACCCTCCACGTTAGAAACATGCCATTAAATGTCATAAGTATAATCTAGCTTGAGGACAGAAGTTATCCATAAAACCCCCCTTAATTCAACCAGGTCCTCGCGCGATGTATGGTCGATCACATGATGATCTAGGGGGGGGGGTTAGAATTGTTGTATAAAAACAGCACTGCATGTAAATATAAAAATAAAATAGTGCTACATCTTATTACAGATTATTGCCATATATAATCAGTGACTATACAGACAGTCTGACAAAATAAAGTTTCAGTGACACTCTATCCGAAGAGGGGAATAATTCCATCTGTTACAGTCAATGGAGAAATTATGAATCTGGAAAGGTGAAATTTCTAAGTAACAATAGATATCGACATGACGCGATAACATATAACGTAAATGCAATATGGCCGCTGGCGACCATTTTTTCCTATAAAATTAAAAAAATATTTGATAGCTCTCATCTGATAGATCAATATCAAGATAAATATGAAGTTTGGTGATGATCGGGTGAGTGAAGTGGACTGTGCTAAACGGTTTAGTAATGCTTAAAAAGATTCTTACCTTAATATTTTTATGTTCACTTTATAAACTTCACTGAGTTATCTTTTTCATGTATTGAGTTTGATATCTTTTGTTAACAGTTTATAAATTATGTATGTCTCATGTTCGTTATTATATTATATACACTTTATAATGTGTTTCAGAACGAAAAAAAAAATGAATAAAATCAACAAATTTGTAAATTTAAAAACAATTCAAACGTTGTTGTATTCCATGTCCCAGCCCGGACATATACACCAAATTTCAATAATATTCATTGAGAAACAACGGACCAAACGCCATATAGCACCCCGTATACATTTTTTATTCCGAGCTTGCCTTTTATTCCGAGTTGGCACACGTCGATTGGGGCGAGTTAGCCCTGGGGCGAGTACGCCGATTCCGACACCTTCTCTATTTGCAGCAGGTATATGTTTACGCTGATTTACGCGTAATTTAATTTACAAAGTTCCCCAATTGGTATCGTAAATAGAGCGACCTTATTTGACAGAGAATGCCTCTGTTATTGATTATCAAGTTGCTATACATTAAAAACGACAAATTCACATGCTCGTTTAAGCGCAGTAGTCTATTTTCCCCATGTTAAAGGACATCCACAAATACTAAATAACGCTAACCTACTGCGAATGTTTGACACGACAACTGTTAACATATTTGGGCTGAATTCATCTGACGCGGTATTATTCCTCAAAATAAACAACAAAACCATCGTTACTTGGAAATGTAGTTTGGGCTAACATTTACATAAATCCTCCACATTATTTATCCCGACACACACGTCAGATGAAAAACAGCCATGAAGTAAACGGCCAAATTGGGCGAAATAATAAGATGATACTGTATATTGTTGTGGTTAGCCTAGCCCTATCGGGCTGTCTTCCCCCTACCCTCTAAACCAAGTATCACTATAAATAATTGAATAGATGGCTTGTATTTCATATCCACGCACACGTACAGACAATAGTCATATATAAAACTATCTAGAACCTATTATTTAGTATATTAAGTACGACATATATATAAGCTAATAGTAAGTGCAAATGTGAAGGTCAGAGCTACTTCATCTGGTGTAAAAATAAAAAAAAAACATTGTTGACAACTGATTCGACGTGACATTTGTTATAAAAGATACGTATAGACAATCCCACAATGTCACACACTTATGACATCTCTAAATGACATTGGCATATATTTTCCAAGTGGACAATTGAGACAAAATCGATATTCAAAACCCACAACTCGATGTCTTGAAACCAGTCTGGACACGTCTCAGCAAATCTATGCGAACATAATACCTACTCGCAACAGTACTCGGGATTGTAACCAGGGCACTTTAAAAGCTACTTGTTTACTGACATGGCTCCGTGGTCTAGTTGTTAGCCAACCCCCAACGGCAAACTCCAGGAAGAGTTATCTCCCATCGCTCCGCTGAGATACCATGCACTGCCACAAGGACATTTTGTAACAATTTCTGACATGATCTTAGTTCTTATGTTTCAGGATTAAAATTGTCAATGTCTGGCTCAGTTCATATTGCTCTTATCAGTACCGAAATAATTACCATTATTGCAAACTTTTGGTGGACAAAATAAGATACTAGGTGACAAAATATAGTTCCGACGATATGTAAAAATAGATGTATCGGTCCGCAAAGTACCATCCTTCCGACAGTGATCTATCGCCGTGATAACAGAGAAGGTACTGATGGAGTTTGCCCCAACGGCTCGGCCAATTCAGATTTCGCGTGGAAATAACATCTCCCACAAATAGACACCATATATGCCGGACTATTTTAATTAAGTAAATGATCATGTCCATAATTCCGGGGAAACACATCTGTTGAAATTCAACTAAGTATTGCTATGTATTAATATATATCACCAGTTTTTACGACTTATTGAATTATTGAATAATTTTTCTTTTGTAAACTCCTGCGTTCTTCCAAATTACGCTGTATAATAATAACGAGTCAAAGTCATCGCCTCATTACCCGGGTCGTGTAATGTAACCTTACGCAAATATGGTGTCTATTTATGGGAGAGGTTACGTGTATTTCCATGCGAGATTGGTGGTTATATAGTGTGTCGGATTTGTCTTCGCTGTCAATACATCGAGATGAATTCGCAGCCCGCCGGTGGTTCATTGAGTTTCTCACAAAACTGAATTGGTCTGATTAACGAGGTGTGACTTTCGGGTCGTTCGTTGTTCAAATATCGCACCGAGTTGTGACGATTGTGTTCACTTCGTCTTACCTAGACGAAAAATCGGGACCTGGTTTGTTGGTTGAAATTCGGCACTCAGGCCAGTCAACATCTGCGTCCACTATGTTAGAGCTATCTTACACTCTACATCGCGTTGGGTAAACTTTTACTCAACACAATGGTGCATATAGCACAAAGTGAACGTTGGGTAAAATTTACCCAATGTTGGGCAATGTTTTTTAATAAACGCAGGGTAAAACATTACCCAATATTAATTTCCCTTCTGCGTTTGGGCGATTTTTTTGTATCCGAACGTTTGGGTGAATATTTTTCTTGCTGATAATAAACGCTCTTCGTTGGTCATCTATGTTAAAATAATTTATTAGTCACACTTTAAGTCATCAGAGATCGAAGTCACATATCCAATTATATTCCTCTGGTCAGGTCACACCTGTGTACCAATTTTCCTACATATCGTCTGAGCTTATAAGCCGACACAAAATCGCCCAACGCATAAAGGAAATTAATATTGGGTAAATTGTTACCCTGCGTTGAGTTAACACATTGCCCAACATTGGGTAAAATTTACCCAACGTTCGCGTGGTGCTATATATGCACCATTGTGTTTGGTAAAATTTCACCCAGCGCGATTTAAAGTGTATGTTAATGCGTTTCATTATTATTTATGATCTGTTGAATCCATTTTATACATAATTTATTTCCCTGTCAGTTGTGGCATGCAGCTTACCAGCGAGTCAATGTAATGACACGGAATATGTCCATAGGACTGTCCCAACGGGACTAAGGATATCCAGGCAGTGCATTTGGGTTACCTTAAGGTATACATTATCCAAATGCTTGTTTTTGAAATAAGAACAACAAGTCTGCTAACTTGATTTTCCTGTCAATTATGGCACGCAACATACTAGCATACCACTGTTATGACACGGAAAGGGTGGGGCTGTTCCAATGGGACTACGGATATTACTCAGTGCAATTGTGTTACATTAAATGTAGCCAAATCAACATACTTTTAAAAAAAGAGAACAACAGGTCTGTAAATTTGAATTTTCTGTCAATTAAGGCATGCAACATATATACTATCATATCAATATGATGACACTGAAGAGGTGGGCTGTTCCAATGGGGCTACGGATATCGCTACAGTGCAATTACCTTAAAGGTTGCTATATGAACATACACGTTGTCGAGAAAAAAAGAACTATAAGTCTGTTAAACTTATTCCAAGTTTACCAGTTGCTAATGCAGATTCCCGCGTTCCCATGATGGTAAATATGTGTGTCAAGTTTCATAACAATTACATTAAAAAAAAAGAATAAATAAAATCTTGGCCTCAATTATAGATGACGCAAAAAGGGAAACAACTCCACTAAAATACGTCAGACTGAATACATGGTCGCAGTTGTACAAGTGGTGATTAATATCGTTGGCAAGGCTAACAAATATTCACCGGACAAATGTAGGAATAGAAACTCGAGCAAAGTTGCGTCCACGGACAGGCGGTCGCACGTCAATCTCTACCATTGCGCACCAGTCATACTTCCTTTCTGACTCTCTCACCGGCTGGGTACTAGTTTCCGTTTCTATATTTAGCGTGGGGTTTTCCGAACAAAATGGCGAAAACCGATCGCCCCAAAGTCAAATTTCCTATGTGCTTTGAGAACGATTCCCGCACTAAAAACATAATGACAGAATGGAGGATCAGATCGGTAGTTTGTTGACGATTTTCGCAAGCAACTCGTCAAAATTGGAGCAAATTAGGACTCTTGTGTCTGACTTGCCATGCGTGTTGTCGTGACATTGTCGTCCATGCGCGTTTTGACTTTTGTTGTGATAAAATAATCAGAGAACCGAATCACACCGTTTCGAAATATAGTTCTTCGGTTTTAGTGGGACTTTTCAAACTTAAGGTTCAAAATTTATTAAAATTTTGTTCGATGTTTTGTATGCTTAACAAGAGCAGCATGTTTCTCTGTTCGCTTAGTATATATCTTATTTTCGCGGAATCCACCAAATGTGGGCGAAATGTCGCCGGTTGCAGCGGTATTACCGAGTCATCAAGGGAGGTAAACCCTGCATGGAGTTTGGTCGCACGTATGGACGGGCGGAGGCACAAGCTTGTACCAATATACCAGGGATATTATAATGAACATCGATTATAGACTCACAGCGCTTCCGGTGTGGCTTCATCTGATCGAAGGACTGAATTTACAAGCAAAACAATATATACGCCACGTGTTTGACATCATCATTAAACAACGAACATACCCGCGTATTTGTAATTTATGGGGTGGGTAACATCCTCGTGCAGGGGCGGTAAAGGGTCCACCAGACGTGTAGTCGTGTACATGATATGCGATAATAAGACGTATATACAGTAGATGCTTCGTGATGAACGTATATATACAAAAGCTATTGTGGTGAATCTGGGAATCTTTATCACTTGGTGGACACACCTCGGCCACAGCTATTCCGTTTTCTTGTTATATTAAGTCACCATCATATATGCGACCATGAGACGTCTTGAGAGTACGTTAGATATTTCGTGGTGATCGTATATACAAAACCTTTGTTGACGAGACAACTATCTTCACGTGATGCCATTAGCAATCATATGTCGGAACCGAAGACACAAGAAACGATGCCTTTGTGATCCATGGGACGCCAATTAGACTGCCTTGTGCGAGCAGTACAGCGTTTTCCTGTTCGTTTGATTCTAATGGAGCCCATGGTGAATTTGACTATTGGTTATCGATCAGCTGTCCGAATGATAATTTCGCAGAGATTTTTTCGGAAGAAACAGGGGGGGGTATTTTTCCGGGCACGTATGCCGGGCTGGGTGGGTTGTCGATGGGACCAACAAACAATTTTTTCCGCAACACTTGCAAGTTTTTTTTACTGTTTTTGCAATGAGTTTGGCTTAAAACACCTTAGAATAAGAGAAATAATGTAATTCTAACTGCTAAACTGACTGAGGCAGTTATCGTGGTGTATTTTGTTGCAAATTTTGAAATCCAAGATGGCCGCTGGCAGCCATGTTTTTTTGGCCGAATGACCCCAAAATGACTCGTTCCTATTTACATGTCAATGTTAACATCCATGACAAATAGTATGCACAGAAATTCATATACAGCTGTTTACAGTGAATCCCCCCTCCCCCCCCCCCCCCCGCAAATCTCTGTTTTAGTGTTAAAAGGGGTGGGTGTCCAAAAATGGTCGGAAAAAACTGCCGAAAACGGTAAAAGAAATTGTACTCGCGGGTCCCAACAAGGGTCGAAAGGAAAAAATCAGCATGCCTGAAAAAAAATTCCGAGATGGAAGAAATGAGACATTCGGAACTCCTCTGATCACATGGAACAGTATTGGGTTTCACGCTGCTTGACGAGCGGAAATTCCGACGGCGAGAACTTTACAGATCTTAATTGAATTGCTCATTTACAAACGTTAGCGGATGTACGTTCCAATAACTCTGTATCAGTTTCCGTGCAGTGTAATTTGAATGCTCTAATTAGAAATTATAGGCAATAATGTATATAAGTACCACCATTCATCCTTCATGATTATAGTTTGTTAATTTTAACGTCTGAAATTTATGTGACAGTGACGTTGTTAGTCCCACGTTCTATACACGACATTCACTTAACGATGTCCATTCTTCAGCACCCCGGAAATACTTCCACAGGGACTTTAACCCTTCCATAACTGGAGTTTCATGAAATTTTCGAAAACCCTGTGACAATGCATTCTCTTGTATATGCGAGTCTCCCATAGGGAGCCTCGCATATACAAGAGAATACATTGGCCTAACAATATTTACCTTGGCCATTTAAGACAGTGCATTCTCTTATATACGCGAGGTTTTCTATGGGAGACTTGATATGTCAAATAATGCTCTGCACAGGGTCTTTAATGCTGCACAAGCGCAGCTGTCGTCGTGTGCGTTCGTGCATGACATTATCGTTCTATTTCAACCATTTTAAAGTAAACCATGGAATCTAACTGAAAAGTGGCCTGATCAAGTTTGTAAAACAAAATCGCCTTAGAACCCTGAAAACGTCGCTCCTGGCGCGCTGAATTATTTTCTCTTTGAAGCACAAAGTTTTTAACATTCTCTATATACAGAGTGCGCCAGTCAAACTTCATTTGTAGCTCTTTAACCGCCTGGGTAGCAGTTTACTCAAATGTTCGGCGTTCTTTATTTATGCAGCCTGTACTATTGGATCATTAGGTCGAAAGAAGTTCATTATGAACGTATTTAAAGGTACTCAATCCGATTATACGCTTCTAAATTACTATTTCTTTGGCACTGGGGTAAAAAATATTTGAATATTTGATTCGAGTCGAGGAACCAACCCATCAAAGTTCAGAGTGATCAGATATCGATTTTTGAATTTTGTTAATTTTTGGAGATGTGGGCCAGAACCTCGTGCTCAAACAGACAAATTGCGGGTGTAAGATGGATAACTCGAAAATCAAGTGGTTACTATTAACAATAATGGGCACCTTTAAAAATGAAATAAGTCCAACTATTTACAGTGGTAATGTGTTTTCATTGTGGCCCGTGCCATATGTTGATTTTCAGCGCTGGTTTTCCCTACAACAATGGCCGTGGAATGCTTTGTCTGTTTCGTTAACAAAAATCATAACAAGTCTCTCGATTATGCCGAAGTGCGCATGACAGGTTCCGGAGATTGAACATTTGCACGCGAGAAGAAGGGTTTCACGTGGGTTTGTGAATACAAATTAAGCGGAAAACCGGATCACACCATTGCACGAACCAATTATTGGATTCTATCAGCGTTTTCGACCTTAATGCGCGGATTGATACAAGCCCACTACGGGCTGTTCGATCGGTGTATATGACTATACCGCGGAAGGCCACACCATGTGGGTAAAATGTCGCCGTTGACAGAATTCTTATGGAGTCATCAAGGGGAGATAACCCCTGCATGGGGTTTTATCACCCGATGTCCCTGAATGAATCACTGAATAAATGGTTTCCCATAGACGACAGTGTTAACGTTTCAACCAAATTCACTGACTTGAAGCGTACAGGCCACTCAAGTGATGTTTGCTCAGCTAGATTGGAACCAGTTGATCACGAACATGCAATACAAATCATAGGTAATGTGTTTACTTTTTAAAATAAATCCCCAAGTGTACGACAGGGCTACCCTACAGCCAAATTTGACCTGGAAGGACCCAGAACTACAGCAGCTAGTTAAATAAATTTTCCACTCACAAAAATTCACCCCCCCCCCCCCAATAATGCACCAGTTTAAATTATTTAGATATGATGTACAAACAAATCAAATAAACAAGATTTCATTCTTTAATAACTTGTCACATGTATCAGGTGACGGCCATTCTTCAGTTACCTTCACGGTGCACTGGGACACATTTAGCTCCCTGATTCCTGAAACATGCCGTGGAGGATGGTTTTTCGCAAATAGAGGCACAAATATCCTGCAGGGTGGGACTCTACCATTGGTCGAACGTGATTCATTCCATTAGCTATAGCGTGTGTCTTAAAAGACTGCATGAGGAGCTGAACCTCTGAGAACTCCAAGGCCATAATTAGACTTAATTGAATTGATATGACGGGAACAGCGGGTTTGTCTAACCTGTTATAACGGGGGGCTGGGAGTTTGTCTGTGTTTGTCGTCAGTCTATCTCTTAACACCGTCCTTACTTAACCTTTCACGACGGGGTTTATGGCGGGAGCAATATTAAAGATCCTGCGCCAGTGAAATCTCTTATCTATTCAAGTCTCCCATAAGGAGCCTCGCTTATATACTAGAATACACTGGCTTATAAGGTCAATGTAAATATTGTTATATTATAGGCCAATGCATCCTCTTATATATGAGAGGCTACACACGGGAGACTCGCATATATAAGAGAATGCATTGGCACAGGGTTTTTTGCAAAATTTCAGGAATCTGCAGTCATGCAAGGGTTAAAGGTACTCAATCCGATCAGAGGGTCCCCATGTCATCAAGATACAACAACAACATTTCTTCAAAATACGCTTTAGTTATCAAAATCGATTAATTGCAACAAAATTATGCTAACTACTGTCAACTATGGTATCAAATTTCCCAAAAACGTGTTATTTATCAACATTTTGTTCAATGAAATGTGGCCGTATTATCACTTTTTTTAGAATTATCCATCTTCAATTGCAATTTCGACCGAGGGCATTCGTTTGACGGCGTGTTTCTGGGCCACAAACAATTGAAATAACAAACTTCAAAAATCGATATTTGATCACTCTGAGCTTTGATGGGTGGGTTCCTCGACTCGAATCAAATATTTTTTAGCCCCGAAGCCAAATAAATAGTCATTTAGGAGCGTCTGATCGGATTGAGTACCTTTAATATATATAACTACTGACGTGTATTTCCCGTTAGGAAATGTTAAGATAATATACTGTTATGGCCGTTTGTTGATCTTATTATCTAAACATGTTTCCACCAAAGGATATGAATCCTTCTGCACTTGTAATAGGTTTCCGTCTGTCTGTCGTCTGCTTATATTTACTGATCACCCCTCCAAATGAATAACGGACAATTCCAATGCGCTGAGGTGATTGCATGCCCTCAGGGAAATCTCAATAATTTGCATTATCTCAAAAGAAGGTAATCATAAGTTAATATTACATAAGATACATATATATTACACAAAATATAAAAACTAATTTACAATGTACATGTAACGTGCCCAAACGACGACGTAAACCAGCGAGGGTTGTTTATGTGAAGGAATACAAGAAAATGAATCACCTGAATGGTGTCAAAGTAAATATATTAAAGGTACTCAATCCGATCAGAGGGTCCTATATTACTATTTCTTTGGCTTTGGGGGTAAAACACATTTGATTCGAGTCGAGGAACCCACCCATCAAAGCTCAGAGTGATTAGATATCGATTTTTTAAATCTATTAATTTTCGGAGATCTGTCCCACAAGTTAGCAGAACCACGTGATCAAAACAGACAAATTGCGGGTGTAAGACGGATAACTCTAAAATCAAGTGCTTACTGTTAACAATAATAACCACTTGATTTTAGAGTTATCCATCTTACACCCGCAATGTGTCTGTTTTTATCACGTGGTTCTGCTAACTTGTGGGACAGATCTCCGAAAATTAATAGATTTCAAAAATCGATATCTATTCACTCTGAGCTTTGACGGGTAGGTTCCTCGACTCGAATCAAATATTTTTTACCCCCAAAGCCAAAGAAATAGTAATATAGGACTCTCTGGTCGGATTGAGTACCTTTAAAGAGAAACAGGTTTGTGCGCTCAAGGTGTAATTAAGTGGCCATTCACACTGAAAACATAGATGACCCCACAACGCGGGATATATGTAAGGAACGATAGAAAAAGGCAGATGAATGTCTATTATATATTGAATTAACATGTTTATCTCTGACTTGGTTATCTCAGAGATTCTGATTATTCTTATATGCGATTATTACCCTTTTGTCGAGTGGTTCAGCAAGTTCGTCTTCAAACTTGGTCGCATTCTCCTTGTATATTCGCGCAATGTCCGTGTTGTGGCGATTAAACGTGAGAGGAAGGCAGATCAAGTTGTTGGACGAAATTGGATGAAACACCTTAATTCCACGAGGAGTTGTTCATGGCGGAAGCTGCTCTGGTGCAGTAATAAAGACTCTGTGCAGTGCATTCACTAAAACCACTGTCACACTCAGGCCGGCGCTCTCACTGCGCTGCAAAAGTACCAACATATCAGTAACACGCAGGAGGAGCGCCGACAACTGTCGAAAATTGTCAAACTTTTAAAACAAAGTATGCTCCTACTTTGTCAAGTCTCACGCTCTTAGTGCGTTCAAGTCGCTGTCATTGTGATGCTAGTACGTTCTCAATAAGTTCGCAAAACGTTCTCTGTGTGTGCGCGGAGAGTGTAGATAGCGTCTCCTGCGTTCTCCAGTCATTGTCAGTTTTTAGGTTGTGGGGAAAATACCCAACACTCCGCAATAGATTAGCTGTCCGACTAAACTACTGTCACACTCCTCTGCGATCAGGCCGGCGCTTGCATTGCGCTGAAAAATAATCAAAGCGCCAAGCAAAGCGCAGTAAGGTATCCAAGAACGTATTGGTGACGCAGTGGACACTGGCTAGGACGGGAGAGGATCTCCGTGATCGCCCCAGAGCGTCATAGCGCCGCGCTTGTTTTGTGCGTGCACAAAATAAGCGCAGAGGTTCGGCGTTCTGACAAGGCGCCATGACAACACAAAGCGTACTAACAACGCAATGACAACGACTTGAACACATTAAGAGCGTTTACGGCGTGGAGGAAACGCAGTGAGAGTGTGAGACTTGAGGTTACAATACACCAAATACAAATTAGTAGAGTGATTTCCCCTGGCACTACCAAGCTAGGATCAGCATAAAAAAATTCTGGCAGCTGAATGGTCAATGATACATGGATGAAAAGTGCACGAAAAAAATGCACAAAAGTGTTTTCCGTCGAGACACATCAATTATAGCAACATGGTGAACGGTTATGGCTGTGCAAATGGCGAATAATTTATGGGAGGTGTTTGTGTTTTTTTCGATATCATTTTTTCCTCAATTTTAAGGGTAGTGTGACGTTTGTCAAGCTGCAGTGTGATCCACCACGTTTACAAGTACTTTTGGGCACATTTCCATGTGTCTAAAAGGACGTTCTTTAATTTTAAATACTCGTGCATGGTCAAAGCTTTGCTGCGAATACAGGCCAGCGGGATTTATTAACACTGAGGCATATGTAAATCATTTGGTGTATTGTAACCTTGACAAAGCAGGAACGCAATGGGTCGTAGTCGTACAAAAAGCGCGATGAAAACGTGATAAGCGGGATAGGAGCATGGGTGTTTTATTAGTTTTATTTATAGAATGGGAATTTTTGGGATGATTAAAAGTCAAACTGCGAGCTGGAGGCCGAGTCCCGTAAAAGGTGCATGTAGTTGGGGAAATTCAATTTCGTTTATTGTGTTAATCAACGTTGATTAATGTTGATTTTTGGTTTGTGATAAACTATATGTCAATTACAAATGAAAGAAATGTCTGCAGCCCACTGGGGGTTGTGGTCGGAGACGGTCGAGTCGGCCACCGGTTCGTTAATTAGGTGCTGGTTGTTATTGTTATTTAACGGAATTCTGAGTTGGTCATTCGCAAAACCAATATGTTTTATATTCTACAATTACATTCTTGCATGGGTTTATAATATATGATCTTGAGCGCGTTACCATTTCTGACATTGGTTCTCTTGTTTTAACAGATTGAAAATTTCTGACAATTTTCCGCACTTCCACTGTGAGTTATTCGTATTTTGATACTCAACTCAAAGCAAACGCCAGCCTGATCGCAGCGGAGTGTGACAGTGGTATGGGCAGACCGCATTTCAAAGTGGGATCGTACTGTAAACCTGCTGTAAACGCCGGAAGAACGCCATGTATAACGCTTGGGCGTAAATTGAGCGCCAGAGTCGCAGTGGCAGCACAATGTGGACGTTCTATGAGCGGGAACCAGTCCATAACACCACATGACAGCGCAGAAAGAGCGCAATAAGTTTTGGACATAGCCTCATTGAGCGTATTAAGGACGGGAAAGGCACGTAGTGAGAATTTGATTAAGCTTACTGTAGTCGCAAAAGACAAGATTAATTTCTTGCTGCGACCACGAGAAGCTAATATGCGCTTTTGCTACGTCCACATAACGCTCACGTCGCTCGCTTGGCGCTTTGCTTTGCGCTGTCACGGCGACAGCATTACGTCCTGGTCAGAACGCCGAGCCTCTGCGCTTGTTTTGTGCATGCATAAAACAAGCGCGGCGCTCTGGCACCTATGGGCGACCATGAAGATCCTCGCCCGTTGTAGCCAGTGTCCACTGCGTCACCAATCGGTTCTTGGAGACCTTAGTGCGTTTAGGTGGGCGCTTTGATACTTTTGCAGCGCAATGAGAGCGCCGACCTGAGTGTGACAGGGGCTTTATATACACGAGATCATACTCGCGTATGGAGACTCGCATATATAAAAGAATGCACTGGCTTACAAGGTCAAGCTAGGTAAATAGTGTTAAGCCAATATATTCTCTTATATATGCGAGGCTCCCTATGGGAGACTCGCATATATATAAAATAACGCATTGGCAGAGAGTTTTCGCAAAATTTCAAGAAGCTCCATGCAGTCATGGAAGGGTTAAGGATTGATATCCCAAATGATTCTAGCTTCAGTCTCATAGAAACGAAATTCATAGAATAAGTTATGTCTGGCAATGGTGATCTGAAATGGTTCACAACTGGCCTGCCATACTTGAGTTTGATATCTGAGAGATGTTGCCTCATGCGGATTATGAGTTCATTTTGGTTTGACCTATACATATTGGAATATGCAAAATTGGAAGATTATTAGATAAATAACATTTGAAGAGTAGCAATCCATTTGATGAGTGATGTGGTATTGAGTGCGAGCGGATTCGCTCCGATCCTATTTCAATATATTTTTTGTTATTCATGGCGCAACGCTTCTTTTCACAGTAACTGACGTTTCCGTTCGAGAAGGATTGAAAGGAAATGAAGGCGATTGAGATTGACGAAATTCATTAATAAAGTTTGAGATTTTCTTTTCTTAGTTGGCGTATTGAGTAGCCTCGATGAATGAGAGATTGAAAGGGAATGTTGCTAGCTTCATTAAGATTATATTAAAGGGGTACTGTACACTAAATCCGACTATTTAAGGGACCATTTCCTTTTATACTCAACAGAATATATGCAACAAATGAATGAATTTGTGCCATGGATTAGTGAAAAATAGTCCCGCGTGCTCTATGAACAATGCAAACATCATCATTATGGTAATTATAATGAAAATTAATTTAAGGCTGGAGCCATAAATTCATTTTCATTATAATTACCATGATAATTGCATCGTTCATAGAGCACACGGGTGTATTTTTGCAGTAATCCATGGCTCAAATTCATTCATTGCATATATTCTGCTAAGTATAAAAGGAGATGGTCCCATAAATGGCCCGATTTAGTGTACAGCACCCCTTTAAAGTGAACACATTCTGAGAAAGCGGATGATTGAGATTTGATGAAGCCATTGGAAATCTAGGAGGAAGAGATACATTTTGTGCAATAGAGCATGGCTATCAAAGAAAAGCTTGGTGTTCCTTGAACTAATACCCTTACTCTTCGAAAGTGTGGCCTTAAAATGGTTATACCTGAACAATTTACTGAAAAATCTTAGACTTGAGGTTCTAGTTGGAGTCTGAGCTATAGTACACCAAACTCCATGCAGGGTTTACCTCCCGTGATGACTCGGTAAGACCGCTGCTACCGGCAACATTTCACCCACATTTGGTGGACTTCCGGGATATTAAAATATATACTAAGCGATCAGAGCAACATGCTGCCCTTGTTAAGCACACAAAATATCGGAACAAAATTTGTATAAATTTTGGACCTTATGTTAGAAAAGTCCCACTAAAACCGAAGAACTATATTTCGAAACGGTGTGATTCGGTCTCCGATTATTTAATCAATAGAAAAGTATAAACGCACGTGTTCGACATTGTCACAACTCGAACGGCAAGTCAAACACAAGAGTTCTAATTTGCTGCAATTTTGACGAGTAGCTTGCGAAAATCGTCAACAAAACTACTGCTCTGATTTTCCATTCTGTCATTATGTTTTAGTGTGAGAATTGTTCTCAAAGCACATAGAAAATTTGACGTTGGAGCAATCGGGTTTCGCCATTTTTGATGGAAAATCCCATGCTAAATATAGAAACACGAACTAGTACCCAGCCGGTTTCAGAGTCATAAAGGAAGCATGACTGGTGCGCTCTGGTAGAGATCGATAGTATATATATATATATATATATATATCATCACACATTATCAGGTGGGCTGATCATATCGCGTTGTTTTATTTTGTCAATTGATATTCTTGTGTGATACAGCCCCAACCAGAGGCAAATACTGACAAGTTAATTGCCATTACGTATAGATTAGATTGGATGTGCACCGTTTCCCAAGTTCAGTAAATGCCGCTAGCAGTTCATCGACGTTTCCGTCAATCAATGTATACGAGGTTAAGCAGTTCGGTTAGGAATATGTCAAGAAATGAGTGCGTACGTATACGGTGTGAGCGGCATTGCAGTTTTTCAGTCCATTAAATAGGCCAAGGTCTCAAAGGTTACATGTGAGAAGATAAACTTCTATCAGCGTGCATGTAAAAACTTCCATCCCGTAAAGCCTTGCCTCGAGAACGCACCATATATATTAATATCATTTAGCAAACAGTTTCCCAACCGTCACTTTTAGGTTAAGCCACCCCTCTCGCGCGTGGGTGTATATATCGTATCAATAGATGATCTGACGCGAAAGCGCACTATATGGCCATCCGAAACACCACCGCACCCACAAATATACAAATACACAACTCGTTATAACGACTTGCATGTCATTTACGAGTTGTGAAAGTCTCTTAGAAGACTGTTAGACAAATTTACAAGTCGTAATAACGTAATTATAAATTTTTTCTACAAGTCGTCATAACGACTTGTTTTTATTTCTATCGACTTGTAAATTTTTCTACCAGTCGTTATAACAACTTTCACAATTCAATGCATAACGACTTGCAACTCGCTATATAACGACTTGCAAGTCGTGATAACGAGTTGCTGGAAGTCGTTATAAAGGCTTGCAAATCGTTATAACGAGTTGTGTATTTGTTGCATGTTTGCGGTTGCGGTGGTGCTTCGAATGGCTCTATTGCGCTTTCGCCCAGATAACCCGACGCTCCCAACTATCATTTCATCCGGGTAATTTTGGTGTATTCATATCCACGCTCTTGGGCATTCGAAGATTATTTTTTTATATATATGAGTTACCAAAACATATATCTATAACGTAGAGGTCACGTGGTGAACAAACAAGCACAAGTGACTCCTCACTGAACAGAGTTTATGCAGGAGCGACATTCCAATTGTCATCGTGTGTTCTTTGCCACGATCCCGCGATCCCACGATTGCAAGTGAAAAGGTAAGCTGCGATTGCTGTTAATTGATGTGAGTAATTCCCTGTGCACTACCACGTACGTGCCGCAAAAACGTTTGTTCGTGAACACTTAGCAAATATTTTCTCAGACAACACCCGCCACTGTCAGCGGTTTGTAATTTACACAAGTTAGCTCTTCCTGTGTCACCATAAATTAAGCAGCATAACATATGGGATTCCACACAAGTGGCATCGACCGATAGAAATAATGATTTAATCACTAACAACTCACACACGATCCACAGTTTAGAAGTAAACAACGTCACTCACACCAGATACGAACAGAAGGGTTGGTTCGAATGGTGTTCGGTTTGGAGAGGTTTTACTGAACGATAACTAATTATACACGGTCGCATATGACACCTCTATGGCTTGATGCTTGATCGGAAAGGTTGATGTATGTAACATTATTCTGTGCACCCCCTCCATCACCACAACACGGTCACATGGTTGCATCAGATTCGAACCAACGATGCATTAAATTACATGAAGGTAAGACTGATGTGGTTTCCAGGAGAACTACGAAGATATCGATGTGTTATGTATAATCGTTGCTCAAATTACACTATATATAGCTCAGTATATATAAGGAATCACTGGAAGATCGATTGGGGTCATTGGATTTTGACTGGCAGAGTAATCAAACAAAGTGTGCGAATCCAGAAGGGATTCACACGAACTTTGTATAATTTCACACTTTCTTTGTTTCTCACTATAACGGCGGGTTATAACTGAACACCGTGAAAAGGCTGTTGAATATTCGAAAACCAAAGACTGGCCCTGGAACACTCTGGAACACGTGTTCGCGAGTTGAAAAAGAACAGGTGTTTTTTTTAAAAGAATCATATGCTCCTTTGATACCGGCCTGATCACCGAGGGCCTCCAGGTGCATATACATGTGTGTGTTTATCAAACGGTGTTCTGTTCTTATGAACAATCTCAGCCCAAAAGGCATTTGATCCGACAGCAGCAACGACAAATTCACTGCCTTCATCAGAGATATTGATACGTTAATTACGTTGCATATACCGTAGATTGAATCTGGCGCCGTTCTCCGGGTGCAGGACATGCAACTAGCAGGACAGCCACGTTTATGTAAATTAATGTAAATGAGGCTGAACATGTACACCTAGGTCAGAATGTCAACCAACGAGTCCATGCAGAGACGACATACCAGTGTGTTGTCATGCCACGAACTAAGCCGAGGTCGCAGGTTTGTGTGTGAAAAGATAAACTGCGACCATCGGTCATGTTTTGATGCATTGTACACACATATTGCTAAGATTTTCTCATATCACACCCGCCACTGCTTGTTGGCGGCTGAAAGCTGACCACACTCGACTATACTTGTGTGGATGCTTGGTTGAAAAGGTGGAAAGACTTCAAAGAATCGTGAAGATGTTCTGCTACGATGCAGACTCAACCCAGAAACGTTCTATTTGACAGGATCAACGCCAGATTCACTTAATTCATCAGGAAGCCTGACAAGTTAATTATTGTTGCATATGAATTTAATCTGACGCCGTTCCCCGGGTGTAATGCGAGGTGTTTATATATGTCAATTCATGTATATGATGTTGAACAGCTAGGGCAAGATGTCAACAACGAGCCCATGTGTGCGGAAACGACACACCAGTGTGTTGTCATGTCATGAACTTAGTCGAGGTTGCAAGGTTGTATGTTAAAATATAAACTGTGTTCATCGGTCATGTTTCCATGCATCGTACAAACATTCTGCTAAAATTTTCTCAGATCACACCCGCCACTGCTTGTCGGCGGCTTGAAGTTGACAACATTAGACTATTCTTGTGTGGACGCTTGATCGAAAAGGCGGAACAACTTAAACGAATCATGAAGATGTCCCAGAGAAATTTGATTTGACAGGAGCAACGCCAGATTCACCACCTTCATCTGAAGGCTGACAAGTTAATTACCATTGTAGATGATTGAATCTGACGCCGTTTCCCGGGTGTAGTATACGAGCTGTTAACCATCGATGTTTACGTCAATTAATGTATATGATGTTGTACACCTAGGTCAGGATGTCAACAAACGAGTCCAGTGTGTTGCCATGCCACGAACTAAGCCGAGGTCGCAGGGTGAAAGGGTAAACTGCGGTCGTTGCAATGGTAATGTTTCCATGCATCGTACAAACAGTTAGCTAACACTTTCTCGGGTCACACCCGCCACTGCTTGTCGATGGCCTGAAGTTGACAACATTGGATTATTCTTGTGTAAATGCTTGATTGAAATGGCGGAAAGACTTAAGAGAATCATGAAGATGTGACGTAACGATTCAGGCTAACCAGAAACACCTTCTTCAAAAAGGTTGACAAGTTAATTACCGTTACATATGAATTTAATCTGACACTGTTTCCCGGGTGTAGTACGAGCTGTTAACAGGCCATACGTCACTTAATGTATATAATGTTGTACACCTAGGTCAGGATGTCAACAAACGAGTCGATTTAAGCAGAAAGGACATACCAGTGTGTTGTCATGTCATGATCTTAGTCGAGGTCGCAAGGTTGTATGCGAAAAGATAAACTGCGATCGTCGGTCATGTTTCCATGCATCATATAAACCTTTTGCTAATATTTTCTCAGATCACATCTGCGCCACTGCTTGTCGACGGCTTGAATTTGGCAACATTAGACTATTCTTGTGTGGACGCTTGGTCGAACAGGCGGAAAGACTAAAGAGAATCGTGAAGATGTTCTGTTGCGATACAGGCCCAATACAGAGACGTTTTATTTGGCAGGAGCAACGCCAGATTCACTGACTTCACCAGGAAGCCTGACAAGTTAATTACCATTGCATATGAATTGAATCTGACACCGTTTCCAAGGTGCAGTGCGTGCTGCTAACAGGTCATCGACGTTTACGTCCATTAATGTATATGATGTTGAACAGCTATAGGTCGGGATTTCAACAAAAGAGTTCACGGACGACATACCAGTTGTCAGCCCATATGCATGAACTAGGTCAAAGTCGCCGGTTGTACGTGAAAAGGTAAACTGCGATATTCCCGTGTGAGTATTTCCCAGTGTTTCATCATTCTGGCATTGCCCCGTACACGTCGCAAAAGGTTTGTGTCATGAATATTTAACTAACATCCGCCACTGCCCGTGGTTTCTACCATTGTTCGAACAAGTCGTTTTCAAATAAATATTTGTCTTCACATGATGCATGCAATTTGAAACTTCCTACCGAGTCCCGCACGCGGGCCGCGTGGTGGTATATTATTGGTAGATGCACTGGTATGATATTGCATCAACGAGTTGATCTTTTCACTACTCGACATATTTCATGTCAAGCTCACCCAGCGTCACCACATATTATGCGGTTTGTTCGCTGTTCAAGCAAGACTCTTGTAAATTGGAGAAAATATATTTACTATAATAGTTTGGCGTCTGGTGGTCTCCGTTATGCGAGAATCGTGCTTACACAAGCATTACTGCATTTATTTTGAAGATATAATTACCAGCTCTATGTATAGAACTATATTTTGTCTTGGTATCAATTCACTTTGTTAGCAACATTGCGGCCTATGTATGCACGCGTGCGTAACTAAGTGTGCGTTCCACGTGGTTTATATACGAACCGATTCAACTGGTTCCACGTTGATTGTCAAACTTGAATACGCGTACAATAGCACATACATGTAGTAGAAGGATTAATAACATATTATACTCGATTTCCAGAGTTTAGTCCGCATGAACTATAGATCCCAGTTGAATCGATCGACGGCATTGCAATATCACCGTAACAAATCAATGAACCACATACCAGAAACGTGGTCTTTTAAAATTGGAAACTTTTGTCTGTAATGAACACATTCAGGGTGTTTACTGTCTTGCATCTGAAATAGATACAAGTCTGTAATGTAAAATTCAGAGAAGACGTGGACGAACCACTTTTCGTGTTGTCATTCTATGAAATTGAATCAATTTTTGACCAGAAAATTCCACCGAGTACCGGTTTCTATCAGTTCTGTGACAGAGTCAATTACGACGAGCCGAGAAATAGATTTATGTCACACTGTTGCCTGGGGGGAAATAAACTGCTATCATTATTAATAAATATGAGTAATTTCCTGCGAATTCCCTCGGACGCACCGCAAAAACGTTTGTGGAATGAAAAATTGGCAAATAATTTCTCAGATAACACCCGCCATTGTCAGCTGTTTGTAACGTACACAGATTACCTCATCGTGTGCCAGTATACACGAAGCAACATTCCAGATGGGTTTGCACCCAAAAATAAACGACCGTTAGAAATAATGATTTAATTACTAAAACTTCACACACGTCCCAAACTTTGGGGTAAACTACGAGACGAAGTTATTTTGGTCTCCCATGCCAGAGCCAATTGTGGAACGATCTCTAATTACACAGCCAAACATGACACTAATGTGGCACTTAACCACTATTCTCGGTGCCACCACGCCAGTACACAGAAACAACACACCAGGTGGGTTTCCACACAAGACAGTGGCGACGCACGATAGAACTGATGATTTAATAACTAACACTTCACACACGTGCCAAACTTTGGGGTAAACTAGGAGACGAAATTATTTTGGTATCTCATACCAGATACAATTGTGGAACGATAACTTATTACACAGTCAGATGTGACACAAACATGGCGCAGTACCTCTTCTCGCTGTCATCACGCCAGTATATAAAAAAACACACATCGTCCTACAGCCAGTTTCTATATATGTGAACAAATGCTACTATAAACGGCAATGCACAATGTATTTCTGTCTTAAACAATTGAAACACCACCCAAATTTTGGGAGTAATAATTCTGATCTATAAATTTCAGACACCATTGTAGAACGATAACTAAATTGCACAGGCACATGTGACACCACTGTGGCGCAGTAAGATCGATGTTGGATTGAAAAGGCGGAGATGGTTCCCCGGAGTACGACGCAGCTTCGGTGTGTTATAATCGTTCCCCAAATTAAACGATAGCTCAATCTATAATCCAATGATCAGATAAATGACATGGTTCATTCAGTTGCGGGTTACCAAGAATGAACACCGATACCAATATCTTGAAGATTCGCGGACACTGACGACTGACAGAAACACTATTTCAAGATATCCCTGTTTCCAAATCAGAATGAAAAATGTATATGATTGGACATGAACATCCTGACAAGTTCTCGAGTTAAAAAGTAAAGGCTCATTTAATTTTCGAGTCACCGATTATTTTGTATAGTGCCTTGATAAGTTGATATACGGGTTTAATAACAATCTATACCATAAAATATGATTAAGATACTATAATTCATCACCATTTGAAACGTCTGTGTCTCGTGCCCATGGAGAAATAGAAAACAGCTGAGATCATAGAAAGATTCCCCCGTTATGGCTTCCAGAATGTAACAACATTCAAACTAAAACGTATTTTCAATGGAAGGGAACTAATTATATCTATCTTAAGATATATAGAGTTATTCCTCTTCCATTGAAAACAACAGACTTTGCAGTACATAAAACAAGTCGGTATCTCAACAAAAACAACATGTTCACAGTTTATTACACCGAATAAGTTGATAATGCAATGTTTCCTCATTCAAATGGTATATAATATGGCATATATTTTATATACAATTATCTGGGGTATGAAAATTAAGTAGGCCTTCAAAAAAGGTTTTATGTTTTATATATCAACCGAAAGGCGTTTGATTCAACAGCAGCAACGACAGATTCACTGCCTCCATTGGACATACTGACAAGTTAATTATGTTGCATAATAATACATGCAAATTGAATCTGATACCGTTTCCTGTGCACAGAAGGTGCCGCTAGGGGGCCATCGACGTTTGCGTCAATTAATGTATTTGAGGTTAAACAGCTTGGTCATGATGCCAACAAACCGGTTCATGCAGAAACGACATCCCAGTTGTCAGTCCATGAACTAGACCAAGGTCGCAAGGTTTTGTGCAAAAAGGTAAACAGCGATCATAGACACGTGACTAATGTCATGTCTCTCTGCCAAATGGTAATTTGACCAACACGTTCTCAGATCACATAAGTTAAAGCTGATATATCTCTTTGTAAACATGTGTTTTATAGTTACCGGGGTATAAAATATTATACATGAATCGAAGACCCCTGTCCGGAAATGCTTCTATTGATTAATACTGATTATATTTCGAATGTTTTCTGCTTTAAAAACGTGTGGTTGTTTAGCTAGCGAACAATAGTGGTTACTGTTAACAGAGACCAGAATTTTTATTGTATAATTTTGTCACAAATAAGCGTTAATTAGACTCATTATCGCTTATAAATATGTAATAAAACAATACAAACAATCAATTTGGGACATTTGACGTTCGGGCATAGCTATGGGATCACTCTAATCTATATCTATATTTGCGAATGTCTGTCTGCCTGTCTGTCTGTCTGTGTTCTATAGAAATTCACAGGGGACCATCTAGATGATACCAAAGGGGTCTACTATGGGTAACTTTTTACGAGAAAGATAATGGTGCGGGTTAGAATTTCCTAAAGTGACGCCGTTGTTGTCAGGGGCAGAAAAGGGGAAGGGGCAGAATTTTTTTTTTGTCGCCGATTGCCACGAAACTTACATATAATCATCCCCATGATATGAAGAATCTAATGGTGTGGTTTAAATATGTCAAAAGTGCTGTCGTTCGAGTCAGGGGTGCACGGAAGGGGCACCAAAATTGATAAAACTAATTTTAGCGCCAATTTCCACCAAATTGATATATATTCTTCTTCATGATACAAGGAATCTAATTGTGCGATTTAAAGACGCCAAATTTGTGTCGTTTGGATGAGAGATTGTTGGGGGGGGCACTAAATTTGATAACAATAGGTTTAGTCGCAGATTGCCACCACACTTATACAAAATCATCCCCATGGTATGAGTAGTCTAATGGTGTGGCTTCAATTTGTCAAAAGTTGCCTCATTCGAGACAGTGGTGCACTGAAAGGGAGAGGGGCACCAAAATTGATACACAATATGTTTAGCGACAATTTCCACAAAATTGATACATGTTCTCATCCATGATAAGAGGTATCTAATCGTGTGATTTAAAGACGCCATATTGGTGCTGTTTGTGTGAGTGATGGGGAGGGGAGGGGTGGTCATTAAATTTGAAAAAAATGTGTTTAGTCGCCGATTAGCACCAAACTTATAAATAATAATGATATCAGGAATGTAATTGTGTGGTCTAAGGATATCACAAGTGGGGCCATTCGAGTCAGTAGTGCATAGAGGTGAGAGTGACACAACATATGATAACAATATGTTTAGCGTCGATTTCCACCAGATTGATATATATTCTTCTCCATGATACAAGGAATCTAATCGTGATGCCGTTTGGGTTAGAGATATGGGGACCTTAAATTTGATACGAATATATTCGCCAATTTTCACCAATTGTATATATATGCATCTCCACAATGAGTCTAAGTGTGTAGTTTAATGGTGACAAAACTGGCGCCGCTTAAGTCCGAAATAGGGACGAGACGGTCACCAAAACTAATAAAACATATTTGTTAGTACCAATTACCATCAAATTCATGCAGGTTCTTTTCAAATGATATGAGGAATCAAATTGTGCTGTCTGTATGTATTCTATATATAACTTCACAGGGTACAATCGAGATGGCACCAAGGCGGTTTAAGAGGGGTAATTTTGTACGAGGAAGATAATGGTGCGGGTTAAAAAAATATATATTTCTGTCAGGGGAAGAAAATGGAGAAGGGCGGCAAAATAAGAAAAATATGGTGAAATAGTTTTGTCGCTGATTTCCACCAAACTCATACATAATCACCTCCGCGATATGGCGCTGTTCGAGTCAGCGTTGCAGGGGGAGCATCAACAATTGATTTAAGAAACTATTTTTGGCGCAGATTTCCACAAAATTGATATATTATTCTTCTCCATGATACGAGGAATATAATCGTGTGATTTAAAGACGCCAGATTGCTGCAATTTGGGTGAGAGATTGGGGGGGGGTCATAACTATGATAAGAATTTGTTTAGTTGCTGATTACCACCAAATCTATATATAATCATCTCCAGTATATCATGCATCCACGAGTCTAATGGACGTGGTTTAATATGCCAAAAGTGGCGCTTTTAAAGTTATACATGAGGATGGCAAAGCTGATACAAATATATTTAGCACTAATTTCCACCAAATTCATACACGTTCTTCTCTAATGATACGATGGATTAAATCACATTTGGTGTCATTTGGGTCATCGATGGCGAGAGGATATGCACTATCATTGATAAGATTGCTATTCGCCGATATCCACCTATAAGTTATATATAGTCACCCAGGCCATCTCCATATCGTTTTAATGAGTTTTTGGCGTTCAAATTTAACAATCTCGACAAATGGTGACCCAATTAAGTCACTTGAACAATTATATCTTCTCAACTGTCATATTTATGGGAATCAGGGCATTCACACAATAAGCTAGCAAAAACAGATAAATAAAAGAAGCATTGAAAGTATAGTTATCATTCTATTTAAGAGATACATATATTCTTGCAAACTGAGAGACCTCGAACCGACTGCATATTAGAATGACTCATGTATATATTATAACACAATTGAGTCTGTTGCATTCAATACAGTTTCCACAAAAAAGTTACAATTTGTCAAGAGATATGGAAATGTATCGAAGGCCTGTTCAAAAATAGTGGTCACAATGTGCAGTCACATATATTTTCTTCTGATATAAAGAAAACGCAGTCAGTAGCACATGACTATTCAGGATCCTCCAATACTGACATCTGACAAGGGTATATCTGCCCGATTTAGAGCAGCGGATTTTTTAGAACAGACTCATCGACCAATATAAACAACTCAAAATCTCGCTCTGTGTCGGGCACATGTAGCTGATATACTTGCGCAACAACATTTTTTTTTAACTGATAATATTTAGCCAATATATAGCACGATGAACATAGGAGCACCTGGACATTTCTTTAAAACATCTGTGTCTTCATGGAGATATGATAGCCAGGTGTCCTCAAATTCTTAGTCTAACCCACTAGATTGATTGATACATCTCTATATGTAATACCCAATTGTCGTCTTTTATTTTTGCAAACTAATGGGTTTATCATGTTCATGTTTCATGTTATAACTTCTGAAGTATACGCAATTGTAAATAAATAAATACTTCTTTATTGGTGGAACGGATTAATCGCGATAAACAAAATGACAATCGACAAAGTGATCCACTTCTTATATTCCATGACTGTGTAAAAATCATGTTTTGTGATGCTATTTGAATATGCTATTTATTAGAATACGTATAACACTTTGAGCAAGAGTATGCTCTATTCCCAACAAATATCCACAGCATGCAGAGGGTTTCACATCACTTTAACCTGGGAAACGCCGGGTAACCCTGCTAGTGATCTATATGCACGGTGGGGAATCACGTGGTTTCGATTTGATGAGTACCATGCACGCATTCAAAATGGCGGAGACGTTCGTAAAAACGACCAGAAACGATGAAAAGGGTAATAAATTAGGATAATGATATATTACATAGTATTTTGGCAGCTATGAGCATATGATATACTAATTTTCAAACAATCTGATACCTCATTTGTGTCCAAACTCACAGTTGTTTGTTCTAACATTCTGACAAAAGTTGTCAATCGAAGGATTCTCCTATAGATGTATGGACTTGGGTATTCCACGAACCTTCGCCTGGCAACTTTGGTCAGAATGTTATTGAAAACCACCAGTATTCCCGAACAAATAAGGTATCAACTTGTTTTTAAAAAACAAGCACATGATTGTAACAGTCAAAATGCTATGTTTTATGTCCGATCCTCAAATATTATGTTTTTGTGCGTTTGTATATTTTGAATGCGTGGCACTCACCAACCTCGAAACCACGTGATTCCCCACCGCGATATGGCTATATGGTATCGACTGAGTGGTCTGTTCTAAAAAAAATAGAACAATAAAGTGGCCTACTTAATCATCTCATGTTATAACAAAATATTCGAAATAAAATCAATATGAATTGATAGAAGCGTTTCGTGATATGGGTCTCCAATTCATATTTATTATTTTATACCCACGAAACTATTTCAAAATTGTTATATAAAGAGGTAATCTATCTTTAACTTAAAGGGATACTGTACGCCAAATGTTGTTGTTGGTTTCTATAGTCTCCGAGTCGGAGAATAAGGTATTTGAAAGTCTGTTGAGTACGAAGTAGTGTTACGGATGACAAATTTACGGAATGCAAAAATACAAATTGTGGTTGTCGAGTAATTTTTGTACAGTTTTCAACCAAATGAATCAAATAAAAGTTATATTATAGGCATACTAGTCCCATATAATCATTTAAGTTATTGTATCGTCGCTAGTCAGTGAGTGGCTTGAGTGTTCTCCCCGTATCATCATAATATTTTAAGCGATCGTGTGTGCGATCGGTTTAACAATCCAGTATCCCTCAATTACTTTGTTTGATTACGGAAATTCGTAATTTAATTGACGCCATTTTATGGCTCCAGTCATAAATTCAATTTATATCAAATTATTAACTTTTAAATTATTAAATTTTAAGATAGCCTATTAACCTGAGCGTTTACAGAATACATCTTCTACTCAAATTACTAATGTTTCTATATATTATCGATATTAGATCGTTGTTGTCACCGGAAATTTAATGAAAATGGCGTACAGTACCCCTTTAAACTGCTATCATCGACCCATAAGTAAGTTCGAGCATGCTGCATTGCCTTGCACGACGATGTGAACATTTAGCAAACCGTGAAGTTCTCTGGTCGCATCCGGCAGTTGGGAACCGGCATCATTAGACTCTTCCTGTGGGGATGTTTGATTAGAAAGGCGGAGACGGCTGATAAGAATCACAGAGTTGTTTTATAATGGATTCGAGATCAAGCATTGTGCTTATATTTGTCGTTTTCTAAAACATGATGTAACATCTTATCCCACGAGAATGTTAAAGGTACTCAATCCGATTCACGGTCCCCATATCATCAGATTCCAACAACAACATTTTTTTAAATTCCGCTTCAGTTATCAGAATCGATTATTTGCCCAAAAATAATGCTAACCACAGTCAACTATAGTATCAGATTGCCCAAAACCTGTTATTTATCAACGTTCTGTTCAACGAAATTTTGTCGGTTGTCAAATATCTGACACAAAAAAGCCACTGGATTTTAGAGTTATCCATCTTCATCCGCTATATTGTCAGATAAGTTCTTCTCGTCGACAGTTTACTGGGCCACGTGTAATTAAAATAATAGATTTCAAATATCGATATCTGATCACTCCTATAGCTTTGATTGGTGGGTTCCTCGACTTGAATCAAATATTTTTTACCCCCGAAGACAAGGAAATAGTAATTTGCGAGCGTTAATTCGGAATGAGTACCTTTAAACGTGAAATGCGATATATCAACTTTTGTCTTGCAATCCTCTCCATCGAAAGACGCTCAATGCCGAAATACGATGCGACACATCAAGTACACTGACAGTCACACCCCTAGTCAAGTGGTCCTGCTAGTCTGCTATGATGTCAGGGTCCTGCTGAATTGCTATGATGCTGGTAAGTCAAACTGATTCCGTTACGAAAAAGTAACGTTATTTTGTTTTCTAAAGTTGTCATTTTTTTGCGATGCTTGGCTAATCCGAGCGATTTGAGACAAATCCAGTGTCTGTATGAAACATTAAAAAGCATATATATTTAAAAAACAAAATAATGGATGCGCTGATGTTTGCCAACTGACGTGAATAGCCATCTTGCGTGTAGTTGATTTGCAACAACTAATACAACCATCAATTATTAAAATGCTCCTCACTGGCTAGCAAAGATATTGGAGCTGACATATCGACGCTTATTGAATTCCAAGAGATAATGAAGGCGATAGTCTGCGATAGTTGGGAATAACAGGCAATCCTCGAGGGAAATTTTATATAATAAGATCAGATCGACGAGATCCTTAATACACCAAATTGTCTTGTGCAATTGTGCGCGAATTAATGTGTGACAGAGAAATTATACAAGAAAGATTGACAATTTTTAATCTCACTCGACGCCGCGGTCAGATATTTCCAACGAAATAATATTGTGTCTTCATAGGCATGCATTTTTATAGTTTCTCAGATCCCGCACGCACGTCTGGCATCCTGACGTGCATAGACATCTTGATTATAGTCGATTTTTAACAACTAATACAACCATCCATTATTAAAATATTTCGCAATATATATGTTTTTTATTGTTTGATACACATAATGGCTTTTCGGATTATCCTATCAAGTCAAAAATGAACTTTAGAAACAATAACGGTACATTATCTTAATGGCATCAGTTTTCCCATCAGCATAATATCAATTCTGGACCAGGGTTCGCGCTGCCACTTGCCAAATTTGCCAATGGCAAAAATAATTCACATTTGGCAAAAAACAAATTCGTTTGGCCAAAATTTTGGCAAGTCACTCAAGAAAGTTTAATAATATTTGTCAACCAATACCACACATTTCATGAAACTCTTTCATTAATATTATTAGTGGAGATTTGTTAGGTTATGAAAAGTTAAAAACCTCTCTCATCGTGCAATTAATCTCATACTATTTGTATCGACGGATGGAGGGATTGGTAGTATGTCTGGTGGTGGTGTTTACATAGCTAATAATCTTTGTTTCGGTGTGCATTTCATTGTTATGTTGTTGGTTTATTGTTCTATGATAAACCCAAGTATAGGGGCGATAATTATTAATACTTATCTGCTATCAAAGGTCGCGATTGTCGAAATAGTGAAAATAAAAGACAAAATGTTGTAGAAACTGGCAGCATTTGTCAACTTCTAAAATCATTTGACAAAAATTATTTTCATTATTTTGGCAAAATATTTGGCAAAGGTTAATTTTGGGCCACTGTTCAGGGCGTACCAGCAGCATAGCACATTAACATGACCACTTGACCAGTGCTGAGTCAGTATATTTTTGTTTTTATTTCATTACAGTCGAGCGATAGTTAGTGCTGTCCCTATAAATCATCGATTTTTTTTATGAAATGTGTGATCAGAATATTCTGCATCAAGCAATGCATGGTTGTGTAATTATCAATCCAGATGGGAGGGGATCAAGCAATATATCTATAGCTAATGACGCGATATATCAACATAATACACCCCTCCATCTAGATCGGGTCTGCGCATTTGTATCCGTGATCTGTGGCGTTACCAAAAAAAACCATCTGCACCGATGACATGACATGAACACACCGCGGGAACACAGTGTAGTCATATTTGCTGTTTGAAATGTTCACTCATTGACGACTTTCCAGTTGTTGGTCCATGAAAAAGGTCAAGATCGCAGTGTTTTCTGGTTGAAATTATCATTCATTGCCGACATTCCAGTTTTCGGTCCATGAAATAGGTCAAGTTCGCAGTGTTTTCTGGTTGAAATTATCATTCATTGACGACATTTCAGTTGTCGGTCCATGATATAGGTCAAGGTCGCAGGGTTGTATGTGGAAAGGAAACCCAGATTGTTCCCATTAGTAATTTACTGTGACACTTCCTCGAGCAGGATGTAAAACGTTGTGGCATGGACAGTCAGCAAATATTTTATCAGGTAAGATGACGCCACTTGATAAATCTATAATTAGAGGTTTGAGTGATTGCGTGATCGGTTTCAACTTTATGTGTAGTTTTCTTCGAGTTTATCACTTCAATCACTTGTTTTATATCTATACCTTCTGGTTTTTTTTGGTGGTTCTCCTGCGAAATGGCAGATTAAATTAGAGGAAATAACTCTTGTTGCTATTACGGTTTTGAGTTATAACAGAAAAGTTTGAAGACAAATTTACTACATAACGCGCATTATAGAATTTGCCTTCAAACTGTTCGGTTATAATTTCATGACCTTAAAGGGATACTGTACACTAAATCCAGCCATGTATGGGACCATCTCCTATTATACTCAACAGAATATATGCAACTAATGAATAAATGAATGAATTTCAGCCATGAATTAGTGCAAAATATACTCTTGCAGTCTTTAAACGATGCAAACAACATGGTAATTATAATGACAACGAACCTGAGTTTAGTGTGCCTGTCATTTGCAGAATGAGGTCCCCGGAGGGTGCATTTAGTGATGCTATCCCACATAGCGGGCCAGCATCACTAATTCACCCTCTCGGGACCTCATTCTGCTTAGGCCTCATCTTCCTCTGGAAAGTTTCTTTATTATCAAATATTTCTATAGAAACTTCTTCACATACATTCTATTTCTTTTTTAGTTTAGTTTCTCTATATCCCAACTTGGCAGACGACACATTGCATAATCGAGGTTCCCAATGGGTGTACATCACAATATTCACCATTTTGGGAACTTCAGTCTGAGTCTGTCTCCCATAGCAGATATGGCCATGCAGAATGAAGTTCCCAGAGGGTGAATTTGGTGATGCTAACCCGCTGTGCAAATGACAGGCACACTAAACTCAGGTTCGAGTCTCCCGGTGTGAGACCCCTCTCCCCGGGTGAGACTCGCCCCACAAGCCCCTCCTGTCGCCAAATCCCTGATTGGAATTGCATGTGAAAACCCGTAACAACCGTAATGCCGCGTCTGCATCGATGTCTTTAAGTGATGACATACAGTCAGTTTAGATTTCATAAGCTAAATCAGCACTTCTATATATACCGCAAAGAATATTTCTTCGCGCGCGACATGTCTTAAAATCAATTACCGACAGTATAAAACGTGTACGACTGACACGATGACATCAAGTCAGTCTAGGTTTATTAAGACCAATCAGAACAACTGTGCAGCAAAGAATGTTCCTTTGCACGCAACAAGTTTGAAAATCAATTGATTGCATATTTACAGTAACCTTAGACGAGGATCCGGCAGCATATGTGAACCAATGGTGATGTCAAGAATCTCTACCCTGGCTAACGCCCGCAGAGATCATATTCCACCAGTACAAAGCCTGGGAACTTTTTGAAGTTTTGACAGGGAACCTTATAAAGTCGAAAAAATAACGCGGAGAATATATTTCTTAGTTATTATTTGTTTCTTAATAATGTACTTCGCTGTAGGTGAAGGTCCCAACTCGAAATTGCATGCTTTTCCGTGAATTTTGTGAGCCGATATCGCAATAAACATTGAATTAATTACCCAGGAGTAATTCCATGATTGTAGGCGACGCGAAGCAAAATCGCTCGAAAAGTCACTTAAATCGTGAAATTTCAAGTTGGGACCTTCAGTTACAGTGAAGTACATTATTAAGGAACAGATAATAACTAAGAAATATATTCCATTCGTTATTTTTTCGACTGTATATACAAGGTTCCCTGTCAAAACTTCAAAAAGTACCCAGGTTTTGTACTGGTGGAATATGATCTCTACGGGCGTTAGCCAGAATAGAGATTCATGGCATGATCTAATATATATATGAACCAATGGTGATGTCAAGAACTGTATGTACTAATGAGACTTTTACCTGTCACTTGGCATCAATAAGTGTACGTTCACATACCCGCAATGTTTCACGGTATGTTTTACAGGCATTTCGTCGTAGAAACCCACATGGTGCCAGAATATGAACGGATACATGCATATAAAAAATGCATCTGTACCACAGATAACAATGTGAGAAGTAAATTCTCTGTAGTTCCACCAGTAGCGATGCTACCGAAATTTTCTTGTAAATATTGTGCAATTTGCTGTATTTGTGTACAAATCAAGTAATTCCGGAGTTCAGGTTCAAAGGTCGCATCTAAGGCGCGATAACTCTTTTACCCGGTGTCGATTGTTTAATTAAAATTATGCATGCACGAATAGTAATCAACACCGATATGGTTGGCTTAATTCTGGTAAAGGCACCCAATTAGTTACAACGCCAAACATCTATTATGGATCAATTTTGACTTGTCCAGTCTGCGAAGCGGCAATATTGACTCATGAAGAAAAAATTTCCTCACCCACCCAGAAAATTTACTAGTCAATATGAAATGGTATGCATATGCTACATATTGTCCTATTTTTCATGAATTATTTTAATTAACAAGTATACCATGACAGTGGTTTTCACTAAGCTTGAATAGAGCCAATCTAGTAATACTTGGTTTTGATTAGTCATTAAGGTGGCTACAAATGGAATTGCATGCTAATTAAACTATTCCATAATATTCATTAAACAGTTGGAGGCTTGGCCTCCCTTCTAATTAAACAGTCATGTAA
This sequence comes from Siphonodentalium dalli, assembly GCA_032622095.1. Classification (NCBI taxonomy): domain Eukaryota; kingdom Metazoa; phylum Mollusca; class Scaphopoda; order Gadilida; family Siphonodentaliidae; genus Siphonodentalium; species Siphonodentalium dalli. Next base: position 109,616,437 of record CP136067.1, on the reverse strand, counting down.
TCTTCCATCGTTTGAGTAGAAGTAAAATTTTACACTTGAGTCTGCATGAATCTAACTAATTGTTTGATTTGTTTATACATGTTGGCTGCATATGTATCAATGTGTGTGTTTACATGTTTGTCTTTGTAGTGTGTTCGTCCTATTGTGGTCGCATGTGTTTAATGTCATGCTTGTATTATGTCGGTATGTTTGTCGCTTTGCATGCTTAAAAGTCAACCCGCAATAAATCATTAAGAGTCATTTTTGTTTCTCTGAACCCAAATTCCGGAATTATATCGCAAGAAGCAACCATAACGTACTTTAATGGAATTTTGAATATCACCGTTACATGCATGTGGGAATACACAAATTTTACTTCTCTTGTTAGCATTGGTAAATATGCATTTTATACGAACATTCATACATACATTCGTATAAAATAATATCGACACAAAGATTATGTTTTGTAAACTAAGAATTAGTAATCATAACTTGGAAATTGATAAGGGTCGCCATAAACAGCTAAAAGTGTCACTTGATGAAAGAATTTTTGGACGTTTTATGTCATTAAACTATCTATCTTTCTGCACCATATGGTTTTCTATGACGACATGGCGGCAAAACATACCGTGCACTCTGACGAGTATGTAAACGTAACCTAACCTATATATCTCCACGCTTCAAATAAAAGAACTATGGGAGACAGAATAAAGGAACAGTCTAAAGAATGATAAAAGATGCAACATAGAATTCTCGCACAGAACCGCGCACACAAAGGCTCAAACCCTTCAGCAAAGTGTTACGGGGTCGGTTAAAAGAACCTCACGCTTCATAGAAAAGAACTATATGGGAGACAGAAGAAGTACAGTCTAAAGAATGATAAATGAAGCGACATACAATTATCTCACCGAACTGCGCACACTTAGTCTCAAACTCTTGAGCAAGGTGTTACGGGGCCGGTTCGAGCCATTAGCTTTCATGACATATTAATGCCACAGAACAAGGACAGTCTGGAAACTAATTCCCCATGCTACGATTCTTGCGAACATATTCACCTTTCATGAGCACATAACGTTAGTCCAATAAAGCTAATAAGTGCAAACACATATAAGACCACAAAAAATCCATTCTTTTTCCGATCCATCTTCGACTGGACGGAAAGGTCGGGAGGACAATAACCATGCCAATAGTGCGTCTGTCATTTGCAGAATGAGGTCCCCAGATGGTGAATTTAGTGATGCTATCCCGCACATCGGGCTAGCATCACCAAATTCAGCTTCACCAAATTCAGGCCTCATATTCTGGTTAGTATCTATATAGTCTCAAATTAACATTGTTTTAAGTTACTTTTTCCCTTCTGAGAAGTTTCTATATCCCCTAATTTGCAGAAGATAAAAGTGCATAATCGAGGTGACTAATGGGTGAACATCACCAACTTCAACTGAGGAACTTCAATCTGATTCTATAGGTCTCCCATAGTAGTTATGGTCTAAGCATAATGAGGTCTCCAGAGGGTGAACTGATGATTCTAACCCGCCATGCGGGATAGTGTTACTAAATTCACCCTCTGGGGACCTCATTCTGTAAATGACAGACACACTACTGACTTGGAGGAAAATAACCGTTCCTGTACGTATAGGTCATCGCACCAGCGCCATGGAAGTATAAAAGCGTAAAACGCAGTGTTTACACAAGCCTCATATTTCATTGACCGCAATCATATTACGATCATTGGTGATTCGCTATATTCCCTTTCCAATTTGGAATCACTATTCCAAGGGTAGTTCACGAATTAGTCATATTGACAATGGACAACGAATAGTAATACTCCAAATCTCGAAGTTTGTTTGAGTTGATGATGAGGACAATGCACCACACACATAGGAAAATATCGACTGTTTATGCTTGACGTGTGAACCAAACCTGCATGTTGTTTGTTGAAACAACAGCCATATTTAGCGCATACGCATACATTGTATATTATATACGTGTAACTTATGTTCCAACTCGCTTATAGCTCGACCGAACATAACGTATTAATAACTACAACGAATGCATGGTGTTATATGTAAACTTTAATGGACAAACTTGAAGTGTATAGCGATAAATATCGTTCGCAGACGATCAGTTATATATAACAAATAAGAAGACATTATGAAATGACGAATACTATGTAGTGGTACAATTATTGTAATCATTCCCAATCATGGGTTGGTGGTGGGGATACATGTACAACGCGGAACTTCAAGAGTATAATGATGCCTGGCCGCCGTGTCAATCGTGGTAAAGGTACTGAATCCGATCAGACGGTCACCATACCATCAAGATACAACAACAGCATTTCTTCAAAATACGCTTTAGTTATCATAATCGATGTATTGCAACAAAATAATGCTAACCACTGTCAACTATGGTATCAAATGTCCCAAAACTTGTTATTTATCAACATTTTGTTCAAAAAAATATGGCCGTACTATCACTAAAGTATCGCGAAATTTGACCGTATTACCACTTGATTTTAGAGTTATCCATCTTCATCCGCAATTTTGGCCAAGCCCTTGGTGGCAAAAGTCACACAGCTTTACGGCGCCAAACCTAGACGTTTATAGATATTGGGCCAACGTGTGAACACTACAACGACACATATATACGCTTATTTGGGTTCAATCAAAATATGATATTTCCACGCAGGAAATTCCAATCGTGCACTGCGTGCATTTAACATTGCTCACTCATTCGGTTAGTAGCATATTTGATTGTTCCTCTTTGCTACATACGGTGGCTGATTTGCGACATACTCAATACATATATTATCTCGAGATCTCGAGATATTATCTCGAGATCTCGAGATAATTATCTCGAGATCTCGATATATTATCTGGAGATCTCGATATATTATCTGGAGATCTCGAGATAATTATGTCGATATCTCGAGATTATATATGTATTGAGTATGTCGCAAATCAGCCACCGTAGCTACAAGTTCCGTGTGCATGCTATAACATGGAAATAAAATGACCGTGTATGTGATGGGGAAATGGTCACGCGATTTTCGTTGACATTGGCTACACACGTTACAAGTTATACACGCTTGGAACAAATGTGTACAAAATCTACACAATATGTTATAATTTTTATCTCAAACAAAATTTTGTAGAAATGACACATCTGGCAGCAACTTTAGAACTTTGTGCTACACAATTATGTGTTGTTTAGGTTTGACACAAACAAAGTGGAGCACAAAGATTTAAAGCTACTGCCACATTTTTAATATTCGTAGCTTTTTACGAGGTTTTTGTCTCAAATAGAACATATCTCATCTACTAACTATAAAATACTCACATATTCACTCATATTCAATGTTGAGAAAATTCCACCGACACATATGTCATGTGTGATTTCTACACAATTTTGTTTAAACATATTGTGTAAAATTTGTACACATTTGTTATAAGAGGCTAACCCTGGTTAATGGTGTGACCGGACGCATAATGAAAACCATTTCATCATTTAAAGATGCATTCAGGATTCCAAGATAATTGTTACGACTACTATGACTCAATTTTTCAATTGACAGTAAACAATGTCATTTATTTTTGTTATGGTTCTCCCAGTAATATTTGGGGATGTGAAGCTCGCGTAAATCTATTCGCTTTTGACATAGAATCATAACCCTTTACCCAACAGAAGGGCCCTGTGCCAATGCATTCTCTTATATATGCGAGTCGACCATAGGTCGCCTCGCATATATAAGAGAATGCATTGGCTTAACACATTAAAAATTATAAAATTGTTAAAGAATGTAAGAAAAAATGGTAAAAAGTGTTTAAAAAAGATTTTTTTTAGGCCAATGCATTCTCTTATATATGCGAGGCGACCTATGGTCGACTCGCATATATAAGAGAATGCATTGGCACAGGGTATAACTGTAACTATCACAATGTGGTCAAGGAGCCGGTTCCAATGATACCCATATTTGTATGGTTCTATTGAGACAGACCGAAGATATTTTAGGCTGTTGAAACTTTATTTGGCCGGTTTTGGCCGGTTTGTTGGGTAAAGGGTTAAAGTGATATTCGTCGCAAGGACTGTTGTCACATAAAACACATCTTAAATTGTCTGGGGAAACACGATGTGTGCATTTAACCCTTGCATGACGGGAGCCGTGCTGGTGCAGTATTACATAACATGTGCCATTATACTCTCTTATATATGCGAGTCTACCACTGGGAACCTCGCATATATAAGAGAATTCACCGGCTTATAATGTCAAGGTATAAATAGTGTCAGGCCAATGTATTCGCTTATATATGCGAGGCTCCCTTGTCTTGATATAAGAGAATGCATTGGCACAGGGTTTTCGCAAAATTTCAGGAAGCTCCAGACATGAAAGGGTTAAATAAATTCTCCTATATAGCGTGACCCCGGCATCGAGCATCAGATGGGTCTGTCTCATCGCATGCTGAATGATGACACATGTGATGGCGTCGCCATCGGCTGCACTTTTCTGTATACGAACTCGTGTTCAAATTGCGTGCCAATATCCCTGTAACCACAATTACGAAGCAATCTTAGAGAGAATTACCACTTTAATTTTAGAGAGTCGACGATGATTGCTCACAAACAGGAAGTAATAATTGACACATCTCGCATAATGAACTACTACTGGTAAAAAATATATACCAATATATAGCTAATAAAAGTCGAACAATAAACTACCACTGATAAAATCACGAAAAGTAATAGTTAAAAATTGTTTTCGCAGAATTGACGACAACCAGTCTGTTTTTTGTTTTGTTTTGTTATTGTGTGGAGAAAATAGTGACGTTCAAAGTTGCCACTCGCAGTAAGGTGATGTGGTTTTGTTTGTCGTGATTATTTTGTACTTAACCATGTTGTTATCAGGTCATAGTCAGAACACAAATTCTAGTGAGGTAGTACCCTATTTATAATTATTATCAGTAGTTGTTAATTCATTGTACGAAAGGGGTCACCGAATTGCTGCAATAACATACATAGCGTTTGGGGTACGTTCATACGCTGGCAAGTTTGCACGGTATGTTCTGCAAGGCATTTCATCATAGAAAACCACATGGTGCCATAATTTTAAAGTAAACGTGCATATAATATGCATCTTTACCAAAACGAATGACATGGGAAGTAAAAGTTCTGTAGTTCCACTTGTAACGGCGCAACTGACATTTGCCTTCCAAAAACTGTATGATTGATTCTTGCTAGATAATTGCACGCTATTTACAGGCAAATTCGGGTAGCATGGCTACAGGTGGAACTATACGGGGATTTTACTTCGCATGTAGTTAGGTGTGGTACAGATGCATTTGATATGCTTGTTCCATTAATTTTCTGGCATCATATCGTTATCTACGACGAAATGCCTGCAAACCATACTGTGCAAACTTGCCAGTGTATGAACGTACCCTTAGTTCAGGATTTACACACAATTACGTGTTAACTGTAAGTGCATGTAGTAGATATTATCATGAACTACTGGTATACGCATACAAGTACATGTATACATATTATTATATAACAGTAATTGTTATGTTGAATAACGGACACATATCGCATAATGAACAATGACAGATAATTATAGCGAATAGGGTACCAATTCGTTGTTGTTTTACCCTATTCGTTGTTACGATAACAGGTTCGGATTTTCAACAAAAACTCATAAATACATCATATAGTAATAAGTTGGCGATCGTTTCTCAGCTCGTCAATATGGGATATGATTCTGAGATTATGTCCTTAAAGTGTGATCGCCACGTGGCATGTGACATCATAGCACATTAGCATGAGCACTTGACCATGGGTGTATGTATGGTCTGTATAGCGAAACACGACGAAAAAACTCAGTTAGCATGCCAGTCAGTGGGTTCTCTGTCTGTGTAATACATTGAACTCCGAGTCGCGTGTACCCCCTTTAAGACTCATTTCAGACATAAATAGAGACGTGCGTGCGGGATCTGCCCCTGAAGACACAATACGATTTTGTTCGAGGGGAGCTGCGCCGGTGCAGCATTAAAGACACTGTGCCAGTGTGTACTCCTATATATGCTAGACTCCCAAAGGAAGCTTCGCATGTAAAAGAGAATGCTCTGGCTTGCATGTTGCAAGATCAAGTAAATATTGTTAGGCCAATGCATTCTCTTATATATGCGAGGCGCCCTATGGGCGACTCGCATATATAAGAGAATGCATTAGCACAGGGTATTCGCAAAATCATGAAAGTCATGAAAGGGTTAAAATTGTCAATCATTCTTGTATAATTTACGTAGTTATGTAAATGGTCCAGTGCTGACTGTGCTGTTTGAACCAATGTCCACCTAACGCATCCGTACAACGCATGGGTTAAACGCATTTATGTGAAAACAGCTTAAAACGCCAAAATCTTCAGCTAACACAGTCGGTGTAAGGTGTGACCGGTAGAGCATGGAACTCCCAGCGTCAGATTCCACTTAGAACTCATTTACGTCATTGATAGAGCCGCGCGCCAGAGATGGAAAATTATAACACCGCATCTGAAGACACGCTGCAATTCCATTAGCCATAAATCACCCCGGCATAGAGTGGAGAAATTTAAAATTGTCAATCTTTCTTGTATAATTTCTCTTTCTCACAATTCATTGATTCGCGCACAATTGCACAAGAAAAATTTGATGTCGTATTAAGCATCTCGTCGATCTGATCTTGTTATATAAAATTTCCCTCGAGGATGGCCTGTTATTCCCAAACTATCGCCTTCATTATCTCTAAGAATTCAATTACAACCACGTTGGCAACCCTTCTTCTGGGGGAGGTCTTCTTCCCCCGCATCCTTTCTCCGAGATCCACAGGTTTCTGATGGTCTCCAGCAACCGGGTTACGACCAGCAGTGGGTCCTCATAAGGACCGTGTTGGTGGAACCCGGTATGTCAAAAACAGATCAACTTGGCTGCCTGACCGGTGTAAATTCCAGGTCAGACAGCGATCCAAGTTAATTAAGCTCAGCACGGGCCTGACTTCAGCGGGGGATTATATACGGATCCATTGTCCACTGAAGTCAGTAATCCGATCGCCATGTGGGCGATGTCCAGGAGTGCTCAAGCCGGAACGTCTTAGCTCGAGTTGACAGCTCCAATAACCTAGCTATATACGAACCAGTCATCAGTCTTCAACAAGGATTACACATGTGCACAAGGATACGGTGTACAATCATACTAAAACATGATATGATAGGCGTATGAGTTATATGTATGAGGTAGGCGTGTGAGATTGGCGAATGAAATAGGTGTATGAGCTAGGCATATGAGATAGGCATATGAGATATGAACATGAGCTTTATACGCTTATGAGATAGGCAAGTGAGATAGATGTATGGAATAGGCATTATCATATAATAACACACCATCTGCATTCACATATTTATATTTCGTAAGAATCAGTACAAATTGCGATACGGTTACACGAACGGTCCCGACGTTCATCGGGTAAATAACCGAAATCGACACTTCATAAAAAGCGAAGACCACCTACGTCACTTCAATAACTGCGTGTTATTGGCAGAAGTAGTTGGAATTTGAACAATATAATTGTGTTACTTACAATAAAATAGATGTGGTAGTTTTGAAAAGATTTTTCAAATTATTAATGTTCTATTAATTTGTACTGGTATATATATGATTATAAGAAATGACTTGCATATCGTTGGGATGATTGATTTTGACCGGTAGAGTAATTAAAGGTACTCAACCCGATAAAACTCCTCTCAATTACTATTTCAATGGCTTCGGAGGTCAAAAATATTTTATTCGAGTCGAGGAAGTCACCCATCAAAGCTCAGATTTGTTAGATATCGATTTTAGAAATCTATTATTTTTCATTATCGGGAATACTATCTGGCCCAGAACTCAGTCAAAATTGCGTTAAAATTACCACTTGATTTTAGAGTTATTCATCCTTGTCTGTTTGAATAGATTTGGAGTACACATCCAGAGCAGATTACGGCAGTGTTTGGTACTCATCTCGAGAACATAACAAATTTGAAAAATCAATATCTAATAACTCTGAGCTTTGTTTGATGGGTTCCTCGACTCGAATCAAATATTTTTTACCCCCAAAGCCAAAGAAATAGTAATATAGGCCCCTCTGATCGGATTGTTGTTGTTGGAATCTGTTGAGATGGGGACCCTCTTTACGGGTTGAGTACCTTTAAATAAAGTTCGTGCGAATTCCTTCTATTCGGGATTCACACACTTTGTTTAATTACTATGCCGGTCAAAATCGAATGACCCCAATCGATCAGCAAGTAATTTCTTAAGAGCACCACGATATAAGCACGGCCAGGGAATCGTGTCGTCTTAAAGGGGTACTGTACCCCAATTTCAATAAATTCCCGGTGACAATAGCGATCTAATATGAATATTATATTATAAAATAACTAATTCGAGTCGACGATGTCTACTGAAAAAGTTCCGGTTAACAGGCTATCGTAAAAGTAACATTGAATTATTTAATATAAAATAATTTATGGCTGGAGTCATAAAATGGAGAATTATGCCATTACGAGTTACCGTTCTTGAAATCGCATCTATTGCGTGTCTTTTATCGACGGCCGTTCGCGAACATTATTGAGTTGCAAACAAAACATGTTACCTGCAAAATGAAGGCCCGTTATAACCGATTCGGAAAAAGGAGAAAGAAACAAGAGTCATAAAGCCTCAAGTATTTTTATAGGGAGTGAGATTGTTCGATGGAAGAGATTGAAGGCATCAATCGAAACTGTGAGCAATGAACTTCCGGTTCTTCCTGCGACCTGCGTCTTCTCCGGTGAAGGTCAAACCATGGCGCGTAGTTTGAAATCGTAGTATTTTTGTTTCCAAGATCAATATTTTCTTCGCTAAATTAGGTTTATACGAAACTCATATAACACGAACACAATCTAACTTGAAAGTTATTTCAATGGGAGTAAATAAAAAAATCGCCTATCTCTGTGTACAGTACCCCTTTAAGCTGAATAAGATGGGAGAATTATTAAATAAAATATACAGAAAAGACGATAATTATTTCTGATAAAGCTCCAAGCCACAGTACTTAACATTTTAGGCTGCGATATATGAGAAGAATAGGGGGCTCGTTCGCCTCACATCTAAAAATAGAATCTTTGGGGTCTAAAATTGGTTGTACTAAAATATTCCCAAAACTTCCCAAAATATCAAAACCCAAAAAAAATTTCAAAACTTCCAAAATTTATTTTTCCAAAAAATTTCAAAATCCCAAAACTTCCAAAAAATTTTAAAACCCCAAAATTTCAAAAGAAAAAATTTCAAAACCCTCAAAATTATTTCTCCAAAAAAAGTGTAAATAAAAAATTTATAACGAGTTTTCGGTTTCTGAGAATCTCGATATTAAAAAATGTCGAATGTTAAATTATTTGCGCGTAATATCTTTCGTTATTTTTTTTGTTCAAATATTTTTCATGAAATTATTAATCGATGTTTAGAAATAGCTTTATTGGACATTGTGACCATCGTTATGAATGCATACATTCCAGTGTTTTATCGGACGCAGTTTATATAATTGTCATACCTGAAAATAGACACCATTACTTTTACATAAATAATAAAGAGCGTTTATTCTTTACACTCTCTCTATCCCAGATGAAGTTATTGAGTATATGACAGGTGTGTATTATCGTGAATTATTGGAAGTATTGAGATGTACTATCTTGAATCACTAACGGTCGAAAATGGTAATGTGAAATTACAACCCTCCAGAATGAATTGTCATATTCGATGGAACATATTTTCAAGTATGTACACGCGACATTGGTGGTAACAATGTGTCTTTCACACCTTTGCTTTACCAAATGAATTCTATTATTTCCCCGGTCACAGTTATATGCTATTCAGAAAACATATCGATTTAATGTCTGAACAAACGGGTTAGTATCAATTAAGGTTGATAAACTGTGTCATTCACACGATAATTAGTTATCCAAAACATGCATACGACCAGGTCACTCAATAATAGAAATTGATTCGGTGTCATTGTTATAACAACATTACGTAATAACCACTTATCACTCCATTCACACTTACGCTTTGGACATTTTATCAGTTTATCACGTGATCACTAAATGTGGCAATCGGGTATCCACCGATGCCTGCAATATATTATTTATAATAATTGGACTCATTGATCTCACGTGAATAATACTCTTAGTTGTTCCAATAAAATAGTTATCAAATTCGATCACCAATAGATTTGACTGTGGAATGTAATGACCTTTAACTTATTTATCGATCTAAAGGGACACTCATTATGAATGAATGTTAACAATACAAGCGCACGAATGAAGAGCGTTGAACATATACGAAATTACTACACGAATGAATTGAACCTTGAAATTTATATTTCACATCTTACCAACAACAGCTACAGACATAATCATAGTGTTATACTGTCTTGCATGTACACACGCTATGACAACATTAAAGGCGGACAATCCACTCATGGTGTGACAACAGATACAGACATAGGCATAGTGTTATACAGTCTTCTATGTACCCATGCGATGACACCATTAAAGTACATTGGATGTTAGGTCTATGACTCTTGAGTATGCACCAATCAATGAGCAAATGAGCAATAAAAATGAGCAAATGAGCAAGAAAGTGAGCAAATGAGCAAGAAAATGAGCAAATGAGCAAGAAAATGAGCAAATGAGCAAGAAAATGAGCAAATGAGCATAAAAATGAGCAAATGAGCAAGAAAATGAGCAAATGAGCAAGAAAATGAGCAAATGAGCAATAAAAATGAGCAAATGAGCAAAAAAATGAGCAAATGAGCAAGAAAATGAGCAAATGAGCAATAAAAATGAGCAAATGAGCAAAAAAATGAGCAAATGAGCAAGAAAATGAGCAAATGAGCAATAAAAATGAGCAAATGAGCAAATAAATGAGCAAAAAAATGAGCAAATGAGCAATAAAATGAGCAAATGATCAATAAAAATGAGCAAATGAGCAAAAAAATGAGCAAATGAGCAAGAAAATGAGCAAATGAGCAAGAAAATGAGCAAATGAGCAATAAAAATGAGCAAATGAGCAAAAAAAAATGAGCAAATGAGCAAGAAAATGAGCAAATGAGCAATAAAAATGAGCAAATGAGCAAAAAAATTAGCAAATGAGCAAGAAAATGAGCAAAATGAGCAAGAAAATGAGCAAATGAGCAATACAAATGAGCAAATGAGCAATACAAATGAGCAAGTGATCATGTCGATAATAAAAACCAGCATTTTATAGATCGAAAAGAAATTTTGTCAGAATATTGTCATCAACTCAATCAAGATCTCAACGAAACACATTATTGACATCGATAACTATCATGGTGCATTGGCATTCATGGCCAGACAAATTTAATTCATGTGTCTACAATACAACCTACCTATCCAAATGTCAATGCAATTATGAGTGATTTCAATATGAGTACTCTATTATATAGATATATGTAACCTGGTGACATGATGAAATCGATTGTGATACAAAGCTAAAGTACCGCCCCATAGGGCAGATACATAGCTAAAGTACCGCTCATAGAGCAGAAGCTAAAATACCGCTCTAACGTTGTCTGAATCTACAGCCCCTTCATTATTATATCCGTGTTTGGTCAGTTTGACCATTTTCTTCATGATCATGTTATGTATGGGTGATGTTTTCATTCGATGCTGGTATTCTATTAATCGTTCGTAACTTTTGAGAAAGAGGAACAACAACAATAACAACAACAACAACAACAACAACCGCCGCCGTAGCGTGACGAGCAAAATGTGATGTTTACACACTTAAGCTCTGGATAAACAATACATATCGCATCTACAGCAGTCTACTTCATTGTGAATTAAGTCACTCTGGGTTAGTTGACTACATGCATGCACACACAACACAGCCGAGGGTTATTGTAATTTAATGAAAATGTCACACATGTTAAAAAAAATGGCGCGCGGCCCTTTCCCCTTTTTTGGTTCGGATTTTTTTTTGTATGGGGGATCGCGCGCGCGCCATTTTTTTTAACAGAACTTTTTCGATCTTTTCGTTAATATAAGAGTGATCGTTATTCCAATAATTCGCGATAATGCCTGGGTGCCATTTATGCGGAAATATTTTATCGACGAACTACAATCTACAAAGACATAAACAGATTAAACACGGAATTATGTCAGGAACGAATGGAGATTTTTTCGGGAAAGATACAGATGACCGAGAAACGGTTCTAGATTCGTCCGAATCTGATATCATTCCCCGTTCACCTTCATCAGAATCTAGAACCGCTTCGTCCTCTTCAGATTCAGAGGATGATACTATCGCCGGTAGTAGATCGGTATTCGGCCGTAAGAAAGCTGCGCGATGCGTCAATGAGATGAACACATTCAAAAGTATGATGAAACGCGTTATCGATGATGTGAAAGCATTTTCTGATAAGTTTGATCAACTGATGGAAGAAGAGGGCGTGTCGGGAGAAGAGGATGATGGAAAAGCTCAGCTAGAACGCATCGACACAGAGTTTTCTCTCTTTCTCAAAAGTTATAGACGATTGATAGAATACCAGCATCGATTGAAAACATCCCGCATACATAACGCTATCATGAAGAAAATGGTCAAACTGACCAAACACGGATATAATAATGAATGGGCTGCGGATGAAGCGATGAGAAAATTCAAGAAACTCCTAGAAATAAATCTAACGGGCGAAGCTTCTGACAATGATTAAATTTCAATAAACTTCATCAACATGTTATTCTCGTCTTCGTTATATATCTATAAGTGGGGAGGGGGGATTGTAGAGCGAGAAACGATACATAAATGGTACATTAATATTGTTCTGTGTCTTTTTAACTTTCACCCACTGCGTGTGTATTGTTAACATTCATTCATAATGAGTGTCTTGTGTCCCTTTAGAGCGCATTGTGCTCCTTTAATATTCACACACCAATATTACATAACGCCCCTTACCTCGTGTCACTTTAACATTCCAAACCGTGCGCGCATTGTCCCCTTTAATTATGTCATAGCGTTGGTACATAGAAGACTGTATAACACTATGCCTATGTCTGTATATGTTGTCACATCGTGAGTGTAACGCCCACCTTTAATGGTGTCGTAGCGTGTGTACATATAAGACTGTATAACACTATGTCTATGTATGTATGTGTTGGAACATTTAAGAAAGATGTGAAATATAAATGTCAAGACTCAGTTTATTCGTGTAGTAATTTCGTATCAGTTAAACGCTCTTCATTCGTATGAGTAATTACCAACAGGTAAGTTGCACTATTTTTGAAAGCAATCAAGATGGCGTACCTCGGTGTGACATTTTCATTAAATTACAATAACCCTCGGCTGTGGTGTAACAGGTTTATAGTTTACAGTCAAATAACCCAGAGTGATTTAATTCACAATGAAGTACACTGACACTCCACTGATAATTGACATACAACTGTATAAGTGAACATCAAGTAATGTGTGGCTCCAATGTGTGGGGGATAAATGACACCATACTGTTTTGACTAAATGACCATCTATTATTGAGAATGAATAGACTCGATAACGCGCTTTATTATTTACGTACAAGGTCATACTTCTCTATAGACAGTGACTATTGTATTCCAGTGTCTGTGAACGCATGGCTAACGTACATTCCAGAAATTCATTCAGATGCGATATGTATAGTTTATTCAGAGCTTAAGTGTGTAAACATCACATTTTAATCGCCACGCGATAAGATGCACATATATGTACCATTGATACAATTTGAGTCATACCTGAGCTTAAATATGTAAACATCTGAGTTACTCATCAGACGGGACGAGCATAAAAATGTGCATATGTCTGTATATGTCGAGACATTTAAGGAAGATGTGAAATATAGATTTCAAGGCTCAATTTATTCGTGTAGTAATTTCGTATAAGTTAAACGCTCTTCGTTCGTATGAGTAATTACCAACGAGAAGTTGTACTATTTTTGAAAGCAATCACGATGGCGTACCTCGGTGTAAAATTTTCATTAAATTACAATAACCCTCGGCTGTGTTGTGTGTGCATGCATGTAGTCAACTAACCCAGAGTGACTTAGTTCACAATGAAGTAGACTGCTGCAGATACGATATGTATTGTTTATCCAGAGCTTAAGTGTGTAAACATCACATTTTGCTCGTCACGCTATGACCATATATATACATGTACACATAATACAATCATACCTCAGTTTAAGTATGTAAACATCGGATTTGCTCATCAGACGATAAGCTGACAATATTTAATGTATGTGTTGGAACATTTAAGAAAGATGTGAAATATAAATGTCAAGACTCAGTTCATTCGTGTAGTAATTTCGTATCAGTTAAACGCTCTTCATTCGTATGAGTAATTACCAACAGGTAAGTTGCACTATTTTTTGAAAGCAATCAAGATGGCGTACCTCGGTGTGACATTTTCATTAAATTACAATAACCCTCGGCTGTGTTGTGTGTGCATGCATGTAGTCAACTAACCCAGAGTGACTTAATTCACAATGAAGTAGACTGCTGTAGATGCGATATGTATTGTTTATCCAGAGCTTAAGTGTGTAAACATCACATTTTGCTCGTCACGCTACGGCGGCGGTTGTTGTTGTTGTTGTTGTTATTGTTGTTGTTCCTCTTTCTCAAAAGTTACGAACGATTAATAGAATACCAGCATCGAATGAAAACATCACCCATACATAACATGATCATGAAGAAAATGGTCAAACTGACCAAACACGGATATAATAATGAAGGGGCTGTAGATTCAGACAACGTTAGAGCGGTATTTTAGCTTCTGCTCTATGAGCGGTACTTTAGCTATGTATCTGCCCTATGGGGCGGTACTTTAGCTTTGTATCACAATCGATTTCATCATGTCACCAGGTTACATATATCTATATAATAGAGTACTCATATTGAAATCACTCATAATTGCATTGACATTTGGATAGGTAGGTTGTATTGTAGACACATGAATTAAATTTGTCTGGCCATGAATGCCAATGCACCATGATAGTTATCGATGTCAATAATGTGTTTTGTTGAGATCTTGATTGAGTTGATGACAATATTCTGACAAAATTTCTTTTCGATCTATAAAATGCTGCTTTTTATTATCGACATGATCACTTGCTCATTTGCTCATTTGTATTGCTCATTTGCTCATTTGTATTGCTCATTTGCTCATTTTCTTGCTCATTTTGCTCATTTTCTTGCTCATTTGCTAAATTTTTTGCTCATTTTTATTGCTCATTTTCTCATTTTCTTGCTCATTTGCTCATTTTTTTTGCTCATTTGCTCATTTTTTTTGCTCATTTGCTCATTTTCTTGCTCATTTTCTCATTTTCTTGCTCATTTGATCATTTTTTTGCTCATTTGCTCATTTTTATTGCTCATTTGCTCATTTTATTGCTCATTTGCTCATTTTTTTGCCCATTTATTTGCTCATTTGCTCATTTTTATTGCTCATTTGCTCATTTTCTTGCTCATTTGCTAATTTTTTTGCTCATTTGCTCATTTTTATTGCTCATTTGCTCATTTTCTTGCTCATTTGCTCATTTTTTTGCTCATTTGCTCATTTTTATTGCTCATTTGCTCATTTTCTTGCTCATTTGCTCATTTTCTTGCTCATTTTCTCATTTTTATGCTCATTTGCTCATTTTCTTGCTCATTTGCTCATTTTCTTGCTCATTTGCTCATTTTCTTGCTCATTTGCTCATTTTCTTGCTCATTTGCTCATTTTCTTGCTCATTTGCTCACTTTCTTGCTCATTTGCTCATTTTTATTGCTCATTTGCTCATTGATTGGTGCATACTCAAGAGTCATAGACCTAACATCCAATGTACTTTAATGGTGTCATTGCATGGGTACATAGAAGACTGTATAACACTATGCCTATGTCTGTATCTGTTGTCACACCATGAGTGGATTGTCCGCCTTTAATGATGTCATAGCGTGTGTACATGCAAGACAGTATAACACTATGATTATGTCTGTAGCTGTTGTTGGTAAGATGTGAAATATAAATTTCAAGGTTCAATTCATTCGTGTAGTAATTTCGTATATGTTCAACGCTCTTCATTCGTGCGCTTGTATTGTTAACATTCATTCATAATGAGTGTCCCTTTAGATCGATAAATAAGTTAAAGGTCATTACATTCCACAGTCAAATCTATTGGTGATCGAATTTGATAACTATTTTATTGGAACAACTAAGAGTATTATTCACGTGAGATCAATGAGTCCAATTATTATAAATAATATATTGCAGGCATCGGTGGATACCCGATTGCCACATTTAGTGATCACGTGATAAACTGATAAAATGTCCAAAGCGTAAGTGTGAATGGAGTGATAAGTGGTTATTACGTAATGTTGTTATAACAATGACACCGAATCAATTTCTATTATTGAGTGACCTGGTCGTATGCATGTTTTGGATAACTAATTATCGTGTGAATGACACAGTTTATCAACCTTAATTGATACTAACCCGTTTGTTCAGACATTAAATCGATATGTTTTCTGAATAGCATATAACTGTGACCGGGGAAATAATAGAATTCATTTGGTAAAGCAAAGGTGTGAAAGACACATTGTTACCACCAATGTCGCGTGTACATACTTGAAAATATGTTCCATCGAATATGACAATTCATTCTGGAGGGTTGTAATTTCACATTACCATTTTCGACCATTAGTGATTCAAGATAGTACATCTCAATACTTCCAATAATTCACGATAATACACACCTGTCATATACTCAATAACTTCATCTGGGATAGAGAGAGTGTAAAGAATAAACGCTCTTTATTATTTATGTAAAAGTAATGGTGTCTATTTTCAGGTATGACAATTATATGAACTGCGTCCGATAAAACACTGGAATGTATGCATTCATACCGATGGTCACAATGTCCAATAAAGCTATTTCTAAACATCGATTAATAATTTCATGAAAAATATTTGAACAAAAAAAATAACGAAAGATATTACGCGCAAATAATTTAACATTCGACATTTTTTAATATCGAGATTCTCAGAAACCGAAAACTCGTTATAAATTTTTTATTTACACTTTTTTTGGAGAAATAATTTTGAGGGTTTTGAAATTTTTTCTTTTGAAATTTTGGGGTTTTAAAATTTTTTGGAAGTTTTGGGATTTTGAAATTTTTTGGAAAAATAAATTTTGGAAGTTTTTAAAAAAAATTTTGGGTTTTGATATTTTGGGAATATTTTAGTACAACCAATTTTAGACCCCAAAGATTCTATTTTTAGATGTGAGGCGAACGAGCCCCCTATTCTTCTTATATGCGCAACAAAAATACTAGGATCCAACGACATTGAATTTGGTTCTATAAACTGTCTCACTTATGGAACTAAAGTAATTGGTTCTTCGTTACCATTTGGTTCCTTGTTACCGTTTGGTTCTTCGTTACCATTTGGTTCTTCGTTACAATTTGGTTCTTCGTTACCGTTTGGTTATTCGATAACATTTGGTTATTATTTACCATTTGGTTCTTCATTACCATTTGGTTCTTCGTTACCATTTGGTTCTTCGTTACCATTTGGTTCTTCATTACCATTTGGTTCTTCGTGACCATTTGGTTATTCGTTACCGCTTGGTTCTTCGTTACCATTTGGTTTTTCGTAACCATTTGGTTCTTCGTTACCGTTTAGTTATTCGTTACCATTTGGTTCTTCGTTACCGTTTGGTTTTTCGTTACCATTTGGTTATTCGTTACCATTTGGTTTTTCGTTACCATTTGGTTCTTCGTTAGAATACAGTCGATATGTATATAGTGTGATTTTATAACAGACACCTTTCGCATAATTATTACGAGAGGGTACTACGTCACTAAAATGTGTATTCTTTCTATTCGTTGTCGTTTTTGCCTATCCGTTGTTACGATTATGGTTTCGGATTTTCAACAAAACTCACATTTACATCATAAAGTAATAACTTCGTGATCATTTCTTATATATATTAGCTCCTCAATGTTGGAGATGATTCTGAGATTATGTCCTTAAATTGTGATCGCCATGTGGCCTTAATTTCTACCTATTAGTGGTAATCAAATCGTACATTCGTCGTCGTCAAACGCGAGAATCTTGCCAAACACAAAGCTCTAAGCTCTGACCTGATAACAACATAATTATTGTGAGTGGCACGCACGATTGTCTCACAAACGGACTCGTCGTTAATTCTGCGAAAAGGTTTTTGGATCGTCGAAAAAAATGGTATATCCTTCATGTAAGAATACACGAAACCACGCACCCCTCCATCTCCATGTGTGTTAGGGTTAGGGTTAGGGTCAGGGCTAGGGTTAGGGTTAGGGCTAGGGTTGGGGTTAGGGTTAAGGTTGGGGCTAGTGATAGGGCTAGGGTTATGGCTAGGGTTGAGGCTAGGGCTAGGGATAGGGTTAGAGTTAGGGTTAATGTATTCTTACATGAAGGACATACCGAAAAAAAATTACTATTAGCTATACGTGTCGTAGTTCATTGTGCGAAAAGTGTCTAACATCGTTGCTAACCAGTCAGTACTATTCAACACAGATTGCACACAACACTGGGCCATTATAAACCGCCCAGCGATAGCGGAGCTGGTTCGTTTCCCGATAAGCACGTATTGGGTTTATCAAAGGAGGGTAACCTGATTGGATATTGCATCTCGACGATCTGATCTTGTCATATAAAATTTCCCTCGAGGATGGCCTGTTATTCCCAACAATCGCCTTCATTATCTCTTGGAATTCAATGTGAATCACCGATGCAGCCTCCAATATCGTATATAACCTGTGGAATTTCCTCAACATTGAACATGGGTGAATATGTGAGTGTATCATATTTATTAGATGAGATGTGTTCTACTGGAGACACAAAACTCGCAAAGGCTACCACAGAACAACAAGTTGGAAGCAGCTTTAAAATGTGGTGTACACTGTGTTTGTGTCAAAACTAAACAAAACATAATTGTTTAGCAAAAAGTTTGTGCCTCAAACAGAACATATCTCATCTACTAACTATAATATACTCACATTTATTCCATATTCACTCATATTCAATGTAATGTTAAGAAAATTCATCCGACATCTATGTCATGTGTCATTTACACAATTTTGTTTAAGATAAAATTTAACACATATTGTTCGAATTTATTTGTTCTAAGCGTGTTGGCCATTATACGCAACTAAAGTTTGATTGCCATATTAACAGTGTGTGTAGTCGCGCATATATAACTTTGGGCATAATCAGGAGAACTTTCGTCAGTTTAGAACGAGATACATTTAGCTACTTGCACAGGTCCATGGTGAGACCAATACTGGAATATTGTAGTACGGCTTGGAACCCTCATCACAAGAACAGAAGCATAACCATTCAACGGGTGCAGAGGCGAGCAACACAAATGGTGCCGAAATATCGAAAATTAAGTTATAGAGACAGAATGATAAACCTCTGTTCGATGTCCTTGAAATATCGCCGATTCAGAGGTGATATGCTAGAGACATACAAATACCAGAATGATTTATACAACGTGGACGAGAGTAAACTGTTCAAGCGAGCAGAGTACACCCGAACAAGAGGTAACACTATGAAATTGGCATATTTGAGATCATCGAAGGATATCGGGATGTTCTTCTTCTGCAACCGAATTGTTTCCAGTTGGAATGCCCTGTCTGATTATATTGTACAATCGCAAACGCAAGCAGAATTCAAAACTCTATTGGACAATCACTTCCGCCCAATACGGTACGAATATGATACAGAAGGGATGGATAGCCATGCAGTAAAATAACTTTTGATATAATCCGGAACTGAGAGTCATTCGACTCGTTCTGTGTGTCTTGATGTTACATGTATGTTATGTTATGTTATGTTATGTTATTATAAGCAGCCCTGCGATGATGGAGTTGATTCGGTTCCCGATATATGTATTCTATATTGAATCTCGTCGATCAAATCTTGTTATATAAAATTTCCCTCGAGGATGGCCTTTTATTCCCAACAATCGCCCTCATTATCTCTTGGAATTCAATATGAATCCCAGACACAACACGGATCACCCTCGAGATGTTCAGCTCCAATATGTTAGCTAGCCAGTCAGCGTTACTCAACACATATTATATACACACCACAGTGGGGAAATCACGTGTTTCGAGGTTGGTGAGTATACCACGCATTCAAAATGTGCAAACGCACATAAATATAATAAATGAGGAACTGACACAAAACATAGCATTTTGACTGTTACAATCGTATTCTAATTTATTTTTTAAAACAAGTTGATACCCTATTTGTTCGGAAATACTCAGTAGTTTTCTATAACATTCTGACCAAAGTTGCCAGTCGGAGGTTCGTGGAATACACAAGTCCACACATCTAGGAGAATCCTTCGACTGACAACTTTGGTCAGAATGTTAGAGCAAACAACTGTGAGTTTGGACACAAATTATGCATCAACCTGTTCGAAAAATAGTATAGCATAATTATGTTCATAGCTGCGAAAATACTATGTAATATATCATTATCATAGTTTATTACCTTTTGTATCATTTCTGGTCGCGTTTGCGATCGCCTCGGCCATTTTGAATGCGTGATATATACTCATCAACTCGAAACCACGATTCCCCATCGTGCACACGCAGTGTCAGAAAACATGGGAAGTTTAACCGTGTCACTTGGTGGTCATGGTAGTTCTAAGCAAATTAAATGAGGGTCTACGATACTTGATAGGTAAACATGTATATACGGAACACCACGAAACGCAAAAGCTGTCCAATTTCTAGGACGACATTTCACATGGCTATTATTATATTGACTGGCGGAATATGATTTCTACGGTAGTAGCCAGAGTAGCAGAGATTCGTAGCGTTATATATTCAATTGTTAGAGTGACTTTCTCTCATTGTATTTAGAACGACGCGACCACATATGTGCACGATTAGTTATTCATTATATCAGTGGGACTGGTTATAATATCTGTCTAATAACGAGTTCCGTCTCTGTCAAAGACGACAGCCACGAGAATAGGTTTATTGCTTATATATCGAGGATTTTATATGAGAGGCGGATTTTAATTAAGAAATGAAGGTAGTGGGTGTGTGTTATTGGGGGATACGGAACTGTGATCGTTGGGGCCGATAATTTGAGACTAACCCACGCAGCACATTAAGTCAGCCCAATATAAGATTTCCAAGCACTTAGCGACCGTAACTCGATCGATATAAATAAATGGCTTCAGATGCAATTCGGTTGAACTTTGTAAAGATCGCCCAATTATTCTGCTGACCGTTTTTAGTGATTAGGTCAGATTAGGTCAACAATTTGTCGGCAAGTTTGTTGATATTTCGAGTGAGTGTTATTAGAAACCCTATGTGCGGACTTTCCTCCACTCATAAAATTGGCATTGTTGATATGGGAAACGACGATAAACCTTTATGAATCAAACAGGCCTCAAAATATCGTTCTAGATGTTTGGTGTATATTTGCAGAATGAGGTCCCCAGATGGTGAATTTATTATCTCTATATCCCCAAACAGACAACACAATGCATAATCGAGATGTCCAATGTGTGCACATCACCATCATTACCATCTGGGAACGTAACCTGTATTTATAGGTCTCCCATAGCAGATGATGAAATGCAGAATGAGGGCACCAGATGATGCACGTGGTGACGATAGCCCGCTGTGCGGTGTAGTGTCACAAAATTCACCCTCTGTGGACCTCATTCTGCAAATATCGAGCACCATATTTTGAGGCCTGGAACCAAACCAAACCATTGTATGTGTTTCCATTTTCTCTTTACAGATTGTCTTCTGTGCTACACGTGTGAGAACACCAAGAGTCCTGCATGCGGACAATACTTCAAATCATATCAGTTCGAGGGAAAACCTTGCTACGGAAGGAACGCCTCATGTGCCATTATGCGACAACCGCCATTAGCAAGTACGCCCAATTAATTACCGCGAAATAATTAATAAGTGCGCCCAACTACCACGAAATAATGAAAAACTATGAAAATATCGGAATTTTTTCTAGATCATGCCATGAATCTCTACTCCAACTAGACCCGTAGAGGTCATACATGTATTCCACCAGTACAAAACCTGGGAACTTTTTTCATGGTCTGACCCATTTTGACAGAGAACTTTATAATATTGAACACAAAAGGCAGGGAATATAGTTCTTTGTTAATGCTTGTTCCTCAATAATTTACTTCAGAGTAGGGGTGGTTTCAGTTCGAGATTGCATTCTTCTTTTGTGACTTTTGTGAGCCGATAGTGCAAAACAATCATTGAATTAATTGCCAGTGATAAATTCCATGATTATAAGCGACGCAAAGCAAAATCGCCCACAAATTAAAGTCACTTACATCATTAAATTTCGAATTGGGACATTCACCTACAGTGAAATACATTATCAAAGGACAGGTATTAACTGAGAAATATATTCACTGCTCTGTTTTTTCAACTTTATAAACTTCCCTTCCACAACATCGAAAAGTTCCCAGGTTTTGAACTGGTGGATTATGATCTCCAATTACGGGCGTAAACTGGAGTAGAGATCCATGGCATGATCTAGGAATTCTCCTCTTAAAAATTGTTTGATCCAATCATCAGTATTTACTTATTTGCGTACAAAGGCAATAATTTTTGTTTCTCGTGCATGCACCACGACTTCGCGGCAATATGCAGGTGTTTTACGAATGTGGCATAAAATTATTCTAGTCAAGTAACACGAAATTGAGTTGACGATTGGGATTATGTCCTTAATCGGAAACAATTAAACATGGTCTATCTCTTCCTGTTCACACTTACCGCAACTATTAAATGTTATAAATCCCGCGATTTCAAGACAACAACTAGCTAATAAATGGAGATAAAACTGAGTATAGTGTTTGTGATGCTATCAAGATGAAGTTATCACTCTTGGTACGCTCTTGGTATAGGCTCCGAACGTTTCCCTCGGATTTATTTTCTAAAATAGCTCCTACAACTGTCCTGCGAATGTGATGTGAAATTCGATATAAAATTTATATCAATCGATCGGAATTTATTCCGGTGAGTTGTCCTCGATTCATATCTATTGTATAAACAGGAATCTATATAAATATGTTTTGGAAGAGATAGACCATCTTTGACAGAATATGAGCATTTATATTTGAATTCTATCATCGCACATACCATTACATTATATCCAAGACATGTCCTAAGTATAAGCGAGATCACTGATTCGTGGCCGTATATATATTAGATTCATCCAGACCCGTTCCGTGGATTTAGTGCTATAAAGGTCAAATTTCTGGAGCAGCATTTCCATATATATGGAGAATGTTCATGACTTCCACATTATTATGTAAATGCTACTCCAGAACTTTGACCTGTATCACTAAAACCACGGAACCGGGCCTGGTTCATCCAATATGGCGGCGAGTTAGTTATAGGGCGTATTGAGAGTCATGTTGAAACCTCTATCCTCACGAACATCTAATACCCAACCAGATATCCCATGCCAAAAAAAACATGTTATGTGGCTCTTATTGATTTTCCACTCGTACACAAATGAGGATAGGATCAAACTTTACTTTATAAGAGTATAATTTCTATACATTCCTTTTTTTCCAGTGTGTAATATCCTTACATATAGCCTATCTGCGTGGTGGCGCCGATATGCACACTAATTACACAAAATATGGCCATGTTGTACACAGCTTGGTCAGATGGAAATGGCTTAACCCTTTACCCAAGAAACCGGCCAAAAACGCCCAAATAAAGCTTCAACAGCCTAAAATATCTTCGGTGTGTCTCAATAACACCATACAAATATGGATATCATTGGAACCGGTTCATTGACCACATTGTGATAGTTACAGTTATGCCCTGTGCCAATGCATTCTCTTATATATGCGAGTCGACCATAGGTCGCCTCGCCTATATAAGAGAATGCATTGGCCTAACAAAAAATTCTTACATTCTTTAACAATTTTATCATTTTTTCTTAAATTTTTTTAACAATTTTTATAATATTTTTCTACATTCTTTGACAATTTTATCATTTTTAATATGTGTTAAGCCAATGCATTCTCTTATATATGCGAGGCGACCTATGGTCGACTCGCATATATAAGAGAATGCATTGGCACAGGGCCGTTATGTTGGGTAAAGGGTTAAAAGAGACGACGTGAAAACGTCATCCCCCACACAATATGGAGCTGTTGTTCCGAGATAAAAGCTAGTTTAGTTTTTTTTAGGAAACATTGTGGTGGTTATATTATAGAGAATACTCACTTGATTGATCTGGTGACGTGGGCGTTGTACGTACACGAAAGCGCATTGCACGCGTATGTTATACAAAATAGTCCCTGCCTCGATTAAATTATTTCATCGCGAAGGTCATCCTTATCTGTTATGTTTTAGTTGATATATTATGCTGGTACGGTTGCGCGCATCTTTACATAATTCTGGCAAATACAGCAATGAGTAAAATGTTAACCTCTCAAGACGATTGATGCTTTAGTTGATATAAGCTGGTACTCTGGCACTTACCAGTGGGTGTCATGTTGATATAAGCTGGTACTCTGGAACTTACCAGTGGGTGTCATGTTGATATAAGCTGGTACTCTGGAACTTACCAGTGGGTGTCATGTTGATATAACTGGTACGGTGGCACTTATCAGAGAATGTCGTGTTGATATTTATTATGTGATGGCGGAATTCAATAGCATTCTATTTAGGAAATGGATGCTGATTTCTTGTGTTCCATGGAGTATTGATGGAAGTTGGTCTGACAGTGTGTGTGGGACGCGAAGTCGTTGCCGCTCATAAAATGCCAGACCAACATGAATCCTTAATCCATGAAGTGCAACAACATCAGCATTCATTTCTTATATCTATACACCCAACATGAATCCACCCATACTCCATGTAACGCAACAACATCCGCATTCATTCCTTATATCTACACCCAACATGCGTCCATACATACTCCATTGAGTACAACAACATCAGCATTCATTTCTTATATCTACACCCATGAAACATGCATCCATCCATACTCCATGGAGGGCAACAACATCAACATTCATTTCTTATATTTGCACCCAACATGAATCCATCCATACTCCATGTAACGCAACAGTATCAGCATTCATTTCTTATATCTACACCCAACATGCATCCATCCATACTCCATGGAGTGCAACAACATCAACATTCATTTCTTATATTTGCACCCAACATGAATCCATCCATACTCCATGTAACGCAACAGTATCAGCATTCATTTCTTACATCTACACCCAACATGAATCCATCCATACTCCATGTAACGCAACAACATCAGCATTCATTTCTTATATCTACACCCAACATGCATCCATCCATACTCCATGGAGTGCAACAACATAAACATTCATTTTATATATTTGCACCCAACATGAATCCATCCATACTCCATGTAACGCAACAGTATCAGCATTCATTTCTTACATCTACACCCAACATGCATCCATACATACTCCATGGAGTGCTGCACCATCAACATTCATTTTATATATCTACACCAACATGCATCCGTATATACTCCATGTAACGCAACAACATCAACATCCATTCCATATATCTACACACAACATGCACCCATACTCCATGGAACGCAACAACATCAGCATTCGTTTCATATATCTAACCCAACATGCATCAATACTCCATGGAACGCAACAACAAGAACATTCATTTCATATATCTGCACCAGCATGCATCCATACATCCTCCATGGAACGCAACAACATCAACAATCGTTTCATATATCTGCACCCAACATGCATTAATACTCCATGGAACGCAGCAATATCAACATTCATTCGTATATCTACACCCAACATGCATCCATACATCATCCATGGATCGCAACAACATCGACATTCATTTCATATATCTGCATCCAGCATGCATCCATACATACTCCATGGAACGCAACAACACCAACATTCGTTTCATATATCTACACCCAGCATGCATCGATACATACTCCATGTAACGCAACAATATCAACATGCGTTTCATATATCTACACCCAACATGCATCCATACATCCTCCATGGAACACAACAACCTCAACATTCGTTTCATATATCTACACCCAACATGCATCCATACTCCATGGAACGCAACAACATCAGCATTCATTTCTTATATCTACACCCAACACGCACCCATAAATCCTCCATGGAACGCAACAACATCAACATTCGTTTAATATATCTACACCCAACATACATCCATACTCCATGGAACGCAACAACATCAGCATGAATTTCTTATATCTACACCCAACATGCACCCATACATCACCCATTGATCGCAACAACATAAACATTCGTTTAATATATCTACACCCAACATGCATCCATACTCCATGGAACGCAACAACATCAGCATGAATTTCTTATATCTACACCCAACATGCACCCATACATCACCCATTGATCGCAACAACATAAACATGCATTCCATATATCTACACTCAACATGCATCCATACATGCTCCGTGGAACGCAACAACATCAACATTCATTTCTTATATCTACACCCAACATGCACCCATACATCCTCCTTGGAACGCAACAACATCAACATTCGTTTCATATATCTACACCCAACATGCATCCATACTCCATGGAACGCAACAACATCAACATTCATTTCTTATATCTACACCCAACATGCACCCATACATCATCCATGGATCGCAACAACATCGACATTCATTCCATATATTTACACCCAACATGCATCCATACATGCTCCGTGGAACGCAACAACATCAACATTAATTTCTTATATCTACACCCAACTTACAAATTAAAAGATCATTTAGCACCCGTTTTGAACTATTTCTATCTTCGTAGCATCCATATCATATGAAATGAAAACATATTGGGGTCTGCGCGTGACATCCCATGGCGTTAATTTGAACAAATCAATGCCCTTGATTCAGGTTCTACAGCGCAAATTATGCATGTATGAGTATTCATACAGCAAGTGCTTTGATGGCCTTCAAATAACCGCATCTAGTGTTAAAGGGATACTGTACCCAAATGTTGTTGGTTTCTTCAAATAAATGTTATACTGTATGCACAATAGTCCCAAAACTCATTAATTTTATCGAACAATCAGTGAGTGGGTTGAGTTCACGCCCCGTATCAACATAATTGTCCACACGATGTGTGCCATACAGGCGTTGCCCAATCCACTATTCGTCAATTAACTTGATTACGTCTGGTACATGGAAATTCGTAACTTAGTTTATGGCTGGAGCCATTAAGTAAATTTATATTAAATTATTCAATTTGATTTTAAGATAACCTGTTAATCTGAACGTTTACAGAAGACATCTTCGACTCAGATTAATTATTGTTCTGTATATTATCGTTATTATGTCGTTGTTATTACCTGCAATTTATTGAAATTGGCGTACAGTCTCGCATTAACATTTATAAATAAATTCAAACTCAAAAAGGATGAGCTCTTGTATGGCAAAATTAGACCGTATACATTTATACATGTTTGCACACGTCTGCAAAAGGCAAGTAGGTGAAGCCGGGGTATAGTTATCACAATTTTGCAAAATGGCCGTAATAATGCACAACAAAAACACACATTAGCAGTGATAGACGCAGGTACAGCGCAGGACTGCTCAGTTCATACACACCTCTTCGTTTTCTACTGGCGTAAATTATAGGATTATCATCGTGACAATGATGACAGATTTCCCCACAGAGGCGACCGCGGAGGCGAATGTCTCTGCCACAGAAGCACATGCATAATCGATTGTATGGTCTTTGTAACTCATTATACTAGAATAGTATACTATAACAATGGCCCACTGATTTACGGTCTCCCGTGCACATTAAGTTTGTTCAGTACATTGTGTTAGTCTTTCGTTGTAAAAGACCAAGATTTCACGGTCCACAACAGCTTGGGGTTGGGTTGATGCTGTTTTGGACCCAGTTTCGCCCGTTGCTCTTTTATCGGGCTGTTTTTCAAAAGACGTACTGCGTGTATACGTTGAGTCCGCGAGCATTCGCATAACCCCCTGAATGTGATTAATCATGTGACATGTCCGCGATTAATCTGTCTTAAAAGTGATATATCATTTACCGTGATAGAAAATGGGTATATAGCGGTGAGGCGATCGCTCACAGTTGGCAAAGCGCCTGAATACTAACAAGTCCATAACATATCTTTAAAGCCCCACTTAATTTTCGAGTCTCCGATTATTTTTGTTATGGTGACTTGATATACGGTTTTAATAACAATCTATGCCATAAAATATGATTAAAATACTATAATTCATAACTATTTGAAACAGCTGTGTCTCAGAAGAGAAATAGAAAACTGCTGAAGACTTACCTCTCTTGCATCCATAATGCAACAGAATTCAAATTTGTTTAATGAAAGGGGAAGAACTATATCTTTAATATATAGAGTTATTCCCCCTGCATTGAAAATAATACTGATTTTTACTTCAATCTTGATGACAACACTCAAAAAAAACAACATGTCCACAGTTTATTACACCGGATAAGTTGATAATACAATGTTTTGGAGCTTCCTGTTTCAAATGGTATATAATATGGCATATATTTTATATAAAGTAATCTGGGGGTTCGAAAATTAAGTGGGCCTTTAAAGGTGCACATCCGATTCGATGGTCAACGTATTATCAGAACCCAAACAATAATGCTAATCACTGTCATCTATAGTATAAAATTTCCCAAAACGTGTTACATATCAACATGTTGTTCAACGTAATTTTGTATCGCGATTATGTCAGTCGGCTCGTCGAATATTTGCTATATAGGCCGCCAAATATTCCAGGTGGTGAAAAATTAAAAACAACAGATTTCAAAAATCGATACATGTATCTGATAACTCTGAGCTTTGGTGGGTGGGTTCCTCGACCTGAAATTTTTTTCACACCGAAGCCACAGATATAGTAATTTAGGAGCGTAAATAGCATATATCAACTCATTGGGTGGAGTCAAATTTCTCAATATGGCCATTCTGGTGGAATTTATGCTGATTCGTGGGCATATATTGAAGCACTTTCGATTTGAATTCGGTGCCGATGAAACTCCGCGTCTAGAATTTGAACGTATAAATTACACAACTTGTGTCCACCCAGAGGCAGCTAAATAGTTTGCCATTGTGATACATTGATATGGGTTTGCCGTGTGAACGGAATCTCTTAAATAAAACGATGGTTATCGGCTAATTGCGTGGACATGTGTGTCCCCTGGTCAAGTGGTCCTGCTAATGTGCTATGATGCGGTTGGGTCCTGATGAATTGATATGGTGCTGTTAGGGCAAAGTGATGATGTCAACAAAAAGTACCGTTATATTTTTTTTATTTGACTTTTTCGCGGTGTTCCGTTAATACGAACATATACAAGAAAAGCCGTTACGCGTATCAAACATTCAAAAACATATTTATTGCGAAATATTTTTAATACTGGTTGTATTAGTTGTTGAAAATCGACTATAATCAAGATGGTTATTCACGTCGTTTCAGAAACACCAGCGCAGCCATTATTATATTTTTTCAAAAATATATATGTTCTTGAATGTTTCATACACACACTGGTTTTTTCTCAAATCGCTTGGATTAGCCAAACACCACGAAAATGACCACTTTAGAAAAAAATATCGGTACTTTTTCGTAAAAGCATCAGTTTGCCCTACCCGCATTATAGCAATTCAGCATGATCACCAGCATCATAGCATATTAGCAGGACCACTTGGCCATGGGTGTGGTGTGTGTCCTTGATTCTGTCGTAATTTTTGAAGAGTACTCATGCCATTATGTGATCTCGTTTCTGGGCGTCTGATCAGGCGCGTGTCTAGAGGGTCTCCTAAGGGGGTGTCATCCATGACATTTCCAACTGCATGCAGTGCCCCCACTTAGATTCGCTGTATAAAAATATACGGTGCCAATGTCATCACCTCAGTACATGATATTGTGTTGTAGCCCTATGCGAATGTGGTGTATACATGTATATGCATGTATTTACAATCTATAAGAAATAGGTATGAAGATGTTGAGCATTCTACTGTCCTTTATATAGTCAACAAAGGGAAGCTTTATTTAAAAGATTACATGAATTGTTTGGTGATCCTGCACTGGGCCAAAGATGAATTGTAACATTTTGTAAGATTGTCCATGAATAGTTCATTTCCATCAATAGATTCAATACGAAGCAATGAGTTTATACTAAATACATGTTCATATGAATTAATGTTACATCTTTTTCTCCGAGTCCACCTTTACTGCTTAAATCCCCCCACACAATCTGAAACGTCCCTTAATCAGATGACCTAGACAGACAGGCCTCTGTATCCCCCGACTGTCGGTGTTTGTATTTTTGCACTTTTGTGTTGGTCGCGTTATGTATTGTTTTGTTATTTTCTGTTGATGGGTCCGGGCTTATATAGACTTGCATGTTCTCTGGACCTGGTGCTATATCATTGTACATCTTGCACAATAAACCATTTTTGTTTAAATACAAGCTATGGGAGGTTATTTCCACGAATTCGAAAGCGGAAATGGCCGAGCTATTGAGATTGGTAACATATTTCACCGGGATTGTTTGTTGTCAGAATACGAGACCGTTAGCTTCAGACCGCCACACCATGGGCTTTATACATCAAACGATGGCTGCATGACTCGCTCGCGTGCACGTGGGTGGCCATTCTGTCGTATTTTTTTTTATCGAGAGTGATTAGAGTTCAACCACGGATGCCAGGATGTCATCTCGTTTCTGGCCGTCAAGACTTCTAATGATTGCATGTCAATAAAGCCAATAATTTATCACAATGGAGGATGCCGGATAGCCGCCAGACTCTTATTACCTCACAATTGAACCTAAATCCAATTGCGCGCAAATTGATCGATATCCGCCCAATTTCGTGATGATCAGGGGAAGATTACTGCTTTAAGCGCGGGCCGAAATTTCAATTCAAAGTCTGAATTCTTCTTCGTCACGATATATTGCCGGTTCTGGCAGAGTTGTGTTTATTGTGGGACAAGGGTGTGACTCATTACCGCCCGGGACCGCCCGGGTGGCCCCACGTGCCCGTGGACACAATATATCGACGTTAAAACGTAGCGACATGCCACCTGAGGGCAACATAGAAAAAATTACTCGCTCGCTCGTCTCCGGCCGGTCATATTAACCCCACAAATGCCGATATTGGCTAAAAGGGCCTGGGTGATAACTGGTGTCTTCGTGTGTTTTCAGACAGATTATTTTGGTGATTCTCGGTAGTGTAATACACCTGAGTGTTAATTCCATCTATTGACTCGTTGACGCGTCCACGGCCGATGTTATTAACCCCTCAAATTCCGGTAAAATAGTGTATAAACAAAAAGAACATTGGGACCGCCCGGGTGGCCACATGGGCCCGTGGACACAATACATCGACGTTATAACGTAGCGACATGCCCCACGAGGTCAACCTAGAAAATGTTACTCGCTGGCTCGACTCTGGCCGGTGTTATTAACCCCTCAAAATCCGATAAAATGGTATATAAACAACAAAAAGAACATTGGGACCGCCCGGGAGGCCCCCATGGGCCCGTGGACACTATATCTCGACGTCATAACGTAGCGACATACCCCACGAGGTCAACCTACACAATGGTACTCGCTCGCTCGACTCTGGCCGGTGTTATTAACCCCTCAAAATCCGATAAAATGGTATATAAACAAAAAGAACATTGGGACCGCCCGGGGACCGCCCGGGTGGACCCACGTGCCCGTGGACACAGTATATCGGCGTTATAACGTAGCGACATGCCACCTGAGGGCAACATAGAAATATTTACTCGCTCGCTCGTCTCCGGCCGGTCATATTAACCCACAAATGCCGATATTGGCTAAAAGAGCCTGGGTGATTACTGTGTCTTCGTGTGTTTTCAGACAGATTATTTTGGTGATTCTCGGTAGTGCAATACACCTGAGTGTTAATTCCATCTATTGACTCGTTGACGCGTCCACGGCCGATGTTATTAACCCCTCAAATTCCGGTAAAATAGTGTATAAACAAAAAGAACCTTGGGACCGCCCAGGTGGCCCCATGGGCCCGTGGACACAATACATCGACGTTATATCGTAGCGACATGCCCCACGAGGTCAAACTAGAAAATGTTACTCGCTGGTTCGACTCCGGCCGGTGTTGTTAACCCCTCAAAATCCGATAAAATGGTATATAAACAACAAAAAGAACATTGGGACCGCCCGGGAGGCCCCATGGGCCCGTGGACACTATATCTCGACGTCATAACGTAGCGACATACCCCACGAGGTCAACCTACAAATGGTACTCGCTCTCTCGACTCTGGCCGGTGTTATTAACCCCTCAAAATCCGATAAAATGGTATATAAACAAAAAGAACATTGGGACCGCCAACGAGTCAATATATGGAATTAACACTCAGGTGTATTGCACTACCGAGAATCACCAAAATAATCTGTCTGAAAACACACGAAGACACCAGTAATCACCCAGGCTCTTTTAGCCAATATTGGCATTTGTGGGGTTAATATGACTGGCCGGAGACGAGCGAGCGAGTAAATATTTCTATGTTGCCCTCAGGTGGCATGTCGCTACGTTATAATGTCGAGATATTGTGTCCACGGGCACGCGGGTCCACCCGGGCGGTCCCGGGCGGTCCCAATGTACTTTTTGTTTATATACCATTTTATCGGATTTAGAGGGGTTAATAACACCGGCCAGAGTCGAGAGTGCGAGTACCATTTTGTAGGTTGACCTCGTGGGGTATGTCACTACGTTGTAACGTCGAGATATAGTATCCACGGGCCCATGGGGCCTCCCGGGCGGTCCCAATGTTCTTTATGTTGTTTATATACCATTTTATCGGATTTTGAGGGGTTAATAACACCGGCCGGAGTCGAGCCAGCGAGTAACATTTTTTAGGTTGACCTCGTGGGGCATGTCGCTATGTTATAACGTCGATGTATTGTGTCCACGGGCACGCGGGTCCACCCGGGCGGTCCCGGGCGGTCCCAGTGTACTTTTTGTTTATATACCATTTTATCGGATTTTGAGGGGTTAATAACACCGGCCAGAGTCGAGCGAGCGAGTACCATTTTGTAGGTTGACCTCGTGGGGTATGTCGCTACGTTATAACGTCGTGATATAGTGTCCACGAGCCCATGGGGCCTCCCGGGCGGTCCCAATGTTCTTTTCGTTTATATACCATTTTATCGTATTTTGAGGGGTTAATAACACCGACCGGAGTTGAGCGAGCGAGTAACATTTTCTAGGTTGACCTCGTGGGGCATGTGCCTATGTTATAACGTCGAGATATAGTGTCCACGGGCCCATGGGGCCTCCCGGGCGGTCCCGGGCGGTCCCAATGTTCTTTTTGTTTATATACCATTTTATCGGAATTTGAGGGGTTAATAACATCGGCCGTGGACGCGTTAACGAGTCAATAGATGGAATTAACACTCAGGTGTATTGCACTACCGAGAATCACCAAAATAATCTGTCTGATCAGTAATCACCCAGGCCCTTTTAGCCAATATCGGCATTTGTGGGGTTAATATGACCGGCCGGAGACGAGCGAGCGAGTATTTTTTTCTATTTTGCCCTCAGGTGGCATGTCGCTACGTTATAACGTCGAAATATTGTGTCCACGGGCACGTGGGTCCACCCGGGCGGTCCCGGGCGGTCCCAATGTTCTTTTTGTTTATATACCATTTTATCGGATTTTGAGGGGTTAATAACACCGGCCATAGTCGGGAGAGCGAGTACCATTTTGTAGGTTGACCTCGTGGGGTATGTCGCTACGTTATGACGTCGAGATATAGTGTCCACGGGCCCATGGGGCCTCCCGGGCGGTCCCAATGTTCTTTTTGTTGTTTATATACCATTTTATCGGATTTTGAGGGGTTAATAACACCGGCCGGAGTCGAGCCAGCGAGTAACTTTTCTAGGTTGACCTCGTGGGGCATGTCGCTACTAGTACGTTATAACGTCGATGTATTGTGTCCACGGGCCCATGGGGCCACCCGGGCGGTCCCAATGTTATTTTTGTTTATACACTATTTTACCGGAATGTGAGGGGTTAATAACATCGGCCGTGGACGCGTCAACGAGTCAATAGATGGAATTAACACTCAGGTGTATCACCGAGAATCACCAAAATGATCTGTCTGAAAACACACGAAGACACCAGTAATCACCCAGGCCCTTTTAGCCAATATCGGCATTTGTGGGGTTAATATGACCGACCGGAGACGAGCGAGCGAGTAATTTTTTCTATGTTGCCCGCTGATGGCATGTCGCTACGTTATAACGTCGAGATATTGTGTCCACGGGCACGTGGGGCCACCCGGGCGGTCCCGGTCGGTAATTAGTCACACCGTGGGACAATATCGCAACACGGTGCGCCGGCAAATGAGGAAGTTATTAAAAGCCAACTTAACGATTTAAAATTCTTGTGATATTTGAAATTAAAGTTGCATTATCCGAATTAACGCTCCTAAATCACTATTTCTTTGGCTTCGGGGGTTAAAAATATTTAATTCGAGTCGAGTGATCAGATATTGATTTTTGAAGTTTGTTATTTCTCGAGATGTGCATTTGTGGCCCAGAAACAGGTCGGCAAACGGGCGGTCTGGGACAAAATTGCGGATGAAGATGGATAACTCTAAAAACAAGTGGTAATACGGCCAAATTTCGTGAATACTCAAGTGATAATACGGTCATATTTCGTTGAACAAAATGTTGATAAATAACACGTTTTTGGAAAATTTGGTACCATAGTTGGCAGTGGTTAACATTATTTTGTTGCAGTTAATCGATTCTGATAACTAAAGCGTATTTTGAAGAAATATTGTTGTTGTTGTTGTTGTTGTTGTTATATCTTGATGGTATTGGGACCCTCTGATCGGATTGAGTGCCTTTAAATCCATAGCTGCGTAATTTCCTCAAGCTCGCCTGTGCATCTCTCCCTCCATGTCTTCTATAGGGAGTTGCAGTTTACAACTCCGTTAAATTGGTACGGCATTAAGCCTACTCAGTCGTATGGCTGATGGTAAAAATGACTATTTGTATACATTGACCCTTGTATGTAGAGGAGCGGCCAAATCCAAAAAGGGCCTTAGTTTTCGAGATACCCCTACCCTCGGTAGAACAAGTTGAAACCAACTTTTTCTGAAAGATAAATATATATCATTTATGAAAATGATTCTTGGCCTTGCTGGAATTGGTGGCAGCTATGTATGGTAAGACTATTTGTGAAGGTACCTACCGAAAAATAAGCTTGTTTTCAGCGGTTGGCCAGCTATACACAATTGGTTAAAAGTTAAGCACATCACCAAAAACAGAATGTTCTATTTGTTATTATGTGGTACATGGTGATACTAGATCGGAACGTTGTTATTTTTTCTGGTTTTTTTGAGATTTCACGACGTCATGTTGGAGAATGTAACGTTATGCGTCAAAACATCATGACGATTCAGAGAAACTGTCGCCCGTCAACTCTGTACAAAACTAGCACGCTGGATTGAGCTTATCTTGTCATATACGTTTGGAAAGAATGGAGTATTTCCTACCCGGAGGTATTAAGTTTATTTTCCTGACCCTACAAATTTAGCAATAATAGGCAAAAACTTAACCCTCCCCCCAATGTCATAAAATGCTGAGTATACCCATCGCCGGGGATTGGATCCCAGAATGATATAATAGTGCGTAGTATTTCCTTTTACTTAGTGTAGACCACACATAACAAGTGTAAAATGCAAATTTCCAACCATATTCACTATTAGATAAGTATCAAACTCCAAGATGGCGTCCAATATGGCATTCAGTTTTTATTTTAAGACTTAGTGAAGCGACATACGAAAAATCCTGGCAAGGAACGTCCCAGGTGGTAAAATGTATATAATTTAATGATCATATAGAATAGTATTTCATATGAAATATTAGTTTCACCAATAATACATCTTATCAATTGGAAAAATAAAAGTAAACAATGTATTCCGCCGTTCAATGTCATAAAATTCGAACTAAAGTTGTCGCCTGGGATTGGAACCACGAATGATCGCATAATGCGCAGTATTTTGTTTCATTAAATGTAAAATACACATGCAAATTGGCCAGAGAAATTGCCATCCAAATTTGTTATTAAAATAGTATCATAATCGAAGATGGCGTTCAATATGGCGGCCAATTTAAATTCAAGACTTAGTGAACGGACATACGACAAATTCAGAAAAGAAATGTCCCCAGTGGTATATTATATATAATTGTACTGACTACATAGAATATTTCATATCAAACATTAGATTCAGCATTGATCTGTATTATCAATTGATGAAATAATTAGACAAAAATTGATCACCCCTACAGTCACAAACTTCCACACAAATGGGCCACTGTGGATTGTTGTACAGGCCAAAAAGAAATGAGCATACATTTTGGATTTCATTTGTGCTGAATACGATAAAGAAACAAAAAGTTTGAAGTCACACCCACTATTGCGCCATAATGGCGGCCAATATGGTATTTAAGTTTAATTTCAACACTTTGTAAACAACTAGTACGATATGTGTGCAAATAAACGTCTCATATGGTATTACTTATGTGTATGTTTCCATTATTACATGGCAATTTATTGTTTGCGTGATGACGGAGATCAATGTGGTGGTCAACTATAGAAACAAAAAAATCAGATGAGCTTTGTCATGTCTCGAATTTATAACACTTCGTGAAAACAAATACGGGAAATCAGGACAAATGACGTCTCCAGTTTTATATATATTGTGTCGACTCATCACATTCATTTCATTACAATAGTCATATGAAGTAGTAGTTCTGTTATCAACATATCTTTTAATTTGCGAAATAATAAACACAAAACTCAACATTCCTCATATCGAAAGTTAAAACAATGCGCACAAAGGTATCTCTGAGAATCCTAACCAAGAATAAAACAACAAATGCGCAGTTGTAGATGTCATTTAGTGTTTACATGTATTTTTTTTATTATTAATTGTTTATTGTTTTATTATGAATTGTATTGTTAGCATATTGGTGTTTATGCAAATAAATCGTATCGTATCGTTTAGTGCGACATAATTATGTTAGAACCACACTCGCTATAAGATGGATCTCAAAATACAAGATGGCATCCCATAATATAGATGTCATTTCAATTTTGCGAAGAAGTACAACAGCCAGAAAAAAGACTTCCTTTTGTGATGCTTTGCGCTGGATTTGTTCTTGAAGTGCCAGTTGTTTTCAACAACCGTTCAAATGGTTTGTTTGCTCTGGTGCCGATAGTCGATAAGTTAACTTTTCAATACTACTATTTTGGAATAGAATAACATTAACATATATGTTATCTCCATAAAGATGAGCAACATTTGTTTTTACCAATCATAAAAATTACATGGCTCTGATGGCTTACCATTCAATTAATGTTCAGTGACTAAAGGTTAAACATGACTCCAGTGATGACATGTTTATAGAGACAGATGGATCTGAGAAATACAATTATTATTCCCATATTTTCATTGAATATGAGTCATACAATGTGATTCTATGCATTCACAGCAATGGGCACTTGCGCATGGCATGTCCAGGTTTTCTTGAGAAACAACAATGACTATTCTGGGTGAACAAGAACACAACACTATACACCAGTGATTTTTAGTTGATTACACCACACTGACTTACACTCAGTTACTTGTATCCCCATAAAACACCAGATCGACGACGGTGTTATAAATCCCGATCAGTAACACTGATATGAGGTCCATGTTAAGTGAAAATAACTTTCTAATATCTGCCAGTTTGGGGGTAGGTTGCTTATGTATGGACTGAGTATATTGCTTCCGCGGTAAGATCGGCGCTGTCTTTCCGCCACCCATAAGAATACAATGTATGTTGTGATATGGCCTAGTCGCCATAGACCAAACCGTAAACACAATTTGGATATCTATATATCAAGACTAATACTAGTGTCTATTGTGAATTGCCTTATGCCTGTCGCCATTTCAATTGTGTTAATAGCCTACAGATTTTCATTACTTACCATTTTATCCATTTCAAATGCCACCAGACTCAAAAGAACCGTGGATAAAACAAACGTTTTAGTGACATTCTGGTTTGCTTGTGAGTTGCGTGATTATGATTAGAATCTAACGGCAATCATACATGCAACACCAATGTGCATGTTCAATGGAGATTATCGCACTATGACCTATGTATCAATAAAATGTATTAGCATGAGAGATTGCTATACATGTATAGTCAGGACCCACGTCCCTAAGAACTAATACAGATATGATATCCGCCGGAGATATAGAAGATGGAATTTTAATTAGTCTTGCCCGGAAACTCAATATCTTCTGTTTGTAACATATATGAATCCGATTGACATTCACAACCATTTAACTCACAAATTAGTCGGGACTAAAATATCAATGTGCGGAAAAACATGCACATCAAGCAACATATGGCGAGAACAACTTATATAAATAGGTATGCAGTGTTGCTTTCTTGTTTGACGCTGAGCCGAAACTCGAACGATTATACAAAGCAGCAACCTCTCGATCACTATAACGCCTATTTATAAACCATTGTACGCTGATTGCATTATATGGACATTGTGGTCCCATGTTATGTCATTAAAGAGCATTTTGTGTGTGCGATGATGAATTTCGTGTATCGTTAATAGGTAGTTACTATGATGTGTGAACTTTGATTGCTCGTGGACTCATATCCAACTTTGGCAAAACCAGAGATCGATAAGATATCTTATTTACTGGATTTCAA
Source organism: Siphonodentalium dalli (assembly GCA_032622095.1). Classification (NCBI taxonomy): domain Eukaryota; kingdom Metazoa; phylum Mollusca; class Scaphopoda; order Gadilida; family Siphonodentaliidae; genus Siphonodentalium; species Siphonodentalium dalli. Next base: position 109,577,520 of record CP136067.1, on the reverse strand, counting down.
AATATATGCCATTTTTGTTTTTTGCGTTACTGCATAAAACAACAGATGGTGATTCTGTTATTTAATGTTTCATGTGGCCAAAACTGTTGCAAGGCTCTCTGAAAATGTTGGTGAAAATTCAAAAGGACATGTTAAGGAGGACTGCACATTCAAGACTATCACAATATATTAATGATAGCAATATGTTAGTATTGAACATTACAACATCACTTCGTACCGCATAGAGTGCATTATTATTTGCAACGGCCAATGACCATCCTCTATTATTACCAGTTGTCTACATATTGTTAATTCTTTACTTACTTAACGTCCCAAAATGACATCAAATGTGTCAAACAATAGTCAAATGTGCATTGGAGATCAATACACGATACACGATTAGGCAAATTAAACTATTTAAGTCATTCTCGGAATTTCACTAAGTGTTTTTTATTTTTGGTAGGTTTGTCTTTCTCCAAATATTTGATAAAAAGTTCCTGATAATTGTTAAACAAAACAACCTAAACATTCAACAAATTCAAATTTCCATCCAGTATTAATCCTGGCGCCACACCTGTGTCATAGCTAAGGGTGTGACATTTGGAACATGATGTAGGATACCACCAAACCAATGGAAAGACACGGCTTACCCGCCCTTACGGAGCTGATCGACAGTTTATGGAAGTTAATTTGAGACAATCACGTCAAAGCTTTATCTGAAAAAATGTTGTCTTACCACCATCACTCAAACACAACATATCGACGTCTAATATAAACACACAATCTAAACAATATATCGCTTCAAACTGCCGTATGATACATTTTGACCGACTTTCGTATTCATTGTTCGCAGCGTGTTGGCATTAAAATTAGCCGTCATATTGGGCGTCATCTTGGATTTTGGTTGTCTACTAAGACCGGATGTGGATGCAAATTTAACATTTTATGTTTCTTCGTTGTATTCAACACAAAGTAATTCCGAACGATTTGCTTAATTCTTTGCATTCTGTACAATAGTCACAAATGCCGCCATTATGTGGACGTTTGTGACTGGGTGTTGATTAAGTTTTTGTTTACTAATTCTCCAACTGATAAGATAGACTAACGGTGAAACTACTGTACCCTATGAGATATCGTCTATGTAGTCACTTCAATGATATACAATATGCCACAGGGGACGTTCCATTTTAGTTCGTTCGTATGTGCGTTCGCTAAGTGGTACAATTAAAACTGGACGCCATATTAGACGCCATTTTGTTGTATCATACTCTTCTAATAGTGAATATGGATGGAAATTCATACCTGTCACTTCGTATGTGTGTTGTACATTAAATAAAACAACATACTGCGCATAATGCTATCACTCGTGGTTCCAATACCAGTCGATAACTTTATTTCGAATTTTATGACATTGGATGGAGGGATACAGTTCTACATATTAGCTTACCAATTGAAAAGATGTATTAATGGTCAAATTAATGTTTGATATGAAATGTTATTCTATGTAGTCACTACAATAATATAGATTTTACCACTGGGGACGTTCCTTTTTGGGATTTTTCGTATGTCGCTCCACAGAGTCTTAAAATAAAAACTGAATGCCATATTGGACGCCATCTTGGATTTTGATACTCTTCTAATGGTGAATATGGTTGGAAATTCGAATTTTACATTTGTTATGTGTGTTCTACACGAAATAAAAGGAAATACTACGCACTATTCTATCATTCTGGGATCCAATCCCAGGCGATGGCTATACTCAGCATTTTATGACATTGGGGGAGGGGTAAGTTTTTTTCCAATTAATTACAATATTTGTAGGGATAGGGTAATAACATTAATAGCTTCGGGTAGACAATGCTCCATTCTTTCCAAACATATATGACAAGATAAGCTCAATCCAGCGTGCTAGTTTTGTACAGAGTTGATGGGCGACAGTTTCTCTGAATCGTCATGATTTTTTGACGCATAACGTTACATTCTCTACCATGACGTCGTGAAATCTCAAACAAACCAGAAAAAATAAGAACGTTCCAATCTAGTATCACCATGTACCCCATAATAACAAATAAAATGTTCTGTTTTTTGGTGATGTGCTTAACTTTTAACCAATTGTGTATAGCTGGCCAACCGCTGAAAACAGGCTAATTTTTCGGTAGGGTACCTCCACAAATAGTCTCACCATACATAGCTGCCACCAATTCCGGTAAGGCCAAGAATCATTTTCATAAATGATATATATTTACCTTCCAGAAAAGGTTGGTTTCAACTTGTTCTACCGAGGGTAGGGGTATCCGACCACTTTTGGCGTTTGGCCGCTCCTCTAATGGTGTTGATGGTATTTCTTGTTTTATCCAAGAGCTGATGATTTGAATTGCTACAGTGTTGTTTTATGGTCGATGGATACTAGGTCGTTGACACATTTGTAAAATGTTGTGCATCTTCCGATCTCTCTTCTTTTTGTGTAAACATATTTTTATTTCCAAATCCAAACAAATAACATGATATAGAGATGACACATATATATGCAAAATAGAAGAGTTAATGTATGGAAAAAGCGGGGATCAGGATCTAGGGAGTTGACCATAGCTGGTGCGCCGCTGTGTCTGTGCATGATGGTAGTTGTGTTTGACCATTCGAGAGAGAGATAGATAGAGAGAGAGCGGGAGCTGCGCTGGCACAACAATTTTTAACATTGTTTATCTTTTTTTTTTTACATTCTTTACAATTTTTATCATTTTACTTTTTCGTTTTTTCTTACATTCTATAATAATTTTTATCATTTTTTTTAACAATTTTATCATTTTTATATCATTTCTTCTTACATTCTTTAACAATTTTATCATTTTGTATCATTTTTCCTTACATTCTTTATCATTTTTTCTTATATTCTTAGACAATTTTGTTATCATTTTTTATCATTATTTTTACATTCTTTAACAATTTTTATCATTTTTTTTAATTTTTTTTGAATTTTTATAAAAAAAATTCTTACATTTTTTATCAATTATAAAAAAATAATTGAAAATTTTATTAACGCCAATGCATTCTTGTATATGCGAGGCGACGTATGGTCGACTCGCATATATAAGAGAATGCATTGGCACAGGGTTTTCGCAAAAATTCAGGAAGCTCCCATCATGAAATGTTTCAATTATTGACCGAATGATAGTAATGAATATTAGTACGAGACAATTAATGGCCTAGATCATGCCATGAATCTCTACTCTGGCTAACGCTGCAGAGATCATATACCACCAGTACAAACCCTTGGAAGTTTTGACAGGGAACCTTATAAAGTCGAAAAATAACGCGGAGAATATATTTCTTAGTTATTATCTGTTCCTTAATAATGTACTTCGTTGTAGGTGAAGGTCCCAACACGAAATTGCATGCTTTTCCGTAACTTTTGTGAGCCGATATCGCAATAAACATTGAATTAATTACCCAGGAAAATAATTGTAAGCGACACGAAGCAAAATCGCTCACAAAGTAACTTAAATTGAGAAATTTCCAGTTGGGACCTTCACATACAGTGAATTACATTATTAAGGAACACATACTAACTAAGAAATATATTCCCCGCGTTATTTTTTCGACTTTATAAGGTTCCCTGTCAATAATTCAAAAAGTTCCAAGGTTTTGTATTGGTGGAATATGATATCTACGGGTGTTAGCCATTAGTAGAGATTCATGGCAATATCACAAGCATCACAAGCAGAGGATCCTCTCTATAAGTTTGGTAACTTTGTGCTCCGATCCCCATTTACATCATACAATCTGCCCATATACATCATATAACCTGTCACCACATTCAGGGGTGATAGGAAGACAGTCAGTCATGACTATATCACCCCGAACAATATACATGCATAGTCTATTAATATTATATTTATTTGTAATTGTACTTTCCATGTGTGCATATTGTAAATTTCTAAATTATAACTAAACCTAAGACGATGACCATCCGTGCCTTTACGTTGGTAGTGTCCGGGCCTAAGTCAAACTGCAACACATAATTCAGACCCCTCGCTACGCTATGTCTGACCGCTGCCGGCGTGTGTATTTTCTTAATTAAATCTAATATTGTTTATTGAAATGTTTTGTCAGTTACAATTCATTCTGGCTCAATCTAGTCCATTTTCAAATGAATATGGACAGTTCGGTTTCTCAGAATGAATTGTAACCTACAAAAGTCTCAAATAAAACAATGAGTGATTTCCTCTCATTCTGCCGGGGACTGAAAGCTACATGGAGCTTGAGCCTATGTCCGCCAAAACGAAAGGCGACACCGGGTAATTCGGTCTCGGAGAACTCGGTCCCGTCATTATTTATCTTCAGCGCACATGCTATAACATTCTGGTTTGATTTAAACATATTTATTGTCATGTATAATGGATATATTAGTACATTATTATTAGGGATTGGAGGACAAGTTCTGGAAACTTAGCTGGACCTCCGCTCCCTACAGCAAATATAAATTCAAACATATGTAAACAGAGTAATATTTATAAATAGGTTTGGTATGACGGGCATGACGATGGCGGGGTTTTTATACATATTAGGGAATATTTGAATGGGGCTTGACTATAGGAGGGTTATTAAATAGAAATTGGATGTTCTCACGCTTCGAGAACAACTATATAGGGGGGGTCGATTGTGTTACGGTAATAGGCGGTGTGTGGGGACATGGCAAGGGGCCGGTCAATCGTATTAGTGGATTAACGTGAGGTCATTCGCAACAAGTTGCAAACCTGCCAGACAATTTGATAAATGTCAGAGCTGCTTCTATAATTAAATTGTTCTCATTATGTGTTAGGGTAATATCTCCTTTGATAAGAACTTCATATGATAATACACCAAATGATCTTAACGTTTGTACCAAATCCGTGCGATGATGAATATAAAAGGGGCAATGCATAAAAAAGTGTTCGGCATCTTCAACAGGGTTTCCACAGGCGCACATGGCGTTATCAGCGATGTGGTTAGTAAGTTTATCATAATTCAGGTCGCTACAATTGTTCCTGATTCGACAATGTATGATATTAATCTTACGGTCGCCGAGATGAACGTGTAACGGAATCTTGGTCTTTGGGACAATTGTAGATTTAAAAGTGTCATATGTTTTACCTTTTATTTCGTCTGACAAGACATTCCAGACATTAATCGTGCTCGGGAAGAATGTTTTCTTGAAAGCTTCGAGATAACAAAAGTAGTTTTCTAAATCATCTGAATTGCGTAAAAAATACCGGCTGATATCTCCGACACGAGGTAGAAGCAGTTCGGTTAGGAATAGAGGGGCTTTGTTGTTAACAATTTTATGCATTAGACATAGTTTTTGTGCATCCCTACGTTGCTGTAGCGGTTGCCATCCAAGTTCCTTTAACAGTGTCGCGTTTGACGAAGATCTTGTTAGGCCTGAAACCACCCGCGCTGCATCATAGTAAAGTTTGTCCAATGTTGATTTAATACTGTCAGGGGCAGAATCCCATACACAGTTGGTTAGCCTATATATCTCATATATATCGCATGTTACTTGGAAATTAATCTCCTGCGCTCAGGCTAATTTCGACTTTGGATCATGAAATTACTGACCCATGGTCGTATTCCATCTACACTAATGGGTTATATGTCATCCTTTTACGGTTTGAGTATATAACTGGTACGCAAATTCGACCAGCCAACTATTTCTGACTGGTATTGCTAGTGGCTTGTGCTAATATGCAGACCAACATCTTCCTCATTATAAAGACCCACTACCAAATTTTTTGGGGGGGGGTGTACATGTGTATTCACATGCCATGCACAAGATGTTAACGAGTTAGGTATAGACACTATACGTGAATTTAGTTTTATTTGATTGCCAAGATCGAAAACTCTGATATTCAAAATGCTTTAAGATGCTTAATTAATCCGAATTAACGCTCCCAAATTGCTATTTCCTTGGCTTCGGGGTAAACAAATATTTGATTCGAGTCGAGGAACCCACCCATTAAAGCTCACGGTGATCAGATAGCGATTTTTTTTAATTTGTTATTTCTCGAAATGTGCATTTGTTTGTGGCCCAGAAAAACTGGCGTTTTTTTGCGAATTTTTTTGCTTTTGCTCACTCATATATATTCGAGAACATCCATCCACTATTATAGTTCCTGGCCTTCCACACTGCCAAAACAAATGCCGGTATATAGCTGAATCTGTCAATGAAGCATAGGATTGAATATAATTTAAAAGATCAGTGTCATTCTCAATATGCGCGCGATATGGAGGGACCACTGTCGGTCCAGATAGATGTCAAAGTCGCGGACCAAGATGTCACTAAAAGCGGATCTTCTGTGCAGTAAATATGCGTAACACTTTAATTTTAATTGAAATTAATTGAACATCCATCTCAGCATTCAAATTTGCGATTTCAAAAAGGTGAATGAATGAAAAATGATGCCTTGATCCCACGCACATGAATGCTGTCGTTAGTATGCAGGCGTTCCCGCTCGAGTATACCGTTACACGACAATGAAACCGAATCATCTTATCGAATATACAGATATCGTATACTACATGCAAATTATACAATGTCTGGCTTTTTCAAGAGTCATCGGATAATATTGTGACGATTCTATTTTAACCCTAAACATCCATACACATATGATCACATTATATTATGTGTGGCACACTTGTGTAGCAATGTGTGCCTTCTTATCTGGATGTCGATGGGCCTGTCACCTCTTTATTGTGTTTATGTAACATATGTTGTCAGCATGGGATTATCAAGCTACAACACCACCTATAAAAAAAATCAGACTCATAATTTATTCTTCAATCGACGGACGTGTTCGGTATGACACAGTATAAATATTAATACACAATACATGCATGTACATACATATATAATCGTGGCACATAGGGGTGGGTGTGTGTTGTGTTTTGGGTTTGTTGTGGTGTGGTATAGGGTGTAAGCATGTGGCTTTTCCCTCGTGTATTTCGCTGTATGGACGCACGTGTATGTTGGTTGGGTCGTCAGAATGTGAAATTCGTTCGTATATGAGTGGTGTAACGTATGCACAATGCGCTTGCCAATATACCAATGAAAGTAATGACACAAATCAATAACAACTATGTAGGAACCCAGAATCGTCCTTTGGTTATATATTTACCCTGTGGGTATATATATACCAAATATACAACATATTTACTGCTATTGGTAATATACACTTCACTGTGAAACACATTTATACTGCTATGATTGTTATGTACACATGTAAATTACACTATAGTTTATAACTTTTCTAATTTAGCTCTATGCAGTGGGCATAATATTTACATAAGACTTTACAATGTTACCATATATGTTGTATATACTGTAATTGAAATATTGTTTAACCGAAATGAATATTATCTTATCTTATCAGCGGACTCCGACTGAGCATGCATTTCAGAGTTTGTTATATGATTCTAACCAAATTTTATATGGATGTTCAGCGTTGCACATGCACCCTCACCCTTAAGATGGTCCATCTGCCGGCCTGACCGAATGATAATGGGGATATTTTCAAGCAGAAATGGTCAAAATGCGAAGTATATCATCCGCATCCCAAATCCGGTTTGGCGATATCTCATCGCAGGGTTGATCCGCGGCTTTGACATCCGAAATTATGGTGGGTACCCACACTTGGTCGCGGATAGTATTTTTGCAAACTTCTCTGTAGGCTGGACAATTTTATGACTAATTAAATATATTTTTTTCTATTGACACACGCATTATCCACCGTCAATGGCTAATAATTATGTTTCAAACCAACTACCTAACGTCAAAAAAATAATGTCTACTTTTTGTGATAAAATCGGAAATGAGCTGAAATGAGCCGGAATTTCCATTTAATTTATCGGGATGAAAGCAAGCTGTGGTCTCTATCCCATTGAGGGAACATACCACTTGACGAAATTATGTTTTGAATAGTGGATATCACCATTCAACTGGGAGATATATAGATATGTCCATTTATCAAAACGCATGGTCTGGTTTGGCGATACCTTCCGGTTTGGATATAATACGCGGGTGCTGTTGTTTTTGTTGTAACTTGATGATATCAGGATAGCCTGATCGGATTGAGTACCTTTAAACTAATTGGAAGATTTAGACGACTCGGCATACGATTACCCATAGCCGATGAGTGGGCTATTTGTTGCGCCCCAGACGGAAGCTTGGTAGTATATCATGTCCAATTAAGCCATTCAGTATTGCCAACGTTTCGGCGAATTTACAACACAGCGTGATTTAGCAGACGGTCTGAGACACGTACGGACCATTCAAATTTCGGAAAGAAGAACTAGTCTTGTCAGATTTCATTCCAGAACCATGGAAGTAATAATCAGCTGCCTTTAACCCTTTACCCAACAAACCGGCCATAACCGGCCAAATAAAGCTTCAACAGCCTAAAATATCTTCGGTCTGTCTCAATAGAACCATACAAATATGGATATCATTGGAACCGGCTCCTTGACCACATTGTGATAGTTACAGTTATGCCCTGTGCCAATGCATTCTCTTATATATGCGAGTCGACCATAGGTCGCCTCGCATATATAAGAGAATGCATTGGCCTATTTTTTCTTACATTCTTTAACAATTTTATAATTTTTAATGTGTTAAGCCAATGCATTCTCTTATATATATGCGAGGCGACCTATGGTCGACTCGCATATATAAGAGAATGCATTGGCACAGGGCCGTTCTGTTGGGTAAAGGGTTAATCACACAACGGCCAGCGGGAAAACAATCTACTTATATCTGCAAAATAACCATACAAGATTTAATATATGTTACATGTATGCTTTCCTTCGTGTCGCCTGTGAGATAGTAGCCCAAGTGAAATCATACAGCACTTGGGTGTGTGCAAAAGTGCAAGAATATCTAACTGTGTATTGACAATATGTGTGCCTTAAGTCTGTATGTTTGTCTGTCTGACCATCCTGTTATATGTATTTCTCCAACAAAACAATAAAATAAATAACATAATAATCAGCTGCCTCCTATGCTGCATTTGCAAATCTAATTGTTTAAAGATGATAATCAGAATTAACGCTCGCAAATTACTATTTCCTTGGCTTCGGGGGTCAAAAATATTTACTTCGAGTCGGGAACCACCCATCAAAGTTCACAGTGATAAGATATCGATTTTTGAAATCTATTATTTTCACCACCGATAATTTTCAAGTGGCCCATTCAGAAGACGGTCTCGGGCAAGATTGCAGATGAAGATGGATAACACTAAAATCAAGTGGCTTTTTTGTATCAGATATTTGACAAACCGGCAAATGTTGATAAATAACAGGTTTTGGGGAATCATATACTATAGTTGACTGTGGTTAGCATTATTTTTTGGCAATTAATCGATTCTGATAACTGGAGCGGCATTACAAAAAACGTTGTTGTTGTTGTTGGAATTCAGTAAGTGTGACCTAATTCCATTATTTGTACGTGTGCCGATAGATATGATATGGTATGTACATGGAAATAATACTTGAAAAACAATAAACAAAGTGAGAAATATAATATGACTTTTGGAGGGGGCGGTAAATTAGGTGACGTTTCGACTAAATAAAAGTGACGTTTCATCCAAAAATGAAAATGTGGCGAGCTGGCGTTTGGTCCGGTTCCCAAATTCTTATAAGAAAAATACCGGTTCGGCATTACGTGATAGGGGTTTGTAAGTTGAAAATAGTGTGGCCTGATTCGTTGTAATTGTATATTTAAATTAATGGGCACATTGCCGTACGTGTGGCTGAATTTTTTAGAGGGGCTGAGACTTTTTGCCGATTTTTTTTACATAATATACTCATGGTTGTAACAGTTTTTTGTAAAATATACCTTGTATATACACATACATATAAAAAATAGGTTCAAATTAACCTTTCGGGTAGAACTAGAAATGTGAAAAATGCTATAATTTGCCACAATTGTCCCCCTGATATACTATTCAATTTGCCAGAAAATTGTCTGAATTTAACCGAAAATATATCCAATTTTCCCGAAAATTGCCTGAATTTTGAGCATTGAAAACGTTTGGGGTGTGATGTAGCCCGCCCAGCACCCCAGTCCATATGGCTATGAATGGGCTCAGTTGTATTGACGACTTCGCACACAATCGTCCCGGTGGTCCATATATGATGAGCCCGCAAGCAGAAGCTTGTTCGTCTATTGTATCCAATCAATCTGGCATTGCCAATGAGTCGGCGTGATCGGCATGCGAATTTCCCATGCAGCGTGAACTGGCAGACATTCTGAGACACGAACCATTCCTAATTTAATCAGTGTTGGCCAAATCACATTATTTGCCTGGTGGGTAGGTTACCTTACTACGCGTTGTGAATAAATTCCAATTCAGCACATAATGAGAATGGTCGTATAGGTCTTCACAAAAGTGTCCCGCTGAAGTGTTCAATGATTTGGCGAAACACATGGCCATTAGGGACTTCCTTTGCAGACATCGTGCTATATTACGAACAATTATGGTCACCCATAGTTCATCACCATGGTGCATTTATGGACTCGACATGGCTAGACAACTGCCTGTGGCTATTAAGGCTATGAGATTTTGCCTTAACCCTTTACCCAACAGAAGGGCCCTGTGCCAATGCATTCTCTTATATATGCGAGTCGACCATAGGTCGCCTCGCATATATAAGAGAATGCATTGGCTTAACACATTAAAAATTATAAAATTGTTAAAGAATGTAAGAAAAATGGTAAAAAGTGTTAAAAAAAGATTTGTTTTAGGCCAATGCATTCTCTTATATATGCGAGGCGACCTATGGTCGACTCGCATATATAAGAGAATGCATTGGCACAGGGCATAACTGTAACTATCACAATGTGGTCAAGGAGCCGGTTCCAATGATATCCATATTTGTATGGTTCTATTGAGACAGACCGAAGATATTTTAGGCTGTTGAAGCTTTACTTGGCCGGTTTTGGCCGGTTTGTTGGGTAAAGGGTTAATGTCAATTATTTGAGGGACTTGTTTTATCTAGAGCAATATTAAGAAAGTTACCAATACGCAAATAGTGAATATAAATGGAATTGGTCTTTACTTAGAAATAACACGACTTAATGGACAGCCATCGCTCAACATTATATCAGCCATGCATGCATTGAGCCCGAAAATAATATCTCCTACTTTTCTCAGATAGAAATGTGGCGGATATTATGGTGAATGAAGCGCTAACGTGTTAAAGATGCATAATCCTAATTAACGTTTACAAATTACTGTTTCCTTGGCTTCGGAGGTCAAAAATATTTATTCGAGTCGAGAAACCCACCAATCACAGCTTAGATGTATCGTTTTTTTAAATTTACTGTTTTCCACCACCGATAGTTTTGAGTGACCCAGTAAAAGGTCGACGAGAAGACGGTCTCGGACCAATTGCGGATGAAGATGGATAACTCTAAAATCAAGTGGGATTTTTTGTGTCAATTGACAAACCGGCAAAATTTTGTTGAACAAAATGTTAATAAAATAACAGGTTTTGTGCAATTGTATACTATAGTTGACTGTGGTTAGCATTATTTTCGGGCAATTAATCGATTCTGATAACTGGAGCAGCATTTAAAAAAAACGTTGTTGTTGTTGTTGTTGTTGTTGTTGTTGGAATCTGATGATATGGGGATCATCGAATCGGATTGAGTACCTTTAACGTCTTCGAAGATGAACATAGAAAACTCATTAAACTAAATAATATAATCCTATACTATCTATATCATAATGTTCAATTTTGTGTCTGATGTATATATATTGAGGGTAGAATAAATATTGAATTAAAGGTCCACTTAATTTCGAACTCCCAGATCACAATATATAAAATATATTCCATATTATATATCATTTGAAAGAGGAAGCTCCAAAACATTGTGTTTTCAAAACTTATTCGATGTGATAAACTGAGAACATGTTGTTTTTGTCGAGATAAAGGCGTCTGTCGTGTGCTCATGTTTCTGCACAAACTATACTATTTTCAATGGAAATGGAAAGGAAATAACTCTATATAGTTAGATATAGAGTTATTCCCTTTCCATTGAAAATAAACTGTAGTTTGAATTCTGTTGTATTCTGGGAGTCATAACGGGGGGGGGGGGGTTATTTTATGATTTCAGCTATTTTCATTGACTCTATATGGGCACCTTCTGATACACAGATGTTCCATATGGTGATGAATTATAGTATGTTTAATCATATTTTATGGCATAGATTGTTATTAAAACCGTATATCAAGTCACTATAATAAAAATAATCGAAAATTAAATGGGCCTTTAACCAAGTAGCACCGTTCATGATTGGATTGCCGTTAAATATAAATCGTTCCATTATGTTTAGAATGTATATGAATAAAGATATTTTTGGAATTGTTTACAAACACACAGCAGTGGTAATTCACACTCTTCCTTTCTCTCCCAGCTGATTTCATCCTTTTCTGTGATGTTTTGCATTCTCGTCATTTTCATTTCTCCCTGCATTATAATATGCATGCTTTTCTTCTCTGAGGAGGTAACTAAAGATAAGCGGTGACCCCCTTGTTAGATTCTCGTCGCCATCTTTTAAACTACATCATATTATCCTACAATATCTATATCATAATGTTCAATTCTGTGTCTGATGTATATGTATTGAGGGTAGAAGAAATACTGATTTAACCAAATTATTCCAATCACGGACGCCAACACAAATAACGAAACGGAAAAAAATCCCTTAAATTTACCTGCGTGAGTGGTGTACTCTGTTATGTTTATGAAGTTTAAGGCGACATTTTAGTTTTAAGCCGTAAATAATAGCCTGTAACTCCGTGTATAATGTGTGCCAATCACCCCACACCCCTTCAGTATCTGTGTGGCAGGTTTTCACTACATGTCTTAGTGTACTCATCCCACCCTAACTCTCCCCTTTCCAGTGTGGCGGCGGGAGGTTTGTGGCGGGCGGTAGGTTTGTGGTGGGTGGGAGGTTTGTGGTGGGTGATCTTGGGGAGGTTTGTGGCGGGCGGGAGGTTTGTCGTGGGTGGGCTTGGAGAGGTTTGTGGCCGCTCTTTGGGAAGTTTGTGGTGGGTGGTCTTGGGGAGGTTTGTGGCCGCTCTTTGGGGAGGTTTGTGGTCGCTCTTGGGGGAGGTTTGTGGTGGGTGGGCTTGGGGAGGTTTGTGGCCGCTCTTGGGGGAGGTTTGTGGTGGGTGGGCTTCGGGAGGTTTGTGGCCGCTTTTTGGGAGGTTTGTGGTGGGTGGGCTTGGGGATGTTTGTGGTCGCTCTTGGGGAGGTTTGTGGTGAGTGGACTTGGCGATGTTTGTGGCCGCTCTTGGGGAGTCGTGGGTGGTTGTTTGGGTGTCGTGGGGAGGTTTGTGGGAGGTTTGGTGGAGGCTTGGTGAGGTTTGTGGGAGGTTTGTGTCGCTCTTGGGGGAGGTTTGTGGTCGCTCTTGTGAGAGGTTTGTGGGAGGTTTTGGTGGGCGTGGGGGAGGTTTGTGGGAGGTTTGTGGCCGCTCTTGTGTGAGATTTGTGGCCGCTCTTGGGGGAGGTTTGTGGCCGCTCTTGGGGGAGGTTTGCGGCCGCTCTTGGTGAGGTTTATGGGTGCCGGGTGGGCGTGGGGATGTTTTGGCTGCTCTTGTGGAATGTTTGTGGTGGGTGGGCTTGGGGGATGTTTGTGGCCGCTCTTGAGGGAGGTTTGTGGTGGGTGAGCGTGGGAGGTTTTGTCCGCTCTTGGGGGAGGTTTTTAGGAGGTTTGGGTGGCGTGGGGGAGGTTTGGTGGAGGCTTGGGGAGGTTTGTGGTGGGTGGGCGCGGGGGAGGTTTTGGCCGCTCTTAGTGGAGGTTTTTGTGCGGTTTGGGAGGCGTAGGGGAGGTTTGGTGGATGATTGGGGAGGTTTGTGGGAGGTTTGTGGCCGCTCTTGGTGAGGTTTGTGGCCGCTCTTGGGGGAGGTTTGTGGCAGTTCTTGGGGGTGTGGCCTCTCTTGGGGGGGGGGGTTGATGGACGTTTGGAGAGGCTTGGGTGAGGTTTGTGGCCGCTCTTGGGGGAGGTTTGATGGAAGTTTGGTGGAGGCTTGGGTGAGTTTTGTATAATGGGCTATAGTTGGCTACGGTTATCCACATTCTGATTAACTCAGGACACTCATTTTGAAATATCGCATGGCATGACGTGTCAATAACTATCTAATCGTGAACCCCGATTAGATATTGTTTTATATATAATCACCTCCAGATCAATAATGGATCATTCTAACGTATTTTTCTATAACTGGGCCGGAGAAACCATTTAGTAAAGAAAAGGTTCAAGATGCATAATCCGAAATAACGTTCCCAAATTACTATTTCTTTGGCTTCGGGAGTAAAAATTATTTGATTCGAGTCGAGGAACGCGCCAATCAAAGCTCAGAGTATCAATTTTGGAAATTTTTTATTTCTCGAAATGTGTAATTATTTGTGGCCCAGAAAAGAGGATAACTCTAAATGGATAACTCTAAAATCAAGTGGTAATACGACCAATTTCGTGATACTCTAGTGATAATACATATTTTTTTGAACAACATGTTGATGAATAACACGTTTTGGCAAATTTCATACCATAGTTGACAGCGGTTAGCATTATTTTGTAGTAATTAATCGATTCTGATAACAAAAGCGTAATTGGAAGAAATGGTGTTGTTGTTGTTGTTGTTGTTGTTGTAACTTGATGATATGGGGACCGCCTGATATAATCGAGTACCTTTAAGTGAAGACAAAACTAGAAAGAAAACTCGTAGTATTGTTGCATAATGGAGGTCATACAGTGATTAAGGGGTCGATTACTTAGGGCATTACTGTATTGTATTCACTTCAACTCATTTTTTTTTTTTTTAGGCGGCTGGGTGGGAGTTGTGAGGATTTGCTACAAGAAAGGAGCGTTACCAATGAATGACAGTGTGGGGTGCCACAACTGGACAAATCCTTTAGACAATTACACCGCCGAGTATTGTTTCTGTGGAAAAGACTACTGTAACAGCGCGAACTTCGTCAGTGGGTCATATAAAAAAGTATTCCTCGTGTTAGCAGGACTAAAATTATTGACGGTATTCCTCTCGTACACGTGAGGTTGTGACGAAAGAGGCGAACGCGCATCTGTGATCTTGTACATATCCACACTGCAAGATAGAGTTCAGTCCCCTCGCTACCCTGGTCTGACCGCTGCCATCATGTTAATTTTCAAAACTAAATCTAACATTTTTATTTTAAAGTGTTTTTTTGTTTTTTTCAGTTATAATTCAGTCTGGCTTGATCTAGCCAATTTTCAAATGATATGGACAGTTCGTTTTCTCAGAATAATGCAGAATGAATTGTAACCGACAAAATTCTAAAATAAAAAAATGAGTCATTCAGTCCAGTGTAGCAGGGGAGTGAACTCTATCTTGCAGTTTGGTACTTATTATGGCACCGCTTTCTTTGTAGATGGGCGGGCATTGTGGGTCAGACCGTCAGAGGTCATTCAGATTTCACAAATTTTTAAACTGGGATTTTGGCAAAAGTGTATTTTATCATGATCCTTTATTGTGTTGTAAACTTGTTATGCACATGTAGAACAACACTACACGCAATGCTACAACGTTATGTGTTGGTGTCTGTCCACACATTTGTATTAACTTTTTCAATGGCATGAGTACATTTTCGAGTCCAATCGGTATGCTACAATGCTCGTATATTCGCCAACAGTTCATATATATCAATATCCCATAACCACAGCGACATTTTAGATTTAATTACTTCGCCCGATGTCGTCGACATGCAATGCTCAGAGAAATTGCAATTTTATTTGAAAAATAACTACCTTCAATAAATAGTTTCAATGTTCTGATCATCCCTGACCCAATGGCCTTCTTGCAAACAAAGCTGTTTCCATTATCCTAGCTCACAGTCATAATTTACAGGTCATCCAGACAGTTCGACGATCGAATAATGTGTTTCACTTTCAAAGAACTCCATATATATGACAATCTCTACCAGATATTCGTCTCTGTGACTCTGCCACAGCATCGATTAAAATGTTGTGTCTGCTATTATATTAATCGTGTAAAACAATTGATTTCACTGTTAATGCGGTGTATCAGTTGTCTCGGTGAAATGAGTCATTCAAAATGTCATATCAATGCAATATGACATATCAATCTATGGTACAGTAATGCTCTAATTAATCGACCTCTTAACCACAGCAGAATTATGGGTAACTTTTCAGGATTTAGTCGGAAATATGGCT
This sequence comes from Siphonodentalium dalli, assembly GCA_032622095.1. NCBI lineage: Eukaryota > Metazoa > Mollusca > Scaphopoda > Gadilida > Siphonodentaliidae > Siphonodentalium > Siphonodentalium dalli. The sequence goes on along the minus strand of CP136067.1, from coordinate 109,561,290 downwards.
TGTTGCCATTCATTGGAAAGCTCTCGGCGAGAGATTTCCGATGAATGGCAACAAGCCATATTTCCGACTAAATCCTGAAAAGTTACCCATAATTCTGCTGTGGTTAAGAGGTCGATTAATTAGAGCATTACTGTATATGTAGACAAAATAGTCACACGTCAATCTGGGAATTATTTGGCGACCAGTCATGACCAGTTTGAACACGATTCTGCCATCTTATGGTCAGTCTGTGTTGTAGCTGTCGAAATCCTTGTACATGAACTTCTTTGATTTACATGAAAATTGGAGAAAAAAAATCGGTTCTGTAACTGAGGTGAATGTTGGTAAGATAGACAACTCTGGTAGAGATGGTATACAGGTGTGACGGAGCTACATAGTAAAGTGATATAAACGTTCTGGTGAATACAGCGGCGGAGCTTTGGTGTATACATGGGACACTCAGTGTCTACAGACACATTCATCACTTTCCAGAGAAACGCGACATGCTGTGTCGCCAATTGAAATTCTTTGGAGTTCGGCTATATATTGGAATGCGGTGGATGAATTATCTCGCCTATTTATAGGTGGGGTTATACTTCTAGCTCAATCTGCCATATTCAGGAAACGGTGACAACAAACTGATTGAGATCAGTGACACTTTCATTTAGTATTATGTTTGATGTTACATTGCATATAACATGTAAAGATGTAGTATACTCGGCTTCCTGATAAAATCACGCCAAGTCTGGAAATGTACTCTTGTAGACAATTTTAGTCAAATTATGTCGTTATAATAAAAATGGCACCATATAACGTCTCCTTAGGCATTGTTCGTTGTTCACAGTTTATTCGTCGTCGAAGTATATGGCTTTTTATAACAGCGCCTGATAAATTCTGTAGTCAACATAACTGGACCAAGTTTGTTCGTCAAGTTTAATACCGACAGTTACACGTTGAAGAATGGTCCTGCTTGAATGAAGGTATATTAATTACATGGTCATGTTGGCTGTTTATAACAGTGTCTGATAAATTATGTATTCAACATAACTGGACCAAGTATGTTCGTCAAGTTTAATGTTATACGTTGAAGAATGGTCCTGCTTGAATGAAGGTATATTACATGGTCATGTCATTTTTGGAGATTGAATATAGACCTATTCTGTCTCTTTTGTTGCGTTCTTGTGTTGAAATATTCTGATATAAATATATATTATACACCAATATAATTACCCTGTTCGATCACTTCTGAAAGTCTGAAAAGTCTAATACTATATTGATCGACATAGTATGTACGATTTATGATATAATTATGTCACTTTTTTAAGCACTTCGTGTAGTATATAGTGGCAGGTTGCTCACAGATTCAGAGACCAATCTTGTCACTTTATTGCAGTAAATATAAATTGTCAAGGGCTACTGCGTCCGTGCACGATATACCAATGTAAGTATTATAAATGTTGCCCAGTTTGGGATTAACACTGATTTCTCTGCTTCGTACGATATTATTCCCGCTACCAATACCAAGTCCGGAAATCTACGTCAAAAGTCTCTCGAAAATGGCGGCCAGACGTCTCACATAGAAGTGTGTTCATCTTTTTCATCACCATATATATAAATAGCTCAATCAAAAAACAGTAAATGAGCTATGTATCATTTTTTGCTAGTTCACTGTAAATACCGGCATCTTTTTAAGTATCCAGAATGAGTTATTGGAATAACTTGTTAGTCTAATATATTAAATATATTAAATGCAGAACAAATTAATGTTGAAGCAGCCATGCGTGATATCTTTCCACCATTTTCGAGCAAATAATGGCGTAGGTTCCCTGTCCTGAATAAGCGATCGTACCAGACCGAAGGATGCATGTATTTTTCTTTGGTTTCGTTGCTGAAAAAAAATGCCTTGTTGTTTTAGAAGAGGTTTTTTAATCGCTGGCGATCGGAAAGCCAACTGATATTGACATTATAAAAAACTAGCATTATTATTATTCAACACGAGCATGATGTAGATGTATATGTCAATACGGCCACGTGGTATTCTATTGACACATTTTCAATAGGATCATACCTATTCCCAGCGGGACAACTCTATGTTTATTACTGTAACATTCCACATGTATTAATATTCGCAAAAGTAGTTCTGCTACCGTTTGTTCGAACATTTTACATTAAAACTGGCAACACGTTAAATGTCTACGCGCTTTCTGGTACACATGGAGAGGAAATTTATGTCCAAAAAAAACCCAGATCACTTCATTTTAACGCTGTTTGATACTCGCGTCGTCGGTCTTTGTTTCTAATATAATGCACACTGCAAACGTCGGCACAGTGATAAAACGGAAGCAACACACTAAATAATTCGATAGCAATGCCGACCTTGATGGCATATACATCTTCGGATGCTCACGTGTATGGCATAGTAGTATCATTTTTACCACAAAAATTATGTAGAAGCGTGTCACATCGCCTGAGTCTTGAATAACAGTATCTATTTTCATGATTTTTTTAATTATCTGTCAAACTCTACCACATGAGAACAAGTCCTGATAGCTGCTTAGTAAAGATACTCAATGCGATTCGATGTACCCATATAATCAGATTTCAACAACAACAAATTTTTTGAAATGCTGCTTCAGTTTAATCAGTTGTCAGAATCGATTAATTGCCCAGAACTAATGCTAAGTTGCTAACCATAGTCAACTATAGTATACAATTGCCCAAAATCTGTTATTTGTCAACACGTTGCTCAACGAAATGTTGCCGGTTTGTCAAATATCTGACACAAAAAGCCACTTGAATTTAGAGTTATCCATCTTCGTCCACAATTTGGTCTTTTCGTCGACTTTTACTGGGCCACTTAATATTAAGGTGGTGAAAAATATTAGATTTTAAAAATCGATATCTGATCACCCTGAGCTTTAATTGGTGGGTTCCTCGACCCAAATCAAATATTTTTGACCCCCGAAGCCACATAAATAGTAATGGAGGGGCGCTAAATCGGATTGAGTACCTTTAATCTTATTTTTGGCACAGTGATGACCGGATGCGACAAGGTTGATCTGTGAATAAACTAGTGCCCAATTATCAGAAAGAGACCCAAAAGGGGGTAGAAAGGAGCAACAAACGCCAATTCTGGCCACCGACGCAACAATTTTTCGTCATAAAATATATAATGTTCCAGCCTATTATTTTAATCAGGATATACCATGTAAGACGGGGTATGACTACTGAATATACCGGCTATACCAGCGGGGTATGAATCCCGCGTGCGTAAATACCCCATGAAAATGGCATGAATAACACGACGTAAAGTGGCATGGTGACACCCCCATGTACAGGGCCACGAGCTATACGTCATTCCACAATCAAGTTTCTAACCCAAAGCGGTTTGCTTTTAAATTTATTTAAATCATAAATTAGCATAAACGGTTGTCTGACGGGATAAATTAGTTCAAGAGCTGTGGTAATTTACAATACACATTCAAAAATCAATAATCCATCAAAAACTTATAGGTACTCAGGTACTCAATCCGATCCGATGGTACCCATATCATCAGATACCAACGACAACAACTTTTTTTAAATGCCGTTTCAGTTATAAGAATCGATTAACTGCCCAAAAATAATACTAACCACAATCAACTATGTATAACATTTCCCAAACCTGTTATTTATCAACATATTGTTCAACGAAATTTGGCCGTTTGTCTTAATCTCTGACACACAAAATCCATTTGGTTTTAGAGTTAATCATCTTATTCCGCAAATATATTTGTGACGAGACCGTCTTCTCGTCGACTTTTTACCAGGCCACTGAAAAGTGAAAGAAAATAGATTTCAAAAATCCATATCTGATCACTCTGATGTTTGATGGGTGGGTTCAGCGAGCGTTAATTATGATTATGCATCTTTAACTGAAATTTACAAGGAAAATAGGCATAGATTGTGCCCCGATTTTGATATCAAACACACCTAAACCATTAAAGAATATAAGAAAAAATTATTAAAATTGTAAAAAATTGTAAAAAATAATAACAAATGATGAAAATTTGTTAGGCCAATGCATTTTCTTATATATGCGAGGCGACCTATGGTCGACTCGCATATATAAGAGAATGCATTGGCACAGGGTATATGGGTTGATACAAAAATCGGAACTGGCACTGAAAGGGTTAATAGATGCTCGTCATATTCATATAATCCCTTTCATTCGCAAGTTAAATAATTAACTCCTGAAATAAAATATCAAGCTCAATAGCTCGAGATAGCAGCTATTCGAACGTCTGAAGTGACGGTTTAGAGATTACATTTATAGTGACGTAGGTTCCTAGCCCTAGTTGTTCGGATGACGGCAGCCGAACGCCACGACGCACGCACAGCACAGCGTACTATATATAGCATCACCAAATTCTCCCTCTGGTGACATCAGTCTGCTTATGTCTCATCCTCTGGGAAGTATCTAAGTCTCACATTAACATTGTTTTTTGTTACTTTTCCCTTATGTTCAGTTTCTATACCCCCTAATTTGCAGAAGATAAAATGCATAATCGAGGCGACTAATGGGTGAACATTACCAACTTCGACTGGGGAAATTCAATCTGATCCCAGGTCTCCCATAGCAGTTGATGCCTATGTAAGTCGAATGAGGTTCCCATAGGATGAATTTGGTGACGCTAGACTGCCGTTTTGAATAGCGTCACTAAATTCACCCTCCGGGGACCTCATTTTGCAAATGACAGGCATACTATTTCCAGGACGATGCACCGACGCACGTCGTGTGTGAAGGCCATGCGTCGATTGACTTGGATATTTGATTGTTCAAAGTTTATTTCCTGTTACCTGAAACATTTCGATATTTATATGTATGTCATAATATTTTTGTTTGATATTATATAAACTACGATATTCTATATTGTGTTTTTTATTTCAAATCCCCTGACCATGCTACCTGGAAATAAAAATATATCGTTACAGTTCAACACATATCAACACAGGGGATATGTTGTTTAACCCTTCCATGATTGGAGCTTCCTGAAATGTTGCGACAACCCTGTGCCAATGCATGCTCTTATATATGCGAGTCTCCCATGTGGGGCCTAGCATATATAAGAGAACACATTAAAATTTCCCTAACAATATTTACAAACGTCACTCTTAATTTGAAAGCATTCAAATGCGAATCTCATGTACAGTAATGCCCTAAGTAATCGACCTCTTAACCAAAGCAGAATTATGGGAAACTTTTCAGGATTTAGTCGGAAATATGGCTTGTTTCCATTGAATGGCAACAAGCCATATTTCCTACTAAATCCTGAAAAGTTACCCATAATTCTGCTTTGGTTAAGAGGTCGATTACTTGGGGCATTACTGTATGATGTGCCATACCAATTCCGTTGAGATTAGATCGTGCCAAGGATATCTACTCAGCTACGCCCGTAGAGATTATAGTCCACTAGTACAAAACCTGGGAACTTTGTGATGTTCTGACCCGTTCTGGCAGGGGACTTTATAACAGTGAACAAACAAGGCAGGGAATATATTCTTTGTGAACACTTCTTCCTCAATAATCTACTTCACAGAAGGGGATGTACGTACCCAGTTGGAGATTTTACGCTTTTTTATGACTTTTGTAAGCCGATATTGCAATAAACACTGAATTAGTTACCCGGGGAAAATTCCATTATTAATTCTTCTTATTGGCTGTATTTGCGTACATATCAAGTAGTTCCGGAGTTCAGGTTCAAAGGTCGCATCTAAGGCGCGATAACTCTTTTTATCAGGTGTCGCTTGTTTAATTAAAATTATGCGTGCATGAATAGTTATTAAAACCGATATGATTGGCTTCTGGTAAAGGCACCCAATTAGTTAGCGCTCACAAAATTCCATTATGGATCACTTTTGACTTGTCCAGCCTGCGAAGCGGCAGTAAATTTTTTTTTTAAATTTGATTTGATTTGAGCAATCGCACAAGCGACTTATTATTTGTGTCACTGTTAGTTGCCATGGCCCAATATCAGAATTCTGCAAATAAAGATCCTCGAAAAATGCGTGATGTTGAATAGGTAGATTATAAGGCTATGAACTCAGGAAAGTTATTGCCAACTTGTTGGAGGTCGATGTTAAAAACAAAAAGACAGCCTTTAGCAGAGATATCGGCGATTCAGAACATAAATTGTTTGCGGAGGTCTGGAAGCAGGATTCTGGTTAGAGGGTATCGTCTATGCTGATGATGGCACCGATGTCGATGACTGGGACGAGAAAGTGAAAAAACTCAGGCTCATATGGGGCGCCATCCCTGCAAATATTCGTTTTCGGAGATATCTCCTTGGATCCCAGCAGATATCTGCTCGCATTATGGAGATATCTCCTCGGGTTCAAGGAGATATCTGCTTGGAATATGGAGATATCTCCTCGAAAATATTTTCAAGGAGATATCTCCTTGAAACCGAGGAGATATCTCCATAATGCGAGCAGATATCTGCTTGGATCCAATGAGATATCTCCTTGGATCCAAGCAGATATCTGCTCGCATTATGGAGATATCTTCTTGAAATATGTTCAATGAGATATCTCCTTGGATCCAAGCAGATATCTGCTCGGAATATGGAGATATCTGCTTGAAAAATATTTCAAGGAGATATCTCCATATTCCGAGCAGATATCTGCTTGGATGTATTTCGAAAAAATGGAAAAAACGTATATGTACTGTGGAGAAATCATTAATATTTCATGGCCGCGTTTTTCCAAGGAGATATCTCCATAATCCAAGCAGATATCTGCTTGGAATATTTTCAAGGAGATATCTGCTTGGAATATGGAGATATCTCCTTGGGTCCAAGGAGATATCTCGTTGAAAACTATTTCAAGGAGATATTTCCATAATCCGAGCAGATATCTGCTTGGATTATGGAGATATCTCCTCGGTTTCAAGAAGATATCTCGTTGGAAATATTTCAAGCAGATATCTCGTAGTTGCGAGGAGATATATCCTATGATCCAAGGAGGTATCTCCATAATCCAAGCAGATGTCTCCTTGGATCCAAGGAGATATCTCCATAATGGACCATATTCCAAGCAGATATCTGCTAGGAATTGCAATTCCAAGGAGATATCACCTCGAAACCGAGGAGTTATCTCAGAATTACGAGGATATATCTCCGAAAACGAATAGTTGCAGGGATGGCGTCCCATAGGCTCAGAGCTCAGACCGTACTCGACCAGGAGAGGAAAGCGCATCAGGTCCGGGCATAGTCTGGCTGTCGGGCTGAAAATATAAGGTCTACCAGGAAAAAAATCTTAACAAGCTAAATTTGATATCGTTGGAAAGAGGAAATCTTCGTGTACAACATATCCAAAATCCGCTAAAATCCGCTTTGGGGAAAATGTTCTACAGCGCGTTGAATAGGGGTGGGGTCTGACGTAAATTATGAAGGTAAGTATACGATATGTTATGGAATTGGGATTACGTAGTTATACATGTTTGTGTGAAATTGGAGCACCGGAGCGAATTGAGTGACACGGACAGAAAATAATACAATCACGGCCATAAAAGGCTGTCAAAATGGCCGCAACTCAAAGATATACCACGACGAAAGCAACATATTGGATAACCACATAGGAGTGGACATACGTATTAGTAATGTACATTCATGTTGTTTAAAGATACACAGATCATTAAAATATCCATCTAAAGGATGTATTGGTCATTTCAACGCAAGTCAAACCCAATGGTTAAAGTTTTGTTTTTTTTGCTTATCCAACATCCAACTGTCCTGACAAAATATAATAATTTTGGTCATGCAACACACACAGTAATGTTTCGCCACGAAGTGCATGGTAGTTTCATTGGACATTGTGATTAATCATTGAATGTAACACATACACTGAAGTGCACACCCTTGTGGTATAAAGACTAGTTAGATTTATGGAATTTGCTACACTCTCCGTGATAATATACCATACACATATGTCCCAATGCTTATCACACTGCAAAGACACACCAATATCTTCAATAGATTAGCGCCATATCTCACGAGATCAAAGAGATGGTACATCTCACATATTATTTATGACTAATTTTCACGCAGCTACCAAACCGGTTTATTATTGGAACATTTTGTTCAAATTACTTCAGTCCCCACTTTACAACTGGAATATACTACCACGCAATGCACAATATTAATGTTCAGTATCGTTTTGTTTTTAAATATCTTACCAAAACCACCCACGTAATTGTGCTAAATAGCAGGGGATCATCGTTTAAAGCTGTTATTTCAGCGTTGAACATTCGCTAAATGTTGCTATTTGTGGTTTTGTGTACAGCAACTATATGTACCTTTAGGGAAAAGGGGCAAACGCGGTGATGCGGTTGCAGAAATCGTAGTACTTTTCGCTTATATGTGGTTTTGGTGAATATAACTAAATATAATTTCCAGATATAAACACAGTCTCAGCCACATTATATGTAAACCATATAAGTCAAGTTTAGAATTTATTGAAGATATGTTTTGAACTCCTTTGTGTTTTGATAAATTGTGTTCATTATATACCACCATGCATTCTTGTGATAAAAGCGAAATATTCGTGTTTTGCCACCTGATTAGAGGCAACTATGATTACTATTTTGAGATATGGACAATAGGATCTTCAGATTTTACCCAAAACTATATGCATATATCTTATATTGTTCTATAGCAGTGCATCTTGGAAGGGTTAATGTTGTAGATATCAAAATTAATGCTGATCGGTCACATTCACGAGACTGCTCTGACTACATATATTTCTGCTTCTAGAAAAGATCACAGAATCAATACATCCATATCAAATCGCATTTAACTGTTTGATTACACATATAATCACACGATTCAACATAAAAAGTACATATAGAACTGCGTTATTGTTTCGATTCTGTGCGCCCAAAGGTTCAGATATAACCGTTGCATGAGACCATTCTTTCGATTGCTCTCTCTTGGGATTCATTAGGGAGAATTCTTTCATCTCTGATCAAACGTTTCTCTTGTACTCTGCAATGAATATCCTCAAATAATTCGAGTGTTTGTTCTATCTTATAGGACTAGCAATTACATGTTGCACAAATTGTAAATTTCATTCAGTTTTCTCCATTTTGGCGGCCGTTTTGGGAAAGAAATTCTACAAATATGGTTTACGGCTAAACATTGTTTGTCAATATTTAAATTTATTACGAATTTGGCATTTATTGTTGCACCTACCGCAGAAATTCAACAATTTCAGATATTAACAACCATATTGGGCGCCATCTTGAATAGAGAATTTTCCCCAAAGCGGATTTTAGCGGATTTTGGATATGTTATTCCTCAGATACTGCCCTACAAAATTACACCAAAAACAACTTGTTAATATTTTTTTCTAGGTCCAATGCTTCAACGACCAGACTAGCAATGCAGTCAGAGCTGGCGAGAGTCAAGCAGGAAACAAATCGATTGAAAGGTAGGAGTGGTACTAGTGTCATATTGTGGGGTAGTGCCATATTGGGAGTTGTGTCATATTGTGATTTAACACGTTCATTTCATATCACACATTTTAAATATTAGGTTGAACAAAAATTGGTTCAAAGAAATCGGGATTTTTTATATGGAGTGCATGAAAATACTGGGGGGTTAATACAAGATTCCATTATATACCACAGATGTGAGAAAAGCTCATTACTAACATTGATTCAAAGCACGGTAAAGTCTGGCGAAAATAATTGACCATAGGTGATTTAGCGGGGTTTAATTATATCCTGTCATATTCCCAACAGGTAAGTTGTATGAAGGATGTTAAATGTAACTGAGCATGCAAATTTTGGATGGAAAATAGATTACCAGTATGAAAATGGTAGACATATCGGCGCCAAAATAGCCAGCAGATGGACTGTAATTAAGGTAAAAGATAACACCGCTGGACCATCGCTGGGGTCCGGAGAATAGTTTCAGACTTAATGCCAGAATTTAATTACACACATGCCATCCTGCGTGCATGAGAGTAATCTAGCATGAATCATTAATATAACATATGTGGGTGAAATTATGGCCAAAGCAAGTTATGCAAAGTAGCCTGTCCATCACATGATTTGAAAACTTCTACACGTGCCATAAAACGATTTTGTTGGATTGAGCTAGAACCGAGGATTTTCATTGGTGCTACTGACAAAATGACTACCTCAAGCCACCGTGCAAAACAGGGGGGTATAAATATGGATTGTGTTGGGAAATTCGTCACTTTCGAACGAATAAATTCTCAACACAACTATTTATACTGTTCTGTTCATTACTTTAGGTGAGTTAAAATATAAGATACTTTTCGTTTGCAGATTAATACACCATGAATATTTGTAATAGGCGAGATATTTTCAATGTGAATATGTGAATCTTGTGAGTAAAGTTTTTCTGTTAAATCCGGAGTTTGTTCAACGGTAACACATTTGTATTATTATTGGCGATTATGAAACATGCCAATCTTTCATCCTGGTTCCGGGTAAATTTTGTATAGCCATGTTCAGGTGTAATGTTATTATAAGCATAGATTAATATATGTCTGAATTCATCCATCCAACCAATCAATCGAAGTTGCATGCACTGGCAACTGTTAAATTCAACCATGATTCGGTCACTTAATGGAGCCAAAACATTTAACAATCAAATACGAAATTACTTTCAACCATAATATTCTACCACGGTTCAATAAATTGAACCATCCAAACTTAGCCATTACAAGTTTCCTAGCCTAGGCTAGCTTCGAAGATATTTCCCAATTTAAAGCTGCATGGGTCCTTTTAAATAGACATATTGATAAAAGTTTACTTAAAGGCAAATGGAAATTTCGCATTTAGCTTCGAGCTTTTCACATCAAAGAATTACATTCTTATAATTAATATACACCTTTATACATACTTTAGCTTGGGCTATGCTTGAGGACGCAACATATGCTTAAATCTAAATAAAGATTGATTGATTGGTTGATTGACGAATGGTCGCTGAATTGTTACCACTATTTATTCTGTTACTGCCATTCTAATTATAATGCTAAATTTGTTTATTACTTTGGACTTTCGAACGAATAAATTCTCAACACAACTATTTATACTGTTCTGTTCATTACTTTAGGTACCAACAGCCTACCCAGCTAATTTCCCCAAAGAATGAAAAACTAAACAAGATGGCAGCGGATTATTATTAAAGTAGGGTTTCACCCACCACACCCGAATTCCGCACTGCCACACTGGTGTCAGAATCCACCGGGCAAAACAGATCCATCAAGGAAAAATCAATACGATGGAGCATGCAGGAGGGAGCCGACTTCATAAAAGGTCGACAAAATAGACGGCAGTATATATCATTTCAACAATGCAATAATTATCTGTGCGGACATACCTCTTCTTCTATGGATTCAGAATAAAATTTAGGAGCTGTTGTTCGTGCACTCCAAAGGATACAGATTCAAATTCTACACGGAAAACTTGTGTGTGATTCTCAAATCTGTATAGGTATTTGATTCATATAATTAATGCAAAATATTAAGCAGAACACATAATTTATTCATTTTAATCCGTGAAATTTTCGGTAAACTGAATAGTCTAATGGTGGAACGCACTGTGGGTGACAACAACTGGTAGAATTTTTAAACATATCCAATATATATGTTCGCATTAGTTGGTATAAAATTATGACAAGGCAAATTCATTTTCACTGACCTAAACCCTAGGCAGTGCAAGATTCATGTCCCCATATATCGATTGCATAACAAACGCTCTTTGTTAGATATCGCAACGAAAGCACATTCGCTCTTTATTAATCACATGAAGATAGCATAGACGCTCTTTGTTATTTACCGCAATTAATAATAGACGCTCTTTATTATATACCCCAAATGAGAACACATACGCTCTTTATTAATCACAAGCAGATAGCATAGACGCTCTTTATTATGAATAAGTGACGGCATCATCGACGCTCTTTATTATATACCACAGCGGGAGCACCGACGCTCTTTAGTGTACATCTCAACACATAGAACACATAGCTTCTTTGTTTTAATCTGGGCCAGTTTGTCAGTTGATTTTCGTGGGTAGGTGTTTCTACACGCCGTGGGGCAATTTCTCGGTGAAATCAAGTCTCTGCGTGGTCATTCCTCCACCCGTAAAATTGTTAACGTCTTGTGTGGCCTAGCGGCTAGAACGACGATAAACCCTAAGAAACCAAACCAAACCAAATCTTCGTTTTTATATAAACCCAAGTATAACATAATTATAATTCGTATACAAGACTACTTGTCGCAAGTTTCAATTCACGGAACAAAAGGCATATATCTATACATATGAATTCATTTAAACAGATAATATAAGATAAGAATTAATTCAAAATACACCCAGATGCGCAGTTGCAAAACATGACTAAAATACGTATAATTTGACAAACATTGGCATATACATGAAAAATGTGGTGTCCTAACAAATTTCGTTTTCCTCTTTTTATCCTATAACGTTTGGTTCATTGGTAATACCTTATTGATTGACTAGCTTCATTGAAATTTCAAGCGGCAAAGAAAGACTGGATAATGTCAAATACAGGAATAATAGTTCCTTTGTGTTAATTCTTCATAATAAATCTAAATTTCTCCCCAAATTGCCATTGGTGAAAAATGTAAAATGGTATTCTGTTTCAATGAGTTTACATCTACACACATTATATAATCTTTCACTAACGATGAGTGGCGCTGTTTGTGTCTCCCCTTTGTTAATTTCCAATCTATGATTGCTGATTCGCAGTCTCGTAAATAGAAAACTCGCTTTATTAGAACGCGTGTAGCAAATGTATGGCTCAAATTAGTACCTTGCTTTAAACAACCTATGCGTTGTTATCAGTTTTAGATCTTCCGTTTTCAATTTTCGCACATGTTCATTTGAAATGTCAACACCATATGTTCCATATAAGTGACTATTCACTGCATAATGGTACAGCTAACGATGCAGTTTCCAAATATAGATAGTTCAAGTTACCGTGTAGTTAATCACACATGGTATTGTTTTGATCATAACGTTGTGGACCTCATGCCGAGAATAAAGGCGGGTGTTCATGGACCTGAATAATGAAACATGACATCATAATTACCCTATATTTAGATGGTTAAACAAAATACAATATGGAAATACAGCTCATTAAAGTGATATGAATCACCCAGATAATGATCAACTATAATTATGGAATAATCAAAAGTTTAAAATATGTAATTTGTGTTTAAATATTATATCCGAATAGATGACACATACAGCCCTTCTCATAAATATTAAGTTGATGTGGTTCTTGGGGCCGACATTTATTTCATTTATTACAGATACATGCGTCCCGAATCGATTACTAAATATTTACAATTGAGCATAGTTCAAACGAAGTTTTCTATGGAGTGTTTCGGTCGATTTGCTTCATATTTTCAGCGATGTTAGTAGAAGTGTACCTACTTTCCGTTGGCATAGCGCTCGAATACTATCTTATCAGTTTTCACGCACCCGAACAAGTGCATAGTACGTCTTTAAATATAAAATGTTCATTCAGTCATTACTCAATACTTGTATCTATGATACCTATGCATAGGTCACCGACTCATATTTTGAATTGTGTATGAGTAATGCACGATTCAGGATGTATATAATCCCAGAGAGAAAATCGAAAAAGGATTATATAATAATTTAACAAAATTAATTGTCGGAAATAAATTGGTTTCACAACAATTTGGCGATATTCGGTTATCATTCCGTGTAGCTCTGTACACAGGATGATGAAATGATAATCATCGCCCATTTCGCATCTGCAGTAATGTGCATAAATGTAGCTGATTTATCCTATGATTTTGTCAGCCATTTAGTATATTAAAAGGGTAATTTTAGATTATCTGTTCCAAATTGCAACATACATTTAGTTAAATAAGTTCATACAACAAGGCATAGCAGTCGAAATTATGCTTCCTTCTTGGTTTTCTTAAAATTAAAATTAAGACAGGAAATAATGTACAGTGAAATGGGTTTGAGTATAATTATGAAGTGTTGTCTATGGTTCTGGGTTCGATAGCAATGAGTTCGGGGTCCCGTGCACGCTATCAGACCTAGAGTATGGGCGGCGTTCTCTGGTGTACACACCATGTCTATGTCACTGTATGTTTATAATTGAGAGGACATGATAAGTATTGGCTTTATATATCAATATAAAAGTTTTCCGCGCCGATTACCATATATACAGGCTCAATAAAGAGCGTTTTTGGGATCCATTAATATGTGGATCTATATTTCAACAAACTGTCAATATTCAATAACAAATAGGGACTTTAGACGTCTGTATATCCATTTATATACTGAACGCAGATATAAGCCGACATGGCGCGACCTTTTCTGGTCATATTATATACAATTCCACACAAAATACGACATTTCTCAGTCTACTATAAGACATACACTTATTTATGAACGGTAGTTCACACGCTTTCCGTGATACGATATCTAAATGCCAAGATTATGCAGAATGATAAGCAACTGCAAAGCCGGGCTATAGAATAGTTTTGCAGTTAAATCCAATAAATGACCAGGATTGCATCTCCTGGTCTGTTGTTAACCGCGCCTCATTAATATGGAAAGGATAGTCCATGGTTGCCGGATATTAATGAGGACTTTATCCCATGGTATCTGATAGAAGTTGAACATGCACAAAGTAATACAATGCCGGCATGCTGAATGCACATCCGCGTGCATTCTTGTAAATAACTTGTTATAGGGTCACAAAGACATGAAGGTTAAAATCCGAGAATGCATATATAAATTGTATAATTTTTTGTTATATACACACCAAAGTGCGACCTTGTAAATAACACAATCGTTTTGCTGTGTTGTAATGAGAATAATCTTCATTGTGATGAACATGGAATGAAGAGAATAAGAGATGTCATACACTACAGTGTACGTCCTATTCCTGTTCCAGAGTGGTTCGATTTCCTAACCAATCTCTCCTTTCCGTTAACGAATCTATCACTTCCAGTAAATAATTTTATCCCTTCCGGGAACAAATCTTGTCACTTCCGGGAACAAATCATTTCCGAGTACGAAACTCACAACTTTCGTTATTTCATAGCAATTTTGCTGTCAATATTTCCAATGCGAATTATAATATCATAGCTACTTCCTGTGCAAGAGGCCCAAACTGACTTATGCTCATTATACAAGCTGATTTTTACGATTATTTATGGCTACTTCCCAGTGCGCGAAGGTCATACTTAAAGACGCATTTTTATGCTCGATTCTACAATCACTTGAAACGGCTTCCCCATGCGTGAAGTTCGTACATAACTAGGCTCATGTATACATGTATGCTGGTTGATACACTCATATTCGGGTGAGCCGGTTTCCCAGTCGCGAGAAGCTTGGAAATCAATCATGCTACATTATACAATTATGCATGGCGTCAGGGCCATGGCCTGGGGGTCTCTGGTGTCGCATGTCGCAAATTCGTGATATATTATCGCTTATTTCTAAAAGTCATGACGGGGCCAGACTCCAATTTTAAACATGCTCGTTTCTACTATCCTACATGGCTCAGATGCCATTTTTCACGTGGTTTTTGTATCAGAGGTTGCATTTGACTCAGCTCATATATAAACTTCCTTTCGGTGCGAAACTACATTATATATATGCTCAATTTCTATGGCGAAGAAAAGGGTTTAGCAACCTTTTGTCCCCCGGATTTTCTTGTGTTGTACTTCTATACCGACATCAACGCAAGACTTCGTTTTAGAAGGGGTTCCGCTGTCTGACGGGTTCAAGTTTGGATAGATTGGTATGCAGGCTGTGGGTCACAATTTATTGACAGGCTCCTGATATTTTGTATAGAATTGATCACTCTATATATAATATATGTCATTGGGGCTACTTACTTATTTATTTATCTTATTATTTAGACCCACATCTCCTGAGTTTGTGCATTTCCATTGTTCTGATTGAAACAGCAGCCCAACCAAAGGAAAGCCTCACATGCTGGTTTTCTTAGAGCATATTCTACAAACAGGTCAATATGTGACCTGATTACTGCTTTACGAGTTGCGAGAGCATAATTTACACATACTGTCACGACGTGACGTCAGTATAACAAGTACGAGCCAAGAGTACATCTTTACATACAGTCTTACGGACTAAGGGCACATTTCTATATAATTGCCACTATATCACAGAAATTCGGGCCTCACCACGTAATAATATAACGTATTATACACTTGTCTACATGACATTAAAACAGCTGAAATTGCTGGCTACATCATAGCGCATATTCGACTATAAATATGACATTACATAACACCTATTTATGATATCAACTTGTCTTTGCAAGACGTAAATACTTATACAAATTAAAACATGGAAATACTTTTCGTGAACAGGTCATGTACGTCGTATATGACTACTTCAGATATAAATGACTAATATGAAGTTAAATATAACTTAAATATAACAAGCCACACAAGTGCTGGTTCGTTTCACACGATATCCAGTCACGTTACTATGAAAAATGCTACTTATATACAAATCATAAACGGTCCTTCCTTTTCAAAACTTGTTTGAAAAGGTACCCGCATCCTATAATGAAAGTATACATGCATATTCATGCATATCTATGTAAGTCATACAGTGATGCTTGGAAAATACGAAATAAAAGCATAGTTCATCGAACATTTATCTCATTTCAATAGATATAATGCTGAGCTTTAATAACAAATCTACTTGACTAAGTTCATTAATGAAACGTTGTCTGTCACTCATAATGGTTCCATCACCACCATCACCACTCTACTACGCTACCACCACTACCATTACCATAATTCGAGATATGTTAAGCTTATTATACAAATATTCTTTGCAAACTAGTATATATCTTCAGCAAAATCTTCTCATTCTTATATCAAATTTCAGTGTTCTGCGACGTCACACTTAAATACACATATTTATTGGCATTAATTTACCAATTACCACATTGGAATATGCGATAGCTATTTACAAGATATGGGATTTTCAGTTCCTGCAAATAATTAATTACTTCTAACACTAACTATGTATTCAGCGATATGCATTCTACAAGGCTTACAAACTGAAAGCTCTTGCTAGTTGAAAGCTAAATAGTCTTTAAACTGATGTTATTTCAACTACTTCTTGATTCCTTATACCGATTCATACGCCTTAGACTTTGAAGATTATTAGGCATTGTCAGGAGCAAATTTCTATATGTGTTCTGCCACTATATTTTGCCTTAATACCAGATGCAAATCACTCCAAGAGTAAACGAGGTATGTAGGTTACGTTCAAAATGAGTCAGGCCACATTTCTGTTTCATGTTATTAATTTTATGCATGTGTAACAATGCACAGCTTCTTAGCTTCTTAGCGTCAGCAATGAATTCCAGTAATATTCGATCAAATCACACCAATGTGATGACAAAGGTTTAATTACTTATGTAACTATTACATTGAAAACTCATGCAACATTTCACATTTATTTAGCACAAAAGCAGTTCAATTTTATTTTTAAGTGACCATATTCGGCTCACATTGATTCTCTACTATAGCATACGTCATTTTGCACGCAAGTTCTTTTCAAATAATTCACTAGCAGGCCAAATTATGGTTGATAAGTTATTGATAGATGACTCGAACGATAATACCTAAATCTCTCTACTTAATTCTTTGATGTTTGCGAGTATAATATTTGACTCTAAGCACTCCAAGTTCAATTCTCTTCAACGTCAGAGCCGACGGATCATGATGTCACAGAATACAGCCATCTCACGGACATTCAGGAACGGGCATCAGCTCCACTATATCCACAAATATGAACAAAGAAAATTGTTGACTGTTTGCATTATTTTTTTTATATGGAGATGCCAGGCGCCATCTCATTGGGACAAGAGGGTAGTGTCATATTGTGGGGTAGTGCCATATTGGGAGTTGTGTCATATTGTGATTTAACACGTTCATTTCATATCACACATTTTAAATATTAGGTTGAACAAAAATTGGTTCAAAGAAATCGGGATTTTTTATATGGAGTGCATGAAAATACTGGGGGGTTAATACAAGATTCCATTATATACCACAGATGTGAGAAAAGCTCATTACTAACATTGATTCAAAGCACGGTAAAGTCTGGCGAAAATAATTGACCATAGGTGATTTAGCGGGGTTTAATTATATCCTGTCATATTCCCAACAGGTAAGTTGTATGAAGGATGTTAAATGTAACTGAGCATGCAAATTTTGGATGGAAAATAGATTACCAGTATGAAAATGGTAGACATATCGGCGCCAAAATAGCCAGCAGATGGACTGTAATTAAGGTAAAAGATAACACCGCTGGACCATCGCTGGGGTCCGGAGAATAGTTTCAGACTTAATGCCAGAATTTAATTACACACATGCCATCCTGCGTGCATGAGAGTAATCTAGCATGAATCATTAATATAACATATGTGGGTGAAATTATGGTTAAAGCAAGTTATGCAAAGTAGCCTGTCCATCACATGATTTGAAAACTTCTACACGTGCCATAAAACGATTTTGTTGGATTGAGCTAGAACCGAGGATTTTCATTGGTGCTACTGACAAAATGACTACCTCAAGCCACCGTGCAAAACAGGGGGGTATAAATATGGATTGTGTTGGGAAATTCGTCACTTTCGAACGAATAAATTCTCAACACAACTATTTATACTGTTCTGTTCATTACTTTAGGTGAGTTAAAATATAAGATACTTTTCGTTTGCAGATTAATACACCATGAATATTTGTAATGGGCGAGATATTTTCAATGTGAATATGTGAATCTTGTGAGTAAAGTTTTTCTGTTAAATCCGGAGTTTGTTCAACGGTAACACATTTGTATTATTATTGGCGATTATGAAACATGCCAATCTTTCATCCTGGTTCCGGGTAAATTTTGTATAGCCATGTTCAGGTGTAATGTTATTATAAGCATAGATTAATATATGTCTGAATTCATCCATCCAACCAATCAATCGAAGTTGCATGCACTGGCAACTGTTAAATTCAACCATGATTCGGTCACTTAATGGAGCCAAAACATTTAACAATCAAATACGAAATTACTTTCAACCATAATATTCTACCACGGTTCAATAAATTGAACCATCCAAACTTAGCCATTACAAGTTTCCTAGCCTAGGCTAGCTTCGAAGATATTTCCCAATTTAAAGCTGCATGGGTCCTTTTAAATAGACATATTGATAAAAGTTTACTTAAAGGCAAATGGAAATTTCGCATTTAGCTTCGAGCTTTTCACATCAAAGAATTACATTCTTATAATTAATATACACCTTTATACATACTTTAGCTTGGGCTATGCTTGAGGACGCAACATATGCTTAAATCTAAATAAAGATTGATTGATTGGTTGATTGACGAATGGTCGCTGAATTGTTACCACTATTTATTCTGTTACTGCCATTCTAATTATAATGCTAAATTTGTTTATTACTTTGGACTTTCGAACGAATAAATTCTCAACACAACTATTTATACTGTTCTGTTCATTACTTTAGGTACCAACAGCCTACCCAGCTAATTTCCCCAAAGAATGAAAAACTAAACAAGATGGCAGCGGATTATTATTAAAGTAGGGTTTCACCCACCACACCCGAATTCCGCACTGCCACACTAGCAGTAGTTTGAATGCGAATTCACACAATTTGAATTTCGGTGAATCGAGTCACACAAGTGATACTTCATTAGACACAAAGATTTACATGACCTGAGAAATCAGGAAGTTGGGTTTAGTCGATAATGTTGGTGATTCTGATCACGAGACCGATTATCAATATTACGAAGTCGAAGACAATTCACAAGAAACAGAGGCCAGTGTTGGATTCTGAGTCTGATTCTCAAAAGAGCTGGCCCTTAAGAATTAAACTTAGATCCGGAATTGAGGCCAAATCGAGCGATAGGGTGAAATTTCCTCAATTTTTTCCTCATGCTTCGATTCAATTTCAGTATGTTGGTTCCAACATCATAGCCTTCAGTGATCTGACTTTCCAGAAATTTGTGGCTGGGGAGTTGGATACTATTATTTATTAATGATTATATATGTAAGATGTTATTTATTTATGTATTTTATTCTTGGATTACGCTAGAATATGGTTATATCCAATAAAGAATTTGAATTTATGAGGCCAAATATTTCAGCAAATGAAAAAAAACGGCCGTATGGGCCTTCTGAAAAAGATTGTGTATTATTATACCATTTAAAGGGGTACTGTACGCCATTTTCAATAAATTCCCGGTGATAACAACGATCTAATATCGATAATATATAGAAAACTAAGTAATTTGAGTCGAAGATATATTCTGTAATTGTTCAGCTTAATAGGTTATCTTAAAATCAAAGATAATAATTTGATATAAATTGAATTTATGGCTGGAGCCATAAATTCAATTACGAATGTCCGTGTACACGACGTAATCAAAATAATTCGCGGATAGTGGATTAGGTAACGCGTGGCACCCATGACCGTGTAACAAATTAAGTTGATACGGGGCGTAAACTGAAGTCACTCATTGACTAGACTAGTGACCATACAATGACTGAACTGAGTATATGGACTAGTATGAATGCAATATAACATTTATTTGATACATTTGCTTGAAAACTATCCAAAAATTACTCGACAACGACAATTGGTATTTTCGCATTCCGGCTAATCTGCCATCCGCAACATTACTTCGTACTCATCAGACTTTCAAATAATGGAAATCTGGTTACCTTATTCTTCCACTCAGAGACTGGAGAAACCAACAACAACATTTGAGTACAGTATCCCTTTAAGTTTGGAAGGCGTTGCTCAACTTCTATTGAGATACGGCTCCGGAGAATAGAATTGGGTATACCAATACTTGGGCAGATGACTCCTCTGTAATTCAGACGCCGATTCTCGCCAGGCATATCAGAAGTAGGCCAATGGCAAAGCCAGTGGAAAAACCTGCTCATGTCAACCGTGGCGCAACAGGTGAGACACATTCACAGGTTCCGTGGTTTTGTACCATGTACAATAAAAACCGGTGTAATTTGCAAGCACCGCATCATAAGGCCACTATTAGAGGCCATGTTAGGAATGTAGAGCACTTTTGTGCAATTTGCTGGCAAATAAAGATAGAAAAGGCGTTTCATTCGGAGGCTTCATCTGTCTGCCCAACTAAGATACTTGGTTCGTGACTAGATGACTTTCAGCTTAAACTTCCAAAGAAGCCGGAATTAGACCTCTTGCGGAGGTTTTCTTTCCAAAATATCTGAAGAAGTCAAAAAGCCATTAGTTCGCAGAACCTAAATCAGATCATTTTACAAGTTTATCTTATACTGGGACATTCTGCAGCTCAGGTTCCTGATCAGAGCATGATCTGATTCATGAATGTGATAATGGGCCCGGGTTCCAAACTTTGACCGGCTCTGTTTCACAAGCTCAGAATGCTCACCACGATTGTGATGACACTGATAATTCATTTCATGAATGTGTATCTGAGCTTTTGGATATTAACGAGGAGTTAGGTTTGGAGGAGCTGTCAGATATTTATAGACATGTACCCGTCGAGCTCGATCCAGATATTGACCAAAGTCAGGGTTCCACAGAAAGTTTACAAGGAAGTTCAGAAACTGAAATTAAAAAATGGTTGAGCATTTATACAGTTAAAATCATAAGGGGCACGGGACTTTCCTAAGGAAGTTAAAAAGTATGTGGGAAGAGAGTTGCACTATAATTCTGACTTAGCCCCCTTGGCAGAGAATGCATTCAATTGTGACTTCAAGTTGAGGCCCTTCAACACTGTGCCCAAGAATAATTCAGATGAGAGGCGAATTATTCTTGATTTGAGTTTCCCATCAGGGATATCCATAAATGAAAACATCTCAAAAGATTGTTATCTGGGTGAAAAAATAGATCTTTGCTATCCTAATGTGGATAGCTTGGTTCAATTGATTGAAATTAAACAACAAGTCAGATCTTCACAGAGCATATATAGGCAATTGTATATTGACCCAAGGGACATGAATTTAATGGCGTATACAATTTGATGGAGAAATTAATTGTGACCGGGTGCTCAGTATGGGTTTACGATCAGTAGCATATATATGTCAACGGGTAACTAATGCAGTAGCCTATACTCTAACAAGCAGATTGTGCTGTGATAAATTATATGGATGATCTAGCTAGGGCTGAATTTGAGGATAAGGCTGAGCTTGCCTTCAGCAACTTAGATATAGCCGATAGTATGGAATCCAAAACGTGTCTCTACGCAGATGACACCTGTCTAATGAAGAGTAGTTCTGACCTAAACACACTTGAAATTTCACTGAATAATGATATGATTAAGCTGAGCAATTGGTCAAGACAATGGATGGTGAAATTCAATCCATCAAAAACCAATCTAATGTTTTTTGGAAGTTTCCCTGAAAATACTAGGCCCGTGGTTAAATTCAATGGTGAAGTCCTGGAATACACCGAAAATCACAAGCATTTAGGCGTTGACCTGCAGAGTGATCTCAAATGGAATATGTGTATTGACAACACGTGTAAACGTGCTAATGCGAGATTGTCCCAAATAAGGAAACTTAAATGCATACTAAGCAGAAAGACTTTAGAAACAATGTACTTGACATACGTGAGACCGCTTCTTGAATATGCAAGCCCAGTGTGGTTTGGAGCTCCGAATTACCTCCTTAAAAACCTTAATGATATTCAGTTAGATGCAGCCAGAATCGTGACGGGTTGCACTCGTTCTGTATCAGATGTCAGATTAATGACTGAGATAGGCTGGGATAGTCTAGAGGACAGAAGAACCGTTAAACGGTTATCCACCCTTCACAAGATAATAAATAATAATGCACCTCGTTACTTAAGCACAATCCTGCCCGAACGTTTCAGAGACAGGACCGATCGAGAATCAAAATATACTTCTGATTTTATTATCATTCGCTGTGACTCTGCAAGGTTAAAATCCACTTTTATCCCTGCCTGTACAAAGGAATGGAACTCCATTAAATTAACTATTCGCAATCTTGCCCATGATGAATTCGTGAAGCAATTGAAACATATGCACTACGCGGAGACAAGGCTGAAACCACCTTTGTATTTCACAAATGGGAGTCGTTATTATAATATTATTCACACGCAACTTCGATGTAAATGTAGTGCCCTACAATCCGATAAATTACGTAATCATATCTCAGATTCCGCAACATGCTCGTGTGGCTTCCGGGATGAAAATGCTAACCATTTTTTCTTTGAATGTAACCATTATGCCGAATCTCGGCAAAAACTCAATAATAATCTTATGCAACATAATATTAACTCTGTAGACATACTTCTTTATGGGAAACCTGAACTAACTTTTACTGAGAATAGTGATATTTTTAAGGCTGTACACTCGTATATTAGAGATTCCGGCCGTTTTGAGAGAACCTAACACTTTGACCATGCCACTCTACACCAAATCTACTTATAATATAATATTCTAAGTTTGTACCTTGTTTCCTATGTACAATATATCCCAGTTATGCACTCAATAATTGATAT
This sequence comes from Siphonodentalium dalli, assembly GCA_032622095.1. NCBI lineage: Eukaryota > Metazoa > Mollusca > Scaphopoda > Gadilida > Siphonodentaliidae > Siphonodentalium > Siphonodentalium dalli. Next base: position 109,537,693 of record CP136067.1, on the reverse strand, counting down.
ATGCCTGTACTATCGTATTTTTACTTGTTGCAAGGGAATGATCACCGACGGGTTGATGAAGCATACTCACACTCATCCCATCTCTCCACTGTAAACCGACCCTCCAATTCTCCTCCGCAATCGCCATTCTGTTTATTTACTTATATTTTTCATTATATGTATGTATATAATATACCTTGTGTTTTGTTCGTCTTTAGTGTCATAAAATTTGTCAGTGTATCATACTAGGGAGAGGAGGGTATTCTAAGTGATTTAGCACTTGTCCTCCAATCCCTTTTGTCATAAACTAATTTAATTTATGAACAAATAAAATATGTTTAAACAAAAAACTTAGATAGTATTATTGGGAGTCAAAGTCAAAGTCCTGTAGTCCATGTACTAGAATGGTATTCTTAGGAGTGTTATTTGACACAGTTAAGCTCACCCTTGAGATAACAGTACTGATGTCAGATTTAGTGAAATAAGGAAGTTGGTTGGAGGCTGGTTGAATAAGAAACATGGCATTTTGAGGGAGGTTCAGCCACTTCTAGGAAAACTGCATGTTATTGCTAGCTGCGTTCGACCTTGGCGAATTTTTGTTTCCAGAATTTTGACTTGGCTCCGAACTTTCAAATCAAACAAAATGGTTAGTCGTCCAATTCCTGAATATGTTAAGAAAGATCTGAATTGGTGGGACAAATTTCTATGGAGATACAATGGTGTTTCCATGATGCCGTGTGAACACTGGTCGCAGTCTGATCAAATTATTTCTTCGGATTCCACGCTGGTCGCATGCGGAGGGATCTGTGGTGACCATTGTTTCCATGAGCAATTTCCTGGGCACATCATGAATCAGTCATTGCACATAAATCAGTTGGAGATATTGACCATTGTATTATGTCTGAGAATTTGGGTCAATAAATTAATAGGTAAAAGAATATTGTGCAAGTGTGATAATTGTTCTTTTGCGGAAGGCGCGAATAAGAATCACCAAATTCAATGGAAATCATACCTTCTGTTTTGTGAATATTTCTCCATTGAACCGTTTCCGGCCAAGAAAACTACCCTACAATATTATATGCAATTCCTCAGTAGATCCTTTGTATCAGCAGATTCCATTCGCAATTATTTGAGTGGTGTGAAAGTTTTGCATATTAGACTTGGCCTTTCATGTGAAGGCTTTGAAGCACCGGAGATTAACCTTACGCTCAAAGGGATAGCCAGACTCAATCCGCATTGTGTCAAACAATCAGAGCCAATTACGCCGGCCATATTATTTGAAATATAAAAGCAACTTGTCCTTAATAAACCTTTGGAAGCAACAATCTGGGCAATGTTTTTGTTTGTCTTTTTTCTTATGTTGCGAAAATCAAATTTAGCACCAGACTCAGGGAGCAAATTCGATGCTTCACACCAGTTCACAAGAGGAGTTATTTTACAGTCTGTTAATGTTCTTCTGGTATTAATCGGGGCCTCGGTGGCTCAGTCGGTTAGGGGTACCACTCCAAGCCGTTTCGCCCTCCAGCGCTGGCGGTAAGGGTTCATATCCACATGTTTCCTTCGTGGACTTTGTAACTCGAAATCGTTATCTGGTGGAGTTGCCAGTTACTCGCCGATGGCCGGTGGTTTGCCGCACATGGTTGACGAGTCTATCAGCCATTGAAATCACTGTTAGATTAGTCGCAAGTGTGCGGATTTCCTCCACCACTAAAACTGGCAATGTCGTGATATGGCATTAGTTGCTAAAGCGACCATAAACCCCAATCAATCAATCAATCTGGTATTAATCAAATGGTCCAAAACTATTCAATTTGGACAAACACAAATTGCGAATGCCGGTTTTATCCATACCTGAATCTAGAATATGTGCAGTGACCGCTTATAAGAAAATGTTAAAGCTAGTTCCGGGGAAACTCGTCAATCCAGACTTTATGCATATAACAGGCCAGCCAATCACCTATCAGCAGTTTCAGTCTTTCCTAAGAAAATTAATTCACAAAATTGGTAGGGATCCATTGCTTTATTCATCCCATGGGTTCAGAACAGGCGGTGCTAGCTACTTGGGCGTTTCATGCACAAGTGCCAGGAGAACTGATTCAGCTGATGGGTGATTGGGCAGGTGACGCATATAAACGCTCTTTGCATTATTCACTAGAGGATAAATTCTTGATTGCGAGACAAATGCGTGATCACATTATGTACAATACACAATGAATTTGTGGCAGTAGTATTATTTCCGTTTTCAGTGAAAAGATTGAATGGAGTTAAGGCTCTTTTTTGGCAACGGACTCAATATGCAAGTGTGTCACTAATGTGAAGTCTCTTGAAGTCGTGCCATTCAGATGAATCAACATCAGGCAGATGATAGATTTGGTATGTTCGGGGAAATTATATGGGAAATCATTGGCTGGTTACTCTTATCATATTTCACGTTGGCACTAACGAGAAATAAGAATCATCAGAAGAAAGTATCAAAAGGCATATGCCAACACCATTGGCACTACCAAGAAAGTTTCTAGAGCCATAATCATCATGTCTTCCATAATACCAAGGCCGAAAGACATATAAATATTCGGGGAGAATGTCATATCAGTCAATAACAAGTTATTACAAACATTGTGTGTATATATATATAGAGAGAGAGAGAGAGATATGGAGAGATAGAGAGAGAGAGAGAGAGGGAGAGAGAGAGAGAGAGAGAGAGAGAGAGAGAGGGAGAGAGAGAGAGAGAGAGAGAGAGAGAGAGAGAGAGAGAGAGAGAGATGTGGAATTCATGAAATCATATAGTCCAAGTCTTCTCGTACTAAAACTAGCTAAGATTTTGGGATGGAGATGCTAGTATTTAGTCCGAGTTCCAGGCCCATGCAATCCTATGACACGACTTAAGCGTTAGTGACCCGCTCAAATAAAACCACAATTATATGAAATAAAATATCACAATTGCTACAATAAACGGATAGTTTCCACAGAAGACATGCTATTTGATCTGAAACCCACATCGGTTGTGAATTGAAAGCGGTAATTTAATGTGAAAAGAAACATTTGCCGCAGTGTTTGCATATTGTTTAAAGTATGCGAACTCAGTTGACCTTGCGAACTGCGTTCGGCATTTTCCGGTGAAAATATTCCGTAGATTTTCAATCAACCACGCACGATGAATTCTCCATTGTAATCGTAATTATACGTGACAATAAATAAATAAATACATAGATTAAATACATATTGAAGATATAATTGTAATACATTAAATAAATTACGGGAATTATAACCATCTCACAGTTTAAAACAGTGTAAACACAATGAGCATTAGAATATCATGGGGGCCGCCATTTTGTTTGTATCGAAATTCGTCTCGGCCAAAACAAACACCGGACAATGCCGAAGTTCTTCGGAACCTGAGTTCGGCTTTCAGTTAAGTAAACAAACAGAAAAAAACAACGATGTTTGTGGCAATCAACCGGAATATTCTATGTGTAATTTAACATTAAAGTTAGATTATTATACACCATTATGACCATAAGATGTCACTCTTTCCGATGTATATAGCATCATGTATTGCTTTGTTAGGTAAATCGAGTAAAATACACCACAGATTCCCGCCACAGATCCTGGGCGTAACTCGTGTCATAGAAATGCATGGGCCTGGAACTCCATCCCAAAATCCTAGCTAGTTTTAGTACGAGAAGACTTGGACTAGAAATCATATAGAGTCTTTTATGCCAAAGGAGAACCCAAACTTGAATTATATGCTGGTGTCAAGTTTGCATTTAAACAATGAATGGACCAGAAGAATAAGATCCTTTTTGATTCAAGTGGTGAATAGGCTCACTTAATTATCCTGGGGAAATTTTTTACTATGGAAGACATGGCTTGAACATTAGCACTGCGAATGTTGGCCATTTGAAGAGAGAGGAGCCTTACCTGCTCCCAACTTCAACCTGAGTTCCATAGTTTTTTATTTCTTTGCAGGGCAGTTGAGAATCAGAACCTCATTTGGATTGTCGCTGAATTTGGACATCAAATTTGCTGTTCTTTCAATGAAACACACGATTTGTATGGATGCACTGTGTCCATAGATCAGTTGAAGAGAGAGTTGCTTGAATTACAACCAACTTCAACTTGGTGTTTCAATGTCAGTTCAGCTTAACTGATGTCTTTCTCTTTTCGGCGGCCTTCGGCTTGGTCGTTTTTATTAAACTTTAATAGTAGTCCAGGAGATATTGGTCGACCTCTGCACCCCCCCCCCCCCCCACAGGACTCAACTTCACCACACTAATTTTCTTCCTTAACGTCTCCTCTAATTTTTTTCACTTGTTAACAAGAAAAAAAAAGTGGCCGCAGAGACTCCAGACAAGATGGTGTCCATCATGGCGGCCATTTAAAAAAAATGCACCAGGTCTCTTTGATTGTCATTATAGTAAAGATGATATCACATACGGTCTTGTTTTCCGCTCGATTCGTTATGCTAATATACAACCCTTACAAATTAGCCAAAAATCCGACATCAGAATCCAATATGGCGGCCAAGATGCCCGCCGAAATGTGAAAATATGCTATTTTTCTGACATGTTACCACATTTCGTTTGTCTCTGTGGGAAAATGTTGGCATCTTTGCGTCATGTTATACATTTATCATATAGAGGAGTCATTGGTGAACACATGGGGACCATAATGTACATTCATTGCCGGATATTTATGTCCGATATCACGTTTTCCCAAATGCCGGTATAATAGGTCAAAGCCGAATCTACGTTAATAACGCGATGTAATGTTTCGAATCAATGAATGTTATTGCTATTATAACAACACCCATGCATATATATGTGCAGGAGATACTCAAGCTAGGATACCTCTTATACCTGAGTTGAGGAATATTTACCCAAATCCAAGATGGCGGCCAAAATAGCCACCAGAAATAAAAAATCGCCGAAAATCGCCGATTTTAACATCAGTGAGCATTATTGTCATGAAAACTCCACACCTGCTTACTATTGTGAGTTGGGAACACTTAGGCGAAGAACTTTTCTTGTACCATATCCAAATAAAGTCCCCCAAATCCAAAATGGCGCCCACAATGGCGGACAGATTTTGAAAAATCACCGAAATTTCCTCATATTCACATCATTGGGCATTATTGTTGAGACAACTCCATCCATGCTTACAGTTGAGTTGGAAATCCTGAGGTGAAGTAATTACCTTACATCTCATGCAAGAAATTGTTTTCCAAATCGAAGATGGCGGCCAAAATGGCGACCGAAATTTGAAAACACGCCTACATTCCTTTACTTTCTTAGGATTGGCGTTATTGTTTCGCGATTTCTACCCACCATTACCTGTTGATATGTATGAATTATTCATTAAGGTTTGGCAAGTGATACTCACAGTCAATGTGGCGGCCAAACTGGCGGTCAGAAATTGAAAAGAAGCCGATATTATCACATACTAATTTCAACTTTTTGTCATAATATCGATTTGTATTGACGAAACGGTACATAATATAAGCCATCTATTAGTTCCAACGTAAGTCGTAGCCTTTTGGAAGAATGAAAACCCACAATCGCGATGTGGCATTTCAAAATCCATTCTCCACTAAGGGCTCATACTGGCCGTAACCGTATATAGATGCGCCGAATAGTCATATCATGATTTCCAAAAATCTAAACAAAAGTACCTGAGCTTATTCTGAATTTGCCACATTCAGCATTATCTAGACCCGTTTCCGTCTCTTCGTCAGATTAATCTATCTCGCCCACAACAACAGTTTACTACACTTCTGGAGAAGGGTCCCACTAATCGGAATGTTTCAAACAATACATATGCCGGTGTCCAGCTCACGTGTTTGTTTCGAAAGCTTAGAATTCTTAGCGAGCTTCATTCGTGGTAGAGTTTATGGTATAATTCAGATGCTACACAAAATTATGGGGTATAGGCGTCATCTTGTGCGATACACTAGAAAGGTATTCGGTCGATGCGTATACTAGCTTTCAGAAGGACCTACCTATCTGTGTATTGTCAGCTTTGGTGACCTAATGTGGATAACAACGTGTACACCTGGTGATCTTCCCAAACAGCCACTGCTCAATATATGGTTCATCAATTCACATACTCATCTAATGCACTGACGTACCCGGACAACTTCTGTATATGGCTTCGAATGTTGAAAGCCCGACATTTGACGGATGCATTTCTGCTAAGGCGTAGAAGACCATAATACATAATATACCCAAACTCCTTGAACATGACCATAAGAACAATCTTGTTGGCGTCCAGCAATCGTCTCACAGAACATATCCAAGCAGATGATAACAATACACACGGTGCTAGTTTGTGGGTATGTGTCATGGTAGTGGAAATGAAATTGAACCATGACTGCACCGCCCCTTATTTTGCTATGTTTTAGATTCAGACAGGATATCATGTGTGGCTTTGCTTTCCTTGTATGCTAAGATTGTATGTTCCCATCCGTTTGGAAGCCGTTCTTAAACAACTGGACCAGGCGTGTGCCATTGACTACTGCTGTATAAGCCCCACCAATACTGGGGTGTAGTCTTAAAGGCGATACCTTTGATAGTTGGTTGATATGTCATACTCACGCTGGGTGGTATGGTTCAAGAAAGTACAAATGCCATCAACAAAAGGGTGAAATGTTCAACGCGAAGAACATCCAGAGGAATGTTAAGTTGGTGAGCTCTTGCATTCAGTTCAACAAACGTTGGTACACCAAGTTATTTCTTGGTAACATTACCATTGCGACCATTTTACTGCATGAGACATTAACTACTATATTCTAAAGTTATATATATAAAGCCATATGACCATATAGGTCGCGTTCCCCAACGTACACAGCCATTGCCATCGAGACTGTAAATTGTTCTTTAAATACATAGTGAAATAAATGCACAACAGTTCCTAACATTGTCTTGAATAATACCGCCCACATACTGACACTAACCCTGAGAGAGGATAACAAAAAACGCATACATTCATGCTATAAAGACATTATCCTTTAGTCAATCCGACTGTTTTGAGGGAGGCTAGCATAGTATTATCCAGACAAAAATGTACGTAGTTGAATCAGAAAGGCTTCGAAACTGCTGTGGAAATACAATCTTACCGACACGCATGACATGCACCAGGTGTAAGGGTGGTGTATACCGTGGCCCATTTCATTCCCACTATCATGGCGCATGTCCACAAACTAGGACTGCGAGCATTGTTCTTCTCTGCTGGGAGATATTCGACGAGACAACTGCGGGGCGTCACACAGTTTGCTTCGGATCATGGTCAAGACGTGTAGGTAGTCTGTACAATATGGTCTTCTCCTTAGCAGATAGACATCTGTCCAAGGGAATGAGACAGCTAACAACCTTCGAAACAATGTCGATGTTGTCCACATACGCCAATGCGTTCGCTGAGTTTGTGAGTTGACGAACCATCTATTGAGAAGTGACTAGCTAACTGGTTCGCCAGGTGTACATATCGTTATCCCCATGGGGTATGAGACACATACATAGAGATTACCTTCTGTAAGCTTGTATACTCATCGGTCATGTGCCTTTCTAGTTCAAGATGACGCACAAATATCATATTTAGCAAATATATAAAATCGTAAGCTAGACACCGGAAAATGAATTGTTTAAAACGTTATGACTAGAGGGACCCTACTACCAGGAAGTGGTGAATACTTTGTCGGTGTGAGCGACCTAGATTTATCAGACAAAGAAATGGAAGCTGATCCAGATAATTATGGACGTGACGTGGCAGATCAGAATCTGTTATCAGGTAATTGTTCTGATATAACTATTCGGCGCACCTACTCTTACGGCCATTATCGGCGCTAAGTGGAGAATGGATTTCGAAATGCCACATCGCGATATTAATGGTGGTTTTTCATCTTTCCAGAAGGATACGAGCTATGTTATGCGTTTTGATACCTTTAAGTTGAACTAGTATTTGGTTTATATACAGTTTCGTCCATACATACCGAAATTATGACAAAACGTTGAAATTAATATGTGAAAATATCGATTTCTTGTCAATTTCTAGCCGCCAATTTAGCAGCGATCTTGGCTGTGAGTATCAATTGCCAAACACTAATGAATACTTCATGTCACTATTCCATATCAACATGTAATGGTGGATAGAAATCGCGAAACAATAACGCCCATCTTAAGAAAGTAAAGGAATGTAGTCTTGTTTTCAAATTTCGGTCGCCATTTTGGCCGCCATCTTCGATTTGGAAAACAATTTCTTGCATGAGATGTAAGATAATTATTTCACCTCAGTATTTCCAACTCAACTGTAAGCATGGATGGAGTTTTCTCAACAATAATGCCCAATGATGTGAATATGAGGAAATTTCGGTGATTTTTCAAAATCTGTCCGCCATTGTGGTCGCCATTTGGATTTGGGGGACTTTTATTTGGATATGGTACAAGGAAAGTTCTTCGCCTAAGTGTTCCCAACTCACAATAGTAAGCAGGTGTGGAGTTTTCATGACAATAATGCTCACTGATGTTAAAATCGGCGATTTTTTATTTCAGTTGGCCATTTTGGCCGCCATCTTGGATTTGGGTAAATATTCCTCAACTCAGGTATAAGAGGTATCCTAGCTCGAGTATCTCCTGCACATATATATGCATGGGTGTTGTTATAATAGCAATAACATTCATTGATTCGAAACATTACATCGCGTTATTAACGTAGATTCGGCTTTGACCTATATACCGGCATTCGGGAAAACGTGATATCGGACAAAAATATCCTGCAATGAATATATATTATGATCCCCATGTAGTCGCCGATGACTCCTCTATATGATAAATGTATAACATGACGCAAAGATGCCAACAATTTCACACAGAGACAAACGAAAGGTGGTAACATGTCAGAAAAATAGCATATTTTCACATTTCGGCGGGCATCTTGGCCGCCATATTGGATTCTGGTGTCGGAATTTTGACTAATTTGTAAGGGTTGTATATTAGCATAACGAATCGAGCGGAAACAAGACCGCATTTTATATCATCTTTACTATAACGACAATCAACGACATTTTTTTTAAATGGCCGCCATGATGGACGCCATCTTGTCTGGAGTCTCTGCGACCACTTTTTTTTCTTGTTAACAAATGAAAAAAATTAGAGGAGACATTAAGGAAGAAAATTAGTGGGATGAAGTTGAGTCCTGGGGGGGGGGGGGGTGCAGAGGTCGACCAATATCTCCTGGACTATAGAGCCAAGCTGGTAATACTTGGTTTTGATAGTCATTAAAGTGGCTAGAAATTAAATTGCATTTCTTTAACTATTCCACAATATTCATTAAACAGTTGGAGGCTTGGACTCCCTTCTAATCGTTTGAGAAGTAAAATGTTACACTTGAGTCTGCATGGATCTAATTTTGTGTTTGATTTGTTTATAAATGTTGTCTGAATGTGTACCCATGTGCTTTTACGGGGAACATGTCTCTATTCCGAAGGTTCGCTACTCCGAAGGTTCACTATTCCGAAGGTTCACTATTCCGAAGGTTCGCTATTCCGAAGATTTTTTGTTTTTAAAGGTTAATTCTATATTCAAGTATTGAGAGGGTTCTTTATCACGAAGACTCTTTTTTATGAAGGAAATAACTTAAAACATTGAAACAATAAATGTTATTTTTTCGCTGGTTTCCTTGAGATTTAATGTCATTACGTATGACGTTATTTTCCAATACATATTCACGTCAGGCAGCCCACACAATTGCTCATTCCATGCGATTTAATGTCATCGCGTATGGCGTTATATCTCAATAATCTTACAGGCAACAATACGCCAGCTAAATGCGGGTTTAAAACAGCGGGACAGTAAATCTTAATGAATACTGCGAAGCAGAATGTCGTTGAATAGACGGGTATGAGTTGAACCTAACTGCAATTGTGAATTTGTATTGAATTGTAAGGCCCACTTAATTTTCGAGTCATCGGCTATTTTTTATAGTGCCTTGATATCAGGTTTTAAACACAATCTGTGCCATAAAATATGATTAAAACACTATATAGTTCATCACCATTCCAAACGTCTGTATCAGAAGATGCCCCTAGAGAAATAGAAAACATCTTAAATCATAAAAAGATTCCCCCGTTATATGTCATGGCTCTCAGAATGCAACAGAATTTAACCTAATGCATTTTCAATTGAAGGGGAATAACATTATCTTTAAAATATAGAGTTACCTCCCTCCGTTTAAAATAATACACTTTACTTTGCGCAACAAAACCTGATGAACCTTAAGCACAAAAACAAGTCGTTAACCCTGCATTAACTCAACAAAAACAACATGTTCACATTTTATTACACCGGATAAGCTGATAATACAGTGTTAGAGAGTTTCATATTTCAATGGTATATATATAGTGGCATATATTTTATATATGTGATCAGGGGGTTCGAAAATTAAGTGGGCCTTGATGTTGATTTTTTTTTTTTCAAATACAGATTGCCAGTTCGGAAAAACTATATCTCTTACATGTAGTTTATTTCAGTCATCGTGTTTTTAACTTTCCATAATGAACGATAAACTGATACTCTTTTCTTGCTATTAATAACCGATATCTAGGACAATTTGGGAATTAGAAGTGGATGTATAAATGTACTATATATGAATACTAGCGTAATCGTATTTTTCATTCCTCGTGTGGTTTTTGTGGTGGGGTACAAATTTTTATTCATTTCTGGTTAAATACGCCCAGAATAGAAAACCTTCGGAATAGCGAACCTTCGGAATAATGAACCTTCGGAATAGGGAACCTTCGGAATAATGAACCTTCGGAATAGCGAACCTTCGGAATAATGAACCTTCGGAATAGAGAACCCTACCCGCTTTTACGTGTGTCTTTGTAATGTATACGTGTTCATTTTATTGTGTTTGCATGTGTTTTATGTCATGGTAGTCTCATGTCTGTATGTTTGTCGCTTTGCGTGCTTTCAAGTCAACCCGCTATAAATCATTAAGTGTCATTTTTTGTTTCTCTGAACCCAAATTCTGGAATTCAATATTAATCCACGATTAATCCCAAGATCAATCTTAATATATCTTGATTTAATATAGTTCGTCCTGCACGTGTGTCCCCTGTGGTTGGGATTATCTATTAAACAATATGTAATCACCCTCCGATTAAGTATTTATTTGAATGTAATCTTATAAGAACGGCCTGGATAAACATTATATACAGGTAATATATATCTTAGTTATTACCTGTTCCTTAATAATGTACTGCAATGTATATCTCCTATATATTTTTTGGAACTTCTGTCTGTCTGGATGTATGTATGTATGTATGTATGTATGTTTGTTACAGAATCGAAAACTGCTCGACCGCTCCGACTCAAATTTGGTATGTAGACCTACTTTGATCCCGGGAACAATATGGGCGGGTCCAATTTCACGTGCGACCGTGTACTTGACCTCGCTCATATTCGCATGTTTCTGGACCGATCAAACAATAGTTTTTTTCTTTCTCCTCAGACGGAAGCGATCACAAAGAAATCTCTAAGTAGCCCGGACGAAGTCGGGCACATCAGTTAGTAAATATATATTGGTGAAGATCCCAACTCGAAATTGTAGTGGTATAGCTAGCAACGTGTGCAAATTCCAGTATATCGTTGCGATATATATATAACTAGCAGGTGGACCCGACTTCGTCCGGGTTGTTTCCCCTCTGCTTTTCGGCGAATTGCGCGATTTGACCTTGAATTATCCATTTTGAAGATCAAGGTCAGGTGGGGTCACGATTTGACCCGTCCAAAACACTGCCCGGACAAAAGTACCCGACAAAAGTACCCGTCGAAATCCATCCGGTTTTACCCGATTTGACCTCGAATTGATCATTTTGAAGGTCAAGGTCAGGTCGGGGTCACGACTTGACCCGTCCAAAACACTCAGTGGGCAAAAGTAACCCTACGTATCAAATTTCGTCGAAATCCCATCAAAATTCGCGATTTGACCTTGAATCGACCCGATTTGCACGGGCAAATGAATAGGCACGGGCACGGGCAAATGAATAGGCTTACGACACTCCCCATACGAAAGTATCACTAGACACCAATTTTCATCGAAATCCCGTGATACTCGGGCGTTTGATCTTGAAATGACCCGATTTCAAGGTCAAGGTCACGTCGCACGGGCAAATTAATAGGCCCATGCCACTCCACGGCCGAAAGTAACCCCACATACCAAGTTTCATCAAAATCGGCTTGGCCGTTTTCGAGTCCATCGCGAACAGACACACACAGACAGACACACAGACAGATTTCCCAAAATATATAATAGATGCTATAATAAAACAATTTTAGTTTGCAAAATGAATTTACATGGGTTTGTGCATCCAATACAATATGCATTGAAAAACACTGTTTTACTATTGAGGTGAACGACAGTCATTTGCTCCCTTGCCCCTACCCCCCCCCCCCCCCCCCCCCCCCCACCAACTGTTTGGTAAAACAAAATCAAAAGTGAGAAGTTGCATGCATAACACAACACCGATCAGTTGCAGATTAAAACCGAAAATAGGTTCGAATTACTGGCATCAGCATAGTTTGATTTTCAAACCTGTATATAGTGTGAAACTGGTTAATAGTGACTAAATTGTCATCAGTTGGAAATTACTAACTGAGGAATCCGTGTCCGATTATCGGTTAGAAAGTTCAGTTGGATATGCCTGCTGATTGTGCACTAGATCATGCCATGAATCTCTACTCTGGCTAACGCCCGTATATATCATATTGGCACAGGGGTCTCGCAAAATTTAACCCTTTGAGTGCCACGGGCCGATCTCATCGGCCCTAATTTACGGTGTGCAAAATCGGCCCTAAAAAACAATTTATTTTTTTTGGGTTGAATTTTTTTTGGATATGCTTAAGCATATATAGCGAATTTAAAAACAAACTGGATAAAACCTTAGGGGCATGTTATAACTCAAAACTATCACCAAGAATTCATAGTAATAATTTCGATGCCCATAAAAAACATAAGATTCCCTGGCACTAAACCTACTAAATAAGTCTGTTAAAGAATATAAGAAGAAAAATATTAAAATTGTAAACAATAATAACAAAAGATGAAAAATTGTTAGGCCAATGCATTCTCTTATATATGCGAGGCGACCTATATATAAGAGAATGCATTGGCACAGGGTATATGGGTTGATACAAAAATCGGACCTGGCACTCAAAGGGTTAAGGAAGCTCCAGTAATGAAAGGGTTAATGGCAACGCCCTATATGTTTTTAACTTGCTAATCCAAATATGATGCTCGTGGTGAATGGCGAGATATTAGCGCAAGAAAAGAAAAAAAGATAAAGATAACACGAAACAATATATAACGAATATGGAGTAATTTGTGGCAGCTTGCGTCTTGAGACTTAAAATTAAGCACGAGAAATCGACCATTTATTCATACCAAATATCACAGGATCAAATTGAATGTTTCTATGTTACAGCTAAATTACAATAATTTAATCCCCAAGGGCACGGAGTTTGACAAAAATAACAAATTTGATCGAAATCAATTGAGTCTAAAGCGTATTAACAAAATTCATATGATCCCATATTAAGTCCTTCTGTGAGATGGATGTCTCAATTTCAGTTATCAAAACAAATGCGAACATGATAAGCCATAACCAGGGGGAATTCCATTGGGAAGACCAAATAACAGGATTGATTATTAACACAACATCAATTGCACTGCTGTAGAGGGTCGGCCTTCGACATATATAGTACACTAGTATGGTTACCCGGCGTTGCCTAGGTTAAAGTGATGTGAAATTCTCTGCTGTGGACATTTGGTGATAATAGAGAATACTCTTGTTCAAAGTGTTTACACGTATCCTTATAAATTGTGTATACAAATGGCATCACAAAACGTCATTCTTATATATGGATTATAAGTAGTGGTTCACCTTGTTTGAGTGATTGTCATTTTTGTTTATCGTGATTAATTCATCCCACCAATAAAGAAGAATTTATTTATTTAAAACTGCGTGTAATTCGGACGTTATCATTTTTAAATCGTACAGTCGACGTGGTTCGAATTGACGTTTGTTTGTTTGTTTGTTTTTTTATATTTTGTATTGGGATCAAATCATAATAAACAAATTAAAGGCTCATTTAATTTTCGATTCACCGATTATTTTCTGTTAGTGCCTCGATGTACGGTTTTAATAACAATCTATGCCATAAAACATGATTAAAATACTAATATTAATCACCATTTGAATCGTCTGTGTCTCAGAATATGCGCATATATAAGGAAATAGAAAACAGCTGAAATCATTCCCCCCGTTATGGCCCACAGAATGCAACAAAACTCAAACTAAAAACGTATTTTCAATGGAAGGGGAATAACTCTATATCTTAAGATATAGAGTTATTCCCCTTCCATTGAAAATAATAGACTTTGCAGTACATAAAACAAATCGGTATCTCATCAAAAACAACATGTTCACAGTTTATTACACCGAATAAGTTGATAACACAACAAAATATTTGTGTCCCTCTCCCGCTACGTGCACTTCTGACTCGAACGGCGCCATATCATTGTTATGATTATGTATAAATTTGGTGGAAATCGGCGACAAAATTGGTTCATCGTTAGACCCTTTTGGTGCCATCTAGATGGTCCCCCGTCACGTAAAGTTATAGAAGACAGACAGACATGTGCAAATAAAGGCACTATTTGTTGCGTCTTTAAACTACACGATTTGATTAATCGTATCATAGGAGAAGAAAGTGTATGTATAAATTTGGAGGAAATTGGCGCTAAACATATCTGTATCAGTATTGGTGACCCCCCCCCCTTCCCTATCCTTGACTCAATCGGCGCCACTTTTGACATCTTTAAGTCATACAATTAGACTCACTATGAAGATGAATATATCTATATTTAAAATTGGTGGAAATCGGCGACTAAACAAATTTGTATCAAATTTAGTGCCTCCATCTCTCACCCTTTGCCCTTCCGTGCACCCCTGGCTGGAACGGCATCAATTAATTTCAACATCGTCAAACCACACTAATAAATTCCTCATATATATCATGGGGATGATTATGTATAAATTTGGTGGAAATCGGTGCCACTTTTGATATCTTTAAACCACACGATTAGATTCCGATGATTATCTTTAAGTTTTGGTGGTGATCGGCGACCAAACAAATTCTTATCAAAATATAGCAGCCACCCCCCCCCCCCCGTCTGGTCTTTAAACCACACGATTATATTCTCGTATCGTTGAGAAGAACGGCGCCACTTTTGACAGCTTTAAGCCACCCCAGTGCACTCCTGATATCATGGAGATGATTATTTATAAGTTTGGTGGTAATGGCGATTAAACAAATTCTTAGCCGCCCCCCATCTCTCATCAAAACAGCACCTGAAAGGAAGCCGGAAGCTAATTGAGTCACGAACAAATACAGCAACACCCCTTATAGTTTTACCCACTCTATCGTTTCTAAATACTTCATTAAAGCCTTGTGTGGTCAATTCTGAATTATCCACTGAAATACTTAACCATGTTTACTATTCTCATGTTACTTGTTTGAATTATACCAATACAAAAATCGGAAGAAAAAAAGAACAACTCTTTTATCGGGATCATCCCGTTTTGCAGACCTATTGTTTTATTTGGTAGGTTGGGGTAGATGTGTGAATAATCCTCTTAATGACTACTTGTGCCTTTCCTTGTTGGTTTTATTGGATTCGGTTTTTTTTTATGTTAGCCCTTTTGATTATGAGAATTATAAAGAACCGAAGTTTGGGTTGCATTTATAACTGTTTATTAGTTATGGATACTATATACATGCAAATATAACAAACAACAAGGGGTGCGCATCTAAGATGCTTTTGTCGAGTTTTTTGGCAGTCGAATCAAACTTCTGCCAATAAGGTGCACAACTCCAGGGGGGGGGGGGGGCGGAAAAAACTGCGGGACACAACGTACCGGGGGTGGGGGGGGTACATAGGCGTCAAAAATTTACACGTAATTTTTGTCCTTATTCATTTAGGGGGGGGTTGTCGGAAAAAATTTGCATGTAATGTTTTTCCAAATATGTATTTTCAGACTCTTCAATTTTCTCTCATTTTATAGAATGTGGATGAACCTTAATATCCAAATCATATATACATGAGTAGCACAATCCACCTAAAACAATTTTGGATAACCACTGTCTTGTTTACATGTGATATTGACCCCATTAACCCTCTTAATAATGCCGACTATGTCAGTGTCTACCAGTCGAATGCAGAATTCTACCCTGCGATCGCTTATCTGGCAAATTTTTACTGCAGAACTATCCCATGTATTAAACAATTTCTCCTCCAACGGTATCAGAAAACAGTTATATGCTGGTATCTCACTCATCTCATTTGCATCTTTTTCAAAGTCGAGGTAATGACTAGTTGTCATTTTTTAAAGTGCATACAAAGCGTTGCGATCACCAATATACATGTTTGTACATGTCATGACATCACGAGGTACAAATCTGCGTTCTACTGGTAGACAATGACCATTTTAGTCATAATAATCTAAACTAAGTTACCAAGCACCTTCTCGTGAATTGTATGCTCCGGTGTTTTTTTTTCGGTTTCCGGTCAAACCGAGTTGTTGTCCGGCTGGGGTAGATTTGATTTTTCTTGGGGGGGGGGGGGCAAATGGTCAGTGGAATAAAACTGCAGTTTTTGCTGTTTTGGGGGGGGGGGGGGGTACACAAACCGAAGAAAACAGTTTTTTCCACCCTGTGTCTGCAGTTTTTTTCCGCCCCCCCCCTGACAACTCCGGGAAAAAGTCGGACGGTGGTATATTATTGCAATAGACCTATATACCGACTATCAATTGAATCCGTTAATATTTCATTGAGTTGTCGCACTAACGGTGATAGAATTGTTATTAAAATAGACAAACTAAGACCCATAACTCCGGGAAAAAATTTCGGACAAACCAGATTTTCGAACTCGTCCGAGATATTGTTGCAAGAGACTCATATACCAAATATTGTTTAAATCGGTTAATATTTCATTGAGTTATCGCGCTAACGGTGATAACATTGCTAAAATAGACAAACTAAGACCCATAACTCCGCGAAATAAATTCGGACAAACCTGGTTTTCGAACTCGTCCGAGATATTGTTGCAAGAGACTCATATATCAAATATGGTTTGAATTAGTTAATATTTGATTCAGTTATCGCGCTAACGCAGGGGGGGGTGAAAAAATTTCTTCCGGCACGTATGCCGGGGTGGGTGGGTGGTCAAAGCCACCAACAAGCAATTTTTTCCGCAACTAAAAAAAAAAATTCCTGCTTGTTTTTAGTGTTTTGGCAATGAGTTGGGCTTCAAAACCACTTTGAATCAGTTTGAATGAGAGAAATAATGTAATTCTAACTGGTAAACTGACTGCAGGCAGTTATCGTGTTGTATTTTGTTGTAAATTTTGAAATCCAAGATGGCCACTGGCAGCCATGTTTTTTTGGCCGAATGACCTCAAAATTACTCATTCCTATTTACATGTCCATGTTAACATCCATGATAAATAGTATGCACAGAAATTCATATACAGCTGTTTACAGTGAATTTCCCCCCGCAAATCTCTGTTTTAGTGTTAAAAGGGGGGGGTGGGTGTCAAAAAATGGTCGGAAAAAAACTGCCGAAAACGGAAAAAAATTGGCGGTGGGGGTGGGTGGGTTCAAAAAATGATCGAAAGGGAAAAAATGCCATACGTGCCTGAAATTTTTTTCCGACCCCCCCCCCTGGCTAACGGTGAAAAAAATGCAAAAAATAGACAAACTAAGGCCCATAATTCCGGGGGAAAAATTCGAACAAACCTGGTTTTCGAACTCGTCCGAGATATTGTGACTCATATATCAAATATGGCTGTAATCAGTTAATATTTGATTGAGTTATCGCGCTAACAGGACTGGTGATAAAATTGCAAAAAAGTCATCAAAGATGGATAACTCTTTTCAAAAAGTTTGGACGTGGCCCATTTTCTACAGGCAGTAAATAGTCATTGGGAGCAACTCACATACCAACATTTTTTTGAATCCGTTCACAAATGTCAAAGTTATAATGCATTCCCGACCGCCCATCGTCCAACCATAAGTCGAGAGTTTTTGAAAAACTCGACTAAAAACATGAGGTACAAACATTAACGAATTAGAGTCTTATAAATGACAACATACTCAATGACCGCATAACGTCTAGGATATTCTAAACCATGATACTTAGGTGCTGTTTACACATAGCCGGTTATCGATATATGCGGCGAACGCTTTATCCGGCGAAAGTTACTGAAGTCTGTTTACACATCGCCGGCGAATATACGCATATATTCATTTGTCTCTTTTGCTTGTTAATTGTTTCCCATTGATTCAGGGGGGGGGGGGGTCGGAAAAATATTTCAGGCACGTATGACATTTTTTCCCTTTCGATCATTTTTTGTACCACCCACCCCCACCGCCAAATTTTTTTCCGTTTTCGGCAGTTTTTTCCGACCATTTTTTGATACCCACCCCCCCCCCTTTTAACACTAAAACAGAGATTTGCGGGGGGAAATTCACTGTAAACAGCTGTATATGAATTTCTGTGCATACTATTTATCATGGATGTTAACATGGACATGTAAATAGGAATGAGTAATTTTGAGGTCATTCGGCCAAAAAAACATGGCTGCCAGCGGCCATCTTGGATTTCAAAATTTGCAACAAAATACAACACGATAACTGCCTGCAGTCAGTTTACCAGTTAGAATTACATTATTTCTCTCATTCAAACTGATTCAAAGTGTTTTTGAAGCCCAACTCATTGCCAAAACACTAAAAAAAGCAGGATTTTTTTTTTATTTGCGGAAAAAATTGCTTGTTGGTGGCTTTGACCACCCACCCACCCCGGCATACGTGCCGGAAGAAATTTGTTCACCCCCCCCCCCCTGATTGATTCTAACTAAATTTGGAGGAAATTGGCGCTAAACATATCTGTATCAGTATTGGTGACCCCCCCCCCCCCCCCCTTCCCTATCCTTGACTCTCAAGTACATGGAATTACGCGAACTTGTGAGTTTGGTGAGATTCAAGATGGGGTGCAGTTGGAAATTCCAACGATGGACAGTCACACACCCTCCAAAGCAGGCCCTCGATATACCCGCCCCTGTATGTATATGTCCACGACCCACTCAGCGTGAACTATACTATATATGTTCAAAATTAGATTATTGGACTAATTGTCCATTACGTTTGAATCCATTGAAACGTGCCATCCCATTTCTTCATATATGAAATACATGTGCATGAACATGTACATTGAATACTCTTGAATGTGCAACAAATGTACCATGCGCGTGCAGAGTACGTGTGGCTGCATGACACCTGCCAACAACTCTCCTTTGGTTGCGTTGCACACCATCATCAGTCAGTATTTATAATAATAGCTTATAATCAAGGTGCGTGACGTCACCACCAATGGACAGCTAATTAGAGCCAATCAAACTGACACACTGACCCATATACACAGGCGAAAAGCGGACTGGTCAATTGTTGAAAGGCAATCATCCATGCATGACGGCATGACACCAGATAAAGATCTAAATTAAATGCAGAGCGAATTATAATCTATACGACAACTAGTTGCTTGTATTGAATGATTTAATCCAGAAGATGAAAACCGGATAGATGATTCATCGAATAGCTGTAATTCCTATCCGGAGAAGTATAAAATCTCCAAAAACACCCCCTTACTCTTCTGTGGTGTCACTCTTCCGCCCGCACTTATTTCGCGCTCTGCGTGTATAATGTTTCACTGTTTCTTGGTATACAGTGGGCGAATGGGCGTTTCATTTATAGAATGGGAATTTTTGGACGGATTAAAAGTCGAACTGCGACCCGGAGACCGAGTCCGGTAAAAGGAGTAGTTGGGAATTTCAATTTCAATTGTTATTCGGATGCCAACAATTGCAAGGCGATTAATTATATGAGTTGGTCTTTCGTGAAACCAATATATTATATATTCTATAATTACAATCATGGGTATATAATATATGATCTTGAGCGCGTTACCATTTCTGACTATGGTTTTCTTGTCTGTAATATCGCACAATCAATGAACGCTTGCTCCTTCTTTATAATTAACGTATATCAGCCGGAATAAGTTTGGATGGGAGCCCGCTATCCTCAGTTGCAGTTTTCTGTCACCCTCCTATAAGTCGTTCGTGGTCCTTGTCCCAACAGTATAAAAATGGTGACCTGGCTTGAGGGCAACATTGCGGATTGTCTCCCCGAGGAACCAATGTCTCCCGAGGCGGAGCCGAGGGAGACATTGGTTCCAAGGGGAGACTATCCGCAATGTTGCCATCGAGCCGGCCAGGTCACCATTGTTTTTATTATATCGAATAACCATGTCAGCAGTTCTGAATATTTAAAAATAAAGAGGAAATCCTATAAAATTATTTAATTTCTTTTGAAACTTCATGAAATAATACTTTTCAACAAGTACATAATGTTCACTGGCACAATTGTTTTTTCACTGTTCTGGCAGGCCCGCTACATCGCCATACACGTTCAGTGTGAGTCTAATTTGTGACATTACAGTGCCAGAATAAAATAAGTGCTTCCGTGAACATGTTCGGGCTCTTTCGGTCGGAGCGGTAAACATTGCAAAAAATGGTGACTGGCAATGTTCCATGGGCGGGAAACATTGAAAATTGTAAAATCACACCCTATGGGAAATTAACATAGGCTTTTAGTATGAGATATAATAATGTCAGTTACCCCAGGGTCGACTTGGTCGTTTGTCAGTGATATTTCGTGCTCGTGCTCTTAGAGTGTCTGGTCAACCGGTGGAAATGTCAGCACGGTGGCTCTTCTGATTAATGGTTTCACGATTGGTCGTTGTCGTCGTATTCTTTCTTCATCCTGTATGTCTTCGTGGCATAGTTCATTACACTCTGACTGCAGTGGAAGAAGCAACCTTTGATGGTGGCTGTCGAGAAAGTCAATCGCAGGGCGTTCTGAGCAGCAGTTTCGTTGTAGGTGAAGACATGTGTCGGTGAAAGCTTGGTGCCAAATCCTGCAGGTGTTTTCTTCAGAAGACCCAAGGATCTAGTGTATGTTTGTTGCGTCTTGTGGGAACAGGGGAACAATTATACTGTGGTTTTGGCACGAGAACGGTATAACGATGATTTTAAACTAAAAAAACGTTGGCCTCAGTATAAACAAGTTTATGGTGGCCTGAACAGAACACTTAACTTGGATCGGCATAATTGCCAGCATTGTAACAACACAGCCGACCCTATTT
Organism: Siphonodentalium dalli; assembly: GCA_032622095.1. Taxonomy (NCBI): domain Eukaryota; kingdom Metazoa; phylum Mollusca; class Scaphopoda; order Gadilida; family Siphonodentaliidae; genus Siphonodentalium; species Siphonodentalium dalli. Next base: position 109,516,402 of record CP136067.1, on the reverse strand, counting down.
GAACAAATCTGATCCCCAGTCACACAAGGACCCTCCATACCAAACCTGAATATAAGCTAAATAGGCTTGGTGATTCTTGAGATGTTGTTTTAAGAATTACTACGGAGGGGAAACGTTATGGCCCTGGCTTCGCAACTATTTGAGTAGTTGATCTCATTTTATCAAATCTGAATGTGAGTCACCCAGGGAACATCCACACCAAATATGAACCATTCGGTCTCTTGGTTTGGAGATGATTCTTGACAGACGGACGCACCGACATGAGAGTACATGAGTAGAACCGAACTCTTATAATGCATGGAGCATATTGAACCCCTTGACCAATTCCAAATCAACGTCCCATTATGCACCATTAAATTGTCAGACGGACCTGGGAATCAGCCCATGTTCCCAGATGGGTAAATTTACATATAAATACAGAAAACATAACAAGGTTCAGACCTATGCACCTGGTTAATTCATATTAATGGCTAAAGATTGTACCTCTGTGAATTTAATGTGAGGTTGGAATGTTAAAACACCATGTCCACTGCCAAAAACGCATACTAAGAGTAAAGACATCATCAATGTGGTATAATAATTTAATCAAACATAACATATTATCAAATTGCATATGTAAAATCAATGAGCGTCGGAAGCTGGCCCAGCCAGAACTCTTATCAACTGCGAGGTTTAGATTGAAAAACTTCTATCTGCACCCATTATAGGGAGACTATACCTAAATCCGGCCATTTTATCTTCTACTAAACCCAACAGAAAATATACAAGAAAAGAATTAAAATATTGAGTCAAGAATGAGAGTTAAATACAGTATGCCCTTATTAATCGACTCTTTAACCACAGCAGAATTGTGGGTAACTTTTCAGGATTTAGTTGGAAATATGGCTTGTTGCCATTCATCGGAAAGCTCTCCCCTGAGAGCTTTCCGATGAATGGCAACAAGCCATATTTCCGACTAAATCCTGAAAAGTTACCCATAATTCTGCTGTGGTTAAAGAGTCGATTAATTAGGGCATTACTGTACGCCCAAGTACACAAAGAACCATGTATAACTACCTCATAATTATAACAAAAAGGAGATAAAGGCTTAAGCCACTTACTCCTTTCATCACAATTACCATGTTGTTTCACATCGCTCATACAGTACATTAGTTTTTGCACTCATCCCGACTCAAATTCTTCATTTGTTGAGTAAACCTTACTCGTATTTAAATTCGCACAGTATTATTTTTCGCTCAGTTTTGAATTCGCGCACTTTAAATTAGTGCGAATTCAAAATTGACAAAAATATTTTCTGTGATATTTTCTTGGAGCTGATGACAGTTTCGGTTCTTAGTCATTGCTGGAGATAGTATATGTGTATATTAAACACCATCGTGGCGGATTTACATCATGTAGACAATAAACTAGTAACTACATACATCATAATTTTGCGGCAACATGGAATATTGGTATTTCTAAAACAAGCATTTCAACAATGTCTATGTCACCATGATTTATCGCTTGAATTGTGAGCAATGGTCTTGATAGCGGTTAGCCGAATGTAAATATATGCATACATGTAGAGGCATAATTCTTTATTCAACCATTCATAATATATGTAAATTCAGAAACATAGCCCTCTTGTTTTTCCTGTGGACTGTTGTTTAGATTAAACTTGGGAGTCGTACTATTTTTCACTCAGTTTTAAATTCGTGCACTGATGGGTGCGTGAAAAATACTGTGCGAATTTAAATACGAGTAACGTAGTAGGAGATAAAATGGCAGGATTTAATAGATGGCTTATACCACGACTGGATTTAGGTAGTCTCCCTTTAACCCTTTCTATAATAAATGAATTCTCCCAATCAGTTATAAAAGTATATATTGGGATGGTCCAATTTTCATTTGGAGGGACGTTAAGAATATATGAGCAGACAACAGACAGAGAAGATGGTATTGCAAGTGCAGAAGAATTCATATTCATTGGTGGGAAATGTTTAGATAATAAGTTCCACTGGTCGTTTGTTGAACTTATTATACTGAACATTTCCTAAGGCAACTACTCATCAATGAGTATTTAGTACAGAAAGGGTTAATTAGCCCATAGACTATTATAACACTGTATGCCCACAGCATAAAAGAACACAAAATTATCCAGTTGTGGGACAGCTACATATGTATGTTTATATACAAATTCCATGCATGAATTTTATCGCACTTGTTCGTTATGCTGCAATTTACGAGAGCTGTAACACTCGCGACAATGAACTCGTACGATAACATTCACCACATTCACACTCAGTGCGGTTCTGTCTATATCCACCACACCTTATGGAATATTATTTGTAGTTTTCTGTTGCTTGACGGGCAAATTTAGAACATTTTCAATTCAAACATGTCCAAATGTATAGAAACCACAAGAAATAAAATTTGAGAGATAGACACCAAAACCTAATAAGATAAGACATATCACATGTCCTTTATCACTTTCATGATGGGAGCTGCACTGCTGCAGCATTAAAGATCCTGTGCCAGTGCATTCCCTTATATATGCGAGTCTCGTAAATTGCAGCATAACGAACAAGTGCGATAAAATTCATGCATGGAATTTGTATATAAACATACATATGTAGCTGTCCCACAACTGGATAATTTTGTGTTCTTTTATGCTGTGGGCATACAGTGTTATAATAGTCTATGGGCTAATTAACCCTTTCTGTACTAAATACTCATTGATGAGTAGTTGCCTTAGGAAATGTTCAGTATAATAAGTTCAACAAACGACCAGTGGAACTTATTATCTAAACATTTCCCACCAATGAATATGAATTCTTCTGCACTTGCAATACCATCTTCTCTGTCTGTTGTCTGCTCATATATTCTTAACGTCCCTCCAAATGAAAATTGGACCATCCCAATATATACTTTTATAACTGATTGGGAGAATTCATTTATTATAGAAAGGGTTAAAGGGAGACTACCTAAATCCAGTCGTGGTATAAGCCATCTATTAAATCCTGCCATTTTATCTCCTACTACGTTACTCGTATTTAAATTCGCGCAGTATTTTTCACGCACCCATCAGTGCACGAATTTAAAACTGAGTGAAAAATAGTACGACTCCCAAGTTTAATCTAAACAACAGTCCCATAGGGAGACTTACATATATAAGAGAAAGCACTGGCTTACAAGGTCAAGGTAAATATTGTTAGGCCAATTCATTCTCTTATATTGGAAGCCTCGCATGTATAAGAGAATGCATTGGCACAGTGTTTCCACAAAATTTCAGGAAGCTCCAGTCATGGAAAGGATATATTAGTCATTATTTCCTGCATATATATAATATCAATTTTCAAGAAAAAAATAATTATTAATTAACCCTTTCAGTGCCAAGTTAAGAGCTCTTTCCATCATGTATCACATTATTATAATCAATAAATTTGAAAAATGATCAAGGAAATATGGGTTGATACAAAAATTGGACTTGGTACTGAAAGGGTTAATATGGATTTGTAAAACTAATTCCTTGGCCTAGGAATGATGTTTTACATACTTTACTCATATTTAAATTCGCGCAGTACTATATTTCGCTCAGTCTTTAATTTGCGCACTTTAAATTCGCGCACCTATCTGCGCAAATTCAAAACTGTCAGAAATATTTTCGTAAAAGTCATGGATCTGATGACAGTTATTAAGTTCTTAGTTATTTCTGAAGATATTAAACACGATAACAGCGGATTTACATCCTGTAGACCATAACTGCATCATCATTTTGTTGCGATAATGGATGTTTATATGCTCCAAATAATTATTCAGATACAGTAATGGACTGCATGCATGAACTCGAAAACAGAAAGCGACAATCGAGAAGGTACTATTTTTCGCTCAACTTTAAATTCACGCATCGACGAGTGCATCAAAATTAGTATTGCATGAATTTAAATACGAGTAAGGTAGTTTGGAAGTACAAGAATATAAATATACATTATTTCTTTCATCAACAACAGCTTGAGATAAATGCCGCACCAGCAGGGACATAGCTGGAGGCCCTAAATAATTGACTCCTTAACCACAGCAGAATTATGGGTAATTTTTCAGGATTTAGTCAGAAATATGGCTTGTTGCCAATCATCGGAAAGCTCACACTGATTCGATTATTTAGGGCATTACTGTACTTCAAAGATCCATTCTATTACGCTCCTACAGCAGTGTTTACGCCCAGAATCTTAGGTGGGATTTTCCATCAATTGCTTTATTCTACATATCAACACAGGATGTTATATTTATTGAAAAGAATGATACCTTCTGGTCACATTGATGTACTATAAACTAGATTTTATGTTAAAATACTTCACATTCTTCCAAATTATCCATAATGTATATGTGATAAGTTTTGTTTTTTCTTATCAAATTCCTGTTAAATATTTAACAATTAATGTGGGGTTTAGAAGAAATATTATGTCTTCTATGGAATAAACCAGTGGGCCACTTGGCTTAAATTCAGCTATAGGAGAGTACCAGCAACAGAACGGATCTTCAACGTAAGTAAATGTAAAATTGTATTATGTATGTGTACCATGTTCACGAGTGTCATACTATGCTCAGTCAGTGTCTGACCTGCCCCGAAATTAACTTTTGCCAAATGAAAAATATTTTTTTAAGATGCCAAATGGCATCATCGGTTTCTGCTACTGTTTGGACAACTTTTTTTTATGTTCACTGCCTCCCTGTATTTTTCTTTCATTCTGGTTTTGATACTTGCAGTGATATCAACCTATATGCAATCAATTATCAACAATTCTCGCCTCACATTTATAAAAAAAAAACGATATATAAGTCACAGAACAAAACAAAATTGTTGAAGGTCTCATATAGAATCATTGAGCCGTTCATTTGAATAACTGCGGCATAACTTTGTAGTCTATAAATTATTTCTCTAAATTCTAATAGAGATGCAGCATATTGAGGACGGAAGCTTCATGCAGGATTTTTATTATCTGTGCCCGAGAACTGACCATAGAGTGAAGAGTCTGTGAAAAATTATGTGAATCAATTTCCCATTTCTCAGGCCTGCGAACACAGTCCCGAAACCCCATGTGTGCAACCGTTTAACCCTTTGAGTGCCAGGGGCCGATATTATCGGCCCTAAACCTACACAATAAGTCTGTTAAAGAATATAATAAAATATATTAAAATTGTAAAAAATTGTGAAAAAAATTGTGAAAAAAAAAATTGTTAGGCCAATGCATTCTCTTATATGCGAGGCGACCTATGGTCGACTCGCATATATAAGAGAATGCATTGGCACAGGGTATATGGGTTGATACAAAAATCGGACCTGGCACTCCAAGGGTTAAATCGTGTTCAAAGGGACGTGCAGGCTTCATTGTATATTATAATTTAGAAATAATGTTTATCAATTTATGATAATTGCCTCAAGAGTGTATTAATAGTATAGCATAATGATGATATGAATGTGATATTATTACCAAAACACGCTTCGTGTCCGAGAAAATGCAGGTCGAGCATTGTTTAGTTTCTTGCAAAAACCACAGTGAATTGTTTATAAGCAGAGTCATGATATTGGCATATTGCCTCATTTCTTTATTTAGATTCATGCACATTATACGTCGGTTGTAAAACCCCTAATTTGGTGCATCTACAACATACAACTCACAATACTATCATAGTAAATTCCTTATTTGGTATATATTACCATATATAGGTTAGGAGAAAATACTAACTGGATTGAAAAATATTCATCTCTTTGCAAGAACAATTATATTACATATGTACATGTTTTCTATCTGATCATTTCCCAATCATGAACTAACATGGATTAGCTGGATTTTGAACTGACAGCAGGTAGAATGGGTCGACTGAAATAAAATTAGGTTTGATTTGAATGTGATTGTTGATGGCGCAAATAATTATTTCTTTTCCTTCCACAGTGCAGCGGAACATTTTCATTGGACGATCCAGTAGTTCCGAGTGTTTGTCTATAAACAAATGGTTCTGTAAAGTTTTTGATGTCTGTTTACATAACAAAGCGTACAAACGTGACAATAACATGCACTATACAGGATATTTATGATTGGGATAAGAACAACGTCTGTCTATTATAATATGTTCTTTCTGTTTATGGCAGTTTTAGGTGATGTGACTATTTTAACAGCTATACCCACCGCGAAGGCCACCCATATTTTTCAATCTATCTGGGAAAGTTGTAATTGGTATGATATAATTGCGGTACATTTCTTATACAAACACACGTGGAATTAAGATCAAAAATCAATTTCCCGTTTATCAGGCGCGCATTCCTGTTCAGATTTCCGATTCATTAATTTAAAGGCCCACTTAATTTCCGAATGCCCAGGTAACAACAAACACAGCATATTCCATTATATACCATTTGGAAGAGGAACCAAAAACATATATACTCCACCAGAACACGGAACAGCTGTGGCCTAGGAATGTACACTAAGTGATGGAGATTCTCAGATTCATTCCAGAAGGCATCAAAATTCAAACGAAGATATAGAGTTATTCCCCTTCCATTGAGAATAATAGACTTTACAGTACAGTCCAGATCAAAATTAAGCACAGAACACACCTCCACAGTGGGGAATCACATGGTTTCGAGTTGATGAGTACCACGTATTCAAAATAACAGAAACGTTCGCAAACACGACCAGAAACGAGGTAACAGGTAATAATCTAGGATAATATATTACATAGTATTTAACCCTTTACCCAACAAAACGGCCAAAACCGGCCAAATAAAGCTTCAACAGCCTAAAATATCTTCGGTCTGTCTCAATAGAACCATACAAATATGGATATCATTGGAACCGGCTCCTTGACCACATTGTGATAGTTACAGTTATGCCCTGTGCCAATGCATTCTCTTATATATGCGAGTCGACCATAGGTCGCCTCGCATATATAAGAGAATGCATTGGCCTAAAAAAAAATCTTTTTTTAACACTTTTTACCATTTTTTCTTACATTCTTTAACAATTTTATAATTTTTAATGTGTTAAGCCAATGCATTCTCTTATATATGCGAGGCGACCTATGGTCGACTCGCATATATAAGAGAATGCATTGGCACAGGGCCGTTCTGTTGGGTAAAGGGTTAAGCAGCTACGAGCATATGCTATACTAGTTTTCAAACAAGCTGATACCTCACTTGTGTCCAAACTCCCAGTTGTTTGCTATAACATTCTGACCAAAGTCGTCAGTCGAAGGATTCTCCTAGATGTATGGACTGGTGTTTTCCACGAACTTCCGACTGGCAACTTTGGTCAGAATGTTATAGAAAACCAGAGTATTCTGAACAAATAAGGTATCAACTTGTTTAAAAAATAAACTAGCATATGCTCATAACAGTCAAAATGATGTTGTCAGTTCCTCATATATTATGTTTTTTATGCGTTTCCATTCACCTCGGCCATTGTGAATGCGTGGTACTCACCAACCTCGAAACCACATGAATTCCCACTGTGACCTCGGTACCTCAACAAAAACAACATGTTCCCAGTTTATTCAACTGGATCTGTTGATAATACAATGTTTTGGAGCTACCTCAGGTGAATCGAAAATTAAGTGGGCATTTAATTGGTAACACTATTCAAACATTTGTTAAACACGTGTTGGAATGCAACTGTAAAATCAGTAAAAAATGTGTCTGTCATAACTGATTGGCCACAAGCCTGCAAATAGCGTGTCTGTCATTTTCAAAATGAGGTCCCCAGAGGGTGAATTTGGTGATGCTAGCCTGCTTTGTGGGATAGTGTCACTAAATTCACCCTCAGGGGACCTCATTCTGCAAATGACAGGCACACTAAACTCAGGCTTGCCCAGAGCTAGCCACCAAAGTAAAGTGGAATACGTCGTTAGCACGTGCCCCAGAATTAAGTAATTAAATACAAATACGCATGCGCATGCTTTTCAAAATGCTTTGACCTGAGAAATGGGAAATTAACTTTGTACAACCTAAGCGACCGGATGTCACCTGTTGTCGTCAGTATCAACAAACATTTCACCCATAACGGACAGTCTCATATGGAATGGTTGTGCCGGACATTTGAATAACTGCGGCATAACTTTGTAGTCTATAGAATAATTGTCTAACATCTGATAGAGATGCAGCGTATTTGGGACAGGAGCTTCAGGCTTTTTATTTTTTGTACCCGTGAATAATCCATAAAGTGAAGAGTCGGTAATAAATTTTTGCATTTTTAAACCTGGTCCGATTTCTAAAATTTCATCTTTCCCTTTTGAAGTTTCTTCAGGAACACTGTCTGTGGATTTTGTATTCTTTGTATCACTTGATTTATCATTAGTTCTCTCGCTATCAACGTCACTCACATATTTCTCGCTTTTACTCACTATCTTGCCAGAATCATCAATTATAAATTCAATGTCAAAGGTCACATCCTGAGTGCCTGCTTTATCCGACTCTTTGATTTTTTCGCCTTCTATTATTTTTAATTTGGTTTCTTGCAAACTTTTCGAATCAATGCTCTGAACAAGTTTTTCAAGTTCCATGAATAGTGTATTTTCAATTGAAGAATTTTCAAAGTTATCTTTAACAGTTTTATCACCAGTCGTCGACACATCCTCAGAACCTTTTAACTTTTTATTCTCATCAACAATAGAAACTTTTGATACCGATAAGAAGTTATCAAGCGACTTTGCCAAATTTGATATAGCTTTATTGAGCGCTTCGCTGTTGGTAGTAGTGTTGCCTAGCAACATTCCCGATAATCTCTGTTCTAAACTAGACTTTTGGTCATCTGTTAATGACATCCCTGGTTTTCCGTCCTTGCTCTGCTCACCAGAAGGTACACTCTCTCTATTCCCATTATCAACTTTACCTACAGTTGCCTGTTTCAGAAGCTGATTTTGCTTTAATTTTTCAAATTCCAATAAATCATCATATATCGATTTTGATTTCTTTTTCTCAAGTTTCTCTTTTTTCAATCTTTTGTGTCTTTTCCCTCTGATATCATTTTTGTCCTTCTTGTCAACAATATTCAACAACTGGAGAAGATCGACTTCATCTTCCATCTCTTGAATGAGTTTGTCGTCAGCTGTTTTCTGTGCACTGCAGCAGTATAAAGCAGCCAAGTCGACAGGGTGCGCCTCAGTGTTAAAAATGTAGCCTCCCGCGTCAATGACACACTCACCGTTCGGTGTTTGAATAACAGTGCCATGTGATCCAGTATTGTGAATGAAATTATCTGGGTCAAACAGAAGATATAAATACTTTGTGGTTTCCGCCAAAAAGAAGGACTCCATTCTGTTCTCTAGTTTGTGGTCATTAACATCCTTCACCTGTGGGTAAAATAAACGATGATTAACCCTTTCATGAAGGGAGCTGCGCTGGTGCAGCATTAAAGATCATGTGCCAGTGCATTCTCTTATATATGTGAGTCTCCCATAGGGAGCCTCGTATATATAAGAGAGTGCACTGGCTTACCAGGTTATGGTAAATATTGTTAGGCCAATGTATTCTCTTGTATATGCTAGCCTCCCTGTGGGAGACTCGCATATATAAGAGTATGCACCGGCACAGGGTTTTTGTAAAATTTCAGGAAGCTGCAGTCATGGAAGGGTCAACGATCTGTTTGAGAGAAGAGTAAATTATGAATTTAACATAATAGAACACATTATATTTACACTCCTAGATTCATTCTCATTGTGGAACCTGAATGGAGGAGGTTGGTTGGTTGAAATCATGTCATGTGACTTGCATGTTGGACCCATATTTTCATATTGAATGGATGCAACTTGTAATGCGATACCAAAATATCATTAAAAACATGCACTAAATGCTATTTTAATTCGCAAGTTGAGTGTAAAAATAAGAAATGAATATTGATTTTGTTGCGTTCCACGGAGTATGGTGCAAGTTGTTCTGACATTTATCAAACTATCAGACCACTTTGCATCCATAATCCATGGAACACAAGAAAATCAACATCCATGTCTTAAATAAACACCTCAAAATAAGTATGTTGTCCCTGACATATTGCACTGTATCTTGAGGCCAATTATTTGACCAAATGTCAGCATACGATAACATGTTCCCTCCTTGTGAACCTAGTGATTTTGTGATTTTTGGAATGTCAATTCTTTCTATTCAATTGGTGTTCTTTCAAGCATGCAGCCACTTACCATACCATTAGTTATAAGTTATGTTGGTCACATGTGCGAGATTATCTTCCCAAAGCTCATCACATTCTGATCACCACATCAGAAGATATCCTCGAAGATATCAGAGCATCCTTGTTTTATATGTATTTTATTTACAAAATAGCTATATGGAGTCTTGAAATCGGGATTTATAAAAAATATGTTGTTGTTGTAATTGTGGCCTGGAAGAGACAGACCATCTATAAATGTATACATACTGTAGCATATCCACAGTTTGTGCGAGCTGAATGTTCAATAGACTCGAGTATATCGGCTCCTATCTCCAGTAGGTAAGGGTCCTTTGTAGCCCTGTATAGGTACATTGCACTCTCAACCAGCTCTGAAAAACATAAGCAGAAGAGCTGATTAACTGTAAACTCCTACAAATACTAGAAAAAATAGAAAATATTACTAGCAACATTTTACATAAATTTTCTGGTAATTACCAGTGAGTAAAACTTTAACCTGGAAGCACTAAATTTTGTGATATATCCGTTCATATCACAATCGATCAGTTCCTCATTCCATAACACCAAGGAATGGAAATGAGAAATTAATTGAAGAAATACACATTTATTCTGTTTGAAGATTTATTTTTAGATTTTAAACCGTCCATGACTGGAGCTTCCTGAAATTTTGCAAAAGCCCTGTGCCAATGCATTCTCTTATATATGTGAGGCTTCTTATATATAAGAGAATGCATTGGCCTCACAATACATATATTTGCCTTGACATTGTAAGCCAATGTATTCTCTTATATATGCGAGGCTTCCTATATATAAGAGAATGCATTGGCCTCACAATACATATATTTGCCTTGACATTGTAAGCCAATGTATTCTCTTATATATGTGAGGCTTCCTATATATAAGAGAATGCATTGGCCTCACAATACATATATTTGCCTTGACATTGTAAGCCAGTGCATTCTCTTATATATGCGAGGCTCCATATATATAAGAGAATGCATTGGCCTCACAATACATATATTTGCCTTGACATTGTAAGCCAGTGCATTCTCTTATATATGCGAGGCTCCCTATATATAAGAGAATGCATTGGCCTCACAATACATATATTTGCCTTGACATTGTAAGCCAGTGCATTCTCTTATATATGCGAGGCTTCTTATATATAAGAGAATGCATTGGCCTCACAATACATATATTTGCCTTGACATTGTAAGCCAGTGCATTCTCTTATATATGCGAGGTTCCCTATGGGAGACTCACATATATAAGAGAATGCACTGGCACATGATCATTAATGCTGCATCACCACAGCTCCCGTCACAAAATGGTTGATAATGTTTATAGAAAAATGCATGTCTCTTAATTAGTTTTTTTTTCAGTAACATTTCCAGACCAAATGACAAACCAATTAAAACGCATGTCATTGGGCGACTTCTGTGCCGATGATTGGTTCATTCAGAGACATCCTTGTCGATGGTTGACAATATCAGAATGAAAATATCGAAATTTATCAATATATTTTTACTAAGAGCTTGAAATTTTTATGAAAAAGACTTCCAGTAGAGAAGCATAGGCCTACAGCTACAATCGAGGTTGGTAAGTCTATTGTGGTAGTAAATTTTATTTATGAGGCCCCCACCCCACCCCCCCCTGGAATACGGAATACCACTTAACACAGAGGGTGGAATACGGAATACCAGTTAACAGCCATATGGATAAATTTTCTATTGCCGTACGAACGCCGGTCATCCCGCAGTGTCCACGTCTAAAATGACGATGATCGACGATCTGTATGTCAAACCGTGAATTTATCATTTATTGTGACAAAAATCGCATTTATATTATTATTATGATAATTGTTTGGAAGGTCGGCGTACGAATACCGGTATTTTTGGAATACCGAATACCTCCTAACAGAGGGGCCGGAACAGTCGGAAAATCATTTCTTAGTTGGGAATGAAGAGTGGCCAAGAATGCAGTCATAGTCATACTTAGATGTACAGTAATGCTCTAAATAATCGATTCCTTAACCACAGCGGAATTATGGGTAATTCCATTGTGGTTAAGCAGTCGATTATTTAGAGCATTACTGTACAATATTCTCCAAAAATCTATTTATGAATATCTAATGAATGCAAACACCATCATCAACACACAAAATGACTCCGGAGTTCCATGACTATCCTCCGATGAAAGACAGGTTGCAAACCACGACCATCCCAATTATGTTGAAATAAGATATCCAGTTTTCAGGATAAATTTGTCAATTTTAATTCAAAAGTTTTGGTTGAAAATCTAGGTTGTATGGAATAATTGTTAATAACTTGATATTTTAAAATGTTTATGTTCATGATTTGAAAGGAATTTCAATATCATTTGTTTCAACCAGAATGTATTACAAAGACTTTGAGGGGCTTAAAGATGGATTATCTCATTGAACAATTTTTTTTAGATAGTTTCCTAGGTATGAAATAATCCGATTGAAATGGAAATCCCTGCCCGGAAACTATTCTATGAACTAATATTGATTTTATTTCGATATGTATTTATTCAATTAATGGGACAACTCTTTGTTCTATAAATAGAACTTTTAAATTGAGGCCTCCAGCGTGTTGCTCCAAATGAATATAAACCGCAAAATGTCTCTGATTGATTGTATCTATTGTAATATTAAGTGTGAATCAATTGGATAAGACCTAGAATGTATCATATGCTGATTTTCAATGATTAAAATAACAGAAAATAATGAAAAAATGCAAATAAATAAGTCGGTCGTGAATATCAGGGACCATTATTGAACAGCACAGAGTAACTTTACCCAAAAAAATCTAAATAAAATCAATATTAATTGATAAGACGCATTACATGACAGGGGTCTTTTATTCGTATTTATTATTTCATACCCAGGAAACTACAGTAATGCCCTAAATAATCGACTCCTTAACCACAGCAGAATTATGGGTACTTTTTCAGGATTTAGTCAGAAATATGGCTTGTCGCCATTCATCGGAAAGCTCTCAATGAGTGCTTTCCGATGAATGGCAACAAGCCATATTTCCGACTAAATCATGAAAAATTACCCATAATTCTGCTGTGGTTAAGGATACGATTATTTAGGGCATCACTGAATATAGGTAATGTTGCATACCTGGTCTGAGAGGATAGGCCTCTCTCCCCTGATGAACTTCTCCCTTCGGGATATTGTAGTATTCCGGAGTGAATCCAAATTGTTTCCAAACCTGGTGGAAGTTGTGAATCGTCTTCATCGCTTCGTCAATATTTCCCAGCATGCTCTGTGGGATATATATAGAATTGTTATATAGAATATCTGAATACTCTGGACAGTTATATGATTCTTAACAGAAATTATTTTTTGCTTTTTAAGATGAATATTGTGCATATTTGATTACTTCAAACTGACAATTTATTATTTATTATGAAGAATGTAACATTCAACTATCCTTGACAAAAACTTCAATAGCATTGGTTAAACTCTTTGTAAAACAATAAAATAAAAAAAAGGTATCATGCTGCTTATTCACACAGAACAAAAGCATTATTAAACAATGATGAGGATAACATATCTCCATGTTTACATGTCAAGTCCACCCACTTTTAGAACCATGCTGAATTTTATTAAACATAGATGTGAAACACTCCGGTAGGGTTATCAAATAGAAATGGAGAATAATCTTGTCCAAAGTAGTTATTTTTTACAAATATTATATCTAAATTGACAACACACACCATCTTTCTTATATATTAATTAAATGCAGTGACTGCCGATGGCGAAATTGTTTTCATTAGTTTATCGCCGATAGAAGCGTCCCGTTTCGAGTAGTAAATATTTACAATTTAGCGTAGTTCAGACAATGTTTTCTATGGAGTGGTACGGTCGATTTGCTTGAGATTTTCGGTGGTGTTAGTTGAATTCTACATTCCTCCAGTTGGCATAGTACCTGAATACTAACTTATCAGTTTCACGCACCAGAACAAGTCCATAATATGTCTTTAACTGTGCAATATTTAGTTGTTAAATCCTTTTTTTATTTTATTGTTTATTAGGTATCATGCTGCTTATTCGCACAGAACAAAAATATTATTAACCATTTCAGTGCCAAGTCCGATTTTTGTATCAACCAATATTTCCTTGATAAATTTTCAAATTTATTGATTATAATAATGTGATACATTGATGGAAAGAGCTCTATCAAGGAAATATGGGTTGATACAAAAATCGGACTTGGCACTGAAAGGGTTAAACTATGATGAGGATAACATATCTCCATGTTTACATGCCAAGTCCACCCACTTTTAGAACCATGCTGAATTTTATTAAACAGTGGTAATTAGTATTTATTGCCTGGTCACGAAAGTTAATGCATATTTGTTTTAGACTTTTTTTAAGTTCCATGACCGAATCATTTATCTTATATATAAGATATTCATGTTATCAAATGCATACATGCTCTAAAATAGTATATATATTTATATATGATTGTCAATTTGTCGCTAATTATCAGTGAAATGTAACACACATTAATAAGCGAGATCACTGAGTCGCTACCATATTGGATCCATCCATACTAATCCCCAAATTGGCAGACGACACATTGCATTATCAAGGTTCCCAATTGGTGTAGATCACAATATTCACCATTTGGGAACTTCAATCTGAGTCTTTGTCTCCCATAGCAGATGAGGCCATGCAGAATGAGGTCCCCAGAGGGTTAATTTAGTGATGCTAGCCCACTATGCGTTATGCATTTTATCTTCTGCAAATTAGGATATAGAAAATGAATAGAAGGGAAACAATGTTAATTTGAGACTATAGATACTTCCCAAAAGATGAGGCCTAAGCAGAATGAGGTCCCTGCTGTAGCATCACCAAATTCACCATCTGGGGATCTCATTCTGCAAACGTTAGACACACTATATCCAGGTTTGATCGTTGAATTTAAACCAGTCTCGGCACCTCTGGATAACTTATGGCAGCTTGATCACACTGTCCAATCGGCTCGCGGAATACCAGTGTGAACGTCAGAATACCAGTGCTGTACAGGAATTAGAACTAAAATAAAAAAACGAAAGACAATGGAAAGGTATATACGATCAATTTTGCATTTACCCAGTGGAGTGGTCACCTGGTGATGTTCAGTTCGACTCTGGGCGATCTGGCCTTTGTTTAAAGCAGAAAAATTTGGTGTACAAACTCATAGGTGGAGGTCAAATTTTGCCCTAATCGGTATTCTAGTGCGTTTTGTTTAATTCCTGAGCATAACTTGCGGAATCTTTTATAAAATTCCGACAGCGGAATCTATTGGCAAAACGTGCACATCGAAATCATTGGCGTGTATCAGTTGGAAATACACGAAAATAAATAGAAACGAGGGGCGGTGATCACAGTAAATGGCACGGCGAACTACCAGTGCATGCCAACGAGGGCTACCAGTGCCAAATTTTCTTTATATGGCAAGTTATAACGGGTATATGTCGGGGGACGTTTTAGATTCGGTTTAAGCTACTAGGAATGTCTCATCCCCTCATCAAATTTGGACACAATCGATCTAGAATGATACATGTGTGGGTCTAAGATATGAAAGTTCAAAATTTTAAGTACGGCGATACTCAACATTGGTACGGTAACGCCTTAAAATCAACGAAGAAATCAACATATAGGCAAAGATATGCATGCCCCAATATCAATTACTTTATAAATTTTGGGAACAAGTCCATCCCATATATGCAGCATTTGCTGGGATAATTAGAAAGATCATTCCATTAGAATTAGAACGTCTTCCCTATATAATGATAGACTTATTTGCAAATGTTGAACATTAGTTTGAATCCAATTGACAAGGAACTAACTCAGTGCCAATACCGAACAAAGGGAAATTTAAACTCTTGTCGACTAAATTGTTACTTTATGTTCCACCAATGTTGAGTATCGGCGTACTTAAAATTTCGAACTTTCATATCTTAGACCCACACATGTACCATTCTAGATCGATTGTGTCCAAATTTGATGAGGGGATGAGACATTCCTAGTAGCTTAAACCGAATCTAAAACGTCCCCCGACATATACCCGATATAACTTACCATATAAAGAAAATTTGGCACTGGTAGACCTCTTTGGCATGCACTGGTAGTTCGCCGTGCCATTATCTGTGATCACCGCCCCTCATTTTGATTTATTTTCGTGTATTTCCACTGATACATGCCAATGATTTTGATGTGCACGTTTTGCCAATAGATTCCGCTGTCGGAATTTTATAAAAGATTCCGCAAGTTATGCTCAGGAATTAAACAAAACGCACTAGAATACCGATTAGGGTAAAATTTTACCTCCCCCTACAAGTTTGTACACCCTATTTTTCTACTTTAAACAAAGGCCAGATCGCCCAGAGTCAAACTGAACATCATCAGGTGACCCCTCCACTGGGTAAATGCGAAATTGATCGTATATACCTTTCCATTGTCTTTTGGCTTGTTATTTAGCCGTCCAGTTCTAATTATGGTACCATCATATCGCTTAAAAACACTGATATTCTCCTGTACACCACTGGAATTCTGATGTTCACACTGGTATTCCGCGAGCCGATTGGACAGTGTGTTGATCACCTAATGTCTATGCTGGTACTAGAGTGTTACATACTTGAATTCCTGGCCAGTAAGCATCAAGGGATGTGAATACAGGCAGAGTTATGGTTCCTTTCTTCATATGAGCCCACATGTACCAATCATCTCGCTTGGTGTAGAGGGCGAGTGAATCTGAGTAACCTGAAACAAATTTAGGGGATTGGTCGATTGTTCATTTGGAGTTGAGCAGGAAATAACTGTGCAAGTATTAATAATGATAACGAAGAAATGAATGATTGTAGTAAATCATCAGGGACTGTAATTGTCACAAAGGCAGTCCTCTAGCACAAAATTGAATTAATACATGGTTACAGTACCAACTAAACATATGTAAATGATGACAAGAAGAGGCCCATCCTTGTATATCTTGTTTAACCCTTTCAGTGCCAGGGGCCGATCTCATCGGCCCTAATTTACGGTCTGTAAACCAAGTATTCATAGTAATAATTTTGATGCCCATGAAAAACATAAGATTCACTGGCACTAAACCTACAAAATAAGTCTGTTAAAGAATATAAGAAACAATTATTAAAATTGTAAAAATTGTAACAAATAATAACAAATGATGAAAAATTGTTAGGCCAATGCATTCTCTTATATATGCGAGGCGACCTATGGTCGACTCGCATATATAGGAGAATGCATTGGCACAGGGTATATGGGTTGATACAAAAAATCGGACCTGGCACTGAAAGGGTTAAAAGAGAATTTATCAATTTATTTCATCTAGTTTCAATGATTTAGAGAAACAGCAGCAAATATTGCATGATGTTTTTCAGATGCAAAATGACATTGCTTAAAATTTATAGGTTCAGTTTATATGTCATATAGGGTTTTCAACCAGGCCTCAAAATATTGTGCCGGACATTTGTAAAATGAGGTTCCCAGAGGGTGAATTTAGTGAAGCTACGGCTTAGCTGCCACACACAAATTAGCTGGATTCACTAAATTCACATGTTGGGGGCCTCAATCTGCTTAGGCATCATCTTCTCTGGAAATGATCTTTATTATAATATTAACAAGTTTTTAAGTTTCTTCAGGAAGTTTCTTTTTTAGCTTAGTTTCTCTATAATCTCCAAATATGAGACAATACAATGCATAATCAAGGTGCGCAATTGGTGTACATCACAATCTTTGCGGTTCCCATCCATGCACAATTTCCATCATCACTTTTATCCAAATAAAAAATATCAGTTATTTCTGTGTGTGTGGCTATATATTTTTATTTTAGTTTCAGTTTTTCGATGATTCAATATTTTGGTTTTTAAATTTTCGACAAAAAAATTCAGAAATGGCCAAAAAATTGTCCAAAAGAATTTTGAAGGCAAACATGAACAACATAAATCCTGCAAATTGTGTGTCTATCATTTGCAGAATGAGTTCCCATTCTGATGATACAGTGGGAGAGCATCACCAAATTCACTATCTGGAGACCTCAATCTGCTTAGGCCTCATCTTCTGGGAAGTATCTATAGTCTCAAATTAACCTTGTTTTTAGTTACTTTTTCCCTTCTGGGAAATAAATTTCTAGATCCCCTAATTTGCAGAAGATTTGATGCATGATTGAGGTGAATAATGGGTGACATCATGAACTTCAACTGTGAAACTTCAGTCTGATCCTAGGCTCCCATAGCAGTTGAGGCCAAAGCAGAATGAGGTCCCAGAGGGTGAATTTGGCAAAGCTAACCTGCCATGCGGGATAGCATCCCTAAATTCACTCTCTGGGAACCTCACTCTGCAAATGACAGAAACACAATTTGCAGATTTTATTTGAACACCGAGCTCTTACTTTGAAACATCTGCAGCAGTCCTGGAATCTGCAGCATGATCCCTCCCTTAACAAGGTATTCAAAGTATGAATCGATGCCGCCACCAATACCACCATCAAGTGCCGTCCATCTACCATCCTTCACATCAATGTGGTTACCCACCTGGATAAAAGTATTTAATCAAATGATGAAGATATAGTATGAATCATTTACCATCCACATCAATGTGGTTACCCACCTGGATAAAAGTATTTAATCAAATGATGAAGATATAGTATGAATCATTTACCATCCACATCAATGTGGTTACCCACCTGGATAAAAGTATTTAATTAAATGATGAAGATATAGTATGAATCATTTACCATCCACATCAATGTGGTTACCCACCTGGATAAAAGTATTTAATTAAATTATGAAGATATAGTATGAATTATTTACCATCCACATCAATGTGGTTACCCACCTGGATAAAAGTATTTAATTAAATGATGAAGATATAGTATGAATCTGGGATAAATATAGAATATACCCATAGTAGCCAAGAATACCAAATGTTCACAACGAGTGGAATTGTGGTTTTAACCACGGGCCTTTTGGCAAGTGGTTAAAACCACAATACCATGAGTGGTGAACATTTTGTACTCTCGGCTACTATGCGTTTATTTTATTTATGCCAAAAGTATTATTTTTTATTTGATGGATGCGCTAATAATAGTCATTGCATGTACATGTTATTCGTTTATAACAAATATCCCTAGTCTGTTTGTGGAAGATGTATTCTGGGCCCCAGACTAATATTTATGAAACCTATGTTACCTGCTATTAACATTCTAGTGAATATAATAACATGTTTGGAAAGAGAATTGCCAACACACGACAATATCTTGTTTGATATTTAATTTTCTATCCATTTATCTCATAATTTCAAAATTTTAGAGGGAAAGCAAAAATAATTTTATTAATTATTCAATAACAAAAAGACATTTTTTGGTAAACATACGTAGGTCTAGTTAATATGTCAAGTTTGGTATTCATCAATTATTTAGTAAAACAAAACAAGAACTATGATAAAATTAGATTGACTATGTTGTTGTTGTAATTGGAGGTCTGGAACCCTGAATGCATCTTTAAACTTGTCAGAATATCCCAGTAAATGAATGAATAGTATCATAGGGATTCTCACCAGACCAATTTGAGATCTATAGTTCCAGAGTGCATCTAGCGCTCTGATTGCAGTTTTCTCAAATATCGCATCACCGGTCAGTCTGCTCAGTGTTCCGAATTCTATGAGAAATGTTCCGACTCCTGCTGTGCAAGTCACGGTCGTTTCATCTTTAGGGACACCATGCTGTAGATTCACCGTACCATATGGCATACCAGTTGGTGTATCAAATGCTGGAGAGAAATGTGTCGGTGGTTAGTCTAACTAGTATACCATGCTGTAGACCACTGAATGAGCTACAATGCATGGCATTGCAATCAATGTCTCAAATGCTGGAAAGAAACATATACATGGTTTAATAGTCAAAGTAGCATAACATGCTATATAGCCACTAGATGTGTTGTTATGGCATGTCAGTTGGGGTGTCAAATGCTGAAAATAGACGTGTTTTGTAGATGATCTAAGAAGTGAAAAAAATTAACACCGGAGATTGATATGAATACAGTAATGCCCAAAATAATCGACTCCTTAACCACAGCAGAATTATGGGTAATTTTTCAGGATTTAGTGAATCCTGAAAAATTACCCATAATTCTGCTGTGGTTAAGGAGTCGATTATTTAGGGCATTACTGTAACTCATACACATGCCATATTTTAAAGCACATTATAATGTTCACAACCTAAATTATATAATTGATACAAAGAGAATCTCTAATGAGTCACAATTCTATACAAAATTGATTAACCGAGTGCACAAAATTCGACTCGAGCCGAGCTTTAGCAAGACTCGAAACAAATTTAGTGGATGAGGTTAATAAATTTCATATGAAATTGAGAAGAATTTGTGGCTCATTTTATTACATATTAAATCACATAATTTTAGCAAGGAAAAACAATCTCGAAACTGCTGGGGTTAAAAGAAATTAATAATGATTTCCTTATCAGGAAGTAATGACACCTTCAAGAAAAAATATTGTTCCATTTTAAATGTACCTTTTCCTGTTAACAAAATTGTTCAACAACCCTTATCACCCATGTTTACCTCAGTCAACAATAAACAAGAGATGGACTGTCGTCCGGTGCATACCCCCTTGTGGCATACCGCCTAGTGTGGGCATATCTATAACTTATGACTGCTATACTCAGACAGATGAACCCAAAAAGAACAAAAGACCAAAACAAAACAGTTGAATGTGCCATTAAATGTCCTCATAATGGTGAACATCCATACAAAATTTCATTGAGATCCGAGCATTACTAGTACTGTTCAAGTTATGACCTGAACAGACATTGGATGGACCAAACAGCCAACATTTCAAGATAAACAAAGATGAATAACTCTAGAATGTTAAAGCCAAACAAAACATCCATACCAAATTTCATTGAAATCCCAGCACAACTGTTGAAGTTACGACATGAACAGACACCAGATGGACCAATAAGCCAACATTTCCAGATAAACAAAGATGTATAATTCTACAATGGAAAATCCGTACATAACGAAGGAACCCTCTGTTTAATGTCCTCATAGCAGTGAACATCCATACCAAATTTCATTGAGATCCGAGCAATACTGTTCAGGTTATGACATGAACAGACACCAGACAGACCAAAAATCCAACATTTCCAGATAATCAAAGATGAATAACTCTAGAATGGAAAATCAGAACAAAACGATGGAACACTCTATTTAATGTCCTCATAGTAGTGAACATCCATACCTAATTTCATTGAGATCTGAGCACTACTGTTCAAGTTATGACTTGAACAGACATTGGACAGACGTACGTACGGACGCACAGACAGGTGCAAAACAGTATACCCCCTTTTTTTTTAAAGGGGGTATAATAACCAAAAACAAATCAAATATCATAATTTATGTCACTGCGCATGCTGGTAATACATGTGTGTCTTACTAAAAAATATGAGGCTGGGTGTAGGGGATAATTATGTGATAAATATAAGATACCACTGGTAAAAGGGAACTCAAAGTTATATAAACTAGAGGTGTGACTGTCCCAATGGGACTAAGAATACCCCCCTGTTTTTAAAATACTAAGATGTTTCATATGTCAGTAAACATTTAGTTAAAATAATAAAATAACAGTTCCCATTGCAGGTGCACAACCCTAACCCTAATCTTAAACCTATTGACCGAAAAATGTAGGAATAAAAGCTTGGATAAAATTATGCATGTTGCGAAAATCGAAAAAGGGGAATAACTCCACAGAAAAATGCATGTTGCAAAAAAAATTCTTAGTCGAAAAAAGGGGATAACTCCACCAAAAATGTCGGACAGACGTCATAATCGCAGGTGCACAGGTTCCTATGGTGGTTGATGTCTGTGAAACTGATCAAAAAACGACTGAGAAAAATTCCAGACAAATTTGTGTCCACAGACGGACGACGGACGGACGGACGGACGGACGAGCTGACTCCGGGGGGTATAAATACCAATGACAAATGATGTTCTCTTGTCACAACAGTAAGTCACTTCTGTCATGATGTCAGTGACAGCGACATGGGCGGAAAGCTATATTCTAATGAATATTATTACCACTTTATAGGGCGTTCTCTAGGCCATTAATATAGTTTTTCAGGGCGTTCCAAATAGCGTATTGTTACCAAAATACGCGGGCCGATAATGAAAAGCTCTGTTCATTATCGGCCCGCGGCCCGGCAACGGACCGGAAGTTATATCTCGTTTATTACCACACGAGTTACGTCCCTTTGACATTTCAAGAAAATAATCGAAAGATGAACAATATTTTCCCCCGACAGTGTAGTGGTTTTGTGATTGGAAATCACGCTATATGGTTGAATCATTGTCTCAAGCGTAAATATGCATTAATAACTTTAGATGTCAAACTCTCATTGTTTGTCACTCGTCTTCAATGCTGATATTTCTCTCTCCTATTTTCGAGACTCCTTGTCACCTGACAAATCTGAATGAACATCCACTTGCACCACGTGTAATGGCTAGGGCCACATTTTACCACAGGACAATTCACATGCACTACACATGATTGTTAACTTACTCTTAAAGTTTAATTGAGTTAGTGTTCATATTATATTAAATTAACCCTAATCTTTAACCTATTGACCAAAAAATGTAGGAATAAAAGCTCGGACAAAATTAAGCATGTTGCGAAAATGTTCTAAGTCGAAAAAGGGGGATAACTCCACCAAAAAATGTCGGAAAGACGTCATAATCCCAGGTGCACAAGTTCCCATGGTACTAAATATCTGTGCCAAGATTAAAAAACATTGACCTAAAAATGTAGCAATAAAAGCTCGGACAAAATTAGGCATGTTGCAAAAAAATTTCCAAGTCGAAAAAGAGGGATAACTCCACCAAAAAATGTCAGACTGACGTCATAATCGCAGGTGCACAGGTTCCCATGGTACTAAATATCTGTACCAAGTTAAAACAAAAATTACCCAAAAATGTAGGAATAAAAGCTCGGACAAAATTATACATGTTGTGAACATTTTCTAAGTCGAAAAAGGGGGAATAACTCCACCAAAAAAAGTCTGACAGACGTCATAATCGCAGGTGCACAGGTTCCCATGGTGGTTGATGTCTGTGCCAAGTTTCACGGAAATTTATCAAAAAACGACTGAGAAAAACTCCGGACAAATTTGTGTCCACCGACGGACGGACGGACGAGCTGACTCCGGGGGGGGGGGGGGGGGGGGGGGGGGGGGGGGGGGGGGGGTATAAATACCAATGACAAATGACGTTCTCTTGTCACAAAAGTAAGTCACTTCTGTCATGATGTCAGTGACAGCGACATGGGCCGAAAGCTATGTTCTAATGAATATTATTACCACTTTATAGGGCGTTCTCTAGGCCATTAATATAGTTTTTCAGGGCATTCCAAATAGCGTATTGTTACCAAAATACGCGGGCCGACGTATACCCCCCCTAACTTCGTTGCAGGGGGTATAATTACATAGAAATACACAGAACTACCGTAATGCTCTAATTAATCGACTTCTTAACCACAGCGGAAATATGGCTTGTTGCCATTCATCGGAAAGCTCTCCACGAGAGCTTTCCGATGAATGGCAACAAGCCATATTTCGGACTAAATCCTGAAAATTTACCCATAATTATGCTGTGGTTAAGAAGTCGATTAATTAGAGCATTACTATACATGAGTACGTGAATGCATGTTTCTGCTATACCGGAGTGGGATCCCCTCAACAGCCCTGTTCCCCTAGCCAAGTTTTCCCCTGTTGAACCAGGTTGAACCGCCAGTTGATTTACATTTTTAGAGTCCCATTCCTCCAGCCCAGATTTCCCCTGCTACAATACCCCAGGACACATATCATGTGTATAAAAGTATAGAGATGTATAACTTCTATCCATCTTATTGGGATATAAATATAAATATATATATAAAAGAATTTCAGAGGACAAATTTATTTGATATATTTGCAAGAATACAGACATGGTGGCGACATCACTAGAATACATTTCTTTGGAGTTGAGCTAGTTTCGTTGCAGTTAGGTTTAAATTCAGATCTCAGTAGATTACCGGTGTTAAAATTAAGGCTTTATTCAATGTCTTGCGACTGTATATTCCATAATTTCCGGTTGTTACGCATCTGTAAATAAGTTCTGATCGCTTGAATGGGTACATATTGAACATCTGCAGATTATTTATTTATAAACTCCATTGTATTTGTTTACGAACACAATAAATGTCTATTGCTTTTGAAGATAGAGGGTTTTATAGCTTGACAACTTTGGCAGAAAATTTATGCAGGTAAAAGATCTGCCAATTACAATATCTTACACTTCTAGATTATAGACCTATATGGCAAAAGTACATGTAGATAAATCGGTGTTCCTACATTGAAATTATTTATCCACCAGTTAACAATTTCGAGTTACAAAGTCTACGATGAAACATGTGGATTTGACCCCTCATCACCAGCGCTGGAGGGCGAGACGTCTTGGAGTTGTACCCTTAACCAACTGAGCCACTGAGGCCCCTGTCTGACATTTGAAGAATGAGGCTCCCAAGAGGGTAAATTTAGTGACACTATCCCGAACAGCGGGCTAGCATCAATAGATTCACCCTATGGGGACCTCATTCTACTTTGGCCTCATCTTCTGGGAAGTATCTATAGTCTCAAATTAACAATGTTTTAGTTACTCTTTAACTTCTGTTCAGTTTTGATGTCACCTAATTTGCAGAAGATAAATTGCATAATCAAGGTGACTAATGGGAGAACATCACCAAATTCAACTGGGGAACTTCAATCTGATCCTGGGTCTCCCATAGCAGTTGAGGCTTAAGTAGAATGAGGTTCCCAGAGGGTGAATTTGGTATGCTAGCGCATTGTGCAAGAGCTATAACCAGGCTTGGCAATACAATAATGCATTGATTGCCCATACAAAATTAGTTTTGGGCATAAAGGAAACTGCTTTCAGATTTCAATACAGATATCTGAATGAATTGACAACCTGGTAGGATCTTCCTTGCGACTTTTTCTGCTTTCCTGAGAAGAGGCCCCGAACATGGCCAGCCTGGCTCCAGCTCCATGCCGGCTCTCTTTGAAAGAAGGTGTGCCGACAATAGGCCACCGACAACTGTGAAAGAGAGAAATACATGATTTACTCTTGGGTCTCAGGAACTGGGCACACTGTGCAGGCCTTAAATTCCGACGAGAATCAGAATCATGATTCTCATTTTGATTCTCGTAAAAAGTCTTGATTCCCTGTAGAAACGCTATGTTTTGATTCTTGCAAAATTTGGTGGATTTTAAGGCCTGCTGTGATGTTCTAATACGAATGACCACCTAAACAAGCAAGATTGGCATTTCACGTTTGCCAAATTTGCCAAATTTAAAAATAATAAAAGTTCACTGACCAAATTGTCCCCCGACAAAGGTGGCAGGTTTGAAGGATTTATGGGTTTCAGATCCCTATACATGTACAACAAACTGCAGGAGGAACTGATTACTCCACTATGATACAAAGTGCATATTCACTAAATATGTTACACATCTTCAATATGTCAAGAAAGGGTCATTAACTCTAAAATAAAAAACATTTCTTTGTCGAAAAATGGCAATATCTCCGCCAAAATGACTACAACTGAACTCAAAGTCGCAGATGCATAGGTTCCCAGGCTGGTCGATATCTATGCCAAGTTTTTTTAAATTGACCTGAAAATGACAGAATACAGGTTCGGGCCAAAATTTGGACGTATGGACGGACGCACACACGGCCGGACAGGGGTCATTACTATAGTCATCGATGGAATGTCGGGGGACAATTAAACATGCATTGTTGGTATCGGTATGAAAATTTGTCAGTAAACTTATTTAACCAACGGATTTAACTTGATAATTACGATTCTTTCACTTCATCTACTACTTACATGTACATGTATATTGCTGTAGATATTCAGAATTTGGGCTCACATTATTGATAGATACTGTAGATATTCATAGTTGATTGATTGATGGACTGAGATTCCTCTCAGCAGCTACATGTAGGGGTAAGGGTAGGGGTCCCATCCCCCAAAATCATTAGACTTGGACTTCATGCTTACAATAAGTCATAGATCTGCAGTTGAACCTTTTTATTACTACAGAACATACCTCTGATGTTAGTTTCAAAGACAGAAACATTGATATCTTTATCAAAGTCAACTGTAGTTAGGAGGAGGTTTGCAACTCGCTGGAATTCTGAGTAGTTGCCCATAACAACCAGTGTATCCAGAGCATCTATTAGTGTCAGGGAATAACTGTAAACAGAATATTCTTTCTACATAAAACTACAGTATGATTAGAACATGCATTGAATCTCTACTCTGGCTAAAACCCATGGATATCATACAGTAATGCTCTAATTAATCGACCCCTTAACCACAGCAGAATTATGGGTAAATTTTCAGGATTTAGTCGGAAATATGGCTTGTTGCCATTCATCGGAAAGTTCTCGCCCATAATTCTGCTGTGGTTAAGGAGTCGATTAATTAGAGCATTACTGTATTTCACCCGTTCAAACCCTGGAAACTTTATAACATTGAACAACCAACAAAGGGAATAATATATTTCACCATATGGAGTGGTCCCAGCTCAAGATTGCATTATTATTTTTGTGACTTTTGTGAGCCGATATTGCAATAAACATTGTATTGATTATCCGGGGGATATTCCATGATTGTTAGCGATGCAAAGCAAAACTGGCTCACCAAGGTCACCTAAATCATGCCATCTCAGGCTGGGACCTTCACCTATGAAATACATTATTAAGGAAGTTAAATGAACAGGCATGAACTAACACATATATCACAGGGGGAGAACTGCGACGTCAGGATCGGTGGCATTCCGATAAAGAGACGGTGGAAATCCGATAAACGAGACGGTTCGCTTTCGGCGACAAACGAGATTTTCTTCGTGTTTGGGCATTCAAACGGAATTGCCATGACAAATCAGGTTTCATATCATCATATAGTTATTTTAGTTACTAATATCCATCAAAATCTAGACGCTACAGTGAGTAAAACCAATAGAATCTCCATTTAAAAGTCACGCGACGGTTCGTTTTCCGATAAAAACGAACCGTCGCGTGTCTTTTATCGGAAAACGAACCATCGCGTGACTTTTAAATGGCTATTATCTTGGTTTTAGTCACTGTAGCATCTAGATTTTGATGGATATTAGTAACTTAAATAACGATATGATGATATGAAACCTGACTTGTCACGGCAATTCCGTTTGAATGCCCAAACACGAAGAAAATCTCGTTTGACACCGAAAGCGAACCGTCTCGTTTATCGGATTTCCACCGTCGCTTTATCGGAATTCCACCGTCTCTTTATCGGAATGCCACCGATCCTCACGTCGCAGTTCTCCCCCTCTTTTCAATGCCTCAGAATGGGTTGATTCTCAGTCAAAGCATTGTGTTTAAACAAAAAGAGTCAAAATTAATCTTAGACCAATCTTAGAGAAACAATATGAAAACCCAGAAAAATATGTCAAAATAAAAAAGTCTACCTCCTGACTCTAAATTATTCTGACCTTTAAGCCCAACAACGGCAACCAGTCATTTAATTTTCTTTGGTTTCATTATCACATGAGCCCAATGTTACCCAGGATCTTCAAAATATGGATTTAATTAATAGCTTAATCAGATCTCAAAATCCCACCAGATATAGAACTTGACATTTGTCAACATTTTCAAGTTTAACAGTTATTTTTGGTGGACAATCTGAATGTTTCAGCAGTTAATGAAAATTCTGAGTGAGATTTTGGTCAGTTTATCTTAACCACTTAGATGACTAAATAGTCACTAATGAGTTGTTCACTTGGGAAATGTTCAGATACTAAATTCAACAAACAGACTTTGTTGAAGTTATTATCTGGACATTCTGATGATACCTGAATACGAAAGCTGTGTGTTCTGCATTTTTTTAAATCAAATTCCCCATTCTAATGTATATTTCTATAACTCAATGGAAGAATCCACTAGGTAATCAACGTATTATAGTGACTGGAATTTCCTGATGGTTTTCACAGTTAAGCTCATCAGATCTACATGTACTTGGTAGACATAAAGTTTTTGTGCTGTCAAATTTTAATTTCGAAACTTTGTGAATTTGAGATTGATGGACATGGTGATATCTTCATTTCAATAATTTTTTTTTTATCTATTTATAACACTCTCATGATGTTCATACAGAGAGCACTTATTTTTGTTTCTAATCTTCGACTACAAAAGTTCAGCAATGTTTTATTACCTTTAAAAACCTATCAGTTTATAATTTTAAACTACAAAAATACCTTCATCTTTTATCAACTTAAAAACTTATTAAACACAAGATATATAAATTGGAAGAAACCTACCTTCCCCATGTGTCATGACCATCACATGTTAGAGGTCGGAGTTCATCAAATGGATAAGCATACTTCACATAGCTATCATATGCATGATAGAACATACTCTTTACTTTATCCCTGTGAAGAGAGTTCATAAGACTAATACAACATACAGTAATGCCCTAAATAATCGACTCCTTAACCACAGCAGTATTATTGGTAACTTTTCAGGATTTAGTCGGAAATATGGCTCTCAGTGAGAGCTTTTCGATGAATGGCAACAAGCGATATTTCCGATTAAATCCTGAAAAATTACCCATAATTCTGCTGTGGTTAAGGAGTCGATTTATTAGGGCATTACTGTAATTATAGTGTTTATGCTGATCCCCCTACTCTCAGGATCCAAATAAACATATGGGTACTCTTATTAAATTTCAAGTAGAAATATCCTGTGTATGCTGCTTATTTTGGGTCTCTATAATGTTATTTGTTTAATTCAAAATGACTGCTTTTCATATAACCACTTCAATGTGATAAAAATGATTATTAAGATTCCGACAAGAGCTAAAACAGCTTCTCTTGGTTCTTATAGGGCTAAACAAAGATTATCCTGGGAAATGACCCCATTATTTCACCCCTGTACTATTATTTAGTTTTGAGGAAATTGATCCCCTGTACTAGTACTATTATTCCACCCCTTTTGCTTATTTGGATCCCAAGACTGCATGTATATCCTCGATCTCCTGCCTAATATGAAGGGTTGATTAAATTGATTTGAATTCCAGACACTTCCAAATAATGAAATACTTTTTGATGACTTTTATGCTTAACCATATCGACACAATAGAAAACACAGTTAGCGAAGCGTAAAATTATACAGCAGTTCTAATACAATTGTATCGACCACTTGCGCTTCCGTATTTCTTCCTCTCTTAATGGCAGTTCAGTTACTTTCGACAAACGAATTCTCGTAAATGGATGCCAGCAATTTATCCAACCGGACATGACGTCATAACCACAAGTGATTAACCTACAGAAATACATTCCAGGTAAATTCATATGCAGAAGAGGCAGTATTCTCATACACAATTCGTAAGTTCGATAAGAAGTTTGAACAATCTCAAAAAAGTGTTAATCAAATCGCCTTTAATCTCACCAGAGCTGTTTAAATTAGTTGAACCGAAGGTGTTTCTGTGAAGCTTGGTGTGGGGTCTACATGTAACTAATGAAAGCCAATTCCTGTCGCGATAATTTGCAGTATATGTTTAACTGAGGAACGGACTTAAATCGCATTAAAAATTTAGCTTGATTTAGCTACATGAGCTCAAATGAGCTCTTTACTAATTAAGCTAATTTGGCACCTGCGCCTGACCTGTTCATCCAGTCATCACCATTGTCTACACAGTCTCAGAATTGGTACATGTAGATGTGCTTTAGTATGCTTATACAAGTTATAGTATTCAAATTTCAATATACAAGGTTTGAATATCGTATACTGTAGTGTTGAAACGATTAGCGATTTTAAGAGTTGACTAGTCACCAGAGGTAATTGACTACTAGTCGGACCCCTTTCGAAATTTACCATTTTGTGCCCATATATGTACATAATTTGCTATTTGTTATCGCAGTTTTGAGTATAAACCAACTTTGCATTTTCGAACGCAAAGCAAGACGTGATTTAACACTATTTGCCGTGATTATTTGGCTTAATATCACTGAAGGTTAATGGTTATTAATTGTCCCAGGTATATGATGTATTATGATAATCAAATTACCACCCAGTTGATGTATGTATCAAAACGGTGGTGACAAACACCTCATCGATCATAGAAGCGCCACAGATTACGGAGCACGTGCAACAACCGGAACTGGTGCATTAATCTATATGTTTAGTGTAAAAATGTTCCTTTAAAATTGATATGGTAACCGAGGTCTGATGGCACCCTCAATGCACATATTGCACTGACGTCACAAGTCTCGCATCAAAAGCAAACGCGTTGACAAGTTACCACTCAGATCAATTGTGTCACGCTGTGATGCTGAAATAGACACGGTCGCGATAGGTGCCGATTCTTTGAAGTTGATTATCAAAGACGGCCGTCTTTGATAATCAACTTCAAAGAATAAGCCACCGCCACGCCGACAGAAACATTGAGTTGAAATCACTGGGTTTCGCACTCATACATGACTACCGAGTACTGAAAGCAGCAATCATCGCATCAAAGGGACAACAAAGAAGGCTTTAACAAGTTAATTGTGATTGTGTATTTCGATAGCCTAACCGTTTAAATTGTTTGGTAATTCGGCAGCTACGGCACTGCTTTCACGATGGCATAAGGTGGTGGGTGTGTCCCGACTAGTCCAAGTCTTCTCGTACTAAAACCAGCTAAGATATTGGGATGGCAAGATGCTGGATTTTAGTCCGAGTTCGTCCCCATAGGCTTCTTATAACACGAGTTACGCCCAGGGTTTGTGGCGGGAATTTGTGGTGTATTTTACTCGATTTACCTAGAAAATCAATACATGATGCTATATCCATCGGAAAGAGTGACATCTTATGGTCATAATGGTGTATAATAATTTCTAACTTTAATGTTAAATTACACATAGAATATTCCGGTTGATTGCCACCAATATCGCTTTCTTTTCTGTTTGTTTACGTTTTAACTGAAAGCCGAAGTGTTCCGAAGAACTTCGGCATAGTCCAGAGTTTGTTCTGGGTACTAGTTTCCGTTTCTATATTTAGCGCGGGGTTTTCCGAACAAATGGCGAAAACTGATCACCCCAAAGTCAAATTTCCTATGTGCTTTGAGATCAATTCCCGCACTAAAAACTTAATAACAAAATGGAGGATCAGAGTGGTAGTTTTGTTGACGATTTTCGCAAGCAACTCGTCAAAATTGGAGTAAATTAGAACTCTTGTGTCTGACTTGCCATGCGTGTTGTCGTGACATTGTCGTCCATGTGTGTTTTGACTTTTGTGTTGATGAAATAATCGGAAAACCGAATCACACTGTTTCGAAATATAGTTCTTCGGTTTTAGTGGGACTTTTCAAACTTAAGGTTCAAAATTTATACAAATTTTGTTCGATGTTTTGTGTGCTTAACAAGAACAGTATGTTGCTCTGGTCACTTAGTAAGTTAGTATATATCTTAATTTCGCGGAAGTCCACCAAATGTGGGTGAAATGTCGCCGGTAGCAGCGCCATATTTATTCTAATGCTCGTTGTGTTTACACTGTTTTAAACTGTGAGAGGGTTGAAATTCCCGTAATTTATTTAATGTATTACATTTATATCTTCAATGTTTACTAAATTTATTTATTTATTGACACACATAATTATGATTACAATGGAGAATTCATAGTCATGACTGTGCGTGGTTGGTCGAAAATCTACGGAATATTTTCACCGGAAAATGCTGACCACAGTTCGCGAGGTCAACTGAGTTCGCATACTTTTAAAAATATGTCAACACTGTGGTAAATGTCTTTTTTCACATTAAATTACCGCTTTCAATTCACAACCGATGTGGGTTTCAGATCAAATATCATGTCTTCTGCGGAAAAAATCCGTTTATTGTCGCAATTGTGATATTTTATTTCATATAATTGTGGTGTTATTTGAGCGGGTCACAAACGCTTAACTCGTGTTATAAGAAGCCTATGGGGACGAACTCGGACTAAAATCCAGCATATCTTGCCATCCCAATATCTTAGCTGGTTTTAGTACGAGAAGACTTGGACTAGTCCCGACTAATCGACTAGCAGATTTCGGGATTGACAGGTCGGGCACACATCAAAAACGGTCTAGATACGTAGCTCTTTTTGTCTACTGTAGCCCGATTGAGCTACGTTTTTAATGTGATTTACACGCCTCCTGCGATTATCGCCATACAACGAAAAAAGCGCATTTCGAATTTTCGTTCATTAGTTACCACTGTACCACTGTACCACTGTCACGTCTACAAAGAAGCAAAAAACTCAACGACTCACCACAGCTTAGGCGCAATTAACGATGTTTTAATTAAGACCTGTTAGCGTTTGGTAGTGACTTTCCCGTAAATATGTTGATTTTGCCATAAAAAGTAGGCAATGATCCATTTGTTTTTGCAGGATATATCTTTTTGAAGGTCAAGAACGTCCAGTTTATGTGGCTTACCTGATTGGATAAAGCGAACAGCTTCACTCGGAGACGACTATTTGTTAAATGATTGGCGAACGCCATTCAGAGAAGACAACTACGGAAACAATATTCACAACTCTACTTTGAAATTTGGAAGCACCTCGCGTAACATTACAGTTATACAAATATGGTTGTCCATTTGTCGTTCCGGACATTCCAACAGATAGATGTTACACTGAAATCCCATTAAGAACGTACCATTAATCCCCGGCTAAATGCAACCAATCAGATTATCGCCTGCACATGGATGTTTGTGAACACAATTGCGACACAGATTTGATAAAGATTTACATTTCGATCAAGAGTTTTTGATGATCATTTCTTACCGTTTTTCATGGTAAATTGACCAAAACAAATTGATTTTGAATCGCTCAAAAGGTATTAAAGCCATGGTGATCGAGTCGTTGAGTTTTTTGCTTCTTTGTAGACATGATAGTGGTACATGTACACAACTAATGAACGAAAATTTGAAATGCGCTTTTTTCGTGGTATGGCGATAATCGCAGGAGGCGTGTAAATCACATTAAAAACATATATAGCCTTTATAGGCCTATACTATAGCTCAATCGGGCTACAGCCTACAGTAGACAAAACGAGCTACGTAGACCGTTTTTGATGTGTGCCCGACCTGATTGACTAATTTAATAATCGCGTCAACTTCGACTAGACAATTAATCGTTTCAACATTAATATACTGTTACACCCCCTCCATTCAATGATTCATTCAAATTGGTCACTTGCAAGTTGCAATTTGCATTTCAAAGTTCCACGTAAAACTAAGTGAAAACTGTGAAATAAGAGTATTAAGACCAAATTTGACAATGCCACCTCAAGGCTCAAATTAATCCCACTCACCGATATTTAAGAATGTCATCTTTGTTAAATGATTTCGACAGTCCACCAGAAGAAAATATAAAAAGCAGAAAAGCAATAATCTTGACACGTAATGTGGGCGCAGACATCTTGGGTGTGTTCGATTCTGTGAATGCTGCACCAGTTCAGAACGATCAGATTATTTTACTTTCAATTGAGATTCTAAATGTTTACTGTGAAAAAAACACATATATCACTATATTAGTACATTGTGGTCTGGATCATGTCCAGAATTATACGTAATTGTGTTTTAACTGGTTACATATCACTACAAATAATTTAATGGGACGTAATTTCATAGTACGTAAAATTGAACGATCGTAGACCGGAAGCAAGGTGCCCGACAACTTCCTTTTCCGGTGTAGTGAAATTGAACAGCACGAAGTTAGTTTTCGTCTTTGCAATCACCTCAAATTAGACCTATATCACTATCCATCGTTTTCAGAAATCAAGCGAGTGAATTCACACGGTTGTTTACTTTTTGAAAAATGTCCCCTTAGAGTTGTTAGTCGCGTTTATTGACGAGAACAAGATGTTTTTCCATGAGACCCATGTCATACTCGCCTCGGCAAGTGGGGCAAACAGATGAACAAACCCGCAAATGTGTCTATAATAGGTGAATTCGTCTGATGGGATAGGTCAATTCATCTGCATCATGTGAATGAAATCAAAATAGAGACTATAGAATGGTCTTGTCGGAAAAAAATGACATGCCATACTCAGTGGATCGTTGCCAGGTCTGGGAAATGTGAAAAATCCGCTACAAATTACAATAGGTGAATAGCTGAAATCGGCTACCCTTGATGAATTCAGCTATGTAGTATACTCTCCAACCAGTAAGTTTTATGCAGTGCAACAAAAGTACTAAAAGTTGCATCCTAAATAGGTCACAGATGTCGTGATCCCAGTCGTAAATGAGATAATCTGGCATCATTACTCTGACAGTGACATGCCCCGCTGGACAAAACAAGTGTCCATTGCCAACATGGTGTATTTGCTGTTTGGCCACGGTGTCAGATTTTGTAAAGTTCTGCAGTTGAGCACCGCACTCGAACGGCAAATACACCGCAGATGAACAGAAAGTACACGGCATGTACACCGTCGTTAGATTTATGGTTTGTATCGTCTTTTTTCAGTTTAATGAACGTACACCATGGCAACTACACCATGGCAAATTGCAAGTCCACCACGGCCAGGGATTTTTTTAGGTGTCCTCAGGGTCCGGTAAACAGCCCCATTCCCAATGGGAAAAAGGCACCTTTATTCCCAATTTTCAACCACCAAATTCCCAATTGCAGGCAGGTATATAATATAATCGGGTTTATTGAATAATTATCAATTTTTTCTGAGTTTTGTACACTCAGTCTAGTGTTGAAACGATTAATCGACTAATCGAAATCGACGCGATTATTAAATTAGTCGATTCCGAAATCGGCTAGTCGACTAGTCGGAACACACCCACCGGCAACCGCCATTATGCCATCGCGAAAGCAGTGCCGTTGCCGAATTACTGAACAATTTAAACAATCAGGCTATCGAAATACACAATCACAATTAATTAGCCTGTTAAAGCCTTCTTTGTTGTCCCTTTGATGCGATAACTGCTTTCAGTACTTGGTGGTCATGCACGAGCGCGAAACCAAAATGACCTCAACTCAATGTATTTGTCGGCGCCGTAGCGGCTTATTCTTTGAAGTTGAGACGACCGGCTTTGATAATCAACTTCAAAGAATCAGCGCCTATCGCAACCGTGTCTATTTCGGCATGACGGAATTGATCTGAGTGATAACTGGTCAACGTGTTTGCAGGTGTGCAGGACTCAACTTCAATCAATTTAGTTGTGAGGTGACATTATTAAGTTTTAAGTTTATATATTATAGTTTATTGAAGCACTATGTCAGTATATCTTTAAAGTTTATTTGTAAAATTGTGTGATATTTTTTACAACCCCCACAGGGTGAGCGTATACGATCGCACGTTCTAGATATATTGTATTATAGATATAAATATAAAGCCAACCCGCAGTCGGCCATGCTATGCATCGAATAGCGTCGCGTATTTCTAACTAAACTGCAGCCGAGTCACTTCGGAAATCCCACGTCGTTTATGGGCTGTGACTGTCCGTGATTAAGCTATGTCATATCGTGACCTTGCAATGAATACAAGGAACAACATTATGTACGCAATGCATGGCCCATTTTTAATATATGCGGACTCTATATATACAGGGAACTTTACCACATTCCGTGTCCGATATATGTACATGACATCTGCGAGCATAAAAGTCTTGTACGCACTGGTTTCTGATTGTTGCACGCGCTTCCACTCCGTAATCCGTAGCGTTTCCGCGATCGATCAGGTGTTGCCACCACCGTTTAGATACATACATCAACTGGATGGTAATTTGATTGTCATAAAACATCATATACCTGGGACAAATTAATAACCTATTAACCTTCAGTGATATTATGCCAAATAATCATGGCAAATAGTGTTAAATCACGTCTTGCTTTGCGTTCGAAAATGCAAAGTTGGTTACTGGTACTCAAAACAAACGGCAAATTATATACGTATATGAGCACAAAACGGTAAGTTTCGGAAGGGGTCCGACTAGTCGACTAGTAGTCGATTCCCTCTGGCGACTAGTCGATTCCTCAAAACCACTAATCGTTTCAACACTAACTCAGTCGATCGATATACGGCTGAAAACGCGTAGTAAATCGGCGACATCGGGGAAATGGCGACCTAACTATTAGGTTAACATGCGAATTACCTCCCCTCTACCAGTCAGCGCATTTATGAAAGAGGGATGATAACTCTAAATATATTGCCGATTTAAAACACGTGTACAGTAAATACAAGTAAATATAAGTTTATCATGTCCTTGGAAAGTCTTAGTGTCCCCATTAAGTAGTATTTAATATGTGTACTCTTGAGTGCCTAATAAAAGTACAGGTTGGAATAATAGTACAGGGCGGAAAATGTCGCGTAACTGAATAATAGTACAGGGCGGAATAAACGTACAGACTGGAAATATTAGTACCATGCATCCCAACAAAACGCACCATCTGACTGGTTTACTGATGCCATATAGTGTGACAGAAATAGTTTTGATGGATAGCCAGGTCTGTGAATCTACAGTGTGCTGATCACTGTCAACAATCAGAGTTCATTTATCTATGAATAACACAATTTAAGATTGGTGAATTATTTCTTTTGGTTAATTTAATAAACGTACAGGACCAAATAACGATCGTACAGGTTGGAATTTTACCTCGATTTTAATAATCGTACATGTATGTTTATTAGGCACTCAAGAGTACACAGCAAGGACTTGCATAAAGTTTAAAACAACTTGTCAATTTAATTCACTCCGAACTGTATTCAGTAAACTAATTGCGTAGGTGATGTAAAAACAGCATTTGTGTTTGAGTCGCGTTATACACCGAAAATTACGGTATTATTACTATTTACTTGTGTGTAACAGTGATAAGGCCTAAAAAAAAAATACCTTTGTTTCCCCTAACGGAGCTGAAAAAAATAGGTGCGGGCGAGCGGGAATTTTTTTTTTTTTTTATTTTTTTTTATTTTTTATTTTTTTTAAATCTCCCCAAAGTTCTCACTTTCCCATGTATATCTACATGTCAGGTGTGATTTGAATGCTGGAAGCTTCATTATGATATTGGAAGGAGATCAGCAAGACACAAGCCATAAAATAGAATAGCATAGTATTTATTTGTATTTAAAATCACAAAGTACAATAAAAAGAAAATATTCAATACCAATTCAATCAAAAATATCCTATACCAACATATGCTACCATTTTCACTTTAAAAGTGTTTAAAATATCGCCAACAAAACACTCCTTTTCAACGTTAAACGTTTCCTTTGAATCCAAGTCCAAACTATATTTAACGACAACGTTGTCCGTAAAACCTGTATGGTGTTCTTGAAACACGTGTAAAAACTTCTTAGCATGTGAAACTACGGTAAATTTGTTTACCGCGTCCACGAGAGAACATTTTAGAAACGTTAGCCCTAACACACTGCTGCCAACCATGGTTTGTGACGCCATGACATAGGTGAATATTCCTGTTTTGATGGAAGATTTTAGTGATGAGCCGATTGTCAAATAGAGCATTGCGCCAATTGCCGATTATTTGAGATCACAATTGGCCGATTCCCATTATTGTAATAATTATACGAGAATATGTTATATGTGTTATATAATACTTAGAATTAGAAGCAAGCAACAACCGTAGTAATATGCCAGTACACAGTATATATACATAAGTATACGTTTGGGTAAGTATATAGGTAGGTATGGGCGGACTTGTGATCGAATACAGGCACATGTCCTGCAGAGGCTGTGGTACGGGGCGTTGGTGTATTTGTTGTAATGTATTGTATCGACGAATCAATGCATTAACTTACCCATGTATTCTAGGCTATTCCACAAAAAATAGTTTGAAAGTTTGATGTAGCCACGTGCATGACGACATATCCACGAAATTGACATTTTTCTTCTGCAGCATTGCATAAAATTCTAGATTGTCTTTGACACTTGTTCTATGGCATTGCCTTTTGCCATAGCTAATTTTAAAGACATATTATGTACTTGTTCAGGTGCCTGAACCTGATAAGTTAGTATTCAGGTGCTATGCATTTTACTAACATCACCGAAAATCTCAAGCAAATCGACTGTACCACTCCATAGAAAACATTGTCTAAACTACCGTAAATTGTAAATATTTACTACTTGAATCGGGACGCTTCTATTGGCGATAAACTAACGAAAATGATTTCGCCATCGGCAGTAACTGCATTTAATTAATATATAAGAATGACGGTGTGTGTCGTCAATTTAGATATAATAATTGTACAAACAACTACCGGTACTTTGAACAAGATTATTCTCCATTTATATTTGATCACCCTACCAGAGTGTTTCACATCACTTTAAGGGCTGAATTAGATATCTTAATATAATCAGAATTTTACTGGATTTGGCATGTACCGGTAGTTCCCATTTTAGAATGACAGAATGCAGATAGTTAAAAATTGGGCATGGTCAGATTATTTTCGAGGGTGTTACTGGGTGTTATGCCCCTTTTTATATGCCCGTTTTAAAAACAGGACATTTTGTTTTTAACCCTCGGTCAGTCCATATTTCATTTCCCGATGGTAACTTTACATCATCAAATTTTGTCAGGGCAAAAAAATTAAATGTTTATTGCAAAATCAACTCACTATGTCACTTAGCTTTGATATATTTGCCAAATATATTTCTTAATATCTACTTTTAGCCTTTAGGAGTTCTATGATGACACCTGTTTTATGAGATCCATGATTATTAACCAAATTAAGCTCAACAGGACTGAGAATCTCCCAAGTTACTGTCGTGTTTTATGAAAGGGTACAAGCATTGTTATTTAATTTTTCAACAAAAATAGTTCCGTGCTACATTCTTCAAATGGATTCAGTGTCAAGAGTCATAAAATATCAGTTTGAAGAAGTGAAATAAGGATATGTCTTTAATAGATAATCCTGTGTCGCGACTAGCAAGCCTGTGATTGACAGACTCTATCATTGGATGCCTCTTTGCAATGTTAACTTTGTAAGAACCATATTTGATGCCACACTGGTCAAGGTAGAACTTTCAATATTTCAGCAACTGAATATTGAATATAAAAAAATGTCAAACTTTCCTACCAGTAACGTTAGCCAGAGTAGATTCATTGCATGATCTAACCGTCATGTCGATTGAATTAATTTCGGCGTCTACTCGTTCTTGACCTAGTTTTTCCAGCATCATTTTTGACATGTATTAGAAGCTTTTGCTCACTGGACTATATTTGAAAACTTTGCCATATATTTAACTTTTCCACATTGATCTCATACATGTACATGTACTTCTTTTTGAGAAAATTCCTTTGTGTTACAATCAAAGTAGTCTATGATGAACAACTTAGGCTAGAGTTCTTATTGCTGGCTTCGGTTAGCATGAAGACTTGTTAGATAGTATCTGAGACTGCTTTATTTGTCTAAGTTTTAGTCGCATGTCGTAACTTGTGCAAAGATATTTGACCAAGCAAGCCGTTTTCCTTCGTCCGTCTTGAATTCGCCATTGGATAACGGGAATGATCTAAGAAATTTTATACTTAAATTATAAAAAGATATTTGCTGCCAATTTATATAAAACTACCTGAAAGTGGCCTTTATTCAGTGGCCTGCCTGCTTAAATTAGCACACCAAATAAATTGGTAAAACCTACACCGTTATAATATCTGCCGCATTAGGCCAAAAAAAAAAACATGTCTGTTTCCGATAACATGGGGAAAATTTTCCAGGTAGGCAGGCAGGGTTTTTTGTTTTTTTACACTTTTTTTTTTTTTTTAACCGGCCATTTGAAAGTGATAAAATAGTGTAGTACACCCATTTAACATGTATTATAAAATTGGCATGCTTTTATACATGCTAACTGGTAATATATTATGCAGCTTGCTGGACTATTATGTCATGTATTAGGTGTTAAAGATATTTTCTAGCTCTAGTATGTGCTCCAGTGTGAAAATTCAATGTATTAGGCTATGGCCATGGGTTTAGAGTTATTCCTCTTACATACATGTAGTCCATGCAGATACCAGCCCACAATGCAACAGTAGCATCTGATACCTTTATTTACAAATTACATGTGACCAGAACAATGTTACTGACTGTTCTTGGATATGCAGGAATAAACATGCTTTGTTCCAATCTTCCCCTGAATATCTCTGGTGTAGATTGGGCCTGAGGTTACACATTTTATGCCATTCTATTCATCACTGCCGACGAAATTTTCCAGGTGTTGGTGTTGACAGAGATCGTTTTATGGAATAAATACTTGCCATTTCAATAAAACCTATTGTATTTTCATCCCCTCTTATTTCTCTTCATAGATGATCATTATTTTTCAGTGACAACTTGTCCATATTACCAAAATCACTAACTTGTATTGTGGTTTCAAGTCACCTATTTCCGACTTATTTTGTTTCAATCCCGGAAAGTTTTAAATAGCAGAATTGATTACCTGCCAACTTTCAGTGTAATTAACAGCAAGTTATCAAATAATCCTTACATGCAGTACATGTATGCACATCAGATGATCAGAAATGTATGTTTAATACTTGCATACAGTGCGAGTTGTTTCTATCAGTGGTACATTGTATCTGCTACTTGGTCGGAAAACATCAAAGAGAGTCTGTCGTAGATAGTTACAGAGTTTATTCACGTGACCCACTGATGCGTTTGGTTGGTGACACAGTGACCCAGTTGTTGTGTCATTCATAACAGACAGTTGTTTATTTAAAGTGGGTTAAAATCGGGTTTATGTGAATATTCAAGGATGCCAATGCATTTTAATCTTTGATGACGATTTCGTCATGTCAATGTTGATGGTGATTTCGGCTTTTGACGACGCTAATTTCCAGGACTGATTACGTAATACGGACTGTCATTTTCCCGCCAAAAACGCACATGCTTTTCACTGTTTTGTCGCGAACAGATGGTCTTTCAGACAAGTTTTGCCCCAATTAGGCGAGGAAGTTAAGGGAGCTACCGGTATAATTAATACATTGTACTTTTTAAAATACACAGCAGTGTACACAGCCCACAAAAGACGGGGGGATTTCCGTAGTGACTTGTCAGGGTAGAGTTTGATTTAAGCCAGGTATTCACTACGTAGCATGGTCGACCAATAGTTGTCTTATTAAAATCAAGAAAGCGCGATCGCGCACATGGCCTACACATCGTAACACATGCGTCAGGTGTGTATGCGATTGGTGGTTAGTTCTGCTGTTGGTATTGGGAAAACCATAGCCATCAACTCGGACAGAAAGGTTACTTTGGACTTCGTGAAAAAAAAAATAAAATTGAGGCCGGCAAGAAAATCTCAGCCAGGCCGGGTACCGGAAACAGAGACGTTTTTTTTTTTGGCCTTACCCCAAGTGACCACACCAAATTTTTTTTAAATCTGTCCTGTGGTTCTGGGAGAAAAATCGCGAATAGACTGTTAACACTTTGACTGCTAACTCCCATTCAATTAAATGCAAAAAGTACAAGATAACTCAGTCGGCATTCAATGTTTTAA
The DNA here is from genome assembly GCA_032622095.1 of Siphonodentalium dalli. Classification (NCBI taxonomy): domain Eukaryota; kingdom Metazoa; phylum Mollusca; class Scaphopoda; order Gadilida; family Siphonodentaliidae; genus Siphonodentalium; species Siphonodentalium dalli. The sequence continues at coordinate 109,474,641 of CP136067.1, read as the reverse complement.
CGTTTATATATATAGATAACCTGCTTTGATTACGTTTGTCATCTCATTTGAACTCTCCAGAAGTAAAGTGTATGTATAATCTACTAAACTGTCTGGCTTAAGGTAGTTCATAAAGTAATACCAGTAGATGCTGTTCAGTGGTCTATGTTATGATGAAGAAACTTGCCCTATCTGATAACTGATGTATAAATCATCAGATCCTCATTTATAAAACTGAACATAGATGACACTGAAGGATTATCATTGAATTCATATCTTTGTTATGACATCACTTAGCAGCCTTTGAAATTGACATTTTTCTTCTGCAGCATTGCATAAAATTCTAGATTGTCTTTGATACTTCTTCTATGGCATTGCCTTTTGCCATAGCTAATTTTAAAGACATTATGTACTTGATCAGGTGCCTGAAACTGATGTTAGAATTCGTGTGCTATGCCAACTGGAGGAATGCAGCATTTTACTAACATCACCGAAAATCTGAAGCAAATCGACCGTACCACTCCATAGAAAACATTGTCTGAACTATGATAAATTGTAAATATTTACTACTTTAATCGGAATGCTTCTATTGGCGATAAACTAACGAAAATGATTTCGCCATCGGCAGTAACTGCATTTAATTAATATATAAGAATGACGGTGTGTGTTGTCAATTTAGATATAATTGTACAAATAACTACCAGTACTTTGAACAAGATTATTCTCCATTTCTATTTTATCACCCTACCGGAGTGTTTCACATCACTTTAAGGGCTGAATTAGATATCTTAATATAATCAGAATTCTACTGGATTTGGCATGTACCGGTAGGTCCCATTTTAGAATGACAGAGAATGGAGATAGTTAAAAATTGGGCATGGTCAGATTATTTTCGAGGGGGTTATGCCCCTTTTTATATGCCTGTTTTAAAAACAGGACATTTTGTTTTTAACCCTCAGTCAGTCCATATTTCATTTCCCGATGGTAACTTTACATCATCAAATTTTTTCAGGCCAAAACAATTAAATGTTTATTGCAAAATCAACTCACTATGTCACTTAGCTTTGATATATTTGCCAAATATATTTCTTAATATCTACTTTTAGCCTTCAGGAGTTCTATGATGACACCTGTTTTATGAGATCATGATTATTAACCAAATTAAGCTCAACAGGACTGAGAATCTCCCAAGTTACTGTCGTGTTTTATGAAAGGGTACACCAATTGTTGAATTTTTCAACAAAAATGGTTCCGTGCTACATTCTTCAAATGGATTCAGTGTCAAGAGTCATAAAATATCAGTTTGAAGAAGTGAAATAAGGATATATTTCTTTAATAGATAATCCTGTGTCGCGACTAGCAAGCCTGTGATTGACAGACTCTATCATTGGATGCCTCTTTGCAATGTTAACTTTGTAAGAGCCATATTAGATGCCACACTGGTCAAGGTAGAACTTTCAATATTTCAGCAACTGAATATTGAATATAAAAAAATGTCAAACTTTCCTACCAGCAACGTTAGCCAGAGTAGATTCATTGCATGATCTAACCGTGATGTCGATTGAATTAATTTCGGCGTCTACTCGTTCTTGACCTAGTTTTTCCAGCATCATTTTTGACATGTATTAGAAGCTTTTGCTCACTGGACTATATTTGAAAACTTTGCCATATATTTAACTTTTCCACGTTGTTCTCATACATGTACTGTACTTCTTTTTTGAGAAAATTCCTTTGTGTTACAATCAAAGTAGTCTGTGATGAACAACTTAGGCTAGAGTTCTTATTGCTGGCTTCGGTTAGCATGAAGACTTGTTAGATAGTATCTGAGACTGCTTTATTTGTCTAAGTTTTAGTCGCATGTCATAACTTGTGCAAAGATATTTGATCAAGCAAGCCGTTTTCCTTCGTCCATCTTGAATTCGCCATTGGATAACGGGAATGATCTAAGAAATTTTATACTTAAATTATAAAAAGATATTTGCTGCCAATTTATATAGAACTAGCTGAAAGTGGCCTTTATTCAGTGGCCTGCCTGCTTGCTCAAATTAGCACACCAAATAAATTGGTAAAACCTACACCGTTATAATATCTGCCGCATTACCCCAAGTGACCACACCAAATTTTTTTTTAATCTGTCCTGGGGTTCTGGGAGAAAAATCGCGAATAGACTTAACACTTTGACTGCTAACTCCCATTCAATTAAATGCAAAAGTACAAGATAACTCAGTCGGCATTCAATGTTTTAACGTTTATATATATAGATAACCTGCTTTGATTAAGTTTGTCATCTCATTTGAACTCTCCAGAAGTAAAGTGTATGTATAATCTACTAAACTGTCTGGCTTAAGGTAGTTCATAAAGTAATACCAGTAGATGCTGTTCAGTGGTCTATGTTATGATGAAGAAACTTGCCCTATCTGATAACTGATGTATAAATCATCAGATCCTCATTTATAAAACTGAACATAGATGACACTGAAGGATTATCATTGAATTCATATCTGTTGTGACATCACTTAGCAGCCTTTGAAATTGACATTTTTCTTCTGCAGCATTGCATAAAATTCTAGATTGTCTTTGATACTTCTTCTATGGCATTGCCTTTTGCCATAGCTAATTTTAAAGACATATTATGTACTTGATCAGGTGCCTGAAACTGATAAGTTAGAATTCAGGTGCTATGACAACTGGAGGAATGCAGCATTTTACTAACATCACCGAAAATCTCAAGCAAATCGACCGTACCACTCCATAGAAAACATTGTCTGAACTAAGATAAATTGTAAATATTTACTACTTTAATCGGAACGCTTCTATTGGCGATAAACTAACGAAAATGATTTCGCCATCGGCAGTAACTGCATTTAATTAATATATAAGAATGACGGTGTGTGTTGTCAATTTAGATATAATTGTACAAATAACTACCAGTACTTTGAACAAGATTATTCTCCCATTTCTATTTTATCACCCTACCGGAGTGTTTCACATCACTTTAAGGGCTGAATTAGATATCTTAATATAATCAGAATTTTACTGGATTTGGCATGTACCGGTAGTTCCCATTTTAGAATGACAGAATGCAGATAGTTAAAAATTGGGCATGGTCAGATTATTTTCGAGGGTGTTACTGGGTGTTATGCCCCTTTTTATATGCCCGTTTTAAAAACAGGACATTTTGTTTTTAACCCTCAGTCAGTCCATATTTCATTTCCCGATGGTAACTTTACATCATCAAATTTTTTCAGGGCAAAAAAATTAAATGTTTATTGCAAAATCAACTCACTATGTCACTTAGCTTTGATATATTTGCCAAATATATTTCTTAATATCTACTTTTAGTCTTTAGGAGTTCTATGATGACACCTGTTTTATGAGATCCATGATTATTAACCAAATTAAGCTCAACAGGACTGAGAATCTCCCAAGTTACTGTCTTGTTTTATGAAAGGGTACACGCATTGTTATTGAATTTTTCAACAAAAATGGTTCCGTGCTACATTCTTCAAATGGATTCAGTGTCAAGAGTCATAAAATATCAGTTTGAAGAAGTGAAATAAGGATATGTCTTTAATAGATAATCCTGTGTCCGACTAGCAAGCCTGTGATTGACAGACTCTATCATTTGATGCCTCTTTGCAATGTTAACTTTGTAAGAACCATATTAGATGCCACACTGGTCAAGGTAGAACTTTCAATATTTCAGCAACTGAATATTGAATATAAAAAAATGTCAAACTTTCCTACCCGTAACGTTAGCCAGAGTAGATTCATTGCATGATCTAACCGTCATGTCGATTGAATTAATTTCGGCGTCTACTCGTTCTTGACCTAGTTTTTCCAGCATCATTTTTGACATGTATTAGAAGCTTTTGCTCACTGGACTATATTTGAAAACTTTGCCATATATTTAACTTTTCCACATTGATCTCATACATGTACATGTACTTCTTTTTTGAGAAAATTCCTTTGTGTTACAATCAAAGTAGTCTATGATGAACAACTTAGGCTAGAGTTCTTATTGCTGGCTTCGGTTAGCATGAAGACTTGTTAGATAGTATCTGAGACTGCTTTATTTGTCTAAGTTTTAGTCGCATGTCGTAACTTGTGCAAAGATATTTGATCAAGCAAGCCGTTTTCCTTCGTCCGTCTTGGATTCGCCATTGGTTAACGGGAATGATCTAAGAAATTTTATACTTAAATTATAAAAAGATATTTGCTGCCAATTTATATAGAACTAGCTGAAAGTGGCCTTTATTCAGTGGCCTGCCTGCTTGCTCAAATTAGCACACCAAATAAATTGGTAAAACCTACACCGTTATAATATCTGCCGCATTACCCCAAGTGACCACACCAAATTTTTTTTTAATCTGTCCTGGGGTTCTGGGAGAAAAATCACGAATAGACTTAACACTTTGACTGCTAACTCCCATTCAATTAAATGCAAAAAGTACAAGATAACTCAGTCGGCATTCAATGTTTTAACGTTTATATATATAGATAACCTGCTTTGATTAAGTTTGTCATCTCATTTGAACTCTCCAGAAGTAAAGTGTATGTATAACCTACTAAACTGTCTGGCTTAAGGTAGTTCATAAAGTAATACCAGTAGATGCTGTTCAGTGGTCTATGTTATGATGAAGAAACTTGCCCTATCTGATAACTGATGTATAAATCATCAGATCCTCATTTATAAAACTGAACATAGATGACACTGAAGGATTATCATTGAATTCATATCTGTTGTGACATCACTTGGCAGCCTTTGAAATTGACATTTTCCTTCTGCAGCATTGCATAAAATTCTAGATTGTCTTTGATACTTCTTCTATGGCATTGCCTTTTGCCATAGCTAATTTTAAAGACATATTATGTACTTGTTCAGGTGCCTGAAACTGATAAGTTAGAATTCAGGTGCTATGCCAACTGGAGGAATGCAGCATATTACTAACATCACCGATAATCTCAAGCAAATCGACCGTACCACTCCATAGAAAACATTGTCTGAACTATGGTAAATTGTAAATATTTACTACTTTAATCGGAACGCTTCTATTGGCGATAAACTAACGAAAATGATTTCGCCATCGGCAGTAACTGCATTTAATTAATATATAAGAATGACGGTGTGTGTTGTCAATTTAGATATAATTGTACAAATAACTACCAGTACTTTGAACAAGATTATTCTCCATTTCTATTTGATCACCCTACCGGAGTGTTTCATAACACTATAAGGGCTGAATTAGATATATTAATATAATCAGAATTCTACTGGATTTGGCATGTACCGGTAGGTCCCATTTTAGAATGACAGAGAATGCAGATAGTTAAAAATTGGGTATGGTCAGATTATTTTCGAGGGGGTTATGCCCCTTTTTAGCTCAACTTACTTTTGTAAGTTTGAGAGCTATTGCTATGGCTTGGCGTCCGTGTGTGCGTGTGTCCGTCAACAATTTCCTTTGGCGCGGGCTACAGGTCGTACCTTTGGTCTGATCTTTATGAAATTTTGCATGAATGTTGACATTGACATGTAGATGGGAACGAGTCATTTTGGGGTCATTCGGCCAAAAAACATGGCCGCTGGTGGCCATCTTGGATTTCAAAATTCAATCCATTGGCGCGGGCTACAGGTCGAACTGTTCGTTTGATCATCATGAAATTTGTCATGGATGTTAATATTGACATGTAGATGGGAACGAGTCATTTTGGGGTCGTTCGGCCACAAAACATGGCCGTCAGTAGCCATCTTGGATTTTACTCTTTACATGACTAAATCCTTTGGTGCGGGCTACAGGTCGTAGCTTTGGTCGGAACTTCATGAAATTTGTCATGGATGTTAACAATGACATGTAGATGGGAACGAGTGATTTTGGGGTTGTTCGGCCAAAAAACATGGCCGCCAGCAGCCATCATGGATTTTACTCTTTGCATGACTAAATCCTTTGGCGCGGGCTACAGGTCGTACCTATGGTCTGATCTTTATGAATTTTGTCATGAATATTGATATTGACATGTAGATGGGAACGAGTCATTTTGGGGTCATTCGGCCAAAAAACATGGCCGCTGGTGGCCATTTTGGATTTCAAAATTCAATCCATTGGCGCGGGCTACAGGTCGTGCTGTTCGTCTGATCATCATGAAATTTGTCATGGATGTTAATATTGACATGTAGATGGGAACGAGTGATTTTGGGGTCGTTCAGCCAAAAAACATGGCCGCCAGCAGCCATCTTGGATTTTACTCTTTGCATGACTAAATTCTTTGGCGCGGGCTACAGATTGTAGCTTTAGTCAGAACTTCATGAAATTTGTCATGGATGTTAACAATGACATGTAGATGGGAACGAGTGATTTTGGGGTCGTTCGGCCAAAAAACATGGCCGCCAGCAGCCATCTTGGATTTTACTCTTTGCATGACTAAATCCTTTGGCGCGGGTTACAGGTCGTACCTTTGGTCTGACATTTATGAAATTTGTCATGGATATTGACATGTATATGGGAACGAGTCATTTTGGGGTCATATGGCCAAAAAACATGGCCGCTGGCAGCCATCTTGGTTTTCAAAATTCAATCCATTGGCGCGGGCTACAGGTCGTACTGTTTGTCTGATCATCATGATATTTATCATGGATGTTAATATTAACATGTAGATGGGAACGAGTCATTTTGGGGTCGTTTGGCTTAAAAAACATGTCCGCCAGCAGCCATATTGGATTTTACTCTTTGCATGACTAAATCCTTTGGTGCGGGCTACAGGTCGTAGCTTTGGTCGGAACTTCATGAAATTTGTCATGTATGTTAACAATGACATGTAGATGGGAAACGAGTCATTTTGGGGTCGTTCAGCCGAAAAACATGGCCGCCAGCAGCCATCTTGGATTTTACTCTTTGCATGACTAAATCCATTGGCATAGGCTACAGGTCATACCTTTGATCAGATCATTATGAGATTGGTAAAGGCTGTAGATGGGAACAAGTCATTTTGGGGTAATTCGGAAAAAAACATGGCTGCCGGTTGCCATTTTAGAATTTACTCTTTGCATCAATAAATCCTTTGGCACACCATAATCACCACATCCCTGATCCGATCATTATGAAACCTGTTATGAATGTTGATATTGACATGTACATCTAGTCTTACTTAGACATTTCAATTAGCACTTTTCCTATTCCTCCATTTACTGTCGACCATTAAATTATTCCCCTACCTAAGTTGAGCTACAGTGTCATTGACACTTTCATTATATGCCCGTTTTAAAAACAGGACATTTTGTTTTTAACCCTCGGTCAGTCCATATTTCATTTCCGGATGCTAACTTTACATCATCAAATTTTTTCAGGGCAAAAAAATTAAATGTTTATTGCAAAATCAACTCACTATGTCACTTAGCTTTGATATATTTGCCAAATATATTTCTTAATATCTACTTTTAGCCTTTAGGAGTTCTATGATGACACCTGTTTTATGAGATCCATGATTATTAACCAAATTAAGCTCAACAGGACTGAGAATCTCCCAAGTTACTGTCGTGTTTTATGAAAGGGTACACGCATTGTTATTGAATTTTTCAACAAAAATAGTTTAGTGCTACATTCTTCAGATGGGGCGTAGTGTCAGAGTTTTAAAATTATCAGTTTGAAATAAGCACATACATGTATGTCTTTATTAACAGATAATCTCACGTCTCAAGCCTGTGACTGACCCGGCTCAATTTATGCAAACTTCTATCAGTTTTATGCTTCTTTGTAACGTAAACTTTGTAGGAGCCATACTAAATGCCATACTGACACTGGTCAAGGTAGAACTTTCAATATTTCAGCAACTGAAAAATTTATATAAAAAGTCAATTTCCTACCAGTACCTTACAAGTACCTTGTTAGCAGAAAAGTTATTATTGTTGGCCTAAACCGGTTTTGACCCGCTCAAGTTATACAATCTTCTGTCAGTTGATGTCTTAATGCCAATAATTGACTGGCAATAACATTTAAAATGTCATGATTGTCAAATGTGAATTCATTTCAATGTCTACTCGTTCAAGACTTAGTTTTTCTAGCATCATTTTTTACATGTGTTATTCGCTACTCACTAGACCAAATTTGGAGCCTTATGCCATATATTTGACCATATTGATCGCATACTAATGTTGGCCAGAGTAGATATTCATGGCATGATCTAACCGTTACCTACCGTACCTTGTTGGTGAAAACATTTTTTGTTGGCCTAAACCAGATTTTGACCAGCTCAAATTGTACAATCTTCTGTCAGTTGACGTCTTAATGCCAATAATAGACCGGCAATAACATCTAAAATGTCATGTCAAATGTGAATTCATTTCAGCATCTTGACTCGTTCTTGTCTTTGTTTTTCCAGCATCATTTTTGACATGTTTTAGAAGCTTTTGCTCACTGGACTAAATTTGAAAACTTAGCCATATCATTGACTTTTCCACATTGATCGCATACTTCCTTTTTTTTTTGGAGAAAATTCCTTTGTGTTACAAACAAAGCAGTCTGTGATGAACAACTTAGGCTAGAATTCTTATTGCTGGCTTCCGTTAGCATGAAGACTTGTTAGATAGTATCTGAGACTGCTTTATTTGTCTTAAATCTCATAACTCATGCATGATAAATGTATATCGGATCAAGCAAGCCGTTTTCCTTCGCCATAATTTCCTACCAGTACCTACATGTACCTTGTTAGAAGAAACATAATTTTTATTGATTGTCTTAAACCAGATTTTGACCAGCTCAAGTTGTATAATATTTTGTTAGTTGATGTCTTAATGCCAATAATTGACTGGCAATAACATTTAAAATCTCATGGTTGTGGAATGAAAATTCATTTCAATGTCTCGACTCGTTCAAGACTTAGTTTTTCTAGCATAATTATTTGCATGTGTTAGTTGCTACTCACGAGACCAAATTTGAAGCTCTATGCCATATATTTGACTTTTCCATGTTGATCTCATGCCTCTTTTTTTTTTGGAGAAAATTCCTTTGTGTTACAATCAAAGCAGTCTGTGATGAACAACTTAGGCTAGAGTTCTTATCGCTGGCTTCGGTTAGCATGAAGACTTGTTAGATAGTATCTGAGACTGCTTTATTTGTCTAAGTTTTAGTCCCATGTCATGAGCTTGTAAAGGTAACTTAATCCATTAGACCTGAACAGATTATTCAATAATTTAATTCAAAGTAGGTTCAAGTTTGGTTGAATAATCTCAGGATCCAAATAAAAGGTGCAGAATAAAAGTAGGGGTTGGAAAATATCCCAGAATCAAATGAGAGTAGTGGGCAGAATAAAAGTAGGGGTGGGAAAACTGAAACTGATGTACATACAGTAATGCACTAACTAATCGACTCAGTGAGAGCTTTCCGATGAATGGCAACAAGCCATATTTCCGACTAAATCCTGAAAAGTTACCCATAATTCTGCTGTGGTTAAGGAGTCGATTATTTATGGCATTACTGTACAGCGTTGGTTCTTCTATTAAACAATCATTAGAATATAACCAAGCCTTCATTGAAATGATAATGGTGATTGGAACTTGGATGTGAATCCAGTCAATAAGATAAGTTATATCATTGTTGATAATTAGCTCCCCCTGAAGGAGTCTGAATATTACAAAATAGTATCATTCTTCATAATCTCTAAGCAGGGAAAGAAGATACCATGCCATTGGACTTCTGACACAGAAGATAATCTTAAAATAATTAGGCTATAAAAGATGAAACTAAAGAGAAAATGTTTGTTTAGATGCCGAGAGTACATACTGTAGGGTAGTTCTTTGGGAAGAATATAAAGGGAAATTTATTTCAACAGGATCAAGCATTCTGTTTTCCTCATTTGTACAGGTTTGTCCTGAATTTATTATTGATCAACTGAAATGATTTAAGAAATTTTCAACAAATATAAAAAATAAACTGCTTTGATTAAGTTTGTTGCAGCATTTGAACACTCCAGAAGTGTATCTATAACCTACTAAACTGGCTTAAGTTTGGTTAATGAAGTAATAGCAGTACTAGTAGATGGTGTCTCTTCTATGTGATGATGACAAAACTTGCCCTATCTGATGCCTGATGGAAAATCATCAGATCCTCATTTATAAAAACTGAACATAGATCAGACTGCAAATAAAAGATACTTCTGCTTCAAGCACTTGTGAAGTTTTGTTTGAACTTGACCGGAAACATCACTATTTAATTTTTATGAATAATCTCAAGTATACTCACCAGGCAACATGGAGGGGGGGGGGGTGGGGGGGACAATATCCACATGCAACTGGTTTTATCCACTTGTTTTTCTTTTGTAGTTATGGCCTCGGCAAAAAGCCACCTTTGCAGGAGATGCTCATCATACTCTGCACTTGTTTTCCCTAAACCCCCCCCCCCCCCCCAACACTCCCCTCCCATAGAAGTTTTTTGGGGCGGGTGGTATATTGGAAATAGCTTATCCGTTTGCGCATGGTCTCAACTTTGCCTGAACTTTTATTCCTACATTTTTTGGTCAATTTTGTTTAGACTTGGCAGATATTTAGTACCATGGGATTAATCTGCGATTATTAGCTCTGTCCAACTTTTTTTTTAGCTCACCTGAGACAGTCTCCGGTGCAGCTATAGTCATCACTCCTGTCCGTCATCCGTCCGTCAACAATTCTTTGAACATCTTCTCTGGAACCATAAGACCAAATGGGTTCATATTTGGTGTGGATGTTCCCTAGGTGACTCTCATTCAGATTTGTTCAAATGAGGTCACTGGGTCAAATAGTTGCGAAGCCAGGGCCATAACTCTTTCCCACCATAGTAATTTTTTTAAACATCTTTAGAACGATAAGACTGAATAGTTTCATATTTGGTGTGGTTGTTCTCTATAAATAAATATATATATATATATAATATATTGTTTTAACATTTTTTGAAAATTGAAAAACTAATGCCATTACATTTCTGAAGGTTGTGCCGCCTGGCCCTTCACTCAAGTTCACTGCTTCTTCCACCCTGGTCCCAAAAATAATATTTACTCAAATTCTTGACAGAATCATTAATAAGAAGCATTTACTTTGGCTCTAGCTGTATGTGGGGTATGCCTTCACATGTCAAGTGAAATCTGACATTTTTATAAACATTCCCTGGAGATCTGCTTGAGGTCATTAATTCCCAATTACAACAACAATCTACCATATGTATTCAAATCTTTCAACAGGACATTTAACACTCCCACATCCACCACCTCACTAGAACATATTTGGCAAACTTGAAAAGTGTCCTTTGAAGGAAGTTCAAGGAACCACCAGCTCTATTAGCTCATATTTAATATTGAGGCTCCTTTGGTGATTGGGATTCAGATTTGTTCAATCAGGGTCACCAGGTCAAGTAGGTGCAAGGCCAGCTACATTACTCTTTCTCTCCATAGTAATTCATGATATGTCTTCTATGCAAGAACCAAATGGCCTATTTTTCTTAAGAATATATAGGGAAATTTATTTTAACTTGATCAAGCAAGCTGTTTTCCTCATCCGTACAGGTTCATCCTGAATTTATTATCATTGATCAACAGGAATGATTTAAGAAATTTTCAACATAAATATAAAAAATAACCTGCTTTGATTAAGTTTGTTGCATCATTTGAACACTCCAGAAGTGTATATATAACCTACTAAACTGTCTGGCTTAAGTTGGTTAATAAAGTAATACCAGTACTAGTAGATGGTGTAGTCTGTTCTATGTGATGATGACAAAACTTGCCCTATCTGATACCTGATGGAAAGACATCAGATCCTCATTTATAAAACTGAACATAGATCAGACTGCAAATAAAAGAGACTTATGCTTCAAGCGCTTGTGAAGTTTTGTTTGAACTCGACCGGAAACATTACTATTTAATTTTTAGGCCTAACTTGCGAATAATCTCAAGTATACTCACCAGGCAACATGGAGGGGGGTGGGGACAACATCCACATGCAACTGGTTTTATCCACTTGTTTCTTTTGTTCAGTAATGCCCTAATTAATCGACTGCTTAATTAGCAGAATTATGGGTAACTTTTCAGGATTTAGTTGGAAATATGGCTTGTTGCCATTCATCAGAGCTTTCCGATGAATGGCAACAAGCCATACCGGTATTTCCGAATTAATCCTTAAAAGTTACCCATAATTCCGCTGTGGTTAAGCAGTCGATTAATTAGGCCATTACTGTAGTTGTGGCCTCAGCAAAAAGCCACCTTTGCAGGAGATACTCGGCACTTTTTATACCCTGCACCCCTCCCCTCCCATAGTAGTTGGGGGGGGGTTGTATATTGGAAAAAGCTTATCCGTCTGCGCATGGTCTCTACTTTGCCTGAACTTTTATTCCTACATTCAGGCCTGGAAATCTCATGGCGGGCTGCCCGCCTACAGCCCGCCTAGAATTTTCCAAGGCGGGCTTTTTATAGCCCGCCTCGCCTACGATAGGACATGGGGACTGTGCGCATGCGTGACCTGACGGTAATGTCAAATGGGAATTATATCGGAATCAGTAAATCCCGGAACGAACTGTTTCGTAAATCTGATCTTTTGATCGATTCTCACACATTTTATGACCAAAATAAATTATTTCTCTTCATAAGATTGAGCTTACAATATATTTCACTGGATAAAATGAACACATGTTTGTTGATGGCGAGAACGAAATGACACTGTCCCAATTAAGTTCAACCTTTCGTTCCGATTCCGGTTCCTATCAGTGAAAATTGTATTTAGCTTGCAGCCGTCTTTTATCGCTTCGATTGACAATATTTTAATATAATTAGCTAAATGTATCCACGTATTCTAGTTTACACTGTTATTCAGTTATTAAAGTTCAGAAACTATTTTCTATGTCCCCAATTGCAAACACCCAGTAAATCTCTAGATAGCGACCTGACCGCTGCAAGCAGCAGTCTGCGATCGGCAATGGAATATGGATTACTTTGAGAGAAACAGCAGTCAATATTCAAATGCAAATATACTGGTGTTAATATTGTTCTTGATTGTGTATTTTATGTAAAATTACACTTTCATGGAGAATGCTTTTAACCTGGACAAACTCACCCAATTCAGTTGCATGGGTTGGACACCGACTGACAAATTGTTGAGTACAAACACTCTTACATTTTGTCTCTGGTTCATATAAATTATCATATTCATAACATACAAAACATAGTTAAATATTCACCATACCATAATTACTGTGGGGGGTTTTGACATTCACAACTCTGTGAACACTGTGTTTCCACATGAAAAAAAATAATTTAGATGGAGTTATACGACATCAAAAATAGACAAACTAACGGCAGTAGTAACTCAGATCAAATAAATCATTTTAAACTTCAAAAGTTGAGGAGGGCTATAGCCCTCCTATGCATATCTAGGAGGGCTATTAATAGCCCTCCTGGATTTTCTAGATCGCCAGCCCTGTACATTTTTTTGGTCAATTTTGTTTAGACTTGGCAGATATTTAGTACCATGGGAACCTGTGCGTCTGCGATTATTAGGTCCGGCCAATTAAGAAATTGTTGGCAACATACATTATTTTGTACAAGATTGTGTTCCTCTATTTTCCAGTTAATGTTTTTGAAACTTGTTTGGTACCATGTGAACCTGTGTACATGCGACTAGAGGTCCTTACGATATTCTTTTAGTGAAGTTGTCCCCCTTTTTCGACTTGACTTTTTCATAACATGCATAATCTTGTCAGAGCTTGTAGTAATTGCTTATTTTTTTTCTCGAAAAAGCAAATATATGTTAAAATGGCAACTCTTAATGTTGCCCAATTGTACTGCAGGGTTATCCTTAGTCCCACCTACAATGTACATGTGTAGTTTATATTGTTAAATATTCACACGATTGGAGCATGGTGCCTTCAAAATATTTAGTGTACAAAGGGAATGTCTAGATTTCCTTCATAAACCAAGTTTGTGAATGGTAGGTGATTTGGGAATTTTTATGATTGGAAATTTGTGTGGGGGAATCAATAATTCGCGAATTCAAATACAAATATTAAAGGTATACAACTCTATTTGCATATTTCAGGATGTTGATGCCAAAGAAGAATCGAGTGGCTATCTTTGAATACCTGTTCAAGGAGGGAGTGCTGGTCGCAAAGAAAGATTATATAGCACCCAAGCATGCGGATATTGACGTGCCGAACCTTCATGTCATTAAAGCCTTGCAGGTGATTTGTTACAAAAGTTTTCGGTTTGAAAGATAAGCTCACCCCTTGAGAAATTCTATAAGCAGAGATCTGTCGCTACCTGCATCATACTGTGCGCGTGTGAATTGTGCTGTTACATGGCTGATGTATGGTTGTGCTCTACATGTAATGGTACATGTATGTGTCCATCCGTCCTTTTTAAATGGTTTCTGGATATCTCCAGTCGAGGATTATTCTCTGTTATGGGGAAAAGGTCCCGGGCCTGGGAATTTTGCGCAATAGAGGCTCATAATTGGGTATATAGTGAGATTATAGGAACAAGCATTTAATTGTGAAACCCAGTGTAAATACAGTAATCAAAACAGTTCAATGCATTTCTTATGATTTGTTTTTTTGCTGTTTTATTATAATGGAGTGTCAGAAAGGACATAAAAATTGTTATAAAACGAATGGGAAGTCCTATCTTTTGTTCTGAAAACAAGAGAATATCTGTAATGCCCAAAGTTATTGTTCCTATATTGATTATTGATAACTCTCCAGTTAGGACATTTGATGTGTTCAAACCATTGTTATGTAAACAAAACTGTTAAACAAACATCGCTGATCACATACAGTAATGATCTAATTTATCGACTTCTTAACCACAGCATAATTATGGGTAATTTTTTTCAGGATTTAGTCGGAAATATGGCTTGTTGCCATTCATCGGAAAGCTCTCGCCGAGAACTTTCCAATGAATGGCAACAAGCCATATTTCCGACTAAATCCTGAAAAATTACCCATAATTCTGCTGTTGTTAAGCGGTCAATTACTTTGGGCATTACTGTATCTGTAAATTCTGAGTTTTGAGGTCAATCTTTTTGATAGTAAATGGTTCTCATTTTCATCCGTTGTTGGCTAAAAAAAAAATCCCTGCATGTAATATTTTTTAAAAGAACACCATAGTCGGTATATGAGCATATTCATTAGGGATAAGGCAAAAAAAAAAGATAGTAGGTTTCCGATAACGGAGTGAAAAAATTAGGGTAGGTAGGTAGGGAATTTTTTTTTAAATTTTTTTTGATATTTTTTATCCAGCTGCAGAAATATTGAATAACCTCGACCGAAGTGACATAAAATGCCAGCTTGTGTTGTGGGGAAAGTATTACTTGATGAATACAGTGGAAATATACATTAAGATTGATGAAAGATCAAACTTACTTCATGCTTTTAAAAGTATGTTATTTATTATTCACATACCACATTTTCATAAACTTGGTACGAAATTGATGTCACTAACTTTTATTAGAATTTTACCCATAATACCACCATTATACCATACTTGTATTGTGACGACTACATCTTGTATGGAGGTAGCCAGTACACCCAACCTAGCATGCCTGGTTTTTGGAAACAGTAGCTGTATCCATACTTAAACATATGTGGTGATAACCTCTATACATGTACATTGTATATATACAGATACACTCGCACCATGTCTGTTGATAGTGTTCCTACTGGTACTCTCGGGCTCCAAATAAAAGTGCAGGCCCAAATAATAGTGCATGGGGAAAATTACATTGAAAGTTAATAACAGTACAGACCCAAATAATAGCACAGGGGAAACTCTTGAGCAAAACATCAACTATAGTTAAAAAAAATTAATAGTACATGTAGGTCAAGCATAGGAATCGACATAGTATGTGTCATGTAGTGTTTTATTCAATATTTAAATGTTCACATGTATGCCATAATGTAATTGAATATGTACATGCATAAAATTATAAGCTCAATCAATTTGGTATCAGAATCATATAGAAATCTTGAGTTTGTGCTGATTTCAATTTTCATAGCCTCAAAATTAATAAACTTGCAGACTCAAATAAGCACTGTGCAGGGGGGAAATTTCCCAAGAAAATAATAAATGTTCATTTGGAAAATTGGAATCCATGAGTATGTTCCATAAGTCCCAAACAATGCATACAGATAAAGCAGGCATGAGATCCACTCTCATGAAATTAAAATTGCAAAATTCATGCCCATCAATCTAAAACCCATCACACACCTGGGGATTTTGAGACAAGTCACTTTTCACAGGCATATGTTAGAAACCATGTGTTTTTCACACTAATGATCATCAATATTTATGAGCATTAGTAGTAAAAAAAAAATTCAATAAAAAGATTAGGGTTGGCGGGTTATTTTTAGGGTCGGTCGATGTACGGAAAACATAGCATCTTCTTTTTTTTTGGCCTATGTAATGTTCGAATGTGTGTGCAGTCTACCCATTTTCACCAGAGCAGTTTATATCTGAATCTTACTTTTTTTTAGTCACTGAAGTCACAGGGCTATGTTAAGGAACAGTTCGCTTGGAGGCATTACTACTGGTACCTGACAAATGAAGGCATTCAGTACCTCCGTGATTTCTTGCATCTACCAGCCGAAATTGTCCCGTCTACCCTCAAGAGACAGACCAGGCCAGAAACTGCAAGACCACGACCCAAAGGTTAGATTTCTCATTTCATGATATTAGTTTGAGTTATACGAGGCCTGCAAATTTGAGGCGAACTACCGTTCAGTTCGCCTGGAGGTTATCTAAAATGAAAATGCCGCGAACGAAAAACATGTCGTGCCAAAGTTTTATAAATGCAGGTCTCACAATAACTAATCCTCACCTTAATTTTTGCTCAATTAAGTCCCAAAATGAGACATTCAAATTTATTATGGTAGTTCAATGAGTTGCCCATCTGTAGTTAATAATAGCAGTTGTATTGATTATAACAGTTTGTGTAACTCTCCTACTAACCTATGGTATGGGTTACCTAAGCACAAACCAGGCGAACAGAAAAAAGGTTACACATAATTTTGAAACCTGCAGGCCTGTATACATCCAGATAGCCCAGATTGTACTAAACTGAAATACTTTATTAAGTCTAGAGATCTTTTGGCTTTTTCCAATTTTCCATTCCAGAATTTCTCCATTTTATTCATCTGGAAATTTTACAATAACTGTACATGTTTCCACATAACTCCACTTTATTTGTCACAAAATAGAATTCACATATATTAAAACTGCGAAGTGTATGCCATGTTGTATGTACCTACTAAACGACTAAGCTACCATATGCAATGCCCAATAAAAAGGTCATGTGGATTGGATCAGATATTCTTCAGCATAAACAGACCTGATAATATGGTGCTGGACATTTGCAGAATGCGGTCCCCTGAGGGTAAATTTAGTGACGCTACCCCACACAGCAGGCTAGCATCACTAAATTCACCCTCAGGGGACCTCATTCTGATTAGGCCTTATCTTCTCTGTAAAGTATCTTTATTATCAAATTATACATCACAATATTCACCATCTGGAAACTTAAATCAGAGTCTTATAGTCTCCTGTAGCAGATGAGGCCATGCAGAATGAGGTCCCCCAGACAATGAATTTGGTGACGCAGCCTGCTGTGCAGGGTAGCATCACTAAATTCACCCTCCGGGGACGAAGTTCTGCAAATGTTCGGCACTATATTCTCAGGCCTACACATAAATCTGTTAAGCAAAACAAATACACTGAATTTTTATACTGTATTAAGAGGTGAACCTAGACTATTGAATGGCTATGTGTTCAATAGCCTGAAACATTCCGATGTCCATCATATTTACCTCTACTGTATAGGGCCTTCCTTGCAGTATAACATGGCCACCCACGTGTCGCATCATAAAATTTCCATGTGAATATCTTCTAATTGGCTTCGACTGACTCGTGCTAAGATTTGTGGCTAATAGACATGCCGTAATACCATTCTAATTAAAGTGATGTGAAACCCTCCAGTAGGATGATCAAATAGAAAGTGGGAATAATCTTGTCCAAAAGTAGTTATTTTTTATGAATATTAATCCAAATTGACAACACACACCGTCATTCTTATATATAGTAATTAAATGCAATGACTCTCGATGGTGAAATCATTTGTGTAAGTTTATCGCCGATAGTTGCGTCCCAAATCAAGGTGTAAATATTTACAATTGAGCGTAGTTCAGATGATGATTTCTGTGGAGTGGTGTGGTCGATTTCTTTGAAATTGTGTTCAATGTTAGTAGAGTGCTACATTCCTCCAGTCTACATAGTGCCCGAGTACTAACATATCAATTTCACTCCCTCGCGCAAGTCCATAATATGTCTTTAATGATATTCCTTGCTATTTATATCCCCACTCAAGAACAGAATGGAGGGTACACACTCCATGTGTAAATAAAGTTGGAAGTCCATTGACATGCCCATTCAATATCGGGTTAATGTTTCTATATTCTGGTTGTATATATTAACCTCTAAAACACCTGTGTGTGAAGACTTCTCAAGAACAACAATAAAACACTGTCAAAATCTAAGCCTGCCCTGTATTTTAAATAATGACTTAGTCTCTCGAGCCTTACTAAATCACGGTAAAATAATGATTATTTATACCCCGTTTGAGACAAGTCATGGCAAAATGATGAATGTTTTAATTTATGATTCCTGATTATACTTAATCTGATTGCCATAAATTTCACCTGAAATAAACAATGTAAACAGTATAATTTCATTAACTTTGATTTCCTGGTTTGACCATGAAATCAACACCAACTCTACCTCAGTACTACCTCAGTCAGTACTGATTTGAGGCGAACAACCGTTCAGTTCGCCTTGAGGTTACCTAAAAGGAAAATAGCACAAACGAAAAAATTAGTGGTGCCTAAATTTTGAGGAAGTCTCGCGATGCTGATTTTCACCTTAATTACTGCTAAATCAAGTCCCAAAATGAGACATTTAAATTTATTAGTTCAATGAGTTGCCCATCAGTAGTTAATAATATACGCATAATATTGAAATCTGCAGCCTGTCAAGTTGACAAATATGCGATGTTTGACCAAAAGCTGTCGTTATCTGTTCACTTTTGTATGTCATATAATGGGAATATAGAGGATCTCTAATGAGTCGCAATTCTATACAAAATTTATTAACAGAGTGTTATTAGTGGCCCAGTAAAAAGTCGACGAGCAGACGGTCAGTCTCGGAACAAATTGCGGATTAAGACGGATAACTCTAAAATCAGGAGGCTTTGTGTTGATAATATTAAAGGCCAAATTTCGTTGAACAACATGTTGATATTAAAATAACATGTTTCGGGCAATTTATACTACAGTCGACAGTGGTTAGCATTATTTTTGGGCAATTAATCAATTCTGATAACTGAAGCGGCATTTCTAAAAATGTTGTTGTTGGAATCTGATTATATGGGGACCATCGAATCTGAGTATTGTCAATGTGGACAAATTCCAGGTCGCCCCAATTTCAGCAGGTCGGTCTGGAAACAGATGGGTTTTTTTTGGCCTCAAGTCTCATGAACCTTACTTAACTAAATCATGGTAATATGATTATTATACCCCCACTTTCGAAGAAAATGGGGGGGTATACTGGATTAACTGCGTCTGTCCGTTCGTCCGTCCGTCCGTCCGACCTCATAACACGAACAACTATGAACCGATTTCAATAATTTTTTGTATGCGATCTCCTTAGGACGGTCTCTCCGCATGATGCTAATTGCAGTTCGGTCCGACTTTTTTTTCTTCAAGTTGCGCCTCTTTTTCGACTTATTTTGACTTAGAAAAATTCTGTCCGACTTAATAACTTTAACAAATATGAACCGATTTCAATAATTTTTGGTATACATGGTTCTCACAATACCCTCTCTACATGATGCGGCTAGGGATGGCTCAGACTGTTTTTTTCGTAATATTACACCTCATTTTCGACTTATTTTGACTTAGAAAATTCTGTCTGACTTAATAACTTTAACAAATATGAACCGATTTGAATAATTTTTTCTGTACAAGCTTCTTGTGACACCATATCGATATTATTAGTCCGAATTTTTCTTTAACCCTTTTGCTGCTATATAGATTTCCAGACATGTGCCTCACTGCTGAATATATTTCCATAATATAATATAAGTATGTGGCATTGTGTATATATGCTATTTACCATCATTATGCATATAATAATACAACTTAATCTTGAAACTTTGTTGCCATGGGGGTCTGCAATAATCACAGTCCCGGAGCTATATGATTCAGATTGTCACACCTGGATTTCAGGCTAATTACAGGTGAAAAAGGGTGTAAAATGTTGGTATCGGTGGGTGGGGTACAGTTACCATATATTCTGTGATTAAAGGTGTTTGTATAGTCAATTCTCCATTCGTATCATCTCTAAATATACTCTGGTAATGTGTGAGCGATTGTTCCAGTTGCAGGAATTACAAGTGCGATTTGTAGGTAGGTATGGGTCATATATATATAAATGTGATGCACGAGTGTGGACGCCCTTGCAAAGGTGTGTATACACTCATATACACCACCTATAAAACATGCAGAGTTATGTTCTAGTGTGATTACTTACCAATGGATTGGTTATATGACTAACGTGAGATAGCAATGGGAATACACGTACGTGGTTTATATACACCCAACTGGATTCACATAACTACATGCTAATTACAGGTGGAATAAGGTCTAAATTCCATGTTTACATAAATGCTTCCATTTTGCAGTGTACCAGAGTTATTATTTTGATGTCTTGTATACCTAGACAACTTTGTAATTATATTGGCACAATACAAAACTCAAATACAAATTTTAGTTTAGGTCATAGATTTACAGCTGTAAATATACAGGTAGATATTTTGATATGGTGCAATTCGACGAGTTATTATGGTGAACATGCTGTGGTATTTATGATGGTATCGTATATATACTAATAGTCTACTAAGAGAACCCAGTGAGTTTAGATGTCATATCTTTTCAGTTAAATTTGTCGTTAGGAATGTGAACGGAAATAATTCATGCAGGTGTGCCTGATCAACTCATACTTATACAAATATTGAATTATTGCCATCAAAAATCCACTTCGCTACGATCCCAGTGCAAATGGTGGCCACATTATTTTGCCCCGAGCTGTACATTGGTATCCACTGTGTATATCCGTGTTATGCCATAACAATCCTAAGATTATGATGTAGGATTGAACTGTTTACTTGTCTCACACCCTAAATTGTGCACAGAAGGAAAAGATTCCCCGCTTTCATGCAATGACAATGTCCAAAGGCGCCGCTGACCCGCCGTGACCTTGCATTGTTCAATAGATGATTACCTGTAGTTCCCATGACGTCACAGGTTATATATAGTAACAGAGGAATTGCACCCAGTGACGTTAATATTGCCGTGCATTTGAAGTAGAAGGTTATTGAATGGTCACTGTTGTAAAAATCTAACCAATCAACGATGTTGTTATATAGTGATACCTGAAAGCCGATATATCGGCTTGCCGCAGTCTACCGGGAAGCCGATATATCGGCTTGCCGCGCTCAAAGGGTTAAAGTTAAAAATCTTTTTTGTTGAGTTTACGGATAATGCGGGTTGAATTTGCCACGGTGGGGGTATGCTAGCACTCGAGTGCACACCTCTTGTTTATACCCTGTTTGAGATGACAAGTCATGGCAAAATGATGAATGTTTTAATTTATGATTCCTGATTATACTAAATCTGATTGCCATGAATTTCGTCTGAAATAAACAAAGTAATCATGAAATACACGAATTTCGTCTGAAATAAACAAAGTAATCATGAAATACACGGGTATAATTCCATTAATCTTTTATTTCCTTGTTTGACCATTAAATAAACACCAACTCTAGCTCAGTTGACAAATATAATATAATGTATGTATAACCAACAGCGGTCTTATCTGTCCACTTTGTATGTCATAAAATGGGTATAGGGAGGATCTCTAATGAGTTGCAATTCTATACAAATTGCATCAAGCTTCAGCATGACCCTAATCAAATTTTCTTGAGGTTAATAAAATCTGTATAGAATTGTGATGAGTTTGAGGTCCATTATATCACATACTGTTAATCACATTTAATAGCAAGAACAAACGATTCTTGAACTGAAACGGCTGGGGTTAAAAAAAAAATAATATTGATTTCCTCATTGCAACCAAAGAGTAAGTAAAGATACCTTCAAGGAAAATATAGTTCCAATTTAGTGCTGGGCGGTTTCCCGATTAATCGTCAATACCCGGTTAATATTTCAATATCGTCAGTAATATCGTCTAAACTAAAATAATCGTAATATCGTTGGCAATTAGAGGGTGCCAGACCATCATAAGCGTATACAAACAAATAGTTTAACTCAAGCCTAAATCGAGTTATTTAAGTTTTAAATTCCAACTAAATCCCCGTGTCCTGACTTTTCAATATTCAATATTAATCATAGTAAACAACGTTTAGGACGACTAACAAAATTAGGGGGATATGAAAACCCCGAATACGTCCCCCTTTTGCTCACAATATTACACAAACGCTCCGACTTCCCTGCATACTTTTTATTACAAGAGAATTCACCAAATGAATTGACGACTGATCGGGTGATAGATCAATATGAATGTCAGTTTTGCCATGCCTCTTCCTTCAGTACAATGATGCACATGCACCGTCAATCAAAATAGTAAATGAGCGAAGATACCGCCCCTTTCTCGTCTAGAAGAAACCACTCACGGCGATTGGTTAAAACCAATATTATAGAATTTGGGCTTCAAACCCGCCCAAAATACATGGTGTCCTTGCTTGGCCGAATTACAAAAGTTATGTACTACGTGTGTGTGGACTTCGCTAAAATTTGTCTTGACGGTAAACCATATTCCATTTGTCAAGCGACGCAAGTGTCATCGGGAACAACATATGTATTTGCTCAACATAGTTGAATATACCGAGTTAGAAAAGGATACTGTATAGTATAGAACACTTTTAGTTTTGGCATAGACTAGATAATGGTTTTATTAATTATCGGTATATACCAGAATTTGTCAAGTCACCGGAAAGAAATTGTCCGAATAGCGGAATTTAACCGGTGAATTTACTTTTCATTCCGAATATCGATCGAGCATGAGGTTGTCACTGGTTGAAAGGTTGTGTATGTTATTATTGACGTCAACTTGTCAAAATTAATGACAATGATGTGATTCTAGCGAACAGTGAGAAACTGTTTAAGTTACTAGAATTCTGATGTTTTAAAAAACCGTGGTTTTAATTTCCAAAAATCGCGGTTTTTATTTTCGTTAATATCGTCCAGCCCTATTCCAATTTAACCCAACTCTACATAACCCGACACATAATCGAATATAATAACAATATTCTAATTAAGATACTAATAAAGTTCCAGCATTGACATCGACATTTTGCTAAGCTCTTATGACTCTGCATGTGCCGATAAATACACGTGTCTTTAATGCTAAAAAATATGAGGCCGGGTTTAGGGGAAAATTATGTGATAAATTAAAATATGGAATACATTTATGTAAAATATACGTTATTCCTCTGATCGATGTGTGCATGTGTAAATAAAGTCCATTGACATGCATGTTTAATACCTGGTTAATGTTTCTCTAGTTGTATATATTAACCTCTAAACGCCTTTGTGTCAAGACTTGTGTCAAGAAGAAAAATGAAACACTTTAGTAACAAAATCCAAACATACACTATTTTAAATATTGACTTTGTCTCTTGAGCCTTACTTGCTAAATCACGGTAAAATTATGATTATTTCTACCACGTTTGAGATGACAAGTCAATGGCAAGATGATGATTGTTTTAATTTATGATTCCTGATTTTACTAAATCTGATTGCCATTAATTTAACATTTAATAAACAAAATAATCATGAAATACACAGTATAATTCCATTGATGTATGACCAACAGCTGTCTTATCTGTCCACTATTGTACGTCATAAAATGGGATAATAAATTAGGGAATACATTTATAAAAATATACCTCGTAACCTGAAATTATCTGTGATCGACATATTTGCAATACTAGATTGACCTCGGCTGTCCATCCGGACATTTATCTGTCCATCCGTGTGCACAGATATCTCAAACGTCATTTGAAAAATCTCAATGAAATTTGGTATGGATGTTCACAACTATGAGTACATTCATCAGAGTGTTCAATCATTTTGTTCATGTTTTCTGTTCCAGAGTTGTTTTTCTTTGTTTCAAATTTGCCGCTGTGGGGGTATGCCAGAAATGCCTGCAACCTCTGTTTTTTCAGACTATTGAGCATGTAGCTAGTTTATTAGTCTGTGTTCACTAAGATGGACTAAGTTTCATTGTATTACATGTTCTAAATATAATACTTAAATGCTGTGTTCATGATGACAAATCACTGCGCAAATTTGATGTAGCCATTCTGATGCTCCGATTATTACATTGTTGAGTTCATTGGCTTCACTGTGAAAGTGATAATCTGAAATACGAATGCCATACTATTATCAAATGAATTGCAAATCGCAAATTTCTGCTTGAATCAAACATTTGGAAAAATTGTGAATTGTATGTTTTTCTGATGGAGTTGTGAGAAATTAGGGTGCTGCCAATATTTGATATTCTTTTTGGCCACGGAAATAATGGGAGACTGTTGAAATGACTTCAAATGAGCAGTGTCTGGATGATACGAACTTGAAAAATATTTGCCTTAATTTTATGAAACTTTATATTAATTTAGAGACGTGAAATTATTATTTTTGCACCTTTGGTTTTTTATTCGATTTTGGTTTTTTGGGCACAGTATCACCGCAAGTCTCTTTGGTTTTTGGTTTGTTTTCACTCAAAAGTGCTGCTTATACAATCTGGGATATACTAGTATCCGAGTGCAGAAAATGGCAGTTTCAGACTATTGAACGTGAAGATTCACACTCAGATGGACGAGTTTTCACCGTTTTACATGCTCTGAATATAGTACTCATTTGCTGTTTGTATGCTGTGTTCATGATGACAAATCACTGCGCAAATTTGATGTAGTCATTCTGATGCTCCGATTATTACATTGTTGAGTTCATTGGCTTCACTGTGAAAGTGATAATCTGAAATACGAATGCCACACTATTATCAAATGAATTGCAAATCGCAAATTTCTGCTTGAATCAAACATTTGGAAAAATTGTGAATTAAATGTTTTTCTGATGGAGTTGTGAGAAATTAGGGTGCTGCCAATATTTGATATTCTTTTTGGCCACGGAAATAATGGGAGACTGTTGAAATGACTTCAAATGAGCAGTGTTTGGATGATACGAACTTGAAAAATATTTGCCTTAATTTTATGAAACTTTATATTAATTTAGAGACGTGAAATTATTATTTTTGCACCTTTGGTTTTTTATTCGATTTTGGTTTTTTGGGCACAGTATCACCGCAAGTCTCTTTGGTTTTTGGTTTGTTTTCACTCAAAAGTGCTGCTTATACAATCTGGGATATACTAGTATCCGAGTGCAGAAAATGGCAGTTTCAGACTATTGAACGTGAAGATTCACACTCAGATGGACGAGTTTTCACCGTTTTACATGCTCTGAATATAGTACTCATTTGCTGTTTGTATGCTGTGTTCATGATGACAAATCACTGCGCAAATTTGATGTAGTCATTCTGATGCTCCGATTATTACATTGTTGAGTTCATTGGCTTCACTGTGAAAGTGATAATCTGAAATACGAATGCCACACTATTATCAAATGAATTGCAAATCGCAAATTTCTGCTTGAATCAAACATTTGGAAAAATTGTGAATTAAATGTTTTTCTGGTGGAGTTGTGAGAAATTAGGGTGCTGCCAATATTTGATATTCTTTTTGGCCACGGAAATAATGGGAGACTGTTGAAATGACTTCAAATGAGCAGTGTCTGGATGATATTAACTTGAAAAATATTTGCCATAATTTTATGAAACTTTGTATTGGAGACGTGAAATTATTATTTTTGCACCTTTGGTTTTGGATTTGATTTTGGTTTTTGGGGCACATAATCACCCCGATTCTGTTTGGTTTTTGGTTTCTTTTCACTCAAAGCGCAGCCTTATACATATACAATCTGGGATTTACTAGTATCCGAGTGCAGAAAATGGCAGTTTCAGACTATTGAACGTGAAGATTCACACTCAGATGGACGAGTTTTCACCGTTTTACATGCTCTGAATATAGTACTCATTTGCTGTTTGTATGCTGTGTTCATGATGACAAATCATTGCGCAAATTTGATTTAGTCATTCTGATGCTCCGATTATTACATTGTTGAGTTCATTGGATTCACTGTGAAAGTGATAATCTGAAATATTAAAGTGATGGGGAAACACTCCGGTAGGGTGGTCAGATATAAATTGAGAATAATCTTCCACAAAGAAATTATTTTTTAAGAATATTAATCCGAATTGACAAGAAACCCCGTTTTTCATATATATTAATTAAATTCAATGACTCTCTATGGCAAAATCATTTGTGTTAGTTTATTGACGACCGTTGGGTCCTGATTCGAGATGTGAATATTTACAATTGAGTGAAGTTGAGAAGATGTTTTCTATGGAGTAGTAAGAACGCATTTCTTTGAAATATTCGATGATGTTAGTAGAATACTATGTTCCCCAGGTTGGCATAGCACCAGATTACTATCTTATCAATTCCACATACCCCAACAAGTACATAATGTATTTTATCACATAATTTGTCCATAAAAGCAGTTTTCATAATTATCGGTAATAGACACGTTTAATATCAGCGCGTGCGATGACGTCACAGCGTTCTTTTTCGATGAATATTTTGCGTTGCTTCGGGTTTATTTGATCATGTGATAAAAGGTAGGGGGGGGGGGACCGAAAATATTGTTCATTTACAGCAGCGCCAGTTCATATTTTTTCAGTGGATCATCAACATAGCTAAAAAACGTCAGTCTCTAGGTATTAGTCTATTATTTGATCTTAGTGTAATTTCACATGGTTCTCTCTACTGAGATCTGTTCATAAATTTGGCATGCCCAATCATACACTTTCCTTGCATCGGCTTGCTTTTGGAAATAATGTAGTTAATTTAACTTCAGGACCAGAGGGGCGAGATGGCGGTCCAGCAAGAATGGGCGGTCCTCCAGGATCCCATGATGATAGAGGAGCTTACAGAAGAGCAGGCCCACCACGTAAGTCTTATCTACTATCTGTGTTAGTGTTCAATTCCCACATGGCCCTGTCTATATTACAAATATTTGTTTACTCTTTCATGACCGGAGCTGCGCTGGTGCAGCATTATCGAGCCTGTGCCAGTGCATTCTCTTATATATGCGAGTCTCCCATAGGGAACCTTGAATATATAAGATAATGCACTGGCTGTCAAGGTAAATATTGCCAACGTATTCTCTTATATTTGCGGGGCTCCCTGTGGGAGACTCGCATATATAAGAGGATGCATTGGCAGAGGGTTTTTGCAGGAAGCTCCAGTCATGGAAGGATTAATGCATAAACGTGTGCACTCTTTTTATTTGTGATATTATTCAACGACAAGCCCTGTGCTTTATAACAGGACAAGTAACCTACATCACCAATCAAGTCTCTAACCCAGAGTGGCTTTTATTTTAAATTTGTTTTAAACATTTATAAACAGTTGTCTTTCGGGATAAACAAGATGTAATTTCTCAACGCACATTAAAAAATATCAGTCATTCTTTAAAAATGGGTATCCAATGTGCCCGAACATCAAACACACCTCACTCTACCATTTAATAGTTGTTTGTAAAATACATATAACCCTTTCACTCGTAACTACAGTAATGCCCAAAGTAATTGACCTCATAACCACAGCAGAATTATGGGTAAATTTTCAGGATTTAGTCTGAAATGTGGCATGGCAACAAGCCATATTTCCGACTAAATCCTGAAAAATTGCCCATAATTCTGCTGTGGTTAAGTGGTCAATTACTTTGGGCATTACTGTACAATAACCCCTGCAACAAATATATCACTGCATTGAATTCCAGACAGCAACTATCCGAACTTCGGAAGTGAATGTTTAGAGATTACATTAATGACATAGGTTCCCGAATGTCAGAAGCCACTGTTTAGAGATTACATAAATGACATAGATTCCCGAACGTCTGAAGTGGCGGTTTACTAGTGACATTGGTTCCTGAATGTCTTAAGTGAATGTTTAGAGATGACATTAGTGATGTAGGTTCCTGAATGTCGGTAGCAATGGTTTAGAGATTACACTAGTGATGTAGGTTCCTGAATGTCGGTAGCAATGGTTTAGAGATTACACTAGTGACATTGGTTCCTCAATGTCTGAAGTGACTGTTTGGAGATTACATTAGTGACGTGGGTTCCCTAACATCGGAAGCGACTGTTAAGAGATTACATTTGTAACGTAGGTTCCCGAAAGTCGGAAGAAATGGTTTAGAGATTACATTGGTGACTTAGAATGTCTGAAGCGACTGTTTTGGGATAGAATGTCTGAAGCGACTGTTTTGGGATTACATTAGTGATGTAGGTTCCTTAACGTCAGAAGCAATGGGTTTAGAGATTACATTAGTGATTTAGGTTCCCGAACGTCGGAAGCGACTTTTAACAGATTACATTAGTGATGCATGTTCCTGGACCTGTATACAGTCAAACAACATTTATGGTCTGTTTCTCAGACACTGGCCCTTATTAAAATATGGCCCCCTGGATGTTATTTTTGGCCCACCGAAAATTTAAAAAAAAAATAAATTATCTTGCAGCTCTTTGAAATTGGACAAACTGACCATTAATTAATTTGATCCATTTCAAATTGTATATGATATTTCACTTTTTCCCCAGTTTTTACTTGTTTTTATGATAAATGTTATTACGCGTAAAATAAACATAAAACCTACCTGTTTGCACATTTAAAAAAAAGTGTCATAGTAAATGTATGATGACTATGTCCTAACTTAATACCTGTGATAATCTTTTGAAGATCTGATATTATAGTGATGTTTTGTGTTTTATTCCAGCTGGTGGCGAAAAGAAAACAGATGCTGGACCTGGAGCTCAAACAGGATTCCAGTTTGTAAGTATACTCGTCGCATCTTGTACCATACCAGTCCTTTGAATAAGACGCTGTCTGAGATTAAATACAACCGGTGATAACTGGGGCTGACTCTTTGTATCGTGCCGCCTTTCTCCCCAATCCCACTGACACGTAGCTTTGGATTTATTTTACATTTTTGCAATGTATCAAATATAGTGTCTTTCATTGTTGCCCGTTATTCCGTTAACAGTTAACTCTTCCATGACTGAAGCTCCAGAAATTTTACAAAAACCCTGTGCCAATGTATTCTCTTTTATTTGAGTTTCCCCATATGGAGCCTCGCATATCTAAGAGAATGTGTTCACACAGGATCTTTAATGATTCAACAGCGCCACTCCAGTCATGAAAGGGTAAAATTGCGTTTGGCTTTTCAATTTATCACAGCTGGGAAATAAATTGCCTGCCCATATTTCCAATGGATTGGGAAAGCAGCCCTTGAAATTGCCATTTTTATGTTTACCCATACCATAGTATGGTAAACATAGTGTCGTTGCCTGGATTGACCACTCGTCGTTCGTCCGTCTGTCCGTCTGTCTATCCGTAGACACTTTACGAGTAATGCGATAACTCAAACATTTTCTATCCGATCGAAACCAAATTTGGTATGTGAGTTTCACAGCCCAAAATACTGATCGAGTCCGAATATGGGTTTGATCCGATTAATTTTAAAGGAGTTAATGACCCTTTTTCGATAAAAAAAAAAAATTTAAATTTAATTTTTTTTAGATTTAGCTCCTTGCTAAATTTAACATATACAAATATTAAATTTTGTTTGAACTTTAAATAACAATAAAAAAAAATTTAAATAATAAACAAAAATTGACACTTTCATTTATTTTAGTTTTATACGATTAATTAGGTGTGATATCCTGTTTTGAAAATATGAAGATTTTATTGCAATAGTTTCATGTAATATAATGATATCAATAAATTACCATGTGATCATCCAACATCCAGAGTATATGAGAGGATTTTTATAGATGTTGTCATTCCAAGTGAAATCTGTTATGAAATGAGTGATGATATATGATACAGAGCTCTGGTGGGTCAAGCAAGATAAACAACACTGGTGGCTGGCTGTTTGTTTATTCTAACTGTCAAATTGATTAATGGCAGCACAAGACTGTTGTTTCTCCGATTCTTGAAATTTCATTACAGGGTGAGATAAGGGCCCCCCTCACCTATATAAGTGTCTTCTAAATTCCATTAATTTGCTTCAAAAATAATTAACCCTTTACAAGGTTTCCATAGACACATGCTATAATGTACATGGACTCTTCCTCATATCTCTTAATATCTATTGGGTATCTTTGCACACTATTCACTTCTATAAATTTTGGTATTGACTGATTAATTGATTTTTGAAAAATATATTACCCCTTCAGACACGTGCTTTCAATTTGAAATTAAAACAACAGCTGATGGCCAATATGATTTATCTATGCAATGGGAAACAGGCAGATAAATATACATGACTATTGTAAGTGATGACTTGTTTTGAAAATCAATATGGTAGATGTTAGTATTTCCAAGAACCTTATTTTCCCATTTGTTCACATTTTCATGGTTGATTGAATTTTAGGGGCCACAGAGCACTTAGAAGATTAACATTGAAGGTTGTGGCTTTTAGTGCCCAAGCTACTTGTAAAACATTGTAATGTGTGAAACCATTCAAATGAGGGCTAACTTAACTTTCTTTTATATGAACGATTTAGTGGTCATAGGGGCCAGCATCCCCATCATATTATGTCTGTATAACATTATATAGATAATACTTTTGAATTGTATAAACTACACATATTTTTGAAAACCATACACCCCTGTTATGAAACACTTAATCTTATTTAATACACAGGTCAGATCTGATTTTATATCTGTCCATGTTTGATAAACAAATAACTGGGGAGAAGGGGGGGGGTAATTAAAGTACCATTTAAATATGAGATGGAATCCCCTACATATATGTCGTTCTAAGCAATTATAATTTCTCTTTAGAAGTGAATAATAAATTTTGAATATCTGGCATGTCAAAAGTGGCAAAGATAGGGATTTATCACTTTTGCTTCCAATGAGTTAACTTAAACTCCTAAACATGTCCTCCGAAATCACTAAACCATTGGATCTCATAGTGAGAGGTCCTTGTGTGAATAGGGACAGAGTTATGAGATTTAAAACTACTCCTCCCCAACCCAAATACTTTAACCCTTTCTTAAGACAAATTATTGGAGCTTTTGATTTCAAGTTGGGTACTGATATATGGATTAATTCCTGTGATCATATCTTTGACAAATAATCAGTTATTGCTAGTCGCTATCGCCAAGGTATGGGTTAAACATCTGCCGATCGTGATCGGCCTCTCGTTCTTCTACGGCATTGCTTTAAAATTGCTTGAAATTCTATTTTGGCTTCTATGGCTTTTCTACCGCATTGCCTGTTGGCATAGCTAACTTCAAGGCCTGGATAAAATAATTTAGTGATATAGAAGTAACTTTATTACTTTTATGGGGAACAAAAACAAAGTACGGAAGTGTTGAACGGAAATGTTATTGGAAATTAAAAAACATAATCATTGGGCACTGTCTTATCTATTCCAATTCTTTGCCGGAAAAGTACTACAGTCTACTAAGTGGAAGTAGTACATTGATTGCCGCCAAACAAATTGTCTACTGCAGCTGGTCTTTGAATCCGACAAGAATCAGAATCATTACTCTCATAAAAAGTCTTTATTACACGTGGTCTGTACAAACACTGTTTTTATTCTCTAAAATTTGATGGATTTTAAGGCCGCAGGTGTTTACTGATGTCGCTATTTTGCAATCATATACTTCCTCGTGTACTGGGTTTAACACTTTCTTTACAAAATACTCACTGACGAATGGTTCCCTTTGAAAATGTGCAGATAATAATTTCAACAAACGACCATGTTGAACTTGTTTCTGAACATTTCCCACCAAAGAAAATGAATCATCCTGCTCTTGTATTTTTTCTTACACACCCCTATAAATGAATAGGCTGTTCCAATGTACACTTTTATAACTGAATGGTAGAATCCATTTACTGTAGAAGGTTTAGCTCACCTGAGATGTAATCTACTGCGACTTGTCATCATTGCTCTGTCCATCCCATCTGTCAATATGTCTTTTCACCTGAACCACAATGGGCTTCATGAGTCTGAGTCTACTTCCTTATTTGGTGTAGATACTTCCTTGTTCAGATTTTTGTTCGAGTTGTCTATAAACACGCTTTTACCATCTACTCTAGTGTTCCAAATAACAGTGCAGTGCAAATCCTGATATAAAAATTAATAATAAACGTGCACAGATGTGCATTTCGTTATCCTAGTGACTTTTCACCTTCACCGGGTGGGGGGGGGGGGTAGGGGATGATTATGGCAGGACCAAGTGTATATACATCTACCGATAAATTAATTGCATTTTCGATACATTGAGAGTATTGTGTGGTTTGAAAGATCTTGTACACTGAATTATTAATTTTATGCAATGATAACATGTCTTTTCCATAGCTGATATATATTGTACATTTTTAAATGTTGAACTTACTATCTTTCTGTTTCAGAGAGGTGGATTTGGAAGAGGCAAAGCGAGAGATGCTCCTCCAAGCGATCAACCACCACAGTGATTATAAATAAAAAAAATTAAAAAACCCCAAATGCGTGTTGTCTGTTATTCCAATCTGAATTTAACAATGGAAGGGGTAAGACCAGATTGAAAGACTAAATTCAATCAATATGAATATTATTTATTGAGAAATTCCCATATGACATACCAGTCTCTGTAAAACCAACGATAATCTTATTAAATTTACGTTTATGTATCTCGACCTCCGAGATTTCTGTGCTTGGACAAGACTTTTTCATGACGAAATAAATTGTTTCCAATTATGGAGTGCATGCCGCATAGTAAATGTTTGTGAGAATCGTACTATTTAGCAGTAGTTATAAAAACAAGATGCAAAAGAATAATCCGCAATAAATATTATTCATTGACTGACGATAATTAAGATGTAAAACAGATTGTGGTGATCATGAGTACAATGAATTATGAATATGTCGGCTGTATTCCACTATTCTGTATAATAAAATTTGTTTCGCCATGCGTGGGAAAATTGTCAACATAGCATTGACATACAATCTCGCAATTTAAACATGACCAACCCCGAAGCAGTGTTTGTAATAGTCCAAGTCTTCTCGTACTAAAGCCGGCTAAGATATTGGGATGGAGGTGCCGGTCTTTAGTCCGAGTTCCAGGCCCATGCATTCCTTTGACAGGACTTAAGCGTTAGTGACCCGCTCAAATAAAACCACAATTATATGAAATAAAATATCACAATTGCTACAATAAACGGATAGTTTCCGCAGAAGACATGCTATTTTATCTGAAACCCACATCGGTTGTGAATTGAAAGCGGTAATTTAATGTGAAAAGAAACATTTGCCGCAGTGTTTACATATTTTTTAAAGTATGCGAACTCAGTTGACCTTGCGAACTGCGTTCGGCATTTTCCGTTGAAAATATTCCGTAGATTTTGGACAACAACGCAAATTACGATGAATTCTCCATTGTAATCGTAATTATGTGTGTCAATAAATAAAATAATAAATAGATTAATTAAACATTGGAGATATAAATGTAATACACTAAATAAATGAACCTTAAGTTTGAAAAGTCCCACTAAAACGGAAGAACTATATTTCGAAACTGATTCGGTTCTCCGATTATTTTATCAACACAGATGTCAAATGCACATCACGCATGGCAAGTCCGACACAAGAGTTCTAATTTGCTCCAATTTTGACAAGTTGCTTGCGAAAATTGTCAACAAAACTACCGTTCTGATCCTCCATTATGTCATTAAGTTTTTAGTGCGGGAATTGTTCTGAAAGCACATAGAAAACTGGACTTTCGGGGCGATCGGTTTTCGCTATTTTTGTTCGGAAAACCCGCGCTATATATAGAAACGGAAAGTAGAATTAGTAGAACAAACAGCGGATTATGCCGAACTTATTCGGACCACTTCGGCTTTCGGTTAAAATGTAAAC